>CM055106.1:8728273-10170977 GCA_029204225.1 Diphasiastrum complanatum | reverse complement strand
AATGACAATGTCCGAGTCATCAAATTGCATGCAAATTGTCCGTTCAAATGTGCATCTTGCAAGGGTGGTGAGCATTGGAGAGTCTACTATCTTTGAATACTTTTTGGAAAGTATTAGTAGACATGAGGTGACTTGTTTCTTACCTTTAAGATTCATGGTGTTTATTACTTTGTATGACAAGACAATGAAATGGGATGCTTTGAAATCTACATTTGTTGTTGATAAAGCAATTTCATTGGATAACTATTTTTGTAATAGTTTGAATAGTGTCATAAAAGATGAAACATCATTTGTATTGGAAATCTTTGGGTCCACATGCTTTGAGCATGATCATTCCAATGTAAGGACCAAAGATTATCCTATTTCAATGATAGGAATAATGGTAGTATTTTGCTCTTCAAGTAGAGATTGTAGAATCTACTTGTTTTCAGCCAAAGAATTTGTCAATGGTGGAAATGTGATCTTTCAAGAGTGGAAGATTTGTAAACTTGAAGAAGCACCTTTGGATCAACACCTTATTCAATTCATTGATGGTTTGGAGTCAAGTCAAGTGGAGGAGCAAGCTCAAGACCCGAGGACTCCAAGAAGAACCTTGAGTATCAAGATGGAGCCATCTAGGCTCAATCATATGGACCAAGCAGGACAAGTTGTCTTTGGCAACATTATTTATGCACTTAATATTTTTATTGATGTATCTTCAAGTGCACAAAATGCCTTGGAATCCATGGCTTGGCATGATGTTTAGTTTTGAAGTGTGCTACATGTATATAGACACATTTATGGAACATCTTGTAAGGGATCCTCTAAGAGGTGGTGAAAGATCCTTCATGGACATCATTCTCTATTGGAGTCTCAAAAGTTCCTTCTTTGTAGCTGGATTTTTTAGACACTTCTAAAAGCTTTCATTGATCTATCAAGAGAGTTGTAAATAGATCAAGCTAAATTTGAGGAGGAGTGTGAAGAATTGCCAAAAATTGGCAATCTAGCTTGATCAAAAACCATGTAGAATAGTGTAAATTGTGTACACAAGTGGGTCCCACACATGTGAGGCCATGATGCCACATGGGAAACCCATCCTAATGTAGGTTAGGTCAAGTCAAGAGAGTTGGTCATGTCTATTTGGTGGTCATCCCTACTTTATAGGACCTACACCTAAGTTTAAGGTGAAAATTTGACCAACTAGCTACCTACCAAGCATAACTCTAGGAAATAGACTAGGGTTTCATTTTAGGTCAAGGAGAGTGAGTTAACTTCCTTATTACATGCTGGAAATCCACCTAACTTCAAGAAGGAAGTCGAATTTGCTATGTATTCCCTCTCTCCATAGTGAGAAGATAGAAATTTTTTGGAGCTCATTGGCAATCTCAAGCTAGTTCACTATGTACATTGAGTTTTTGTGATCCAAATGAGACCAAATCAATTTCTACTTGTTTCTCAGGTTTAAGGCCGTACTATAGCCTGTAGTACACACGTGTGGGCTCGGATTTCAATGTTTATCAATGCTTTTGATTGTCAATGCTTGTTGTTTGTCAAATTACCAATCTAGATCAACTTTTTTGTGTCTAGTTTTTTGATAGATTGTTAAGCAAGCATCCAATCACTCTTGTGGATCTTTTGTAGATCCATTTATGGTCCTAAAGTACAGTACTTTCACACATGCCTTGATGATGTAGGTATATCATGTGTGTATCTTCAAAACAACATACACCCCAAAGGATTTAATTGCCACATCTTCCTCACCCCCTCCAAAAATCTAGGACAAGCTTCTAGGGCACCATATGGTAAGTTACTATTACTATTTTGTTCCTCAATCTATAGAGCATAACTAGATCCACAAGCTAGTGAACATATGTTCTCCCAAAAACCAGCCCATCTATTTATCCATCAAAAATTAATCTACTTACATTTGATGTACTACCCGCAACACCACAATCATGGGTGCTATATATAATTATAAGAGAAGGACATAGCTTTTCACTCATATCACCCCTATTCTAGTATCTAGAATTGGCAATCTTAAACATTGTAATAGATTACACATCATGATAAGTTCTATGGCATGCAGTGGAAGAAAAAAGATATTGGTGAATAAAGTGGCTATTTTCAATACCATGATAGGATCCAACACTTAACTCTAAAGTCACAAAGTGAGCTAAATCATGTCAATTGCTCAAAAATATGTAAGTATCCATACTTATACAGACTCCCAAATGCTATAAATTACCATGCTTGCAATCTAATGTAATACGGTAGAGAGATTGAATAACTTGACAAGACTTCTATACTCGTGATATTCATAAGCAATTGAGAATTGTTGACTGACTATCTAGAGTGCAACACAACAAAAGTTCATTGGAAGCCTATGGTCTTACCAAGACAATATCATGGAGGAAATAAGAAAATTGTTATAGCTAGATATTCCATATTATTACTAGGATTCCCAAATCGAGTGCCACATTGCTTTTATGAGGATAGTATTGCCATAACATAAGACACATGGAGGGATCCTTGACCTACATATGGCGTCGAAGTAGTGATCAAACACCCAAAGAGGTCTAGATATTATAAGAACCATTAATATAAATTAGGTTTTTTGATCATATACTACACCAAAGCAGATCTTTAGGTCGATAAAAGAAAATGCTTCATCATTCATAGTCCTAAAGATTTGAAAATGCCTTGCTACTCTCATAGTGATAGTACACCTGATATAGGGTGTTGTAACTCCATCCAAGAAGTAGTCTCCCAAATACAAAATAACATTTCCCATCAATCCAAAACCATCAAGCTAGAGCATCAAGCAAAGTGGCCTACCAGGGTATGTTAACTAGACAAGGAAGGGGTCTTTAGATGACAACATTCAAATGTCTGTCTCTAGTAGGCCACTACCAAAGTAGTGACTAGCTACTTTGAAGTTGTTTCACGACATAGGAAGAACCACATCTCTTTGTAATTCTCAAGCTATCTCATGAAGCCATAACAAATGTTGGAGAATAATAGCTTTGGACAACCAAAGAGGTTCACACGTTTGGACCAATACAAAGGATTGTCATCATTTGAAGAAGAGACAGTGCCCATATCGGCACCTGCCAACCAACGTGAGTCCAAAAGTTAAATTTACTAATGGTAGAATATGTGAAATGTTCACTTTTGTGTGTTCAATAGAAAATCTAGGACCTCCTTAATTCTAATCGGGTGCTCTAATAGCTCAGCTACACATCCATTTGCATTCCTAGAGAGTTGTAAAAGGGCTATAACATTGCCACTTTTTAGTACTCCCCCTCAAGTCATAGCCCTTTTATTTATGACCCAAATAGGCCACACCCTTCGAAATGGCTTTGACACCATAGTGAAAGATTTACCCTTAGTGTGTGTGGTCAAAAACCCGGTGGGATGCTTCTGTCTGCTTCCACCATTAGATCTTGGACTCAAAATAGCCAAAATCGACCACCATCCATGTACCTCATTGCAAACTACCACAACATTCATCCACTATTATGAACCAAATTAGATCCAAAGTAGAAAGCCTTATGAGCTTGCGCTTTGTCCCGAGTCATGTCCTAAGCGTGCAGGCCTTACTCTTATAAGTCCCTTTGATATGGAAAGGTAGTAATGCGGTATTAGGGGAGACTTGGGTGCATGCTATAAATAAGATTCAAAATGGTCATAGTGAATGTGCTTTTGTTGGTAATAGAAGGTTTATCCATACAAAGAAAAGGAAATTGTTATTCCTCCATTCAAAATGGTCATAGTGAATGTGCTTATGTTGGTAATAGAAGGTTTATATCCATACAGAGAAAAGGAAATTGTTATTCCTCAATTTGAAAAGTGCATTTCTAGGTGTTAGCACCCCCCATTTTTTTTTTGTTTTTTTTTTTTTTTGGATACAGAGTTACACCACTAGTGGGTTATACACCCTGGCCACACCATCTGGGCAATGCCAAGAGTGGAGCACGCTCCTTACAATGTCACTATGCAGCGGCTGGGGTTCGAACCTGCGCCATGCTGGTCGCAGTCAACCACTCTACCCAAGCACCGCGTTGCGATGGACAGCGCTCCCCATTTGAAAAACATTGAACAACCATTGAAAATTTCCATGTGGCAGCTATGAAGGTGTGGGTGACATCCAAGAGACTAGGAATATTCCCCTTTGAGGTTTTTCACTCTTTAAGATCCGTCAAATGTTCTATCTAGATTTCCATACTATCTGTATCTGTCAGGCTTGGTTGATGAAAACTGCTATTACACAAGTATATCTTGTGGTTTTGAGTTTTGACCATGACATAAGATATTCTAATGACATATATTTTCATGGAGCATAGATGCTTAGGCATACATGAAACATGAAGTTTATTGCAATTTGCCATGAATACATATAAACTGTACCCGATATCCAGCCCGGCCTTGGTTCTTAGATTAGTTGGCACTGTCCCACTTAGATTGTTGTTCTGTAAATACCTGCACGGAATGCAGCTGCTATTCAGTGGTGAACCATTGAAATGACAATACTCTACTTAAAACACAATAAATAGCTATCAAGATATGCAGTTCAAAGGCTTCAAGGTATCTTCTATTTCATAAAATAAAGTACTGAGGCATGACAGGAAAAAGAAAGTGTGAATTTGAACTCACAGTTCTGTCAAATTTTGAAGAGTCGCAAGCCAACCCGGAATCGTCCCAGTTAGAGAATTGTTCTGTAGATCCCTGGTTATGTCCCATATTCACAACCACAGCATTGAAATGATCAAACCTATACTTGAGGACAAAGTGACAGAAATTATAGCTCATAGAAATCATAATAGAAGAGATTATTTAGAAAACTTGCTAGTTGATAACGTCATGTTTTACATCAATAGGCTGGTAGTATGCTATATGAACTTACAACGTCTGTAGGCTAATCAACCTGCTCAAATCTGGTATACTACCAGTAAGATTGTTTCCATCCAACAATCTGCAAAACTTAAAGAAATCTCAATCAACTCTAAAATCATTATGTCATTCCTAAATGCACAATTGCTACACCCTCGATTTCTTTGAAGCACAAACATGTATGAGGAGCTTACATTGTAGTTAAAGCTTTCAATTCAGCAATACTTTGTGGTATGGAACCATTCAGATCCATGCCTGATAGCTTCCTGTGCGTGCCAATCGAGATTTAAGTTCTGAGATACAGTCCATGCTATATTCACGCATTCAAAGAGTCCTTGTTAAGTGTGTTCAAGGTTTGATTGCTCTTGCATGTACGCAACCTAATCCTGTTACTGTAGCGAGCTTTACTTGTATTAATTCAATCCTCTATGTAGCCAAACTGAAGTTATTGACATTTTCCAAGCATCGTGATTTGTATGTACAGAACATAATACTCACAATGTTGTAACTCTGGGCACCAATTCAGTGTCGCACTCAACCCAATCCCAATTGTAGCCAATTGGCAAGCATGGGTCCCCAGACCAATCCAGGAGATTAAACAGTGTTTGGATGTAAACAAGGGCTGAAACTGCACTGAGAAGGTTTTCAGTTAGATGTAGGCAAATCATGCATAGGCCATTGGATTGAAAGCATAAAGTTGGATACTGCTCCCTAGATCGATGTGAAAAGGATATTTATAACCAGAAATTCTGTTTGAATGGAAAAACTTGAAAAATTTAAAAGTGGAGATCGATACCCATCTACCGTCAGTTGTACAGATACACTATCAAATTATATTCAAAAACCCGACATTTCAGAGGCCAAATTTGATCTTGTTAGAGGTGATTTATCTTCACAATTCGACAGGACACACTGCATAAAAAGGTGCCAGAAAAATAGGGCTTTGCATTGGCCTGCTCGGATATATAACATAATCAAAATTATACCATCTTCGTAGTAGGTTCCCGAAGTCAGATTATCGAGCACACTCAGCACTTCGGCTGCATTCAAAATCGGGCCCAGAGTAGAATGTTGTCCTGGAACGAACGAAAAATTCAACGTTCCCAAGAGAATGCTGTTGTTCGCATAAATTTCCACTGTAGCAAAGCTTCCAAGGGCTAGGCTTGCAACATCAAGAGATGAATAATAAAGGTTGGAAGAAAGTAAATTGTTGTAGTAATAGATATCGAAGATTCTGGTTTCGTTTGCTCCAAGAGACTGAATCTCAGCAAAGTACAGCGCTATGTAGTAAGATTGCTTAACTTGTGGCAGAAGAAACTGGTAATACATTAGTGTAGTTGCATCAATGGTGGTTTTTGCAGTTTGCATTACAAATGACGGAGGAATGTCACCAGTACGACCATTTATAACAGGATTTGTGGTGCTAAGTGTCAAATAGGTAGTTTTCAACCCATAATCTGACTCCCAAATGCGGTCATATGGGTCGTACGGAAACCTGCAATGATCCAACATTGGAAGTTTGACGGGAGCGCTCCCCAATATCAGAAATCTGCCGCAAAGAGTATTGCTTCGAAACAAAGAAAGAAAACATGGGCATTTGATGAAGCTGGTAGTCTATTGATCATTCACCGGGATTTTTAAAACAACGGTTAAAGTTGAATATTCTAGTACCTGATGACGGTACTTGCGTTAGATCCTATATCATATCTCGACTCAGTTCGTAGCGCGAGGTTATGACTTTGTACAATGTTGTACATGGATGTCGTAAGGGGGCGCAGTTCCAGAGATGATATGAAAGGATTGACTGCTGGAGAAATTCGAGCGGTACATACAGAAACAGACGTTGAATTTCCCGAGAATAGAATCAGTTCATAGAAGAAACCTTCAAAGGCATCGTTGAATTCCACCGTACCCCAGTAATTGGCGTTAAATAGAATATAAAAATTAGGAAGCTTGTTCAGCCCGTCATAATTGCCATAGTAGAACCTAGCACGCACAATGTACGTTGTCGATGAAGCCACTGGTAGCACATAACAACTTTTGTTTCGAGGACCTGGAAAATACCTTACGTGCTGAATTGACTTATCTAAAAGCGAATTGTTAAGTGAGGCTGATACTCCAGTTCGAATGTACTGACTATCTGGTATCCAGAATATCCCATTCTCGTCTGTGAAATTTGATTGCCCTCCACAGCTAAGGCTTATGAATCCTGCAAAGTGTAATAACCCTCATGGTTAGCTTCAATGGGTACGGAAGTTATTCGTAGAACATTTGAACTATAGAGTTGCAACTTCGACAGATGAAAGCGCAGTGAATTTTTTGCTTTAGAAATAAGTAGTCATGAAGCAAGATTAACTCATTATTCCAGTTTCCCAATTATGTTCCAACGAACTGAAACAGAGCACAGATTAACTCTGATATACTTCTAGTTTAGTTTTAGATCATTTCATCCTTGTTCTTTTAATCCCATCTGATCCTTTCTTCATTCATTTTCAGTTTCATACAGTATTATAGAGGTACCGGTGATCAATTAGTCTAAAACTTCAAGAATATGTGTTTCTAAATTAGCGTGTTTTGTTTAGTTGCAAGCCACGCATAGCGTGTTTTGTTTAGTTGCAAGCCACGCACAGCACAGGAAAGTGCCGTGGGCTTGATCACCCACTAAGGCCATGAGAATTCTTAATGTCCCATAAGTAACTGCTTGCCTTAAAACTTTTTCATATATAAGTTGGAGCTTCCCAATATCTTGGTACCAGCCCTTTTCGGGGTAGACGCCACGGCACTTTCCTGTGCGTGGCTTGCAACTAAACATTCTGCAACATGTTTAAGATCAAAGATTTGCCGAGCCCTACGACTATTTATTTTAGCTGTTCAGCTTCGCGAGAAGTCGTGCACTTAAATTGCCATTTTGTCCGGGGTCTTGTGCGTTTCCTTTCTCGAGTGGCCATGAAGTGCCTGCTTAGCTACATTAGATCCCATCCTGCAGAGTCCGTGTCAAAAGTTAAAGAGCATTTCTGCTCACAGGAAATCCCGAATTGCAAGCTTTGGCTCAACCGGGATGTAAGAATTCAAATTCCGAAGAAGGATAGATGGAGCCAGATTGTTATTGGGATTTAATAGCAACTGCGTGTATTATCTTCTTCTACTCCACATAAGGCATCACAGTTTTCAATCAAAAAGGTGCCGGCGCGGATGGAGATAACTGAAACTGCACTGCTTATGTCCCCGTGTACTTCAGGTTTTGGATTTACCATTTATTAAAATAAAATGAAAAGTACCTACATGAAGTTATGGATTATTGATTCCAAAAATCAGGTGGGAGATACATATAGTGTATTACTGGGCAGTTACGCCGGACTTTACCAGATTGCAGGGCGACTATCGATTGTTGTTGGGAGCACATGAATGTAATTGCTAAGAGTGCAGCTGTCATACAAACTGGCAATTCCACCGTAGGCATGCTGAATTCAAAGTTTTCCTTTCGAATCCTCATGATCCTCAACGCATAATCCAGTATTGTTGCACTCAAATGGTATTCATGCTCTATAGTCGTCTCCAGGATGATCGAACTGGCTCACCAACTGGTTTGAATGGGACTCATGTTGTCACTGTGGATCAATGTTCGCAAGCAAAAACTTGGTTCCTAATGCAGGCTGGCATTGGAGCACGCAAGGGAAAAAGCCTATGAGACTAAGCCAAACATCAATTTGCACCAATTGAACTAGCTGGTGTGTTGTACTAATTCATGCTTTTGCACGTTCAAGCTGATCGATAAAATAGTGGATATAAGACTTTTTCTCGCAGCTCAAAACCTGTAATTAAGGAAATCAAGGTGAGAGTCAAAGTCTTCCATCGACATTCTGGTGGTGAATGCGCCCACGATTGATGAAGGTGGCACTGCACTAATTATAACCAGAAAGTTGCTGAACTGAAAAGTAATTGTAGTTGATGATTCGGCTGGGCCAACGCCATCTCCGTCGCTCCGATCGAGCAACATGCAATGCATAACGATGGAGATCGCACCAGACTGGTATCAAGGAATTGGAGCAGCAACTAAACCCTGCATTGTTTTCATTAAATAAGGATGAGAAGCTGCCCCATCAATTTTTCTTCCAAGTTTTTCTTTAACAAAGGGTAGGCACTAGTTATTACCTTGATTAGCATCTTATGTATAATATCTACACTTTTGTTTTAAGAAACATACTCGTTATAGTTACCTTATATTGTCATCTTATGCATTGTCTAATGAGGGGGATTGACATTCTGCCCGATAAAGAGTCATAGGCAAGGCCCAAAGGGGCCGAAACTAAAGAATCATAGTCTCGGCCCCTCCAGCTATGACTCTTTAGCAAGCAGAATGTCATCTGCCCGACTCATTCCATTGCGTAATGCATAGTTGTTGCTTTTTCACATGACTATTCTGGAGTAGAATTAAGATGTGAACTGTGCGGCTGGAGGGGTTCAAGAGGGTCTAATTTTTGCTCTAACTCAACCCAAATCAATGCATTGGCCTTGATAAGTCGCAAGTTTCCATTAGAGTATTTTACTCTTGACTAGTAGAGCCCCAAAGTTTTTGAATGTATGGGAATGGTCTTTCAAGGACTTATACTCTCCTTGGCAACTTGACAGGGTTTACAGGCAAAGAAGAAACTTCCTGTTTTTATTAATAAAAGATGGGGAAACCCATCGGAGTACAAAGGAACGCATGTAGAAAGTGTAAAGGCCATAAGGCGAACAGAGATACAAGCAAGAGTTAACTTCAAAAAGTACTCGAACACATAATGCATGTGCATGCTTCGCTCTTTATGTTTCATCTGACTCTCTTATTGCTTTATTTGATTGTCTGCTCTTTCCGTTTCCACAACTCTATTGTGTTTTGTGCATGCATGTGTGATCACGCGTAGTGTATGACAGCGAGGGAAATCGGACTTCGATCCTTCACATCATTTCTCAGCATGGTATCAGAGCGGTTATCAGAGCTATCTTTATAGTACGGTTAGCTTTCCAAAAATCACGATCCTATCAATCAATAGGATAATAGTTTTCTTGTTCCATAATTAGCACTAGAATTTAATTTTGAAGTCACTGATAGTTATTATTATCTCCTAGTCTAACTTCCACATGGATTCCCAAAGCAATGCAAGTCCCATTGTGGACAAGCTCAATGGATCCAATAACCATCTGTGGAAATTAAAGATGAAAACAATGCTAATGGCTAAGGAGTTTCACGATGTTGTCACAAGTGCAGAGGCAAAGCCCGAAGCAAAAGATGCAACAATCTCTCAATGTAAGCTAAAGGATGGCAAAGCTTTCGCACTGATCATCCTCAACATTTCAGACACACAAATCAGCCATGTGTCTGAAGCTTGGACCTGAAAAGGAGTCTAGGACATCTTGAGCACACTGTACGATGTGCAGAACATAGCTTCTAAGCTACACCTCAAAAAGAGATTCTTCTCCCTCAAGATGACGAATGGTGATTCACTACAAAATCACATCAACCAATTCAAGAACCTACTTCAACAAATGGTCGCTGTCGGATCAGTCATAGACGATCAAGATGTAGTAATGAAATTGCTTTCAAGCTTGCCAAGCTCATACGACAACTGGGTGAGATCATCACGACACACTTAGAATTGACTCTATCAAAAGTCATCACGATGTTGCTGCAGGAAGATACTCGAAGAATCAGATCCTCTAGTTTCTCGACAGTCAACTCTCATGCCCTATACACAAACAAGAACTCAAGTAAGCAGAAGAAGAAAGGCTCAAAACAACCGAAGTTGAATAAGAAACTGACACAAAGTCTAGAGCAATCGAATCCACCAACTAAGAAGAAGTTACTGCAAATGAACTAACCACGAGATCCAAGATTGCCGCATATTACAAGCCAAGAACAACAACAAAGGGCAATCGAATCAAATGGCAAATGCAGTTGTAGAAACACCTCAACCCAATCAAAAAGCAGATCACAATGCATTAATGACAAAAGCGTCAGATGATAGCTCCTGATTTCTCGATTCTGGAGCCACTCAACACTAGCCACTCAGCATATGACTAGCCATATAGGCTGTTTCGAATCATATACATCTTACAGTACCAAGAAGTATGTTCACTTGGGTGACAATAGCACACATGCTATCAAAGTTGAAGGCATTGTGAGATTGAACTTTTCAAATGATCAATTCAAACTGCTCTCTAATGGTCTTCATGTACCAAATCTTTCTACAAATCTACTCTCTGTTAGCAAAATAACAAATTTAGGACATAAAGTAAAATTCAAATCAGATCAATGTAAACTAATCTATAAGACAAGCAAGATCCAAGCACTTGAATTGAGACATGGATAGTTGTATAAATCAAGTCATTATTATTCTGCCTCTAATCAGGTTCTTAGTACTTTTGGAAGGCTTTGGTCACGGTAAAAATTCGCAAGAGCTTCGCTAGCACAAGTGAGGATTGAATCGAATTCAATCAACTTATAGGTGAATTTGGTGGCTCCATTACACTGAATACTAGTTTGGCTGATCAGTTCTGAACAAAAATTTGCAGGCATGTACAATATTGTGATAATACTTTGGCATTATAGACTTGGTCATTTAAATTATGCTTCTGTATCACACATGTCTAAACAGTCCATTGTGCTTGATCTCGACTATTCAGATGGTAAAGTCGAACTACTTGTCTGTCAAAATTGTGTAAGTGAAAAACAAGCTAGGAAGCCCTTTAAAGCAAGTCACCAGCATGTAGCTAGAGATTTGTTAGACATTGTAAATTTAATCAGATATGGCCCAATACATAATACTTCATTGAAGGATGCAAAGTATTTTATTACTTTTATTTATGAATTTCCCAGAAGGATAGCAATGTATTTTATCACGAAGAAATCAGAGGCATTCAACCTCTTTAAGGGCCTTCAAGGAATGTGCAGAGAAAGAAACTGCCAAGAAGATAAAAGCACTGAGATACGACAATGGTGGAAAATACATCTCAACTGAATTCAGCCAAGGCATCGAACAACATAACTCCCTATTTGCCTCAATCTAATGGATTAGCCGAGAAGAAGAATCATACTTTAGTCAAGTCGACCAAGTGCATGCTGGCTCATGGATCATTGCCAAAGTGCTTATGGGCTGAAGTTGTCTCCACTGCAACTTACATCCAAATTTGATGCTTGACTAAGGCCCTTTCAGGCAAGACACCTTATGAGGTTTGGATAGGATCTAAGCCTTCAATGAAGAACCTACGAGTGTTCGATTGTATCGCCTATGCACAGATCTCGAAGGAGACAAGGAAAAAATTGGACTCCCAAAGTCTTGATCCATCCATATTGGGTACGCTTCCTTCAACAACACCTACAAGTTGTACGACCCTAATACCACCAAATCATTTTCAATAGGGATATGGTCTTTATCGAGGATTAGTTCATCAACTTCAAATTAGGCAAGGGTAAAGTTCCATATGAACCATCAAAAGCTCCTACAATTGACATGACTATTTGAGCCTCGGGTTCAATAGCAGTGCCTTACAATTTTTTAGAGCAATTTGGCAATCTCGACTTTCTACACTATGTACTTTGTGTTTCTTATGATCTTAATGAATTCTAATTGTTTGAAACCTTCTTCTCTATTTACAGTCCATACCACATATGTGGGGGTCGGATCTTCATGTGGATCAATGATTATTGATTGCTCTTGATTGATATGTGTAGAATTACTAATCTTGAACCTTTTCCCTCACAAAGTGGTGAGCAATCTCTATGTGCTTGCTCCTTGCATGGAATGTGGGATCGGTTGCTAGTGCTTGGCTTGATTGGTTGTGACAATAGATGATTGGCTCCTCCTTGACCTTCATGACTTGTAGCTCCACCAATAGCCTCTTTAACCACAAGACTTTCCTGGTTGTTGATGTCAAAGCCTTGCATTCCGACTTGGTTGAAAAAAGTGAGATCGTATCTTGTGTTTTGGAAAGCCAAGATACTATGCCATCACATCGAAAGGTAGAAAAAGCACTTGTGGACCTCCTATATCAAGGAAGCAGAAATCAGTTGCGCTTTCTTCGACAGAGGCAAAGTACACCACAACATGTTAAGCTTCAAAAAAAGTTGTATGGATCAGGTTATTACTTCATGACTTACATCACACTCTACATCACACTCAGCTCAATGCTACCACCATTCTATATGACAACTTGAGTTGTATTTCACTGTCGCTAAATTCCAAAATTCATGGCAAGTCTATGCACATAGAAATCCAGTTTCATTCGAGAGATAGTTTTCTCAGGGCAAGTGATCCGTCAATACTGCTCCACAACATAAATGGTTGCAGACATCTTCACCAAAGCACTTCCCAGGAACAAGCATAAAAAATTTTTCAACATGCTGAACTTGACGAAGATACCAAGACACCAACTGTGACCTTAAGGGGGACTGTTGGAAATTAAGTCCATAGTTGTCTCCTTGAATAATACATGGTAAAATACACGGGTTTTTGCTAGCAGTTCGACAACCTGCAATTCTGCACAGAGTCGAATCAGCCAAAGTCAACTTCATGGACTTTCCGGTTGATCTACATCAAAGGGTATCCATTTTTTGTCTAATCCTACATTCGAATGTCAAAGCATCATGAAGAACATCGAAGGCCTGATCACCCTCGATTTCTTCAACAAATCAAGTCATTTGACACCAAAGTCTCTAAAGTCTCCAACTTCCTTGACTTCTTCAACAATCAAGTCACTCGACACCGAAGTCTTCGAACTCTCTAACTTCTTCGACAACTTCGTTCATCAACCGAAGTCTTCGACTTCTTCAACAACTTTGTTCATCAACCGAAGTGTGAGTTCTTCCATCGTTCGAAGTCTTCGAAGTCTCCAACTTCTTTAACAACTTTGAGTTAGAATTAAAGTTAGAATCACTGTGTTACTGTACTATGGGTCCTATTGGTGGATAAGGGTCAGTTGGCCTCACCACGAGGCAAGTTGATGGGACACGCATCCCACCAACGGCAACCTGGGTCATGCATGTGTTGCCTGAGTGAACAACTATATGTACAACGTAATTTCATTTTGTGAAATACAGTTGCTATGTGAGCTTGCTGAGGAGAGTGTTTTCTGTCTATATTACTGTGTAGCATGATCTGTGTTCCTGTGCAAAGCAAATTCTAAGTTGGTATCAGAGCCGTACAAGGAGTGTACACAGTACAGTGTCACCGTTGAAGAGAGCTTCGAGAGAACTGTCTTCTGAGAGTTCGGGGTTCTACGACGGGTTGAAAACGGAAAGAGAAGCACTGGTGCACAATTTCTAATTTATAGAGACTTGCTAAGCTCAGCAGAGGAATTATTAGCCTGTGCATAGCATCAGACAGGGAAAAATTTGGTGAAAAATTGACAATTTTGAAGCCAGTTGAAAATTGAAACCGGGCTTGGGGTTACGGTTTTTATACATAACTGGTGATTTCTTTGTTGTTTGCGCACCGTTTTGGATGTCGTAAGGACAGGAAGGAAGCCAATCACATTGTCAACCAACCATGGAGAGATTCTGAGGTTTATGTCAGAGATTTGTCTCCAGCCAGTTAACCTAACATATTTGCGGTAAAAAGGTGAAAAAAGCCACTCTGTCAAGTTGAGCTAAAATCACCGTTTCTCCACGAAATTTCCTGACTGAACACTCTACAGTCTTGGATTCAGTAGGGCGACCCTGCTCCAAGCCTCAGATTGTGCTCAAAACGATCCACAGGAGTGTTTGATCTAGTAATTTTTAGAGAAGGGAGGCGCGGCCTCAGGTAGGGAGGTCGCGGGCTATTCACGCGCCCAACGCAATAGTCAGCTTAGTGTATCGAAGACCATAGCGACTGTAGGAGCATGGTTCGATGCCCAAATGCAGTTTGGACCTTTGGATGCGGTGTCAAATGATTCGACGGTCCAGAATCTGTGATGGGAAAGAAATTTGGACCACAAGATTCGGTTCAGCCATTGGATGAGCTTTGAACAGGGCCCTGAAGAAGTGAAGTGCATTCTGGCCTTCAACTTCATTAAAGATTTCCATACTGAAAGTTGAGTTGGGTCCCTTCACAAGTGAAGAGTGAAGTTTCTTCAAGGTGAAGAAATAGTTCAAAAACTAGAAAAGTCCCTACTTTTGGGTCCTTTGCCCATTTTGACCCAAACGAAAGGCTATAACCTCCAAACGAAGGGCACCCGGACTGTACCTGCAAGTACGGTACAACAAAACAGAGTGATTGCAGTCGAGAAAGTGTTCGGAGTACGCCAGAAGTGGTTTCACCATTCCACTGGGCACATTGTTGGGAGTTGATGACTGAGTGCATTTCGGAAGGTGATGTCGATTGGGCTTTCAAATTGGTGGAAAAGCGGCAAGTGGTCTGGTAAGAAAAAAGTGCAGGTCATTATTTTCAACTTCTGACATCATTGTTGGCCTCGACATACTGTTCTTAGCCTAAGGCAGAAGTTTCAAGCAATTTTGCGATGGCAAACATGGGAGAGTCCATTTTGAGTGAAAGTAGCAAATTGGACGGGATTTCCAACTATGCAGTGTGGAAATTCAAAATGAAAAACATACTGATGGAGAAAGATGTGTGGGAAGTCGTCACAGGTGATGAGAGAAGGCCGCCAAATGAAACAAGTTAGAATTAAAGTTAGAATCACTGTGTTACTGTATTGTGGGTCCTATCAGTGGATAAGGATCAGTTGGCCTCGCCACGAGGTTGCTATGTGAGCTTGCTGAGGAGAGTGATTTTCTGTTTGTGTTACTGTGTAGCATGATCTGTATTCCTGTGCAAAGCAAATTCTAAGTTGGTATCAGAGCCGTACAGGGAGTGTACACAGTACAGTGTTGCCGTTGAAGAGAGCTTCGGGAGAACTATGTTCTGAGAGTTCGGGATTGAAGATGGAAAGAGAAGCACTGGTGCACGGTTTCTAATTATAGAAGCTTGCTAAGCTCAGCAGAGGGATTATTAGCCTGTGCATAGCATCAGACAGGGAAAAATTTGGTGAGAAATTGACAATTTTGAAGCCAGCTGAAAATTGAAACCGGACTTGGGGTTACGTTTGTGCACCGTTTTGGATGCCGTAAGGACAGGGAGGAAGCTAATCACACTGTCAATCAGCCATGGAGAGATTCTGAGGTTTATGTCAGAGATTTGTCTCCAGACAGTTAACCTAGCAGATTTGCGATAAAAAGGTGAAAAAGCCACTTTGTCAAGTTGAGCTAAAATCACCGTTTCTCCACAGAATTTCCTAGCTGAACACTCTACAGTCATGGATTCAGTAGGGCAACCCTGCTCCAGGCCTCAGATCGTGCTCAAAACGATCCACAGGAGATCTTAATCTGATAGTTTTCAGAGAAGGGAGGCGCGACCGCAGGCAGGGAGGTCGCGGGATGTTCGTGCGCCCAACGATGAACAACTTAGTGTATTGAAGACCATAGCATCTGCAGGAGTTTGGTTCGATGTCCAGATGTACTTTGAACCTTTAGATGAGGTGTCAAATGAATCAACGGTCCAGAATCTGTGATGGGAGAGAAATTTGAACCACAAGATTTGGTTCAGCCATTGGATGAGCTTTGAACAGGGCCCTGAAGAATTGAAGTGCATTCTGGCCTTCAACTTCATTAAAAATTTTTATACTGAAAGTTGAGCTGGGTCCCTTCACAAGTGAAGAGTGAAGTTTCTTCAAAGTGAAGAAACAGTTCAAAAGCTAGAAAAGTCCCTATTTTTGGGTCCTTTGTCTGTTTACCCAAACGAAAGGCTATAACCTCCAAACGAAGGGCACCCGGACTGTACCTACAAGTACGGTACAACAAAACAGAGTGGTTGCAGCGGAAAAAGTGTTCGGAGTACGCCAGAAGTAGTTTCACCATTCCACTGGGCACGTTGTTGGGAGTTGACGATTGAGTGCATTTCGGAAGGCGACGCCGATTTGGCTTTCAAATTGGTGGAAAAAAGGCGAGTGGCCTGGTAAGAAAAAAAGTGCAGGTCATTATTTTCAACTTCTGACATCACTGTTGGTCTTGACATACTGTTCTTAGCCTAAGGTAGAAGTTTTAAGCAGTTTTGCGATGGCAAACATGGGAGAGTCCATTTTGTGTGAAAGTAGCAAATTGGACGGGATTTCCAACTATGCAGTGTGGAAATTCAAAATGAAAAACATACTGATGGAGAAAGATGTGTGGGAAGTCGTCACAGGTGATGAGAGAAGGCCCGAAAAAAAATGTTTCGCTCTATTGAGTTTGACATGGAACTAGCAAAAAGTGCTAAGGAGAAGCCATATATAAAAGGTGGCTTAAAACGAGTAGTTTGGAGGTAATGAGATGAATGTGCATTCGATTACAACTATAAATTTTCAAAGCGTGATTTTTCAATTGTATAATAATTTGTGATGATGGTATATATCACATTTGGTGAAATGAAACAAACTTGAGAAAAGTACTTCAAGCTTGGACTCAAACCATGGACAAGGAGAGCTGTATGTAGAGTGATGTATATCATTTCAATGAGCGTACAAATTTGAGTGAGTGGGAGGTGGAGAAAATGCTTAATGGATTGACTTTTCAATAGGTTCTTGCCCAAATGTAGAGAAAGAGAGCTATAACATGCATGTCAAGGGCAAACTTTATGTTCCTACTCATGACATTGATGGGCCCCATTTGAAGATGGAAATGGCAGTTGCACTAGAGTCTGCATTGGATTATAGATTAGAAGATGCAGACCAATGTATTGACGAGAGAGTGTCATGGCAACATCTAGCAAAGGTAAGTCATAAAGGAAAGAAACAAACGAGTGCACTTGTCGTTGACACTACTCGTACGATGTAGCCAATCAAGGGCCCCCAACAAAACCATCAAGTTCACAAGCCTCAACCCAAGCTCCTTCATATTTTGATACCTCCTTCACAATTGAGTAGCATGATATGCCAAAGGAAGAAATGTCAAGAGCAGATACTTCACAAGGTAAGGTAAAGCCCCTACCTTCAAGTGGCCCAAAACTCTAGAGGAATCCATTCAAGAGTTTGAGGCCAAGTACCCTGACGACTAGATGTAGAGAGGATATGTATTGCCATGCTTTGCTAACGACATCAAGGGCCATGAAAAGGAAATAATCAAGCATCTAGCACTACAAGCCATAGATCCCATCCAAATGAAATGAGGATTCAAATGCTTACCATCTTTGCCATGGAAGCAAAATTTTCATCATCATAAATCTCATACTCTTGAGAATATCCTTTGGCCACCAACTCTGCATTAAACTTGCTGACTAATCCATCCTTGTTTGTCTTCACCTTGAAGATCCATTTGCATACAATTGTCTTCTTGTCTTTTGGAAGCTTCACCAACCTCCACTAGTTCCATAGCCACATATTTCTCTTTCGCTCAACCCTTTGCTACCACCACCACATCTGCCCCTATTGCTCCCACTCCGACATCCCCTACCTCCATTCACGCATCTTCCATCGCTTCCATCACCATCGCTTCGTCCATACCCCCTGTCTCCCCTTCTACCTCACTCCTTCAGATCAACCCCCTCGATTCACAGCTCTCTCCTGACACCCTTGATTGGATGAACCTCATGAACCTTTCGCCACCTCGACAAGGCCCCTCACCTCCCACGTCTCCATCCATCCTCCAAACCGTCCTTCAATTTTCCAAGGTCTCTGTCATCCCCTCATTCGAGCAATCTCTTCTTACACCTCTCCAAACCAATTCTCTCACACCTCCCACTTCAACTCTGAAGTCTGCCGAGGGCGACAAACCGTTGTCTGATGACGCATTTATGCAGACTACATATGCAGCATCGCCTGATCGTGCTGACCCCACCGCACCTGACGACATTCTATCACTGAAAAAGTTAATTGAAGGTGACGGTGACACAGTACAGGTTGTCCGGGCTACACTCCCAAGCTACATCCCAGCAAGCCCCAACTAACACCACCATATCGGCCGGCCCCATGGACCTTTCCACAGCCTACCAGATCTTGGGCACATTTGTCCACGAGGCGGTAGCCACAAGACCAAATCTGGATGGCCGAGTATTGGAGTTGGCCATGAGCAACACCCAACTGCGGGCAAAAATTGGCTAGCTCCAACAAGATCTGCTGAATGCCCAACAACACAAACAAGCAAAGGAATCAAAAGTGTTGAAACTCAAGCAGCACGAAGCCGATCTCCAAGGGTACATCATGACCCTCTCAAAGTCTACCATGGACACTCAACTAAAGGTCCAGGAGATCCAACAACAGCTCACACCCGACATCTCACTCTTCTCTAGGCACAACTCTCAGTGGTCAAAACAGAAAATCTATGTTTGGAAGCGGAAGTGACAACCCTACAAATAGAAAAGGTGACTTGGCTAGCGCAACTGATACCTACCAATAGACCACTCATCCAAGCCGAGGTGTATCTCCTCACAAAACATGTGCAGGTGTACAATGACACATTCGCCAAGTACCAGACCGAATTTGACAATTACCGACGTGGGGCAATGTAGGAGTTAGCACAGACAAATAATGCCTTGGAAAGCGTGCCAAAGGCACATGGAGCAACAGCCTCAACCAGCCCCTGTGGTGATTCCACTGTCACCAATGAAAGACACTGTCATGCCAAGCTCTAGTCAGGACAAGGAAAAACAAGCATAGGGACTGAATGTTCAGGACCAGAGCCCAGATGTAGCTGATGCCAATGTCCAAGATCTGAGCCAAGAAATTGTATCCGAGCCAAAGCCGAGCTTTTCGTTGACCGGAGTCCATGGAGGAGAAAATAAATGAATTCTTAGCCAAACATCCCCACGAGTCCTCACAAGTCCTCACAAGGCAGCTGGCAGATATCTTTTTCAATCCAAACAATCAAGGGCAATGAGCTGAAAGCTCTTTCAGCACTCCAACCACAACCAGAGTGGTGCCAACAGCTCATCGAGAGAGACACTGTGGCCATCAGGGCCTATGTGACAAGTCCACGCCAATTAAGTGTTAATGCGCATTTCCTCACCTGCACGAGACGATCCAAGTGGACAAAATGCAACACTTCCTTGGACCAGATCATGCTCCAAAACTGCAATTGGCCAAGCCTTTCCTTCATATCACAGATGGAACACAGATGTAGATGCCAAAAGGGCTCTAATCCAGTTTTTCAAAAATTATATCAATTGTCTTGATCCAACAGTCCGCACGACCGTCACTTATGCCCGGGACTTAGAATATTTGATGGGCATGGAGACTAAATGGGATTTTCTCCTTTCAATACTTTTTGATCCGAATAAAGCACTGGTCTCCGCAAATATTGAAGATCAATTACCCGTGGCATGCATTTACTATCGAGCGGCACTCCTTGGCGATCCATGGATGCAGAGATTCCAAGCGTGGGTCAACCAATATTGGTTAACAAGAGTCCACAAGTCTCTTTTCACTCCAAAGGACTTGAAAAATACCAACCAAATAACTTTCATTGAAGACGTCACCACCTATCTCATCCACCAAAGGTGCACGAATATTTGAAGATACTACAAATGTTTACAGATTCGATTATTTAGAATCTACTACATCTTCTACTTCTTCTTCTTTCTTATCTAGTTTGCATATTATGTTTTTGCCTATTACCAAGCTTCTTGGGCGTTTTCTAGGATGTGAACATTCTTGTTTTTAGGCCCAAATCAAGCAGGAAGAAATGATAATCATTGTAGTAATATCCTGCCTATCAGAGGACACTCAGATAGGTCACTCTTGCATTGAAAGCAGATGCGTAGACAGCCAATCATGCACGCCATTGTGTTCAACCAAGAAATCGACATACAAATCAGTTAAACGAGCATGAAGATCCTACTTTAATGCTGCAAAAATGAACTGAACTGCTGAATGAAATCTGAAAACTAATCTAACACATACATTAACCTACAAACAAGAACAAGAAACTAACTAAACTAGACAGCATATTGAAAGTCCAAGGATTAAGAAACACTAATTTCTTGATTCTTGGACAGTCCAAAAATGTCAATAACTGAATTGTAAGAGGATATGCAAGATTTACACCACAAATCTAGCCTATTTAGTTTACTAGAATGCTGAAACCTACATTAATTCACAAAGCAAGAAAACTAATCCGCCACCAAGATCCACAACCACCCACAAAGGAAATGGAAGGGCAAGATCATTAATGCATCACTCAAGAAACAAGAATGATCAAGGAACTCAAGAATACATCAAAACTCATGGAAGATCTTCTCATTTCAGCATGAAGTAGATACATTTATAAAAGCTTCTCTTCTACAAAGAGGGAGTCTCTTAAATAAGCAAGAGAGCTCCTTAGGTGGCATCCTAGTGACATCTTCACATTACACAAATTACAAGTGAAATTATCTCTCCACTAGATGTCACCATCAAAAGGTGGCTCACTCTCCTTTTTTTAAGAGGGGTCTACTTGCATTTATTACGTTAGCCTAGAAATACTAGTTCCTACATGGTCATTCCATCTTTCGAGATTCACCATGAGGATTACACAGTTCTTGCTTGTCATTCTTAACTAGTATTTCTTGGCTCTCATACTCGGCTCTCAGTCTTCGTTCGTCTCAACTTCTCAGAGACCTCCTTGGTCTAAGGTGAGAGGTGATCCTGAGTAGCTCTGGTCGAGTATCTTGGGGATTCGTCAGAATCAGCCAACAACGAAGAAGAGTCTATACTAAATCGGCAGAGTGCCGAGGGATTGGCACTACTTCAGGCCGTGGGTCCTATTGGTGGTATTCCCAACATGATGTAAATAAATATAGAAATAGTTGCGAGGGTTGTGGCATGCTACATGTATAAGCCCATGGCCCAATGAGCACTTGTAAATAAATAATTTTGGCATAAACTTGACTTCGGGCCATGTAATTAAAAATAATAGTAGAAGGCCAAAGTTAAGCTTAAGCTTAAGTTCCTAAGTTTGATTAATTAGTCAAAGTCAATTGGTGGTAGGTGAAGTGTGTTTCTCTCTCAATCATTGATTAGTTTGTGCTTTTGATGAAGGGTGTGGATTTCAATCCCACCTTTCTTGGAATAGCCAATAGGAGACAGGGGAAGGGCCTTCCTCGTCCATAAAAAGGCACCATTTGGATCATATTTTCATGCTTAATGAGAAGGAAGATACTCTACCATTTTGGAGAGAAGCATCCTCATTTGCTATTCAATACTTGCTAATGCTCTTGTGTGTCTTGCTTTTGCTCTCTATTTTCCATGTTTCTTGTTTCATTAATTAATGTTTTTTCATTAGCATGCACAATGAGCAAATGAGCTAACCCCCTCTCTCACTCTCTTTCTCTCCCTCTTGCTCTACTTCTTCTATCTATCAATCTCCCTCTCTTCTCTTCCTCTCTTCCTCCTTCACTCTAAAATCATGATGTGTGTGTGGTTAGTGTAGGGAAGAGTAGTGTTAAAGAGTGGTAGTGTTAGGAAAAAGAGTAGGAAGCATCTAAAACTAGCATCTTGACATAGTTAGGTACCTATCTAGTGATCTAACCCTTATTGACAGGCGGAGGGTTGTTCACCAACTATATCTACACACTCTACAGTGGCGCCAGTGCTAGGGATAGGTTTCACTAACTAGTTTAGTTGCATTTTTAGTTGATTTTGTTTTTTTAGAGTATTTTTAGGCGGATTTTGAGTAAAGTTAGCTTGTTTTGTGTGATTTCTTGTCCTTGGATTGTTCTTAGCTAGCGAAGGAGGTGTGAGAGGGTAGTGGAGACCCAAAACAGCCTCTAAGGGCTTGGCATGCATTCACAAAACCATTTGCAAACACCCAAATTTTTAGATCCAGTGGCCAAGAACCTTCGCAAAGAATTCTAAATTCCATCTCAGTGAGACAAGGACACAAAGAGTCTGCGAAGGTTAGTTTGATTCCAGTGAGCAGAAAATTGGACTTGAGTCCTAAAAATCACTAAAATCAAAGCATCCATCAAATTCTCGCACAAGTAATTTTCGCAAACCATCCCATTAACTTCAAAATGTCATTTTATATCAGTGATGAAGTCTGCGAGAGTTAGTACACATTATTGGTAAAGATCAGAGCAAAAAGATATTTATGAACCCTTGCAGACAATGAAAGTTTCATTTTCTGTGAGAGCTAACCTTCGTAGACTTTTCTAGAGCTAGATCCATACCAGATACAGCTCCTGTAAACCCTGCGAGAGTTACTTCCCAATAGTTTTTGAAAAATCAAGATTTTTGACTGAAAATCAGTGAAAGAACTTTTGCACAGCTGTTAGCAACTGTGCTAACACAGAGAAAATAAAAAAATAATAAAACTCTGTGACATGTGTTTTGTAAGACCACGTATGAGTATTTGTCAATAAACTTCAAGCCATGGCATGTGTTTTGTAAGTCCATGAGTAGAAGCTTAAATAATAATAAAATAGCTTAAACTTAGATCTAGAACTTAGACTTAGGAAACTTAAGAATAGATATATTTTATCTTAAGTTGTCCTAAGTTAAGAAAATTGAAGTTCTAAATCCTAAGTTAGAAGTTCTAGAAAGGCTAGGAACAGATTAGTCCCATAAGTTAGTAGACACCTGTGGAAGACCCTCCTTGCCATAAAAGGAGAGGTATTTGCATTGTAAATAGCACTTTTAAGATTAAGCTATCTTGCTCTCTATTTTGGAGAATTATCATTCTATTTCATTTGTGTTCCCTTTGGGAAGGTGCATAGCTTGAGGGAAGGTGCTCGGACCTCCTCTTGCCTCCTTTTCATCGGTTTTATTGTGGCATATTCATTATTGCTTATCTGTTTAGTATAAGCCGCAATCTCACTTTATTACCCTTCGGGTGTTAATCTAGGATTAGTCTAGTCACCTTGCTAGTTGGGTAAGCCTTAGCAAGGATTTTTATTGTTGTTACTAATTAGCTTTATTTCCGTTTCAGGCACTAGTTGGATAAGCCTTAGTGCTCTCATTCCTCTCTATATCTCTGTTGAAGCTTATTGTAGAAACTTAAAAAGTGGACGAATCTCTATATCCCTATACTACACCCGTAAGTAGATCTAGCCACCGCACTCACTAGAAATATTTCCAACATTGGCGCCGTTGCCGGGGCCCATATGTGCAACTGTGCTAACATAGAGAAAATAAAATAATAATAAAACTCTGTGGCATGTGTTTTGTAAGACCACGTATGAGTATCTATCAATAAACTTCAAGCCATAGCATGTGTTTTGTAAGTCCATGAGTAGCTTAAATAATAATAAAATAGCTTAAACTTAGATTTAGAACTTATACTTAGGAAACTTAAGATTAGAAATATTTTATCTTAAGTTGTCCTAAGTTAAAAACATTGAAGTTCTAAATCCTAAGTTAGAAGTTCTAGAAAGGCTAGGAACAGATTAGTCCCATAAGTTAGTAGACACTTATGGAAGACCCTCCTTGCCATAAAAGGAGAGGTATTTGCATTGTAAATAACACTTTTGAGATTAAGCTATCTTGCTCTCTATTTTGGAGATTTATCATTCTATTTCATTTGTGTTCCCTGAGGGAAGGTGCTGGGGCCTCCTCTTGTCTCCTTTTCATCGATTTTATTGTGGAATGTTCATTATTGCTTATCTGTTTAGTATTAGCCGCAATCTCATTTTATTACCCTTCGGGTGTTAATCTAGGATTAATCTAGTCGCCTTGCTAGTTGGGTAAGCCTTAGCAAGGATTTTTATTGTTGTTACTGATTCGCGTTATTTCCGTTTCAGGCACTAGTTGGGTAAGCCTTAGTGCTCTCATTCCTCTCCATATCTTCATTGAAGCTTATTGTAGAAACTTAAAAAGTGGACGAATCTCTACATCCCTATACTACACCCGTAAGTAGATCTAGCCACCGCACTCACTAGAAATATTTGCAACAACAGCCAACCCTCGCATGAATAACCTTTGAAGACCAGATCAATAGTTAGATCTGCACTAGATTTAACTACTGTCAAAATCTCAGGCCAATCGTAACAAGAATGCAGGTCCTGCAACATATGAATCTAGATCGCTGTGGAATGAAAAAGGTACCAGCTCAGCCACCACATAAACCCGCAGTGGCAAAAGTTTTCAGGATAGATCCACCCAGAAGAACCAGCTGAGACAACATTATAACCAGATAATTTGATGGGGCGATCTACCAGAGGAGGCCATCACTACTGTGGATGTTGATATACACAATCATGAAGATCAGAAGCTTCTTTGAGGAAACAAGCTAAATCTTTGAGATAGAATTCGCGGAGCTGCTGGAGGACTGATCTTTCATGGATCTAGCCTCAGTGAAGCCGACAAAAAGATTTGGGTGGAAAACAAAGGATTTTGACAGTATGTTGGGGGTATTCCCAACAAAGTGTAAATAAATAAAATCATCCAACAAAATGTGTTGCGAGGGCATGGCATCCTGCATGTATAAGCCCATGGCCCAATGAGCACGCAAATAAAGTTGTAAATAAAATAAACATGACTTGGGCCTTGGAATTAATATAAAACTAGCCTTGGTGCTTGCTTAAGGCCATACAAACTCTTTTGTAGAAGACACACATGATTTGGCTTTGTTGATGAGATGTAGCTCTCAGGTTGCACCATGTATACTTCCTCCTCAAGATCACCATTCAAGAATGCATTTGAAATGTCCATTTGCCATAGATCCCATCCATAAAGTGTAGCAAGTGAAATGATGACTCGAATGCTTACCATCTTTGCCACGGGTGCAAAGGTCTCATCATAGTCAATTCCTTGTTGTTGAGCATATCCTTTTGCCACTAACCTTGTCTTGAACTTGTTGATAGATCCATCTTGGTTTGTCTTTACCTTGAAGATCCATTTGCATCCAATAGCTTTCTTGTCCTTAGGCAACTCCACCAATATCCATGTTCCATTCTTCATAAGAGCTTGATACTCAAGATCCATTGCTTGGATCCACTCCTCTCCTTTCCTTGCTTAATCTACACTTGTAGGCTCATCCAAAGAGGTTAGGAAAGCAACATAATTTCCAGAAACTACCTGCTTAGCCTTTTGATCATATGTGAGCCTTGAAGGTACTTGTCTTTCTCTTGATGTTCTCCTTGGCTTTTGACTTGATGAAGGTCCATCATCACCACCATCCAAAGTAGAATCCTTCTCATCAACATCAAGAATGTTAGATCCATCTACTTTACCATCAATCATGCTTGAAGACACCTTTGGAATGTTTCCCTCATAAAAAATGACATCTCTACCAACAATCACTTTGTTAGTAAAAGGAATGTAAACCTTGTAGGCTTTACTCACCTCACTATATCCAACAAAAATACCTCTTCTTGAAGATGGATCCTCCTTGGTCCTATCATCAAGAGTAATGTTGACATAGCATGTGCATCCAAAGGTTCTTAGAAAGTTGACACTCGGCCTCCTCTTGAATAGTATCTCAAAAGGTGTCCCTCCATCCAAAATAGCACTCGGCCACCTATTGCACAAGAAATTGGCACACAACAAAGCTTGATCCCAAAATGGTTTGTCAAGATTAGCACTTAACCTCATAGCTTTAGCACTTTCACATAAAGTTCTATTCTTCCTTTCAGCCACTCCATTTTGTTGTGGACCTCTCAAGCACTTGATCTTTGTGGAGAATTGGTTCTCCCTTGCATTCTTGAACTTGACAAAGACATCATACTTTTCATCCTTGCTCTTTAGTAGATAGATCCAACAAAATATACTAAAATCATCGATGAATGTTACATACATCTTAGCTCCACTATTGCTAATTGTAGTAAATCCATGAATATCCGAATGTACAAGTTGAAAAGGCTTTGTAGATCTAGAAATAGATCTAGTATAAGGTAGTCTATGTGACTTAGACAAAGCACAAGACTCACAAACATGCTTGTCATTACTTAAGGAACTTGGAAGACCAATCACAACCTTCTTCCTTGCCATTACCTCCAATGACTTGAAGTTGAGGTGTCCCATCCTTTTGTGCCAAACCTCTTGAATATAAATTTGCTCCCTTGCAACACATCCAACTTGGTTAGCAATAACACAAGCATCAAGTTTGAACAACTTCCCTTGCCTTTTACCTTTTCCAATCAAGACACCCTTCCTTTTGATCAAACAAGCATCTCCATCAAACTTCACCTTGAGGCCCTTACTTAGCATTTGACTCACACTAAGCAAATTCTTGGTAATAGATGGAATAAACAAGACATCCTCCAAATGAACATTCCTATTTGTAGAGAGAGAAATAGAAATTGTGCCAATCCCTTTGATTGCACACTCACCATCATTGGCCATGTAGGTCACCTCTTGTCATCTCCATATGCCAACAAAGAAGTGAAGTACTCTTTGTGAAAGGTCATGTGTGAACTTGCTCCACTATCAATCCACCTAGGATCTAGATCTCCATCATTAGCAAGCATACATGAAGACATCACAAAAGCATCATCATTTGCATCTTAGACATCCAAACCATCCTCATCAAGAGTAAGATTACCTTGTTTGTCTCCTTGATCTCTCTTCTTCTTGTAGCACTCACTTGCAAAGTGTCCTTTGATGCCACAATAGAAGCACTTGAGCTTTGATCTATCCTTCTTTTTGCCACTTGAAGAAGCATCCACTTGGTCTTGCCCTTTAGACCACTGGCTTTTGGTTTTGCCCTTGAATTTGCCCTTTGTGAACATAGCATCCTCTTGAAGTGTCGATGTAGATCCACCTCTTGCTTGAAGCCTATATTCCTCATTGATCAAGATCTCTTGAAGATCCATCAAACTTGGCAAAGTCTTTTGAATAGCAATACTTTGAACAATGTTAGCATGAGCATCCAACAACCCACTAAGAATCACTTGAATAAGCTCTCCTTCCTTAATGCTTTCATCTATGCAAGCTAACTCATCATTCAATGCTTTCATTCTCAAAACAAAAGTACTTGGACTTTCTTCATTCTTTTGCAAACAAGAAAAGATTTGCCTTCTTAGAGTCAACACTCTAGAAGTAGACATGGATTCATAAAGCTTCTTCAATGAATTCCAAGCTTCCAAAGATGATGTGCACTTACCAAATTCCCTGAGAAGTTCATTGGTAACATTCATCTTTATCATGTGTAGAGCCTTCTTGGCCCTCTTGTCATACCTCAATTGATCTTGTTGTGTTTCTGGTCTCTCCTCCAAACCTACAACAATATCCAAAACATCATTCATCTCAAAAAGTGACTCCATCCTCACTTTCCATAATGAATAGTTACTTGAGGTAAGCCTATCACTGGCTTCCAACATGACTCCAATTGAGGTTGCCATGTAGCAATGTCCTGATCTTCTCTTTCAACCTGTTTCAATGCACAAAGCACTCCTTTGAACAACAACAAATGCTTTCAAAAGAAATCACCAAGATTTGAAACTATCTCACAAATTCTCTTCTAGCACTTATCCAAGCAAATCAACACATAGAATCATGGAATCTTGATCAACCTATGATCTATCCTCAATCTAATGACTTTTGCCACTTCCTAAGATTGAAACACACTCAAATGAAGTCCAGCAACCTCACTATCTAGAGATACAATCAAAATTAGGGTTTTGACAAAATCACAAAAAATTGACTATTCCAAATCTACATGCAAATGCTGAAAATTTGATATGCAATCTATAAGCCACCACTTAGGCTGAACCAATGATCCAAAAATCGGCCAAATCCAGCATGTGAATTCAAAAAATGGAATTGAACAAGTATATTGACCTATTTAGTGTTTTGATCTACAAAAGATCCAATCTACAAAAGCAAAAAATCCGATTTTGGTGTAGAATCCTCTCTAGCATGCTCTAGACTTGATATCTTCACCAAATCATTGATAGATCTGATTTCCTCCTTCATAACCTGAAACACAAGCTCTGATACCATGTGAAAGATTTCAGATCCTTAAGATCCAATCTACTTGAATGATCTTTGGTTAGAAAGAGAAATACACTATCAATTTCACCAATGTAGAAAACTCAGCATCTACACACAATTTGAGATGCAAACACTAATAGAACTTGATCAAACTTGAATGAAATGATTGTGTACTGTTGCTGTCCGTACAAAACCAGCAAGCTACTGTATTTCACACGTGTGGATCCAAAAATAACAAATATAGATCATTCTACACATAGAATTGCAAGCAATCACCAAGATAGTGCACCAATGGATAGTAGAACCCAAGAAAACCATGTATAAGCATGAAATGAGATAGAGAAGAGAGAAGATGACTCTCTCCATGAGTTACATCCTTTTATAACAGGTCCAAACCCTATTTGGCCACTTGGCTTTCCCACCAAAATGCTAACCCTACCAATTTTGGGTCTAGATTCAATGTACCCAACTTATTCAAATTGAATCTACTCAAACTCACATTCTATCTTTCCCACACTTTCAAAAAGTGTTTATTTAAATGAAATTTAGACTAATGAACTTTGAAAAGTCAACGTCTAAGTCTAAAACAAGTTTTGGCCTCAATATGCCAAATATGGAAATATTGCAAAATGTGATGAAACTAGTTGAATCTTTCACACTACATGCTTCTGACAAAAAATCTTTTGGTAATTTCATCTTAGCTAGCATAGATCTGGCACTTTCCACAATCGTACGATTTTTGCGCTCAGCTACACCATTGAGAGCAGGAGTATGAGCTTGCGTAAATTGTCTTTTAATCCCACATTGATCACAAAGATCATTGAAGTCATTAGACTTATACTCACCTCCACTATTGGATCTTAGGACTTTGATCTTCTTACCTGTTTGATTTTTGACCAAGTTTTTGAAGTTCTGGAAGTTATCAAAAGCATCTGATTTCCTCTTCAAGAAGTAGATCCACGTCTTACATGACATATCATCAATAAAGATCATGAAATAGAAGGCTTTTCCTAAGGACATGGTCCTCATGGGCCCGCATAAATATGTGTGGATTAAATCCATGATGTTCTTTGCTCTTGCAACACCCCCTTTATTGAACTTCTCTCGATCCTGCTTCCCATATATACAAGATTCGCACATCGATTTCAAGTGATCCTCTATGGTAGGCAGTCCTGTTACCATCTCCAATTTTCTCATCAAATTGAGGCTTCCCAAGTTCAAGTGACCAAGCCTCTTGTGCCACAACTCAGTTTGCGAAGGAACGGATGATACAAGTCCATGTTGCCCCTTGATTGTAGCATTTAACCTGTACAATTTTGTATTGGGCTCTCTTACTCCATTCGCAATAACTTTGAACTTTTGGTTCGCATCCTTCACAAAGCAACGATCATGGGCGAATTCTACTTTCAATTTTTGATCAGTAATGACTCCAACAGAAAGTAGATTTTTCTTCAAACCTGGTACATAAAATACCTCCCTGATCATCCTGCTTTTGCCATCAGGCAGTTGGATTGAAATTGTGCCTATCTCCTTGATCATGCACACTTCACCATTTGCTTGTGAAACAGATGTCCCATTATCCAACGCCTTCAAACTACTGAACCAGTTCTTGTTACCTGTCATGTGTCTTGTGGCTCCTGAGTCAATATACCATGCTTAATCATCTTGATTAGATGACAATGCAGATATGAAGATGCTAGAGTCTCCAATCTCACCTTCATCGACAAGGTTACCTGCTTGGTTTGGTTATTCCTTGCCTTGTTCCGCCAGGAATTTGTGACATTCACTCTTCCAATGGCCCTTTTTACCACAATGGAAGCACTTGCCTTTCTTCTTAGTTTTGCTGGAAGATCCCTCATCCTCCTGAGACTTGGCAAATTGATGCTTAGTCTTCTTCTTGCCCTTGCCCTTGCCTTGTTTTTGGCGTGTCGCAAGTGCTTGATCATCAGTATTTTGACGTCTAGCTTTCACCATTTCTCATCGTTGCTCTTCCTGCATCAAGATTCCTATGAGCTCATCAAAGGTTGGCAATCTTTCTCTTGATGCTATTCCGCTCACAAACATCTGATAGGATTCTGCAATGCTGCATAATGCATTATGCACCTCTCCACATCACGTATGCGCTCTCCAATAGAATGCAGTTCATCTCTCATTGTCTTGATTCTGGTCATGTACGTCTGAATGTGCTCTCCTTGTTCCATGCGGGCACTATTCAACTTTGACTTCAGAAACATGATTCTTGACGGATTTGACATCTCGAACTGCTCCTTTAGCACATCCCCTGCCTGTCTGGGTGTAATAGCATCACAAATGTGGGTAATAATGTGATCTTTCACTGACAAGTTAATGAAGGTCAAAGCTTTCCTCATCTTTTTGTCGAACACTTTGATGTCTGCTTCATTTGGCGGCCTTCTCTCATCACCTGTGACGACTTCCCACACACCTTTCTCCATCAGTATGTTTTTCATTTTGAATTTCCACACTGCATAGTTGGAAATCCCGTCCAATTTGCTACTTTCACTCAAAATGGACTCTCCCATGTTTGCCATCGCAAAACTGCTTGAAACTTCTGCCTTGGGCTAAGAACAGTATGTCGAGGCCAACAGTGATGTCAAAAGTTGAAAATAATGACCTGCACTTTTTTTTTCTTACTAGGCCACTCGCCGGTTTTCCACCAATTTGAAAGCCAAATCGGCGTCGCCTTCCGAAATACACTCAGTCATCAACTCCCAACAACGTGCCCAGTGGAATGGTGAAACTACTTCTGGCGTACTCCGGACACTTTCTCCACTGCAATCGCTCTGTTTTGTTGTACTGTACTTGCAGGTACAATCCGGGTGCCCTTCTTTTGGAGGTTATAGCCTTTCGTTTGGGTCAAAACGGACAAAGGACCCAAAAATAGGGACTTTTCTAGCTTTTGAACTGTTTCTTTACTTTGAAGAAACTTCACTCTTCACTTGTGAAGGGACCCAACTCAATTTTCAGTATGAGAATTTTTAATGAAGTTGAAGGCCAGAATGCACTTCAATTCTTCAGGACCCTGTTTAAAGCTCTTCCAATGGCTGAACCAAATCTTGTGGTTCACATTTCTCTCCCATCACAGATTCTGGACCGTTGATTCATTTGACACCTCATCTAAAGGTTCAAAGTACATCTGGGCATCGAACCAAAATCCTACAGACGCTAAGATCTTCGGTACACTGAGTTCTTCATTGTGTTGGGCATGCGAACTGCCCGCGACTTCCCTGCCTGCGGCCGCGCCTCCCTTCTCTGAAAAACATCAGATCAAGCTCTCCTATGGATCGTTTTGAGCACGATCTGAAGGTTGGAGCAGGGTCGCCCTACTGAATCCATGACTATAGAGTGTTCAGTCAGGAAATTCCGTGGAGAAACGGTGATTTTAGCTTAACTTGACAAAGTGGCTTTTTCACCTTTTTCCCGCAAATCTGCTAGGTTAACTGTCTGGAGACAAATCTCTGACATAAACCTCAGAATCTCTCCATGGCTGATTGAAAATGTGTTTAGCTTCCTTCCTGTCCTTACGGCATCCAAAACGGTGCACAAACAGCGAAGAAATCACCAGTTATGTATAAAAATCGTAACCCCAAGTCCGGTTTCAATTTTCAGCTGGCTTCGAAATTGTCAATTTTTCACCAAATTTTTCCCTGTCTGATGCTATGCACAGACCAATAATCCCTCTGCTGAGCTTAACAAGCCTCTATAAATTAATCGTGCACCAGTGCTTCTCTTTCCGTCTTCAACCCGCCGTAAAACCCCGAACTCTCAGAAGACAGTTCTCCCGAAGCTCTCTTCAACGACGACACTATACTGTGTACACTCCCTGTACGGCTCTGATACCAACTTAGAATTTGCTTTGCACAGGAACACAGATCATGCTACACAGTAAGACCGACAGAAAATCACTCTCCTTAGCAAGCTCACATAGCAACTGTATTTCTCAAAATGAAATTACACTGTACATGTAGTTGTTCACTCAGGCAACCCATGCATGATCCAGGTTGCCGTTGGCGGGATGCGTGTCCCGTCCACTTGCCTTGTGGCGAGGCCAACTGATCCTTATCCACTGATAGAACCCACAGTACAGTAACACAATGATTCTAACTTTAATTCTAACTGATTTGGTAAGATGGCCAGTCATTACCAAAATTCCACTATCTTGTTTATTCATCTGGGGTAATCTACCAATGACAATCCTCTCTTATGGATTAGGTATATCTTAGAATCCGAGTTATGATTCACCAATCTCAACTCTCCAGATTCCCGAGACCAGGGCCCTATCATAATAGTGCAATACAATTCTTAAAAGATACATGAGTTGTTCACAAAGTCCTTTCCATCTGGAAAGTTTTAGACTTTTACAACTTACACACGGTGCCAATATAAGGATTGTAATCTAATAAGTGCCCTTACTTTAGACATGGCACAAAGTGTCATTCCAAAGTGAGAGTCCCAATCTAGAATACGTCTAGATTTTCCTCTTAAGTTCCAATCTAGAATAACTTAAGATTAACTGGAACCTCATTACGTGAAGTTCTAACTTTTGGCAAACAACTATCCAACTCTCTTGAGTCTTCCGAGATAGCATTCCATCCTTTCCGAACGGGAAAAGATAAGTCCCAAAAGTTCTTTATATTCTATGCACACTTATCAATAAATGAATCAATATGCCTATGTACCAACAACTAGTTTATGCATGCAAATAAACTTGGCTCATGGAATACTTTGAAGATCCACATGATTAGAAGTTTGTACATAAGGTTTTAATGATCCCACAAAGATTCACTACATAGCATATCTCTACAGATAACTCCTGATCTGTACACAACACTTTCATAATCGAGAATCCTGTAATATGGTTATCCTCTAAGAGAGAATATTTCTCAAAGAGTGCTATTTCACATCCAAAAAATCTCAACTGGAGATTAACTCAAAAGAATATATTGTTAGCATGAATTTCCTTCCTTGCATCAACCCACAGATCTCAGTCCAAACTAAGATCAAGTTGACTATATCCAGCAAGGAACAAGTTTGAACAAACCTCCCATCTTGCAATAGAATTCCAAGTTTTAACACAAATCAATCGGACTTGTTATCAACTACTTTTCTACCGCAAGAGTACTTTCTAAATTTTTTCCCTTTAAATTTTCAAACCTGATATCTACTATAATCCATAAAGGATTTCTGTAACTTCTAAAAATCCTATCGTTTCTGACTCATAAAACAGGTCCACCATCGATATAACAAATTTCTCCTTGAATCTTTGACCGATGTTTCTCCTTGATAATTCTCTTCTCTTCTCCCCCTTTTTAACAGGAAACGCACGACTTTCTAAAGGGTGCAGATCATTTGAGATTTGCCCAGGAGAAGAGTCTAAGAAGAGATCCAAGAAAATCTTGAAAGCCAGAAGAAGTGTTGCATCAGTGTAAGCCAATACCAATGATGTCCCAACACGACGACTAAACTCTTCTTGGTTACCAAGCTTGAGAATAGACCCGTAAATCAGAAAAGGATTTCTTGAAGATTCAAGTAGAGAAAATAAGTTTAGAAACGGTTTCATTAACCATTTCTGTGACATCGTCCATGGTCAATGGGTAATCAGAATTACCTTCCAAGGAATCACAAATTTTCGGGTTAATAAATGTCTTAAGAAATTCACCAATATATCCTTTACAAAGAAATAGCTTTCCGGGTTTCTGGTTTTGTAAATTTGAGATATCCAAAAATGGAGTCATGACCAATATCTCAAATTCTTGACAAAACACCCGTTTTATGACCGACAATATTCGGCATCATTAAGATTTATGGCCATACTATGGTCACCTAATCCAGTTAGTTTCAGATTTTCATTTTGGAATTGCCTGCGTCCCATAGCACAGGTTCTTCCTCCACAAAGGCCCTCCACTTCCTGATCAAAGAGTCAGAAAAATAACACAAGTATATGAAGTTCTCGGGAATTTATTAAAAAATTCCAACTTCAACTAAAACATTCTTCACCGCTTTTCATAATCTTTACGGTCACTAGAAGGTAAACAATATCATCCTAACATGCATTGAGTGACAGATTTAGAATTGGGGAAGAATGAACCGACTTTTTCTTGTTCAAAACATCAAATAGTGTTGGTATGCCCATGGCTTCAAGCACATCAAGAAACAACTTTTTTGTTCCTTTCAGTTTCCATCCTACGATTCTGGGCCTTATGGCCATGCATGATTATGAAAAAACGACATTTTGGCCAAAAAATCCAAGAATTCACGTTCTCGGTTGCCCATTGCAGTTAATAAAGCGATATTTAAGGGGGTCATCACGGTCGAGTGATGCCGGCCAAATGTTCATTTTCCATTCTTAACAAGAATTTAAATCATTACGGGTATATTTTCTAATCGAGCAATGTCCATAAAAAATGCAGATTTCGACGAACAACAACGTGCTTATAGACATTATACCAATGATTTTGCAAAATGGAATCTTAGCCAACAAATATGTAGAAAAAACCAATATATGCATCGAAATCTAATTCACACAGAATTTTAAACCATTGAAACTTCGGAAGAACATAACTGCATTCCAAAAAACATATTCCAAGTTGACTAAGAAAAGCCCCTATAACTTCTTAGAAAACATAAACCAATATGTTTTCGGAGGCCCACAGAAAGAGAGAAAAAATCGCACATAAAGCCATAGCCTGTCCCCCTCTCCCCCACACAATCTATAATTCTAAAATAAGATTTAGTTAACATTAAGTTAACCTAACACCCCTCCCCCCCCCCCCCCCCCCCCTTTCCTTTTCATTTCCCTCCCACAAGAAGGCACTTTGGGCCTCTATTATGCGTGAACAGAAAGGAGAGGCCCGAACTCGCGCGCGCGAGAGAGAGAGCGAGAGAGTGATTGTATGGAGAGAGAGCGCATCATGGAGGTTATATTTCCATCACCACCGTCTCTAATTTACATCAAGTAAAACAAAGGATGGAGGGCGCTCAGCCAGGTGCAAACAGGGGCGGATTTAGAGGCCTTAATCTGCAGTTTTCCTCCTGAACCACAGTTTAACTAGTGTTTTTTTGATGTTTGAAGCATTTCTTGCATTCCTACTGCTATTGTTTGCAGATACAGGAAGCATTCAGGGCGAGTTTGCAACTTCTTTCATTCCTTACAAGCCTAAACATTCTCTTTTGTAAATAAATAAGAGTTTAGACTTGTTTTAGCTTCAGTTAGAAGCTGTCTACTTCATACTGCTATTCTTGCAGATAAAAGGTGTAAGAAGAATGCAAACACTGTTGCTCTACTTTCTTTTATGTATAAGCAACGCTTTCTTATAGACCTACACAAATTAGTTTCTCAAAGGTTGAAAAACAGGGTAGATGATGTCCGTTTTTTCTTAGAAACCCCGATTTGCAGATTTTCATCCATATTTACAGAATAGGCTAAGCTGTAAACCATACCATCAATACTATGGCCTTACTGATTCACAAAAGCCTGCAAACCTCTGTTAGTATGACAAAAAAAACCAGCATGAACCTGTGAAACACCAAGAAACCACCATGCAAATCCTGTAAGAAACCACCAACACTCACAACCAGTGATTAGTCTTTTGTGTGTTTCTTTTCCTGCTTTCCACTGATTCAAGCCAAAACTGGCTCAATAAAAAGCAAAAGACAGCCAACAAAACCACCTAAATCATGATGTAATGAACAAAAGGCCATAAAAACCAACAATGCCTCTAATTGAACTCGTTGCTATCATAATAGTGCTCTTCATGAAGTAATCGTCAACATAAGTGATTCAAGAAAACCGAAATTCACTTCCTAAATACCAGTTTGAAGTGCTTGAAAAACCGAATCGATTGTATACTTGGTAGTACACTTACCACACAACCGATTTCACTTCAAACAAGGAAATCCACAGGAAGAATAATCCGCACTTTTACTACTTCGTTGCATACTCCATTGAATTCTCGAAAAAGTGTCAAGATTCCATATCACAATGGAAAAATCCCTACAATTTGAGATTTCACTTGAACACAAATCAATGGCAAAAACTTGCTCATAACTGGCTCTGATATCAATATAAAGTCCACAATCCAAGGATCCTATTCTAAGCATGCCAATCACAAGCAACATAAGGGAACCTGATGGTGGACAAACCAACCCAACCAAACCTAGATCGAACAGATCTAGCCCCCAAGCTATGGATCAATCACTCAGAGAGGAATGAGGCATCACACCAACAGCATCCTACCACCGGTCATGCAATCAAGCATACACTAGTGAGAGCCCAATAGGTATACTTATACCCTCCAAGGCCCATGCACCACTAGTAGTGCACTGTGACATCTCACTGGACACCTCTGCAGCCTATCTGGGCCACATCATCAAATTCCCCAATGACTCACTGATAGACCCATACAAATCCACCATCAAGTGTTTTAGGCCAACAACCATTAATTATGACCATGTATACATAAGGGTCCCAAATCCCTTATAGTCACAATTAACTTACGGGTTGTCGGTCTACCGGTCCCTAGCGTGGACACACTACCTGAGACCAGTCATGGGCATGACAACGGTGATGGTTCCTTTAGCCTTTGCCAACTCAGTTGAAACTGTCCCTTTGAACCTGTCAGAGTGGTCTTGGAATCCCTGAAGGGCCACTTTGTACATTTCCACTTTTTTAAACAACGCTTCGTGTGACCGGATGATCTGGTATTTGCGTCTGAAGCTCAAGGGTGGTCGCATCCAATTCACCTTGAAGACGCATGCGATCCTGCTCCACCATCTGCAATTGACCCTTCAACAGTTGCCCCTGTTGTTTTGCATCCTGCACGACTTTATCCACCTGATCCTGTGTGCGGTTGTCAGGGCATTTTGCAGGGAGCTGACGTATTCTTCCAATCGACATCAATTTTACACATCAAGATATAAGTTAGAACATGAAGAACCAAATAGAATGTGAATGAAATGATTCCTCCATGCTTCAAAATTTGAACTCTCTAGAAAATTACAACAACCAAACAATGTTGAAGGGTTTGCGGATCCCAAGGCAACCCTAACCCTAGTTAATAAGTGAGAGGGATTTGGCACCCTGCATGTGTAAGTCCTACCCGATGATCACATAGTTATTTGATTGATTAGTTACAAGTCAATAAAAGGACTTTAGCCCTTTTTGTGGGACTTTTAATGTCGTAGGGCCTAAATGTCAAGTTAGTGAATAAAGTTGGGTTTTCCTCCAAATTGGATGGTTTTCGCTCTTTTTTAAATTTGAATAATTAGAGAGGCAAAAATGGACCAATAGGATTCAGAGGCCAGGGTCCTCCTCTCTACTATAAAAAGAGACCAACTCGAGTTGCTCCTCATGTTCATTTTCTCATTTCAATAAAGCAGATTGGTTCTCTTCAGAAATGGATTGATGAATGTCCTTGCTCTTCTTCTTTCCTCCTCCATCTCTCATGCTTTTTTTGGGTTTGCTAATTGTTGGATCTAAATGTTATTGGGATTGTGTGTTATTATACTTTTTATGAGAGAGAAAGAGAGAGAGAGAGAAAGGGTAAGCTATCTTTGTTGTGGATCGTAGTGTTAATGGATTGTAGGGTTAATGGATGTTAGAGTTAAATATGAATCCTCCATTCATGATTGAAATCTGAACTATACTATCACTCTCATGGGAATGAACCTATACGTGACAACTAACTTCGTCTCTTTGATGCTAGATTGACTAGATCTTGGATTCAGGTTAGGCAAGGAAAGAAATCCACTACAATTTTGGCGCCGTTGCCGGGGAGCTACGCCAATTTTTCAGTTTGCAGCATGTTTGTTGGATGGTTAGCTTGCATTAGGCATCTTGTCGTGGCATGAATAATGTTAGATTTGCATTTAGGATTAGTTTGGGATTGATTTTGCTTGATTTGAATGGATTTGCTTGTTTGAAATCTAATATAATTATAAAACAGGAAAAGCTATTTAGATCACCAATCTTAAGATCCATTTGGATCTGAGATATTAGAGAAAATAACAAAAATCGGTCAAATCCGCCAGATTTTGGTCAAAAGGAGGCAAAAAGCGTCATCAGAGCTTATAACTTTTTACCCTCTTTCAGGAAACCTTCGATGAGTTGTAGACACCTTCGGTTTTGTTCACAGAACCTTCAGTTTGAAGGACGAAGATTGATTCCCAGCAGATTTCTAGAAACATAAAAAAAACCTCCAAAAAAAACACCAAAAAATCATCAAAACCCTAAAAAAACAGAAAAAGAACCTTTGTCCAATTCACTGTGCATAGGTGTAATTCAGATCTATCTACTGCCAGGTCGACAAAGAATAATACCAAACATAAAAGGGTTTTCAGAGGATCAGTTGTCATATTGTCATATTTTTTTGTCAAAACAATCACTTTTTTGCAAAAATACCAGTATAACTCTTGATCCTTCGCCAAAACCTTTGGCGAGTATCTAAAACATTCTATTTATAGTAAAATACTATTTTTGAGTTCGACAAAGATTCTTCTTGTTCAGATCATAGAAAATCTTGAATTTTACCTTCGCCAAACTACAGAAACTATATTTTCTTGTGTCAGAAACCTTTGTTCGGTTTTTCATAGTTTTATCTATGTCAGATCTTTCATCTGAGAGGTTGGCGAAGGTTATTTTCCAAGAAATTGTCAGAAAAGTTGATCAGAGAGTTTTTTTCAAAAATAGCACTATTGAAACTTCGCCGAGCCAACCTTCGCCTAGTGAACCTTCGCCAGTCCTATTTTTAGGTTCTGATTTTCCAGATCAAGTCTCTGTCAAAATTTGGATCAAATTTGATATATTCTGATTTGGATTCTGAGAAAGTTTTCATTTTTGAGAAGTATCGGTTGATTGAATTTTGAAATCTTTTTCACGATATAGAAATCAGATTTTTGGAAAGTGGAATATATCCAACAGATCTGATTAGAGATAGTGTTTGATTGAAAAATCTATCTCCAATTGGGACACTATTCTCTATATCAATTATGAAAGATACTTTAGAACCTTAGAAAGGAGATCTATACTTAGGATGGAGATCATTCTAAAGTTGAATCAAAATAGTATCGTTAAAACTATGCCAAAACTAGTTGAAGAGGGTGTGTGAGAGATTTCAACAAGTTTAGTTATATTTTGGTAAATTGTCAATATGAGGCCAAAACTCATTTAGACTTAGAGATAAACTTTTTTAGGTTATATTAGTTTAAAATACATTCAATAAACACTTTTTGAAAGTGTGGGGGAAAGTTGGTAGTCGAGTTTGAGAGAGATTCAAGTTTGAACTTTGGGTACATTGAATCTAGACCCAAAAATAGTAGGGTTTACATTATGGAGGGAAAGCCAAGTGGCCAAATAGGGTTTGGACCTTTTATATATTGTTATAACTTGTGGAGAAAGGGATCTTCTCTCTTCTCTCTCTCATTTCATCATTATACATGGTTCTCTTTGGGTTCTACTACTCATTGGTGCACTCTCATGATGTTATCTTGCAATTCTATGTGTAGAATGATCATTTATTGCTATTTTTGGATCCACGCGTGTGAAATACAGTAGGGCATTGTAATTGTACAGACAACAACTATATTTTATGTTTTGGTTCATGTTTGATCAATATCTCTTTGAGTTTGCATATTTTGTATGTAGATGCTGATTTTTCTACATTGGCAGGATTGTTAGTTTGCTCATTTTTGTAACCAAAGATCAGGGATATGAAATCCTTCACAATACACAACGAAACTGCCTTTTTATAGACATTTTTAGAGAGAGAATTATCCCGCCGGACTGTAGAATCAAGCTCGCTGGGCCCATCGGGCTTTTGAATGGAGATCGTCGAGCCCCGCCGAGCTTCTTAATGAAGCCCGTCGGCAACCTCTTTGGTCGGTTTAGGCCGGTGGAACGTCAACACAAATGTTATTAACCTTCCAAGGGACCGAAATAACTCTTAAAATTTTCAAATTTCACTTTACGTAATTACATCTTTGAAAACGAACCAATTCACCCATCCACATGCCAAACTCTTTGTAATTGTCCATTGCGCAGGCAAAATCACTTTGCCACTTTAGAGCAATTTCAGCATACTTTTTGGACCCGTCCCCCTTAGTGACAAGAGTTAATATGAGTTACACAAGGCTTAGCCTAAGAAGATTTGAAGCTTCCCATGAAAAAAGTGCATTCCATAATGCACTCAAATTATTTAGGAAAAAAGTAATAGAATGTCGAATTGTAGTGGAAGCCAATTCACCCTTACTAGGTAAAAAGGTCCAATCTCAAGGCTCAAGCCACTTATTCAAAGGATGCCACTAAAAAGTACCATCCAAATCACCCATCCACATTCCACACTCACCATAATTAACTTTACGTAGTACAAAAGGGTCCAATCTCAAGATTGAAGGACACCCTTAGGTTAAGCTTACACAATAATGACAAGTAGCCTAAACCTTATGAAAGGAAGGCCTAACACTTAGTGGTCTTTTGAACATGTGGCTTTAGGTTGGACCACCCCACCCTTTTGTACTACATAAGGCCTTATATGGCAAGTGGGGCATATGGACGGTGAATTGGAGGGTACATTTTTGTGACATCCTTTGAAAGAGTGGCTTTGAATTGGACCCTTTTGTACTAAGGCCAATTATTGGGTGAATGCTTTTTTGTGGCCTTTAAACAAGTGGCTTGAGATTGGACCCTTTTGTACTATATGTAAGGCCAAATATGGCAACTTGTGCATGTGGATGGGTGAATTGGAGGGTTTTTAAGTGGCATCCTTTGAACGAGTACTTAAGATTTGAATGGATGCATCATGCCACTAAAATGCACCCTTCAAAATTCACCCATCCACATGCGTCACTTGGCTTTAATGGTATAAAGGGTTCATCACCTTCTTTAAAGATACAACCACTAAAGGGCACCCTTGGGTTGGGCTTACACAACAATGACAAGTTGGGTAAGCAATATGGAAGGAAGGCATTACATGTATATGAAAACTTACTCAAAAGGGATAAGGTAGTCATGTAAATTGTATGTGAGTCTTGCGTATTATGAAAGGTGCCTTGTAGAGGACATTATGCCCAGTAAGGATTTTCAAAATTTTTTAGTCGAGATCGAACCGGCCAGAATGTCCTTTGCTAGGCACATTCCATTGCGTAATGGGTACCTTGACTTTTTTCACATGTACATCATGAACTATATAATAAGCAGTTTGACTTTGACTGACCACTCTGGACGTGCCACATGGCAAATGTACGACTTAGATTGACCCTCTGGACGTGCCACATATGTACGAATGATGTAATGACTAGAAAAAGTACATACATATTATACTTTTGAATCTATTCAAAAAATGGGCAAAACTTAAAAGGGACAAAGAACAAAAAGAGCAATGGGAAAATTTAGCTCTCACGGGTCTCAAGCTCTTTTTAGTGCTCTTGACCCCCTTTCAAGTTTGGAAATGGGGTGTAATTCAGAAGTTGTTCATGTTTCTTAATCAAATCATAAAGCCAGGAGACACAATAGACCGATGACCAAGCTGTAATTTGATGCAACCAATCGTTCCTGACGACAACCGAGTACACTGCCTTCCAGATTGAGATAACGATGCCAGATGGTACTGGATCCTTGTCGTGGAATCTATTCCACTGATTATGCTACCTAATTTTTGTCTGTGGATCTAACATGCATTGCTGACTCTTGAGCAATTAGCAAACAAGAATAAATCAAGAATGCTAGAAGTTGGGCCACTATTTTTGCTTGTCGATCAGGATTTTTGCTTGCAAGATTTCCAATGAGAAATCTCGATTTATGTCAGCTTAGCAAGTTTCATCCTGATTGCAGAAACTTCTTAATTTTAATTATATTCAAAATTGCTTTGAGTTTTGAAATTTGATGCACCCCTCCGCACTTATATCTTCGTCTCAAGATTCAATCTTTTTTCTCTTTCACGCAGCAATATCTCAAAATAATTTGTGAAAGCACCTCCATCACGGTACGCTCTCGATTTATCTCTGCCCATTCGAAAATACAAACTTGAATGCCCAGTCAAAATTCATCCAACTTGACAACCTCTAAATACTGCAGTCTAAATCATAAGTTTTTTACAAATTCAACATAGGCGTCTTTAAGTTTCAATGGAAAAGCTGGTCTTATATGAAAAATATAAGAGCGAGCGAGGATAGAATTCTGAGGACAGTGATCACAACCCATCGACTTTAACGAGTCTATGTTACAGTCTTTTCAAAAAAACATACTTGTTAGTTTATGATATTCTGTGAGAAATTTCTGATTGCTTTGCTGTAATCTCTGCCTATAAGTACTCATGTTCAAATAGTCAGCTAGACTTTTGCTGCTGCAGGATCTAGTTTATGGTATGAGGAAACAGTGATATGCAAAGTTAAACACGCTCAAGAACTTCTAGGTCCTATTTTGTGAAAGTCCTCTTTTGTGAATTTCTACGGGCTATTGTCCTCCGATAAGTGGCATGTTGGTGAAGACTTCGTTTCGTTCCCTCGACGTCAAGAGCTCAATTCCAATGTGTCACACAAATGAGCACATACAAGAGAAAGTAGACTAGTCCTCTGTGTTGTGTTGGTTAAGAGTTTCTGTCCTCTCCTAGAGGTCTGGAATTAAGATTCGAGTCAGACATACATGTTAAAAGAAAAAGAGAAGTGGATTAGCAGAGTTGTGTAAGTAGAAACACGGCCGAGGTAAAAGGCCTTTCGTTTTTCCAACTCTCGAACTTTAATCTGGAGTATAAGTAACGGATGTTGCACAAACTACAACCTGGAGTTTTTCTGGGGGCGCAACAAATTCCTGACAGATTTGAAAAATGATCGGCCTAGATGACCATTGGTAACCTATCTCATTTGCACCTGCTCTCACACGCTTAAGGATGTGTCCTGGAGACGTTGAATTAGCAGAATGAGAACATCCTAAAATCTAAACACCATGACGCACCAGCGACACCAAATCCAGATCAGAATTCACAGATTTGTCAATGAAGTCTTTAAGCACCAAAGTTAAAATTCTGAATACTTCTGGCCTAAACACTGGAGTAAGATATAAAGGAAATAAACCATGTACTCTCCCTGAGCAATGACAATGTTGATTGTACAATGTGGATCTAGGCATAGTTTCAATTGGCTTGTCCTACATCATGGATTAAGAAACATAGTACGGTACACAGATTGATGGAAGTTAGTTGCTATTGCGTCGTTGCGTCCAGGATAACGATAGTTAATGTGATATAGCAACCGATAGTTAAAAAGGGGATTGATATTACAGGATTGACAAAAATACAGCCTTCTTCAACAGCTAACAGGGAATAAATGTAAGCGAGTTACAATCGCCGATATATGCTTCCTTCAGTACAAGGATTCAGTATAACTTAGAAGCTAAGACTTCATTGTTGTTCATGGAACTCGAACAAAAAATTCCAGTACACAACACAACTATTGGCTTAACGTATACAATTGATAAAGCAAAACTCGTGGCCTCTCCACAATTTTTACATTATGAAGCTTGCTTATGGCTACATCGTGTTGAGAAATTAGGAAATGATACTTCTACAGGTTATCTATCAAACTAGACCAGAATGTCCGGACTATATGCTGTAGCTAACCGCAAAGTTCAAAGGTGACAGAATCATAAGATGTCAAGTGAGCCAGCCATAGTAACTTAGCAACCGATCTGCTTCCCTCAACCCACTGAAGTACGCACCGTGCGTGGTGGAATAGTGGTACCTATGAGTTGCTTCCCCAGCAAAGAGTATTTGTAGAGCAGGTACATTCTGTTCCGAGTTTTTGTGGTCGATTTTTCTGGGTACCGGTTCTGCCAGAACATCCACATCAACACCAGACGATCCAGATGCAATGTAGGAGTAAGAACCCAGAAACAGAGGATCAGTGCCCCATTTGCTGTGCTTGATGCGGCAATGGGCATAGTAACCGTTCGATTTTGAAGTCATTTTCACACCAGTTCCGTTAGCGTGATCTTTATCGTCTCCATTTTTAGGAGCAAGTTGTTTACATGCTTCTCTTGGGCTCCCATAGCCAGAATGGATGGACTTCTGGCAGTAACCAAATTCAGACAGAGTACTCACTATTGCCTTCGCTATCTTATCATCAGACAAAGCCTCCATTTGCAGGGCTTCCTTGCCAACGAACCAGGCCAACAGGACGTGAGAATTGGAGTGGATGGGATAAAGAGAAGATGTTTTGCGCATCCAAGACGGTATGGTTGACTCTTCCTGATTAAAGGTGCTTTTATAGATGAACTGCATATGGCTATGGGAATCTCCTGGAGGCAGTTCCACGAGTGTGAATACTTTATCCACAACTCCAAAGCCAAGTCTGTTGATTGCATCAAGCTTCCATGGAGGCAAATGAGGTTGGAAAAGTTCCACATGAGTCACGTGGTTGCCTTCAATTGGATTATCTACATTGCTACGGAAATTTTGAATGTTGCATGAATTGTTGAAGTGGGAGATCATTGTTGCTTCTGCTGATGCGTCTGAATGTCCCTTGGAAGCTGTAGTGCGACTCTTAAGAACACCAAGAGAAACGGTGAGAATCACGTGGTCAGCCTCAATTATCGACCCATCTCGGCAATGTAGCTGCACAGGTGGAGGCCCACGACAATTTTGTGAGCAATTACTCCAACGGATAGTTTCGACTATCTTTCCGAATTGAATGGTACCAGGAGGCAAGAAACTTGCTAGAGAGTGGATCACAGAGCTGAAACCTTTAGCAATGGTTATCTGCTTCCCCGGAAATTCCCAGTACTCACCGAAGGAGGGTAGGTCGAGATCGTATAGAGATTCTGCTGCAGTCTCCGATCGTTCGGAATTTTCGTGAACAGAGAACACGCCTTCTAGAAGAGATCGCAAGCTCCAGTCCGAATTCGAAGACTCAGCGGGTAACAGTACTTCATCTGTCACCCCATTAGCCTTCTTCACTAATGAGCCATTGGCGTAAGAACCTAGCAATCCCTTCTCTGAAGTTTTTTCTTGCTCGGAGAGGAAATCATTCAACCGCATCTTAAGATAAGATCCCAGGTTGCTTGTTCTTGCAAATGCATCATAGGCACGATCTGTGGAAGCTTCTTTCAGTTGATTTTCTTGCTGAATCTGGGCTTCACGTATTAGTCTCTTGTAGAGTTTTTCCACTGGCTCAACTATTGCTTGATCAACAATATATCCACCCTCGACTTTCACAATTGGACGAGCAGGAAAGCCATCCATGCACTCCCATGGCATATCTCCCTTAAGAGCTCCACTCTGCTCTGCAATCTCGTACAAAGGGCTGCCTTCTATTCCATGTATCCATGTGGCGCCGAGCTCCACCCGTTCCCCAGCAAATTCAGACGTGCAAATTCTACCTCCTATTCTGTGACTTCCCTCTAGAACAATCAACTCAAAGTCAGCATCTTTTATGGATTTCAGTCGGCTAGCAGCCGATAATCCTGCCAACCCCGCCCCCACAACTGCCACCCGAGGCTTCCTACACTTCCTCGTCTCATCGTACGCCATGTTGCTCGAGTTTTGGTGAATCGCCAACACTGAAATCACTCAGGAGACTCCAGCTGCTCGGAAAGCAGGCGATCATGCAGATATAGCAGCTGAAAAGAAAAACAGAATTGGATCTTTGCTATCAAAGTTGGGCATGAGCGACGATGCTCATCTCCCCACACGCGATCCACAATATAACGCGGTCGAGGTAACTTGGTTAAACACAAATCAAAAAGTAGAATCCAAGATCAACAGAAAATTGCACAAATTCACAAGCTCTCGCACCTCTAAATCAACAAGGACCCACAAGAAAGAGAGAAGTTCAGCACCTCCCTAAGCCTGAGCACCCTCCAGTAGAAGGACCCACAACCATAATTCATCCCATCTCTCCTTCCTCTTTCTCTCTCGCTAGTCGCTACTCAATCCCAATGCCCATATGCTTCTTTCTCCCTGCGCTGCTACTACTGCCTTCTTTTATTTCCTCTCGCCTTACCGGACGAAACAAATGGCCCCTGCCTCTGCCCTTGTCCCTGGAGGCTGGGCCTGTCTCGTCTCCTCCCGGACGTCCGGACTCCGATGCGCAGGACAATGACCACAGTCAAACCTCATGTTCAGTGACGCGACCGCGGTCACTGGTCAGGACTGAAGGACTAGCTCAGCGGCAGCCTCAGGATGCCAGCCAGCATAGAACGCAGTAAAAATACGTATCTGGCCGTAACTGGCATGTTAGGTGAAAAGACTAATAGCCCAGCCCTACCTTTGAACACGACCCCAGGCCCGATGACCGAGGACCTACTCAGCCTGAGCGCCATCCCGTCGTCGGTCCCATCCACTGGGCGGCCTCCAAAAGTTGGGCTTCGTTTTGTGGCCACTGCCCTTTCTTTCTTTTCCTTATGTTTTCTTGCGCTTCTGTCGTCGACGGCGGGGGAACGGCCCTGCACACCCTGACGGCGCCCTGTCCCGGCGGTGGTGGACGGCACCTGCCTTGCTCCACCTTCGTCCTGCCCTACGTCCGTCTCCATTTTAATTTTTTACCTTTCACGGCCTACAAGGTAGTTACGGGGCTTCTTACAAAAATGTCCCCATATGATTTATTGCTATGTCCTAGGTAATGGCCATTGGTACGACCCTTACCACAAATAATCTGGGACTTGGGCAACAAGTGGCCACGAGCTGCTAAGGAACCTGATTATGAGTGGTAATGACTCGACCAATTGATCATTGTCGAACAAACGTAATTGACATCTCTCTCTCTCTCTCTCTCTCTCTCTCTCTCTCTCTCTCGCTTCAGGGCATATTGCATCTTTCACAGTAAAAGGAAAAAAATTGGGGCCCTATATAATGTAAAATAACATACGACCCAAAAAGGGCTTCAAATTGGACGAATGTCAATTACGTGAGGGAAAATGGATACTCACAAGCATGCCAATTATGTGAGGGAAAACGGATACCCACAAGCCACCACTACATATATTATAATAAGAAAAGATTTTTCATTAGATTAACATTAGTGACGACAATTAAATAAATAATTTTTGCACTCGTGGGTAGGTCTTGACCCTTAACAGAATGAGTCATGGGAATTAGGCAATGGGTGGAAATGCTATTGAAATTCAAGGTTTCAAGCATTGTTAGGTGGGTAGAATGTCATTCGTTGTTATCTACAATGGTATCAATTGGAAGCTAATCTTGCTAAGTGTCTGAAACCATACTCAAAGCAAATCTTGGACTAGGGAAAAAGGGGGGTCGTGCACATGGTTTTAACATAACGCAATGACATTTGTTTTGGGACTTTGACCTAGAAAAGAATATCCTTTTTTGGTATTTTTTAGATTACCTAATTTTAGGCCAAAATCATGGTTTCTTTTTTAGTTAATGTCTAAATTATAACCAAAAAAAAGTTTTAAAAAATGCATATTTTTAATAGACCCTTATACAAAAAATAGATCCTTACAAGATTTTTCTTACAAACTTCATAAACCCATCATAATAAAAGATGGAACAACATATGATTTTTTTTTTTTTTATATGAAAGGCCTCAAATTATGTTTATATATTATTTTTTCAAAGTATGGTTTTAAAGAAATTTTCACTAATGCCTCTTAATTCAGAACTTGACATATTCCGAACACTCTCATTTTCAACTAATGAAGTGGAGGACCCGTCTTCTTTATTAGAGTCAACTGACATATCAAAAAACTCAAAAAAATAGATTAAATTAAATAAATTAAAAAATTAAAAAACCAATTTTTTTAAAAAACATTAAAAATCAAAAAAATCAAAAAAAATCAAAAAATCAAAAAATCAAAAATTAAAAAATTAAAAAATTAAAAAACTAGAAAACCAAAAAAATAAAAAATAAAAACAAATCAAAAATTAACATACTAAGGCCTTCTGATCTTTGATCCTCCAGGCCTTTGCTTGATCACTATCTTCTGGTTTCAGGTCTGCACCTTCTACTACATCCCAAAGATCTCTATCTATCAACATCATTCTAAGTTTCAAATTCCAAGTGTAGAAGTTAGAACCATTGAACTTGTCAATGACTCTAGCTTCACCGAGTGATGAAGATGAAGAGCTACTTATATAAGACATGATAACATTATACAAATAGAACAAACTTAATCTCTCGGTTTATTTGGACTATGCTCTGATACCAATCTGATGGGAGCAAAGTAGAAGTGAGAACGAGAATGCAGAAGAAAGCAGGAATATTGTGAAACAGCTCTCCCGTTCTAATCGGTTGCTAGGTGCCAAAACAGTCTAATAGACAGCTTATGCTAAAGATAATCACAGTGTTATGTGTTCTGATTGCCCAACAGGATCTTAAAAATTAATTCATACTCTAAAACAAGAGTATAGTCCACCGAAGAGAATAGAGATGGTTTGTGTGTGGTAAACAAGAGTATAGTCCACTGAAGAGAATAGAGATGGTTTGTGTGTGGTACTACTGAAATCAGATTCAATGTGAAGTATAGTTCTGAAATAAATGGAAGAGCAGTATGATATTGCGAGTTCCTCAGACATCAAAGACAGCCATCGTCTGATCAAAAGCTGAGGAGTCGTAGATATTCGTGTTCTGATCAGAGTGAGTATACAAGCGCGATCAAACAACAATGAGAGTGCATTCAATTACAACAAGCATTGTACACAGATAAAAACATGTTGCTGCTATATTACATTGAAGCACAATACAAATAGCAATTACAACCAAAAATTGACGGCGTAATTGAGAGGCTCAAATAATACGTCTCATGGACGGAGCCACCACTAATCTGTGCTTGGATGATCTATTTATAGATTTCATCCGTATATTAATTACATTAAATGTTTGTCACCTAATTGGGAAAGCCGTTGTACTTAGAAGTATATGACTTTTGTGACAACTATACATAGTGTATACGGTCAACAAATTAGGATCGTTGATGCAGACGAGGATGTCTCAAATCTCTATCACTTCATATGGTGTTTCGCAAAATAACGTGAGAACGAACCTCGTTCATTTGAGACGACCTTCGACATTTTTCTCTCTCTTCAGGTTTTTGTGAAAAAGTCGTAGGTACCTTAAAAACAACTTTAAGGTGCTTTTAGAAAGTTGGTGCCTTCAGAAAAGCGAAGATGTCTTAACAGTAACTTTCTCTCGCTTTTAAAAAAAAAAACGAAGAAGCCGAAGGTACCTCTAAAACAACTTGAAGGTGCCCTTAAAAAGTTGACGAAGGTGCCTTTAACAGTTTAACTCTTAAAAATAGAGGACCTTCTGAAATTTTCTCTCTCTTCACATTTTTCGAAAAAATGCGAAAAAAGGTGAAGGTGTTGAAAAAGTTAAACTGTTGAACTGTGAACAAGTTGACTTCTTAAAAAATAATTAAATGGAAGAAGTCGAAAGTAAGTGTCGCAGTTTTTGGAAAGTGCAAAAAATGCGAACTGCGACACTTAGTGTATTTCTGCAGACTGTTCAAAATTTATGTAAATCTGCAGACTTATTCTAAATACAAGTTTTGTGGAAGTCCTTGAAGATGGCCAAGTATCCAATGACTTCAAGTTATTAAACTTAACATCTAAACTTAAAATTATGATGGGATTGGTTACCCTCTACTAGAGATCAGCCGTTGTAGACGTTCTTCAAGTAATTGGTTGTCTAAGTTATGATTCACCAAGGAGACAACTGTGGGCTTAATTTCCAACAAGCGTGAAGTACAATACACCACGCTCGTCGAGTTCCCAGTTTGTGGCGCGAATTATTTTCTTTCTTTTCGTGTGTTTCGTCACCTAGTCGTCAGACTGAACCTCGAATACTTTTCTTTCGGTCTTCGGTGTATGTTCGCCCTTCGTTTCGTTTCGTTTTGTTTCGCTTCATCACCTTCGTGACAAAGTTGCAGGAGTTCACAATTTCTGACATCTTCAATATGAAATATATACTAAAATAAAAGTATCTAGGCCTCTTTCACACATGTGAAGTGCTAGATCCAAAACTATGTACAAAAACTGCCAATTTAGGCCTCAAACTAGCTAGGAAATGTTGACAATTTTCACACTCCCTCTTCAACTTTGCTTGCTAGTTTTACGACACTACTTTGATCTAACTTAAGAATGAAGCCAACGAGCGAGACACTGACCAACTCACTGGAAAACTCAAAAACAGAAAATACAATTGCTCTCTTCTCAACCTCATCATTCGTGTCATTGTCTTGATTGATTCTCTCATGTTTTGTGAGCTGTAGTCGCTTGCTTATGATCCTGAAAATCATCCAAAACTTGGTTTCGTCCATTAACGAAAAAATATGATAGGAAGGCGCAAAATTAACTTGATCAAAAGACATATTACATAAAAAACGAACTCCTTCAGAAGGTAGCCATGCAATAGAATTCGAAAACTACTTTCCTCACAACAAGATTATGACTTTATCCTTGTTTTCAATTTTAAAATTTAAGTTGGAAACAGATATCATTGATTGGTTGTATGTAGGGTTGTTCCGACATTTTGACGTACTCCCTGAAATCAAATGTGCGTCATAATAACAACACATTTGGTTTAGGCATGTAAGACTCCTTGATTATGTTTTGTAATACTTGCAAAGAAAAGGCCTTTTTGCATCTTAGCTTTTTAGAGAAGCAACTAAACATTTGGTCAATCTGATCGTGAGTGTGACCCACCAATAATTTTAAGATTTTTGTTACAAACGACGAAATTTTTATTTCTGAAATTGACAATCCCAAGGGCGATACCAAAAAAGTCGCCCATGCTCTGACAACCTTTCAAGTTGTTCAAGAAGCAGACATTACTACTTCATCAACGGAGTATACAAGTCCTTCTAAATGAAGAGGATGTGCAACCATCAAAACAAGAGACTGTGCTTTACCAAACTCCTAATCCTGAAATAACACAGGAGCAAGCAATTTTACCTGATGCTTCTCTTGCTATAGAAAAAAATATTGAATAGAAATTTTATTGTGATTACAAATCAAATGTACATATTATCATCAAATATGACTTGTACTCAACCCATCTTTAGGATTTTCATTGATATAAATTTGTATTATTACAATCAAACTGTGTCTATATAATATCACTATATTGTAATTTCTACTTCTTTTCTAGTCCATAATGATAATGGAATTTTATTATTATGACTTTAAATTTCAATGTTCCTCCAATATTTGAATAGTTTCTCCAATATTTCTGCATTTGATCTCAGGCTCGTATCTTTAATGTACCTACAAAAAAATGACACAAATTGTGTTGCATTTAAAAATAAATCTTTTAAAATAACAATTTAATAATAGCTATTATATAATCGATTGTTGATATAAGCTACTAGAGAAAAATAAAAATGTTTTAAACAACTTACCAGTTTACCATTGGAAAGGAATCTGAAATCATTAACAGTTCCTACCTAATGTAACTCAGGCTCCAATCTTCCTCCACTTCAATACAAGTTAGAAGTTCATCATTGTAAATTATGTCAATATTGCTCCTCTCAAAGTGTCCACTTTGTTCCATGTTTAGATCCAGTGATACCCATTTACTTTTAATCCTTTTCCATTTTTGGCAATGGAAGCTGAGGCTGAGCATTTATTTTTCTATATGGTAACAAAAGTATGGACTACATTTTGATTCTGCATTCTATATCTCCATTTGATTTCTTATCCCAGCCTTCATCCATAAGCTCAGATAGTATATTTTTCGATAAATTTTTACAAACAAACATAGTTGGAGTTTTGTGTACATTAACACTTGCAAAAAAATCCACAAACATATTCAAAAAAACACACCATCTTAATTGGACTGTTTTTGAACCAGTACTTATCTTTAATGAATTTTTTATATCATTATAACTTTACACGATATGATTCTGAAATTGAGGCATCAGGAGTAACACATTCATCACTTCTAAAACTAGGTAGGAGTTTTAGCTTGCTCTCCTAGCACCTTCAACTGCTCGCAAGTTGAATAAACAAACATTCTAGACTTTTCAGGAATTTTGACAAGACCAATATCTCTTTTTCAAACTTTCACAAAATATGAATAACTCAAATGTGGAACATTTTTTGACAAGGCAAAATCCTTGTAAATCAAAAATATTTTTAATTTTATAAAATTGTCTGAAAGATTAAAAAATAGAGAATTTGGTAGCTTTTCTGCACGCACATCAATGAAATGTGTTACCCATGCTTTTGCAGTTAAGGCATCTGGAGAAACTCTTGAATTCGAGCAACTCTTGAATTTCCAACCGTGTGAACTCCTTTGAAAGCGCTACGACATATTTCAGTTGTTGAATCTAGAAAATAAAAATAATCCTTTAAATTAGATCTTCTAGTTGAACACATGTAGTAATGTGGATCATCATTTGTTTGTGTAAAAAAATTTGTTTGAATACATTCAATTTCAACATTGCTCAAAGACCTCAAAATGAAGCAGACTGCATTTCAAACCCTAGGAATTTCATTGGGTTCAAGTAGTAGTTTTTGGCGTTCTGTCATTGTGTCACTTGTTTGTAAATTTTTTCTAAATCTTTCATTGCCCTTGGATTTTGCTTTGTAAGAAGAGCTTGCACATGTTGCACCAGTAGTCTTCTAATGCTTGGAGGGATATTGGCATGAACATTATGTGAGGGACTTGATGGTGGCTTTGGCGTTCGCATCTCAATGTATTCTTAGGAAATAGTTTGGAATCATTTAGAAGCTTTGGAGCCAGTTTCTGAGAATACAGGTGGGGCACTACAGAGTAGATGCTCAGATTTTTGTAATCAATGATGGCATTGGGATACCTGATAGGGATTGGACTTACAGATGAGATTCATAATGGAATCAAGACACTACAAATGCAAATAGGCAAGGTGTGAAGCTTTGTCGGCGGCCACTTGGATTAGCCGAGTAGCCACACATAGGAAAAATTAGCATGTACAAAGTCATTCACAGTACTTGCTATACTCAAGGGCATGCCTCGAATAGGAAAGTCAAATTTGACCATATTGGGCCTAAGCTTAGTTTGGCAGGTGGTAGGCCACATTAGGGGAGTTTTGACTTCCGAAAGGACCTTATAAGAATTCGTGCAAAGATCCCTTTTGTATTATTAAAATATTATAATACTATTTTCAACTATTGTATTTGACTTGCCATAACTTTTTAACCATAGTTCAAAAGTATGTCATTCAAGATATCATTGAAAAGCGCTCATCAAGCACGTTTTAACGCACCAAACTCTGCTAAAATTGGATTTACCACTAAAAAGTTATGCCATTTTTAATGTGGATTCAAAAAGTTACGTTACGTAAATTTTAAATTTGAGTGTTTTGATTGCTCCATGTATAAGAAAATTTTGAAGAAAATATAAAGAGAATCTTTATAAAGGGTCTTTTTGGATTTAGAACTTCTCTAATAATATTAGGACACTTGAAGTTTGTGAATACTCTATATGTACAGTTTCTCTTGTAATACAATTAACTTTTGTTGTGCCATCTTTGAAAGCCTGTGAGAAGTGGGTATGGTGATTGATTGATGTGATATGCATACTGCACTAGATCCTAACAAAATTTTAACTATTTCATGATCGAATTCTTGCATTAATTCGGCCCATCGGGCTTTTCTCCCCCGAAGATCATGCAAATTCCAAAAGTACTTAAGAGGTTGGTAATCCGTATACACTATAAACTTACTACCATACAAGTAGTGTCATCAAGTTTTAAGTGCATGGATAATGGCAAATAATTCATTTTCCTGCGTAGTATAATGCAAATGAGAACCACTGGATTTTTTGCTTTCAAACGCTAGTGGCCTATCATTCTATAATAGAACCGCTCCAATTGTAGTATCACTTGCCTCCGTTCTCATGATGTAAGGTAAATTTAGATCTGCAATGTAACACGAGAGTATAAACAATCAGAGTTTTAAGTTTCTCAAAACACTGATTCAATTTCTCATTCCAAACAACAAGTGGACTATGTTGATTCTTCTTTTTTGTTTTATTAAGAATTCATGTCAGATTATTGAGAGATGCTGCTACTTTAGCATAATCCTCAATAAATCTATGAAAGAAAACAACTTGATTGTCCGAGTCTCAACCGCAATGGGTGACCTAGGCTCAAAACCGTACATAAGCATAAACGGGCTATAACCGGTAGCCGAATGCTTACTACTATTATAGGCAAACTCGATCAATGGAAGGTACTTTTCCCAATCAGTTTGTCATCTGGAAACATATGCTCAAAGCATTTGTTCCATCGTCTGATTTGTTCTTTCCATCTGTCCATCCGTCTCAGGATGATCAAAAGAACCCAAGCTCAGTGTCGTCTCTAGTTTAGCGAATACGGCCGACCAAAAGTGACCGGTGAACTTCGGATCATGATCGCTCACAATATCACTTGGTAAACCGTAAAGCCTAAACATATGCACTACAAATATCTGTGCTAAATCAAAAGCCTTCGTGGTGGTCTTTACCGAAATAAATTTGGTAAGACGGTTGACCACAACCCAAATTGCATCATGCTGTTTATTCGTCCGCTGTAACCCAACCCGCGAAATCCATGGAAATACTATCCCATCTCTTATCGGGGATATCCAGTGGATGCAACAAACCGCCCGCCTTATGGCGTTCAGCTTTAATCAACTAGCATTGGTCAGACTTGACCACATAAGATTCTACAAAGGGCTTGAGTTTTGGCCAATGAAAATCCCTTTGTACCAAATCCAATGTATGATGTATGTCGGGATGTCCTGCGCATGGTGAGTCATGACATTCATAAAGAATTTTATTCTTAACAACATCCAGACACACAAACCTTTCCTTTCCTAAACAAAAGTCCATTACAGATAGAGAAGTCATCAGTACCCTTTATATCCTTCTCTCTAGCCAGAATCCAGTAAGAATGAGGAGCAGTGGTGTGTTTGTTTTAACCATAACCTCTTTTCCTGCGATACTTTTATCCTTGTGAAGTCATGCCTGATAGAGATAGTATAGACCACATTTAGTAGAAACTGTTCTGTTTATCAGTAAAGCCTGAGTTTTGGTTTAGAGAGGAGCTCATTATCCAGGTTAATTGAAATGTGTCATCCTATCAAATCAGTTGTGCTTCTCACTTCTACCCAGAATAGATCATTTGAGCACATTTAAAATCTTGAATGCCCAGCTAAACAGTCTTCCCAAGCATCTTACAAGAGCTCTTTATGTGTGTTTGAAGTCATGAGGCTTTCCAACTACCAAACCTTGCAATTCTGAGAATTGAATTCCCATGTTGATCTGTAACACAAAGAAGTCCATACATCTGTCTGCACTCCTACACCCAGTTGCAGCCATTCAGTCATATCCAAACCCTGCAAACAGTGTTCCAAAAAAGTGTGAAGAGAGAATGAAAGTGGATTGAATCCATACCTGCGCCCTACCTATCCAACTGCACCCTCAGTGCATTTGCATCTCTGCAGGGCAGCGAGCTCTTGGAGTTCGGATTCCAGTCTGCGGATTCCAGTCTGTCAGGATGAAGCAAACATATGCTAATGATGGTCTCTACAGGGCAGCAAAAGAGCCATGATGTGTCCATAACACTGAGCAACCATCAACGATGAAGAGCGCATTTCCAGCGCCTATAAATGGACTTCCAGAATGTGCACAGATCGCGGCCTAGAAACTCACTCTATTCCTTTGGGCTTTTGATACTTGTCCTCTTCTCACGGGCTAGCAAGCTCTCACCTCCAACTATGGAGTAATGGCCACTATTCAACCAGTGTGCCTGTCACTCTCTACTTGAGAAGGTAGTCGTAGGAATACAAAGGAAATTGTTGGGAAAAGAGGCCTTACATCCATGTTGTAAATCAACGATATTCAAGTTCGACGGTTCGGCCAAGTAACTGAGCCTCTCTCCCCACTGAGCGTGACCCGACACCGAGCACTAAGGTATACTTAATATCATCTTCGAGTGTTGGTAGTGTTATTGCAGGTCTGTGTTGTTTCGCTCATGTGACTAACAAGTAGCATGATTATGATATGGGTTTGTTCCATATGAATGTCTATGCTAGTAATCGAAATGCTTAACTAGATGTATGACTTGATTTTCCCAAGTGCTCAATATTCATGTGGAGTGCTCGATAAAAAGTGATACAATCTTTTTATGACATAGTTGTTCAATGACGGATTGGTTCTTACGTATTTATTTGCTCTTCGTAAGATGTGTATGCTTTGCTTTGCTGAAATCCCCACCTCTTGGAATATAGAGGGAGGGTTAAGGGCACCCGAGAAGGCGGAATATCCTTCCGAGCCTAGGCTTCAACTCTAAACTGTTGTTTTATCATCTAGAGCACAATCTTTAGTGTGCCGTTGGAATATATGGGCACTATAGGATTCACGAACCCTGGAACCCGGGTTCACATACTAGCACAAGCACACTAGCCCAAGAAAAAAAATTGGTGAAAAGAAAAAGAAAGCCAAAAAAAAAAAGAATAAAAAGAAAACCCATTTTGCAGCCATACCAAAACTCTTAGCCTACATTCGTAAAACTGAAAAAATATTGAAAAATGAATAGGATGATGGAATGTTCACCAAACAACAAGACCTACGACTGATAATAGATTTGGAAGGGAAGGGTGTGTATGAAGGGCTTTTCTGAATGTAGAACTGACATCACCACCATGTGCTAAGAGAAGAATTTTTTTAGGAAGCACAAGAAAGAAAACACGGTATAACACATGGGGAATTTTCATAAGAAGGGGTTCTTTCTTTTGGCATTGTACCTACAAGCTAAAGGGACTTAAGGGATACCACCCATTGGAAACTCATCTAGGGTATGTTATATCACTTTAAAGACCATAGATGGTGATCTTCTAGACACACCTTAGGCCAATCATACTTTAGATACCATCCTAATGAGTTGCGATTGAATTCCAAGAGAACCATAAAATTGGAGTACACATCCGGGGGGATACTCTACGACAACAGATGCTATCATTAGTTGTTTCAAGAAAATGACACATAAACAAAAAAAAAAATGCGAACATGTCATCAATTTTAGTAGTGTCTATTGTCATCAAAGAGCAAACTCTAGATAAAGGGAATATACACTTTCTGGAGTCATTCTGGGGAATGAAGGACCAACAGTGACAAATTATAAGCATAATCACACTTCACCAAAATATTCAAGCATGAGAGTAGTATGGTGTTTAGAGGTTGTAGAGAGGAATGAATTGGAGAGAGTGGAATGTTCTAAAAGTTTAATAGCTAAGTCTTATGAAATCTATGGTAAATATGAGACTGGATTAGAACAAGACCCACACCTTCTAGAGTTGTTGAGAACCTCAGAGTATCCACCCACGCTGAGAGGGATTCTTTGCCACTAGAACAGTACCACAGTATACGATGAAATAAAGAGCCTAAATATCAAGGGCATGACAGATGAGCGCCGACCAAGGCGATATTGTCCTATACTTCGTTTCACCGGACTCTATGTGACCATCATAGGACTCGATACTATGGTACGTGGCCTTTGAACTGGAGACTTAGCACTTGAAGTTGATAACGAGGGATTTCGAGTAAGGGCCACACTATACATCAAATTAAATCAGCAATGGATATTAGTGACCACATGAACCTTACAATTGCAATTCACTGAGCAAGCATTAACCTCGATAGACTTCCCATGACAAGTATGGCACTAAGTGACCTTCCCCTACTAGGAGACTTATGTCAGGTAGTGCGACAAGGGGTAGCCTATTACGACTTCTATAGCCCTTATGTCCAACGTTTTCTCATTCCAGGCGATCGACTGTTTTGAGTAAGACATAGAGCAGATGAAAGTACTTTAAGCGTGCATGAACTAGCAGCAAATCTAAACTGGGTATGTGTACTAGGCCTACCAACCATTCGTTATACTGAGTTAGTGATACTCGGTCGGTCTCCCCCACCAGCTCCTACTGATGACGATCTAACTGCCATTCTTAGATGCATCACACACACTGTAAAAGAGTCAACCCCAACTTCAGACGAGCCAGTCTCTACACTTGAAGCTAACAAGCGTTCTCGACAACTATAGGCACACTCAAAGACCTACGTTATGAATGGAGTACATTTTGGTCCACGTAGATTCTGTTTGATTTTATGTGTTTTAGGATCTGTCAAGATAGATGTCATAGCACTTGACACCACAACTCGAGAGGTTTCTATTGGGGACATTGCCATAGAGATAAACACTCGTGGATTTCTCATCCTGACCATTGTTTACATACGAGAACATCATTGTTGGGTAGCACAGGTCGTCTATTCACTACTTATCAATAGTACACTTGTAGCCCTTGGATTCGTGTAAGCACTGAGATGAAGACGATCTCCCGCTAGTCATATCTCGTAATGGGAGGAAATCACAAATAGCGAAGAAGATCCTACCGAGAGTGATGCTGAAGAAATATTAGAACTGGAATGTAATGCATCCGAAGAAAAACCTCCAAAAGTGTGAGACGCAGATTTATGTTTGATAAATATAGGAACACCTGACAATCCAAAGAACATAAAAGTAGGGGCGCATTTGACCAGCCTAGAAAAACAAGTGTATAAAGGGCTGTGTGAGAAGTATCATAACATATTTGCTTGGAATTATGATGATTTGAAAGGAATACTCCCATGTCTAGTTACTCATAGCATACCACTCCTTGAGGGAAGTAAACCTGTACAACCGAGGCAGCGGAGGTTGCCACTACACATAATAATGTCATGATGACTGCCTCGCCAATGCGCATTGGTGAGTCCACAACACACCCATATGACATTCATGATGATGGATATTTGAATATGGATGATAATAACGGATATTTGGTCATAAAATGAGCTCGTGCATTGACCAAATTATATATTAGTGATCCTCGCAAAGATTGGCATGTATAGTTATCTAACGAGAAGGATCTTACTATAGAGGCATTGCATTAGGAATACCCTTGTGACTTGCCATTTAATAATAAATGGATGTAAAAACTTGGTGAGCATGTGTGTCATTATTATGAAAAGCTTCATCAACAATCTCGACGAAGCCCAGGCAAACCAAACAAGCCAAGCTTGTGTAGGAAAAGTACTTGGAATTCACTCACAAGTGAGTTTAGAAAAATCTACTGTAAATATATTAGCAAGTAAAAGGAAACATTTGGCTCTGATATCTATAGTGTGCACACCCATGGGTTGGCGTCGATGTGATTGAACCTAATAGAGGCCATTTCATGAAGTACATCAACTGTTGTGGTGCTGGTTTTTTTTTTTAGTCAAAATGCATGTTTTTATATTGGATTTTTTGTGAAATTATGTTTTTGGGCAAAAATTACAAAACTACTAAATGTTTACTCTTTTTTAGGATTTTGACCCATTTCAAAAGATTTTGCATTCCACAAGGAAAATGTAGACTGGCAGTTTGTGAAGGAGAAATATCAAGAAATCCAAATAGATTCAAGCAACAACGAGAGGTAGTTAAAGTGTGACTGGAGACTACAGGGCCTTCTCATTTACATAGCGATGACGAGGAACATTTTCATGCCCATTTTGATAGTCTCATACTCATAAGTTGAATTTTTCATTAATAATTTTTTTTAAAAAAAAAAATATCTTTGCACTACTTAAATATCTATTTATTTTAAAATTCTAATCACAACATTGTCAATTTATGTAGAAATCCATTGTAAAATGGTCTCCACCAGGGATGAGTATATATATGCATATGCTAACAATATGCAATCATTACTTGAGTTATTGGAGTGGAAAGGAGTGAGAATATATTAGGATGTCATTTCTTAGATTTTATCTTTATTACATTTATATAGTCTCTCTTTAATTCTCTCCATATTTTTCACAACACTATTTCATGTTTGTTACATGCAGGAACCACAGTCCCCATCCCATGAATTGCAGCCACTTGAGTCTGATGTCCATGGTCAAGATGAAAAGGACTGATCTAGATCTAGCTAGACTATTCATTCTAATTGAAACATAAGTACATTAATTGATTTAGTTTGTATATATTTTTGTGCTTGGACTAGTCTTTTTTTGGACCATTTATGTATGTTTATTTGTTAATTATAATTGTCTTTTATTTGTCTTTAATTGCCTAAAATTTAACTTTGATATTTGTAAATTTTTAATAGCAATTTAAAAAAAAAATGATGCTTTCTCACCGACTTCATAAAAAGTAGTAAAATGACTTCTGGAATTGGATGGAGTCAATTTGTCGAGTGGAACGGAGCCAGTATGGCAAAGCTCCATTCTACTTTAAAAAAATGTTTTTGATTTATCACTACAAGAAAAGATGGCAAAAATTGTGGAAAAAAATAGCAAAAATTGCGAAAATTTCTGCAATTTTTGTCATTTTTTGCCAAAAAAATTGCGGAAACGGCTTCCGCAATTTTTTTGGCAAATCTGCAATTTCGGTCCCGCAATTTTTTTGGCTAATTCTCCGCAATTTTTATGGCTAAATTAACAATAAAAAAATTGCGGAAACCCACCCGCAATTTTTTGGCATAATAATTGCGGATTTATTTTTACAATTTGTTTGGCTGATATTTTTTGCCAGATTTTTTGGGCAAAAATTGTCAAAAAAATTGCGAAAATTCATTTCCGCAATTGTTGTGGCAAAAATTGTGAAAAAAATTGCGGAGATTCATTTTCTTAATTTTTTTCAATATAGTGTCAAAAATTTGCAGAAAATAAATTCACAATAAAATATAAATTGTGAACTTATTTTTCCCAATTTTTATACATTATTTTTAAAAAAAATTACGAAAATGAATTTTCGCAATTGTTTTAGCAATTTTTGCCAAAATAATTGCGAATAAATACTTGCAATTTGTTGGCTAAAATTGCAAAAAATGTCACCAACCCCAAACCCTAAACCTTGATAGCAAGTTCTTTACCTCAGATAACGGCTGAGCTAAACATGACTGTTGTGGCGTCGGATCCTTCTCTATAGTTGCACGCTACATGACATACGAAAAAAATTACAAAATTGTTAAAAAACTTATCTCTATCTCTCTAATCAGGTCCATACTTTTTATAAGGCTTTCACAATTTAGAGTATGACATCCCATGCATTGTCTTGTGTCTCAAAGTACATGTGTAATAATTAGACTCTTAGAAAGAAGTGAGGTTAAATCTCTTTAACTGTAGATAACGATTGAGTTGAACCCAACTATTGTAGCATTGGATCCTAACATGATGCATGATCAAAACTAAAATAAAGAATATATCTCATTCTCTCTCTCTTTCTGATTCTCTCTTTTTCTCTCTTTGTCTCTCTCCTTCTCCCTCTCTTTATGTAGATAGCTAGGACCGTACCAAGTTTCAAAAGAAAGAGATGGAGAGAGAGCAAGAAGAAATGAGAAAGCGAACTAACATGTGATAAACTTTTCATCATCTTCATCTACATCTGTACAGTCTTTCGGAGTTCTTCCATTTCTTCACTTCGTCTCTCTATCTCCTTCCTCATTTCATCTACTTGGAAAGAATATTGTATTTCTTTTCTATAGACACGTAGGCCTCTTACTCTCTTTCGTCCCCGACTATTTTCTTCTAAAATCTTCATTACTTTGTCGTCCGGGTTTGTTCTTGACATATAATTAATGAAAATCTTCTTCTACACAAAAAAAAAAAACATAGATAATCAAATTTAGATGCAAAATCATATACATTTTATAAAATTGAATGCATTTAAACCATAATTTCAAAAAATATATGTTATTATATCTCATGTTGGGTGTTACCTTCAAAGTCTTAGCCACAGGTCAGGATCCAACTCGTATGCTTTTAGTTTGCCAAAACCTTTACTAGTATGAGCATCCACATAGATCCCGACAACAGTTGGAGCCCTATTCTTTTCTTGTGCCTGGAATTTGGCACTCAACAATAGACAAAAATAAATGACATCATGAAAAAAGAGATTTTGCACATCGGAGTATACAAATGCAAGTTTTGTTGTATACACACATACCAGTCTCATATTGATGCCCATATATCCAGCTCGACCAACATTTGGCATCTTTTGTTGTTTTGATCTGTTGGTTTTGTTTTGTTGACTCAATTTCTAAGCAAATTATTGTACACACATCAAGCAAATGAATAATAAGTCAGTAGTAAGATAAATAAATCATGCACTAACTAGAGATGACCAAGCATTCAAGTCAAATTTTGGTTTCAAAATACATAGATAAGACAAAAAAGTGGAATACAACTTGAAAAGTTTTGCTTTTTAAGTATTGACATAGAAGCTGTCATCTCTCCTTTTCCATCCACTCAGGACATTTTGGCGATAAATTTTTTGCCTCTACTTTATCAATGTCGTTCTTGAGTCTTTGTCTCAATGAATGAAAACTGGACAACAATTTGTCCTTGAAGTACTGTGATGAAAACCGGCAATCATATTCTGCCTGTGATATGAAATAAAACTCATCTCTCTCTCTCTCTCTCTCTCTCTCTCTCTCTCTCTCTCTCTCTCTCTCTCTCTCTCTCTCTCTCTCTCTCTCTCTCTCTCTCTCTCTCTCTCTCTCTCTCTCTCTCTCTCTCTCTCTCTCTCTCTCTCTCTCTCTCTCTCTCTCACACACACACACACACACACACACACACACACACACACACACATGATCTATATAAGATTCAAATAAAAGTAGAGTAGTACCAGCAATGCTTGACGAATTGCCTCGATTTGCACCTTTGGTACAATTGTTGGATAATGTAGATCCAACTTGGCCTTTATCAACATGAGCATGCACATCTTATCTATCATTACTTTATCGTTGAAGGTCTGCTCAAGGGGATTAGGGAATCGTCTCTTTAAATCATCTATGACCCGGTGATAGAGACAGCCCTCCAGTTTTTGAACATATTCCTATCAAACGCCCCATGACAGAGCTCTCTCATATAAGCTAGGACCTCCTTTCCCTTAACATCCTCAACTATAACCCCTGACGTATCAATGTCATAGTATAATATGGGATCAGCCCTAGCAGGTGGGGCGTTGTAACTAGGTGGTGGTGCATCATGCACGGGTGAGTCATCTCTATATCTAGGTCCTCGAAATCATCGTCACTTCCACAAGCAAAAAAACAACCACCTAAGTGACTCTTACGTGGTGCTGACCTAGCAACGCGAGGTGTGGAGGTCTGAGGAGTGGACCTATGTGGTGAGGGCCTCTATGATGGTACGGGTGAGGGCCTCTGTGATGGTACATGTGAATGTGCACTAGTGGGGAGCCTCTGAGGACTACCCTGCTGTGAGGCCGCTGGAGAGTTTAACATGGACCTATATTGCTAAAGAACAACATTTACTTGTTCTCTCTGCCTAGAAGGTGCACTTCTTAACCAGTTCATACACTCTTCATGAGACGGAGACCCAAGAGATGGAGGGTCAGACATCTGCATATTAAAAATGAACTACAATTAAGATAAAAATGATGAACATAAAACATAAAATTAACTATAACCACAAACCTAAACATAAACTTTATTCTCTTTTTATTCAATTTCTCTCTGATAATCCACGGTTTCTAAATCTTTAATTTAAATCTTTTATCCTAAATCTCTTATATTATGTCCTCATGTATACCCTTTATATAAATCCTTTAATCTAAACTCTAAACACCAAAGCCCTTTTCAACTGTCTTACTTGGAAAGTTTTGCTTTTTAAGTATTGACGTGGAAGCTGCCATCTCTCCTTTTCCATCCACTCAGGACATTTTGGCATTAAATTTTCTGCCTCTATCTTATCAATGTCGTTCTTGAGTCTTTGTCTCAATGAACAAAAACTGGACGACAATTTGTCCTTGAAGTACTGTGATAAAAACTGGCAATCATATTCTGCCTGTGATATGAAATAAAACTCATCAAACTATCTCTCTCTCTCTCTCTCTCTCTCTCTCTCTCTCTCTCTCTCTCTCTCTCTCTCTCTCTCTCTCTCTCTCTCTCTCTCTCTCTCTCTCTCTCTCTCTCTCTCACACACACACACACACACACACACACACACACACACACACATGATCTATATAAGATTCAAATAAAACTAGAGTAGTATCGGCAATGCTTGACGAATTGCCTTGATTTGCACCTTTGGTACAACTGTTGGATAATGTAGATCCAACTTGGCCTTCATCAACATGAGCATGCACATCTTATCTATCATTACTTTATCATTGAAGGTGTGCTCAAGGGGATTAAGGAATCGTCTCCTTAAATCATCTGTGACCCGGCGCTTCTCAGTGATGGGGATAGCCCTCCAGTCTCCAAACATATTCCTATCAAACGCCCCATGACAGAGCTCTCTCATATAAGCTAGGACCTCCTTTCCCTTAACATCCTCAACTATAGCCCCTGACGTATCAATGTCATAGTATAATATGGGATCGGCCCTAGCAGGTGGGGCATTGTAACCAGGTGGTGGTGCATCCTGCACGGGTGAGTCATCTCTATATCTAGGCTCCTCGAAATCATCGTCACTTCCACAAGCAAAAAAACAACCACCTAAGTGACTCTTGCGTGGTGCTGACCTAGCAACGCGAGGTGTGGAGGTCTGAGGAGTGGACCTATGTGGTGAGGGCCTCTATGATGGTACGGGTGAGGGCCTCTGTGATGGTACATGTGTTTGTGCACTAGTGGGGGGCCTCTGAGGACTACCCTATTGTGAGGCCGCTGGAGAGTTTAACATGGACCTATATTGCTAAAGAACAACATCCATTTGTTCTCTCTGCCTAGTAGGTGCACTACTTAACCAGTTCATACACTCTTCATGAGACGGAGACCCAAGAGATGGAGGGTCAGACATCTGCATATTAAAAATGAACTACGATTAAGATAACAATGATGAATGTAAAACATAAAATTAACTATAACCACAAACCTAAACATAAACTTTATTCTCTTTTTATTCATTTTCTCTCTGATAATCCACGGTTTCTAAATCTTTAATTTAAATCTTTTACCCTAAATCTCTTATATCATGTCCTCATGTATACCCTTTATATAAATCCTTTAATCTAAACTCTAAACACTAAAATCCTTTTCAATTGTCTTACTTGTTTTCATGATTTTGGAACGTTTATCTTTATCAAGCTGTAGCATATGCTCTTCACATTATTTTAGAAAGTTTCAATTGAAAGAAAATACTCACAAACAAAGCAACAAGATTTTAACAAAACAAAACAACAAAATTTCAACAAAACAAAGAAACAAAATTCACAATAAACAATGCTCACCTTGTCTCCAAAAACTTTGTTTCAAAAGCTTTACTCCAAACTAAGGATATTGTGATAAAGGTGAGAAAAAAGAGTGTCAATGAGAGAGAGAGAGAGAGAGAGAGAGAGAGAGAGAGAGAGAGAGAGAGAGAGAGAGAGAGAGAGAGAGAGAGAGAGAGAGAGAGAGAGCAAGCTTTACTCAAACTACTTTAACTCTAATAAAAGAGAAACAAAAGAGTGTCAATGAGAGAGATAAAAAGATAGAGAGTCATCAAGGTTTTCAAAAAACTTACTTTACTCCAAGCCCTACTCCAAGCTTTACACCATTTTAAATAGCTTTACTGCTTTTGCGAAGCTTTCTTATGCTCTCTTTGAAAATGTTTACAAGCTTTTAAATAGCTTTACCTCAAGCTTTTGAAAGCTTTAACTCTGATGAAAAAAAAAACAAAAGAGTGTCAATGAGAGAGAGAAAAGAACATAAACAACAATAAACACAAATGTAACAAAGCAAAACAAGTAAACTTTTGAATGTTGGCTATGGTGCTTACCTTTGTGTCCAATGCTCAACTTTTTGTTCAAGCCTTGGCTATGGTGAAAAGGTAAAGAGCTTTGGCTGTGACAAACAATAAACACAAATGTATCAAAGAAAAACAAATAAACTTTTGAATGTTAGCTATGCTGCTCACCTTTTTGTCCAATGCTCCACCTTTTCACCATAGCCAGGGCTATGGTGAAAAGGTAGAGGGCTTGGCTGTGACAAAAAAGCATAAGAAGGATCAAGCATCATTAGAAGAGCCATATAGAGCATCACCACCGCTAGGCGCAAAAATATCCTCCTCTTCGCGCTCAAAAATAAAAAATTGAAATGAAAAGAAACCGCGACGCGCAAGCAATTTGGCTTCCGGTATCCGACGCTATGGTTGACGCTAGTCAAAAAATTACAGAATTTTTTTTTTGCAATTCTTGCCGTGATGGCAAAAATTGCGAAAATTTTTCGCAATTTTGTTTGTAATTTTTTGTAATTTTCTCCGCAACTTGCAACAATTTCCGCAATTTTTGCATGTCTAAAAATTGCGAAAAAATTTTCCGTGATTTTGTTTGTGATTCCTACCACGACGGGAGAAATTGCGAAAAACTTTTTTTTTTTCGCAGTTTTGTTTGCAATTTCTACCACGATAGAAAAAATTGTGGAAAACTTTCTACAGTTTTTTTTTCAATTTCTGCCGCGAAACATTTTTCACAATTTCTGCCATAGCCTAAAAATTGCAAAAATTTGTTTCCGCAATTTTGTCTGCAAGTTTTACCACGACGGGAGAAATTGCGAAAACTTTTATTCAATGTTTTCTACAATTTCTGCTGCGAAAACATTTTTCGCAATTTTGGCCATGACCAAAAACTTGCGGAAAATCTTTTCCGCACTTTTTTCTACAAATTCTGTAATGACGACAAAAATTGCAGAAGTTTTTTGCAATTTTTTTCACAATTTCTGCCATGACGGTAGAAATTGCGGACGATTTTCTACAATTTCTGCCATAACAATATAAATTGCGGCATTTTTTCCGCAATTTCGACCAAAAAAAATTGCGGAAAATTTTTTTTTCGCAATTTTTTCCGCAATTTTTGCCACCTTTTCTTGTAGTGTATCACCCTAGGAATACTCCTCGGACTGTACTACCTTTGTGTGTGAGCATAATTGGAGCACATGGGCACTCATTCACATGAGGAGAAAAAACCGGTTGTCAGTGAGTCAGAAGCTACTCTATGTCATTAAGGGTCAAGACCTCTGAAACTCCTTGGGACTCATTGATTTTTTCGAAGGCTACATAGGCTTCGAAAAAAACCTCGAAATTTGCTCTTTGTTAGCAGGGGTAAAAATTCTCTGACATTCTTTGAGCCTGGTTGCAAATTTCAAGAGTCTATTAGCAAGGGTTATACCATGGAAGATAACGTTGATAACATATTAGTTTTTTTCAGAGAAACCTCGATATTAGAGTAAAAAATGTTCCAAATGTTGTAATGTTTGCCACTTAACTATCTAGTATAAAACTCTCATTTATGTCATTCTCGTTTTTAGTTCTTTGTGATTTTTGAGAGTAATTATTTGTGAACTAATATTTATTTACTGCATAGAATATTATTTTTCTGATGTTCAAGTGGCATTCAATCTAATCGATATTAGCTTTTTTATTTCTAATTTTTATTCTACATGCCAGACTACTTCTATACTTGTTAGACTGTCGTGCATAGCCAATAGACGTTGGTCATTTATTGGCTATGATCTGTACTAAGAAAACAACTAGGTTATATGTCAAAGGTGTTATTTTACATTCACAAGCACTAGGTAGCTTTCTAGTCCCTCCCAATGTCCCACCACCACCTAGAAGACTTGCTCGAAGAAATTTAGGTCAAAGGGATCTAGTTTGGCTGAAATATATCAAGAGGTTGCAAAAAACCTACAACCATCTTGTTCAAATGGCTTTTTCCTAGAGGCAAGTATGAGAAATCATGCGTTCTCTCTCATTGTCGTTTAGTAGGACTCTCACTACAATGGAGGCTCTCAACATAGCATTTGAGTATTTCCATTTTTTTTTTGAGAATTGTGTTGTAGCTATACATGCAAAGCAGGGTACTATAATGCCCAAAGAATTTATGTTGTATTTCAACTCAGAAGCCAATATGATAAATTCTTCTGAAAAAGCTAGTATCTCCAACGAAGGGTAGAAAGCATGAGAGGCTGAAGAGAGTAAGGATCGAACCTACAACTCCAAGTTTAAGGCCCACAAGAAAGATATTCTTTTTTGTTTTAAGAAAAACAAGAAGATTAGATGTTGATTTTTTGATTTTGGAGATAATAAAATGTAGATACACTTGGTTCTCCATTCATACCTTCTACTCCTAAGTCACCATCTTCTTTTTCTATCTCACGTTGACAGGATCTTATTTGTGTGCAATTATTCTATCAAACAACATGAGCATAGAAACCAAGTCCAACTTAAGAGAGTAACAAGCAAATCACCACTAAAACTGTCGAAGTGAAATTACTATATTTAAAAACATAAAGCAAGTAGTTAGTTATATCTCTCTGTTCAACTACTACTTTAGTTCAGAAGACTATCTGTATACCTTGGTCTCCTCTCCCTAGATCACAAAGCCATTAGGTTGCACCATATATATTTCTTCATTTATAGTGCCATTAAGAAATGTAGATTTTACGTCCGTCTGATGAACTTCCAACCAAACTTAGCTGCTAGAGTAAACACTAGCCTCAAAGTGGTCCACTCATTACAGGCCCTGAGTACAAAAGGGCCTTCTCAAAAGATACTTTTATTGTCTTTCTCTAATTTTAGCTTCCACTTGGACCAATCAAAAGACCCAAAAATGAAATCTACGTAACGTAGCTCATTGGGACTAGCAAATGGTTTGAAATTTTTGAATTTTTTAAATTGTCGTCGGGCAGCTCTTATGCATATGATTGGTTGACTTGTGCTGCCCATAGAGTACAATGCTACTCCGAATCAACTTTTTCAAGTTAAATTACTACCCCGAAAGGATTACAAACTAGAGAACAGTTACAAACTAGTTTATAATAGTAACCACATTGGTTGGATATTGTGATCACAATAATCTTGCATAGTTACAATTAGCGACAAAGTTTGAATTCAGTGTGTGTATGTGAGAGAGAGAGAGTAAAAAGATTTCACATAGTCCCTCTTGACAAGTCAAGACCTAACCCTTTGAACCCTTCAATTTATACCATAATAGGTAAAAATGAAGTTGTATAAAGTCTTACAGTACGGAGTACCATAAAGCAAAGCAAGTTTTAGGACACCCAACTGCCACCATCCCACAAACCACAACCACACGAGTTAGTTACGTGAGGAAGACAAGTGTCATAGTTGAGCATCAGTTGTTATCCATGTTCGAAACAAGATTCACTACTTTATCAGCAAGATTGCAGTTATACGTAACATGTCCAATCCTACTTGCATAGAAGAAAACAAAAACAAATTTTTGATTGTGAATATGCAAATTATAATAATCACATATGTGAGTAGGAGACTTGAAAGTTGATGCATGCTTGATTTTACAATGTCCTTTAGTTTTTTCTTTTTCTTATTGTACTCTTGCATGCTTAAATGAAGAAATATGACAAGTGACAATATATTTTGGAGATTTCTTTTACGATATATTTGTATTGTTATTAATAGTGTCTTCTTTTGTAGGATGCATACAAAACAGCTTCCATGTATCGAATGAAAAATTGATGAACTTTTCATATGTGCACCCTAAAGGCTACATGATTGATGGTTGGCGACAATTATCTAAAATTGTGAATACTGAGAAGCAAATATCTTGAATATTGATCATGATTATTGTGAATATTGATCATGAATTTTGTGAATACTTGTGAATACTAATTGGGACTATTGTGAATTTTGATCGTGAATATTCATGCATACTGATCGTGATTATTGTGGGTACTATTTGTGATACTTGTGAATACTAATCATGAATAAAATATTCTGAATATTGATCGTGATTATTGTGAATCCTTACCACAATCAAGAACTGGAATGTAAGAGAATAGGCAAGATCTACACCACAAATCCAGCCTATTTAGTTTACTTGAATGCTGATTCCTACATTAATCCACAAACAAGAAATGAAATCTAATCCACAACTAAGAAGCAAGAAAGTAAGCAAGAAATCTAATTAATCCACAAACACAAAAGGAAATCAAAACATGCTCATAGGAATTTCACTCAAGAACATTGTCATGAACAAGGAGCTTTACAATCATCAAGAACTCGTGGAAGATCTTCTTTATTCACTCAAAAGAATTTGACAATACATTCAAATCTCCCTCACAAGAGAGGGGGGCCCTTAAATAAGCAAAAAGGATGCCCATGTGGAGCCCAAGTGGCAATTCCACCAACTTAGAAATTACATGTGGAAATTGCCCTTCCACTAGAGGTCACCATCAAAAGGTGGCTCACTCTATATTATTTAAGGGGGTCTACACTTATTTACAATGCCTAGGAAATATTACTAGCTCCTACATGGTCGTTCCTTCTCTAGGATACACCATGTAGGCTCACATAGTTAATTCACTATCATTCTAGCTAGTAATTTCTCAGCTCTCATGCTCGGCTCTCAGCTTCTTTTGCTCTCCTCTTTCTAAGACCTCCTCGGTCATGGGTGAGATGTCTTCAGCTTAGTTCTGCATCTGGGATTTTCTGGAATCCGCTAACATTATCCACCCCTAATCTGTTGCAGGACCCACTACAACACAGGTGATGTTGTTCCGCTCGACACTTGGAAAAGCGTGGATCTTCGTTCGCTTCCATAAAACCAGGTGCTTATTATCCGCAAAACTGTTTCTCAAAATGAAGGTCTCTCAATGGCCGCTACATTCCAACCCTCTTAAGAACCTCTTGCGAGTCCTGCTTGTCTCGCCGTCTTGCCATTTGTTTTCGCTCGCTCATCTTTCGTCCCAAAGCTTCAAATACTTGGAAGTGGAGCTTACTTCTGAAGTTTAGTGGCCCCAGGTACTCTCTTATCTTTTCAATAAAGCCCATCTCCTGCCAGTCTTCCACCATGGTCACATATCGTGACGACATGAAGGCCGCTCTGTAGTATAGCCAGGCCATCATCTTATGGTCTTCCTCTGAATGGAGGGCTACGTTGGGATTGATCTTGATTGGATATAAACATGATCCCAGAAACAATCTTGCTGCATCAAAAAGGCCATAGATCGGCAGTATTCGGCACTTTCTTGCATGCATAGATCGACACTTGTCTTGTATTTGTGCCCGAAATCAAGTAATTACAGCCTCAGGTCATCCGGGGAGATTCTCTCTGAAATTCCAGGAATCACTGGCCAGTTCAGCAACTCGACCCGTGGCTTTTTCTACCGGCCATGGATTTTTGCATTTGAGCGGCATGTAGAATGGATCAATACGCTTCCATGCCGGTGCCTTCAGGTACGCTTGGAGTTGCCTGCTATTTTTTAGGATCTTATTACGCCATTCCAGTTGCGGTTGTAATGCCGCAATGATCTTGGCCCTGGTGGAATATTGGCTTTGATCTATCTCGTCTTTGCCTCTCCTCATGTTGGGAGGGTAAGGAACTCGTCCCGTCAGGCCTTGTACGTGTCAGCTGGACCTTTTGATGGGCCCATTATTTTGCTAGGAGGTGGTGGAGAGAGGGAAGATGAAAAAACAAGGTAAGTTGAAATGAATGTTTCGGAAAAATTAAAAGCGGAATAAGAGGAGGGGTTAAAAGTGGGAGGGGGAGGGAGAAAAGTCTTGGAAGCAACCTTGGCTCTTTGGCCACCCGATCCTGAACTACCATCTGATGGTTGGGTTTGCCCATCCTTATTTCCGGCTCCGTCATTCCCATCATCGTCCCATGGGTTCTTTGAATGAGCGCCTGCTTGGGCCTTGCACACCGTGTCCCATAACTGGTTCACCTTGTCCAAGAGTTGCTGCAGGGCCTTTGTTGTGTCCTCTAGCTGTTTCTAGGACTCCAGGATGATCTTTTCTTGCTTGGCCACAATATTCTCGAACTTCTTTTCCTCGGCTTCCCGCTCTTGGATCAGTTGTACGTACTTTTCCATTTGAATGGCTGAGGCCTGTGGGGCCTGGAATTGTATGTCCTCAGGCTTAACTAGAGGGGCATCAACTGTCATGCACCTGACGATCCATCTCGTACTTGGTCGATCTGGACCATCTAGTGCTTCAGTTGCTGCTGGACCTCTTCCAGAGTGGTCTTTTGCCCAGCCATCACGGATCTGATTTCCTCTGTCTCTTTTTTCTTCTCTTTGGCCAGCCTCTATTGTTGCACGATTTCTTGGTCCTGGTACTGGACCATGTTCTCTAGCATTTGATATTGGCTTACCAACCAATGCATATGGTAGCTTGCTTCGGATAGGCCGATCATTGAGCGCTTAGCTGCTTCGGAGAGCTTATCAGGGTTAGTGAGGGTTGGGTACTGATCATGGGTGTGGGTTGGTGAAGCTAATCCAAAAAATAGGCGTTGTGTCAGAACTAAAGATGGAGGTGGAGGGAGTGGAGGAATGATGTTAGTAGTAATGGTGGTTGTTGTGGTGGTGGTGGTGGTTATTGGGGGGGGGGGGGTCAAACTTCTTCCTAACTGATCTACCTTCTCTGGTTCATCGTCACTTATTTTCATCAGGTTCGCAACATCAAAATATTGCGGAGTTTCCAAGGTGTGGACTTGTTGGGCCTGTGGTTGTTGACCTTGTGGCTGCTTGGCCGCTTCCGTGTCCTGGGGACTGGAACTCTCCACTCCTCCCCCCCCCAAAAATATTGCATGTGGTGATGTTGGTGGTGTTGGTGTGGTAATTAATGTGGGTGGGGTGGTGACCTTGTCTGGTTGAACCACGACTTGTGATGTGGTCGTCTCTGGTGTTGCTGTAGACGTAGTTGCTCCATCACCCCTGTAAATGATGTGTGATGGTGATGAGTGTTGTTGGGATACTAAAGTGGAGCTTCCATCATCAGAAACTGAGCCGTCTGATGCTGATCTAGCTGGTGATGTCCTCCTAGCCTAAAGCTTTCTTTGTATTCTTTGTTGCCTTGTGTATGGCAATTGGGCCTTGGAGGTATCGGCCTCTTGAGCTTCCAAGGACGTGGCTGCTTGTGGGTCTGGTTGTGGGCTTTTCTGCTTATGTACCAGCGGAAGAATACTGGTGATGACTCATTTGGGTTGGATTCCTAATGGTGAAGTAGCCCGTGAGCATGAACGCTTGGACTGTTTGGACCTGATTGGGATGTCCCATGCCTTGTCTGCAATCTGTAGGTGTTGTCAGAGTTTGGGCCCGTTCTGGAAAAAGAGTGTGAAGTCTCGGTCGAGAATTGAGCTGCACATCGGTCAGGACCAAAGTTGCGAGCTCGGCATGGATGTGTGTGTGAGACTTTAGAGTTATGATTTGGCAGCACAGATCGGAAAGATTTGGCTTGGATAAGTGTTTGTGTAGTAGTGGAATGGCGTCAAATGTTCACAGATTCTCCTGAATCTATGAACACAGTCTCTTTACCGTTCTTTGTTCTTTCTTCTTCTTGTTACTTCTGTAGGTTACGGTTCTTTACAATTCTGGTCTTCTTGTTAGAACAGTTTCCAAGCAGAAGTGTTTCTCAGATAACAATGTGTATTCCAAGTCTGTCAGTGGGGAGAAACGGGCATGTTACTCAGCTACATGCATATACAAGCCATGCAACCAGTCCTAGCTCAATATATATCAGTGTTTTGAATCAGGGAGCAATTCTACAATCTATCTACTAAAATCAGGGAACAAAACAATGACAAGATTAAACTACTCAGCAAGAAACAAGAACAAGAAAACTAGATTCCTAACAGCACTCTAGCAGCCCAAGAATCAAGAAACACCCATTTCTTGATGCTTGGAATGTCCAAGAACAATCAAGAATTGGAATGTAAGAGAATATGCAAGATCTACACCACAAATCCAGTCTATTTAGTTTATTTGAATGCTGATTCCTACGTTAATTCACAAACAAGAAATGAAATCTAATCCACAACTAAGAAGCAAGAAAGTAAGCAAGAAATCTAATTAATCCACAACCACAAAAGAAAATCAAAACATGCCCATAGGAATTTCACTCAAGAACATTGCCATGAACAAGGAGCTTTACAATCATCAAGAACTTGTGGAAGATCTTCTTTATTCACTCAAGAGAACCTGACAATACATTCAAAGCTCCCTCACAAGAGAGGGGGGCCCTTAAATAAGCAAGAGGGCTGCCCATGTGGAGCCCAAGTGGCAATTCCACCAAATTAGAAATTACATGTGGAAATTGCCCTTCCACTAGAGGTCACCATCAAAAGGTGGCTCACTCTAGATTATTTAAGGGGGTCTACACTTAATTACAATGCCTAGGAAATATTACTAGCTCCTACATGGTCGTTCCTTCTCTGGGATACACCATGTAGGCTCACATAGATAATTCACTGTCATCCTAGCTAGTAATTTCTTGGCTTTCATGCTCGGCTCTCATCTTCTTTTGCTCTCCTCCTCCTGAGACCTCCTCGGTCATGGGTGAGAGATACTCTATGTCTTCAGCTTGGCTCGGCATCTGGGGATTATCTGGAATCCGCTAACAATCTCAATATGCAATCTCAGTTCTACGATAATAAAAATTTTAACTACTTTTGTGGTAGGGATTGTGATCTAATATCAAGTTTGTTATTATAAAATACAAGCTTATCAAAGGCGTAGATATATTTCAGATTCAAAATATATGACAATATGTGCAAATTACCAAGCTTAATACTTACCCTATAGCCTTTATTGACCTCAAAAATCCACAACAATTTTCCTTTCATCTAGTCGGTGTTAGATTGGAAAGCAGAGGTGAGAAAGTGTCTTTTTTAGGACAAATTTGTTTGATTAATTGTGTTGTCTAACACAATGGAATAATAATCATCAAAAAATCTTATTATCTCAATTTTTTTCATGTGAACTCGATAACTAGCTAACATTTAGCAATTTTAGATTTACAAGTCCAAATGTCTTAGAACTAATCATTCTTAGAATAAAATGTAAAACTAATGTCCTAAATTATTCCTCACAACAATATCTACAAATGTCTTATACAAACAATTAAATTTGAACATTCATACTATTACCACATGGCAACTCCAAAAAATGATTGTCTTAGAACTCACTTTCTAAGAGATTGAAATTCTAAATGTATTTATTCAAGTGTCACAAAAGCTTTGCCATAATGCTAAAATTGTTGGACTAAACGAAAGAAAAACAAAAACGATGTGGTATTGTACCACAAAGGCCTTGCCATGTCATCATAGCATGAATTTTAAGATTATAGGATTTGTTTAAAGTGTTTTTTATATTGTTGTGATTTATTATTTTGTGTAGATTTTGTAGTTTCTAAATTTGGATTTTAGTTTGTTGTAAGTTTTCAACAGACATTTGAATGTTAGACGAGATGTATAGTATTTGTTATTTATTTTAAAAGTCAATTTATTATAAGTTTTGTAGTTGTTGTTTAGAGGAAGATGTTGAAAATGTCCTAAGAATCACAATCATTTTTTGGAGTTGCCATGTGGTAATAGTATGAATGTTCAAATTTAATTGTTTGTATAAGACATTTGTAGATATTGTTGTGAGGAATAATTTAGGACATTAGTTTGTTGGAAGTTTGTAATGGAGTTTTTAATGTTATAAGTAATTGAGAAGATTTGTAATTTTTTGTTTACGAAATGGATTTATGTTTTTTTTTTTTTTTTTTTGCAGTGTGGAAATATGAAATACTGTGAACATTTAAGATTATGGTAAGGCATTTGAAACATTAAATTAGAGTTGAAAATATGGGCTAGAAAAGTGTGGGATATTGGATATTACTTTGTTGTTAGTTTTGAAAATAGATTAAAAGGTATAAATTTATAAGATTCGTATTACGAAACGTAAATCATGATTGATTATGTTTGATGTTGTTTTTTTTGTAATTTAGTTAACGAAATGGATTTTTGGTTTTTTTGAAAGTGAATATTAATTATCATTATGGTATATTGGCTTTATATTAGATGAAATGATGATAAGTATTATTAAATGTGAAACAAAGTTGAATTTTCAACATATAATTAAGATAGAGTTACAACATGGGCTTCAAATATACATGCTTCATTCATGAGAAACGAATGTTGCTTGGTGGCTTTTCAATTTGTAGTAGAAGTATATTGGAGAGCGATCAGACCAATATGCAATTTGTTGAAATTTGTCCATATGTGGTCAAGTTGGGACTGGTATAGAGTTGTTGCTTCTTTAAAAAGTATTTGTACTCCATGGTTGGCCATGAAATTATGAAGTAATTGTGAAGGATTTCAGATCATTCAAGCTCCAATCCATGTCCCTGATCTTTGGTTACAATAAGGAGCAAACCAACAATCTTGCCAATGTAGAAAAAATAGCATCTACATACAAAATGAGATGCAAACTCTAAGAGATACTAATCAAACATGAACCTAAACATAAAATATACTTGCTATCCATACAATTACAGTACCCTACTATATTTCACATGTGTGGAACCGAAAATAGCAATAAATGATCATTCTACATGTAGAATTGCAAGATAACACCAAGATAGTGCACCAATGAGTAGTAGAACCCAAAGAGAACCACGTATAATGATAAAATGAGAGATAGAAGAGAGAAGATGTGTCTCTCCACGAGTTAAATCCTTTTATAGAGTTTCCAAACCCTATTTGGCCACTTGGCTTTTCCTCCAAAATGTAAACCCTACTATTTTTGGGTCTAGATTCAATGTACCCAAAGTTTAAATTTGAATCTCTCTCAAAATCGACTACCAACTTTTCCACACTTTCAAAAAGTATTTATTGAATGTATTTTGAACTAATATAACTTAAAAAAGTTTATCTCTAAGTCTAAAATGAGTTTTGGCCTCTTATTGACAATTTACCAAAATATGACTAAACTAGACTAAACTAGTTGAAATCTCTCACACTCCCTCTTCAACTAGTTTTGGCATAGTTTTGACAATAGAACTTTGATCCAAATTTAGAATGATATCCATACTAAGTATAGATCTCCTTTCTAAGGTTCTAAAGTATCTTTCATAATTGATATAGAGAATAGTGTCCAAATTGGATGCTTCACTATTTCTTACATCAATTTTACACATCAAGATATAACTAGAACATGAAGAACCAAATAGAATGTAAATGAAATGATTCCTCCATGTTTCAAACTTTGAACTCTCTGGAAATTTACAGCAACCAAACCATAAATGTGAGTGATGACCATTTGCTTGTTTGTCTCCTCCAACTTTGTCCTTTCTTGATATGTCTCCACCATAAAACTCCATGAATGAGCCTTCATCTCCATCTTGCCACAAGAAACCATCAAACTTTGGAAATCCATGAGTAGGTGAATACATCAATGATGCAAATCCAGCACCACATGACTCCATAAAGCAAGTAGGTTGCACTAGTCCATCTTCAAGGTCTACTTGACACAAGAAAATGACTATGAATTCACCAAAAAATGACAATCTCCAAACATTGGCATCAAGTAACTCAGAACTTGAGAGCTTGATCATGGATGAGTGATATAATGAGCCTCCAATAGCTTCATTTCCATCAACAAAACCAGCCAAGAATGTTAGTTCAACTTCAACAATAAGATATTGCAAGACAATGTAGCTAGTTTGTCCATATCTTGACAATTTGCACACATCCACATGACATAGCTCAAACATGAGATAGAACAAGTAAATAAACTTGAACAACACTTCCTTTCTGCTCCTTTGACCTTACTTGAGTCTTCAATAAGCTGCAAAAACAGATCCATAACATCTTTGCCAAATACCTCTCCTTTGATGCTCTTGACTAGCTCCAAATTGCCACCTTTCCTTTTGTGTTGTTGAAGCCCTTTGAGACCAACCTCTTGATCATCAACTTGACCATAAAATTCATTGAACAAACTTTGTTTTCCAGATCCATTACTTGCTTTTTTAGTATGAAAACCATGAGAACCAATATCCACTTGCATAGCATCATCTACACAAGAAGATTCTTCAAAACATGTGAGTAAAGCAAAGTGAGTCGCTTCCACTTGCTTACCTTTCTCTTGATCATCAAAGATATCAAAGACATGAATATCTTTAGACCTGAACCTCTAGAAATACTCCCTCTCAAACATATGATCTAGATCCAACAAGATCTCATCAATGTTTGACCTTCAATTTGCACAAAGGTTAGTGAAAACAATGTCACCAATGTCACATCATAAATCAAAAGATAGATTCCAAACTTTCCATCCAACATGAAGTAGAGTAGGTGAAGATGAGTATCAAACCTAATAAATCCAGCCATCTTGAGTCCATAACAAACCTCAATAAGCTCACCAACGAGATCTCTCTTGCCTTGAAGAAATTGCCTCTCGATTTGCTCCATGTAGTCTTCTCCAACCAACCTTTTGCCATCTTGATCATGAGTGATCAATTCACAATCATAGAATCCTTTGAGTTGATGAAGAGATGTGAGATCCATGCCTTGGATCTTCCCAAGAACCAATCTTCCATTGCTCTTTCCTTCATAAGATTCCCTCTTAATGATTGCATCATAAGAAGTAGAAACCTCAAAGACATTAGAAGCCATGAAAAATATGATTAGTACCTTCAACATAAGGATGATTGAAGTACTCTCTTTTTTCAAACAAGAACTTCTATTCAATGCTTTAGGCAATGACTCATATGATAATGATTCTTCCTCACTATCATTCACAATGACATCATCCAAAGTACATGCTACTTTGAACTCTTCACATACTTCTCTCCTTCTTGACTTGTGACTATCTCCCTCACCAAGTCTCTTGATAGAACCATTTGATCTACTCTCTTTATGAAGAAATGTGACTCCACTTGCTGCAAAAATGACTTTCTTGGACTTATCATGTATAAGAACCACCTCCTTCATGAATGCACCTAGCAACATATTTTTCCATATGATCAAAGAAATCATTAACAACAATCTTTTCCAAGGAAGAACCTTCACCACCTCCATTGATGAAGTTAGCTCTTTCCTTACCTTTTCCATGCTTGCACTTGCCATGAAGAACCATTGAAACACCATCATTATCCTCAAGACTAGCCAAATTAGCACAAAGATGAACATATCCAAGAATCATATTAGATCTTGACCTAGATCTAGCATAAGGAAGCTTGTTAGACTTTGCATAAGATCCACCAATCTTATTGATGCTAAAAGGTAACTTTGGAAAGTTGAGAACAATCTCCTTTTCCATTCCATCCTTTTTGCTAGCCATAACCAAAGCATCAAACTTAAAAAGTCTACCTTGTCTATTGCCCCTAGCAACCAAGATTTCTTCCTTTGGAATGAAACAAGCATCACAACCAAACTTTACCATGCATCCTTTCTCTATCATTTGACCAACACTTAGCAAATTCTTTTAAAGTGAAGGAATGCTAAGAACACCATCAAGTCTTTATTTCCTATTAGTAGAGAGACAAATAGGAATTGAACCAATACCTTCAATCACACACTCACCACCATTGTCCATGTGAATTGTTTTCTTGGCTCCATCATAAGTGACCAAAGAAGTAAAGAACTCCTTGTGACTAGTCATGTGTGAACTAGTTCCACTATCAATCCACCATTACTATTTGTCACATTCACTTGATATTAGACTTGAAGAATACATCAAAAGAGAACCACCACCACCTAGATCCTCATCATTAGTAGTAAAGTTGATTTGCTTGCTACCTTCATCTCTTTGCTTCTTCAAACATTCATTTGCAAAATGCCCATTGATTCCACAATAAAAGCATTTCAACTTAGACTTATCTTTCTTTTTGCCAAAAGAGGAAGTCTCACCTTGACCTTGCCTTTTAGACCACTTGCCTTTGCCTTTGCCTTGAACTTGTCTTTGATGAACATAGCATCCTCTTCATAATGAGATGTCCACCTCCTCTTGATTGAAGCCTATACTCCTCATTCACCAAGATCTCTTGCAAATCCACAATACTTGGCAAAGTCTTTTGAATAGAAAAACTTGAAACAAGATTAGCATGATCATCCAACAAACCATTAAGTATAACTTGAACAAGTTCTACCTCCTTAATGCTTTCATCAATACATGCTAACTCATCATTGAATGCTGTAACCCTCGAAACAAAAGCATGAGTATTCTCTTCCTTATTTTTCAAACTTTGAAAGATTTGTCTCCTAAGAGTAAGCACTCATGATGTATACTTGGATTCATAAAGGTTTTTCAAAGCTTCCCAAGCCTCCAAAGATGATGTGCACTTACCAATCTCCTTGAGAAGTTCATTGGTAACATTCATCTTAATCATGTGTAGAGCTTCCTTTGCTCTCTTGTCAAACCTCACTTGATCTTGAGGTGCTTGAGGTCTCTCCTCCACACCTGCAACAATCTCCATCAACTCATTCATCTCCAATAAGGACTCCATCCTCACCTTCCAAGTAGAATAGTTGATTGAGGTAAGCCTATCATTGCCTTCCAACATGAATCCACCACTTGTAGCCATGTTGCAATGACTTGATCTTCTTCTTTCAACATGTTCCAATGCACAAAGCACTCTCTTGATTGTCAACAAATGAACTCAAGAAGAAATCACAAAGATATGGAACCTCTCAAATCTCTTCTAGCACTTCTCACTAGAAAATCAACACATAGAATAGTGAAATCTTGATCAACCTATGATCTATCCTCAATCTAATGATTCTTGCCACTTCCTAAGATTGAAACACTCAAATGAAATTCAATAACCTCACAAACTAGAGATACAATCAAAATTAGGGTTTTGACAAAAACTGAATATCTCAAATTCTACATGCAATTTCTCAAAACTTGATACATCATCTTGTAGCCTCCAATGAGACCTTCTTAATGCACCAGAAATCACCCAAATCAAGTAAGCCAAGTGTGAAATCAGAGTTGATCAAGTATATAACCCTTTATTGAGTTTTGACCTACAAAAGATCCAATCTACATATGCAAAAATGCTGATTTTTGAGTAGAAATCAATCTAGCATGCTCTAGCATTGGTAACTCCTCCAAATCCTTGCTAAATATGGCTGATCCTTTTATAACCTGAAACACAAGAGCTACGATACCATGTGAGTAATTTCAGATCATTCAATATCCAATCCATGTCCCTGATCTTTGGTTACAAAAAAGAGCAAACCAACAGTCCTGCAAATGTAGAAAAAACAGCACCTACATACAAAATGAGATGCAAACTCTAAGAGATACTGATCAAACATGAACCAAAACATAAAATATACTTGCTGCCCATAAAATTATAGTACCCTACTATATTTCACACGTGTGGATCCAAAAATAGCAATAAATGATCATTCTACACATAGAATTGCAAGATAACATCATGAGAGTAGTAGAACCCAAAGAGAACCATGTATACTGATGAAATGGGAGAGAGAAGAGAGAAGATCCCTTTCTTCATGAGTTGTAACAATATATAACAGGTCCAAATCCTATTTGGCCACTTGGCTTTCCAAATGTAAACCCTACTACTTGAATGCTTTAACTCTCACAACAAAAGAGGTGCTTGAGGTATCTCCTCCACACCTGCAACAATCTCCATCAACTCATTCATCTCCAATAAGGACTCCATCCTCACCTTCCAAGTAGAATAGTTGATTGAGGTAAGCCTATCATTGCTCTCCAACATAAAGCCTCCACTTGTAGCCATGTTGAAGTGACCTGATCTTCTTCTTTCAACCTGTTCCAATGCACAAAGTACTCTCTTGAATGTCAACAAATGAACTCAAGAAGAAATCACAAAGATATGGAACCTCTCAAATCTCTTCTAGCACTCTAACTAGAAAATCAACACATAGAATAGTGAAATCTTGATCAACCTATGATCTATCCTCAATCTAATGATTCTTGCCACTTACTAAGATTGAAACACACTCAAATGAAATTCAATAACCTCACAAACTGGAGATCCAATCAAAATTAGGGTTTTGACAAAAACTGAATATCTCAAATTCTACATGCAATTTCTCAAAACTTGATATATCATCTTGTAGCCTCCAATGAGACCTTCTTAATGCACCAAAAATCACTCAAATCCAGTAAGCCAAGTGTGAAATCAGAATGATCAAGTATATAACCCTTTATTGAGTTTTGACCTACAAAAGATCCAATCTACATATGCAAAAATACTGATTTTTGAGTAGAAATCAATCTAGCATGCTCTAGCATTGGTAACTCCTCCAAATCCTTGATAAAGATGGCTGATCCTTTCATAACCTGAAACACAAGAGCTCTAATACCATGTGAAGGATTTCAGATCATTCAAGCTCCAATCCATGTCCCTGATCTTTGGTTACAATAAGGAGCAAACCAACAATCCTGCCAATGTAAAAAAAACAACATCGACATACAAAATGAGATGCAAACTCTAAGAGATATTGATCAAACATGACCCAAAACATAAAATATACTTGATGTCCATACAATTACAGTACCCTATTGTATCTCACACGTGTGGAACCGAAAATAGCAATAAATGATCATTCTACACATAGAATTGCAAGATAACACAAAGATAGTGCACCAATGAATAGTAGAACCCAAAGAGAACCATGTATAATGATGAAATGAGAGATAGAAGAGTGAATATGTGTCTCTCCACGAGTTGCATCCTTTTATAGAGTTTCCAAATCCTATTTGGCCACTTGGCTTTCCCTCCAAAATATAAACCTACTATTTTTGAATCTAGATTCAATGTACCCAAAATTCAAATTTGAATCTCTCTCAAACTCGACTACCAACTTTCCCACACTTTCAAAAAGTGTTTATTGAATGTATTTTAAACTAATATAACTTTAAAAAGTTTATCTCTAAGTCTAAAATGAGTTTTGGCCTCTTATTGACAATTTACCAAAATATGACTAAACTAGTTGAAATCTCTCACAGTAATTGTGCAAGCGTGTTGTGTTCTAGAATATCTATGTTCAAGTCGCCTATTATTGACGTGGGAGCATTTGTAGTTATTGTTTGTAGTACGTTGTAGAGAATTTGCAGCAGTGATTTGATGTATGCTTTTGGATGCTTGTACATAGCTATTATGTGGATGTGGAATCGTGTGCCTTGGTTGAATATTGCATGTGTTATTTCAATGGCATTGGTGTTGAATGTTGTGGCATTGTCGAGTGGTTGTGTCAGCTTGTAAAATATTGCATTTCTAGTAAAACGAAAAGTTATTGTCGCTAGGTTCTATTACCTGGTCCGACAATGCAATTGTGGGTATTAGAAAAGCATTCCATTGGCAAAGTAAATCCTGCCCAATCTTCTGAACTTCTACATCAAATGGAAACTTGGCAAAAAGCTCAACAATCTCATATGGATAAACTCACTGTCGATTTCCAAACCGCCATGAAACAGATTGCTGAGAAATCTTTTCCAGCAAGAGAAAATGTCTGGTGTCCAATCTGCTCATAGCATCAACTTCTAATGAATGCCCTCCACTACGAAACCATTTTTCAATAGCACCCAGACCACCATCTATCGAGCATACCGCCCCTACCTTCCACAATAGCCTATGCCACGACCATGTGTATACCAACCACGACCAACTGCACCAAATTAGTACCAACTACCATGTCAACAGTGTGTCGTTAATATAACCAATCTGCTCCACAACAAGCTGTCCATTATCTTGATCCGAATACCATCGATCCAACAACCTACTATGTGGAAGACAATACTCAACCGTAGAACCCTATGAAAATGATTGTTTATTATATATATGATCCTAATGCTCAAGCAGTGGATCCCAATGCCCAAGCTTACAATCCAAACCAAGATGTATTTGTCGCACATCAACTCCCAGCAATACGAGGATGTTTTATCTGTGCAAGTAAGCATCCTAGTATTCACTGCCCAGATAAACTCCACTTTCCTCCAGCTTGTGAAAACTGCGGTATTGAACATCACGTGAAGGACTGCCCATCCCGATCCAAACCTACTGCTCCTGTCTGTTTAGTGCGAGTAGAAACTTTGCCAATTGAAACTCATCCCTCATGGGTCTTGAACAAACCCAACGCCAAGCCCCTACACTTGCACCCAGCAAAACCGAACAGCATGTTGTCCCTCCAAGTGAAGATTCGACCCCGATAGTTTATCCTCGCCCATCTGAAGAAATTCGGCTTGATAGCTTTTCAGATGACCAACACAAAAAGTCCAACCAAACAAGCACTCACACTCATACCTCTCTTTAGATCACCTGTAGTTAACTTCCATACAACAGAGAGAGAGAGAGAGAGAGAGAGAGAGAGAGGGAGAGAGAGAGAGAGAGAGAGAGAGAGAGAGAGAGAGAGAGAGAGAGAGAGAGAGAGAGAGAGAGAGAGAGGTCACAATCAAACACTGACATTTTTTTGATCAAAGAGGACGCTGATCAAAGGTACGCACACTCGTGGAATCCTTCATGTCACAACAACTGCCAGCAGTTTAAGACAAATGATTCAATTATGCACAGAATTGAAGTTGGAAGATGCTAGCTTTGAAGGCACATGAAACTTGTAGAAAGATTAGCAAAAAAAAAAATGAGATAAGCAAACCACAACTGCACCACTTCTTATTCATACTTGAGTACCTCTTGCTTTTGCTTTTTCGGTGTTATGCAACATGCGTCGTTGCTTATTTTAATGCTTTACTTTTTCGGATTAACTATTATGTATTCGTTCTTTGCATGAGCCATTGCGTTTTTATGCATTTGCTTTTTGCAATTCAACGATCTGCATGGTTTGCATTCTGAATTTTGGCATGCCAACTGATCCATTTTCTATTTCACTCTTAACAAAATAGCCATGCATAACAAAGGCCCTTAACAAAAGACGGGCCTTTAAAGTTTGGGCTCCCACCACCAATATATCTTTAATGTTGACTTTTCAACTAACTCCATTGACCAACCTCACCACATAGTATTGCCTTTGCAAGGCAAGTCCAAAAATCGTCACAATCCATAAAACATTTGCCTCTAAAAGCTAAAAGCAATCGTCAAAATTTCACTAAGCTATTTTTGTACATTCTTTTAATTTTCACAAAAAGTCAGAATTTAAAATATAACTATATGACATCTGAAGGCCTTTGTGGTACAATACCACATCGTTATTGTTTAATTTATCAATCAAAGTAGGTCATGATTTATATTATCATTGCATCTCTTCTTTGATTGGGTAACATGAAGATGCAAATCTATGAAGGGCACATTGGGGTGGAAAAGCTTCAAAATGCAAAATGCAAGTCTGGTCTCAAGTTAGGTGGACCATGGTTTAAGATTAGCGGCAATAACCATTACCTAGCCAATGTGTCTTATGGCCCATTCTTCTCTCTTAGTAAATGAAATGGCAGAATGTGATTGGTCCATTTAAGTCGATGCCAAATGCTTAGTTCATTGTCTTTAAGTTATCCTTGGTGCCTCAAGTTAAAATCAACATGCTATGCAATGTCCCCATTTTCAAAGTCTATGCAGGAAAGGGCCCTCTCACCTCATGCCACACAGTGACCACTTACAAGGTAAGCTAAGTGTGAAATGGGGGAGCACCCTTTTCCCACCAATCAATCAATGACAAGTCTTTATAAAAAGCTTAGCTTCAAATTTGTAGGTCCTCCGTTTCACAATTGTAAGTGTTTTAGTTCCAAAAAACTCAATAATTTTAGCTATAGATTCAAATCAAAAGATTAGTGACGTCTTGGTTTATTATAAAGTTAAATTGAAACTTTATTACGAGCAGTGTGTCAGAGACTTCGATGACGTCCATTAGACTGAAATCTTGTGTCTGTCTGACATTTGGAAACAACGGTGACCATAAAAATGACGTTCCCATCAGATCTCATCAATCGTCATCTCCTACATTGTTCTTTAAAGAATTAGCATTATTATCAGAACTGCGATCATAGAAATGACAATGATGGATAATCGAAGGAACTAATAATTATGGAAAGAAAGATCATATAAAGGACATGGATGATGGAAGACAACGTTGTTTTCGTTAACAAGTCAAACTGACGTATGTGGGTGAGGATGTAGGAACCAGATTCGTCACTGATTGCCCTACCTCAAACGCCCTCTACCCAAAAAAATATAGAGAGGCCGGTGAATCCTGTAAGAAAACTGAATTGATCGATAACTTCATTGGTCTGACCAGCTGTTATCTTGATTTTGTTTAAGAATTTCACAGTTAACACATATTGTCGATGAGTCAGTTATCAGCTGTAACTTGTATGATGATAAGTATATCCACAGCTTCATGCATTCTTGGCCTGCCACCTGCTCACCTTACTGTTACAATTCATATCTTATCGTAGGTATCATCATGCCAGCTTGAACCTAATTTGCTGTCTGCACAGCTACTTGATTTTCAGACAAATCAACGGCAAATTGAGAGCCAGCTGTAGGGAGTCAAACTCCGTCAGCAGCTCTCCTGTGGAAGAATTTTTGGATTCTTACATCACATGCTACTTGCAATCCAGCTTCTTGAAAGATAATATATGCGTGAGGCTTTGTTGTAAGTCCTGTTTTTTGCTCGACTCCGGTAGTCGCTGCAACCTTTATCCCCAAAACTTGCAATATAGAATCATTGATTAAATGCTCCTGCACTAGAAGTTGGCTAAATTGTAACTTCCAGGTTCCAAGTCTTAGTTGGTTTCCCTTGTAGGTTTTGACGTTTTGACTCTTTACTATACGTATTGTATTCTGTTTGCTTCGCAACAAGTGTCCAAGAGCCTGCTAAAAAATGTGACTCCGTTATCTGAGCAAGCATTAAAGTAGTCACTCCACATCATTGCTAAAAGAGAGATCATCGATGACAACTGTCGCAAAACGTGGGCCATGGCCGTCGATTTGACCTGACATCAATATTAGAAAAGAGTCAGGACTTGGAAGCTGGGACGCGGGGCGCGTTATTGTCCCTCCGATGTCCGACTCTGATCTATGTTTTAGTGGACCATGCTGCGTGGGGCCGAACAATAGGCCTGCGAGCTGCAAATATAGAATCACTACCTGTTTTAATCTTTAAAATCCCTTAAAATTTGAGCTAAAAACTAACAGGTCTGTCCGTTGAGAAGCTACACAAGAATTAGTCACTTGATACAAAACGCTAGCATCAGGTCCTTAGGCAATATTGATATCTCCCAAACAAGAATTTAAGACTTTTACATTCTTATTTACCTGGAAAACGAAACGAGTAAAATGATTCTTCCCCCGTCCCTGTCAATTTCATGTCCTCAAAAAAGGTTTGCTAAGTTACAAGTACCTGAACTACTCTTGTAGCAATTGACAAATCCTTCCACAGTAGAATGCACTAGATAGTAAAACCTACTGTAAGTGATTCTCACATTAGAGGACGTATCGATGAGTGTTAACTCGGTCACTTACTAATTCTAGGGCGCGTGATGCTTTTAAGCATATTGTAGCCCCATACTATACTTAATGGGCAATATCTGAACTGGTAGACTGTCTCTTGAGGCTTGTCTATGAACGATGATCATCGACAGCAAGAACAATCTCAAATTTCAATTATGACTCATGAGCTCAAGCCTCAGTTCAGAATCTGGAGGATATTTTGTCTTGTGATCAAGGCTCGAATCAGGGGCCTGAAAAGCCTGAGACTGACTCGTGAAAAAGTCAAGGAAATTTAATTACAAAAGGTAGCTGCAGCTTGTGGTTTGCTCAGAGTAATAATTTTGTCAATTCTACTTACTCCCTCCCACTGAAAATGGCAAACTATAGGAATGGAACTCACAAGTTTTCTTAAAAATCGGCTTCTGACGACTTTTACACAAGTATATATACTTTTTTATATTTTAAAGTCTTCAAAAAACTGAGAAGTTTTATAAAGTGCAGGTTCTTCGAGGATAACTCAAAAGAGGTTTCAGTGCTCCCTCTCTTGGCTCTTCCAACTTTTGGAATCTTGGATAGGCCAGTGTTTGCCAGAAACCTAAAATCCATGTAAGAAAGCTTACAAAATATGAAATTTACCTAGCAATTTTTTTGCTAGGTTTATTGAACCTACAAGATTTATTAGTTCTAGCTAACAAGCCTATTCATATTTTAAGAATAGGTTTTTAACTTACACAAATTTAAAAAAAAAAGATTTTTTGCCTATCATTTTTAGGATTATAGATTATAAGTTTTAACAAAATAATGTCTAATAAGTAATGCAAGTTTAAGGTCCATACTCCACAAGTCATGACTCATGAGTCAAAAATTGAAATGACTCCAGATTCCAAAGTCCATACATTCCACAGTCCATGCGTAGGCCCAAGGACTTATATGCCATGGTTTTAGGCCACAAATTACAATTGCCCACAATATTAAGTACCTACTACCACCTCATGAGTCACTAGCTAGTGACCACGATCATTCCAACTCATGCTTCTTGGTTTCCAAGGGGAGGCTCAAACTTGAGACCAAAGAAACTTTGGATGTCAAGCTAACCAATTGAGCCAACTTCCAACTCGTGACTCTCATGAGAATGTCTTAAATCCTCACCAAATGACTTTTCCACGCCTGCCAACGGCTCAGTTGGACCTTTGCCCTCGATGCTCTCACTAGTGTTCAGGCTTGTCACTTGTGAAATTCTAACAGTGAAGCAATGAACACTAGGCACTTGCCATTGCTGCACATGCTCTCTCTCTCTCTCTCTCTCTCTCTCTCTCTCTCTCTCTCTCTCTCTCTCTCTCTCTCTCTCTCTCTCTCTCTCTCTCTCTCTCTCTCTCTCTCTCTCTCTCTCTCTCTCTCTCTCTCTCTCTCTCTCTCGCAATCACAATTCACAGGCTTGTGGAATTCTAGCAGTGAAGCATTATTGTCAACTGTGAGCACTCTATTTCTCTCTCAATTGTGATTCACAAACACAAATCTCCCTTTCAAATTTTTGGAGTTTTTTTTACCTTCTAAATCCTAATTTTTGAATCCTAAGATTTGAGTTTTTATTGTTCATCAGCTCTTACAAACTTCCAAAATTTAGATGTCTAGCATTTCTCTCTCTCTCTCTCTCTCTCTCTCTCTCTCTCTCTCTCTCTCTCTCTCTCTCTCTCTCTCTCTCTCTCTCTCTCTCTCAAATTTTGGAGTTTTTTTAATCTTATTATTTTTTGAAGTGTGAATTTTCAGCACTATGATATTTGAGCATGCCTAGTTGATAGTTGTGAGTGAATCATGATTATTCATTGTAATTTGTTTCTCATATTATTGCTACTTTCTTCTAGCATGAGTGCTCCAGGCTCCTCATCAATGCATCATGGATTCAAGTTTCAACAATAAGCATCATTATATAAGACACCTCGCTCTCTCTGGAGTCTAAACTCTTGCTACTGCACTATTGTTTTATGACAAGTGGACCGGAATTACGATGCTCTACCCTACCCTCAACTCGAGTCTAGAGTCTGAAATTTGAGTTTTTACGTGCACTCTTTGAAATCGAGATTCATGCGCTCTCTGAGCTTTTCTCAATCCTAAACGTTTTACAAATCAGAGTTTGTTGTAGCCTACAAGCAACAACCACCCAAGACTCAAGAATCAACCTTGTCGTGCTCTCTCTCTCTCTCTCTCTCTCTCTCTCTCTCTCTCTCTCTCTCTCTCTCTCTCTCTCTCTCTCTCTCTCTCTCTCTCTCTCGCTCTCTCTCGCTCTCTCTCTCTCTCTCTCTCTCTCTCTCTCTCTCTCTCTCTCTCTCTCTCTCTCTCTCTCTCTCTCTCTCTCTCTCTCTCTCTCTCTCTCTCTCTCTCTCTCTCTCTCATGAATGCTATTTGATCATGATACTCCATGTTCTACCCTTGAACAAGGTTTTTTTTTTTTAAAAATTCGTAACCCCTTCTATGGTTTTTTTTTATGACTCCGACCAATTGAATACCAACCGATTGTGTGACACATATATGACCACAACAACAATTATCTTGTTAAGAGTTTTCTCTTTTAAAAGAGGGGATGATTGGGAGATGCAATAACTTTCCCTACAAGTTTGTGATGAGTTAACAACATACTAACCCATATAGTAACGGTTTTGAAAGGAAGCCTAGCAAACCTTAACACCATATTCCAAGGTCATACATATTTGCCCTAGACCTAGTCTATTGATTATAAGAATCAAGGACATTACATTACATTTGAATATATAGTGATCTTGTTATGCTTCATGCAATGATACGGAGCTTTATAACTTCGTAAACAATAGAACATTTAGTAATTTGCAATGAGTTAAGCTTGAAACCATACTATTTTACAGCATACGCCTATCTTTGATAAGAGTTTTTGCCCAAAACGGTTGGGGCACCAACCTGATTTCTACAACAAATGGCCCCTATGCTTCTATGAAAAGTGCAAAAACTACAAAGGGGATTGAAGTTAAAACTCCCTCTTGAATTTGTCTGGTGCAAAAAGTGCGAAAACTATGAGAAGGTCATATATATGGGGTGCATATCTATTGTGGGCTCTTACCTATGTTCATGTCACTGCTTTGTTTGGTTCTATATTCAATTCAAAGACAACAACAATAATATGCCTTGAAAACCTTAAAATGCATATCAAAAACCACATTTGAAGAATATACAATCAAACTGGAGGTAGATTGCTGGCCAACGGCCTCTTACATACTTGAAAATTGATATAACAAGACTCCAAAAGTCGAATTACTTCCTTATGGACCAGTGCTCCACTGTGGGCTATGAATGAGCTTGTTTGCTCATAACAAATTGCATACGGAAGAGAGAGAGAAAGGAAATGCATAAGAGAGAGGAGGAGCCCATTGCTACTGCATTCACTCCTTTACAATTTATTCAAGCTAGCACAAGACACTCTATGCACTATGATGCCCATCGTTGGATTCAAAGCATTGAGGAAGGACATATTATCTCTGATAGAAGTAAGTTGTTTCTACATTTGATTACAAGTAAGATGGGTTGCTGGTTGGTAAGGAAAGCAAGAATATGCTTAGACTGTTCCATGCTCGTACAAGAGAACGTGATAGTCTTACGGGTCATGATGGTATGGACTTACCCTGATACCGCCAAGGACGACCACATCCTACTTGTTACAAAAAGACATGTTACTGGACTATAGTAAGTGTAGTGATTTTCAAGATTGTACATTTGTTTAGTTTGAATCGGTCTTGGGTTTGATAAACTTGAATGACATAGATTTGCCCAGGTTAGCTTGTGTTGTCCGATTATGGGTACGACATGGAATATCCTAGAATATGGCAAGAGGCTTCTACAATAGGCCCAAATACTACACAGAAGTAGAGAGTCGGAAGTATTAGAAATAGGCGACCAGTTGGCATCCTGCATGTTTGAGTCCACAACATTGGGCCTTAGGCTAATAAGTGCCATGGAGCACAATTATTCAATAAAGTATTTTAAACTTAGCTTTTGTAAAGTTCCTAAGTAGGGAAATACAACTTGACCTCAAGAAATACAAAGTGATCTTGATGGTCAAGATAGTGATCCTAATGGAACTTCAATAGCCAATCAGAGTGAAGGGGGCTCATCTCTCAAATCTATAAGAGGGAGCCATTTCCCTTGTATTTGATCATCTTCTACTCTTCTTAATAAATCTCTCTCTCTCTCTCTCTCTCTCTCTCTCTCTCTCTCTCTCTCTCTCTCTCTCTCTCTCTCTCTCTCTCTCTCTCTCTCTCTCTCTCTCTCTCTCTCTCTCTCTCTCTCTCTCTCTCTCTCTCTCTCTCTCTCTCTCTCTCTCTCTCTCTCTCTCTCTCTCTCTCTCTCTCTCTCTCTCTCTCTCTCTCTCTCTCTCTCTCTCTCTCTCTCTCTCTCTCTCTCTCTCTCTCTCTCTCTCTCTCTCTCTCTCACCATCTCTTCTCCTTTCACTACAAAAACCATGGAGCAATCGTTAAGATCCGTAGGTAGGATTTCTGTAGAGAGTATAGTTCAGTTGGTGAGCAGCCCTAAGAGGGTTAGAACACTAGATAGGTACCTAACTAAAGATCCATCAAATTCTTGCATAAGTAACCTTTACAAACCATCCCAATGTCTTCAAAATGTCTTTTTTCATTAGTGATGAAGCTTGCGAACGTTAGTTACCAGAGATGACTGTTCTTGTGATAAAAAAAGTGCTTTTGAACCTTCGCAGATAGCCATAACTTCTTGATTTGTGAGAAAGAACCTTCCACCCTTGGAACAAAGTTAGATCCATTCCAGATCTAGCTCCTAACAAGCTTGTGAACATTAATTTCCAACAGATCTGAAGAAATCAATATTTTGGACTGCAAATCAGTGAAAGAACCTTTGCACAACCAACACTCACATGAGCAACCTTTCTAGACCAAATCAATAATTAAATCCACACTAGATCCAGCTGCTATGAAAATCCCAAGCCAATCAGAACAAAGATCAAAAAGTTATTAAGGAAAAACCACCATAAGAGGCCTAAAATCACACTTTCGGCCATCCAGACTGATCGAATTCCTAAGATCTAGATTGAATTCCAAAGATCCATCAAGATCCAGCTACCCTGGACATCTCTATCGAATTAATTTGAGATCCGAACAATCAGTACCCAGAAGAATTGCAAATCCAGCTCCAAATCTATCCAGAGTAGTAGCCGCACAAGTCGAGGTAGAAATAGAACCAACAGAAATGAATCCAATGGACCCACCTATTCTGGTCACACCCCTACAAGCAGTTCGGAGAGCACCTCAGCTTGAGATGCTGAAATATGACGGATCATGAGATCCAATCCTCCAGATCTACGAGCAAGCCTATGAGATCTATGGTGAGCGGACACCATTGTGCAATGCATTTTCGCACGAAACAACATTTTGCCCATTCAACCCTCCAATCATATAACAAAAGAGAAATCAGTACCAGACCTCTCATCCTTACCATCAAGGAGCACCAAATGTGGCACCGTGGTACGCCACGCCAAATAATCGACAGTGCATGGCCTTACCTGCAACACCTAGGCCAACTAACAATCAAGTGGCTCATGTAAATTTGACCGCGGCAGAGCAAGAACCACCACCCCAACCTGAGCAGCAGTAGTGGTTCGGTCCGGAAGAGACATTTGTCGATTCGGCAATCAACGAATACTATGTGACCTACGCTGCACAACTTCAACATCAGGGAGCCTTAGAATCTATGGCTGCTATGGATGCGACAAAGGCCACAGAATTGTTGAATGTCCTTATAAGGGACAATATATAGTCTTTTGTAGAGAATGTGGATATGGGCATTGCTTCAAAAATTTCCCACTTAAACCTGGAACAAGTGAACCCTTGAATTTAATCATAGTACAACCAACAGCAGTTCCAAGAAGGATGCCTAGGAAAAGCAAAACCCCCATGTTCCTGTGCTAGCAGTTACGCAAGCGCAGAAACCATCACCACCTCCATCAGTATCAATGGCCGATGACCAACCCTCAGCTGCAGGACCATATCCGTATGTGAGGGAAGAAGGAAGAAATATCATAAGGTCCTAGTTGATGACATCCATAGAAAATAGGGAGAATATAGTTTGTAATCACTTTTGTGGTGATGGACATACTAGAGTCCCATTCTGCTTACCGCATTTTACTAGAAAGACCTTGGTTGAGGATCGCTCAAGTGGTTCACAATTGGAGAACCGGAAAACTCACCTTCGAAAACAAAAAACAGGCTGTAAAGGTCGATCCAACCACATGGGTGGTGAAACCGATTACACCAAAAGCTAATGACGGATCGTCCACCGCTGATCACACAATTGATTGCCCAGGACAAGCCAAGGAAAGTCATTACGACTAGGAACAGATATCATGAGATGGACAAATGCGTTGGCAACTATGAACTGTATGGCTGGGCATGCTTGTCAACCGGATTCAGATCCAGAACCCAGCAAATTTTTACCCAAGTACTATACCATGGACACGCCAATCACTTTCGGGGTGAATATGATCAATGTAGCATGGCTGTCAGTGGAAGCTATTGAGAACCCTGTGGACGATGATTTAGTTTCTTGGAAATATGTTTTACCTACAACAAGGAGAGTAAGTTGACTGATGAACAGGTCCTGCAACATATGGATCCAGATTGCTATGGAGTGAAGAAAGTACCAGCTCAACCACCTCAAAAATCAGCCATGGCGAAACTCTCCAAGATAGATCCACCCAAGACACCTTCCAATAAGAAGAATCAGCTGAAACAACAATATAACCAGGTGATCTGATGGAGCGATCTACCAGAAGAGACCATAGCTATGGTGGATGTTGATATTCGTAACCATGAAGCGAATATCGTACTAGTTCCTAAGAAAGGCAACAAGGATGAACCCAACTACATGGGCAAGAAAGAAAAAAAGAAAGTGTTGGACTCCTTGAAGTCAGTTCGAATGGACCCAGACACAAGCATCATCATCCTCACAGATGATTGATAACCCAAAGGTTACAAGTCGGGCTAAGATCAATATGCTAAAGGAGGAATCCCAACAAATGCCAGCTCACGAGATGCCAAAAACCTTCAAGAACTATACCTTAGACGACGTAGTAATTATGGTGTCGCAAGCACAAAGAGAACCAAACCAAAATCAAGAACCAGCGGAACAAGTCTTCGAAGGACCTGTGCAGACACAGCCTATGAATCTAGTTGAGCCAAGAGAAGAAGAGAAGATCGTAAATGTGGGACAATAGTTGACACCCACTCAGTTCAAAAGACTACATGCATTATTGGTGGAATACAAAAATTGCTTCACATGGAATTACAAGGATCTGAAGGGTATACCACCAACTGTGGTCCAGCATACCATACCCTTGGTGGATGGAGCAGTCCCCAAGGTAAGCCATTACTATCACTACAATCCTAACTATACAGAAATGATCAAGCAAGAGTTGCAGAAATTGCTTGATGCCAATTTCATTTATGAAATCAAGCACACTGAATGGATATTGTCGATAGTCATAGAAGAATGAAAAAATTCGAATCTGTGTGAACCTTAAAGCGTTAAATGCAGTTACCAAGAAGGATCATTTTTCCTTACCATTTACGGAAGGTGTTCTGGACAGAGTAGCAAGAGCAGAAGCCTACAATTTCCTGGATGGTTTCAGCGACTACAATCAAGTGAAAATAGCGCCACAAGATCAGCACTATAGTCAGATCTGACCTGGATGCCAGTGTTTACCAGCTTTCAAGGGTTATAGATTAGGAAATCTTAAGATATCACCAAAAAAAGAGCACTTTTTCTATGATTTTTGGAGACCCCTTGGGAACTAACCTTTGAACCTTTGTCAGTCACTAAATCTGACTTAGATGCATCTCTCAAAATCTTTGCGAGAGTTTCTGATGAAAAAATCATCAAAATTGAGTGTCTGCCGCAGGTTCGGAGCAGCAAAACCTAAGGAACCTTCGTAGAGCATCACGATCTGCAAACCAACCTTTGTATAGGGCATAAATGGAATCAGAGCAGTGAAATTAGCCGGCCTACAGGGTCTAATCTTGAAAATCCAACATCTAGAGCAAGTTGTGCAAGAGTTCACCTCCTCCAAGGGTTGAACATTTGCAGACAGGCTGAACCTTCACAGGGCAGTCAAATCACCTTTTGAATCTTCGCAGACTTCCCTGAGTTCTTAAAATATTGTGATGAAGGTCCCTACAGAATTTTGGTTGGAATTGAGCTAGGGAAAGTGCACTTCTCCTAATACGCACTCTAATTTCCACTATATAAGAGGGAAATTCAAGTCATTTGGCACTTCACTCAACGAAGCTCTGCGAAAAAATCCAACAAATTTTCTAAGTTATCATATTGTGACCAAATTTTTCACCAGCTCTCATTTGCTCTCACAGCCACTTGCTATACACTCAATTTACCATTTTCTCCTTCATTCTCACAATTTTCACAATTTTTTAGTTTTTTAAGCCTTTTGTCCATTTTTTACGCCCTTTCCATCTTTTTTAGCATCTTTTTGTCTTTCAACATTTCCATCGATAACAACCTTTATCACCCATCTAACATCATGACTTTTTATTTCTCTACTAACAATACTGACACGAAAAAGGTTATCCAACGCGAGATACCTACTGTCACCCAAATCTAGGCCCTGCCATCTGATTCCTTGATAAACCCTTGGCTTTAGGCTGTTGGCCCCCTTCTCCAAGCAATGGGCTTTTTCTTGGCACTCTTCTCTTCTGACATTAACATGGAACTAGCTCTCCATGCTTACGCCACGTGGAACACGCCGAAGTCATGTTTTCACATCCTGTACTAGGGTACCACATACAATTTATGAGTGAATGCTAACTCCATGGTCACCGTCAGCATAGTGTCCACAAGCCCATCTCTCATCGTCAAGCTAAAACCCTCATAAAACCTTACGTAATACAAACTGCTCTTGAGCTCCCTGTCAAAACTAACAACGGGTATTTGATAGAGGCTATCAATGACCCCATAATCCAAGTTGCCACTTACTTGTTGAACAACTTCTTAGTTGTTTTCAACTTTTCGCAAGGACTGCATACATTCCACACTATTGAGCCAAATCATGGAGTCCTTCAAGAATTTCCAAGTCCCTCGGTGGTGCCATATGACTGGCATACCTTCCTAATGCATGAGCTCTCCATCGCCATATCGCTCTTGTGCACACGCTTTGTGTTGCTTGTAATTTCTTGATCTTTATTTGCCCACAAGTGCGATATCCCGGTTCTATCTGTGTACATATCCCTCTTGTGTGCACTCTTTACAATTTCTTTTTCACGTGTTGTCCCCCTCGCGCACAAGTGCGATATCTGTAGTGGTACCATGGCCTCGTCCTCAGGATCTACCCGAGATTCCGGCCTAAGTGCATTTCTTACTGAATTTGGGATTACTGACAACCTAGACTACTTCCACAGTCTGTTTCGACCATATTTACATGTTTTCAAGACTACACAACCCAATACTGAAGTATTTTATGAACATTATGTTAGATTCAAAGATATACCTGTTATCTCCATAGGTCCACTCTCCTACATGCATTATATCGATCTTGTCCATTTCTTCTCATTGTTCAAGCATAGACTAAAAATAATGTTCACTAGATTGTTTGATCTGTTTAAAATCACTTCAATGTGTCCTTACTGCGACAGAAAATGTCGATTTGTTGAATACCAGATTAGTTTTGTACTTTTTCTATTAGTTCAGATCCCGGATGATGAGGACGTTTCTGTTGCTGATCCTCATATTGCATCATCCTCAGTTCAATCATCCTTTAAGGATATTAGTCACTTCCTTATCGACACCCCTGATAAGGATAGTGATTTTCTTGATGTAAATTCGGATGTGCTTCAGGATTCTTTTATTGGCCAGAATATTACCGCTGATGAATCAATCCCTATAGATGAATCTAAATGTCTCTTTAATTTGCCAGTGTATTATATAAATGACAATGTATTTATTACTACAACTGATTTGTGTTAGTCTTTTTACTATCGTGATGATGAGGTGCTATGTTTATTATCCGGCACAATTTCTAAATTCTTCGACTTTGTAGATTTTGAAACAGATGAATGATGAGGATGGACTTATGACCAGTGAAAAATGCTTGACAAGGGCGTTATCAAATATTTCTGAGCATGGACGAGGCATACCATCTGATGAAGAATTCATGGCATTTCAATCCCAGATGCGCTTTCCTCATCCATCATTATTGTATTTCACAGATGATTCTTCTTCAATAGTCCCTCTAGAGTCATGATGAGAGGATCATAGCTTCCAAGTAGGCTAGTGAGTATTGTGTAGATTAGTTGCTGCTTGTGTACTACGGCCCTGCACATTCAATCTTCCTTGAAACTTCCTTCATCTTTTCAATGTGCTTTGCCATGGAATCTCCTTCACTCATCCTCATGGAAGATAGCTACCTCTTCAACATGAGGATACTCATTATACCTTTCTGTCTGGACTTCAGTAAGTCCCACACTTCTTTGGCTGTTGCAGCCTCCTGCATTTGCATCACTGCCACCTCTCCAAGTAACAAACAGATGGCCAAGAATGGCCTCCGTTCCCTTGCCTTGACAGCGATGGCTATAGCTTGGTCAAGTGGCATGCCTTCTGCGTCCACCTCTATGCGTTCAGTTCCTTCAACCACACCCCAAAGTCCTCGTTCCTGCAACACGAGCTTCATTTTCCAGCTCCAAGAACGATAGTTCAAGGGCTCTAACTTTTCGATCAGCCTTGGATCGCAAAGTGCCTGCAGTTCCCCTGCCATCTCGTTTTGATAACCTTAGGAAAAAAACGAGCGATGTGTTTGTATTTGAGGATGTTGCGCTTTCCTCAGTCTGATCAAAAGAACCTCAAATCTTCCCGCTTGAAGAGTTGTGCAGTTCAGCTACGTGTTAAACTATTCCCTCGTGCCCAGTTCACAATCGCACAGCGCAGTGTGGGCCCATAACCTTTGACATCCTGCAGACACAAAATGTAACAGAGCAACGGAGCAAAGAAAGAAACAGCACAGGTTTGTTGATTGCGAATGCAAGAAAAAATGAGCACACAAATAAAAACACACGCTAATCTCCTTGAATGTTACAAAAGCAAAAGTACAGAGTTCTGATCCTTAAAGCACACAACACGTTGTATGCCAAGAACTTCCACCTTCCAGCAATGCCTACATCCTACCATCTAGTCATACCCATTACACGTGGTCATTCAAGCCAACGTTAACCAAAATGGTTTCACATTCAAAAGAGAACTATATTTTAACTATCGCTAACTTAACTAGGTTCACATTATGAGAGTTCCTATTGTAACTACTGTTGAATTGTCACTTGACAGGACCTGCGCACTTCAACAATCAACGATTGAATGATCTATGATTTTGTGGGTGCTGCTGCCCCGAGCTGTGCCTTCTGAACCGGCTGTTGCTATGCAATTATGATCTCTGCATTGTCTATGAACCTACCTATTGACTTCTGACTGCTGTGCATACACATTCTACGTGCTGTTACGCATGCACCTCCTGAGTTGTCTTTACCCATACATTATTGTGTACTGCGTACGCTGTCATCATTGGTTATCCCTTGGGTTCACACATCACCTACACATTGAATGGCTTTAAAGTGGCAGTGAGAGGATGCTTCTTGGTTTCCAAGGGGAGGCTCGAACCAGGGACCAAAGAAACTTTGGATGCCAAGCTAACCAGTGAGAGGATGACATGTCGGATCTCCGAAACCCTTTTGACTAGCCAGCTCTTGCGGCAAGCCGATTACCTAGCTCATCACCAAGGTAATTTAATTTCATCTCAATACCACTATATGGTATGTCATTCGTGTGAAGTATGGTTATTTTAGTGAATCTTTTTTACTTTTTGTTGATCCATACTATTCCGTGATAGAGTGTATGTGTATGGGATCCGAAATTGTGTTACACACGGTGAAATGTTTTAAAATGGTGTTTTAGAATGCATGAGAAACTATTGACTGCAAGTAATGTGGTAAGTATGATTGGATTGTTTTTACTATTAGCATTTCATCGTATGGTTTTATCGTTTGAATCACGTACGTGTTTATGCCGTACTTGCTTGGAGCTAATAAACATACAATTTTTTGCTAAAATATATGAGGAAATGTGTTGTTTCAGTTCTTGAATACATGAAGTTATTGAAACCACCTAAGTGATGTATGTTATAACGAGTTTTCTCGTACCATTTTATGCATTACAAACTGTCTTGCGAAGGCATTCTTTCTAAGTTGCGAAAACTCAAGTAGTTGCTTTACGAAATTACGTCTATTGATGTCATCATGGAAGTCCATAAATGAGCTAGTATGTTGTTGTCTAGCTAGTTGAAGCGTCAAGTTGGAATCGTCTTTTCCTATTCATTGTATATGGGCACTATCTACACATGCTTTAATCAGGGCCGACCTCTATGAAACACCAGAGCGGGAAGTCCTCCAGGAATAACTGGCAACATAGGCACACCATTTCTAGTATTGTCTAGCGAAATACCTAGGCCCAGAATTTGAGAAGTGTCGTCACTTGGAAAAACGGAGTACTATGTTGGCATTCCCACTCGTAAAGCTGAAAATCTAAACAAAACAGGTTCATGAAATTTTATTGATCATTCTTGAGGAACTTGGGTCAAGTTGAGTGAATGTTGAGAGAGCACGCTTACAACTCAGTGGTATATTCACGTAACATGCAACAATGAATTAAGACCAAACTCTGAGTTCCATTGAAATTCTTGGTAAATCGAATTGCCAAGGCTTATCTTGAATACATGTGTGCTTAAACTTGGAAACAATTGCATCTCAGTACCTCAGTACTAGTGTAACTCCTAGACACCAAAATTGTAGAAATGTTTCGTCCTAATCTCCCATTAGGACCTGATATACCATACACCGCCACTCTCTATCTGACCATAACCGTATTGTTGGGATTCAAAGTGATTTCACCTCGCTATCTAACCCAGAGTGGATTTTGAGGGTGATATGACGAATATTGTATCGTAATAGTCATCTGCTACTATTTTTACTCCCCAGAGTTCCATCACAATTTACACCCTGGGAACATTTTGATTAGATTGCAACATTGTGGAGATTATAGCTATCTCGAAGTTTATGAACTTATGTTTGATGGGTCCTGGTACCTTACTGACAGTATGTCCACCCGCTATATAGAAGTGGCACAATCCTTGCCAAAAAAATCCTAGTACAATCACCAGGCTTGGCCAACAGTACTTGTAGAAATGCAAATGAGTTTGTTTTCCTATTCAGATTGAGCCCGGATGAATATTACATGAAAGACCTTACATTGTTATCAAATTAGAAGCCGAAAAGATAACATGGATCTAGGAAATGAATAGATTCGTAATGTTAACAGACCCCCCTTGTCGTCGTATCTCTAAGAGCTCGAAAACCTCTCATCGACTGGGGAGCACGGGGTAGTAATACTGCCCTCCCGATTGGATATGGTGGTACCTCTGTTATTCACGTAGGGCCTAACCATTATTAAAATGGTGTCTCATGACACGTTTAAGACTTTTGGGTTGGACCAATCCCCCACCAAAAAATGAGCCTAACAGCAATATGAACAACTACTGATACAACTTGAGGAACAAGCTACACACCCAACACCAAATCATGCCCCATTGGTAGAATGACAAGATGCCTTATCCCAATCATTTCCTTGCTAGAACCCAAGGATTAGTAGTACAAAACCCGCAACTAGCTGCTCAATAGTTGAACATGGTCAAAGTGACCGACGATTTTGACTATTTCAAAGAATAAGCACATAACATCATTCCAGTGCATTTCATTGATGAAATAAATGGATAGTTAATACCAATCTATACGAATTAGCTTTATGAAATTGGATTTAGAGCTTCGATAAAGTGTTATGGATGTGGAGAGAATCACACATTAGAGAAAATATGGGCCCAAAGAGGGCCCTATAAGAAATGCCATGTAGGAGAGAGAAAAATAACTGTGAAGTAATTAAAATATCATTTTCTAACTTCTTTACACATCTCTCCGCACTACTTTCTATGAAAATGAATGTACCTTATTTTAGTCACATCAAACTTCACTGGTGTTTAACTAGAGTTAAAATATAATTTTTAAAATGTCAAAATATTCCCTCCCAATAGTTGGGAACACTAAAAAATTTGAATTAGGAGTGACATTTCAGAAACAAAGCCTACGCCATCTCTATCTCCAAGGTCAAACAAGTGTTTAGCGCCATCTCCAGCTCTGTTATTGTCATTGTGTTGTTTGTTACTATTACTACTATACTGATGACAAAGCTTTATCATCTTCATTTGAATCTGTCACCAGAATATGCTCCGCTCAGGACAAGATATTTAAAGCAATCCAAATTGTCAACTTCTGATATGATTCGATACAGGGAGGAAAAACTAAAGCATGTAGATTTATGGTCATTAGGAACATTGTATCCTATTGATCCATATTCATTGCAACATCCGGATTTTCATTCGGTGAGTCAATTAATCATCTATATGTGTCATGGCAAAAATGGCATTTTGGATTATCGTGAGAATTTGATGCTCTATGGGAATGCACATTCAATGCAAAAAATACATTATTTGGAAGAGGAATTAAGAAAAATATCAAAAAAATATGAAGACAAATCTACAAAGTTGAAAACTTGTTTGGAAGAAAATGAGATGTTCAAGAAGGAGATCCAAACGTTGAAATCTTCTTTGCAGGCTAAAAGCATGGTTTGGTGGTACAACATGGACTGTCAAGGACACTTTGCATGTGTAGTACTTTGGTACTATAAGATGTTTCGGTACTTTGGTACTACCTATATATGATGCTTTGGTACTACCTGCAGGTACTTTCTAAAACTCCTGGTACTATCAGTGTATGATACTTTGGTACTACTTGTATATGATACTTTCTACTTGTAACACGATAAGACTTCTTTTGAATATAGATTAGTGGTAATGTGAATCCTCCTCAATTTTACTTTGAAGATGTTAACAATGACTTTAATGCAGAAGGAATCTTTAAGAAGTTTCGAGTGAACCAACACTGTATTGAGCTGCACCAGTGTAAGGTATTAATTTCACATATTTTGTATTGTTTTGGACTATTTTTGTGTTGGTGAAACACTTTAATATGAAAGATTCGTACTACAAGAACTTATTATAAACCAATTATGTTCCTACTGACTACCAAATTAGGCCTTTTATATTAAGTCTCTAAGTTTTATTTTAAAATCTACCAAATAGGTATTTTTTAGACTTCTCGTGACCATGTTTTACGCACAAAACTATTAATTAGGTATTTTTTTTTCTTTATATTTATTTGTGTTCGCAGTTCGCATACAATCCTTTGTGGTCTTTTTGGTACTATTTTTGTGTTGTTTACCAATTGGTGGAATCTAAACTTTAGTTACTAATAATTTTACAAGATTTGTACTATTTTTGTAATGTTTGCGTGTTTCTGAAACTTTTGAGTACCAAAGATTGGTACTATTTGAACCTATCGTGTAACAATTTGATTCTCCATACTACCAATTAAGGTTCTTTAACTTTCTACATGTGTAGTACTTGGTACTATAAGATGCTTTGGTACTTTAATACTACCTTTATATGATGCTTTGGTACTACCTGCTGGTACTTTCTACCTTCCTGGTACTACTTGTGTATGATGCTTTGGTACTACATATATATTATGCCTTGGTACTACTTGCAAGTACTTTCTACTTTCTTGGTACTATCCGTGTATGGTAATTTGGTACTACCTGCATATGATGCTTTGGTACTACATGTAGGTACTTTCTAAAACTCCTGGTACTACCCGTGTATGATACTTTGGTACTACCTGTATAACTACTTGTATATGATGTTTTGGTACTACCTGCAAGTACTTTCTACCTGCAACACGATAAGACTTCTTGAATATAGATCAGTGGTAATGAGAATCCTCCTCAAGTTCACTTTGAAGATGTTAACAATGACCTTAATGCAGAAGAAATCTTTAAGAATTTCGAGTGAACCAATATTGTATTGAGCTGCACCAGTGTCAGGTACTAATTTTACATATTTTGTATTGTTTTGGTACTAAAGATTTGTGTTGGTGAAACACTTTAATATGAAAGACTCGTACTACAAGAACTTATCGTAAACCAATTCCAATCCTACTGACTACCAAATTAGGTCTTTTATACGCATTGTATTACAAACGGTTCTTTGTTGGACGTGAAACATCCACAAGGAAGGCCATGCTGATGGGAGGGAGCATTGTAGTGGCATTCTGGAATAGGATACAACCATATAATTCGGAAATTTTGACTAACACTCTTCATTCTTTCTTTTTTCTCATTTTCTCTCGTTTGATTCATATTGCTCTAAATTTTACCCACAGATTATGTTTGGTTTAATGTTCAAGTTGGCTTGGATCAACTTACGTGGTAATTCTTAGGCATATTATTATGTTCTTTTAGTAAGTTGTAAGGTTTTTAGGTCACAGGTCATGTTGTTTCAAAGATTCAAAAGGGCTCACCCAGAAGTGCAAATATCTCTTAGATGCTTTGAGACGTTGAAGCCTTATTTTTTCCGGAAACTGAAGGAGCAGTACACCTGTTGCTGTATGTACCATATGAAAATGATATATTTTAAGGAGGCATTTAATCATACGAGACAAAACACGTCTGGTCATCATGGAAAGGATCATGCCTGCACATGTTCCACCTGCTGCAAAATTTGGGAATCGAATATTTGCAAAGCAGACCAATCTGTTTGTCCTAGCATTAGCAATACGTGGGAATCGTTGTTATGTGCAAAGCCTCCTAATTCAGAATACCATGCAAAAAAATGCTTGTTCGAGGACTGCTGTAAATGCGCAATTTGCACATTGCCATTGTGTCCCTCTGAGACATCAGTGGACAACAGGGAGTTGTCTGTGATGATCTTTACAGACGTTCCGTCAGGGTTTGTTGATGAGGGCAGTTCTATCAAGAACAGAAAGGATTTAGTAGTGCAAAGAATACGGAGCAGTGCTTTTTTGACCTGGTTTCAACACATCTGAAAAACTTCATCAAGCATAACTTTGTGTGTCGGTGGCAGTCACAACAATTTAAAGACTGCTTGCTGAAATTTTTTTCGGATGTTGTTGTTTCAGTCATTGACTTTGCGGAGAATTATTCGTTCAAGATGTAGAACGAGATACAGTCCATGCACTGGTGGTCTAATCAGGTCACGATACTTGTGCACATAACGTATGTCAGAAACTCTACATGTGCAGCTGAAAAGACTCTTTATTATTATATATCAGACGATAAGCTGCATGACATCTTATTTGTACAGCACTGTCTACTACTGCATGACAATTGGTTGAAAGAGAACGAGTATAATCTGAGGTGTCATGGGTGTGGTCAGACAGTGTGGCGTCCCAATTCAAAGCTCAAAGGACTTTCTTCTTCGTGGCCAGGTATATTTGTTGGGGGTTCTCACTATCTATTATTATTACTCTATAGTTTTCAGGTTTGTTACTTCAGATAGTATTGCTTGTTTAAAACCCCAAAGTACATGTTCATAAATTACAAATTTTCTGTCCGGTATTTGAGTACCAAATTTGAAACATTTGTAACTGTCTGAAATTGCACTTAAGTCTCAAAAACAGGTACTTCCTATGGATCTTTAACACTATATCCATCTTTAACACCTTTAATACCCCTTCACGCTTAAGCAAAAATTAAAAAACCATCCAAGGAGCACAAACTATAACTTTAATAAAATCCACCCATACCATCATTCGTAGATCATGCTGGAATATGCATGTGAACACATGCTAGTAATGTTGCAAGGAGCACAAACCCTGAAATCAACTTCTCCTACCCTATCTGTGACTCAAAAATCATGCTAGAATTTGGTTGTGAACATTTACAAAGCACCAACATAGGATTTATAGGTTGAAGAATGCCTCGGCCTTTCAACCTTCATCCCAATAAATCAGGAAGCTACAAATGAAACTCAAAGCCGCTCAAGAATGAAATAGCCATTCAAATCTATGCAGTATATTGTATATTGATTTTTTGAATATGTAACATGTACAGAAAATTAGTTGCAGCCCAAGCTGGCTGTTCAAATCTAATATGTAGGGGGGTCGAAGCGGTACGAGTACCCTTTGACCTCAACAAAGTAGCTCACAACAAGAGGGGACATATCGTCCTCACAGTCGAACAAAGAGTTTCTTCTAGTAAAGGTGATAGGGATTCGCGCATGGACCCAGCCCATGAGCCACGGGTACAAAGTTTCCTTCATATACTAGGGGGCCGTTTCAGCATTGCACTCTACGGAAGGGTCGAAAGATTTTATGGCCAAGCAGTTCTCGTAGTTGTTTTTTAATGACTTGTAACATTTATCATCTACAAGTATGGTGTTTGATGCATTGAACTCTGGCCATAATCTCCATACCTCCCGCAGGTTCTTCAGAAATACTGGCACCTCCAGTTTATCCTCGCTGACGTAAGGAATTTCCTTGAAGTCTTCACGCCAGATCGCACACTTATTTTGGGCAAAAATATTGCAAAAACAAAAGATAAATATTATACATTACCAAAAACTACCCTCACTATTTTGAAGGACCATATAGACAGTACCAAATATTGGTACATAGTATCAAAACAGAGGCAATAGGTACCAAACATTAAGAATTAATATCCAAAATAATTCGAAACAGTTTCAGCTTGGTACTAAAATAGTACCAAAATTTAGGCAATTGTTACTAATAGCACGAAATAACTAGTAGAAAGTACCACAAAAGTATTGATAATTTATTGTGTGGGTATTGCTGAATACATTGTTGTTAGTTAATTAAGCCCATATGCTTTAATAAAATGGGTATAGGGTAGACTTACAAAGTGGTCTTGAAAATATCCCTCGCCGCCACTGCCCAAGTGAAAAGCCCCCATGGTCTCTAGTCAGACTCTAGCTGCCTCTCGCTGCTGCCTGAAGCGATCTGGATCATCTCGATACTCTTTCTTTGCATACTTCCAATCCTCTTTCTCCACGAAGGAAGGCTCTGCATCTCGGATCTCCAATTTGCGGTGGCTCATCGCAACTCCCATGCGGCTCCTCATCCATTTCCATGCGAATTCCATGTCTTGGAATGGGACATGGAACTCACTATGTAGCTGGTCAATGACGTGATTCCTGCGGTCATCGCTGACATCGCGCCAGTCATGAAAAATGTCTTCGAGAAAGTGGATATGCATGTGTCATGTACTACTAGTACATTAGTGCTTATCAATGCATCAGAATATCTAATGTAAGCTTTGTAGGCCCAAAAGGAGCTATTTCCCAAAAGCTGTCAAAATAGGTGACTAGAATTTTGCTTTCACTTGATTTGAACTTTTAAGACTTGATCTGAGTTTTTATTTCAAGTTTCTTTCCATATGATTTTAGAGCATTGTCTTAGCTTTGATCTGATCTATATGGCAGGTCATTTTGATTGGTATCCAAAAAGTTATGACAAATCTTGATTTGTAGCTCTAGTGTTGTTAGTTTTTCTTTCTTCAAAGTTTTCTGCCCTGTTCTGTGATTAATTTGACCTATCAAATCACCTCTAATCATTGATCGGATAATAGGCTGATAGAGCTTGTTGTTAGCTTTTCAAAAATAATGAGTTTGTTTGATTTGGATCAATATTGAGAAAGTTATGATGAAATTAGTGCAGATGGGTCAGAATTGCCAAAATTTTGAAATTTTTTTGTGAATTTTTTCCAAGTGAGGAGAAGCACTTCAACACTTCAACTCTGAAGTTTTGCTTCCATTGCAAATTTTTTTCAAATTCTTCATTTGGAGATTAAATAAAAAAAAAAAACCTAACCCTACCTTTTAAGCCCTAACTTCCACGTGACCTAAACCTACAACCCTAACCCTAAGTCCTAACCTGATCTAATCTTAACCCTTAACCTAAACCTAACTTCTCCGTTTCTCTCTCTAACGGCTCCTCTCCTTCGTCATTGATGTTGTCACCTCTGGATCTCCACTCAAACTCTAGATGGGTCATTATAGGTGATAGTGCATTGCACAAGTCAAGGCAGCTAAGAAATAATTTGATAAACGGATGGTGATTTGAAAGTCTTACAAAGTGTCGGGCAGATCATTGGTAAATTATTGAGGCAGCTTCATAATGAAGCTTGATTGTAAAGGCTAGTTCCAGGGCGACGTCAGCACAGATCAAATCGTAACAAGTAAACAAACAGGTATTCCGATCCAGAGTGCAACACGTATTCCGATCCAGAGCACACTAGCTATTTCGATCCACATCTAATTGAGAAATTAGAAAATTGAATTCAGTGGTTGTCGTGAGCAGCAACAAGTTTTTCACAAGAGCAACGAAGCCCGTTTTCAACAGAGTGGAAGGGACGAATTCAATCTCCAGAATCCCAATCCATAATTCATGAAAGTTGTTCTGAAGCGGTGTTTCCGTGAGCAGCAACAAGTATTGTCAAATAATGTGTCGAACAGCATCTGAAATTATTGTCTTGTCATTTTTTTTATCCTATGACTTTCATCCAAAACTAGGCAATGCCAATGAATCAAAACCATTTCTCAGCAACAGCTCCGATAGAAACTTGATTCCCTCACCAACCTCTAGAAGCTTATTTTTGTCATCACCATTATTTTGAAGAAGATAAAATCTATTTCGCTTCATTGTGCTTTCAAGGACAAGTTCGAGCATGGTGGGATACTCAAGCACATTCGAACACAAAGCTTTGGAGTCAATTCAAAATTGCTTGCATCGATAGTATTACCAAATTTTATGAGAAATCATTTGAATCTCTCAAACAAACTGATTCTGTACAACAATTAATTAGCAATTATTGGCATTAGTTCAGAAGACAAAATTTGAGTATAGAAAATGTTTGAACTACTATGTGGGTTTCCTTCAAACGCCTATAAAGAATGTGCTTCAACCAACTCTTTCCAAATTCATTTATGCCGCTAGTTTTATGGAGTTGTGCAATATGATGGATCGTGCACTTGCTCTGGAGCACTTATCTACAAACCACATCAATGAATGGTGGAAAGTCACCGCTCAACGGAAACCTTATTATTACAACCAACGACTATATGAATATGTTAGTCCTACCTTTGATGAAAGCATCCACTCCATTAATGTAGACAATTGGCTAGAGGATTTGGATTATAACTTCTACTATAGTAGAAGTATTGGTGACAGTGATATAGTTTTCTTTGCTTCATCAGATTTACAAGGACGTGTTCAGTCATGGTGGAACATCGTTCACGACTTTATTCCTGGTTAACTTTTAGAGTTTGTAGACAGATCTTCAATCGATCTGACTTCATCCAATGGTGTTCTTTGGACCAGACAACTACAGTTGCTGAGTACAATAGAGAATTCCAACAAATGGTCCTAGTAGTCGATTATGGAGAAGTATATCTTGTACAATGCTATATATATGGCTTACAACCTCAATATCGGAGCATTGTAGAAAACTATCTACAAACCACTTCTCTCCAGCCTGGGTTTCAATTAAGGAAAACTATGGAATATGCTTTAAAGTACGAGCAACAAGAACAAAGGCTTAAACTGGAAGCTGAAAGGAAAGAAGAACAATCCAAGTGGTTTGAGGAAATGAAGATGCGGATTCAGAAAGTGAGTGTATACACTAAAGCATCAGTGGATCGACAACCGCATGTGAATGAAAGAGAAGAAACTTTTGAAGATGAAGATGATTCCAGCAATGAGTCTAATGAGCCAAGTGAAACAATGAAGCGGATGAGCAAAGTGAGGACAATGAGCTAGATGAGCAAAGCAATGACGAGAGTGAAGGCCTAGATCCAGACACAATTGTAACAACACATGGTGAAAATTAAAATGCAGACACAGGTCAAGATTCAGATTGGGATGCGAAGATAATTAAACATCCTTTCGAGTTTCACTTCAACCATCAAAGTCCGGAACTTGAGCTACATCAATGCCTTAATTTGGTCAATGAACAAGCAATTGTGATCGTCAGATTGGGAATATTGCTACACTTGAAGAAAGTCGATCAAGGCATTCACCAAACTTTCAGATTGAGAACTATATGACAGCGATATTCCATGATTTGGAATTGAGTGGTTATTATAAGGATCCGATCTACGAACCATGTCAAATTAATATGGGAGCTTTTGAGAGTATTTTTATTTTTGACAACAATCTAATGGAGTATGAGGAATTCAACAAGGATATTGTCTACAATGAAGAGATTTCATCATTCCAAATAAATCCAACTTGTATCAATACTTTGGATTATTGTTCAATGTCTCACAGATCCATTTTACAAGAGCTTCAAGTGACTTCAGTTGGAGGACCCGTTTCCTATGGATTTTCCAAGACTCAAAAGCCAAATTGGAATCCACGAGCATATTCAGAAAATATGGATGTTAATAATGATTGGGAACATTCTCTCAGTCAGCCAACACTCTGTAGGAAGCTGATTTTAAAATATGCCAACAATCTATATCAGTTTCTTTGGAGAGGTTTACATTGCTCAATGGACTCTAATGTGATCAATCTTCAATTGAGTAATGTCAACAATGATTGTTCATCAATGCTTATTTGGAAGAATCGAACCATCAAATCTCTGGTTCAACTTTGGAATGTATTTTCACTATTTGGGATTGATGCTTCAACGATTTATATGGGCAACTGAGATATGGATCCAATTTGAAGAAATATATTTCGGTCAACAGTATGCCCAGAATTATGTTTCATCATACGACCGAGTTTCAATATTCATGTCGACTACTTCGTATAGAGTATTTATATTTGAACAACAATTCATGACTACCATTGCTCATGGAAGAATTATAATGTTCTTCATCAAGTTGGTTAAACAACATGGATTGCCAGCTACGGTAGAAGAGCCAGATGCAACACAAAACCAAGAATCCAAGGGAATTGGATAAGCATCCAATTTGTTATGATGTCGAGGAAGCAGACAAAAGAGGATATTGCGGTGATGCACTCTGTCCATTCCATACAGATTGGTTGCCAACAAGCAATATGGCACTTCATCAAACTATTCTTCAACCATCAATTTTTCTCCATGGGAACAAGGATTACAGTCTGAAGCTAACAAAATGGATTCAACTCGACAACTTTGAATTTGTAATGAGACAATAATTTTGTGGACGACACATCCTCATCAATCTTGACTACTTAACCAAGGCGATCCAGCTGGTCAGACAAGCGTCTTCATTTTTGAGGATAAAAATGTTTAAGTAGGGGGAGTGTCATGTACTACTAGTACATTAGTGCTTATCAATGCTTCATAATATCCATTGTAAGCTTTGTAGGCCCAAAAGGAGCTATTAGCCTTAAGAACAAGGCGGTTCCCTCTTTAGGCCCTCCAAAGTAATTAATAAAGATAATAGGCCAACAAGGGCCCAATGTAGTTTAAATAATACTTAACAAGGGCTAACTATCTCTCAAGATAGTTAAGTTAAGTTAAGTAAGAGCACTGTCTATAACTAGGCAAGAGATATCATTTTGTGAATCTCTTGGCTCATTTGCAAGTGAGAGCTTCTAGCTTCCTTGTGAATGTGAGCCATAGGGATCTCCATTGCTAGGTCTCATGTGCCCTATCCACATGAATCAATGATCCATTTCCATTGATTGTACTCTTTCTTTCATTGCTAATGTGATCTCATTGTTTCTAGCTTTCTATTGATATGCTATCTTGAATGCTTTGTACTTTTCTTGCTCTTAGCTTTACTTCCATTGTAATTGCTATTTGCTTAGATTTGGCACGTGACATTTCTTGGTATCCCTCATGCGCGAGATGACCCTCTTACCACAGTTATTCTCAATGATGTGACCATCCATGTCTATGTCATACGACATCGGGATGATAGCTGGTGGCGATGTGGCCATGGGAGTGTCTATGAGGGTGGCCTCAGGTATGGGAGATGCTCTGCTGACAGGAGAATAATGATGTTGTGGGGTGTACGTAGTGTACTGGGGGGGGGGGAATGTGCACGGGGGGAGTACCGAGGGGAGAATAGCCAATGGGGGGCATCGAGATGGGAGAATAGCTAGGGTGGGACTAGCTGAAAACCCCATGGTGAAATGTGACTCCACAGAGTATAGCCGGGAGGACAGAACTCAATGGCAGTGGGTCCAGAGGGAGAGAAAATGTGAGGGGTGAAAGTGGGCATGCCGAAAATCTGAGGTGTGACAGATGCAGGAGTCGCAGTATCGTGTGTCGTACGTGCTGTCTCTTGGGTCAGTGTCTCTCGAAGTAGGAACTCCCCACGATGAGATGTGCTACGCGGACGTGCAAGACTCATGAATACATCAGAGAGATCAGAGTCATCGCCACATCCTCCACAATAGGAGGAGACACTGAAGCGACTCCTCCTACTCTCCCAAGAGTGTCGAGAGGAATCACGGGCAGTAGCACCATGGGTGGGGGAGTGACCCCCATGGGAAGGAAAAATATGTGATCGGTCTACACGAGGAGTCGACTGAATCTCCTCGGTCGATGATGTGTACGTCACGAATCGAGAGGAGCTATGAGTCTCGCATCAAGCCCTCATTCACTATAAGACCCTATCCTGATGTGAGGAAGATAACTGATCAAGTTAGCTAATGAGATCACTCTCGCTCATAGAGGAAAGATGGGATGACCCACGACTATGGCCATATCTCTGACTAGAGGATCCATCATCTGCTGCTGACATAATGGGTGCAATGGAATAAGAGGGATAGATATTGTAGACAACCAATCAGAGTCTCAAAAAGAGTAAAAAAAGAAACATTATGTCCTCTCTCTCTCTCTCTCTCTCTCTCTCTCTCTCTCTCTCTCTCTCTCTCTCTCTCTCTCTCTCTCTCTCTCTCTCTCTCTCTCTCTCTCTCTCTCTCTCTCTCTCTCTCTCTCTCTCTCTCTCTCTCTCTCTCTCTCTCTCTCTCTCTCTCTACGGCTTTTATATAAGTCATATTTTTAGAGTGTTTATTTATTAGAGTTGTCTACTTGTGAAGTGTGTTTTTTTTTGCACAATTGAAATATCATAGGCATTGAAAAGCGTGAGATTTTTAAGAGTAATTGATAAGTGGAGGAATGCTCAAATTGTGTGCACTTACACCTTTTTTATGTGGCTTCCACCTATCTTTTGATAAATAATGTGATCGAATTTTAACATAATATGCAATAATAATTTTCAAAATTATTTTTATTGATTTTTGTAAAAATAGTATATATTGAGAACCTGATATAGGACCGACTGTTCTTATATAAACCTGGTCCAGACCTATTTCCAGTATTCGGAAAAATCGGCAATACAATATAGTAGTGAAACTGGCGAGAACTTTGATTGTAATAAAGGCCTACGTACATAGATCCAAAAGCAAAGAAGAATTGATCAAAAACACCTTGAACTCCTCAATGATGACTCTTTTGCAATTGATTGTACAAAATTAGATTCTTATCAAGCAGATCCCTATTGTTTTCATTAGTTTAGGAGTACTTAACCTTGAATCCCTTAACACCCCCCCCCCCCCCCCCCCCCCCACCCCACTCGTGCAACCCCTCAATTGGTGAACACAGAAGTAGAACGGTATGCAAATCTCAGTTTTCATTGGTTTGGGATAACTGAAGAGCAAGGCTAGCCATGTAATGATGCACGTAGGCATGGTTCGCATATGTGCATAATCCGATCCATGCCTATTTGCATCATTACATGGCTAGCCTCGCTCTTCACAAGATTGCAGTTGGCCTTGTCACAAACCAATGAGCTTGGATCACAAAATTGCAATTGGCCTTGTCACAAATATAAATGAGTAGAGATTTAATTAGAATGATCTTAAAATTTGGTTTAATTTATCTTGTATTGCTAAATTCGAGAGACTAGTGAAAATAGACTCAAATTTAGTTATTATATACATGCCTTAATGTATTCGTCTCAATGCATTCACCTAGTTTGTTTTATGTAATGCTGATCATTTCTAATTTTGTGTTCCATCCATTGTCAACTGTCAAGGTGCACCAATGCAAATGGCGAGTTCACGTTCCTCATCTTCAGATGATGAGGTAGGACCATCACATAGTGGATCAGAGTGTTACACCAGAGAATACCATGACCATGTACACAATGTAAGTATGCACTGCGACGAGAGCGACGTACCACTATATCACACGTTCGCATGTATGGATAGATCGAGAGAGAGTCTTTATTTGTGTGGACGGAAGTTGGTTCTTAGGCAACTTCTAATTTTTAAAGCACTTTGTAATGCTAAAAAACATGATTGCACGTTTCACATGACTATCAAAGAATTCAACCAGATGTTGCCATGCAATCCGCAAGATTTAGACATGCAAGCACACGAGAGCCACCACTTTCCTCGCATACACCACCCATGGACTTGCATGAAGATATGTCCCGAAGAGACATAGTACACGAGGATGCACCATTCAAATTGCATGATCACGAGAGGGACATTGATGACATGATGATGGTAGGCTTAAACCAATGCCAGCCTCGGTATACTCCTCAAATTAGCTTCAATATTCCGATGTATGTTGCTTATACATGAGTTCACTTGGGTTCATCTATCCATTGGTGCACTATATTGGTGATATCTTGCAATCTTGTGTGTAGAATGCTCATATTATGCGATATTCAGATGCACATGTGTGAAATATAATAGCTTAATATTTTTGTATAGTGTACAAGCGTGGGAAGAGTTCGTGTCTCTCTCTCTCTCTCTCTCTCTCTCTCTCTCTCTCTCTCTCTCTCTCTCTCTCTCTCTCTCTCACACACACACACACACACGCACACACACATCTCATTCATGCTTATGGAAGTGATCTCTTTGGGATTTCAAAACTCTATAGGAAAAAATACTTGAAGTAGGCCGATTTCACATCTTACTTGGTGGAATGTGATGACTTTGATTGCATTGGATAGGTCTTATTGCATTCTTCAAGAATCTATGTCAAGTTTGTAGCATTCTGAAGAATGCGATATGTACATAGTAACGGACTGATACTAATGCGATCGTAGTCATGATAACAGAAGCGCGACGAGGGTCTAACCACCTACCAGTGGAATGCTGAATTTGATTGTCATAACACAAGTGATAAAAGTGATGGTGTAAGACAGAAACCACTAGCTAGAGTGGTGTATATGCTATTGATAGAGCGATCTACAGAAAAGTGGACAATCCAACGAGCATAACCATAATCAGCAGACCTATGGAGAGGTGACAGACAAAGCAATTTTAGGGAGGACTGGTTGGTTTCCTGCGGGCATAGAAGTATCTTACTGTTGCTGATATTCTGAGCACTGATTGTGTAACATAAATTGCTTACTGTTGAATGGATTTTATATAAACATTGCTTTGGTGGCCATGATTACATTTTTAAACAAAACCGCACAGAATGACACTCTTATCATGTCTGGAATGTCTGTAAAAGTGAACGTAAACCTAGCTAAGCTGACCGTTGTATTGATTTGATATGCATAAAATGCGGTTTCTGCTGAATGACGTTGGACAACATGAAACTGTTTGGTTAATTCAAATGTAGGAGATATTGTTGTTATTCACATCACATATAATCTTGGCATAAGACTGAGTGTGCTAACTGACATTGATAGTTTGTAAGGGAATGCTTGCCGCCTGTCAACTAAATTCTAAAAAGGGAATATGGTTGACATTAGTATTGTGAACTAATCGACTTACTGTCCAAATGAGGAGAATGATGTTTTCCGTATGAATTTGAATGCATCCTATGTTATTGATAATCCGAGATAAAATATTTGTTGTTCATTTCACTGAGGTGTCTACTTCAGAATTGGGATCTAGGATCTAAGTTACAAAGCACGATATAGAGTCAGCAGTATTACTGGACATGTGTGTATTCTTGTAATGATACTTTGAGTCTAATTGTAAGAGATTTTGCTATAGCGATTTTAAGTATTTTTTGGATTGATTGCAAATGATGTCGATATACCGTTATGTAAAATAGATTGAATTTGTTAAGGTTGTTAATTTGTGCAATAAATTCCGAATATTGTCCTATATTGCTATGGAAAATGAAGAATTGGTCGACCCTCTTGAAATATAGAGGTGGTGATAATACTCAGTGAGGGTGAAACAGACCTCCAGCGCTAGGAAAGAACCAACACTGCACCTGTAATCCCACACATGGTACACTCCACCCATGTTACCCGTTGAAACACACGGGCCTTGGGAGGCAAGCATCCGGACACCTGGCAAACAAGGTGCGGTGGTTCCCCTAAGCACGGTGAGGAATACAATAGAACCTACAATATCAATAAAATTTACGTTTTAGGGCCTTAAAATTGCTTAAGTCATGTATCAACACGTCTCATTGAGTATCACCTGTCAAACTTGCAAAACAATGTACTTGGAATCACATTTGACTTCATGCTTGACCTGGAACACTCCCTCCATACATGAGACTTGTTATTCCAAGTTGAGCCTAGCAATATCACCCCTGAGATAAGCTGAGACATCGTGGCCCTATGCCCATGAAAGATTAACCAAAATCCTAACACTTTTTGTGGATCTACTCTTGGTACAAACACCGGAATTGTTACATTGGCTTCCACATGCATTAATTTGACATAGGAGAGTACAAGTCAAGATCCAACTCCAGTGTGAAATTACCTTCGATTAGATTATGGATGTTGAGCCATAGGTTTCAAAAATTCTCCATGATGGCAAGCAAAACGTCCTACAATAGGGGGGTAACAGTCGAATAACTATGTGTACAAGGTTGGATCCAGATGTTACAATAGTAGTGGTGAGAAAGATTAAGGGCGGTTCTAAGTGTGGGGTACAAAATAAAGTTTCTCAAGTGAACGAATTGGGTAGATGCCTTAAATGTAGAAAATTTGAAAGCTGAATTGCAAAGAATTACTTATTCCTATCAAGAGATTAGGCCATATCCCCTAGTTGTGGGCTAGGAAAGGGTTGAATTAAACTCCACTAAGCAAGAGAACCTACAACTAATGTGCTAGCATTGGCTTGAATTTTGATCAAGAGTAAAAATTCCCTGTACTTGGCAAGGATCTTAGAGATGACCTTGTGTGAAAAATTTCACCTAGTTTTGCTATTTTGGTCATATTTGTATATTTGGCAATTGAGGCCAATTTTCATATTAGACTCAGAGTTTTACTTTTCAAAGTTATATTAGTTGAAAAGCGTTTGCGTAAGCACTTTTAAAAAGTGTGGGAAAGTGTAGTACATGAGTTTGGTAGATTCAAATTTGAATGTTGGAGACATTGAATCTAGTCCACATTAATGCTAGGGTTTTTGTTATGGAGGGAAAACAAACTCATTAACGAGTCATGGATCTACTATATATAGTTGTACATTTGTAGGAAGAGAAGCATTCTCTCTCTTATCTCACTTCATGCTTATACATGAGTTCTCTTGGATTCATCTATCCATTGTGCACTACATTTGTAATATCTTGCAATCTTGTGTGTAAAATGCTCACTTCATGCTATTTTCGGATCCACACGTGCGAAATACAGTAGCTTACATTTTTTGTACGGACACCAACTTCATCATATCATATGTTTGATGTTTGATCAGGTTCTTATTGATTTGTTTCTCTTTCATTGAGTAGATGTTGATTTCTCCATTGGCAAGATTGGTAGGATTGATTTCTTTCTAACCAAAGATCAACTTATGGATTTGGATCTTAAATGATTTGAAATTCTTCACATGGTATCAGAGCTTGTGTTGCAGGTTATGAAAGGATCAGCCACATTCATCAAGGATTTGGAAGATATATCAATGCTAGAGCATGTAAATTGACTTCTACTCAAAAATTGAGTTTTCTTGCATATAGGTCAAAATTTAATTTAGGTCAATGAACTTGAGGAATTCCTATTTCACAATATGCTTACTAGATTTAGCCAATTTCTAATGCATTAGGAAGATCTCACTTGAGGCTACAAGATTCTATATCAAGTTTTTAACAATTGCATGTAGAATTTGAAATATTCTTAGGAAGTGGAAAAAGTCATTATATTGAGGATAGATCATAGTTTCATCAAGATTTTTACATTCTATGTGTTGGTTTGTTAGATACAAGTTCTAGAAGAGAATTGAGAAGTTACATATCTTTGGGATTTCCTTTTGGAAGCATTTGTTGTATTTCAAAAGAGTGCTTTGTGCATTGGAATAGGTTGAAAGAGAAGGATCAAGTCATTGCAACATGACTACATCAAGTGGATACATGTTGGAAGGCATATGATAGACTTACCTCAAGCATTTATTCACTGTGGAAAGTGTGGATGGAATCCCTTCTTGAGATGAATGATGTTTTCGATATTATTGTAGGTTTGGAGGAGAGGCCAGCACCACAACAAAAATAATTGAGGTAAGAGCTCTATACATGATAAAGATGAATGTTACCAATGAACTTCTCAAGGAAGTTGGTAAGTGTACTTCATCAAAGGATGCTTGGGATTCATTAAAGAAGCTTTATGAATCCAAGTCTACATCTAGAGTATTGACTCTAAGAAGAAAAAAAATTTCGAAGTTTGCAAAAGAATTAAGAGAGTGAAGGCTTTGAATGATGAGTTATCTTGCATTGATGAAAGCATTAAGAAAGAAGAGCTTGTTCAAGTTATTCTTAATGGTTTGTTGGATGCTCGTGCTACCATTGTACAAAGTCATGCCATTCAAATAACTTTGCCAAGTTTGATTGATCTTCAAGATATCTGGATCAATGATGAATATAGGCTTCAAGCAATAGGTGGACGTACATCAACATCTCAAGTTGGAGTGGAGGCTTTCTTCATCAAGGTCAAATTCAAGGGGCAAAGGAAAAAATAAGTGGTATAAAGGGCAAAATACAGGGGAGGCTTCTTCAAATGGAAAAAAGAAAGATAGGTCAAAGCTAAAGTGCTTCTATTATGCATCAAAGGACACCTTGCAAGTGAGTGTTACAAGAAGAAGAGAGATCAAGGAGACAAGCAAGGTAATTTTACTCATGAAGAAGATGCTTTGAATGTTCAAAATTCAAATGATGATGCTTTTGTGATGTCTTTATGTATGCTTGCTAGTGATGGAGATCTAGATCCATGGTGGATTGATAGTGGTGCAACTCACACATGACTTTTCACAAAGAGTACTTCACTTCTTTGTTGGCATATGGAGATGAGAAGGTGATCTACATGGCCAATGATGGTGAGTGTGCAATCAAAGGGATTGGCACAATTCCTATTTCTCTCTCTACAAATAGGAATGTTCATTTGAAGGATGTTATATTCATACTTTTCATTACCAGGAATTTAGTTAGTGTAAGTCAATTCCTAAGTAAAGGTTTCAAAGTGAATTTGATGGAGATGCTTGCGTGATCAAAAGGAAGGATGTCTTGATTAAAAAAAGTAAAAGACAAGGGAAATTGTTCAAACTAGATGCTTGTGTTATTGCTAACCAAGTTGGATGTGTGGCAAGTGAGCAAATACCTATTCAAGAGGCTTGACATAAAAGGATGGGGAACCTCAAATTCAAGTCATTGGAGGTAATGGCTAAGAAGCAAGTTGTGATTGGTCTTCCAAGATCCTTAACTAGCATCAATCATGTTTTTGAGTCTTGTGCTTTGTCAAAGTCACATAGACTACCTTATAATAGATCTACAAAGCTTTTTCAAGCTGTACATTCGGATATTCATGGAATTACTACAATTAGCAATAGTGGATCTAAGATGTATGTAACTTTCATTGATGACTTTAGTAGATTTTGATGGATCTATCTACTAAAGAGCAAAGATGAAGTGTATGATGTATTTGTCAAGTTCAAGAATGCAAGGGAGAACCAATTTTCTACAAGGATCAAATGCTTGAGGAGTGACAATGGTGGCGAGTATATCTCAACCAAGTTTAATGCCTTTTGTGATGCGCATGGGATCAAGAGGGAGTACACAACGCCAAGGACACCACAACAAAATGGAGTGGCCGAGAGGAAGAATAGAACTTTATGTGAAAGTGCTAATCTTCCAAAACCATTTTGGGATCAAGCTTTGTTGTGTGCTAACTTTCTAAGCAATAGCGAGTACTATATTGGATGGAAGAACACCTTTTGAAATGTAATTCAAGAGGAGGCCAAGTGTCAACTTTTTTAAAACTTTTGGATGTACTTGCTATGTCAATATAACTCTTGATGATAGGACAAAGGACAATCCATCTTCAAGGAAACGTATATTTGTTGGATATACTGAGGTGAGTAAAGCCTACAAGGTTTACATTTCTACTACTAATAAGGTGATTTTTGGTAAAGATGTCATTTTTGATGAGGAAAATATTTCAAAGGTGTCTTCAAGTAATGATGTTGTGGATGGATCTAATATTCTTGATGGTGATGACATGGATCCTACTTTAGATGGTGATCCTTGCAAAATAGTACTATAAGCTCATCAATTAAAGCTAGTGGTTAAAAATAGCCACTTTTACTCTACTCTAAACAATCTAACATTTTAAAACTTGCATAGGTAATAGCACCTTGGCTATATGAACAAACTAAATGTCTATATCTTTTGATAATAAAGAAAAAGTTCAAAAACATTTATTCTTAATACATTGAATTTGACTTTAGTGCTTAAGAGGCTAAGAATCTTGTTAATGATTAATTTGAATGCTTGAATTTAATTTTGAGACAATTTTGTTAATAATAACTAGTATAAGCATTGAATGACAAGTGGATAATTTAAACATGATGAGGTTTATTAGTATTGATCTATCATAAAAATTATAATTTTTTGAGTATAACTTTCTACTTTTTAGGTTTTCTTTAAATATGATAGGTATGAATCTACTTGCAAGATTGCCACTATGAAACTATCATTGGACAAGTCAGTTGATGTAGAGCATATTTGGTCATATGAAAACATGAAATTCTTTAGTAGCACTTAATACCAAAAATAAATTGTGTACTACCTATCCTATGAAGAGTAAATAACATATCTATCTTGTGGAACTATTCCATCTGCAACTTGTAAGAAAATGTACTAAAGTGTACTATTCTTTGGGAATGACCTATAGTACATAATTTCAAATTGAGAATGTGATATTGTAAACATTTTTTAAAAAGAAACTCAAAGTTTCACAAATATTCTAAGAGTAATAGAAGAAGAATATATTTTTGGAGCTCATTAGAAGCTACCTAAAATATATAAATAGCTTTTATTCTTTGTTCTCCTTTGATGTGAAATTACGAAAACGACTACTTAAGTCACTTATATTAACATGACTCTGTCACATTATCCTTTGTAAATATATAGAACTTAGAAGATATGAAAATCTAGAAGAACTAAGCCTTTATTGATATTTTATGCAAGCATTGCCATGTGATACACAAATATAGTACAAAAGATTCTCTTGGAAATGCTTTTGCAAAGAGGTATTTGCGTACAATCTAAAAGAAATGATTTTAAAGATGTGAAATATCACCTTTCACCATCAATGCATGTGTTTTCATGCAATATATTATGTTTTTATACAAACATACATAAAAGCCTATGATATTAAACATTATTCGACAAGAGGTTACTGACTCGCATTTGATGAAATTTTTAACTAATTGAAGCTTCTTTAAAAAGATTATGACACATATTTTTGAAAAAAATATTCTATGAATCAAATGCACAACATAGACTCTATGCCATTTCAAATGACATTCTACAGCACAAATCTTGAATAATGTGTTTTAAAATTTTCTTCTAAGTTTTTGAGTACTTGCAAATTTAAAATCTTTCTCTATACTTTCATAGAGATGTGAAAACATATTTTTCATCTCATGCTACATGATTAGGTCCACATTGATGGCATATACATGAAAATGACACCATAGGTACAAGACTTAATTTTTCATGCTTATTTAAGTCAAACATGGCAAAGAAGTTTTGTTGAAGTTGTGATGTTGTGATGTACTGACTTTATTATCAAAATTTCAGATTCATGTTCATTGTTTCTTGTCTACACTAAATTCAGTTATCAATTATAATAGTGAGCTCTCACACTCTCATAGAGTGGCTCGAGATCCAAGATGATTGGAAATGAAGCTATCAAAGATGCCTATTTAATCGCACTCTTTATGGTTGTCTATGATACCTACCCAAGATTTCAATGCTCAGGCCATGGTTTCAAGCAAAATGTGCATTGTCCTAGAGAACAATCTATGGCCCAACATTGGGAGAGCCACATGTGCCAACTGACACTTTGCGTGAGTCCATGTGGTCTTGCCAAGAAAGTACAAATAGTAGGGAAAATGACTTTTGGTCGGATTGTATATGAGCTATCGGTTCAATGTGTCGTCATCAAACCTAATTGCATTGCCCTAGCCATTTGGCATCCCGCTTGTTGGCACAAAAATTGTATGTGGTAAGCATTTATATAATGGTCTATTTGGGCCAAGAGTGTGTGCCAAGAGAAACCTACAGCAACCTATCATGGTCCATTGTGAGGTGGCACGATCGAATAACAAGTTGTTGAGTGCAACAATTCATGCACATTACATGACCTAGTTGGCCACCCTGAAATTTTGCACTGAGGACATTCGACGGATAGTCAAACGCCGCACACAGTCTCAGGGAGTCAATGTAAACTTGCTGGGATGATTTTCATACAATCCGATGACCTCCCGGTCTATTTTTCATTCGGAGCCTCAGAGGGGCATGAATGTCCAAATGCATTGAGCTAGTTCAAGGTAACTCTAAATCCTTGCAAAAAAGACCGAATGGAATTTGAATTTAGTGCAATCTGATCCTGTAGCTAGAGCATGTGGATAGAAAGCCATAGGGACTTTCGAGAATAAGCGAGGTGATGGTGTGTCAAAATGTTAAGTCATCGAACTTGGACCCAAACCTGGTTTCAAGCAATATGTGCAATGTCCTAGAGGAGAATCCGTGGCCCAGAGAACCACAAGGGCCAACTGACACTTGGCATGAGTCCATGTGGTCTTGCCAAGCAAGTACAAATGGTAAGAAGAATGACTTTCAGTCATATTGGATATACGAGCTAAAGGTTCAATGTACCATCATCAAACTTAATTATGTTGCCCTAGCCATTCAGCCTCCCCCTCATTGGCATAGAAATTATATGTGGTAAGCATTTTCAAAATGATATATTTGGGCCAAGAGTGTGTGCTAAGAGAAATCTATGACAACCTATCAGGGTCCATTATGAGATGGCACAATCAAACAACAAGTCTTTGAGTGCATAGTCAAACATCGCACACAATCTCGGGGAATCAATGTAAACTTGATGGAATGATTTTTGTAGAATTTTGGTCCATTTTTCATTCGAAGCCTCAGAGAAGCACGAATATCCAAAAACATTGAGCTAGTTCAAGGTAATAGTTGGCCCCCACAAAAAGACCAAATGGAAATCAAATTTAGTGTGGTCTAAGTCTGTAGGTAGAGCACATTACTAGAAAGCTATATGGACTTTAAAATAATGAGTGAGCTTGCGGTGTGTCAAAATGTTATATCATCGAACTTGGACCCAAATCTGGTTCAAGCAATATGTGGATTGTCCTAGAAAACAATTCGTGGCCCAACAGAGGGAGGGCCAGAAGGGCCAACCGACACTTGGCATGAGTCCATGTGGTAATGCCAAGCAATTACAAATGGTTGGAAGAATGACTAAAAGTCGGATTGGATATATGAGTTGTCAGTTCAATGTACCATCATCAAACCTAATTACATTGCTCTAGCCATTCAGCGTCTCGCTCGTCGGCAAATAAATTATATGTGGTAAGAGTTTTCAGAACGGTTTGTTAGAACAAGAGTGTTGTCAAGGTGAACCTATAGCAACCTATCAAGGTCCATTCTGAGGTGGCATGATCAAACAACAAGTCATTGAGTTTAGTCCTTCGTGCTCATTACACATCCCGCTACCTAGCTAGCCACCCTAGGATTTTGAGTTGTAGACACTCGATGGCAAACGCCACACACAATCTCGGGTAGTCAATGTAAATTTGTTGGGACAAATTTTGCATAATTCGAACTATCACCCGGTCTAATTTGTATTCAGAGCCTCAAAGAGGCACGAGTGTCAAACACATTGAGCTAGTTCGAGGTATTAGATGGCCTCCACAAAAAAAGGACTGAATGGAATTCAAATTTAGTGTGGTTTAATTTTGTAGCTAGAGCACATGAATAGAAAGCTATTCGAGAATAAGTGAGGTGGCGGTGTGTCAAAATGCTAAGTCGTTGAACTTGGACCCAAACCTAGTTTCAAGAAATATGTGCATTGTTCTGGAGAACAATCTGTGGTCCAACATTGGGATATCCACAAGGGCCAACTGACACTTGGCACGAGTCCATGTGGTCTTGCCAAGCAAGTACTAACAGTAGTAGGAAGAATGAATTTTGGTCAAATTGAATATACAAGTTGTTAGTTCAATGTACCGTCATCAAATCTGATTGTGTTGCCCTACCCATTCAACCTCTCAGCTCACTTCCACAAAAATTATATGTCACCATCACCACTTGAAGAAACCTTTGGAATATCTCCCTCATAAAAAATGACATCTCTTCCAATGCCCACTTTATTATTTGAAGGAATGTAAACCTTGTAAGCTTTGTTCACCTCACTATATCCAACAAATATACCTTTTATTGACAATGGATCCTCCTTTGTCCTATCATCAAGAGTTATGTTGATATAGGAAGTACATCCAAAAGTTTTGAAAAACTCGACACTCGGCCTTATACCGAACAACATCTCAAAAGGGGTTTTTCCATCCAATATTGCACTCGACCACCTATTGCATAGAAAATTAGCACACAACAAAGCTTGATCCCAAAATGGTTCAGGAAGATTTGCACCTAACCTCATGGCTTTAGCACCTTCACACAAGGTTCTATTCTTCCTCTCGGCCACTCCATTTTGTTGTGGTGTCCTTGGGCTTGTGTAATTCCTCTTGATCCCATGCTCATCACAAGGCTATGCAAAATCCTACTATCTATCATTGGAAAATGGCCAAGAGAGTGCTTAGATATATATCTTCAACTTTTGATTTTGTCAATATTGGTGAACGCACGAATCCATTGAGGATGCAAGGGGGGCTAACTGGCTCCTCGTTCGAGTTGTCTGTGCCGATTGAGTGTCTTGCCTAAAAATGGAGAGACCAAAGAGGCATATGGTGTGTAGGCCATGGACATTCTTGAACCTCATGGTTCACCACATTGAAATGAGAAAAGTGTGTTTGCTACTTCAAAGTCAATAACACGAAAAGGTTGCTTGAGATTCATCTGGATTCAAACAAGTGTCTACTTGTAACCACTTTGAAGTGTTGAGTTCGAAGTAGAAACATCATTTTTTCTCTTTGATGCTATGAACTGTCAGACTCAAGGACTGCCATGGTCCTACACACCATGTTCCTCTTTAATCTCTTCATATATTGGATAGACACCCTCTCATTACGTACGATTCACTTGCGGGGCCAGTGAGCCGCCTATTGATGTCTACTCCTCAATTGTGATTTAATTTGGGTCATCATTGTTGTTTGAACTGGAAATGGTCATGAATATGACAATACATATGTGTTGGTATTGACGTTGTAGCTATGAGGCAGTATACTTCCCTGTCCCATTCAAAGACATGAAATTCGCACAAAAATGGATGAGGAGTCACATGGGAGCTGTGATGAGCCACCGCAACATCCTCTGCTTGAGAGGACCTGTTTACTAGGATTCTTTTGCTTACTTCTTCTTCTACCTGTCAACAGAGACAGTGGGCTCTTGCTTAAGTTATTCTTTCTTGTTCATGCCCAAAATTAGGCAAAAGGAACAGATTAATGTTGTATTATGTTCTGCCTATCAGAGGACACTCAAGGTCGTTCTCTCTTGAAAGCACTCACATTCAAACAGAGATGCAAGCCATGAACATTCATTTACAGATCAGCATGCAGCCCAAATGAACATTCAATAGTTTCTACAGCTACCTACTCAAAAACGAACTGAATCAGATTCTATACTTCACTAAAACTGAGCTACACCTGGATTAATCCACAAAGCTAAAACAAGAACTAATCTACAACATTTTAGAAGTCCAAGAATTAAGAAACCAACCAATCTTTTGATTCTTGGACATCTCAAGAACATCAAGAACTAGAATGTTGGAGGATATGCAAGATTTATACCACATTTCTAGCCTATTTAGTTTACTTGAATGCTGATTCCTACATTAATCCACAAACAAGAAAAGAAACTATTCCACTCTAGGAAAGTAGCAAATCTAATCCACTCTACAATCCACAACCACACACAAAGGAGGGAAGGGCAAGATCATGAATGCATCACTCAAGAAACAAGCATGATCGAGGAGCTCAATGGATGCACCAAACTCATGAAGGCTCTTCTCATTTCAGCATGGAGTAGATACAATACATAAAAAGCTCCTCTTCTTAAATAAGCAAGAGAGCTTCTTAGGTGGCATCCTAGTGGAATAACCACATTTCACAAATTACAAGTGGAATAATGCTCTCCACTAGAGGTCACCATCAAAAGGTGGCTCACTCTACTTTCTCTAAGAGGGGTCTACTTTCATTTATTACATTTGCCTAGAAATACTAGTTCCCACATGGTCATTCCATCTTTCGGGATTCACACCGAGGTTTACACAGTTCTTGCTTGCCATTTCTAACTAGTATTTCTCAGCTCTCATATTCGGCTTTCAGTCTTCGTTCATCTCGTCTCCTCAGAGACCTCCTCGGTCTAAGGTGAGAGGTGCTCTTGAGTTGCTCTATCCGAGTATCTTACTTGGTAGAAATATACTCACCACCATTGTCAATCCTCAAGCACTTGATTTTGGTAGAGAATGGACTCCCTTGAAATTTTGAACTTGACAAAGACATCATACACTTCATCCTTGCTAGTAGATATACCCAACAAAATCTACTAAAATCATCAACAAATGTTACATACATCTTAGCACCTCCTTTGCTAGTTGTAGTAACGCCATGAATATTTGAATGCACAACTTGAAAAGGCATAGTAGATCTAGATGTAGATCTCTTATAAGGTAACATATGTGATTTTCACAAAGCACATTGTTCACAAACATGATTGATGCTAGTTAAGGACTTTGGAAGACCAATCACAACTTGCTTTCTTGTCATTACCTCCAATGACTTGAAGTTGAGATGCCCCATCCTTTCATGCCAACAAACCTCTTGCATTGACATTTGCTCTTTTGCCACACATCAAACTTGGTTAGCAATAACACAAGCATCAAGTTTGAATAACTTACCTTTCCTTTTGCCTTTTGCAATCACAATATCCTTTTTCTTGATCAAGCATGCATCACCATCAAATTCCACCTTAAGGCCCTTGCTTAGAATTTGACTAATACTACGAAGGTTCTTAGTAATGGAAGGTATGAAAAAACATCATTCAAATGAACATCCCTATTTGTAGAGAGAGAAATAGAATTTGTGCCAATCCCTTTGATTGCACACTCACCATCATTGGCCGTGTAGATCACCCTCTTGTCATCTCCATATGCCAACAAAGATGTGAAACACTCTTTGTGAAGGTCACGTGTGAGCTTGCTCCACTATCAATCCTCCAAGGATCAATATCTCCAACATTAGCAACCACACATGAATACATTACAAAAGCATCATCATTTGAGTTTTGATCACCAACACCATCCTCATCAAGAGTTAGATTTCCTTGCTTATCACCTTGATCTCTCTTTTTCTTAAAGCACTCACTAGGAAGGCCAAATAGTCGGCGTTGACTGAGTCGTTAGGACATTGTCATCTATTCCTTTGTATTTCTGTAGACTGTCAGGAAACATTTGTATTTCTGTAGAGTATGCGATTGTACAAGTATTTACAACAATTGTGAATGGATCTAGATTAGTAGAGAGATAGGGATGGAGAGAATAGAAATCCAAATATCACTCCATTTATATTTTGCTTGGAGGTCCAATATGAGCAATGAAGCAAGTTGCTCCACGATATAGTGGTGTGTTTGATTCTTCTCTCAATTTTTTTTCCTTGGCACTAAAAAATGATTCACTATCATGTTCAGTGTGTTCTTCCACGTCATGATGCTGATAGACGTTATTTATCAAGTTGTTCATGATTTCAACTTCATCTTAAAAAAAATCATTTTCATCACTTGATTTTGATTCTAAAGAAGAAGAAGAAGTAGGTCAAGATTGATTTGTTTTGGCACATTGTTGTTCATCTATTTTCATCATGGCTCTCAATCCCATACACTCATGATGTGATAGTTGATTTATGTGTGGCCCATCATATGCTAGTTTTGTTTTGGATATGGAGTGACTGTTGTCATCGTCACTAGAGCTAGATGATGATTCATAGTCCTTCAAACATGGGAAACGAATATTCATCAATGAACATATACGATTTTCATTCATGAAAATTAAAACTTAAATTAAGACATGCAAATCAAACATCATATCTAAAATCTTGTTCCAAGTATGTTTGTTATTTGCAACATGAAATAAAAAAAACAATTACTTGACATTCAATATAACATATCATGGTAAGATTCATGCATTAACTGTACTAGATGTATCAATTGACCAAAAAACTTGTTTCCACCAAATAGATAAAATGTATTTTGATATTTACAAGGTGCATGCTTGAGTTTGGCTCATAACCTTTTGTACACATCTTGGAAGAGCACCATTGAAGCTATAATTGATAAATAGCTCTTCAACACATTTGATGGGCCTTATCACACATACCATTACGTATGTACCTTTTGAGTACCTAGAAATGTAATCTTCCTTTCCATTGGTGCGTTCCTCAAAATAACAATTAGTTAATGAAGGGTGACCAATGGAACTATTTATATATGCAGCAATATTGCCATGTATTTATGGACTCCCATCAATGTACATATGATGTGATTTCAAAACATTCTCTCCTTGCATACAATGCTCTTCCAAAGAACAAGCATTGGCATTCAAGCCATAAATCTACATTCTCCATTGGTGACGACACAGCCATGCCAACAATCATCCCAATTGTATTGAGGTCCTGCATAAGTCATTAATGTGAAAACACTATTCAAAGGGACATCAATGATAGTCAAAGAAATTAAACCCAATATAGCGTTAGGAAAGTGCTCACTAGGCTTGATCATGTACATATGACCCCAATATGAAAATGATGCTCCACATAATGGTAGTGGTACCCTATCAGGCCAACATGAATATTTTTTTCTATCAAAGGGCTTAACCAATGCTTCTAGGTAGGGAGGAAGGGGAGACTTAGTTACTGAATTTAAAACATTCTTGGAATTTGGTTGTTCATTTTCAAATCTTCTCAAAATGCATCCAAGTCGTGTTCATTTTTTAAACAGAGTAGGTTTAGATGAGATAGGAAGAGGAGGATATTCTACGCAAGGTATGTGAGGTGATGTGGGATGGATAGAATTGATGTGAGGTATCGTGGGATGGATAGAATTGATGTGAGGTGTCATGACATAGATAGAATGTATGTGTGGTGACATTGTAGAATGAATAGAATCCATAGAAGAATCTGTGTGAGGTGTTGTGGGATGAATAGAATCCATGTGAGGTGTCATGAGATGAATAGAATCTGTGTGGTGATATCGTGGGATGAATATAATCCATGGAAAGATCTATGCGAGGTGTGGTGGAGTGAGTGACGCGCGGAATGGAAAGATGCATAACTTCCACATCATGAGGTGTGTAGTGACTAGTGACATCAATAATATGATCATCAACAAGGTCTTTGTCTAATGCCAAACATGATCCAAAATCGATATCTCTTATCTTATTTATAAGATTGTCAATCAACGTGTAAAACATTGACACCATTTTGCAAGAGTGAAGCATTATACAAGCATTAGTTTTTTTTGTATCATTCTAAATAAATGTACAAATGTCAATTACTAGCCTTATCTTACTTGCACATTATTTCTGGTATGGTTCATGATCTCTCTTTGTTTTATCTCATTATGTATATTTTTTATTCCACATTGCTACTGACTAAATTGGGCTAACCAACCATTAAAATAACCATGGTTTTCTAAGCCTCAAATTGTTATGCATAACAAGTTAGATCGATCATGTGATAGTATTGTTAGCATGACAACGAATTTACAAAAAAAAAAATTATACAATCACAAAACTAATAGGTAACCTATGATGTACACATAGCAAACTCACATCAAAGGAAAGTGTTCAACTAGTTTGATTATGCATTTCATACTTAGAGATAAACTTTATGCAGTTATTTTTAGTCTAAGTCCATTTAAATTACCACTTTTAGAAATTTTGGAAAATGTAGAAGGTCGATTTTTGAAGATTCAAATTTGAATAGTTGGTTTATTGAATGTAGTCTACATTGAGAGTAGGGTTTGAGATCTAGAAGTTTCCTATTGTTGATAAGCTTGGATAAGGACATCCAAATAGGTCAAAGACCTTCTATAAATAGTGTACAAGAGTGGGAAGAGATACATTCTCTCTCTCTACTCTCATTCATGCTTATACATGAGATCTCTTTGGGATTCCATACTCATTGGTGCACTATAGTGTTGATATATTGTCTTTTTGTGTGTAGAATGTAATTGTTATATGTTTGTTGGATTCACACGTGTGAAATATGTACAAGAAACTGAGAGCTAAATCAAGCAAAAAAGTAGTTCTGCAACTTTTCTCACCTTTCTTTGAAGTGTATTTGGATCAAATCGGATTGAAACTGATTTTTCAGACCTGAAATGTGGTAGTACAGAAATCTCGAATTTCGCACGTGTGAAAATCAAAGATTTTCAGTCCCTTTGTTCTCCTTGGTTATAGATCCAAAGATAGCAGTGTTATAGCTTAATGGAGAGTTATAATCTGTACTTTCCATAGAAATTGAAACCAAATCAATCTAATGTGCCTAGCAAGAGTTATAAGCTCTTAAAGAGGATAGGGATAGGTCCAAAATCTGAGTGACAGCATTTTGATTTGATTCAATCTTGCTTTGTTCTGAATCCCTTGTTTTGAGAATCCTACACAAGAAACTAAAGATCAAGACTGAGTTTGAAGTAATGAACACCTTTTGAGCCTTCTGAGAGTCAATTGTGTTTTCTTTTGAAGCATTTCACACGTGCCAAAAGTAGGATTCAAACTAGCCAAAGTGTCTCAATCCACTTTATGTGTCTGATCTAGATAACTTGTTTTCTGGAATATTTGAGAGTCATTCAAATATAGCTGCAAGTGTTTCACATAGGAAGATAGTACATCCTTGAAAATACCTATAGTGAAAAGGAGCTGTGGCATAGAAGGTTGGTTCATCCTAACTTTATATCTATTAGAAGTATTTTATAAAGACTACTCATCCTTTGGAGCTTATACACTCAGATGTACATTTTTTCTCTTCTAAAAGTATTGGTGGTGCAACATGTTTTGTCACCTTTATTGATGACTTTACTAGATATACCTAGATGTATCTACTTTCTTCAAAGGCTATGGTTTTTTATCACTTCCTAATCTTCAAAGCTTATGTTGAGAAACAGTTTTCTTTTAAAGTTAAAGCTTTAAGATGTGATGGAGGAGGTGAATACATCTCCAACAAGTTTCATGAATACTGTGAAGGAATAAAGAGATAGTTTTCTTGTGCTTATTCTCCATCTTGAAATGGAGTAGTTGAGAGGAAAAACAGATCTTTATGTGAATGTGCTAAAGCAATTCGAGTAGCAGCTTCTTTGCCTATTGAATATTGGAGTGAAGCTATAAATTGTGCAAACTATTTGTGCAATAGATTACCTCAAAATGCACTTGCTGGAAAATCACCTTTCGAAATCTTATTTAAGAAGAAACCTACGGTAGATCACCTTAGAGTTTTTGGTTGTGATTGCTTTGTTAATGTGCCCTTGGAAACGAGGAAAAGAGATGATCCTAATTCTATTAAAGAGATCATGGTTGGATTTGCATCCAACAAGAAATCTTACAGAATACCAAGTTCAAATATTCTCACAAAGATACTCCAATCATCACCCTTGAAGATTATCATGGAGAGATGGGGCCGAGAGTTGAGGAGGAGTCACCTCGAATCTTTTTACCAAGGAGATCTCAAAGAGAAAGATCCGAGCCTAGAAGGCTTACCTATGAAGATAGAGGCAAGCAAGTGGCAATCAACTCCACTAATTATGCTTATTTTATTTCTCATAAGGAGCCGAAGGATGTATATGATGCACTCAACTTGAAGGAATGGTACCTTGCCATGAAGGAGGAATATGATGCTTTGATGGCCAATAAGACATGGGAGCTTGTGGATCTTCCATCCAACAACCAATCATTGGTTGCAAGTGGGTTTTTCGAGTCAAAGGAGACCTTTGCCCCAGTTGCAAAGATGGTATCAATTAGAATCATAATTTCTCTTGCTTGTTTTTTCAATTGGCAAGTTCTTCAACTAGATGTCTCTAATATATTTCTAAATGGGTATCTAGAAGAAGAGATTTATATGGATCAGCCTATTGGGTTCATCCATGATAAAGAAAAAGTTTGCTTGCTCTTCAAAAGTTTATATGGATTGAAGCAAGCTCCAAGGTCATGGTATTCTCAACTTAACACCTTTCTTGAGTCACTAGGATTTAATCTTAGTAACTATGATCTTTTCTTATATGTCAAGTTTTTTGATAAAGATAATGTCATTCTTCTTATTTATGTTGATGATATCATTCTGACAAGAAGTAGTATCAAGTTAGTTGAGGAAACCAGGATTGCACTTGGAAAAGAGTTCAAGATGCAAGATCACTATATTCTATAGTTAGAGATTGACTTTCTTAAATATAAAGCTTCTTTATGTCAATCCAAGTATGCTCTTCAATGTTAAACAAGTTCAATATGTTGAATTGTAAGAGTATAGAAATACCTATGGAGCAAAATGTAAAGGATTCTAACAAAGGTGATGAAAGATCCTTTGTGGACATCACACTTTTTAGAAGTCTTATAGGCTCCTTAATTTGGCTCACAATAACTAGACCTGACATAACAAAGATTGTGAGAGCAGCCATGAAGCATGGGAAAGACTAAATCAGAAGTACGAGAGGTGAGGACAACAGCTTCGGTGATGCATTTTCACAATCAGCTGCAATCTATACGATGGGATGACAACCAATTGGATCAGCATGTTGAGAAGATCAGAACGATCTTCGCTCAACTCGCTGCATCTAGACAGGAGCACCAGATCCTAGCACCACAACAGTTGATGTACTTCATGAAGTCTCTACCTGCGTCCTATCAGCCATTGAGAATGCTCACACTAAGTCTACCAGATATGACATTCGAGAAAGCAGTCAGTCTTGTCACTGATGAGAGATTGATGAGGGACGAAGGAGAAGGAAGCAGTGATCAGGAGAAAGCCCTTTTCACAAAGGGAAGGAAGAATAACAAAAACAAGCCCAACAAAAACAAGAATCAAGAAAGCTAACTACTAACGGCATTCTAGCATCCCAAGAATCAAGAAATACACCTCTCTTGATGCTTGGAATGCCCAAGAACAATCAAGGACAGGATTGTTGGTGAATATACAAGATCTGAACCACAATCTCAGCCTATTTAGTTTACCTGCATGTTGAAATCAACAAAACAAGAAACAAGAAAATTAATCCACATCTACATTTCACATTGCAATAAAGAAAGCAAGAAATCTAATTAATCCACAACCACAACAAGGAAATCAACGCATGTTCATAGGAATTTCACTCAAGACAATGGCCATGAACAAGGAGCTTCTCAATTGCCAATAACTAGTGGAGGATCTTCTTCATTCATACAAGAGAAATGACAATACAATAAAAGCTCCCTCACAAGAGAGGAGGACCCTTAAATAAGCAAGATCGCTGCCCATGTGGAGCCTAAGTGGCAATTCCACTAGTTTAGAAATTACATGTGGAAAAAGCTCTTCCACTAGAGGTCACCATCAAAAGGTGGTTCACTCTACTTATTTAAGAGGGGTCTACATATATTTACATTTTTTAGAAATATTACTAGCTCCTACATGGTCGTTCCTTCTCTGGGATTCACCATGTAGGCTAATTTAATAGACAGATTTGCAGACTGCTCTCTGATTCGGAACGCTAATCTGTTGAGCAAGGATTGGTTACATGGCTTGTAAAAGCAAGTAGCTGGAGTGAACGAAATTGTTTCATCCCACTAACAGGCTAGGAATACAAATGTTGAACTGACAAACAATCTGCCTGGAGACAGTTCCAAACTAGAGGACCTAGGTAAAATGAACTGAGTTCTGGAAACGAGCAGAAACACCAGTTTTTAGAGCGAAAACCACTAAGAAGAAGACATAATGAAGTAAGAAAAAAAAAAACCGTGTTCACAAGTTCTGGCTGGAATCTGTGAACATTTGATGCCATTTCCACTGCTACACAGACACTTATAATCATAACACCATTCTGATCTATGCTGTCAAACCATCTCTCTGAAGTCTCACTTACGATATCTTTACAGAGCTCGTCACTTTGGTCTTGACCGACGTACAGAGTCTTCATGCTCCTTATCTGGCCGAGCTCCATGACTCACGTCTTGTTTCATTTAACATTGAAATACCACAACAACTCTCAACTGAGTCACTACAGGAAATATCTTGCCACATCCTATATTTAAAATCTCAATCGATACTTATCGATCAGATCTCAACCGAGCCTTTTCGTGAACATCTTGATCGAGCCTTTCCATGAACATCTCAACCGAGCCACTTAGTTGACATCTCGACCAAAGAATTTCAATCCCATATCAACCGAGTGTTTTTAGTCGAGGGCATTCCATTCAGATCTCGACCGAGCACATTCCTTCAGATCTTAACTGAGCGCATTCCTTCATATCTCAACCGAGAGCATTCTTTGAAATCACAATCGAGTCCATTCTTTCATAATTCAACTGAGGGCATTTGCTCAGATCTCGACCAAAGAATTCCGTTTAGATCTCGACTGAAGACATCTGTCAAATCTCGACCAAAGACTTCCATCACAATCTCACTGAGGACATTCGTTCCAATCTCGACCGACAGAATTTTCTCAGATCTCGACCGACGACTTCCATTTCAATCTTAACTGAAGACTTCTGTCAAATCTCGACCGAAGAATTGTGTCACAATCTCAACCAAAACATTGCTTCAGATCTCGACCAAACCCTTTTGTTAAGATCTCACCCACATATTTCCTCGCAACTCTCACCCAAGTGTTTCCTATCAAATCTCAACCGAGTGTTTCCTATAAAATCTCCACCGAATCAACTACAAAACAAAAGTCAACCCTATTTTTGACTAGGTCCCAGTATTTGCCAATTACCACAGTTCTTTACCCAGTTTATTAAAAAAAAATCCTACATAAAAAACTGTGCCATTTGAAAACCCTTACATTATTAGACTCTGACTAATATCCCTTGTTCAGACTAATAATATTATTGAAAAAAAAACTAACACAACAATAAATATACCCAAAGTTATAAAGAGTCCAAGAGACCTACATACCCAATCCTAAGGTACTCTAGATTTGTTATGGATCGTCTGTTCCATAGAGGACAATCCATTAGAGATGGTCTCTCCATGTACAGAACAGGCTCGATACAATAGATATTCTAGAATGAAGTCCCAAGTCCATGAGCCCTCAACCAACCCATTTGATAGATGGGAACCCATGCATTTTGAAGTTCCATACGATCGCCCACCTTTTCATGCTGTCGAATCATCACATGCATGAGCTCACTTAAATGAGGTTGTTGCCACTCATGTCCCATGTACTGAAAAACATACTCCCAAGTTAGATTTACCTAAGTATGACGACACCACTGACCCTCAAAGATTTCTTCAAGTCTTTGAGAATGCATGCGATGTCTATGACGAGACAAGGGAACAACCTGATCTAGAAGCACAAAAACATAGACACCCTCGAGAATCTGCACAAACACACCTTGTAGATAACTCCTACGATCACACATACCATCATGATCCAACACTCCCATCTACTAGTTCTCAACCATATCCAAGCAACAACTCATGCTCGTGCAAACGAGATGAGTATTCTATGAACCCAGACAATCAAGTACAACTAGCCATCCAAGATGGTTATGCTATTTCCATGGGACCAATGAGCAATCGCTGTTTTATTTGTGGCAAAATTGGCTACTTCATGGTTGACTGTAAAGTTAAGAACCAATACCATGTTGAGTGTCCAGACTGTGTTCGCAAACATAGTTTCAAAGACTGTCCTAAACAACCTAACATGATCCTTCTAGCATGTCATATATCATTCGAACCTGTTAGAGTTCATTAGAGGAGTTTTCAATATCAAAAAAACCCTTTGTAAAGATACTTTTATTTTTTTTCTTTAGTTTTGACCGTCACTAGGCCCAATCAAAATGCACAGATTTGAAATCTACGTAACGTAGTTCAAATTAACTAAAAAATAAAAATGCAATATAGAAAACTTTGAAATTTGTGTCCGGGCAGCATGGACATATCCCATTGGTTTCTTCTTCATGCTCGACACGTGCTAATCTGCCCGACGTCAATACCTCAAGTTAAATTCACTTGACTATGCTGGTTAGTATAATGAAATTTTCTAACTATACTAGTTGCAGTTATAGAAATATAGTATGTACAGTTACATAAAATATGGTATACGCAGTAACTGTGACTATGTTGGCATTCACATTGGATTAAATGTGATACGAAAAATTGAAATTAAGTATCATATCAAAGAGATTTTTGGCGCCCAAGCTTTAAAAATAGCAATGGCAAGGAGACCCAGATCTACAATCGATTCTGTGATTCTTTACAATGAGAAAGATGAAGCTGATAACTGGAAGCCAACAAAATATATGAAGAACTCATGGGTATTGCTGCATCCATCATCAAAGGGCAATTTTCGACAAAAGAAAAGAGCAAAAATGACTTACAAATCTTATTGGAAAGCAAAAAATTTGGAGTTTAAGACTACCCCGGGAGGTCAATCTATTTTAGAAGTCTTAGTACAACATGTATATATGCATTCAGAAATCAAAGTACATGATATCAATCCTCATGATCATCAAAAATGTAATTGTAAGTATATCAAAACATATGCACTCTACAGCAATCATAGGTGATTTTCTTTATTAATGCTCTTCAGATTATGATTTAAATGCTTCAACATTGTTTTTTTCTTTCAGATTTATATCCATCATGCATAAGTGAATGGGAGCCCGCACAATCACTTGTAGGAATATTAGACGGGATTCACTCTGATGTTGGAAAGCTGCAATACAGAGGAAGAAGTCCAAAGGAACTGGCAGATTGTGGTATCTATTTTTATGAATCTTTATATACGCCACAAACAGATGGAGATTTTGGCAAGCTCGAAGCAATTCCATTGCCTAGTTTTCAAAGTGATGAGTGACCTACTTCTGACAGCATTGTTTCTGAATCCTTCAGATGCAAGCTACTAATTGATATTAGAAATGCTATGAAGATAAGCACAAGCTCGAAAATTGTTCACCTAAGTTGGTATATCTCATTGCATATATTCGTTGATTTTTTCTCAAGTGCTAGTGTTCGTAGGACACCAGCTTTATTTGTTTGCAAGGATTTATCATAGAGACTTTGTCAGATCTCATGGATCAAGGCTGGGATAGTAAAACAAATTATGACATAGAATGCAGGATTAAAAAGTCTTCAATGATCTTTCGTTATCATATCGAAAAGCAAATGCTCAGTCTCACATTTAGCTACCAGAGATACAAGAAAATTAAAAGTACATGGCTACCACTGGATCAAGACTTTGAACTAAATGGTCACACAAATCGAATGGAGATAAGCATTATCTTCAATGAGGAATATCTGACTACGGTTGAGGTGGAAGAACATTGGAAGCTTGATTTTATCAGAACAGAGTTCATGCTATTACAAACCAATCTACCAACATATTTCAGATTTATCATCAATGGAAGACTCGTAAGTACTTTATGTTTATTGCCATGTCAAAATAGAACAAAATAATAGACAATGTCATGATTTACAATTGCACATTCACTAATATTTGTCATGTCACAGATGCGAAAAAGACAGGAGTTGATAACGTGCTGCAAAGATCTACCTACAACAATCACCAATGTAGGAGAACAATAGTTTCAAATAAACTTTAGTAGAAATCCGTGTATACAATCTTTCATTCAATAAATGAAAGCCCAAGTTGGGCATTAGTACATGTATTTTGTGCTCCCAAATTCATAAAATGGAACAGCATTTGATATATAAATGTATATTTTTCTATGATTTCTATACATGTATTTTTTTTCTATGCTATCTATATATGTTCTGATCTTAATTTAGTACTACTACATCATCCTTTGCACCATCATCAATAAAGGGAGGCTGAAGCCTTGCCCTAGCCAGTAAACTCAGGATGATTTCTTGTCTGAATCTATACACCTGGCTTGATGTGTACTCAGGTAGTGTAAACTTTAAAATAGAACATTCATGTATTAGTAATGGCTAAAAACATCAACAAAATAGAAAACTAATCATGATTCCAAAAATAAGAATAAACAGAATTTATTACCTTAGAAATATCAACATCATCCTGAAGGTTGAACCACTCAAAAAATAACTTGGCATTGTATAACGTGTACCACCCACAGCTGAATGAATCATTTTGTTGTGGTGACTGCAAAATAATTCAGCACAAAAAAAATCAATTATGAAACAGAATGAATTAGAATGAAACAATTACATTAGAATACTAATTTCAACATGCTATTAAGAAAGACAGAGTTTACCTCCAAACTCACGATCTCCCAGTCCACGGAATGGGGAACATCTGTAGGAATATATTTACTTAAATATGGCAGATATATATCTACATCCTTATGCGTATTTTTTGCCAAATTCATCTTGACACAAAAACCTTTGATACTATTATTTACAGATCTCTTAATAGAGATCAAGTTTAAACTCCAATGGTCACTGCAAAATAAGATTGAAAGTACTTTAGTGGCACTTCTGAGAAACATTTAAATTGAAAATGTCAATGTTAATGCATAAAACAGGAAGAAGCACTTAATATATCTTACTTGGTATAATAAGGAATGACTAGATACTTTGTTGCTGGTGTGAATCCACTTGTCAGACACTGTGACAATGTGTCATTATTCTCCTTGAAGGCCTGGAGCAGAAAGTTACTCAGCACCAACAACTCGTTGGATGAATCTCTTGCAATGTCAAATTGCAAGAGTGTCAGTCTGGACTCTATCACAGGATCACTGATAGAAGTCCGCCTGTCTTTGAGATCCAAGCAATCTAAAACTCTAAAATTAAGACTAAAATCAAGTTCATCTAGTCTAAAACAAAAAGGAGTACCAATTTTATCTTTAGCATCCGATATGTCTTTCTCAAATCTAAGATACTCATCCGAATCTATATATGTATAAAAATTTGGAGGAGGAGGAGGAGGTGGATGTGTAGTATCTACAGGAATTAAAGCGGTATCCAAAATAGTTGTAGCTATATTTACAGCATTATCAACAACAGCGTTATCTACAATTGATTCCGGGTCAGGTTTCACAGAATCTGTGGTGTCTACGATCTTTGCTTTCTTTGGAGCTCTCTTGGGGGCACTCTGCTTCCTAGGACGCTTCGTAAGAAGATCAGTCCTATCTACAGGTGTTGGCCTGGGAGTAGAAGGCTAAGATACGTGCAACCTACAGAACCTATCCCTCATTCTCATCAGGAGCTGAAAATCCTTGGGCATTATTGTGACTCTCTTGGAATGAATGGCAAGCAAAAATGAATCTTCAAAAAAAAGACTAAGGTAATCTTCAGCAGCCTCCTGAAGGCACTGAAGAGCACTGGGTGTAAATCTGACCAGCTGTCCGAGATCGTTTCTTGTTATGTTTCGGACAGCACGGTAGAATGGAGCCGTTGGGATCAACAACGCAGTTGATCTCTGGTACTTGCGTATCTCAGAGAGCCACCTACTGCGGTTGTGCGTTATATGTCTAGCATGAGGGGTAATGGCCACCGCAGGGGCTGAGGATGAGCCTGGAGAGAAGAATTCCCTCTTGGTCTGCTTTCTCCTATCCATGGATGTGTACTATGCAATAGCGAACTTGCGCGCGACGGGGAGGATGAGAACGGAAGGGTGATAAAAATCTCGTAGAGGACCGATATGTATGAAAGGAACATATAGTATATCGGACCTGTGCGAGCTGAATATAACAAAAAGAAATTAGTTCTAAAGAAACGTGTACAAGTGCGATACAGGGGGACATGTAGGCAGGTGTATCAGATCTGTGCGCATGAAAGACGGTGGGTGGAAATTCGAGTGTGAAGGACGCGCACAAGTGCGATATGCAGAGCGAAAGAAAAAACTGAAAAAAATTCATCGAGGTTTGTGATTTTATATCCTGGTTTGCACGTGCAAAAGAATGTCCAATCACATGTGTGGGAGTTGTATGAACAAATGACAGAGCGACACGTGTCATGTTGTCACTTTACACATGTGGGATTTGTATGAGCAAATGATAGAGCGACAGGTGTTTTTGAGCACACGAATAAACACGCGACATGTGTCCAGTTGTCATTTCACACGTGTCCAGCTGTCACCTCGCACGTGCCAGTAGCTGTAGTCAAATCGAAAGTAGCCATGTGTCCATTGACCGTTGACCGCACGTGCAAAAATTTAGTATAAATGGCACGAAAACCGATTAATTTTTTACTTTTTTCCGTTATCGAAATTCGCGGCATATCACTCTTGTGCACGCACTTTGTTGACCGTTTGCACTCAACGACACCTACTTGCGCTCAAGTGCAATATTCGATATCTCGCGCCATATATATCTCTCTTGTGCGCCATCTTTATAGTTAGTTTTCTTTCTCGTCTCTCTCGCGCACAAGTGTGATATTCACTTTATTTCGATGGCCTCTTCCTCAGGATCCTCACGAGATTCATGCTTGAGTTCATTTCTTAGTGATTTTGGGATTACTGAAAATCTGGACTACTTCCACAGCCTATTCAGGCCATATCTACATGTTTTCAGGACTGCACAATCGATTCCTGACATTTTTTATCAACATTATGTTAGATTCAGAGATATACTTAGTAAGCCTGTTTTCTCCATAGGTTCACTCCAGTACATGCATTATACTGATCTGGTTCACTTCTTCTCAGCTTTCAGACATAGACTGGATAGAATGTTCACCAAATTGTTTGATCTTTTCAAAAGCAGTTCACTGTCTCCTTATTGCAACAAGAAATGTCGATTGGTTGAATATTAGAGTGGTTTCATACTTAACCTGCTAGTTCAGAACCCAGATGATGACGAAATTTCTGTTGCTGACTCTCCCTTTTCATCATCCTCCGTTCAGTCAGCTATTAAGGACATCAATCACTTTCTTATCGACACTCCTCATAAGGAAAGTGACTTTATAAATATAAATACTGATTCTCTATAGAATTCTTTTATTGGCCAAAATACATCTGCTGATAAATCCAACCCTACAGAGGATTCTAAATGTCTATTCAATTTGTCTGTATATTATATTAATGACTATGTATATTTTACTACTGTTGATTTATGTAAATTTTTTGACTATCGTGAAGACGAAGTTCTATGTTCTTTATCCGGCACAATTTCCGAATTCTCTGACTTCGTAGATTTTGAAACAGATGACCTTGTTGCTGGTATTGATTTTGATGATGAGGAGGAAATTATGACTGGTGAAGAATGCTTGACTAAGACTTTATCAAATATAGCTGAGGATGGGCGAGGCAGACCATCCGATGAAGAATTCACGGCATTTCAATCCCAGATGGGCTTCCCTCATCCATCATTATTGCATTTCACGGATGATTCCAGTTCAGTATGTGGTCATTATATTGATCATCCTCATCTGGTTGCTGCTGATGATGAAGAATGTGTAAGTGTTTAAACTTCCTTGCATTACGATATTTCTAATTACTGAATGTGTTTTTGCTAACAAATTCCCTATTGCAGGATGCTCTCATAATAGATGATTTTGCTGCGAGACGAGGTGGTTTCAGACAACACGCATCGTCTTTCCAGAGTTTTTTAAATTATTTTTTTGGTCAAGTTCCAAAACGGAATGCGTTCCAGAACGCTTAGAAGATCAATCCATCCAAGGAGAACCAAAGCAAGGGGGCCAAGGTGAAGGATGGAGCTTCAAGTTCAAAATGCAAATACAAGAAGGATAAGTCCAAGGAAAGGTGTTTCCTTTGTGGAAAGGTGAATGAGGCTTGGAGTCTCACAAGGACTTGCAAGATTTGTCTTCAAGAGTCCATCACAACACATGTCAAATCTTTTGAATTTTTTTATTTGGAAGTGCATTGTTTGGTTCAAGATGCAAAGATAGATGTCACTTTCATGAAAGTAACTTGGATTTATTTTATGTCCTTGGAAAGTATTTTGCTTGGAACTTTAGATAAGTTCAAACTTATTGTTATGATCCAAGAGAAATCAATCAAGAATAAGGAGCAGCAATCACAAAATGAAAATAGTTTCATTTATGCTCTCATGTCAACTTATGAAGATCTATTTTGCTTTGAAGGGATTTTTGTATCTCAAAGGTGGCTTAAGGCAATGCTAGTTGAGTGTGATGCCTTAAAAGATAGCAAAATATGTTTTCCTTGTAAGCTTACATTAGTTATGAAGTCAAGGAAATGGAAATATCTTCATAATGTAGGATCTTTTGGTTTCAATAAGATCATGAATGATGTGTTCATTCATAAAGATGAAAATTGTAAGTTTTCAATCTTAAAGGCAAGTTGTAAACTTCTTATGAGAATAAGTGAAGCATCCAAAGTGGACACTTATATCCATAAGCAAGTAGTTAGCCTTATTGAGATGGAAATACCTTTTGATTTCAATATTGGAAAAATCATGCCAAGTTGTGGTGATTTTTTGACTTATGTTTCTAGCATAAGTAATCTTGATAATCATAGGAAGTGCATATTGAATGGTCATACTTGTTGTGATCATTATGAAACATGGAGGTCTCGGATTTCCATAAAAAAAGAGCATCATAAAGAGGATCTTAAGGAGTCATCTCAAGGTTCAAGTGTGCCAAAGATTGAGGAGGAGAGTCCTTCTCAAGGTTCAAGTATGTCAAGGATTGAGGAGGAGAGACCTTCTCAAGTTGTGATTCCAAAAAGAATCTCAAGAAACATGGTTGAGTCCATGGGGCTCACATTTCAAGGGAAAGAGGAGCATATCTCATGTGGTATATATCTCATACTTACTTCTCTTATGTCATTTGATAAATCAATTTGCTTTAGTGAGATCATTGCATCTCCAAATTGGAGTAAAGCCATACTAGTTGAGTATGAAGTCTCTCTTGAGAACATAGATGATGTTCTTAAAAGGTTGAAATTGATCTTAAATCAATTAGAAAGCAAATGGTTATTTCATCAAATGTATGCTCTTGAGTCATGTAAGAGCAAAAGTGATTTGTTCACTCGTAGTTTGAAAATTTGTGTTGAGGCAAATTGTAAACTCTTTATGAGAGTAAGTGAATCATCTTCTAAAGACACTTATCTCCATAATGAAGTATTTAGCCTCATTGGATCTGAGATTAGCATGGTAAGCAAGCATGAAGATATGATGCAAACACTTTGTTATAGCATGCTTAGTCTTGCCAATTTGGATAAGTCTAATTCTCTAGATCATGGTAACATGATGCTAGATCTTTGTGATCCTAATAAATCAAAAAGAAATCTTTATTTTCTCATGGAGGAGCATGCACATGATGAAGGAGCAAGCCTCAAGGTCAAGCATCTACATGAAATTTGGAAGGGATCAATTTTGGAGGTGCTAGGATGGTGCAAAGCTCTCAAGTTCATCAAAGATGTCAACATCAAAGAAGCACTATCATGGATATGGTGATTTTAGATCAACATCAAGTTCATTGGCTGATCTTCACATCTTTTGAACCAGCAAAGACCAATTCAGCCCATGGAGTCAAGTTCAAGATCATCATGTTTTCCATCAAGCTAGATTTACCAAGCTAGATTTTTGAGGAGTGTGAAAAATGCAAAAATAAGCTTGGTAGAGGCCAAAAATCTTGTATATAGATAAACACACATGTGTGGAGCCTGTTCCCACGTGTGAAAATAGTGTACTTGTCATGTAACATAATCATATAGGTTGTACATATGATTTAATTCAAGTTCTAGTGGCTAAAAAGGCCAAAAACTAGTTTTCTAGACATATGACACATGGCATCAGTCTATTGCTTGCATGAGCCACATCCTTTGGTTAGGTGTCACATCCCATGTGTAGAGGACAGCTCACATGTAGATATAGATACCTTTTTTATTGACACGAGGGTCCATTTAGATGATTGTTCTGATTTTGATCCTTCCTATTGGACTCATCAAATACCAATGACTCTTTCTTTTGAAAATTGAATTGCACATGAAAAGATTTGACACCTAGATTTTCCTTTTCACTTGACTAGTTCTCTCAACACTTGAGATTCTTGAACAAAAGATGGGTTTTGTTTCAAATACATGAAAATCAAACTTAATCACTTCTTTTGGACTCACTCTTGACCCAAATAATCTCACTCTTGAGATTTAGAATGAATTTGATTTGAATTGAAAACAAACTATACCACCAATTTTTCACAAAGCTTAAAATTTTAGACAACTAGAGATTCACAAAGATCTCAACCATGCATGAATACTCAAATATGGACTCCTCCTCATTCTAGACATCCAATGGAATCACAAATTGACCCTCACACTCTCACAAAGAAAGTTGAATAGAACTAGTTTGAGTTTTATGCGTACTATGTCAATTTTTGCTCAACAGATTGAATTCAATCACTCCTATTGGATTCCACCAATTACTCTACCTTTTAAGACTTGGAATGAAATTCAAAATCAAAATTTGTGATTTTTCTCACTAAGATATTTTGCTTCAAAGAGCTAATACCACTTAGAAAGATTTGATCACATAGGAGAAGACAAATTCTTCACCAATAACAACACATAATGAGCTTCTAGATCTTGCCCTCTACAAAGGAAAGAACTCTTAGAAAATTGGATCTCTCTCTACACATTTGTCATAGACACCTTAATGACTCTTTTCAAACCTTACAATCACTCAAACAAATTGAGTAGGGTTGAACAATGTGACTTGGATCTCAATCTCTTTTCTAGAACTCTCAATTGAAGCCAATCTATGCCAAACTAGCAAATTGATGCTTCCAAACTTGACCCTATCACTCTTGAACAAATCTAGAGTGATAGTACAATGGATTTTATCCTCTCACCTTGCATATCACTCCTTAATCTATGATTTTTAGCAAAATCTCTCTCAACTTCAACATGCACTCAAAAAATCAGAGATAATCAATTAATGCACCTAATTCAAGCTTCAAATTTAATTTCTTGGCTGATCTAATCCAAGAACTAATCAAGGGATTAGATTCTCTATAGAAAATGTTTGATTTTGCACCAAAAATCAATCAAATTGAGTATGTGAGTCAAATTCTACAAATTTTTTAAATTTCTCAGTCAAAATAGGAGCTGTACGGCCTCACACGTGTGAAAAGGGTTCCTACAGCCCACAACAAGATTTGGACCAAAAATTTTGAGGATAGCTATCAAATCCAACTCGCTACACAAAGTTTGACTAGTTTTCAAAAAAACTGCTAATTTTGGCTTTGATTTGGATTAACCCTATCAATTTCAACAAAACCTCTTGTACTTGGCTCTGATACCATGTGCAAAAAGTACAAAAAGGACCAAGAGTGGATCCTGATCTGATCCTCAAGAGGGATTGGTTGTCAAATTAATTACTTGATCTATCAATCTACTTCAGATTAAGATCAATCTAGATCAATTCTAGACACAAAATCCTAACAAGAACAATCATTAATTGAAGGTAAGTGTACTTTCTGGTTTCACATGTGTGAAACACTATCTGAGTACGGAATCCAACCTAAAAATTAAGTATACATTGATAGAACCTCAAAACAATCAAAATAAATGTAGACAAATGGAGAGAATCACTCAAAATTGCTTTCAAAACCAAGATTGGTGTCTCACATTGATTATGGCCAAATGTGACTCTATATAAACAATAAGTGGGAGCTCGTGGTACTGATCATCCCTTTGATCCCACATGTGTGAAGTTGCTTTGTCATATGATGATTCATCATGCAAAACTGACACTTGGACAAAACCTTCTATTTTGAGCACTTTTGGTCCATCTTCCTTATATATGGAGATCTACTTGAAAATCTTCTAGAAGTCCAAATTCGTCTACTTCAGCTTATTCCACACATGTGAGCTGTCCTCTACACATGGGATGTGACACCTAACCAAAGGATATGGCTCATGCAAGCAATAGACTGATGTCATGTGTCATATGTCTAGAAAATAGTTTTTGGCCTTTTTAGCCACTAGAACTTGAATTAAATCATATGTACAACCTATATGATTATGGTACATGACAAGTACACTATTTTCACACGTGGGAACAGGCTCCACACATGTGTGTTTATCTATATACAAGATTTTTGGCCTCTACCAAGCTTATTTTTGCATTTTTCACAACCTGTGAGAGACATTATGCATACATTTTAATGTTTTCAAATCACCTGCTAAGTGCCATTCAACATTGAAGTCTCCAACTCCTGGAACATTGAGAAGTCCTCCATCCATATGGTCCTTGATGATCCTAGGATAAGATGTCCTTGAGAATATCCATGATAATGTATCATGATTCTCTTTTAGCACCTATCCAAAAAAATTAATCAGACTTAATTTACAATGTAATGAGGCTAGTTACTTGAAACGCTGCCAACCACCATATATCATTTTCTGACTGGACACTGAATCTGAAATCTTCTTGGTTCTCTATTTGTGATAGAACACCATTCATGAGAGTTATACCAATCCTCTCCATCTTCTGCCCTTTCACAATTTCTGACTCATCTAACTTAAGTACTATGATTATTTTGCCATTCACCTTTTCATAGGTTATATCATAGAATGTGACGATGTATCTCAGCAAGTAATTTAGATCAACAAATAAATTGTTTGATGAATTATAGAATATCGATCTTCCATCAGTTTCATACACCTCCTCAATATGAAATGGAGTTCCAGTGATCTTATGCATACCTATGTTTAATGTATCTCTCTCTTTCTTCAAGTGATATGTCCTAGGGATTGGGACTTTTCTAATTTGAACTTGCTTAGAAGCTTCTCTAATTAGTTTAAATATTGTTACATATGCTTCCCTGCTAATACCCACAAAATTACAAGCACCCTGAACTATAGTCTTATCTAAAAACATTTGAATGTCCACCATCAAAGACTCTGCTATTTTACACTTTACATGATACGCTCAGTGGATTTGCAAGTCAATATTATGTTCAATGACATTCCTAGTGAAGCATTGTCTTTAATATTCCGAGGAGCTACTAATGCAGATCTGCAAAAAAAATAGATAGTTAACAGAATATCGCCATAGCTGAAATTAAATCCAAATGTCATTGAAAAACTTACAAAAATTAGAATATGCTTACTTGAATGCACGGATCCTTCTATTTCAATAACCTCCTTTTGAAAGCATTTGAATATCCTTGCAACTTTTTGGCTTTCGCTTCTTACTTTCAGCCTTCTTCTTTGCCAAATCCACATCCTTCAATAATTGTAAGTTTTCAATACGAATAGAGTATAAGACTGATTGCATTTGCTCTAGTTCTGATTTGATATCGATTGTTATTTTCTGTAATGATTCATTATTTTTTTTAAGTTGTTCATTTTCTTCTAATGTCTTTTGGAGATGACAATCTCTATTCTGACAATAAGAGGATATCCGAATTAACTCACCTTCTAAAAAGTGAACTTTATTCATATAAAGTTGTTTTCCATGGTTCTGCAATCTTTCACAATATCCGAGTAATCCACTATGTCCATTGCATATCTATGTAACTAAATGAGTTATTGAAGAGAACGTGGGATGTGTCAAAGTGCTTGGATCTTGTGGATATGATGTTCCATCTATCCACAAATCCAAGTTTTTTTTTTCCTTCTGCCCTGTAACGAGAACAATCCTCAGCAGATATTTGAATTCCTTTGCCTCCTCTTCTCTGGAAAGGTGCCAAATCAATAGGGATATCCACATGTAGATGATACAATAATAAAGTAATCAGTTGCATCAAAGTACTATGACCAGATTCTATGAAGCAAAGCAAAGTACTCATCTTTGATTATATTATATACTATGTACGATCAATCCAAACTCCATGCTTGTATGCTTGATTCAAATTTGAAAATGACGCTCATTTTTTCATTCCAATAGGTAGATGGTGCTCATATTTCCATTCCAAAGTGATGATGGCGTTCATAATTGGAGATGGCACCCATATTTCCATTCTCGTGGAAGGAATGCATATGTAAACATTTTGCAATTTTTTCTTATTTGAATTTGGGAATGGCGGTCATATTCTAGATCTATTGAAAATATTGCCCTTTTTGTAACCAATGGAGGGAATATTTTTGAATTTATAAAGTTATACTACGAACTGTTAACAGTTTTTAACTGTGACTATAGACACTGTCGTTAGATCATTGGGAGTTGGAGAGGCCTTGGGAGTGGTGTGGGCAAGCAAATAAACAATATTGTTTTTTTATTTTGATATTTTTCTATATCCTACATGGCATTCCTTAAAGGGTCTTTTTGATATTGAGAACTCCTCTAATGCTTACTAGACCCAACGCCAACACCAGCAAAAAAGCTTCAACTCGGATTGTTTTAGCACATTTACATAGAGATCGATTTTTCCTTTCGGCAATCCCATTTTGAGATGGGGAATAAGCACAAGAAAATTCTCTCTTAATTCCTTCAACCTCACAATAATCATAGAACTTGTTGGAGATGTATTCACCTCTTCCATCACATCTCAAAGCTTTAACTTTGAAAGAAAGCTGTTTCTCAACATAAGCTTTGAAAACTAGGAAGTGTTCAAACACCATAGCTTTTGAAGAAAGAAGGTACAACCAAGTATATCTTGTAAAATCATCAATGAAGGTAACAAAACAAGTAGCACCACCAATACTTTTTGAGGAAGAATAATTGGAGGTACTTAGTCTTTTACTTGGTTCTAAGAGATATCCTCCTATATGTGCCATATTGTGAAGACTTCTTGTTATTGGACAATTATATGTTTGAGATTGTTCCAGACAAACTAGATGTTGCTACTCTCTTTCACTATCGGAATCTTCAAGGGTGTACTACCAAATCCTATGTGAAATTGTGCAACAGAATTTGAGATAGATCTCAAATATTCCACCAAAACAAGATAAACTAGATCAATCTCCATAATGAATTGAAGAGTATAGACAAGTTTTGATTCTACTTCTGGCACGTGTGAAATGCTTCAAAAGACAACACTATTGATTCAAAGAAATCTCAATGTGTTCAATAACTCAAAATTATGTCTTGATCTCAAGTTTTTTATATTGATTTCTCGAAAGAAATGGATTGTGAATCAAGCAAAATTGGATCAAATCAAAAAGTGGTCACTCAAATTTTGGGACTCTCCCTACCCTCTTTAAGAGCTTATAACTCTTGATAGACACATCAGATTGATTTGAGATCAATTTCTATGAAAAGTACTCCTTATAAGCTTTCCATCAAGCTGTAACATCAATATCTTTGGATCTAAGATGAAGGAAATAAAGAGGTCTGAAAAACTCTAATTTTCACATGTGCGGAATTCCAAAATTCCGTACAATGTCAATTCTGATCTGAAAATCTTGTTTCTATCCTCTTTGATCCAAACACTTTTCAAGAAAAGGTAAAAAAAAGTGGTAAATAGCTTTTTTGCTTGAATTGAGCTCACAAATTCTTGCACAATCAGTGATAATAGCATGCAAAGCTTAATTTGGCTCTGATACCATGATGAAAATCCAACAAGTTCACACGTGTGGGGGGAGAAGAACTCTCATGGATGTGAGTTCTACCGTTGATCCGCTCCTCATATCATTTACCTCTCCTAGAGATCCTCTTCGCGTGTGGCATTGGGTCGTCTTCACATGCGATGTGAAAGATATTATCCAAATTGTGCCCAAAAAGGAATATATCCTTGTTACTGCTGATATCCCCTATGGATATAGACTGAGAGGATCAAGGGTGATGAATCCGCTTTTACATATCATCAAATTCTACAAGTTGTTAAATCTTTTAAAGAAATAACAAGTGTCTCGCTCTGGAGAATTGTTTTTTTTCCATTCCACCAATCAAGCTGCTGTAGTTGCCAAGGCCTTAAAGGACAAGACACACGGATGCAGGGGCCATGATTTGCTATGAAATATTTCATATTGATTAATTCTTCTTTTTTTGATGGCATTTTTTAACATCATATTTTGTTTTTATTTTTCATTTTAATTTTACTCTATTTTTATTTGATAGGCACAAAACAAATGTCTATAATACACCGGGTGAGCGCCTTCTAAGCGCTTTTGAAATGATGTCTGTAGGCTATTTTTGTTTGTTAGACAAATGTCAAGTAGCACGACATTGTCGTCCAATGCCACAGAGGCTAATAAATTAATTAATTGATCTATTTTCATATGAGAATAATTGGATTTTAGATCTATGTTCTGGAACTGGCACCACTACTGTGTGTGCCCTTAAAAAAGAGAGAAACTGTATAGCTCTGAAGAAGGATTCTATGTAGTCGGTCTTCATTGTGCAAAGGGTTGTTGCCATAGAGGCTAATTAATTAATTAATTGATCTATTTTCATATGATAATAATTGGATTTTAGATCTGTGTTCTGGAATAGGCACCACTATTGTGTGTGTCCTTAAAAAAGAGAGAAATTGTATAGCTCTGGAGAAGGATTCTGTGTAGTCGGTCTTCATTGTGCAAAGGGTTGTTGCCATTAAAGATCTTCTGAATGCTGATGATGAAGTGGGTGCATATTTCGCCCACGACAACGAGAAAGTTCAAGTGGCTTCCTCATAGCCACAACCTCCTCTTAAAGACGAGCCTGGAAATTTTGCTGATCTCCAAGATGAAGATATTGAAGTTGGTGATGTTGGTGACGGTGCCCATGATGGGGATGGTCAACCTCGACCAACTCATAATGATGACAAGGTTTTGGATGTATAAACTTTATTCTAAATACAAATATCAATTGAGAATTACTATGAGATGTTTAAAATGTCAATTGTGTGTATCTTAAGTGTATTTTTTGTATGATGAAATCTATTTGTTTTCTCAATTATGTTTTAATCTTTTGTTTTTATGAAATTCTATATAACTGCTAACACTATTATGCTTTTCTATTACCTTGTGTTCTATTGATAATTTTGATACTAATTAGAATTTTAGTTTGTTTATATTTTAATATTTGAAATAATAAATCTAAAAGAATATGTTTCAAATTAATGCAAATGCATTTCAATTGGAAAAATATATATGATATAGATTCAATTATGTTATAAATTCTGATGAATTAAATATTGATTGTTTTATCATTGACCATTATATATTGGTGATGAACATATTCTTTTGCTTGTTCCTCTAATGATCGTGTTAAATACAATCAAACTGAAAGAGAGTTTTTTAAATTGACAAGAAACAAATTCATTTTACAACTTTATGTTTGGTTCAATTAATATATTAATTCAATATCCCAATAATTTAAATTGTGATAATTTTTAATTGTTAAAATATTAAATTTATGTAGATTTGTATGACTTGTGAATTTTGGTACTCGTTTTAATTTATTTGAATTTTTTTAGTTTTTCTATTACTGCATGTTAAAAAAATGTATTTATTCAGAATTTCATACACAATTTGTATTAATCAAGAATTTTAGATTTTTTAATTTTTTGGATAAAAAAGAATGTGCATGTTTTTAAAATAGACTGAAAAGTGCCAAATTTTAACAAGAATTTTTTTTGGGTAATCTGCAACATTACTTGTTTGATACACAATGGTGTTTTGGATCTATCTTTCTTTTTGCCAACAAAAGTAGAAGGCTCACCTTGATCTTGACCTTTTGACTACTTGTTTTTGCCTTTGCCCTTGAACTTGTCCCTTGAGAACATAGCCTCCTCCTCTCTAACTTGAGAAATGGAAGTAGATCCTCCTCTTGATAGAAGTCTAAACTTCTCATTCACCAAGATCTCTTGCAAATCCACCATACTTGGCAATGTCTTTTGAATAGCAAAACTTTGAACCAAATTAGCATGATCATCCAACAAGCCATTAAGAACAGCTTGAACAAACTCCACATCCTTAATGCTTTCACTAATGCATGCTAGTTCATCACTCAAAGCTTTAACTCTCTAAACAAAAGCATGAGCACCTCCTTCTTTTGAAGACTTTGAAAATTTTGTCTCCTTAGGGTTAGGACCCTACATGTAGACTTGGACTCATAAACCTTCTTCAAAGATTCCCAAACCTCACTTGATGTTGTGCACTAACTAACTTCCTTGAGAAGTTCATTTCTATCGGTTGATAGAACCAGGTCCCGTGGGAAGCCTATCGAGCTATAACCTCTGCTCTGATACCATGTTGGGAGATAAGAATCTCCCCATTGCACGGATTGCAATGGATCATGCAGGCGAACACAAATAGAATTGCGCGGTGCTTTGCAAAAAAGAAAAGAGCAGACAGTAAGACAAAGTGGTAAGAGAGTCAGATAGGAAACAGAATAGCAAAAGCATACAATACTGACAAAGACTCTGAACACAATAAGAAGACAATAATTGATTCAGATTAATGTATGAAAATACAAGTCAAATTGATGCTATGAGCACAAGACAATAGTGGACGAAACCACGTGCTCAGGAAGCTAACTCCGCTCTGTAAAAGCTATGAGCTTATTATTGATAATTAATCTGAAAGAAAAAATGGATGCGTGAAAACATCTACAATGTCTGTCTCTGATACTTCTAGTGTATGCATTTTATATGATTACAATAGTTATCTCTATATACAATTGTGCAGATGAGTGTACAAGAAGGTGGCGTGGAGTCGTTATGCCGTATGGAGTAGATCGTGGCAATTGTTGTTATTCTCCAAGTAATTGCACAATACAAAGATGGGTGTGAGAAGGCTTCGACTATTCGGAGTCGAGCATGTCGCTGTCGATAGTTGATAAAGTTGGGATACCAGTCCTCGACGATAGTCGGTTGAGTTGTCAGATTCCCCTGACAAGTCGATAAGTTGGCCAAGTCGGTCTTACTCGACAAGTTGCATGTCTTCGATAATAGAGTATTTCTGCAGACCGTGCGACAATGCATGTAAAATTGCAACAATATGAACAAAACTAGATTAACATGGGATTTAGGAGAGTAGAGGAATAAATCCAACAATTCCAAAATCAAAATATAAATTCATTTCACAAAATAATTTCCCACACTTTCCTAACTTATATTTTGAGCTTTTTATTCTCATCTAATGTCGCAAATGCCTTAAGATAATCTTAAACTTTTATGATTTTTGATATTATAACATGCCAAAAATATATAAAAAAATCCAAAACCTCACTTGTAATCCATACAACATAATTATCATTATTACCAAACTGCATAACTCATAACCAAAACATAAATCCATTTCAATTACAAATCTTATCAATTTTTTAAAACATTAAAATGTCTATTACAAACTTACAACAAACCAATATCCAAAATAATTTCAAAAACAATATATGAATTAATTACACAAAATAATTGCTCACAACAATAGCTAGAATGCCTTATCCTTATTCATACTATTATCACATGGCAAGGCCATTGTGGTACATATACAACCAACGGGGTTGTCTTGGTTGGTTAGCTTGACATCCAAAGTTTCTTTGGTCTCAGGTTCGAGCCTCTCCTTGGAAACCAAAAAGCATTGTGGTACATATACACATAGTAACGGGGTTGGCTCAACTAGTTAGCTTGGCATCCAAAGTTTCTTTGGTCCCAGGTTCGAGACTCCCCTTGGAAACCAAGAAACATTGTGGTACATATACACATAGTAACTTCTAATCGTATAACTTCTAATCGTATAACTTCTAAATTTCATTTAGGGAGGTGTCTTCAAAATACAAAGTAAAATGCCCTAATCACTCCTTTACTATTCTACGCGAGGTCAACGGCATTTGTTTCTGCTCTCTTCAGACAGACTGCTGCCCTGGCTTCCTGCCTTGTTTTGCTTCCTCCATTAAATTTTCCTCCTCTTCGCATCCAAGCCAAATTCTCTAGCTCTCTGGCCTTACTACCTTACTCCTCCGCCATCAGAAATCTACCCATTATCGTCAGTGGTGTCAGAAGTTTTCAAGCGCGGGGTCCTGTCGCCAGTATGGTGAAAGGAGTTCGTGTCTATGAGCTCGGTGGTCCAGAGGTGCTGTTTATCTATCTATAGCTCATCCTTTCTATCTGCTTTTTATAAATTCTTGTGGACTTCCATTCTCACGTACTAGTAGTTCTCTTGCTTTAACAAGGATATTTGACCAGAATTGGCGATTTATTCGTGACAGTCTCATTGTAGCTATCTGGATCACAATTGGCTTGAATCTTGGTTATAAGAGAAGTGCTTTGTTGTCCAAAGCATTTGGTCCTGATTGTTTGATGAAATTGAGCAGGCCTGTAAGCAGGTTGACGCCTCCATTTCAAGAGAAGTTAGCAACCTCTGAATGAGTCCCCGGATCCCTATGCCAATCACAAGCACATCCCTTCAAGCTAGTGACCTTGCTATTTACATCGTTCACAAAATCGCCATAGGCGGATGATTTGACCATTTATCTTACAATGGAGATTAGCACTGCTACATTTTATTTTTATTTTTATCAATTTTTTTTTTCATACATGTTAAGCAACTAGTGGTTGTTATATACAACATATATACAACTTGACAATGTCATTTACGGAGCTAAGCTCCTTAGATGTCACTACACAATGGTCGAGATTCGAGCCTGCACCCTTTTGGTGGCAGTCAACAACTCTACTCATGCACCGCACTCCGATGGACATTACATTTTACAATGGACATGGATATAAAAGAATATGACATCTTGACCTCAAAAGTGGGGTTGGTTCCCAGCTAGAGAAATAGGCTTGTAAATTTGGTAAATGTTCCTCACCTTTACGTCTTTATACCATAAGCTTTCGTGTATATAAATGATCACTGATATAATCCAAGAAAACTCTTTTAGGCTTGGAATGTTAGAAGAGTAATGCCTATTTTGTTCTATATCAATCCTCATTGACTGTAACAATTTATGTTTTATGTGTAATGTACTTGTGTCATGGGGGCTTAATAATATAAACATCCATTGTATCTCCAAAGTACAAGATTAAGTGGTTAACAAGCCCAAGGCTATTACAAACTTGAGCTAATAATATTAGATCAATGACATGTCATTAATGGGCCCGACGTAGCATAAGCATACAAGATTCATACCATATTTTGAAGTATGAATAGGGTTCATATCTCAATGTAGTTGAAGTAATTATGCGGATGCCTACATGCTTTGAGAGATTCTAGATAGTGATTTGATGTTTTTTTGTGCTTTTTCCTTCATTTGTGTGACTATGAGAGCTAGTCATCTTCATGAACATCTCTTATGAAGCGTGTTTCTTGCGTGTCCGTGTCTTCAAATCTTGAAAGTTGATAGTTTTTTAAGCTTTGGTTTAGTTGTGTGCAAGAGCACATCAAAAGCTTCCAAGGGGCGCTCTCTCTACCATGAATGCTATTGTAGGAGAAAATTAGATCACTTCAAAGGGATTGGAACACAAAATCTTACTACAACTTGGGTGCCAAGATTGCTTGCATGTGTTGCAAGAAACTTCATTGACAATTTGCTGACAAAAGCCGTAGATAGGGAGATCTTTTGTTAGAGTGACTAGTTGAAAAAGTTCGTGATTGAATTGAGCAAGTCAAAAGGAGACCAACAATATCAAATTTGCATAATAGACAAATTTTTTAGAAGCTTCCAAAGGCCCCCTTTTATCTTATAGGGCGTAGTTCCATTCGGTTAGGGTGTTACACAAGTCAAATATGCTATTTCGAAGAGCAAGGAAGAGCTATTCAGCTACAATGTCAATGCCTTATTCTTTTGTGTATCTTGAAAGTGGCATAGAAATTGAGGTGTTAGAAATCCTAGTTATATACGTGAATCAATTTGAGATTTAAGTGGGGGCAACAATACTAGGCTCTAGCCTTATCAAAGTTCTTAAACACCATACAAGCTATAGTAATCTTGTGGTGAAAGCTTCGCCTATTCAAACCCAACATCCCTAACTTTTGGTGAATCACTTTTGGCTAGCACCACTACCTAGATTTCCTTTTTCTTAGAGACTTGATTTTTATCACTAGAAGTCACTAGATTTTAGCTTACATAACATGTGACTTATATCCAGGAGTCATCAAAGTACATTAATCATGGGGTGCAATTGGGTAGAGGTTGTGGTCTATCAACCATACCAAGATATGACATGGAAGAATTTAGATACAATTTGATAGTTTTTGACACTCCTCAAATCTTGATGGAAGCAACATGGATTTGGTCTCAACTCCTAAAGATGACCTAACTTTATGAAAGGAGCCTTTCCCAAAGGCTTGGTAAAAATGAAATGCCAGCCACATAATCCGACGATGTAGATACATGTTGGAGTTGTATATTCAAATTTATGTGGACTAACTCAAATTAGGTCTCTAGAGGCAAGAGTTTTGTAGATGGCTTCACAAGTAATATTCAGGTCTATTTATGAAAGTCTCAAGCTTTGAAGTACTTCAAATACTTCAAATCTCTTATGGAAAATTAAACAAGGAAGAAAATCAGCATACTAAGATTAAACAAAGGAGGTGAGTACATATCTAATTTGTTTGTTGAGTTCTGCAAAGCTAATGGCATTCAACAACATGTTGCTCAGTACACTACTCAACAATATGTAAGAATAGAATGATTGTAAGAATACTCTCAACAGTAAAAGTTTATCAAATTTCTTTTGCAAAAAAGCTATAAGTATGATAGTAAATCTACCAAATAGAAGTCCAACAAAGTCCATTGAAGGAATTTCACATGAGGAAACATCTACCGAAATAAGATTAAGGTGGCACACCTTTTTCTGGGTAAATGACATATCCTCACATTGCCAAGGGTAGACACACAAGTTGAACTCAAAAGTGGTAAATTGCATATTTCTGGGCTAAAGTGACAAGGAGAGGGTTATAGATAGTATAAACTTGAGAACAAACAAGATTTTGTATTTGAAGAGGATGACAAACTTCTTATTTGGAAGTAAGAAAAAGAAGCTGAGGAGTTCACATCGATCCTTGGCTCTCAAGATGAATTTGTTGGACAAGAATCACAAAAACAAGAAGTTATTGTAGGTTCGAGGCTTAGATGCAGCAGAGTGCATTTCGTTGCATCTTCTTTTTGAACAACGAAATTTTGCATTTTTTTTGCTTATGGCAATTTTTTTTTTTGCATATTGCAATCACACACATGTATGTTAGTAACCAATGAAGACTTTTGACTACTATTGATCCCTAAGTTCGATATCAAGGGTCATTAAGAGTTATCCTTGGTTCAAAGGAACATCTGAAATCCTTAGCAAGATACAATGTGTTCCAGTCCAGCTCCACGTATAGAATCCTGCTCCAAAAATATGAAAACGGTGTTTTCCCCTTAAACAACAATCAGTTAATTAGTGAATCTGTGCATCATGAACTGTGTTGCAGCGGATCGTGATCCGGAAGGATCTCGATTTGGATCGAGCGTTTTGGATCGTGAGCGTTCCGGGACCAAAAACGCTAACCCGGAACGCGCTTAAAATTTTGTGGGCCGCGAGCAGGCAGCCCGTGGCCCACATAAAAAAATTTGGCTTGTTAAACAGGTACTGATGCCCTCCAACAATATACTTGTTGCCTTGTATTCCTTTGACAGAAAAAGTAATGCTTACAGTAACTGCTCTTGATAATTGATGGCAAACTTGATAAATGAACTGCTCTTGAAAAGACCTTCCATTTGATACCCATATTGGCATTCAAAAAAATTTTAATTTTTTTTTAAAAAAAGCGTTCCGGGAAACCCTCATGGGAAATCCCGGAACGTGATCCGGAACGCGATCCGGAACGTGTTCCAAATCGCGTTCCGGATCGTGGCCTGCAACTTTGATCATGAATCAATGAATCGGCAATATAATGCATAATATCTTGGAAAAGTAAACTCCTACAATGCAGAAATTTTTTTTGGAAATATTAACACCAAATTCCCCATGAAAGGTGTTGTTTTTTGAGACCCATATTGCAAAAAAATAAAGGGACAAGATTCTAGGCCAAAATCTTGCAACATGTTCCGGATGTTGGAAGAAGGAAAGGATGCTCAATAGAGAAATGGCTGTAGTCTATAGAGGCACTATCGGGCTTTGCAGAATAATCCTTCTCCTAATGCATGACAACACCTATCAAATTTGAACAAAACTATTGCGACTATTGTCACATTCGAATTCTCAGTGATTCTAACTTTGAAATCATCAGAATCGGTTAGATTGATTTCGTAGACAAACATAACAGAATAAACATTGTTGTATCAAAAGTATTTGATACTTCAGACAAATCTATAAGAGAACATAACAAATAGAACAGAGAAGCATTCGATCATTCTGACATAATACTAAACGATGATCAATTTGGTAAGTAGCATGTACAAATCAATATAATCGTGAGCACAAAATAATAATGGATGCAACCACGTACTCTAAACTATCTCTGAGTATTTTGACTCTATCAAACACTTTTGCTACTAAGCAGTAAGCATTTCTAGCAATGCGCTATATTAATCTCCAAGATCAATAGCTGAAGAGTTGAAGATCTAAAGAACTGAAGATTTGCTGAAGAAGTTAACTGAGAAAGTGATCAACTATTTATACTAGTTATGAAGGTCGTTTAGGCTAATCCAAATGACAGTCGAAGACAGCTGTCTGGTCACAGATGGCAATTGGAGCTTAGCCATATTGCGTTGTCACTTATCCAGTTGGGCTTCTTGGAAACTACTTGCAAAAAACCGTTAGGGCAAGTCGTTAGCTTCAAAACGAGTGGAAACAAGTTCTGTTAACACTCAATAGTTCGAACACCTTCGATGTTCTTTGTCGAACCCGACTGTTAGTTGTTCCTGTGTTGTTGTAGACTGTGTAAAAACATGAGTAAAACTGTAAAACTGGATAGATTAATGGATGTAGATTAAAGATCGATTATTCAGATAATCCAAAACTCCCCCTTAATCTGAATCCATGAATGCTTTGACCTTCAAACTTAGTTCTGCACAAAATCTTTTGTGTGCATTCAAGCTCAGCGCCTTCGTAAAAATGTCTATTGTCATGTCTCGCGTTTGACAGTACTCCAAGCTAACCTCTTTGTCGAAAACTTTACTTCTGACATAGTGATACTTAATTTCAATGTGCTTACTCTTGGAATGAAACCTGGGGTTGGCCGATAAAGCAATAGCACTTTGATCATCACAAAAGGCAACTGTCGGAGCACTCTGCTTCAGACAAACGTCCGATAGTAAGTTTTGCAACCACACTGCTTCCTTTGTTGCTTGAGAGGCAACGACATACTCTGATTCTATAGACGATAGAGCTATTGAGGTTTACTTGCGACTGTTCCATGAAATCAAACCACCATTAAGGAAGAATGTAAATCCAGATGTGGATCTACGAGTGTCTACATCTCTTGCCCAACTTGCATCTAAATACCCACTGAGTATATTGAGTTTGTCATTGTCGACTGCTCCATAATAGATGCATTGGTCTATAGTAGCTGGAATGTATCTCATAACTCTTATAAGAGCTTTCCAATGTATAATACCAGGATTAGCCATATACTGACTTAAGGAACTGACTACAAAACCTATGTGTGGTCTGGTATAGATTATCGCGTGCATAAGAGAACCTATTATCAAATGATATGGGTACTCACACATCTACTCCTTCTCTTCTTTTGTTTGAGGACACTGGTCCTGTGACAATTTGAGGCCTGGGTCCATTGGTGAGTGAGCTAACTTGCAATTCATCAAATTGTATCTGATTAGTATATTGTAAATGTACGTCTTTGTCTCTTTGAATTTGAATACCAAGACAGTAATGAGCTTCGTCCAGATCCATTATGTCGAATTCTGAGGCCAACATTTGGTTTGCATCTTTTATCAATTTGACACTATCGCTGAATAGCCGTGTGTCGTCCACATACAATGTGATAATAATAAAAGAATGTTGCATTGACTGAAGTCATTCGAATTTGAAGCGTTTGGGTTATAACCACATTCGATAACGAAAGTGTTGATCCTTTGGAACCAAGCTATAGCAGATTGCCTCAGGCCATAAAGTGCTCTATGGAGTTTACATACATGATTCTCCTTGCCGTTGATTAGATAACCTTTGGGTTGTATCATGTAGATATCTTCTTCGATATCTCCATTCAGATACGTTGTTTGTACATTTATCTGATGTATCTCCAGATTCGCTGCAGCAACATGCGATAGTAGAAGTCCGATTGAAGAATGCTTTACTACCGGACTGAAAGTCTTAGTATAGTTGATATTTGGGATCTGAGAAAATCCTTGTGTGACAAGTTGAGCTTTCCTTCGATTGTTATTTCCATCCGCTTTGTATTTGATCTTGAATATCCATTTGCAATCAACTACATTTCTACTCGGAGGTAATTTGACAATAATCCAAGTCTGGTTTTTGATAGAGATGAATACTCTCTATCCATAGCTTTGTTCCATAGATCGGAGTCTGACTGATTGAGTTCTTCTTTGACAATACTTGGCGTTCGCAGATTCATCGATGTACCTGTTAGGTGGTCTATGATCTCTTGTCGATCTTCTGGGAGATGAATGAGGCTGATTATCATTTTCTTAGTTATGTTGTTGCTGAGCTGCAACATCTTCTTTGATTCGCTGTTGATAAGCTGTTCGCCTAAAGTTGACGCATTTTGACCTTCGATACGAATAGTCGAGTTGAAAATAGGCGTGTTCGATAATTCGACTGTCTCAGCTTTGCCCTTACCTTTGAGGTTGATAAACTGATCCTCAATAAAGACGATATCTCGGATGGTGAATATCTTCGATTCAACGGATCACACAGCTTGTAAGCTCTATTTGAAGTCGTATAACGAATGAAAATAGATTTGAGTCTAGCTTCTTTTTTATTTCCTGCGGTATCTACGCGTAGGCAATACATCTAAAAACTTTGAGGTTTGATAGTGAAGGTTTGGAGCCTAGAGCTTGTCCAAATTTATAAGGTGTTTTGTCTGAGAGCTTTTTAGTCGAGCATCTAATCTGAATATAAGCTGCAGTGGAAACGACTTCAGCCTAGAAGGATTTTGGTAGTGTCATGTGATCAAGCATACACTTAGCCACTTCGACTAAGGTTTGATCCTTTTTTTTAGCAAGACCATTCGACTGAGGCCAATAAGAAGTAATAAATTGTTGCTCAATGCCTTTGCTAAGGCAATACTCCTTGAATTCGGTTGAGATGTATTCTCCCCCATTGTATGACCTTAGTGCTTTAATTCTTTCACCAGTTTCAAATTTTGCACACTCCTTGAATTGTTTGAAGAGGTTGAAAGCCTTCGATTTTTGCTTAATGAAATAAAGAGTTGTTCTTCTCGAAAATTCGTCAATGAAGGTAATAAAGTACTTTGCACCAAGCAACGACAAAGTTTGCATCAATCCCACATATATCTGAGTGAACAATGTCTAGAACATCTTTTGTTGCATGCTTATGACTCGATCTAAAAAAAATGCTTTCTGACAATGTAGCTATGGCAGACAGGGAGGTCAATCTTTTTGTCTAGATAATTGAGATCAAGTATTAAGGACTGTCTAAACATATTCGATAGTAGATACATATATATGATTCAAGTGACCTAACCTATAGTGCCAAAGTAATGCTTTATTGACTAGAACAGAAGTATTCAAGGCTTGACTTGTGTCAGAATAACAATGAATTAGTCTATATAAGTATCCAAGCCTCTTTCCGAGTGCAAGGAACTTATTCATCCTATCGATAATTCGCCATTGATTAGATTCAAATTCTTCCAATGACCTAAATCAATGATTTTGCTTACTAATAACAGATTTGTTGACAGTTTAGGTACATACAAAATATTCAATAGTAACTTGAATGCTGGAAAATTCAATCCTAGAATGCCTTCACCCTCAATAGTGTGTGTACTATCGTTGCGAAGATGAATGAATTTCTTTGTATTGTAAGGCGTATAGCAATGGAAATGTTTGCGATGACTGGGGTTGAGTGGCTCTAGAATCGAAAAACCAAGCATTATTGACTTGCGCTTTTTGATCTCTGATCATAAACGCTCCTTCATCCATGTTGTGAATTGGGGATTGAGATGTAACTGCAATTGCATTCACCTGCTGATCTAATTGCTTGTTGTTGGAATTCTTCGCCTTCAATATTCCGCAATCTTGAATCTCATGATTAGTGTGTTTGCAATACTTACAGAACATTTTCTTCTTCGACTGTGGATTTGATAATTGCTCTTGACTCTGTGTTGGCTTCTAATTCAATGGTTTAGAGCTTTTCTTCTTATGACGTTTGGTGCCTTTGTTTCTATATAGTTTATGTCTTGAAGCAGGGGCCAAGGGTGTAATACTCATATTGATGAGGACCTTAACAGCCTGCAGTTTGAGAAAAGAAAATTAGATAAGAACTCCTATGTGAAAAAGGAGAAAGAGCATCTAATTAATGAGGTCTGGACAACTTAGTCATCATAGGGAGTATTAGGTCCTTACGGAAAAGGGATAGAACAATCTTTCGAAGGAATTTGACATGAAAGATTGGTTAGGAACTCTAGTTTTTTGAGAGAATATAGCATTATTATATCCTAAGTGACATATGCTTATGCGATCTTGAAAAGACTCAACTTGCAAGATTTTCAACCCGTCAATACTCATTGATGCAAACAGTAAGCTATCCGGTGAAGGCAACTTCCCTGATGCAGACAAAACTCTATATGAGCAACTTGTGGGCAGCTCAATCTACTCGATGACAAACCAGATATGGCCTATGTAGCTGGGATACTTAGCTGTTTCATGAGTAAAGATGACGGAGTCAAATTGGAAAGCTGCAAAGAGTATATCACAATATGTAAGGGGTGGGTACAGCAAATTATGGGGGACAAAAAATGATGTCAAAGGCTTACAGTTGTTGGGCTTTACAGATGTGAATCTCAACTACAAGTTTTTCTTTTAGTTTGGCTTTTGGCACTATTTCTTGAGTAGTAAGAGGCAATCCTCTAATGCAAGATTGTTAGAAAGCATCTAGAACAAGTGGCACCTACAAAATCATATTATGGCAACTGAAGTCATATTCAGCTAACCATGAACCCTCTGTACTAACTTCACCAACAAAAAATAGTGGTTGATCAACATTCTATCAGAGAAAAGTTACATACTTGAGAAATAGAGCTTGAGTACTGCATCACCGACTATCAAGTCATCGATATCTTCACTATTTTGACCTGCGTTGTCTTTAAAGTAGGGTAGGGTGTCCATAAACAGTTTGGGAAAGATACTGTATACGTTTTAGTCAGAGTGGTTGTCAAAGTGTTTGGACTTTTAAGTTAGTCCATTTCTTTTTAATGATCTCTTCATCATTCATTCCTTATGTTGAAAAAATGCTTGTAATGTCCCTGACAGGTGCTAAAATATGAAGATGTGGAGGTAGGTGAACCTGGTGAGGGCGAAGTGCGTGTGAAAATTGATGCTATCGGTCTTAACTTCATTGACGTCTACTTTCGAACAGGCGTCTACAAAGCAGATCTTCCATTTATTCTTGGTAAGTATGAGCAAGTGCCCTTTTGGCTTCTTTCAAGCGATTCTGTGAGCCATTTGTTGCGAACAAAAGTTTTCTCTGGTGATTGACCTTCTAAATACGGCATATTGACAAGGTTGATTATGCAAGCAATTCTTTCTAGTTTATGCAGTTTATAAAAGAGGAGGTATGTCAAATTAAATATAGTCACTGTCAGCATTCGTTGTTATCCTGGATTGATATTGTACGTGGTCGTAAAGGTTATCTTGCATTCCATTGTTTTTTCCTGGGGGCTTCAAATGGGGATTCAAAAGGCAGAAGAGTGAAGAACTACAAAATAAATCATGCACCATCTTTGATTTCTGACCAGCCACCAAAACTTTCTGCCTTATTACTTGGAGTAAGTTTTTACCAATAAGCCACTTATTTTTGTTATGAGAATGGCAGGAAGGGAAGCTGTAGGTGTGGTGACAGCTGTTGGGCCAGGCCTTACTGGAAGAAAGGTTGGGGACAGAGTTGCATATGCTGGAAATCCAATGGGCTCCTATTGTGAGGAGATGGTTCTTCCTGCAAATGTTCTTGTTTCTGTACCTGATGCCGTGGACTCTATCACAGCTGCTGCTGTCATGCTTAAGGGAATGACTGCACAGTTTCTTCTTCGCCGCTGCTTCAAGGTATCATCATTTGCTTCTTATGATATGCATTTGGTTACAACCAGGCAAGGTTTAATTTCTACTATATCGTATTTGTTTGGTCTATTTACACCTTTTTTTTGGTCAGTTATTCATGTTTCTAAGGTAGCTGCCTATTGTCTCCTCTCAGAAATGGCTTTGTATGCTGGTTGCAGAAGTTTGTATGTTGATTAAAGCTCTCTCACTGAAAGATCTGTACATATATGTGTTTCATGAACATGGAAGTTATTTCTGTACAGGTAGAACCGGGGCATACAATTTTGATACATGCTGCAGCAGGTGGAGTTGGATCCCTACTTTGTCAATGGGCTAATGCATTGGGTGCAGTGGTGATTGGCTGTGTGTCCAACAAAGAAAAAGCAGCTCAGGCAGTTGAAGATGGCTGTCATCATGTTATCATTTACAAAGAGCAAGATTTTGTAGAACGTGTGAAGGATATTACAGATGGTAAAGGTGTTCAGGTCGTGTATGATTCAGTTGGCAAGGACACTTTTCAGGTTAGTAGTGATTTATTGTCAACAATAGAGGTTGCCCAGTTTAAATTGCTTTATTGCTTGTGAGATGAATGCCAATGCCACAAAGTGTTTGCTGGCCTTCAAGATACCTATTCTGCCAAAAATCATGGCCCGCCAGAAATTATATGCATTTGTTGGCTAGCTTTACTTGAGAACAATGCGAACTGAGAATAATATGAGATAAGTCAAATTAGATTGATCGGTGGCATTGTTACTTTCAAACCCGTTCGAATGTTTTTTCAAACTCGTATGAAACCTTAACGTTTCATACTCATTTGAAACCTCAAATGATCAAACTGTTTTTTTCTGGGAACCTAGGGCCCCAAAAAAGAAGTCAAACGGTTCCCATGTGAATATTAGGGACGAATCTGGCCCCAAAAGAGAACAAAAAACCATTGCTTGAGCACCTTGCACCTCCTGAGCACTTTTCGTCCTATTCAAACAATTAAAAGGCGTTTTGCACAAAAGATTATGAACTTTGTTACTCACAGTAAATTTAGTGCATTTGTTCAATGGACATGAACTTTTATGATATATTTACCTTTTCAATCCTTAAATCAGCACTTTGATTGGTCAAAACCCAAAAAAAACACTTCAGAAAGGTCAGCAATGTTCCAAATGTTTGAGTTTCATTTATTGTGAGATTTTCATGCAAGTTGCTATCATCTGTTTTGAGATAATATCTTCTATCTGTAGTGGTGCACTTTGTGTACCAGCTACTTTCTCTGGTTTCAGTTTAATTTGGAGCAAGCTGAAATAATGAAGCATAACTTTCCTTCCATTTCGAAAAAGGAAGTTGGAATTGATTTGATTTACTTTGCTCTTTAGTACCGTTCTTCATCGAGGCTGCGCTTGTCCTTGATGTCTGCAGTTATCATTGGCCCAACTCAACAGAAATTTGTGCTCAATTTTGAAATCATAATTATGAGATCAAGCATGTAGAGAGCAGTGTGAGAACTTCCAGGTTTATTACTATCTTGAAGTAGATAATGCTAAGTTTACGACCTTTTAATGCAATAGAAGTCTACAAGAGATTAACATCACCTTCATTTAGAACCTAACAGCTTTCTAAAAATCTTTCTTCAGAAATAATCACATCAAACCATAGAATTAATGAACCGTTAACGGTTCAGTACGGTTCCGAGAACCGTACAGTTCTCAGAACATTTATGCAGGAACCGTGTGAACCGTGGCAGGTAATTAATTAATAAATTAAATTTTTTTTCTCAGTACACAGGTCTGTGTGGATTAACAGTACGGTTCTATGGTCTGTCCAAATCTGTTATGGATCAGGTCCAAATCTGTGTCTGTGTGGATCAGGTCCTATTTTGGACCAGAAATTCTATTATGGATCAGGTCCAAATCTGTATACAGACGAATTTGGTGATTAGATAATTAATTAATTAATTAATTAATTAAATACTGGAACCGTACCACAGTTCAATGAACCGTGGTACGGTTCCTTCCACGGTTCCCAGGGCCCACAGTTCTGGGAACCATGGGTTCTATGCATCAAACATAAATGAGATTGCCATGTCTGCAGAAATGAGAACCAAACTCCATTTTCCACTCTTAATGCTTTATGTATGCAATGCAAGCTGGGCCTCTTCTCCAAGGTGTGTGTCAACCCGATTTTGTTGGAATACAGGAGCTCCCAAGCTCTTTTTTGATAGAATTATCTGAATAAGCAAGGAGATTAACCCTTTTTATGTATTTCTTGAATCTGTTTTCTTATTTAAATCATCTACATTTGAATGTAATTTATGATCTGGCTGAATGTATTTCTTTGAGGTTCGATCAAGAACAAGTTTTGAACTGGCCTGTTTGCCTAAGTGTTGTGGATGGCTGCAGGGATTGAGATAGAGTAATGCCATCGGACTTCTAGCTGTCTTTGGGACATGCTATCTACTTTGTCATTGGGAGTGGGATAAGAAGCTTGTAAAGTATTCTTGTTGGAATTCCTAGGTCTGGGATTGAATATGCGTGATACAACTGTTTTTGGGTTAAACACATTGTCCTTTAAGAATTTTTCAGCCTTTACCCAAAGGCTGATAACGTACATAGTGTGTAAGTTTACCAACATGTTCATGGTGATGTGATAAAAAAGCACATAATGATTGTTCAGGCCTCACAACCATGAAATACTACAATGTCCTAACATGGAATGTGTCACATGGTCTAGTAGTAGCGACAAGGTTAAGCTTGTGGAGAATGTGAATAGGACCATAGTATCTTGGAGCCAGTTCGTCTATTTGAGACTCACCTTGACTGGCAAGCAAAGCGCAATCTGAATCAGTCATCCTTTTATGGATAAACTGTACATGCATGTTGTTAGAGATCTAAACACCACATTAGGGCAAACACTAACTGATCCCCCCAACCTTGCCAACTCCCTGATATGGAGTAAGCCCCTCCTAGCCCAGTGTGAGGACTGGTAGCATGCATACTGCCAAGTGTCAGCCACGTGACACTGACGTGGCCGACTGTACGTCGGGACCCAACGTCGGACCCTATCCTGCTGACAGGTCCTTAAGCTGTGTTAGGCCCGCCATGGCTATGGTCCGTGCCGGGGCACACTACTCACACTGTCTTGCCCTGTTGGACGTGTACGCTAGACACGCCCCTGACTGTGGTATCTGACCTCTTGTGTTCTCTAGGGTTCGGCACTGGTTACATGCTCGTAACACGTGGTGTCTATTCAAAGCAATTTTGTATTCTAAGTTTTAACTTCCAAATGTAGAAGTTAGAACCGTTGAACTTGTCAATGACTCTAGCTATATGAGACATGATAACAGTATACAAATAGAACAAACTTAATCTCTTGGTTTATTTGGACTAAGCTCTGATACCAATCTGATGGGGCAAGGGAGATAGGAAGAACGAGAACGGAGAAGAGAGCAGGAATATTGCAGAACAACTCTCCCGTTATAATCAACTGCTAGGTGCAAAAACAGTCTAATAGACAGCTTATGCTAAAGATAATCACTGCCTTGTGTGTTCTGATTGTCCAACATGCTCTAAAACAAAGAGTACAGTCCACCGAAGAGATTGACCATGCATCCTGGATGGTTTTCTAGATAGCACACACACTAATATGCAAGAATCATTGAGAACTATAAATAACAAATACCACCATTGAAGAAGGCTACCTTGCAAACCCTAACATGCATACACCACAAGGAGGAAAAATATTCATCAAATGAAAAGAGGAAAGACATGATTTATGTTCTACAATTTGGTGGTGAGTTAGTTGTCCACTATTCTATGGGTTTGACTAAACATGACTTACAACTATTTTGGCCCCATTTTATTACTTTTGTGCCCAATGACTCAATACCTCCCTATTTCTTCATTCTTTGGATCCTTTTATAAGTAACCAAACTAGTATAAATAGGAGCTGAAGACCCATTAAGTAGTTGATTGATTTTGGTGTCCCGAACTGTTTGAAGGGAGATTTAGTTTTGGGGATCTTCGTCGGAGAATCGCTTGAGCTATTGATAGCCTTTGACTTTCATTGATTTTTCTCTGATGGATATGTTTTGTGAATGCTCTTTGTCTATTGCTTCTATACTTCATTTGATCCCAATTTATTTGATTAAGCTTATGACATGGTATCAGAGCACTTATCCGTCCATTTTTTTTCTTCCTCCATCTCCGTCTCATTTGCTGCCCCTCTCCTTTTTCTCCATCTTTTCCAGCCCTCTTTTTGATCCGCAAACTTTCTCTCGCCCCTCCTCCTTGTTTGCTCCTGCACTTCCGCTAGTCTCATCTTGTTGTATGTCTCTTCCTCTCCTTCTACCCCTTTTGCACTCCCCCCACCAGCCTCTTCCGCTACCCTCCTTTGCCCTCTCCTCTTTGTTGTTTGGTCTTCCATCAATCCTCTCGCTCATTTTCACCCTTGCCCTATCTTGTTGCCTCCTTTCAGCTGTCTTTTTTCTCCTCTAGCCTTGATCTTGTTGCTTGTTGCCTTCTTACCCTACCTTCATGACTTTAGACGTAGTTCTTGATTCTTTTGATCAAGTTTTGACCTTTATTTTTTATTCCATCTTGTCTAGCCTCGTTCCGACTTGTTTTTGTGTGTTTTTTGGGTCACCGATTTGATCCCTTTGTTTGATTTCTAGCTCTTCTTTGGATGACATCCAATCTCAATTGGATGCTTCTAATTCTTGGTTAGTTGACTTTCGGACTTCTATTATTAATCATAGTTCCTTATTACATGGTCTTTAGACTTCTATTATTAATCATCGTTCGTTATTACATGGTGTTTAGACTTCTAGGCTCTTTTGAATTCGCTCTCAGATTTTATAACCGGTTGTCACAATAACCCTAAATTGAATTCTCTTGTTAATAGATTACAACTGCTTCTATCGATTTCAATACCAACATACTGCTCCGCCTCCTCATGGGTCTTGTTGCTTCTACATCACAATCATTGGATCTGGCTGAATTGTGGCATGCAAGGTTTGGGCATCTCAACTTTGCAAGTTTGAAGAAGTTGAAGACATTTAATATGGTAAAAGACATGCCTAATATTGAGCAGCCGGAAGGGCATGTATGCGAGGGGTGCATACTTGGAAAGTTTCAAAGGAAACCTTTTCCAATTGATGGAACTATAAGGGTTCTTGATAAATTTGATTTGGTTCATAGTGATGTTTGTGGTCCAATGAGGACCGAATCCATTGGAAAGTGCATCTATTTTGTGACTTTTATTGATGACTTTTCCCGTTTTACATGGATCTATCCTATGAAGGCTAAATCGGAAGTTCTTGAACACTTCAAAGATTTTCTAGCAATGGTGGCAAATCAGTTTGGGCATACTTTGAAGACCCTACGCACCGATCGAGGGGAATACATCAAGAGTACGTTCGGTGCATTTCTTCGAGAGAAGGGAATTCTACATCAAATGACAACTCCTTATACGCCTCAACAAAATGGTGTTGCCGAGTGAAAGAATCGCAGACTTATGGAGATGGCCCGTTGCATGCTCAAAGCAAAGGGGCTGCCTCACAAGTTTTGGGCTGAAGCGATTATAATGGCGGCATACATAAGCAATCGTAGTCCTACTAAAGCATTGAAAGTATTAACTCCTTATGAAGTTTGGTATGGGAAGAAGCCCACAATCTCTCACTTTCGCATTTTTTTGTTGTACGGCTTATGCTTTTTTACAAATAAACTTCATACAAAGCTTGAGGATAAAGGAGTTCAATGCATTTTTGTTGGCTATAGTAGTGAAAGAAAAGGCTATAGGCTGTTCAATTTGAGCACTAACAAGATTATTGTTAGTCGTGATGTGCATTTTGATGAAAAGAATTCATTAGATGTTGCCCCAACTCATATCTTGAAGGGGGACAGCCCACTAGCGAATCTACTCTCTATGTCAAGCATACTTCAGATTTTATCATCATTATTTTGCTTTATGTTGATGATATTACTATTACGGGAAGTAATGTGCAGCAGATTGATGCCGTAATACTTGATCTTGGTATGATTTTTGAAACCTCAAATTTATGCCTATTGCACTTGTATCTTGGTCTTGAATTTGTACAAGAAGAGGTTGGAATTTTCATCTCTCAAGAACGCTACATTGGGCAGATTTTGAAGCAGTTCAAGATGGAAGATTGCAAGCCGATTGCTACACCTATGGAGACAGGCCTGAAATTATGTAGTCAAGGTGATGGTGAACCATTTGATACTACTTTATATTGTCAAGCTATTGGCTGTCTCATTTACCTATGTAATTCAAAACCGGACATTTCTTATAGTGTCTCACTCATGAGTCAATTCATGCATGCCCCGATGACATCACATTGGAAAGTGTTGAAGAGGATCTTTCGATATCTTCAAGGAACAAGAAGTCATGGACTGGTTTTTCCTGCTTGTGATGATGCATGTTTGGTTGGTTTTAGTGACTCGGATTGGGGTGGAGATCAAGACACTTAATGCTCTACAAGTGGACATTGCTTTTTCTATGGAAATTCTGCAATTTCTTGGTCAAGTGAAAAGCAGCCCACTGTTGCTACTTCTTCTAGTGAGGCAGTATATAGAGCGATATTTTCAGCCACAACAGAGCGTTTATGGCTGAGAAGACTACTTGTTGACATGAAGTTTGGTGAGCCCTCAGCCACTCTTATCTTAAGTGATAGTCAGAGTGCTCTTGCCATTGCACGGAATCCTGTTTTTCATGCGAGGACGAAGCACATCGAGATCCATTATCACTTTGTTCGGGAGAGACTTCATGATGGCAACATTTTACTTGAGTTTTGTCCTACAGAGGATAATATTGCGGACCTCTTCACAAAGGCGTTGCCTAGAGTCAGATTTGAAGCTTTATGCAAAGCTTTAAATTTAATACCACGTGGTGGCTTTATTACATAGTGAAGATTTCAGTTTTTTTGCATTGTCATTTAAGGAGGGTGTTAGAAATAAATGACTATGCTTAAGTTAATCCATAGGTTACTTTGACCCAAAAGGTTGAGATTTGTGTAACCATGGGTATTTAGTTATTTAGGCCATGTTAAGTTTGTCTTAATTTGTGATGGACCAAATTTTGGTCATGTACTGACTCATGGGTCCTTAGCGATCTAATTTGGTTTAGGGGCCCTATCTTGACTTTTGGGGGTGCCCTACATTCAGTAAGTAGGCTGAGTACATATTGGCTTATTGTGTCACATTTTTCAGTTTTGGCTAAGCATTGCTCTCCATTACTTGTGTTGTTGTTTTCTCTCTCTCTCTAGATCTTGGTGCCTTGACTCTTGTTTTCCTACACCTCGAGCCTTCAGAACTAACACATGTTCCTAGCATCTATTAAAAGCAAAAACAATGGATTTTTGGCCAAATTTCACTATAATCATTGTGCTAAGCAAGTACACATGTTCCTAGCATCTATTTATAGCAAAAACCATGGATATTTGGCCAAATTTCACTATAATCATTGCGCTAAGCAAGTATTTGAGGCAATATTGGCATGCTTAAACATTGTCTCATGAACTCAAGACAAGTTGTGCACACATCAAAATCATCTAGATTCAACATGGATTGAGTAAAACACACACAAACACAAGCATACATTCATGCAAGATGATAATTTGTGGAAATTTCTTACCAAATCATAGATATGGCTCCATACAAGTCCAAGATTTGACCTTAGAATGTATAGAAATTTGAGAAACCACTTACTTGGAGATAGTTTCACCAACTGGGAGAGATAGTCGAGGTACAATGATTTCCTACCAAAAACTTTAAATGTGAGCACCAACTCCAATTCTCCTAAACCTTTGCAAGCCAGGCTTTGATACCACTGTGAAGATCACAAGGCACCAACACCACCAAGATCTGCTCACAAGGAAAATCGAGAGAGCACTGTGGAGCCAAACCACCCAACCAAGAAGAAGCCAAGGACCAACTCACAATAATTTCATCTTTGAGCCACGATATGTGAATAATAGATGAGGAGGACAATATAGGAGCCTACAAGCTGAAAGCCTAAATTCTAATGGATGGTGTATGAGTTCTCAATGGAGGTATTTATGCCCTGGAATACCTCAGAACACTTTTGCAAGCTTCCCATGTAGTCCCATACAATACCATGCTAAGACTCAAGATTGGTCAACTACTTGTTATTGTCATCATTCATCTGATTGTCACATAGTGTGCACTACTCCACTTGCCTCTATCTGAATACCTTAGGTCCTTTCAAGTCAATAATTATCAACTAGTCTTGATTGGAGTCACATGCATAATCAATTAGCTCGACACTGGAGGCCTAAGTCCCATGTCTAAGATTATTCCAAATCCTCGATTGCTGGACATGGCCATAGCACTCTTGCATGCACTTTTGACTTCAATTGTCCTTTTTCTTCCCCAACTTTCTTGCAAGCCTGGTTGAGAGCCACTAACGACCACTCTCCCCCTCTTGCTTGAACCTCCATGGTCAATGGGTGCCTAAGCTTCTTAACAGTTTTTCTTCTTCCCCTTCTATATGATCCATCACCCTTGACTCAAGAAACAAAAATTGGTTAGCAGAAATTGGTTGACATTCAATGGCACCTTTGTGCATCCTTTCAGTCCTAATTGCTACCAAGCAAATGAGAGATTTCTTAACACCCCTCCTTGAAATACATAGTCAGATTTTGCATTGGAACCCTCTTCATCTATGAGACTTTCAAAAATTTCTTGGCCTCCATCAAGACATTGGCATGGATGGGTCCATGCCTCAAACCTTGCCTTTGGCATATTGATTCGATATATAATCACAATAAAAAAATGGAAGTTGGCCGAAAAAATCTCTTTTTTGCAGCCACTAATGTTATGAACAGATTCACAGGTATTAGTATTAATGATGCATAAAAAATAGAAAAAGGCATTCACATAGCATTCTCCAACTAAGAAACTATATGAATATCAATGGCCGCCGATAGCTCAGGTATATCTCCAACTAAGATCTTGAAAATAGTACAACTCCCCTACAAGAAGCCCAAGACTCAAATGATCAAAACTAGCAAATGACTAGCCTTAATGGCTATTTATAGTGGACAAATCTTATCTCCCTTCATATTGATTTGGAGGGAAAGTGAAATTCAAAAATTAGAGGAGGATGGACTATAATGCGTGTCCATAACACTCCTCCCTTCTAAAACATTGCCCTCAATGTGGGCTATAAAATTTTAACTACTACAGCTACTTTAGTACCGTTGTATTGTCGTGTTCTTTTTTGGGTTATATATTTCATGCTAGTGGTGTCAATCCAAAAGCTGAATCCCCTATAGCCACGAATATCTGCTCTCAGTACAATGAAGCAAAGAGAATTATTAATCTCAATTTTAGTAGATGATAAGACTAGATTAGTATGTAAGTAATGGAGGTCGTCGGGCAACTGAGGTATCATCATCAACAAGTAATGAAGAATCAAGAGCAAGAGCAGAAGGAGCATCGGGACCATCAATATCTAAAAGATCAACAGGAGGGATGGCAGCAACAACATCAGAATCCGGGACACCAACATCATGGAAATTAGCAACAGGAATAAGATCAGATGAATCAAATGCAATATCCATAGGTGGAACAGCAACCGCATCAACAAGAATAGAAAATGGTGCGGCATCAGGATCAGAAACCATGGGCATGCTGGATCCACATCACCCCGTAATGCACTCCATGCCCTCAGGACTTCGGGTCTCTTCAGCCCTTTTCATGCTGAAATTTTTTAATGAAGAGATACTATTTTATTCCCTTCAAAACTTCATGGGTCCACGTCAAATGAATCCCATGGCTCTGATACCATGTTAAAATCCTGTTAGGATCTAGTGCAGTATGCAGATCACATCAATCAATCACCATAGACACTCCTCACAAGCTCTCAAAGATGGCACAGCAAAACCTTTGTATTACAAAGAGAACATTGTACATATACCAAAGCCCCAACTGCATGAAAGGACAGGTGTCCTAAAATTGGCCTACCACCTGCCAAATCAAGGTCGCAGGCCCAGTATGGCCAAATTCAACCGACAAACTTGGGACATGCCCCAAGTATAGCATACACTGTATATAACTCTGTACAGGCTAATTTTTTCTACGTGTGGCTACTCGGCTAAGACAAGTAGCCATCTACGGGATCAGTGCCCGACTGATATGATATTAGTGGCTCACGTCCCGAACAACCAATAAACTTAATTAACTGAAGATATGTACAGTTAATTACAATACTGCATTTCGAACTTACAATAAAAACATATCAGATCAAGGTTTGTGAAAGTTGTGACTTAGGCAAGCATCATATGAAGAAATTTTTGTCTAGTACATTCAAGGCGAAAAATGTTCTAGAATCTGTTCATACAAATTTGTGTGGTCCTATGAGAACTTAGTCTTATTGGGGAGCAAGTTACTTCATGGTGTTTGTGGATGATTATTCTAAGAAGACGTGGATCTATCTTCTCAAGCATAAGGGTGAAGCTTTCAGGTATTTCACATGGTTTAAGACATAGGTGGAGAAAGAAACAAATAAACAAATCAAGATACTTCGCTCGGACAAAGGGAGAGAGTATATTTCTATGGAATTTCAAGTGTTTTGCAAGGATTATGATATAAAGAGACAATTTGCAAACATGGACATGCCTTAACAAAATCGAGTTGCAAAAAGAAAGAACCGGTCTATAGTGGAAAGTGCAAGGAGTATGCTCAAGAGTAAAAAATATCCAAATATGTTTTGGGGTGAAGCAGTTAAGATGGCGGTTTATCTTTTGAATCGAAGTCCTACAGAGATTGTAGAAAATCGAACTCCAGAGGAAGCTTACATGGGTCGGAAACCAGATGTAATTCGTTTGAGAGTGTTTGGTAGTATTGCTTATGCTCACATACCTAAGGATTCTAGGAGCAAATTGGATTCTAAGGATACCAAGTGTTTATTCCTTGGATATGATAGTCAAGAGAAGGGATACAGGTTGTATGACTTGGAGGGTAAGAAAGTCATCATCAGTAGGGGTGTAATCTTTGATGAGGAGGCAACTCATAAAGATACAGAGATACCTTATGATGGGAATCAAGATGGAGGAATCCCTATATTGTGTGACGAGTTATTACAGGAACCTAAATCGACACATGTATCACCTACGCCAATTCAAGTACCTAGAGTGACCTTGGTTGAGAAAGGAAAAAAGAAGGAGAGATCAAGGATATGGGATACTTATTCACCTCCTAGTTCACCAGGCATCCTACATGGACTAGGAGATCGGCTAGACTTGAAAAGCAACATGAAAATCAGGATCGATAGGAGGATTATCACGAAGATCAAGTTCGACAAGAGGATCATCATGAAGATGGGGATGTTCATTTTGCATATATGGCCACAGTATTGGAAACCAAGGATCCATCTACTTTCAGAGAGGCTGAAAAAGAGGATATTTGGAGGAAAGCTATGGATGAGGAGTTCGACTCAATCATGAAGAACAAGACTTGGAGACTTGTTCGGTTACATATAGGTAAAAAGGCCATTGGATGCAAGCGGGTCTATAGAACTAAGTACAAATCACATGGTTCTATAGATAAACCTAAGGCAAGATTGGTGGCAAAAGGTTATGCTCCACATGAAGGGATTGACTATAAAGAAATTTTTGCCCCAGTTGCTAAGTCTACTACGATGAGAACGGTTTTATCATTGGCAGCTCAGTTTGGATGGGATATTCAACAAATGGATGTGAAGAGTGCATTTTTTAATGGATTTCTAGAGGAGGAAGTCTACATGGAGCAACCAAATGGATACATAGTAGCAGGACATGAAGACAAGGTTTGCAAGTTGGACAAGGCACTATATGGACTTAAGCAGGCACCCAGGCATGGTACATGAGGATTGACACATACTTTGAGGAGCTTGGCTTTCAGAGGAGTAGTTTAAAGCATACACTTTATGTTTTGATCAGGGATGGTCATATTGTAATTGTAGTGATGTATGTGGATGATCTTGTCATTGCAGGATCAGATCATAGTAGGATTCAGGGTATCAAGAAAGATCTCTCATTGGCATTGGACATGAAAGATCTTGGTTCACTACAATATTTTCTTGGGATTGAGGTATGGAGAGTGGCGCAGGGGCTATTTATTTCTCAATCTAAGTATGCTCATGAACTTCTTGAAAAGTTCAATATGTTAGAGTGCAAGCCTATTTCTACACCATATGATAGTGGATGTAAGCTTACTAAAGCTGAGGAGGATCAGGATGTAGATGAGATGTTATATAGAAAGCTTGTTAGAAGCTTAATCTATCTAACTACTATGAGACAAGATATTGCTTACGCTATGATTATGGTTAGTCAGTTTATGGCTAAGCCTAAGCAAATTCATTGGAGAGCTGCTAAGCGACTACTCAAATATATCCAGGGTACTTTGAGATTTGGTATTCTCTATGGAAGATAGGATGATTAGAAATTACAACAATATGTGGATGTTGATTGGGTTGGAGATGCGGAAGACCGAAGATCTACTACATGTTATGTTTTTAGTCTTGGTCCTGGTGCTATCTCTTGGAGTTCAAAGAAGCAGCATACTATTGCATTATCATTTATAGAGGCAGAATACCGGGCTACTACGAGTGCGGCAAGTGAAGCAATATGGTTAGGGATTCTACATGATCTACATATGGTACAAGATAAAACTACGGTACTTCAGTGCGACAATCGGAGTTGTATCAAATTGGTGAAAAATCCAGTTTTTCACAACAGGACAATGCACATTAAAACACTTCATCAGAGAAGATTTAGAGTGGCGAAGTGGAGCTTATCTATTGCCCTACGGAAGAGCAAGTTGCAGATATCTTTACGAAAGGACTTAGCAAAGAAAATTTCCAAAAGTTTAGAGAACTTCTAGGAGTATTAGATAACGAAGTAAACATTGGGGGGAGTGTTAGGAGTTAATGTTTATTTGGTACCCCTTAGTGTGAAATTGGCCATGCCTGCGTGCTATTTTAGGGTCCATTACTATTTTCAGTAAGTTGTATTATAGGGGTCATTACTATTTATCGTAGGTCGTTTTTCATGCATGTAGGTGGGCGCACTACTACTAGATTAGGACTTGTTTTACAACTTAGGAATACATCTTGGGTTTTTTACCCAATACAGGTAGTTATATTAGCAAATAACTTTTTGTCTTTTGCTATTTGCTTTATGATTTTAGCTTTTCACATAGATTAGAGAAAGTATATATGTAGGCTGGCGCCCCACCACAATCTCATTCCAATGTTTTAGAGCTTTGCTCAATCCTTCGATAATCTGAATTCTCTTTAATCTCTATGCTTGGTTTGTGTGAGTGCTAGTAGGACTGGTAACTCCATCTAAAATTTGTATGACAAATTTTGTCAACAGCAGCATATGCGATGGTACAAAATAAACATGTTGGCAAGAGCAAAAATGGAATGAAAGTCTGACAATGGATCTTGATGTGACATATCTGGAAGTGGTTGAGGAACATGCAGGTAATATATCAGTAAGAAAAAATCCTCTTCACCATGCCTTTTAGTCACATTATAAATAAGGGGAGATGAAATGTCTCCGCGACAGTTTCATCAATCCTGGAGCAGCATAAGTGTGTGGCGCAGTTATATGATGGCAGGTCAACTGCTCTGAAAACTTTCGGCTTTTACCAAATCGCCAATTATCATTGCAACCAATTACCCCTGACAATGTCACAAAATTTGACAAACATTTTATTTATCCTGAAGAAATTGAGACATTGCCATATAGCAATTTAGATAAGGCAGCTATATTTTCTCCTGCTCTTTAAGGAGAGTAGATTAATTATAGCATTTCTGTGCCACTTCCTCCCATATTTTCACTACATGATATTTTTTGATCTTGTGATTACATAGTTTGGGTGCATTGACCCAGGCAGGGTGAAAGAACAGAAGAATTCTTAGTCGCTGGTTCTCTAAAAATCACGTAATCAGTTTTTTATGGTGCTTTTCTCTGAATAAGCTAGAATTTGATTTCTTTTAAAAGTGTAGGATTACCAATAAGGATTACTTTACTTGAGCTTGGGAGATTTAAAGTTGATGGCTTTTCTCTGAACTAGAATTGCTACTTTGACAGGGATCATTAGCATGCCTTTCTTTACGCGGATACATGGTATGCTATGGCCAGTCTTCAGGAGTGATAGGTCCAGTGCCGCTTTCTGCTTTGGCTGCAAAGTCCATATTTCTTACAAGACCTTCAATGATGCATTATACTACCACTCGGGATGAGCTTCTTTCTACTGCTGGAGAGCTTTTTGCTGAAGTTGCCTCAGGAGTGCTAAAAGTTCGGGTAAACCAGACATATCCTCTCTCTCAAGTAGCTCAGGCCCATGCAGACTTGGAAGCTAGGAAAACAACTGGATCCACGGTTCTTCTACCTGACTCTGTTTAGGCGTATTGCACCTGTTTACTGACATGCCATTATCAGTCCGTACCTGTAATTTCATAATAATATTATACAACAGCTTGGGTTGAGAATGAACTGATCATCTGGAATTTATCTGGTGTGCTTAAATACATGCTAGATAAATGGCCAATAGAAAGACATAATATTGCAGTTAATTATGCATTCAATGCTGCAAGTGCCTGTGATCAGTGAAGAAATTTTTAGTTCGCTGGCACAAAGGCTGTTGAAACTCTCATCTAAGTATTGCATTCAGCAGTTTAAGTTTGTCCGCTTGTGCGGGTATTTTTCAGACGATAATAAGGTGTTGCGGTACTGCTTCTAAGATAGTATTTCAATATTCATTCAGCTGTGTGTCCCAAACTTGTTACATTTTTCAAGTTCTTTTGTTGGAGCCTTTTCTTTTAAAATGTGAGTGATGGTGTTTGATTTAATGTTGGAGTTACTTTAAAGGATCCGGGCGTTTAATGCAACTCGCTTCTTATTGTGACTAAAAATGAATGCTTAACGGTTCCCTTAATTTATGTGCTGTTCACCTGCACTTAGAAGCTGCTATTGATAGCCTGGGATGGTGCAGTCAATAGACTACGCTCCAGCTTAAGTATAATGAAACTATTATGTTGAAAAGTGTTCCATCTCTTGAGCTTAGCACATGAAGATTTTGTGAGTTAGCAAAGATCATTTCAAATAAATCGTGTTTGGAGGACATGCAACAGACCAGAGTTTTTCTAAATGTTGTAGTGTGGCTCAAGTTCCTATGTTTTTTTGTGAGGGTTCTTTCCTAAAACTTCAAAATCCAGAGTTTAATTAATGACATTTGAGCTTCTTGTGCATATGCAGTAGGAAGTAGGGGTTTTTACTCGATTGAACTCACTCTTACTTTGGTAATTCAACTTCAAGGAGTGGTGAAACTTGAGTATCCTTCATGTGGCTGGGATAGAAGATGCGATTAGGGCTGCAAAATACTTTGATGACACACCTAAGCCACCTAGAGCAAAAAAAAGGTTTTCAACTTAAGAGGAAGGATAAGGAAGCTGTTAGTGAAACACATCCCAATTCCAACAATCCTAAGAAAACCAAGAAAAACTTTAAAAACCATCAAGGTGGAAATGATAAAGTTGAAGCTCGTCTCTCAGATAGCCCGAAACGCAGGCGAGACAAAAAACTACATTTTGCATTTTTTGCATTCTAATGAAAGATGAAGGGACACTAATACATGAAGAAGAGTTTTCTTCCAAGTTTTTGAATAAGTGCTTTTTTTATTACAAGGTACCAAGTGAAGTTTTGAAAACCTGTTGTTATGTAATGTTGTAAATGTTCAGGTTGTAAATTTGCAATGGTGAAGTTAAAAGCTTCTTTTAGAAAAAGGCCTTTCATTGACATCCAAGGAACTATCAAGTAGTCAATCTCATAAACAATGACATGTACTGAAGTTATGAAGGCTGCTATATCTTCCAAGCAAAAGTATCGAGTGTGGAGTTTACTATTATGAATTGAGATATCCAACAAGTTGAACGACTTCGATTTGTTGACATTCACAAATTATTCATAGTACACAAATCCAAAGAAGGAATAGGCTGCGCAAGAATGCGATCAAGTATGTCTATCAAATGGCCACGACCAAAAACAATCTAATATGAACCAAATGAGAAAGATAATTCTGATGATGGTTTCCATTTGCCTTTGTCAAATGAGACGCAATTGTGAATGTGTTGGGCAATGAGGAGCAGGCATATGCTGAAGCCATACACAATCTGGTGGGATGGGTGTGCCACAACGAGACTCGGCTTCAAGAGGACATAAGAAAGGTTTTCAAGGAAAAAGGCACATCCTTAAAGCAGCAGTTCATGAAGATTGCCATATTCATAGAAGAATCGGACACTTTTGTGGATTAAGAGGTGATCCAATACAAGGTTGAAAAAACAGTTGCTTTCATCCAAGAAAGTAAATGAGCAACAGGTGCTGAAGGAAGCCTTGGAGGATCTTGGCCAAGAGCCAGCCATTACTTGGGTCTCGCCAAAACGGAACAGGGAAGAGGCCGGAGAAGAAGAGTTGGAATCAGACTCTGATTTTGATGATGAGAGGAAGAAAGCCTAAAGGGAAACAAGAACAACTTAAATAGAAGAGTGATGTAGGATTCAAGTAGAATGGCTTGTTGTACCTTCTTCATCTGCACAGCTGTAGAATTTATATATATAGTAAATGCCATCTTAGTATTCAACATAACGAAGCATGATTTGTAATCGAGAGAGACAGACATTGTAGATGCTTTCACGCATTGATTTTTTCTTTCAGACGGATTGTCAGTAATAGGTTCATAACCTTTTACAGATAGTGATTAGCTTGGTGAAGCACGCGGTTACGTTTTCTATTGTTTTGTGCTCACCTGCATTATTGACCTGTATATTTTGTTATACTTAATCTGGTTACAGCTCTGTTTGGATCTGCGTTCAGGTTCGTGTCAATATTGCAATGCTTTTCTGTATTCTGTCTGGCCATCTGATTGTTTTGTCTGGTTGTTTGCTCTTTGCTTTCGCTACCACCACGCATTAGAAGCTCTAAACTACTAAGTCACCAGTAGTGCATGCATCGAGAGAATTGAACGGACTGATCCTCCCATTTCACTCATTTCTTCGACATGGTATCAGAGCCAAGGATATCAGAACCTATCTGATTCTTTAAGCGGTTTCATTTTCAAAACTACTTCTATAGACTGATAAACTTCCACAAAAACAACTCTACTAGTCGATAGAGTGATTGTCTTCTTGATCTGTAATTTAGCACCAAATTTTTATACTTAAGTCACTGATAGTTACTCCTATCACCTAGACTAATCTTCTACATGGATTCCCAAGGGAAAGCCAGTCCTATCATGGACAAGCTTGATGGAGCTAATTATCATCTGTGGAAATTTAAGATGAGAACCGTGCTAATGGCTAAGGAGTTGTATGACGTTGTTACAAGTGCAGAGGGAATAGCCGAAGTTGACGACGCAGCAATCTCCAGATGGAAGCTGAAAGATGGCAAAGCATTTGCGCTGATCATCCTTAACATTTCGGATACTCAGATCGGCCATGTGTCCGAAGCTCAGACATCTAAGGAAGTCTGGGACATCTTGAGCACATTATACGAAGTGCGAGATATAGCTTCCAAGCTACATCTCGGGAAGAAATTTTACTCCCTCAAGATGGCAAATGGTGATTCCCTGCATAATCACGAAGCAAATGGCTGCTGTCGGATCGTCATAGACGATCAAGACGCAGTAATGCAACTGCTTACAAGCTTGCCAAGCTCATACGACAGCTGGGTGATGATCATCACGACGCATTCAGAACTGACTCTTTCAAGAGTCATTGCAATGTTGTTGCAGAAAGACACGTGGAGGAACAAACCCTCCAGTTCCTTAGCTGATTCTCACGCCTTGTACACCAACAGAGGCACGACTAAGCAGAAGAAGAAGAAAGGCCCGAAGCAATCAAAGCAAGACCAGAAACCAACACAACGCACAAAGAACAGTCAAATCCGCAGACCAACAAGAAGTTGTTCTGTAGATACTACAAGAGAAACAACCACAAGATTCAAGACTGTCGGATACTACAAGCAAAGAACAACAACAAGGGACAGTCAAATGAAGTGGTCGATGTAGCTACAGAAGCTCCACAGCCCATTCAAAAAGCGGATCATGATGCCTTCATGACCAGCCATCAAGGAGCATCCAACGACAGATCTTGGTTCTTGGATTCCGATGCCACTCAACATATGACCAGTCTCATTGGCTATTTTGAGTCCTATACACCTTATAGTACCAACAAGTACGTTCACCTTGGCGACAATAGCACACAAGCTATTAAAGGTGAAGGTACTGTAAGATTAAGCTTTGCAAATGATCAGTCTAAGCTACTTTCTAAAGTCCTGTATGTACCCAATCTGTCTACAGATCTGCTCTCTATAAGCAGAATCACAGATCTAGGACATAAAATAGAATTCGAATGTGATCAATGCAAAGTAGTTGATAGGACAAGCAAGATCCTAGCACTCGTAAAGAGGCATGGATACCTATATAGATTAAGTAATTGCTTTTCTGCCTCTAGTCAGGTGTTCAGTACCTCTATTCAAGCAAGTAAAAATTCACTTTGGCATTATAGACTTGGTGACTTGAATCATGCTTCTGCACAACAAATGTCTAAACATTCTATTGTTCTTGATCTAGACTATCTTGATAATAAAGTTGAGTTATATGTCTGTCAAGACTGTTTAGTTGGTAAACAGACTAGGAAACCCTTTAGATCAAGCCATCAGCATACTGCTAGAGGATTGTTAGATGTTGTACATATAGAAATTTGTGGCCCGATGCAGAATCCTTCTCTCAAGGATGCAAAGTATTTCATAACTTTTATTGATGGATTCTCAAGAAGGACTATGGTGTATTTTATCAAGAAGAAACCAGAAGCTTTCAATTGCTTTAGAATCTTCAAAGAGCGTGCAGAGAAAGAGACTGGAAGGACGATCAAAACCCTGAGGTCTAACAATGGTGGAGAGTACATCTCTACCAAATTTAAGGAGTACTGCCAAAGCCAAGCCATTGAGCAACAATTTATCACTCCTTATTCTCCTCAGTCAAATGGCTTGGCCGAGAGGAAGAACTGTACTCTGGTTGAATCAGCTAAATGTATGTTGGCACATGCATCACTGCCCAAGAGCTTATGGGCCGAAGCTGTCTCCACTACAGCTTACGTCTAGAACAGGTGTTCAACCAAGGTCCTCTCAAGCAGAACACCCCATGAGGTGTGGACAGACTCTAAACCTTCTTTGAAGAACCTACGAGTATTCGGATGCATCGCCTATGCACAGATCTCGAAAGAGACAATGAAGAAGTTCGACTTCCAAGGTCTTAAGACCATCCTGATTGAATACACTTCATCTGATAACACTTACAAGCTGTACGACCCCAATACCCAGCAGATCTTGTTCAGCCGGGATATAGTCTTTATCGAGGATCAGTTCATCGACTTCAAAGGCAAAGGCATTGTTCCAAGTGAGCCCTCAACGCCTGCCATTGACACGACAATTCGAGCTTCAGACTCAAGCATGTCCATCATCGATCCACTACTTGACAGTGAGTCAGACGAAGACGTTGCTGCTACCCAACAACAAGTCCCAGGAATGGTTCATCAGTCAATTCTTTCAAGAAGATCAAGTCGAGTGCGCACACAGCCCACAAGGTATACTCATGAGTCTGTCTGTCTTTTGATACAAGAACCGACAACAATCGAAGAGGCACTCAGCCAACCAGACTCTGATCTCTGGAGAGAAGCCATGGACAAAGAGTATTCCTCTCTGATCAAGAACCAGACGTGGTCATTAGTCGAAGCTCCTGCTGGCTGCAATGTCATCGATTGCAAATGGATCTTTAAGATCAAGTACAATGCCAATGGAACGATTGATAGAAGGAAGGCAAGATTGGTAGCGCGAGGATTTACTCAGATTCCCAACATTGACTACAGTGAGACTTTCAGTCCAGTGGTCAAGCATTCATCGATCCGAGCCCTCCCATCATATGCTGCTGCAGCCGACCTTGAAGTACATCAACTTGATGTGCAAACAGCTTATCTGAATGGATAGTATAGAAAAAGACATCTACATAATCTAGCCCGAAGGATATATTTCTGGAAGGTATGAAGAATCATGTCTATAAACTCCATAAGGCACTTTACGGCTTGAAACAGTCTGTCAAAGCTTGGTTTTAGAGGATCAACACATTCCTCATCCAGCAAGATTTCCAACCAAGCACTGTTGATTGCAACGTCTATTCCAAGTCGATGCAACAATCTTTCATTATCATCACCTTATACGTGGATGATACGTTTCTTTTCAGCAACAATACCAACTTGGTTAAGGATGCTAAGCAGATGCTGTTTTCTAAGTTCGACATGACTGATCTGGGTGAAGCTCACTTCTGTCTGGACATTCAAATCCACCGAGACAGAGCGAGACGACTGATTTATGCTACTCAACAAAGGTATCTTCACAATGTTCTTGATAGATATAATCTGATGAACTATAAGTTAGCTCACTCACCGATGGATCTAGGCATGCATTTGTCAAGGGACCAATGTCCTTAGACCAAGCAAGAAGAGGAGCAGATGAGAGAGTATCCTTATCGATCGATACTTGGATCTCTCATGTACACAATGATCTGTATAAGACCTGACACATCTTTTGCAGTAAGCTCACTCAACTGAAGGGTAGTATCAGGCTTTGCAATCAGGCTTTTGTGGATGATGTAAACTTCATAGTGAAAGATGATGGTCAGTCAAAGAGAGAGAGTTGTTTGACACTCTGGACACCTTTTGCTTGGCTTTGGGGGAGCTACACGAAAAATTCAGGGAAGGAGTCAGAGTTCCTCAAGGGAAAGGGCTGCATACACATTGAGGAAGGGGCTATAGTCAGACTCCTAGGTGTACTGATGGGACTTGGAGTCTCCATGCATGCCAGATGGAGTTGGGTGATGGAAAAAGTAAGGCCCACTTTGGAGAGATGGAGAAACTTGTAGGCAAAAATGGCAGGGAGGGCACTGGTACTAAAGCATCTCATCATGCCTAAGATCATATACTTTCTCTCCTACTGGTATCCTTCAGACTGCGACTTGGGAAGGTTTGAGGCTTTATGTAGAAATTTTCTCTGGTCCTCAAATTTTGAGAGAAAAGGCTATGTGGGGGTGGCATGGTCCACATGTACGCTTCCTAAGGAGTTTGGAGGATTAGGTCTCCCGGATCTCAAGTTAGTGGCTTCCATGAGTATAGCCATATGGCTAGTGAGCGTAATGGAGAGAAGTAAGGAACTATGGGCTAGCCTCTTGCAGGAAGCAGCTCAACAATGGGCACCAATCAGGGCACCAAGGTGGAGGAATTGGAAGATTAGGGATCTCCTACTTTTTGATTGGAAATCTTGAGGAAAAGGAAGTGAGCTTTTCAGGAGCCTATGGTTGGGGTGGAAAAAGGGGGGACACGCAATAAGTGCCACCGAGGAGATGATGTGGGATAAATGAGGGGTCTTGGAGATGAGTTGTTGGGCATGGAGGGGAAACCCACCCTTGGGAGAGGAGCTCTATAAAGTAGCCAGAAAGATCCACAAAAAGGGAGTTACTGGTTGGAGGGACCTTTGGGATGAGGAGGCAGGAGAGTGGAGAAGGAGGAGGGACACTACTTGAAGGTGGAGACTCAGAAAGAGTGAAGCAAAGCTCATAGGAGAGAGATGGGCTCTTTGTCGACTGGAGGCAATCAAGAAAGGGCATTACATGAGGGGCTGGTTCACTTGGGAGCCGAAAGGAAGGATGGCAGAGAAGCCCCCAGGAGTACAGGGGATACCATTGGAGCTGGTGTCCAAATTGAACAGAAGGTGGGGTTTGGATTTGGACACAGAGGAGTGGAGGTGGATATTTAGGGACATTTGGGCAAAATTCTTGGACCTGAAGGTCTCAATTCTTCTTTGGAGAATTGCACACAGGGTAATATGGATAGGCAGTACAGGATACCAGTGGGGCATCTCAGATGGTTACTGCGACAGATGCAGCTCAGAATTCAACTCTATTCAGCCCACTTTCCTATATTGTGAAAGGAATGAACCCTTCTCCTCTCTTGTTCAGAGTCTAGCTAGGTCTCTAGGTCATGTTTCTGTGGATTCTCACAATGGCTCTTAGTTCTTGATTCTTTAGTAGATAGAAACATTTGGATTTGTATCAGAGCTCCTCTCTTGGACTACCTAGAGACTGAGGAATGCTCAAATCTTTAATGGTACCCATGAAGTTGGGTATTTTATTAGTAGTCTCTGGGAAATTAGTAGGTTTTACTTTGAAGCACTTAATAAAATATTGTTGAGCAAGAAGCGACTTGCTGAGAGAAAGAACAAAACCTCAGTCAAATCGGCTAGGTGTATGCTTGCTCATGCGACACTTCCGAAATTCAACTGATTCGAATGTCTACCTCAAGTTAGTGTAGCATTATTTAATTACCATTAAATTGTACGTGGACGACACACTACTATTCAACGACAATGTCGAACTCGTAAAAGATGCGAAACGAATTTTGTCCTCAAAATTTGACATGATATATCTGGATGAAGCCCATTACTGTCTCGGTGTTCAATTTGACGAGACAGTGTGAAAAAGTTGATTTAAATCACTCAACATCAAATATAATTTTCTCAACATCAGATACAATTTCCAACTTGAAAATTTTTTCTAGTGCGCCTGGTTGAGCAAGATTCAGTCATAGCTGGTCCATCGTAAACAACCTTCGTTTCTGGTTCTTGCTCTTCTGGTTCATGATGAGTCTTGGATAACATAATCACAACATCATCCAAAGTATAGCTTTTGAAATGCTCTGGCATATCATGCTGGACTTCTTCTTATTGTTCCTTTTCATAAGGGTTGATCTTTTATCTCTGTTTAGCTTTCTTGGCAGGAATCGATCGTGGAGGTGATGACTTTCTAGAAGATGTGCTCTTCTTTGAAGGTGATGACTTCCTTGATGGTGATTTCTTGCAAGAAGTCTGACTTGAAGAATCATCTTTGACCTTCTCCTTTTTTTATCCAATAAAGGTGGTACATTCTTAGAATCAAATTTTCGAGATGATTTTTTTCATTTCAAGATTGTATTATAATGTTGCTTAGCTTGTTTCTTTGTCATTAGTCTTGGAGCTTTTCCTTCTTTCAATATAACTGCTTTGGCAATTTTATTGTTGGTTCATCCAGAATATTTCGAACTCCAAATCTTGTAGGATCCATGTGATTGAGGATTTGCTCATCTGTAAGTTCTGCATCTCCATCGTAAGCCAAAGCATGACTAACATGTATTAGATCATCTTCAATTGGATCTGGAATTGGATTAGTTGATATCCAAGCTAAGTTCACCATATTCAATAGAAAAGTGATCAGCGTATCCAAAGTTCGATCAAGTAAGAAAATTTCACTCAATTCGGTTTGATTATCTCGTTGACACTTATAGCCTGCTATACGATCCACTGTTGCAAGAGCTTGATTCCAATTGGCAGTGTCAGTTTGAGAGTCATACTGGACTCCTAGAGTTTTCATTTGTCGATCACAAGTATGATCTGTTGTTGATGAATCATCTCCTCTTTGGACTACTGGCTTGATAGTCCAAGTGATTGGATCTACTTTGACCGCACGCTCACGATTCTCAAAAGTTATTTTGTCGGTGTCCCAATTATGAATTACTTGCGCAACTCATAACCATGGACGTCCCATTAAAACTCGATATACATTTGGTGCGTCAGGTAAGTCCATTACTACAAAACTAATGACAAACTACACTCCAACTATTTTGATAGGTACGTCTTCAACCATTCTTCTAGGACGGACTGTCATTTGATCAGCTAGCTTGATGGCAAAAGTGGCAGGCTTCATCTTGGTAAATCCCCATTTTGCACATAGCTTGGTTGAAATCAGGTTAACTCCTGAACCTCCATCAATCATGGCTGCTTCTTTACCAAACTATCTATGTTGTATCGGCAGGGTGATGTTTTTATGCTCACTTTCCCAGGTTGTTCCTGCATTGAGTACTTCATTCATTTCTTCAAATCCGGCACAAAAAGTGGCTTCTGACGAACTTGTGGTTCCATTTGAGTCAATCTTTTTGTTAATATTTCTTTTGCTTTAGGCACCAACTTAAGAAATTCTCTCAGTGTAATATTTATCTTGCTAGACAGGATATTTATGATCATTTTTGTTTGTGGTGCTTCTGGTTATGCCATCTTGAAGGGTTTTACATGATGGTGCAACTGTGTATTAACATCTATTCTTGGATCTGCTTGTGGCATAGAAGGAGAATGGACTTCGGCTGTTGCTTTAGCAGCTTCTTGGGCTTCTTCTTCTTGCAACTATTTAATCCACTGCCTCATATCTTGATATCTTTTCTTTTCTGCTTTGAGATTTGGGTACACCCCTGATGTGGTAGGTATATCTGTAGTTGGTGCAGATTCAGCAGGTACTAGAACTTCTTTCTGTTTCTGAGCTTTGGTAGCAACCATCAAAGGTAGAGTTGGTTCAGATTGAACTACTGACCTTTTTTTTATTGTAATCATATTCATTGGAGTAGTAACCGGTGGTGGTTTGGGCCTTGCAGGACATTCTTTATAACACTGTCCATAACCACATTCTCTACATAATGGTATAAACTCTCCTTTGTTTGGACATTCAGCAACTCTATGGTTCTCTCCGCATGCAAAACATCCAAGTGGCGCTCTGGTCCATTGTCTAGCTGCTTGTTGTTGCGCGGCAGTATAGATAGCGTACTGCTCTGAAGGACCACTCTCGTGATCATTGCTATAGTTCCATTGCTCATTACCATGATAAGGTTCTGGTTCCATTAGATTAGCAGAGGGAGCACTTTGTTCCGTTGGAGCTGGTAGATCTAGTCATTCTAAAAATCCAAGGGCAAAATTGAAAGGCTTTCCATCAAGACTCTTTGAATAAGTAGGTTCTCGATACTGAAGCTTAGCATACCTTTGTTGGATAATTCCAGGATTAAATGAGCAAAAGGTTGTTTCGTGTCCCGTAGAGTTACACAGATGACAAATAGTATTCGTCGTTTGTTGTTTCAACGTTGGACATTCATTCACAGTGTGATTGCCCACACAAATTGAACACCAAACATTTTTCCAGCTAGGAAAAGTCTTTGCAAACTTTTCAGGTTCTTTGTTTGCTTTACCATGGAATTCTTCCAAGGCTTTCAGCTTTTCGTCGAGTTGAGACTACATTTTTTCCAGCTGCATCTGTTGCTTTTGACCAAGTTTCTCGAACTCGTCGATCATCTTCTCTACATAAGCATTGATATTTGTTGATGCAATGCTGGTGGTTGTTGTTGTGGTTTGCCATGCCGTATAAGGCAATATTCCAACATTTGGTTCATCATCAGAATCTTCATCCTCTTTACGAATTGCATCGTCCAATCATAGCGTATTCAATATGGCATTTCAGCTCGCATCTAATTCGTTTAGGTAGACCTACTAAAAACCACATAATCAAAGCATCGTCATTGATTAGATCAGAATCACACTCAGATCTAAGGTGTTTAACCCGTTCAACATAAACTCGTATTGCTTCTCTCTTTCCCATTTTGATTTTACTTAAAAGGAGACAGTGATCTTCCATAAATTTCCTAGGCTTAAATCTTGTGATGAGAGCCGCTTTAACGACTTCCCAATCCGTGTGTTTTGCTTCCTCTTGGTTATAAAGCAATCATGAGCATCTCCAGTTAAGGCCATAGGGAATAACTGAAGTTTATCTTGTGGAAAGACTTCGCCATAAACCCTACATGATTTAGAAAAGATCTGGAGAAATTTGATGGGATTAGATAACCCATTGTACTTTGGTATATCTAAACGAGGAGACCTTCTAACAATAATTGTGTGAGAAATTGAATCTCAATCTAGTCTTGATCTTAGTTGATCTACACACCTTAGGAGATCCAAAGCACATGTAGTGAGCACTCCACACGTGTGAAATCAACATGGTATCAGAGCCTACCTAAGGTTACCATGCATTTTCATCCATTTGAGTGAAAACTTTTCATCAATCTTGAGCTAGAAATTGTCAAGATCCATTTTCCAAGCTATCTTGTTTATTTTTGGATCAAAGGACATCAATAGGGCATTGATTGGGTTTGACCTGGTACTGTACGGAATCAGGTGTCAGACATGTGTGAGGAACATCCAATTTCAGATTGAGAGTTCTCTCTCATGCTTGATCCATTTATCTTGCTTGATAGCTTGTTTTGAAGTTATTTTTGTCTAGTTTCTGATGCGATTAGTTTCATTCCATTTGCTTGAGCCAATCAAAAGTTATAAGCTTTTGAAGAGGGTTAGGTAGGGCACCTAGACCTGGGTGGACACATTTGGTTTGGTCAAGAGATTGCCTGTTTGATCGAAAATCACAGTTGAATGCTTACCAATCTCATCTATATGTGGTCTAGGCACTGTTTTGAGATCTTAGCCATTTTGTTTCATGCAAAATCATTGTATTTGAGTCAAATTTGGTTTCTTAGTCTATTTCACACGTGCTAAGAGTGTTTGATCCTAACTTTTTCCATACTCCATCATTTGATGTGAAGTAGATCTAGTTTTGGAAGGATTGAGGTAGCTAGTGAGAATCATCTCACAGTTTTTGCAAGATCTTGCATACGAGATGGTAGCACACCATTATTGGATCCTCTAGTGAGAAAGAAACAACATTTTTTGTTCATCACTTTTGTTTATCTCCACTTTACATGACTTCAATGAGTTCATACTTGTTGCAACCAACTGAGAGATTGTCTACTTCCAATTATTCAATATGGAAGTTGAGGATGGAGTCTATCTTGATACTCCAAGATGTAATGGACATTGTACTTGGGATTGAGGAGGAGTCTCAAGTCCTTCAAGAAGTACAAAAGTACAAGAAGAGAGCTAGGATGGCTCTCCATTATATCAAAATGAATGTCTCTAATGAGATTTTGAGAGAGATTGGTGATTGTACTACATCCAAGGAAGCTTGGGATTGTCTCAAGTCCATCTATGAGGCTAAGAACACCTCTAGGCTCCTCACTCTTAGAAATCAAATCTTCCAAAGTAGTCAAAAGAGTGATGAGAGTGCATCTAATTATGTTTTGAACGGTCAAGGATATTCATAGGGAGCTTGCATGTATTGGTGACTCAATCAATCAAAGTGAGCTAGTCCAAGTCATTCTCAATGGCTTGAGAGATGAATATGACAACCTTGTCCAATCCTATGCCATTAAGGAGGAGCTACCGAGTTTGGAGGCCCTTCAAAGTGTGCTTATTTCTGAAGAATCAAGACAAGAGTACAAACTCTTGAGGATGGACAAGCTATCACTCAATCATGATGATGGCAAAGTTCTATTTGCCAAGCACAAAGAGAAGAGTAAGAAGCAACACCATCACTTCTCTAATGACAAAGCTAAAGACCAAGATGGAGAGGAGGAGGATATCTCTCATGCTTCTACTTCAAGTTTGAAGAAGAAGAAGATCAAGTGCTTTTATTGTGGCAAGAAAGACCATTATCCCACCAATTGCTTCCAGAAGAAAAAACAACTCAAGCAAGCCAACATCACCAATGAGAAAGAAGACTATATTGCAAGTGATGGAGAAGGCTCTCTTATGGCATCAAGCTTCTCCTCTTCCACCTTCAACAAGGATCACTCATGGTATATTGATAGTGGAGCATCTTCACAAATGTGTGGCTCCAAGCACTCTTTTTCATCTATTATGCCTTATGATGCAGTCAAGAAGACTATATACATTGCAAGTGAGCATGAGTGCAATATTGAAGGAGAAGGGATTATTCTCTTGAAGCTTGCATCTTCCAAAGGTCTCTTTCTCAACAATGTTCTTTTTTTTCCAAAGCTTACAAAGAACATATTAAGTGTTGGCCAACTTTTTGATAGTGGCTTTGATGTCAATTTCAATATTGAAAATTGTGTGATCAAGAAGGATAATGAGATCCTTGCGTATGGATCAAGATTTGAAGGCATCTACAAATTGGATCCAAGTGAGAGTGCAAACTCTCTTGATGCTTCTTATATGTCCAATCTTTCAAAGGAGAATGATCACACAAGATGCACATATCTTCTCTCTTCAAGTTCTATGGTGTATGATTATTCTCTATTATACAAAGCATGTGTTGAGAAGCAATTCTCATTAAAGATCAAAGCTTTGAGGAGTATTGAAGCTCTTGAAGGAATAGCATCATATGAAGTTTTATTCAAGATGAAGCCTAAGGTTAATCACCTTAGTGAACTTGGTAGTGCTTGCTTTGCACATATTCCCTTGGAAACAAGGAGGAAAATTGATCCAAGCTCATGGATCATGCGATGCTTATCCACCAAGGAGGCCCATAAAGCCATTATACTCTCTATTTCAAAAGTGATGGAGAGCAAAGAAGTCATATTTTATGAAGATCTACATTCAACCTTGGAAAGGCATCTCAAGATGCATCCCAAATCATATCTATTGGAGATTATCAAGATGTGAAGGAGTCGAGGTTTGAGGAGGAGCCTCCTCAACATATGATTTCAAGGGGATCTTCAAGATGGATAGCCAAGTCCTTTTGGCTCATCTTTTATTGTAAAGAGACGCAATTTTTAGGTGGTATCCACTTTAACATTCTCACTTATGCTTCTCTTTCATTGCTGCACTATCTTGCTTCAATGAGATTTCTACATCTCAAAGTTCAAGAGAGGCAATACTAGTTTTGTATGATGCCTATTATATGGACATATTTCTTGTCATGAAAGTCTTAGATATGTTTCCGAAGTTCTTTGAAAGCAAGATATTGTGTTATCAAAAGTATGCTCTTGGATTTCGTAAGAGCAAGATTGAGCTTGTTGCTCAAAATTTGAAAAATCATGTTTTTACATGTTTTGAGACATCCTGTAAACTTCTCTTGAGATTAAGTGAAGCATCCAAAGAGGACACTTACATCCTTGAGCAAGTGTTTAGTCTCAAAAAAATCAAGATTTTATTTGATATCAAGATTAGATCCATCATGGATATAGTTCATTGTATGTGGACCAGTCAAGCTAGAAAGCATAATCTTGATGATCATCATTTTTTCACATCTTATGATCTTGATCTCCATGATCATTATGAGGCTTGGAAGCCTCGGGTTTCTCTATTTATGGTGCAGCCATCATGCAAGTGGAGCTTTCTAATCAAAGGCCATCATCAAGCATGGAGGAAGCACATGATCATAGTGGCATATTGGTGGAATGATCTTCAAAGTTTTTGGCAAATGATTTCCACCAAGGAAATCTTATCATGGATATGGTGAGGGTGCTGATATGATGGATCCCTTGGCTGATCTTCACTTCTTATGCATACCAAAGGATCCACTCAAAAAGATTTACAAACTTCTCAAGTGATCTAGTACCTTTCCAAGCTATTTTTTGAGGAGTGTGAGAACATTAGAGCAGTTCTAAATTCAAAAAAGACCCTTTGTAAAGATTTTTTTTATATTTTTTCTCTACTTTTTTCTTACACATGGACCAATCAAAACACTCAAATTTGAAATCTACGTAACGTAACTTTTTGAGTTCACATTTTGATTCCACACTAAAAATGGCATAACTTTTTAGTGGTAAGTCCAAATTTAGCAGAGTTTGGTGCATTGAAGGGCTTTCCAATGATATGTTAGATGACATACTTTTGAGCTATGATTAAAAAGTTATGGCAAGTCAACAGTATTAGTGTTATAATATTTTAAGAATATAAACTACATCTTGCACGAATTCTTAAAGGCTCTTTTTGGAGCTCAAAACTCCTCTAATGATTGGCAAAAATCTAGCTTGGTATTTTTATGAAAGAAGTTTGTAAGTGAATCTCACATGTGTGGAAGATGTTCCCACATGTGGAAAATTGTAAATTAAATTAAAAATGTTAGATATAGGGGTCTTATGTTTTTTGTATCAAGCATCTAGGTGTAGGATGTTGATAGGGTCAAATTTGGCATAGATGGCAAATTATCCATTTCCAATTGTAATGCCACTATTGAGCCAAAATAGAGTAGGAGGCCAAACTCGAGCCAATTAGAGAGTAGACAAGTGTAATGCTTCTGTTTGATGAAGTTTAAGAGGTCCAATAGGATTTAGACCTGGAACCATGAGTGGTCCAATAGAATTTAGCGATGAATGAATCAATGGTCCAATAGGATTAAAAGGTGGCAAAAGTGTGGTCCAATCATGATTGAGCATTGTGGTAGCTCGTGGATCTACTAGTATCATTGTACTTCTCATTTGGATCTAATTGATTTTGAGATTGAGTGGATTTTGTGAGTAATTGGCTTTCTAGCTTTATCTCTCTACTCGAGAGCTCATGATGATTTTCTCTCTCTACCCGAGGAGAGTAGCTTGTTTTTACTTAGATTATTTTTGGAGCACTTCCCACACGTGTGAGTGAGAGTTGGAAGTGATGGAATGCATGTAGTAGTGTGTTTTTGCCATAGAATCAAAGACAGATCTTGAATCTCAATCTAGTCTTGATCTTAGTGCATCTACAAACCTTAGGAGATCCAAAGCACATGTAGTGGGCACTCCACACGTGTGAAATCAACAAATTGGTGGTGGGTTTATTGGTCCTCCTTCAGCCATAATTCCAAATTACGTCAATCAGACGATAAGATTGGATTTAGATTTTTCAACAAAATCCTATCTCAGATCAAATCAGATATTTCTGTAAAATCTCTATCAGATTTCTGATTTTTAGAAATATAGATCTCGATCAAGCGATTTGACACTAAAATAAAGATTTTTCAGAATCACTATCAAAATATAACAGAATGGTTCCAAAATTTGATAGAGGCTAGATCTGGTAGATCAGAACCTAGAAATAGTATAGGCGAGGGTTGACTCCGGCGAAGGTTCTTCATTGTTATTTTGGTAAAAAAAATCACTGATCTGGCTGTTTTCTGACAAATCTGATAAAACTAACCTTCGCAGACCTTACAATAAATAAATCTGACACAGATAAATATGTGGTAGAACTAGCGAAGGTTCTTTATGACAAAAATTGACGAGTATAAAAATAGACTTTTTGCAAGATCCTGATAGATCTAATCTTCGTCGAAACTCACAAATGATAACTTACTATATTTAAAATTATTAGACAACTCGACAAAGAATCTGGCGAAAAATCAAGAGTAATACTGGTATTTTTGCAAAAAAGAGACTTTTTTGACAAAATATGACAATATGACAACTGACCCTTGGAAAACTTTTGCCCAACTCACTGATTATCAAAAATAGTAAGTGGGACTGACACAGACTCTAGCAAAGATTTAGGCAAAGGTTCTTCTCACAGAATTGACATTTTTGCATAAAGTTGTAAATTTTCCGCAAAAGGTTACTAGCAACTAGATGAACAATCACTTTGGCCTTGGTATTAATTTTTGTTGACCTGGCAGTAGATAGATCTGAATCACATATGTGTGAAAATTGTCAACATTTCTTAGCTAGTTTGAGGCCTAAATTGGCAATTTTTGTACATAGTTTTGGATCTAACCTTTCACACATGTGAAAGAGGCCTAGATACTTTTTATTTAGTATATATTTCATATTGAAGAAGTCTCAAACTTCAGGACCTTCGAAATGACGCCAAAATTATGTTATATGGACATATAGGCCAAAATTGGCATTTTAGGCTATTGGCGTCCTAAAATTGGTTCCTAAGTTCTAGAGAGAGGAGAGAGAGTCATCTCTCTCACCCATATAAGGCTGAAATTCGTGGAGAACAGGTTGGAGAAACTTATTGTATTGTTGAGAGAGATCAATAGATCATTGTCACAGTTTCTTCCTCCATTGTGAACATTGGTTGGTATATTGTCTTCAAGCTCTTGTGTATGATCTTAAGAGGTTTTCAAAAGTGGTAGGCTACTGTTGGGCACCCTGTTTGCTGCTATTTTTCATTGCCATCAGTACCTTTTATTAGTTTCTTTTATCTCTTGAATGCTTTGTCAAGTTCATGTGTATCAAAGGTAGCATTAGGATGCCTTGCCATTTCTAGCTTTTGTAGCTTGTTGTGCAAAGATATTAGCCAAGTATTTTGGGAGTTTGGATCCACTAAAGATCCACTTTTTTCACATGGTATCAGACCTAGTTGGCTGTTATTTTTAGTAAGGTTTTCATTTATGGTGATATTTGGATGTTGATCAAGTTCTAGCATGATTATGCATTGCATTGTTGATCAAATCTTACTAACCTTTGTTTTGTGATTTGAACTTGTGGATCAAAAACATATTTCAGGTCTATTGAAGATCAGAGGATGAGAAAAAACTATTTTGGATCAGATCATAACACCTAATCATTTGTTGATTGTGAAGCTTGTGCATATTCAATACTAACAATGTTCTATTCAATCTATTGTTGACAATTTTCACTTTTGTGGATGAACACCTCCTTTGTGGATGAACACTCTCCTTAAGTGGATGAACCTTCTCCTTAAGTGGATGAAAAATACTCTTTGAGTGTTTTTGTATTTCTCCAAAAGGCTGAGCGAAGCTCCCACTTGGATGATTGATCCCCTTTTGGGTGAATAGATTGTCAACAATCTTTTGCATAAATTTTGGTGTACTTTGTTGAGCATGTAAGTAGCTCTCCTTATGTAATTTGATTGGAGAATTTGCTAGAAGGTTTTAACCATTATGTAAATGTGTTTTCAGGTTCTTAACAAGTTGAGGAACATTCTCATGTGAAGTGATCTTAGATCTACATCTAAACATCAAGATTTGACAAGCTAGTGAAGCTAGTCTTGTGATTCACTAAATGTGCTCTTTCATTTACCTCCAAAGCTTGTACTTATCACTTGCTGGAGTTTATATACTTTTAGAAGTGTGGTTTACATGTGATTTTACAGGTTGAATCAATGTCTTAGTGTGTTGATCATATGTTGATCAAGTTTGTTCAATTCTAGGTATTCTTGGCAGCCTAGTCTTGTGTATTTTCTAAGAATGCAAGTAACTCTTCGCACCATAACTTGATTTGGTCACTTGCTGGAAAGTTTGAGAGCTTAAGCAATAGTGTGTTCAAGTTGGTTTGAGTTTGTAATCCATTCTTAGTGTGTGCAAAGTGTTGCATGTGTCTCAATCTTCCTTTCTATGCTTGGAAACCAGTCAGGTTCAAGATAGAAGTGTTTTAGGGTCCTAGATCTTCTGAGATCTCCTTACCCATCATTTGTTGAGAGAAAAGTGATTGTCTGGTGCATTAGGACAGAACCTAAAAATTGAAAAATTATTATATTCATGGCCTCCAATGGTGGGATCATGTTAGAACCTAATGATAGGTTGAGTTTATCAAACTACTCTACTTGGAAAGTGAGGATGGAGTCCTTACTTGGGTTGAATGAGCTCATGGACATAGTTGCATGAACTGAAGAGAGACCACCCATAGTTCAAGAGCAACAAAAGTTTGAGAAGAAGGCTAAAAGGGCTCTTCATATCATTAAAATGAATGTTACCAATGAACTTCTCAAGGAAGTTGGTAAGTGTCAAAGTGCAAGTGAGGCATGGAATGCCTTGAAGAAGCTCTTTGAATCAAAATCCACATCTAGGGTATTGACCCTAAGGAGGCAAATATTTTCTAGTAGACAAAGAGAGGGAGAAAGTGCTCATGCATTTGTCTTGAGGTTAACTCCTTAAGTGATGATCTAGCATGCATTGATGAAAGCATAAAAGATGTTGAAATAGTCCAGATTATGTTGAATGGATTGCTAGATGAACATGTGAACCTTGTGCAAAGTTTTGTCATTCAAAGAGTCTTGTCAAGTGTGGTTGACTTGCAAGAAATCTTATTGGCTGAAGAACATAGGTTGCAATCAAAGCTTGGATGGTGCGTCCTTGCAACGTGGATGTGAAAAGGCTTTCTTCACAAAGGCAAAGTCAAAGGCAAAGGCAAAGGCAAAGGGAAATGGTCCAAAGGTGGTAACCCGAATCATGATGATCGCTCTTCCTCCTCCTCTTCTACTTCTTTTAGAAAGAAAGAAAAGTCAAAGTTCAAGTGCTTTTATTATGGGATAAAAGGTCATTTTGCTAATGAATGTCATAAGAAGAAAAGAGAGCAAGGTGAGAGGGCAAGGAAATCTAGCAATAGATGAAAACGAACATAGCATTTGTGAATCTCTTGTTATGACTTCAAGTTTGCTTGCACATATGGATGGGAATGATCCTTGGTGGATTGATAGTGGAGCCTGATCTCACATGACAAGACATAAGGAATACTTTTCATCCTTATTGTCTTATGAGGGAGAGAGCAAGATGCTTGTTTGATAAGTAAATGTGAAACCTTGATTGCTCAAGGAAGGAGGCATGGGAAGCTTTTCAAACTGGATGCATGTGTGATCTCTAAGCATGAAGTGTGAAAGATTTCAAATCCTTAAGATCCAATCTACTTGAATGATCTTTGGTTAGAAAGAGAAATACACTACCAATTTCACCAATGTAGAAAAATCAGCATCTACACACAATTTGAGATGCAAACACTAATAGAACCTGATCAAACTTGAATGAAAATGACTATGTACTGTTGCTGTCTGTACAAAATCAGCAAGCTACTGTATTTCACACGTGTGGATCCAAAAATAACAAATATAGATCATTCTACACATAGAATTGCAAGCAATCACCAAGATAGTGCACCAATGGATAGTAGAACCCAAGAGAACCATGTATAAGCATGAAATGAGATAGAGAAGAGAGAAGATGACTCTCTCCACGAGTTACATCCTTTTATAAAAGGTCCAAACCCTATTTGGCGACTTGGCTTTCCCACCAAAATGCTAACCCTACCAATTTTGGGTCTAGATTCAATGTACCCAACTTATTCAAATTGAATCTACTCAAACTCGCATTCTATCTTTCCCACACTTTCAAAAAGTGTCTATTCAAATGAAATTTAGACTAATGAACTTTGAAAAGTCAACCTCTAAGTCTAAAACAAGTTTTGGCCTCAATATGCCAAATATGGAAATATTGCAAAATGTGATGAAACTAGTTGAATCTTTCACACTCTCTCTTCAACTAGTTTTAGCATAGACTTTGATAATACTCCAAGTGAAGTCCTATGTTTCACGAACAAGTCTTTTCCCAATGCTTTGGTGAAGATATCAGCTACACATTCCCTTGAAGACACATGTTGAAGCTCCACCTCCTTTGCAATGACTCGCTCCCTCACAAAATGATATTGTATCTCAATATGCTTGCTCCTAGCATGAAAGATAGGATTAGATGCCATTCTTTGGGCTGATTGATTGTCACAAAGGATGATTGGGCTCTCTGAAAAATCCAGTAAGTGAAGATCCTTGACCATCCTCTTAATCCATACCATCTCCTTTGTGCAATGTGTAAGAGCTTTGTACTCGGCCTCACTAGATGACAATGAGATAGTGGCTTGTTTCTTTGACATCCATGATATAGCTCCATCACCTATGAAAATACAATAAGAACTAATGGATTTCCTATCCATTATGTCTCCAGCATAGTCCGAATCTGAAAATCCAAAAAGATTAGGTGATGATCCCTCATACAATATGCCAAAATCTCGAGTTCCAATGATGTACCTCAAAACTCGCTTTCCTAGCTTCCAATGCTCCTAGCATAGTTTTTTCCAATAGAACTTTGATCCATCATAAGAATGATCTTCTTCCTAAGAATACATCCCCTTTCAATGATCATGTAATGCTCAAAATAGAAACAACCACAATTGATATAGAGAATAGTGTCCACTTGGGATGCTTCACTATTTCTTACATCAATTTTACATGTAAAAATGTGACTAGAACATGAAGAATCAAATAGAATGTAAATGAAATGATTCCACCATGCTTCCAACTCTGAACTCTCTGGAAAAATACAGCAAACAAACAATAAATGTGAGTGATCAACTTTTTCTTGCATATCCCCTCCTCCTTTGTCCTTTGTTGCCTTGTATCCACCATGATACTCCATGAATGAGCCTCCAAAAATTGACAATCTCCAAGTATTGGCATCAAGTAGCTCAACACTTGAGAACTTAGCCATGGATGAGTGACATAATGAACCTCCAATAGCTTCATTTCCATCAGCAAAATCAGCCAAGAATGCTAGCACAAATCCAACATCAAAACAATGCTCACCAATGTAGCTAGTTTTACCATATCTTGACAATTTGCACACATCCACATGAAATTGCTCAAACATGAGATAGAACAAGTAAAGTAAACTTGAACAACACTTCCTTGCTGCTCCTTTGACCTTACTTGAGTCTTCAATATGCTGCAAAAACAGATCCATAACACCTTTGCCAATTACCTCTCCTTTGATGCTCTTGACTAGCTCCAAATTGCCAACTTCTCTTTTGACTAGTTGAAGCGCTTTGAGATCAATTTCTTGATCTTCAACTTGATCATCAGAGTCATTGATCAAACTTTGTTTTCCAGATCCAATACTTGATTTTACAGCAAGATAACATCCATCCACTTGCATAGCTCCATGTACACAAGAAGATCCTCCAAAAGATGTTCCACTCTTCATAAGAGATCGATACTCAAGATCCATTGCTTGGATCCACTTCTCTTCTTTCCTTGCTTGATCTACACTTGTAGGCTCATCCAAAGAGGTTAGGAAAGCAACATAATTTCCAGAAACTACTTGCTTACCTTTTGATCATATGTGAGCCTTGAAGGTACTTGTCTTTCTCTTGATGTTCTCCTTGGCTTTTGACTTGATGAAGGTCCATCATCACCACCATCCAAAGTAGAATCCTTCTCATCAACATCAAGAATGTTAGATCCATCTACTTTACCATCAATCATGCTTGAAGACACCTTTGGAATGTTTCTTTCATCTCTACCAACAATCACTTTGTTAGTAAAAGGAATGTAAACCTTGTAGGCTTTACTCACCTCACTATATCCAACAAAAATACCTCTTCTTGAAGATGGATCCTCCTTGGTCCTATCATCAAGAGTAATGTTGACATAGCATGTGCATCCAAAGGTTCTTAGAAAGTTGACACTCGGCCTCCTCTTGAATAGTATCTCAAAAGGTGTCCTTCCATCCAAAATAGCACTCGGCCACCTATTGCACAAGAAATTGGCACACAACAAAGCTTGATCCCAAAATGGTTTGTCAAGATTAGCACTTAATCTCATAGCTTTAGCACTTTCACATAAAATTCTATTCTTCCTTTCAGCCACTCCATTTTGCTGTGGGGTCCTTGATGTTGTATACTCCCTCTTGATCCCATGCTCATCACAAAAGGCCTTGAACTTGTTAGATATGTACTCACCACCATTGTCACCTCTCAAGCACTTGATCTTTGTGGAGAATTGGTTCTCCCTTGCATTCTTGAACTTGACAAAGACATCATACACTTCATCCTTGCTCTTTAGTAGATAGATCCAATAAAATCTACTAAAATCATCAATGAATGTTACATACATCTTAGCTCCACTATTGCTAATTGTAGTAAATCCATGAATATCCGAATGTTCAAGTTGAAAAGGCTTTGTAGATCTAGAAATAGATCTAGTATAAGGTAGTCTATGTGACTTAGACAAAGCACAAGACTCACAAACATGCTTGTTATTACTTAAGGAACTTGGAAGACCAATCACAACCTTCTTCCTTGCCATTACCTCCAATGACTTGAAGTTGAGGTGTCCCATCCTTTTGTGCCAAACCTCTTGATTAGAATTTTGCTACCTTGCAACACATCCACCTTGTTTAGCAATAACACAAGCATCAAGTTTGAACAACTTCTCTTGCCTTTTACCTTTTCCAATCAAGACATCCTTCCTTTTGATGAAACAAGCATCTCCATCAAACTCCACCTTGAGGCCCTTACTTAGCATTTGACTCACACTAAGCAAATTCTTGGTAATAGATGGAATAAACAAGACATCCTCCAAATGAACATTCCTATTTGTAGAGAGAGAAATAGGAATTGTGCCAATCCCTTTGATTGCACACTCACCATCATTGGCCGTGTAGATCACCCTCTTGTCATCTCCATATGCCAACAAAGAAGTGAAGTATTCTTTGTGAAAGGTCATGTGTGAACTTGCTCCACTATCAATCCACCAAGGATCTAGATCTCCATCATTAGCAAGCATACATGAAGACATCACAAAAGCATCATCATTTGCATCTTGCACATCCAAACCATCCTCATCAAGAGTAAGACTACCTTGCTTGTCTCCTTGATCTCTCTTCTTCTTGTAGCACTCACTTGCAAAGTGTCCTTTGATGCCACAATAGAAGCACTTGAGCTTTGATCTATCCTTCTTTTTGCCACTTGAAGAAGCATCCACTTGATCTTGCCCTTTAGACCACTTGCTTTTGGTTTTGCCCTTGAATTTGCCCTTTGTGAACATAGCATCCTCTTGAAGTGTCGATGTAGATCCACCTCTTGCTTGAAGCCTATATTCCTCATTGATCAAGATCTCTTGAAGATCCATCAAACTTGGCAAAGTCTTTTGAATAGCAATACTTTGAACAATGTTAGCATGAACATCCAACAAGCCATTAAGAATCACTTGAATAAGCTCTCCTTCCTTAATGCTTTCATCTATGCAAGCTAACTCATCATTCAATGCTTTCATTCTCAAAACAAAAGTACTTGGACTTTCTTCATTCTTTTGCAAACAAGAAAAGATTTGCCTTCTTAGAGTCAACACTCTAGAAGTAGACTTGGATTCATAAAGCTTCTTCAATGAATTCCAAGCTTCCAAAGATGATGTGCACTTACCAACTTCCTTGAGAAGTTCATTGGTAACATTCATCTTTATCATGTGTAGAGCCTTCTTGGCCCTCTTGTCATATCTCAATTGATCTTGTTGTATTGCTGGTCTCTCCTCCAAACCTACAACAATATCCAAAACATCATTCATCTCAAGAAGTGACTCCATCCTCACTTTCCATAATGAATAGTTACTTGAGGTAAGCCTATCATTGGCTTCCAACATGACTCCAATTGAGGTTGCCATGTAGCAATGACCTGATCTTCTCTTTCAACCTGTTTCAATGCACAAAGCACTCCTTTGAACAACAACAAATGCTTTCAAAAGAAATCACCAAGATTTGAAACTATCTCACAAATTCTCTTCTAGCACTTATCCAAGCAAATCAACACATAGAATCATGGAATCTTGATCAACCTATGATCTATCCTCAATCTAATGACTTTTGCCACTTCCTAAGATTAAAATACACTCAAATGAAGTCTAGCAACCTCACTATCTAGAGATCCAATCAAAATTAGGGTTTTGACAAAATCACAAAAAATTGACTATTCCAAATCTACATGCAAATGCTGAAAATTTGATATGCAATCTATGATCCAAAAATCGGCCAAATCCAGCATGTGAATTCAAAAAACAGAATTGAACAAGTATATTGACCTATATAGTGTTTTGATCTACAAAAGATCCAATCTACAAAAGCAAAAAATCCGATTTTGGTGTAGAATTCTCTCTAGCATGCTCTAGACTTGATATCTTCACCAAATCATTGATAGATCTGATTTTTTCCTTCATAACCTGAAACACAAGCTCTGATACCATGTGAGGAATTTCAGATCCTTAAGATCCAATCTACTTGAATGATCTTTGGTTAGAAAGAGAAATACACTACCAATTTCACCAATGTAGAAAAATCAGCATCTACACACAATTTGAGATGCAAACACTAATAGAACTTGATCAAACTTGAATGAAAATGATTATGTACTGTTGCTGTCTGTACAAAATCAGCAAGCTGCTGTATTTCACACGTGTGGATCCAAAAATAACAAATATAGATCATTCTACACATAGAATTGCAAGCAATCACCAAGATAGTGCACCAATGGATAGTAGAACCCAAGAGAACCATGTATAAGCATGAAATGAGATAGAGAAGAGAGAAGATGACTCTCTCCACGAGTTACATCCTTTTATAGCAGGTCCAAACCCTATTTGGCCACTTGGCTTTCCCACCAAAATGCTAACCCTACCAATTTTGGGTCTAGATTCAATGTACCCAACTTATTCAAATTGAATCTACTCAAACTCGCATTCTATCTTTACCACACTTTCAAAAAGTGTTTATTCAAATGAAATTTAGACTAATGAACTTTGAAAAGTCAACCTCTAAGTCTAAAACAAGTTTTGGCCTCAATATGCCAAATATGGAAATATTGCAAAATGTGATGAAACTAGTTGAATCTTTCACATGAAGGATGTATGGCTAGGGAGCAACTAACAAACCAAGAAGTTTGGCATAAGAGGTTGGGCCATCCCAACTTCAAATCCTTGGAGGTAATGGCAAAGAAAGATCATGCTTTTGGTCTCCCTAAAAGTCTTGTTGGCTATAGTGAAGTAACCAAGGCTTACAAAGTGTACATTCCTTCTACAAAAAAAGTTGTCATAAGTAGGGATGTCATCTTTCATGAACAGAATGTTTCCAATGTTGTCAATGTTGATGGTGATGTTGATGTGCCTACTAATCATCATGATGTGCAAGATGTCTTGGATGAAGGTGGAGATGCCACTCCAAAGCAACCTTCAAGGAGGACTCAAAGGCAAAGGACTAAGCCATCAAGGCTAACCTATGATGAAAAAGAAAAGCAAGTGGTGGAGAACTCTAACTTTGTTTTTCTTACCTCTTTTGATGAACCAACTTGTGTAGGTGAAGCAATTCAGAAGGAGGAATGGATCCAAGCCATGGATCATGAGCATCAAGCACTCATCAAGAACAACACTTGGAGGTTGGTGGAACTTCCAAAAGGAAAGAAGGCAATTGAGTGTAAGTGGATCTTCAAGATCAAGACAAAAGAAGATGGATCAATCAAAAGGTACAAGGCAAGATTGATGGCAAAAGGGTATGATCAAGAGTATGGCATTGACCATGATGAGACCTTTGCACCCGTGGCAAAGATGGTAACAATTCGAATCCTTATCGCTCTTGCAACTCTTTATGGTTGGGACATGTGGCAAATGGATGCTACTAATGCTTTTTTGAATGGTGATCTTGAAGAGCAAATCTATATAGAGCAACCTGAGGGCTATGTTTCACATGATGAGCCTAATCATGTGTGTTTCCTACAAAAGAGCTTGTATGGGCTTAAGCAAGCACCAAAAAGTTGGTATGCTAAGCTCACTTCCTTCTTACTCTCTCAAAATTTCATCATGAGTGACTATGATCATTCTCTCTACTATAGATTGAATGATAATGGTGACATCACTTTGCTTCTTATCTATGATGATGACATAATCTTAAGTGGTGATAGCAATAAAGATATAGATGACATCAAGATGGCACTTAAAAGTAACTTTGAGATACAAGATCTTGGTAAGCTTCACTATATCTTAGGAATAGAGATTGTTAGGACTTCTAATTCTACTTTCAAGAGAAGTATTCTAACTATATTCTAAAAAGATTTCATATGAAAAACTGCAAAATAGTTTCTACTCCTATGGAATCGAATGTAAAGCTATCTAGAAGAGGTAATGAAAGATCCTTCAAGGACATTAATCTCTATAGAAAGCTCATAGGATCTCTTATTTGATTAACCATCACAAGACCTGATCTAAGCTAGGCTATGTGGTTGGTAAACTAAGTCAATTCATGCAAGATCCTAGTGAGGCTCATTGGAAGCTAGGAAAAAGAGTACTAAGATACTTCTCGGGATCTAGAGATTTTGGCATCTTGTATGGAGGATCTTCACCTAACCTTTGTGGTTTCTCAAATTCAGATTTTGCAAGTGATAAAATGGATAGGAAGTCAACAAGTGCCTTTGTAATCTATCTTGGAGAGGGAGCTATCTCATGGCTATCAAAGAAGCAACCTATTGTCTCTCTAACTTCCACCGAGGCCGAGTACAAGGCATTGACAACATGCACCAAGGAGGTGTCTTGGATAAAGAGGACGCTATTGGATCCTCACTTGCTGGATTCTAAGAAGACTTCAAACATCTATTGTGACAACATTTCAGTCCAAAGTTTGGCAACCAATCCTGTTTTTCATGCTAGGAGCAAGCACATTGAGATTGCTCATCACTTTGTGAGGGATCAAGTCATTGCCAAAGAGGTGGAGCTTCAACATGTCTCTTCATTGGAGTGTGTGGCTGATATCTTCACCAAACCATTGGGAAAGGACCTATATTATAAGAATAGATCTAATCTTGGAATGTATTCAAGATCTATGTTAAAACTAGCATCCAATGTTGAAGAGGGAGTGTGAAAATTGTCAACATTTCCTAGCTAGTTTGAGGCCTAAATTGGCAATTTTTGTACGTAGTTTTGGATCTAACCTTTCAAACATGTGAAATAGGTCTAGATACTTTTATTTTAGTATAAATTTTATATTGAATAAGTCTCAAACTTCAAGACCTTTGAAATGACACCAAAATCATGTTATTTGGACACATAGGCCAAAATTGGCTATTTTAGGCTACTGGTGCCCTAAAATTGGGTCCTAAGTTCTAGAGAGAGGAGAGAGAGTCATCTCTCTCACCTATATTAGGCTGAGATTTGTGGAGAACAGGTTGGAAAAACTTATTTTATTCTTGAGAGAGATCAATAGATCATTGTCACAGTTTCTTCCTCCATTGTGAACATTGGTTGGTGTACTGTCTTCAAGCTCTTGTGTATGATCTTAAGAGGTTTTCAAAAGTGGTAGGCTGATGTTGGGCACCCTGTTTGAACTGAAGATTTCTTCAACCAATTCCCATATGCTTTTTATGTTTTTCGAACAATTGCTTTCCAAGGGATTTAGTGAGAAAATCAGCTGTCATCTCTGTGGTCTTCACATACTCAATTTGAATCTTCTTTTCAGCACAAGATCTCTGATATGATGATATTTGAGTGGTATATGCTTAGTCTTGGGATGGAAGATTGGATCTTGAGTCATGGAGATTGCACTTGTATTGTCCATATACATGACAATAGCTTCCACTTGCTTTTCCCCAAGTTCATTTAGTAACTACCTCAGCCACACAACTTCATTCGCATTCTTTGATGCTGCCACATACTCAGCTTCACATGAAGATTGTGCCACAAGTGTTTGCTTCTTTTAAACCCAGCTTACTAGCCCTCCACACATCATGAAGCATCCGCCAGTGATTGTTACAGTCATCTTTTGAGCTTGCCCAAGTAGTGTCACTGTATGCTTTGAGAGTAAATTCATATGGCTTTGAATAAACAATGCCAAAATTTGTGGTCGCTTTTAGATATTGCAAGACTCTCTTTGTTAGCTCCCAATGATACTGTCCTGGATTGTTAGAGAATTGTGCTAAAGCATAAACATAGAAGGCCAAATCTGGTCGAGTACATATAGTAAGATACATTAGAGCTCCGATCGAATTTCAAAAAGGTCTATTACTCATTTCGAATTCTTCCTGCTCAGTCCTTAGACAACATCCTTTGAGAGTTTTATTCCAAGTGCCATAGGAGTTTCTTTCACCTTGCATCAAGCATTGCATAGTCTACCAAATTTTTGCAGGCATAACTGTGCTGAGAAAGTTTTATGTTTTCTGTTGTTTCAACTTTGGTTATTTCAACTCCTAGGAATTTCTTAGCTTCTCCAAGGTCTGTAATTCCAAACTCTTGCCCTATAAGAGCCTTGGTTTCTTTTATCATCACTAAGTCATTACCAAACATTAGAGTATCATCAACGAATACAGCTAAGATTAGGGAACAATCACCCTTAGTTCTAATGAAGACATCATTGTCTGAAATGAGTCTCCTAAAACCAATAGAGATTAATAGTTCACATATTCTTTTATGCCAAACTCTTGCAGCTTGTTTTAACTCATAAATGCACTTCTTCAGTTTGCAAGATAGATCGGGAAATTGTGGGTTGAGCAAACCTTCAGGCTGCTTCATATAAATCTCTTCATCAAGAAACCCATAAAGGAATGCAGTCTTGATATCTATATGATGGACAATTAAGAATCGTGTAATAGCCAAAGCAAATAATAAGAGACAAATGGTAGACTGTTTTATCATAGAAGAGAATGTTTCCTAATAGTCTACTCCATACTTTTGAGAATATCCCTTGGCTACTAATCTAGCCTTGTATCGCTTAGCACTCCCATTTGGTTTCAGTTTTATCCTGTAGACCCATTTGCAGTCCACAACTTTTCTTCCTTCAGTGTCCATGTTTCATTCTTATGCATTGAATCTATTTATTTATGTATTGCCTTCTTTTATTGTTCAGATTCCTGACTTGCCATTGCCTCTAAGTAAGATGTGGGCTTTGTAATCATTAAGCATCGATTGCTTTCGCAATTGTTTGTTGCAGCATTCTCAACAGCCTTCTATGTGAGTTTTTTGATTCTGACAGAGCGTCTTGGCTGGGTAAGATCCCTTTGATCTTGGGTTTTTATTGGTTGTTGTGGGGCCTGCAAGTCTTGTTGCTCAACTGCTTGTTGATCTTCTTGAACAGGCTGTTGAAATGACTCCATAGTAATCTGCTCTCCCTCTTCAGGAGTCAGATCAAAAAACTGATAACCAGTCAGGTCGGCATACTCTTTCTGAAATGCTTCTTCATCAAGCTTAACATCTCTGCTCACTTGACTTTGTTGGTTTCATGATCATACAACTTGTAACCAGGTTAAATTGATTGCATAGCCCATGAAAATCATGGGCTTTGATTTTTCATCAAGCTTGGACCTCTTCTCTTGAGGCACATGTATGTATGCCCTACAACCAAACACTTTGGCATGTGACAGGTTGGGCTTTTCACTAGTCCAGGCCTCATAAGGAGTGGCATCGCTTACAGCAACTGTCATACTTCTATTTTGAAGATAAGCGGCTGTCTATATAGCTTGTCGTGAACAGTTTTGTTTCGTTGTCGTGAACAATTTTGTTTCTTTTGATTTTTCTTTTGTGCGGAAGCTCATAGGAACCTAGACACGCAACTACCATCACAGAACACATTTACAATCGTATAAAGAGTGCCCTTTCTTCTTGTAGTGCATGCAAGGTATTGCTGGATTGAACCAGCATTTGTTGGTCGTATGGCTTGGTTTATAACAGTGATCACATGAAGAAGATTGTTGATTCGAGGACTTCATCTTCTCGAATCTGGGTTTGTTCTTATTTTTCTTTTTTCCTTTCGTGAAGAGGGCCTTCTCTTTATCACTGCTTCCTTCTCTTTCATCCCTCATCAGTCTCTCATCAGCGACAAGACTGACTGCTTTGTCAAATGTCATATCTGGTAGACTCAGTATGAGCATTCTCAATGGCTGATAGGATGTCGGTAGAGATTTCATGAAGTAAATCAGCTATTGTGGTGCTGGAACCTGGTGCTCCTTTCCTGATGCAGCGAGTTGAACGAAGATCGTTCTGATCTTCTCAACATGCTAATCTAACTGGTCGCCATCCCAATGGTGTGAAGAATTTTAGATCATTAAGATCCCAAATGTCCCTTTGATCTTTGGTTAGAAAGACGAGCAAATCACCAACCTTGCCAATGTAGAAAAATCAACATCTACACTATGAATGAGATGCAAACTCTAATAGATCTTGATCAAACATCAATCAAAACATGAAATGAAATTTTTGTCCATACAAAAAAGTAAGCTATTGTATTTCATGCGTGTGGATCTGAAAATAACATTTAATGAGCATTCTACACACAAAATTGCAAGATATCACCAATATAGTGCACCACTGGATAGATGACCCAAAGAGAACCATGTATAAGTATGAAATGAGAGAGAGAGAGAGAGAGAGAGAGAGAGAGAGAGAGAGAGAGAGAGAGAGAGAGAGAGAGAGAGAGAGAGAGAGAGAGAGAGAGAGAGAGAGAGATCTTATCTTCCCATGAGTTACATCCTTTTATAACAGGCCCAAACCTAACTTTAAACTTTGGTTTCTCTCCATGATAAAAAAAAACCCTACTATTATTATGACTAGATTCAATGTCTCTACTACTCAAACTGAATCTACCAAAAACTTGTGTTCTATAGTTTTCCATGATAGAAATGGAGGAGTTTCTCAAAATAGTCGCGATGAAGGCGAAGCAACCATGACTCTATACGATTCGAATGGAGTTCAAATGTGGTCGTTGGACACTACCAGCTGAATCACTCCTACAGTCCTCCAGAATGTAGTCAGGCACTGCTGATCTACGTTTATAAATTAATGCAGCATTCAACAAATACAACCAATGTGCGGAATTGAAATGAATGGGAGAATCAGACACACGAATAACAACAAATACGTTTGCATTCAAGATCATACATCATAAATTGACATGTGCACAATGGCTACATGGTCATCTATTGATTTTCTCTGATTATTCAAGCACTGCATGCAGATCCACGTAGTGCGTTGGCGTGAGAGAAATACAGTTCTCTCACGAGTGGATGTCTTGCTTAATAGCGGACCTGTGGATCTCTATAGATCCTGAGATCACAGAACTCGTCTCACACGCAAGCGGACTTCTTGTCTGTATTTCGTCTTGATTGCTTACTAGCATCAGACTGTTTTCTATATGTTTGTCAAGTATCATCTAGCAAGTATATAGTCATTCTACGTAATTTTAAGATTAGAGTGATTAAGCATCTACAACTAATCAGGAAATTACAAGAGTGGCAGATTAGTCACAACCTAGCATGTATATGTTGACATCATGCCATTAGATCAGATATCTGTACTTTTGGATACTTGCATGATCTTTGCTAGTACTCTTTGGAACGTGAGGTCAGAGAAGGTTTCGCGACGTATTTCTGTCGCGTCGTTGGTTTCGTTTCCATAGCCTGACTTTCTCATGCTCGACCGCAAAAGATTCTCGTTCGCAAATCTTTCGTGTTCATGTCTTTTTGTCAAGTGTTCGCGAAACTTTTGTGCTTCGTGTCTCTTGAATTCCATGTTCGCAAACATCTTCGTCAAGCAGAGGGCTAAAAGCTAACAAAGCTTTGTAATTAGAAACGTTTGTTTCTTCAACTCCCTCTCAAAGCGTGATAGCTTTACGATCCCGAGACTGCTATTTTGTCTCTCAAAGAATCCTTTGTCTAGGACTTTGGTGAAGATGTCACCAACCATATCTTTCATTCCGATGAAGGTGGTCTGCAGCATCTTCTTTTCACTTAGATCCCTGATCAAGTGGTACTTGATCGCAATGTGTTTTGTTCTTGAATGGAACACGGGATCCTTCGTCAAATGTATTGCAGAGGTGTTATCCATATGCAAGATCAGAGGCTCGTTCCTTGTTTCGTCCAATTCGTCCAGGAACTGTCGTAGCCAGATTATCTCGTTGGCCATCTTTGTTGCTGCAACATATTCTGCTTTGCAAGATGACTAGGCCACGATGGTCTGCTTCTTGCTGACCCAGAGAACTACTGCTTCTGATGCGATGGTGCATCCTCCTGAGACGCTTTTACAGTTGTCCTTGAGAGATGCCCAGCTAGCATCACTGTAGGAATGCATTCTGAAACTTGCATCACGACAATAGCACAGGCCATAATCCCTCATTAATTGAAGATATTGCTAAATGCGTTTTGTAGTCTTCCAATGTGTCGAACCTGGATTCGTGCAGAATTGGCTCATCTTGAATACTGCATAAGCAATATCATGTCGTGTGTTGTCGGCAAGGTACATCAGTGATCCTATCAGCTTACACAACACGAGCACCATAGCAATCCAACAGTTAAACCTGCTACCCAACCGAGAAATTTCTTGCAAACTTCTACAACACCGCACAATACGCCAGCGCCATAATGCAAAAAGACAATCTGTAATGAGTCCTTGTCGAAAAAAAGTGAAACCGATATTCCGTCATCTACTACAATGTTCAACCAAGAGCAACCTTCACAGGGAATTGACAGTTTTTCTCCCCTTCTACAACCTCAAATGTAATTGTCTTTCCACATGCAAATAAGATTTCCAATGTGCCAATACACAATAGATCTAGGATTCGAAAATCCACTTAGAGATTCGGTTCTGAATCTCTTGTTCAAAGAGGTCCTCAGGACATAGTACCTCACCCATACCTGCATCTCACGCTATATCTCACAACATCTGTTATCCATGATGATAGATTTTAGTGTCACCAACCCTGTCTTGTTTTGACAAGGGTGTATGAGAGTAAGTATCATTACTCTACACAAAACAAATAAACTATTCCAAGTATCAAGATGACTTATCAATGTTTTGAATCCCCAAGATACTCGGACAGAGCAACTCAAGAGCACCTCTCACCTTAGACCGAGGAGGTCTCTGAGAAGATGAGTCTAATGAAGACTGAGAGCCGAGTATGAGAGCCGAGGAATACTAGTTGGTAATGACAAGTAAGAACTGTGTAAGCCTCATGGTAAATTCCGGAAGATGGAATGACCATGCAGGAACTAGTATTTCTAAGCAAATGTAATAAATGCAAGTAGATCCCTCTTAAAGAAAGTAGAGTGAGCCACCTTTTGATGGTGACCTCTAGTGGAGAGCATTATTCCACTTGTAATTTGTGAAATGTGGAAATTCCACTAGGATGCCACCTAAGTAGCTCTCTTGATTATTTAAGAAACTCCCTCTTTGTGAAGAGGAGTGTTTTTGCATTGTATTCACTCCATGCTTAATAAGAAGATTTCCCATGAGTTTGATGCTACACTAAGCTCCTTGATCATGATGGTTTTCTTGAGTGATGCCCCTATGATCATGTCCTTCCATTCATATTGTGTGTGGTTGTGGATCTAGAGTGGAATAGTTTTCTTGCTTTCCTAGTTGTGGATTAGATTTCATGTTTTCTTGTGGATTAATGTAGGAGCCAACATTCAAGTAAACTAAATAGGCTAGAAATGTGGCATAAATCTTGCATATTCTCTAACATTCTAGTTCTTGATGTTATTGGGATGCCCAAGAATCAAAAGGTTGGTTAGTTTCTTGACTCTTGGACTTCTAACATGCTGTAGTTTAGTTCTTGTTTCTTGTTTATTAGTTATGCAAATGTAGCTCAGTTCAGTGTAGTGTAGAATCTGATTTCAATCCGTTTTTAGAGTAAGTAGCAGTAGAAACTACTGAACATTCATTGGCTTGCATGCTGATCTATGAATGAGTGTTCTTGGCTTGCATCATCTATGTAGAATGTAAGTGCGTTCAAGAGTGACGTCCCTGAGTAGTCCTTTGACAGGCAGGACAAAGAAAATCTATACTACAACGTCTACCTGTTTTCTTCTGTCTGGTTTGGCATCGTAAAATCAAGAAACCATCTAACGAATGCCTTTGAGCATGGTAATAGGCAGAAACGGTTTTGAAAAAGTGGCCAGAAGAATCGTAGTAAAACAGATCCTCTGGAGCAGGGGATATGTCAACAATGGTTTTCAACCTCGATCACCAATTAGTGTTGGCATGAAAAACCTATGGATGCAAGTCGCAGCTGATTTCCTTGCGGATATGCAAGAAATGTTACAGTTGGCTAATAGCATAAGAAGTGTCCAAGACAGGGCAAGGCACTATGCTAATCTATCTCGAAAGCACAAGGTATTTATGGTCAACGACTGGGTGTTTTTGAGAGTCCCTAGTCACTCTAGGGGCTTGAAAAGTATTAAGTGTGCAAAGTTGGCGCCCAGGTATTGCAGTCCTTTCAAGGTTATCTAATTGATATACAAGGCATGCAAACTAGACCTTCCAGCCAACGCTGGAATTCATCCTGTTTTCCATGTTAGTAAGTTGAAACCCTCGTTGGGGGTTGGGGAGACTCTGGTCCCTGTGGAAGATCTAGTGGAACTTCTTCGTGATGACTTGAACCCGAGGCGATTGTAAAATAGCCGGCAGAGGACTCTATGGAGTAGAGTGCTTCGGGAATTTTTAGTCAGGTGGAGGGGCAAATCAGAAGAGAAGGATACTTGGGAAAAGGAGGTTGATCTCCAAAAGAATTTTTCCAATTTTTTTCCTACAAGGAAAAATTTAAGTTTAGGGGGAAGGAATATTACATACCTATGTGACTAGCAGTACTTCAGTGGCAAGTTACCCTTGGATAAGGTATACCCTTAGGATTAAGAGTAGGTATCTTAGATTAAGGTACTAGTGTCCTTGGTTAAGGGTAGGTAGGTGTCTATGCCTTGGATGGAGGTATGGAACCTAGAGAGTGTTAGAAAGCCATTGGATGACTATTTTTTTAAACCTTGGGCCTCAACCTTGAACCATATCACTTTAATGGTCTAGGACCAAAGTATACATGCACAACTTGGGCATTGGGACCTAGTAGGAGGGCGCACTTTCAACGGGTCCAATGAGTTCCCAACTCCCACAAGAAAGGCATTTAAAGAGTCATAGGTTATGGAAGGAGTCTCTTGACTTTCCATAAGCCTATGGAGGTTCTTGGAGGTTCTTTAACTCCCCTAGGCTTTTCTCTCTCTCATTGGATGGGCATGGAACTCCATAGTGCACTGGAGGGGTCCATGGGCCATCTATATGAGGGTAGTAGGGTACCCATTGGGGGGAGAGAGAGAGATCTCTCTTGCTTGCTTTGCTTATGCTCTAGTGTTGCTACTAGTGTGTAGAGTACTTTCTTGTGTGTAGTATACTTAGGGTTTGGATCTTGCTTATGGTATGAGACATTAGTAGGATCTGGATCTTGAGTATGCTATGGTCTGTTGTGGTATGCTTGTGATTTGTTTATGGTTAGCAAGGGAGTGCTAGATAGGTCTTGCTTGGAGCTTGGATCTAGCTATGGTTGGGTGGTGAATACTTGAGGCCAGCTTGTTATCTATCTTTGTGTTTAAGAGTAGGGACACAATTGGAGGAGAGATCCTTGGAGGCTTGGAGATCCTTACTTGCAGGTGGAGACATCCTAGCTTGGAGTTGGGGAGATCTTGGAGCTTGCAGGTTGCTTGGAGGACATTGGGAGGCTCTACCTTGGATTTGGAAGACTTCCTCACCTCTACTTGTCAAATTGAACAGCAGACATTTTCCTGACTAGGAAAGGTCTTAACAAGATGTTGAGTTGCTTTGCTACTCTTAGCTTGAACATCTTCAAGTTACTTCAGTCGTCGAATTAAGACTACATTTTATCCAACTGCATTTGCTATTTTTGACCAAGTTTCTCAAACTTGTTGATCATCAATTCTGCAGTAGCATTAATGTATATGACTACATTCCAATATTTGGTTCATCATCAAAATCTTCATCCTCCTCTCGTATCGCATCGTCCATAGCATTTTATAAGGACATATATTCTGTATGGCGTTTCAGCTCGTGTCTAATCCTCCTCGGAGACTTGCTAAAAATCACATATTCATAACTTCATCAACAATTATATCGGAATCACACTCAGATATGAGGTGTTTAACCCGTTCAATATAGTCTCGTACCCCTTCTCTCTTTTCCATTTTAATTTTACTTAAAAGGAGAAAAGAATCTTTCATACATTTCCAAGATTTACACCTTGTGACAAGTGTTTGTTTTACAACTTTCCAATCTGCACGTTCTGTTTCATCTTGATTATAGAACCAATCTTGTGCAGCTCCAGTTAAGGCCATTGAAAATAGCCTAATTCTATCATGAGGAAAAACTTCATCATATACTTGACATGATTTTGAATAGATTTTGAGAAATCTGATATGATCAGATAACCCATTATACTTTGGAATCTCTAATCGAGGTGACCTTTTAACAATCACTCGTGGAACGTCCATTGTGAGTTAATTCAATCAGACAATGAGTTTGGATCTAGATTTTTCAATCCAATCCTATCTCAAATCAGATCTGTAAAATTTATATCACTTAACAATAATTAGATTTCTGATTTCCTTGGAAAAAGATCTTTGATCAAGTGATCGACACTTCTATATAGGAAAATTTTAAAATCACTATTCGATTATAACAGAATGACTCAAAAATTTGACAGAGACTAAATCTGGTAGATCAGAACCTAAAAATAGAATAGACGAAAGTTTCATGGGCAAAGGTAGACTAGGCAAAAATTCTTCATTGTTATTTTGGATAAAAAGTCATTGATTTGGCTATTTTCTAACAAATTTGGTAAAAATAACCTTTGCCGAACTCATAGACTATAAATCTAACTCAGATAAAGCTAGGGTAGAACTGGCGAAGGTTTTGGTAGGCGAACAATCAATCTTTCCAACTGGACGAGGATTAAAATAGACTCTTTGCAAGAATTCGATAATAATAATCTTTGTCAAACTCTCAGATGATTATTTACTATAAATAGAGTCCTTAGGAGAGTCAACGAAGGTTTAGGCGGAGATTACAAGAGTAATATTGTTATTTTTGCAAAAAGATCTCTTTTTGACAAAAATAGGTCAATATGACAAATGGCCTTGACAAAAATGTTCGCCCAACTCACTGATTATAAAAAATAGTAAGTAGGACTGACATAAACTTTGGCGAAGGTTTAGGCTAAGGTTCTTCTCAAAAAACTGATATTTTTGTAGAAAGTTGTAAAATTTTCACAAAAGTTTATCAACAACTAGATGAACAGTCACTTTGGCCTTATATTTTTGGTATTATTCTTCGTCGACCTGGCAGTAGATAGATCTAAATCACACCTATGCACAATGAATAGGACAAAGGTTCTTTTTTTTTGTATTTTTTAAGATTTTGATAGTTTTTGGTGTTTTTTAATGGTTTTTCTGATGTTTTTGCAAATCTACTGGGAATTAACCTTCGGAAGGTGTTTGCAACTTGTTATCAACAACTAGATGAACAGTCACTTTGGCCTTATATTTTTGGTATTATTCTTCGCCAACCTGGCAGTAGATAGATTTGAATCACACCTATGCACAGTGAATCGGACGAAGGTTCTTTTTCTGTATGTTTTAGGGTTTTGATAGTTTTTTGGTGTTTTTTTAATGGTTTTTCTGATGTTTTTGCAAATCTACTGGGAATTAACCTTCGCCCTTCAATCTGAAGATCATGTGAGTGAAACTGAAGGTGTTTGCTACTTGGCAATCAGATCTGATGACGATTTTGTCTCATTTTTGCTCAAATCTGATAGAAATGACTGATTTTTGTTGTTTTCTTGGATTTCTCTGATCCAAATGGATCTTAAGATTGGTGATCTGAATAGCTTCCCCTTCTCAACAATCAGATTAGATTTTAAACAAGAAGATCCACTCAAATCAAGCAAAATCACTCTCAATCTAACCCTAAAATGCAATTTTAACCCTACTTATGCCAAAACAAGATGCCTAATGCAAGCTAACATCCATTCAACACGCTGCAAATTGATAAATTGGCATAGATCCCCAACAACGATGCCAAAATTGTTGTGGGTCTATTTCCAACCCTATCATCAACCCTAGATCCGAGCACACAAGCATCAAGGAGACGAGGTTAGATGTCACGCGAGGTTCGATCCCATGAGAGCGATAACATAAATCCAAATCCAACATGCATAGATGATCCACAATTAACACTAAGATCCACTAACACTATCAATTAGAATTAGCAAACCCAACAATAATCAAACCCAACAATTAGCAATCACAGAGAAAGCATGAGAGATGGAGGAAAAGTGATAGAGAGCAAGGAAATTTCAGATCCATTCAATAAGAGGGCCAACTTGCTTGTATTAGAAATGAAGATGAAACATGTTTACAAACTCGAGTTTGCACTTATTTATAGTAGCCAATTCTAGCCTAAGTCCCCAAAAATGGAGGAAACTCAATTCAAAAATTGGATGGAACCAATTTGAATTTGATTTTTAAACCAATTTTAGTGGGAACCCCTACTTTATTCACTAACTTGACATTTAGGCCTGCGACATTAAAAGTCTCGCAAAAAGGCCTAAAGTCCTCTTATTAACTTTTAACTAATCAATTCTCTATGTGATCATCGGGTTGAACTTACACACGCAGGGTGCCAAATCCCTCTCACTTATTAACTAGGGTTAGGATTGCCTCGATATCCGCAAACCCTCCAACATATTCTCACTCTCTTTCTTTGTCTTTGTCAATATTTTGCAATCAAGAATCGTACAGTGCATTCACAACTTTTAGCTCTCATGGATCAACTTTTGATCAAAATTAGTTCTTTCTATTGAGATATTAGTAGATGCCATTACCATTCACACAACCCCATGTGCATGATTGGCTTAGATATTCCTTTACTTGGTATACAAGTCACATACAAGTAGATCTTAGAAACTCATTCTGAGCCAAAAAAAACTAGGGCATTAAAAAGAATGGAAGGGTATAGCCAAACTAGGGCGCCCGTTAAAAAATCAATCAAAACAACTTCAATATCTGCATTTTAATTTAAAGTCTAGGGTTTAGGTCATTGAGTGATGTTGTTTGGGATCCAAATGAAAAGCTTGCAAGAACCATTTGGGCTTTGGTTCAAAATCCTATGTTTCTAATCACATCTATACTTTGTCCTCACTATTTTAATCTAAATTGTATTTTCTTCTGCTAAGAGTAGAAAACTATTGCATACATGTTAAAGTAGACCTAAGATTAAAACACTAAAGATTGGAAAACTTCAGAGTGGCATTGCTCTGATCTTAATATACTTTAGAGAAAACTGCAATAGGAGCATTATTATTCAGGTTTATTGTTATTTCATGATGGGAGCAAGAATAAAAAATCGAAAAGATGCTAAGTGAATATCGAAAAGAAACATATACTCTTGAATAAGAACAACTACACTCTTTAATTAACCAAGTGAATATCGACTAGAAACATATACTCTACGACATATAATGAAAAAAACATCAAATCTAGAAGAGATTGAGATTTGCTTTAAAACATAACACAGCTCATGAATTTTTTGAATATTAAATTATTTAGGTTTCCATTTTTTTTATTTAAATGACACATTCTCTATCGGCTTATTCATGAACACCATAGAATGCCATTGGAGGGCCTCAATCCATCCGTATTCTAAGCGAAGAAAAGTCTTGATACAAATGAGAGAACAAAGAATGAAACAAATAGAAGAAGCTAATAGATTGATGCAAACATCTCATGAGGAAGACGTTATAGTTGAAAATGATACTCAAGATGATGATAATGAAGTACTACACGATGAAGCGATGCATGACATGTTTGAATCATATTTTATAACCCACGATGACATAAACATGCACACTCAACCGGTGGAGAGAACATGGATGAAAGTGAGGAGTTGCATATTGATGATGAAAATAAGAAAAACCTACGCAAAGAAGCCGACACTCCCTTGTATCCAAAAGCATCTTTTTTTGGCGACAACACTGCTCCTTCTAAACTTACAAGTTCAATACAAATGGAGTTCCAATAGTGTTACGTCATCGTTTATGTATGCATAAACCCTAAACACATTATATTGTTTGTAAGGATTTAGGCACCCATTTTTGCTAGGGTAATCTTAAAATGATTTTCATAACAACAATATTTTTTTTGCAATTTATTGCAAAAAATACTTCCGAATGACAATGTGATGTCAGGATCACAAAAAGAAGCTAGAATTATGTTGATCAAGCTTGGAATGGATTTCGAAAAGATTCATGCATGCCCCAATGACCACATTATATATAGCGGTGTGCATTCAGAAAAGACCAATCCCCAACATGTAACATACCACGATACAGAACAGACACACAAGGATCGAGTGTGCCACAAAAAGTATTACGTCATTTTCCTGCATTCCACAACTACAACGTTTGTTTTGTTGCAGGTCTTTGGCACAACTAGTGGATTGGCATGCTAAGAATTGATTAATCAAGAGTCTAATGACTTTGTGTTTGTCTATGTAATCAATCTTATCGATTATGATGACTTCGAAGTTAGAATCAATTAGAATCAACCGAGTCCTCCGACTCACTGTTTTGATTTGAAAATGATAGGCGTAGTTCACGCATTGAGGGAAAAGGCTCATTCCGTAGAGCCTAACGGTCCTTAATCAAATCTTTTACTATTTTTGTATTTTCCTCCAACAACATGAACCAATAACTCCAACAAAGCTCTCAAAGAAAAGCTTCAAACACATAGAAAGTTTAAATTAGACAAATGTAGAATAGCTTTCAAATGTAGAATAGCTTTCAAATTTAAAAATGATCTCAACTATTTATAGTGATCTTCCGTGTCTCTAGTATAAGTTTATGTTGGGCCTTACAACCATTAGTACAAGTCCTACTATTTAAAAATATAGTGTAGGTGTTCAAGGCTTCTTATAAATTATTTTATTGACTAGTCCTATTTTAATTTAACACTATGGCTAGTTGCTTATTATTGTGTATTGGACTAATTACTTGAGGGACGTGACAAAATATCAATCTTTTGAAGTTTGGTAATTTCTTGTCAATATTCTAGCATTTGTGAGTTGTGGCTTGATGCTAAGCTCTTAGTTTGATTTGCAAGCTTTAATATTGTTTTGAATCTAAATAACAAATTAAACTTATGTTTAATCACTTATTCATGAGTGAACGGTAGGCCGTCCTAAGTCTATGTAATGAGAAAGATTGGTCCCATCCTTAAGCAATTATTAGAGAAGATGCACTCCTTGGCAATGCCCTGTGCACATTTTCTAATCAGGCCTTCACGCTTGATTAGGCCTTCATGCACTTATGTGACGTCCGAGGGGGACACACATAAGTATATTGCTACAATTAACATGGCTCATGTAGCATAACTTCAAAAAAGTTGCAACAAATCTCATGTGACGTGAGATAGAAGGGCAACTATGTCGAGTGTTATTGCCCAATGCAAGGGCTGCCTTGAGTGTTATGGCAATAGAGACAAGGTTAGATTTTATCAAAGAGATTAGCTAAAACTTAATAATCATAGATAGAAAGAGTGGTCTCAAAATTTCGAAGTAGGTTCTCACGCATGGTAGCTGTTCATCTGTGTCGTAAAATCAGTTTTAATTTTTACAAAGAAAATTGAGCGCCTCACAGAACGTAATTTGTGGGGCAAAATTTTTTTTTTACACGCACCTTCCGTCGGGAAGGTGAGTGTAAAAAGAAATTTACCTAAAAAAAAAAAAATGTGAAAGCAAATTTCACGCAAGGGGAGGGCCGGCTCCTCGGCCCTTTCACCCGCGGAAGGCCTGGAAGGTGCGTGTAAAAAAAAATTTACCTCAAAAAAACAAAGAAAAAAAAAAGTGTAAATAGAATTTCAGGCAAGGGGAGGGCCCCTCCTCGGATCTTCCGTTCGCAGAAGGCTGTGCGCCCTCGGGCCCGGAAGGTGCGTGTAAAAAGAAATTTACCTCAAAAAAAAAATGTGAAAACAAATTTCACGCAAGGGGAGGGCCGGCTCCTCGGCCCTTTCGCCCACGAAAGGCCCGAAAGGTGCGTGTAGAAAAAAATTTACCTCAAAAAAACAAAGAAAAAAAAAGTGAAAACAGATTTCAGGCAAGGAGGCCCCCTCCTCGGCCCTTCCGTTCGCAGAAGGCTGTGCGCCCTCGGGCGCACGGACTTCCGGGGCGGAAGGACCTCGGAGCCTGTTGTAAAGCTACCTTTACAAGCTTTACTTCCGGCGCCATCGGCGCCAGCTGTGTCCCCGGCGCCAACAGTGCCCCTGCTGCTCCCGGCGCCACTGTGACCAGAATCCAGCCGGCGCCAAGTTCCTATGGCTGAAAATCTTTGATCGGTTCTAGCGGAGTCCAGAGAGCTCAGATCGATGTGCAATCACCTCACACGATCTAGGCATGATTAAAGGAAGCCTGAGGATCAATAAAATCTAGAGAGAGAAAATGACTTTCTAGAAAGAAAAAATCCTAGAGAGAGAAAAACGTGCTTTACTAGCTTGGGTAGAGTGCTTGGTATGAGGGGGGGGTGCCGAATCACACCAATACTATAGGGGAGTGCGGGTTGCGACTCAGGGCGAGCTCCAACCAAGTCTCAGCCTCCCTTGCTGAAATGTTGTCCTGGCTCTCGCCTTGGCATGCTAGCGCCCCGGAGACTAGGGTCGGTCACACACTTGAAATGTAACCTTCTCAGATTTATCAATAAAGTGGGATTTTCCTCAAACTGACTCTGATTACCTTCTGGGTTTCAGTGTTCGGTAAAAGCGCCAGTTGTAAGGCCGCTTTCAAAATTTTTAACTTGGCACATAGCTGAGGGTCGTATCCCGGGACGCCAGCGGTATGCCGTCGGGACCATTCGCTCCGTGGCGCCAGCGGTATGCTGTCAGGACCATTTGGTCCAAGAACTGGTTGTTTCCATATCTGTCACGGCTTGTGGTTCTGAGTGTTCCTTGCATGAACGTGAATGGGTTAAGCTCTTGGGGAACGGGCTCTAACTTGTCGGTTGAGTTGGATGGCTTGCTTGGGTGGATGTTACCTGTTTATGGCTGTCCAGTCTGGCGTGGCGCCAGGTTGGCTTCCAGCGCTCGTGAGAAGTTTTCAGTTGGTTAAGTCTGATGTAAGTCAGACCGCTTGCTTGGAATGGATGTTACTCGTTTGTAACGAAGCTTCGAGTTGGTTAAGTTTGATGTATGTCGGGCGGCTTGCTTGGAGGGAAGTCACTCACATCGGGACCCCGATCTGGCATGGCGCCAGGTTGGATCTCAATGTTGGTTTTCGGAACTTCAAGTTGGTTAAGTCTGATCGTTGTTGGCGAGTTGGCTGCTTGTATGTCAAGTGGGTTTGGATGGCAAGAGTTGAAGGCTGGGAAGCTAAGTCGTGATTCCCGGCTCCCTTTGGATGCCTTCGCTACAGAGCCTGACCTCCCCCCTCATTTCTACCGTTTTAGAGTGCGCTTTATGAAAATTGGCAGATAGACAGGCGCACGTCACACTTCATTCTTCAATCTGCATTGTCTACTATCTCGGCGCTGCCGCTTCAAGTTTTCTTTGAGAATTGGCGGGCATCTGCCATTGACCGTCAGATCCTAGTGGCACACTAGGATTATCACCCCGTCACCGTTGGATCTCACTATCACCAGTTTAAAAGGCGAACAGAGAGAAAATTAAGCACCATCGATTCACGCTCAGGATCAAGAACTAGATCTACTTTATGATACTTGCCTTCATCTCTACAGGAAAAAATAATCGTTCCGTCATATAATTAATACATTATTTTAGTTTCATGCTTAGCTTAATTCAGCAAGAAGAGCTCGACGATCAATTAGTGCATTCGCCATGCGCGGGTGCCTCTGCTTTGGCTTTACTGACTAAGAATTTGAGGTCCAAACTTTTTTTTCGAAGATTTATTTTCAGCTTGAGACATTATTTCTGGGGGATGAATCCAGGAGGATTTGCCAGACAGCTTCTGCTCATCGAGGAATTACTGAGCTCCCAATCAAGTAATGCCAGGGGAAGTATCTGAGTTTCGCGGTCTGGATATGGCTGAGCGCATGCTGCCTGTAAGGCGCTACAAAACTCGAATTGTGGACAAAGTGAGGCTGAACAGGGTCACTCTTATCTATGCCGAAACGGGCTCTGGTATGTACTAATCTTTGCGGAATAGTATGCAACTGTTCTCTTTGCTCCTCAGGATTACAGTTCTTTGTTCAATCTTCTTAATTGAACGAGGTCGCATTACTTGCTTTCCGTATTTTCTTTTTCTTATTCTTTCCAAAACTCAAGATAGAATAAAACAGTAAGTAGGAGGATAAACTCAAATGGAGATTAATGTACTAGAAGCACAGATATTTTTTTGATGAAATTGTTATATGAGCCAAGAAGTGAAAGGGGGATTTGAACTTTGGTCATTATGTAGGGGCTCACACGGTTAGACTCCTTGAACAACTCCTTTGGCTCAAGAAATGTCAATATGAAAAAGGCCTGGAATTTCTAGGTTCACAAGCTACCTAGTTTTTTGTCACTAGCCATTTGTGGGCGGGTTTGGACCTTGGGGGTCAATCTGTTACGAGCTCGTGACTAGTGCCGAACCCTAGAGAACATAGTTAGGTCAGATACCATTGTCAGGGTCGTGTCCAGAGCGTACACGACCAACAAGGCAAGACAGTGTAAGTAGTGTGCCCCAGCACGGTCCATAGCCATGGTGGGCCTAACACAGCCTAGGGACCCTGTCAGCAGGATAGGGCTCCCTGCAGTCGGCCACGTCAGTGACACGTGGCCGACACTTGGCAGTTGCATGCTACCAGTCCTCACACTGGGCTAGGAGGGGCTTACTCTATATCAGGGAGTAGGCAAGGTTGGGTGGATCGGTTAGTGTTTGCCCTACTGTGGTGTTAGGCTCTAATACATTGGTATCAGAGCCATCTCCATCTTTGGGAGCTTAGTAGCAGGAGTAGAGAAAGCTATCAGAAGATAGGAAATATTTCTCAGATTCTCAGAAAAGAATAGAGGAGGAAAATTGTTGTAGGACCAGCTTTAAAATCCTTCAATTTGCTAGAATTTTCAGTAGTATGGAGGAGAATTGTCTACTACAGCTTCAGCGCTGATAGATCAGCTTTTCTCTCTGATTTTTCAGATGTCTTTCTCAGATTTCAGAAAGGATTTAGAGTAGAAACCAGCGAGCAGGTCCATCGTTGTAGGATCAGATATCTACCTCTGAATTTTCAGAGAAATCCAAGGAAGTTTGAGGGATTTTCAAGCAAATTTTCTTAGCAGGGCCAGCGCTGGACAGGGAGTTGAAAAAGTGGATTTTCATCCTTGATTTTTGAGATTTTTCAGTAGTTTGAACTTCAAACTAGTTTGTCACAGACTAGCAACCTACCATTTGAGGTCAGATCAGAGATTCAAACGAGTTTTGGGCCTTAAATGCACCTGGATCGCACAGATGTTGTTCTCGGGAGAGATTGGCTCTACAGTTTAGGACCTTCCCTCCACAGAAACTATTAGGAGAACACCCTCAGCTTTCAGCATAAAGGCCGAGAGATCCAGTTGCATGGGGAGCATGATGTTCCCAACAATCCTATATGGTCTGCAGTTCAGAGCTCTGTCAGCTAATCGGAGACGGAGTCCATCAGGTATTCTTATGTGACTTTCAGTTTATTCCTGAAGTTTCTATTTCCAGTTCTATACAGCAAAAAATTAGTAAATTAGAAACTTTATTGTCTAAATTTAAAAATGTTTTTCCTGAAGATTTGCCACATGGTTTATCACCTAGCAGAGAGGTAGATCATGTAATAAACCTAGTACTAGGTACAGCACCTATTTCTAAACCTCCGTATCGGGTCAGCCGAACAGAGAATGAAGAAATAACTAGGCAGTTAACAGATTATCTTGGGAAAGGCCAAATTCAGACCAGTAGTTCACCATGGGCCTCGCCAGTCCTTTTGGTGAAAAAGAAAGAGGGGTCTATGCGTCTTTGCGTAGATTACACAATAAAGAATAAATATCCTATGCCTCGGGCAGACGAGTTGTTTGATCAACTCTACGGGGCTAAGTTTTTCAGTAAAATAGATCTCAGATCGGGATATCATCAAGTCCGTATAAAGTCGGAAGATGTCTCAAAAACAGCTTTTAGGACTCGTCATGGTCATTATGAGTTTAAGGTGATGCCATTTGGGCTCACAAATGCTCCAGCTACCTTTATGACCTTGATGAACAGTGTCCTCAGACCATACTTGGGTAAGTTTGTGGTCGTATTTTTAGATGACATCCTCGTCTACAGTAAAACGAGGAAGGAGCATCTAAAACACCTCAGAAAGGTGTTTCGATCGCTCAGAAAGCATAAGCTTTATGCTAAACAATCCAAGTGTGAATTCTTCGTTGAAGAAGTAGCATATTTGGGTCACATTATCTCGTCAGATGGGATTAAGATGGACCCGAATAAGGTTAAAGCCATACTCAGTTGGCTGAGACCTCATAATATTTTGGAACTTAAGTCTTGGTTTGGCGGGATATTACAGACGATTTGTCAAGGAATATGCTTAGATAGCAGTTCCCATGACAAATCTTCTTAAGGGGAAGGGAAAGGAGTTCATTTGGGAGTCCGTACAGTAGGAGAGCTTTGATGCTCTCAAAACAGCCTTAGCCACAACACCAGTTTTAAAGGTCGTCGACCCCAATCAACCATTTGTGGTCGAAACAAATGCTAGCGACTTTGCAGTAGGTGTTGTGCTAACTCAAAGTGGACGACCAGTTGCGTTCGAGAGTAAAAAACTCGAGCCAGTTCAGACTAGGTATAGTGCCTATGAAAAGGAACTCTTTTCTATAGTCCATGCCCTTAAGACTTGGAGGCATTATTTGTATGGTGCCAACTTTGAGGTCCTGACAGACCATGAAAGTCTCAGATACCTTTGCAATCAACCTGAGCTTATAGGTCGGAAAGCTCGTTGGGCAGAGTTGATGCAAGAGTTTGACATGTCTATCAGATATAGACGGGGAAAATTCAATACAGTAGCAGATGCCCTTAGCAGAATGCCTATGATAAACGAGTTGAATTTTACTCAGATTCGTAATGAGTTACTCGAGTCCTTGAAAGAGAAATGATAGCATGATGCATTCTTCTCTACTATCTGGAACTCAGTCCAGAGCAGATAGTTACAGACTCCAGAACCAGTTCCCGGGGCTGGTACCAGTTCATCCAAGAATACGGCAGCTTCCGTTGAGGATGATGATGAGTCCGAGCATACGTCGTCAGATGACGTTGAGGATTCTGAGCCTGTATTACCCAAGCAAACCCCAGTGGTTGAGGGTCAGTTGACTCAAGGATTCAAATGGAAACAGTATTCCATTCAAGATGAGTACTTGTTCTATAGAGATAGAGTATGTGTCCCCAATTCAGAGGATTATAGGCAACAAGTCCTATATGAATGTCATGACAATCCTAGTGCGGGACACCCAGGCATACAGAAGACCTATGAGCTTCTTCGTAGGCAATTTTTCTTGCCCAATATGAAAAAGGACGTCCAACAGTATGTAACCAGTTGCCAGAAATGCCAAGTAAACAAAGCAGAGCGTTTAAAGGCAGGAGGGTTGTTGCAGCCCTTAGAAATACCAGCTGGTAAATGGGAGAGTATCTCCATGGATTTTATAGTAGGCCTGCCTAAAACCCAAAAGGGTAATGACGCTATATGGGTCACAGTTGACCGTCTGACCAAAATGGCTCATTTTATTCCGACCAAAACAACCGTTAGAGCTCCAGAGTTAGCGAGGTTGTTTGTAGACGGGCTATTTAAATTGTACGGTCTACCTTCCGGCATAGTCAGCGATCGGGACAGTAAGTTTATTGGAAATTTTTGGAGGGCAGTATTCCATCATCTCCATAATAAACTTAATATGAGTACCACCGACCATCCACAGACGGACGGTCAAACAGAGAGAGTAAATCAGGTGCTAGAGGATATGCTTCGTGGATACGTCAACAAGAAGCAGACTAATTGGGAGGAGTATCTCTCAATATTAGAGTTTGCTTACAATAGTACCAAACATTCAGCTACGGGATACAGCCCATTTATGCTGATGTACGGTTTTTAGCCACACTCACCCACAACGGTAGGGTTTAAACAAGAAAAAGTTGAAGCAACCAGAAACTTTTTAGAGGACCTAAACCAGATGATAGAACATGCTAAGCGTAGCATTAGGCAATCCCAGGATCGAGCCAGACATTATGCAGATCCACATAGACAGGATGTGCAGTTCTCCGCTGGTGAGAGTCTACTTGAGAGTCCCAGTTGGAGATTCTTGATATTAGAGAGACGCAGACTTGTCATACTCTATACCGAGAATATCTGGTTAAGTGGAATGATCAGCCTGTTAAGAATGCAACATGGGAAAGAGGTTGCGTCCTTCGCAAGATTTTTCCAGACTTTGTCTTAGAGGACCAAGACGGTTCTTAAGGGGGAGGGAGTGTTACGAGCTTGTGACCAGTGCCGAACCCTAGAGAACACAGTTAGGTCAGATACCACAGTCAGGGTCGTGTCCAGCGTACATGACCAACAGGGCAAGACAGTGTAAGTAGTGTGCCCCAACACGGTCCATAGCCATGGTGGGCCTAACACAGCCTAGGGACCCTGTCAACAGGATAGGGCTCCCAGTTGGGTCCCGACGTGTAGTCGGACACGTCAGTGACACGTGGCCGACACTTGGCAGTTGCATGCTACCAGTCCTCACACTGGGCTAAGAGGGGCTTACTCTATATCAGGGAGTAGGCAAGGTTGGGTGGATCAGTTAGTGTTTGCCCTACTGTGGTGTTAGGATCTATTACACAATCCCACACACATAGTAAGATTAGGCCCCTTGAGAGTGGTCACTCCTGGGAATCAACTGATTACGACCCGTTCCTAGTCTTGACTGGCCTACTTTCCCTGAAGCCTTTTCTGGGGCTGGACTTTGTGTGGGAGTTCCGAACTTCGTACTTGGCCGTTCAGAGGCCGGTTTGTTCTTGCGGGTTCACCTTGACGTTGCCAACTACAGAACAGAAAGTAGGAAGAACCGACTCTGTTCGAAGATATTGAACCCATGAACCGAAAAGAGAAAAACTAGTTCATATTTTATGCCCTAATAGCGTCCTTTTCAACAAAAAGGGTGTTGGAAACGAGCGATAATGGATTTGTTTCGTTTGTATTGGATTCACAAGCCTGTGACCACTTCCTTTCTGAAAATCCAGACGTTAGTGACTGATTCCGATCGTTCTTGGTCCTGACCGACCTATTTTATTTGGAGCCTTTTTTGGGGCTGGACTTTGCATGGATGTTGCGGACTTCGTACTTGGCCGTTTAGAGGCCGCTTTGTTCTTGTGAATCCCCCTCGATGTTGCCCACTGGCTAGAACAAGTGGGAAAACCGACTCCGTTCGAAGATAATGGTCCTATGAATGGGAATGTGCAAAACTAGCCCATTTCCTATGCCATAATAGCGTCTTTCTGGTACGAAGGGAAATGATGACAAAATCCAATGCTTCATTGAGGCCCTTACTACTACCATTCCATCATTAACACTACATTTCTGATGCTACAACCATTTTTTAACACTACAAAGCATGAAAAAATAGATAGAAACTCAAGAATATTTTTTTAAGTGCTAGATGGTGGACGTCCTCTGGGTCTGTGAGAACTGGAACCTCTAGAAGATCTACAAACCTGTCTAGATGTCTTGACTCTTGGACCTCTGGTAATCCCTGAACCCCTGCCAATGTCTGAACCTGTGGGTCTGCCGCGTGAGCATGAAGTCTGGGATAGGTATGCTGAAACATAGGGCTCCACAGGCGGTGGAGGTGCTGGCATTGCTACTATGGGGGTGACCTGTTGATCCAGCCGACAATGCAAGGCGTGTTGTTGATGCTATCCCCGCTCGTGGTGCTGCCTCTCTGACCTGGTGTTGAGTGAAAATCTGAAAGTGGTGCCCAACTATGCCCTTGCCGTAGTGGATGTTGGATGTGATGTTGATAGCGATGGTCGTGATGGTGCCTGGGGTGCTGCGGCCGGTATGTTCCTCCCCAAAAGAATGTCCATCATGGTGAATCTGCCCTGACCGTTGGTGGTTCCCAACCCAATGAATATGGCGTCGGCCCCAGCCTAGGTCACTGCATTTGGATCATCCCGCATAGGGAACTGCGCAAAGGGAGGAATGGAGTGACCCGCCATGCTAAACAATCCCCTAGGCTCTCTCTCAGTGCACAAATAGTCCTTGTGCCTATCATGAGACTCATCAAAAAGTCGCTCTGGACGATAGGCATCCTCCTGCATTATCTCGGCCGCACACTCAACAAACAATTCTGCATCAAGAGCCCCTAGCAACTGATAGTCCATGTCCTCCAAACCATCGGCCCCATTAGAATCATATTTGCCCTGAGGGTCCATATCATCCTCTGGCACTGCCCCTATCCCAATCCCTGCATCATCACCAAGTCTTGTACCAAATCCTGCATGCATGGTGCCGAAACGTGTCCCAAAGTCATGTGTATGTCTCTGCCCCTATCCCTCTGAACCAATGCTAGGCCCTGTGCTATGAACACCCCGTGCCATCTCATATGTGCGGTGTCTCATCAGTGTTTCCTCCACCTCTCCTTGCAATGATGCGATTATTCAATCGATCAAGCAAGCATTCGAAATCAGATGATCATTGTAATCAATAAGCAGACACAATAGATGTTATCACATCAATTAGATTCAGACAGAGAGTCAGAATAAGCTATCAATCGATCTTCGCATCATCAAAGCTGTTATAGAACCAAGGCTAGTTTCGAGTACACGGGTTTCACCGCAACTATCTTGTTTGTGCTCGTGTTAAAATAGATAAGTCCGGTTTATCTGAACACTTGACTAGTATTACCGTTTTTAGTGGTTGGGTATATGTTGTTTTAGTTGTACTGTATATGTCCATAAGTGGATAGAGAATCGGGACACGCGTCCTCCAACGAGGAGCGAACTGCCATGCAGCGGTGAATATAGTTTGTGAAATATTCTCTGGGGTTTGGGTGTGCTCTCTCCTTCAGTTGATGAATGTAACTAATGTGTTGCTTGCCAAAGTAGCTAGCTATTGCTGCAGTAAGATCCTTAACAACTCGTTATCTCGACTGACTTGCGTTTATTACTTTTTGAATCAATCCATTGTCTTATTGTGTTCAGAATTATGTCATTGCGAGTGTATGCTACTCTAATTTATTGCTCTATCTGATAATGCTCTCGTGCAAAGTTGTCCGAATTGTTTGTCGCTTCCGCAACTAACAGTCTTCAGACTGTATTTGTCTACATAATCAATCCTTTTATTTCTAACGACTTCGAAGTTAGCAAGGTTACACCTTGATTCGAACCGGCAGGCCAGGTTTGAATCGGAAAACGGTTCGAACCGAATTTTTTTTTTTCAAAACGTTTTTTTTTTTTGACTTTTTAGGGTTTTTTTAAAAAAAAAAAATCCGGTTCAAACCGAATTCCGGTTCGAACCTGGTCCCGAACCGCGGTTCAATGCAACTATGGAAGTTAGAATCAAGTAGAATTACTCGGGTCATTCGACTCACCATCCTGATTCGATTCAATAGGCGTAGCACATGCACCGAGGGTTGCGCCTTCGTTCCCGGATCCCAACATGGTATCAGAGCTACCATAGGTTATCTAATCCCGATATCTGATCTCAACATTGCTTGATATCAGAAGCTTCCTACAGAACCTGATTCTATCGTTTAATAGAATAATTGTCTTTTTGTTTTGATAGTAGCACTACATTTTATTTCACTAGTACTGACTATCACTTAGACTAAGTTCCACATGGATTCTCAAGTTAAGGCTGGTCTCATACTAGACAAGCTCGATGGATCCAACTATCTTCTGTGGAAATTTAAGATGAAAACAATGCTAACGACCAAGGAGTTGTATGATGTTGTCACAAGTGTCGAAGTCAAACCCGATGCAGATGATGCAACAATCTCCAGGTGGAAGCTGAAGGATGACAAAGCACTTGTGCCGATCATCCTCAACATTTCAGATACTCAAGTTAGCCACTTATTTGAAGCTCAGACATCGAAAGAAGTCTGGGACATCCTTAGCACATTGTATGACGTGAGGGACGTAACTTCTAGGTTACATCTTACAAGAAGATTCTTCTCCTTTAGGATGTCTAGTGGTGATTCACTACAGAATCACATAAACCAGTTCAAGAACCTCTTGCAATAGATGGCCATTGTCGGATCAGTCATCGACGATCAAGACACAATAATGACACTGCTATCAAGCCTGTCGTCTACGTTCGAAAACTGGGTGATGATCATAACAACACACTCGGATTCAACTCTCTTAAGAGTCATCGCTATGTTGTTGCAAGAAGAGAATCGAAGGAATGGAGCTTCCATTTCTTCGACACAGACTCGCACGCTCTATATGCAAATAGCTCGAAGAAGTAGAAGAAGAAAGGCCCGAAACAATTCAAGTCGAATAAGAAGTTGACACAGAGTCAGGAGCAATCATCAAATCCACAGACAAAGAAGAAGATGTTTTGCAAGCAGCTGTAGAAACATCTCATGCCCCTAGTCAAGAAGTGGATGATGATTCATGATCAACCATCAGAAAGCATCATACGTCAGCTCTTGGTTTCTTGATTCTGGAGCCACTTAGTACATGATCAGTCATATTGATTGTTTCCAGTCCTATACGCCTTACAGTATCAGAAATAATGTTCACCTTGGCGACAATAGCACACATGTTATCGAAGGTGAAGGCATTGTAAGATTAAGCTTCCAGAATGATCAATTCGAGCTACTCTCTAAAGTTCTTTATGTACCTAATTTGTCTACGAATTTGCTATCTATTAGCAACATTATAGACTTGGTCACTTGAATAATGCATCTATATCGAACATGTCTAAGCAATTTAGTGTTCTTGATCTCGACTATCCAGTTAGGAAATTGCCTCAGTCCAATGGGTTTGTTGAGAGAAAGAGCCGAGCCTTAGTCAAATCGGCTAAGTGCATGCTTGCTCACGCATCACTACCCAAGCACTTATGGGCTGAAGCTGTTTCCACTGCAACTTACATTTAGAACAGATGTTCGACAAAAGGCCTCTCAGGTAAAACACGCCATGAAGTCTGGATAGGATCCAAACCATCAGTGAATAGCCTCAGAGTGTTCGGATGCATTTCCTATGCGTAGATCTCGAAGGAGACCAGAAAGAAATTGGACTCCCACAGTCTCAAATCCATCCACATTGGTTATGCTTCTTCAGATAAAACCGACAAGCTGTACGATCTCGATACATCGAAGATATTCTTCAACGGAGATGCCATCTTTATCGAGGATCAGTTTATCGATTTGAAAGGCAAGAGCAAAGTTTCAGATGGACTATCGAATACTCCTGCCATCAACACGACAATTTGAGTCTTAGGTTTGAATATGCCGACAGCCGAATAGCTTTTCGACAACGAATTTGAAGAAGACGTTGCGACTCAGGAGCAACAAAACCAAGGATGAGATTATCTGCCTATGCCACCTCCAAGAAGATCAACCAAAGTGAGCTCACAACCTACAAGGTACATTGGTGAGTCTGCTTGCTATCTAATTCAAGAACCGACTATAGTCGATGAAGCATTCAATTAATTGAACTCCGATTTTTGGAGAGAAGCAATGGACAGAGAGTACACCACTCTGATCAAGAACCAGACATGGTCAATTAACGAATTACCTACTAGCAGCAATCTAATTGATTGCAAATGGATCTTCAAGATCAAATACAAAGCTGATGGGAGTATCGATTGAAGGAAAGCTCGACTAGTAGTGCGAGGATTTTCTCAAATCCCGAATATCGACTACAATGAGACTTTTAGTCCAATAGTCAAGCATTCCTTGATCAGAACTCTGCTACGGTATGCTGCTGTAGCCAATCTCGAGGTACATCAACTTAATGTACAGTCAGCCTATCTAAATGGAGTAATCAAAGAAGATATCTACATCATGCAGCTTGAAGGATACATTCTAAACGGTAAGGAAAATCACGTATGTAAACTCCATAAGGCACTCTATGGCTTGAAGCAATCTGCCAGAGCTTGGTTTTAGAGGATCAACACCTTCCTCATCCAACAAGGTTATACTGATTCTAATGTCTTTTTCAAGTCAGTCTAGCATTCCTTTATCATTGTCACCTTGTATATTGACGACACACTGTTTTTTAGTGATATTGTCAATATGATAAAAGATGCTTAGAAGATTTTGTCCTTAGAATTCAAGATGACAAATTTGGGAGAAGTTCACTACTGTCTAGAAATTTAGATCCACAAAGATAGAGAGAGAAAGCTGATCTATATCACTGAGTAGAGCTACATGTGAAAGTTTGAGATCCAATATACGATCCTAAATATAGATTTAGGCACAATAGAAGATGCACAAAAACAAATGTCAAATTTGTAGACAATTCTACACATAGAATTTCTAGTTTGATCAAGATCAATATAACATAAAGAGAGAGAATCAAAACTATTCAACATATGAAAAGATCAGATCCTAATCTCTGTAAACATGCCGTGCAAGAAATCATTTATTACCACTCTTTAATAGAGATAGATCAAGCTTACAACAAGTATTCTACTTAGAAGTAGCAGAGAACAAAAAATAATGAGATAGTCTTGATTCCAAAGCTTCCGAAATGGAAATACGTCTTAGGTTATGCTATAGTAGTGCAAACCCTGCCATTTATAGGTGAGAGTGATGACTCTCTCTGGTCTCTCTAGATGGGCTTGGCTGTTGTAAAGCTACCGTTACAAGCTTTACTTCCGGCGCCATCGGCGCCAGCTATGTCCCCGGCGCCAGCAGCGCCCCTGCTGCTCCCGGCGCCACTGTGACCAGAATCCAGCCGGCGCCAAGTTCCTATGGCTGAAAATCTTTGATCGGTTCTAGCGAAGTCCAGAGAGCTCAGATCGATGTGCAATCACCTCACACGATCTAGGCATGATTAAATGAAGCCTGGGGATCAATAAAATCTAGAGAGAGAAAATGACTTTCTAGAAAGAGAAAATCCTAGAGAGAGAAAAACGTGCTTTACCAGCTTGGGTAGAGTGCTTGGTATGAGGGGGGGTGCCGAATCACACCAATACTATAGGGGAGTGCGGGTTGCGACTCAGGGCGAGCTCCAACCAAGTCTCAGCCTCCCTTGCTGGAATGTTGTCATGGCTCTCGCCTTGGCATGCTAGCGCCCCGGAGACTAGGGTCGGTCACACCCTTCTCAGATTTATCAATAAAGTGGGATTTTCCTCAAACTGACTCTGATTACCTTCTGGGTTTCAGTGTTCGGTAAAAGCGCCAGTTGTAAGGCCACTTTCAAAATTTTTAACTTGGCACATAGCTGAGGGTCGTATCCCGGGACGCCAGCGGTATGCCGTCGGGACCATTCGGTCCGTGGCGCCAGCGGTATGCTGTCGGGTCCAGGAACTGGTTGTTTCCATATCTGTCGCGGCTTGTGGTTCTGAGTGTTCCTTGCATGAACGTGAATGGGTTAAGCTCTTGGGGAACGGGCTCTAACTTGTCGGCTGAGTTGGATGGCTTGCTTGGGTGGATGTTACCTGTTTATGGCTGTCCAGTCTGGCGTGGCGCCAGGTTGGCTTCCAGCACTCGTGACGAAGCTTTCAGTTGGTTAAGTCTGATGTAAGTCAGACCGCTTGCTTGGAATGGATGTTACTCGTTTGTAACGAAGCTTCGAGTTGGTTAAGTTTGATGTATGTCGGGCGGCTTGCTTGGAGGGAAGTCACCCACGTCGGGACCCCCGATCTGGCATGGCGCCAGGTTGGATCTCAATGTTGGTTTTCGGAACTTCAAGTTGGTTAAGTCTGATCGTTGTTGGCGAGTTGGCTGCTTGTATGTCAAGTGGGTTCGGATGGCAAGAGTTGAAGGCTGGGAAGCTAAGTCGTGGTTCCCGGCTCCCTTTGGGATGCCTGCGCTACATGTGGTATCAGAGCCGACTGGCCGGTCAGCTATGCGAATCTCACGGAAATTGTAGCGCAGGCATCCCAAAGGGAGCCGGGAACCACGACTTAGCTTCCCAGCCTTCAACTCTTGCCATCCAAACCCACTTGACATACAAGCAGCCAACTCGCCAACAACGATCAGACTTAACCAACTTGAAGTTCCGAAAACCAACATTGAGATCCAACCTGGCGCCATGCCAGATCGGGGGTCCCGACGTGGGTGACTTCCCTCCAAGCAAGCCGCCCGACATACATCAAACTTAACCAACTCGAAGCTTCGTTACAAACGAGTAACATCCGTTCCAAGCAAGCGGTCTGACTTACATCAGACTTAACCAACTGAAAGCTTCGTCACGAGCGCTGGAAGCCAACCTGGCGCCACGCCAGACTGGACAGCCATAAACAGGTAACATCCACCCAAGCAAGCCATCCAACTCAGCCGACAGGTTAGAGCCCGATCCCCAAGAGCTTAACCCATTCACGTTCATGCAAGGAACACTCAGAACCACAAGCCGCGACAGATATGGAAACAACCAGTTCTTGGACCAAATGGTCCCGACAGCATACCGCTGGCGCCACGGACCGAATGGTCCCGACGACATACCGCTGGCGTCCCGGGATACGACCCTCAGCTATGTGCCAAGTTAAAAATTTTGAAAGCGGCCTTACAACTGGCGCTTTTACCGAACACTGAAACCCAGAAGGTAATTAGAGTCAGTTTGAGGAAAATCCCACTTTATTGATAAATCTGAGAAGGGTGTGACCGACCCTAGTCTCCGGGGCGCTAGCATGCCAAGGCGAGAGCCATGACAACATTCCAGCAAGGGAGGCTGAGACTTGGTTGGAGCTCGCCCTGAGTCGCAACCCGCACTCCCCTATAGTATTGGTGTGATTCGGCACCCCCCCCTCATACCAAGCACTCTACCCAAGCTGGTAAAGCACGTTTTTCTCTCTCTAGGATTTTCTCTTTCTAGAAAGTCATTTTCTCTCTCTAGATTTTATTGATCCCCAGGCTTCCTTTAATCATGCCTAGATCGTGTGAGGTGATTGCACATCGATCTGAGCTCTCTGGACTTCGCTAGAACCGATCAAAGATTTTCAGCCATAGGAACTTGGCGCCGGCTGGATTCTGGTCACAGTGGCGCCGGGAGCAGCGCCGGCGCCGTTGGCGCCGGGAGCAGCAGGGGCGCTGCTGGCGCCGGGGACATAGCTGGCGCCGATGGCGCCGGAAGTAAAGCTTGTAACGGTAGCTTTACAACAGCCAAGCCACCTTTATAAAATCTGATGTCCTCATCAGATGTCAGATTAAAGTAAAGGTGTCTCCCAATTAAAATGACTATACATTTAAGCTACTAGGCACAGTACTCAATTTACTGGCCACTTTTTATTAACATTGAAGCTGGCACACCACAAGTCGGAGGCTCAGCTCTTTGTACTGAAAAATTACATAACTTGAAAATATATCTTTGTTTGGGAAAAGCGTAGATTTGATATCGCTTTCGTAAAACCCGAGAACCTTATTAACTGGTGACAGAGGCCTTTCTTTGAAATGTTCGCCCCTGTCGCTTCTGACTTTCGACTTTGGAACTCCTTTGAGCTCCTGATTTGTCCTTGATGCACTTTGTGTTGAGCTCCCTGAGCTCCAGGTTTGTTCAGTTCCGCACAGGTATCAAGGCTCCCTGAGCCGAAGGATTTATCGTTTGATTGCCCACTTTATGGTCCACTCCGTGCCTTGTTGCTTCTGCACCTTGATTTCTCTCCTTGTCCAAGCCTTATCTTGATACTTTTCCATCTTGGCTCTTTAAGGTAGGCAAAGATTGAGTACTCCGCAATGCACCTCTCACTTAGCTTGAAGTAGCTCTTTGAATCAGCCCAAATGTAACCATTGACCTCGTGGAAAGCCAAAGGGTCGCACCAGTTTGATCCGCATCCGAACTATCTCTTCGCGTTTGTTTGAAGCACCATGTCCGTCGCGCAAAACTTGACTTTCACAATTCCATCACTGGTCAGTTGCCTCACAGTCAAAACAAGAAGTGTACATCGAGCTTGGCTTCAAGTAGCTCTCTTTGAATCAGACACATGCACCCAGAGTTTGCACTAGTCCGATCTCAACGCGAACTGTCCCTTAGCGTCCGTTCGAAATACCAAGTCTCTCATGCAAGACTCAACTTTCTCAGTTCCTTCATTGATCAGCTGCCTTACACGTAACACAAGCCAGCGTACTCATATGTTTCCTCATCATTGCTGGTCCAGAGAAAGCTTATAACAAACTTTCCTTTCCACAACAAGAACTTGTCAACTTATTAGGTCCAAAGTTCGCCAGTCTCCTCGTGTGAGTATGGCTAGGTCACCTTGAATTTGCCCCCATTTTAATCAACTTTAATTCAAAATTTGCCCCAAGAGAGAGGTGTGTGTGATAGTTCCCCTCCACTTAATAAATCAGCTGATCGAACTTTAGAGTAGAGTTCTTCGGACAAAAAGCCTTTCCAACACTTTGCTTCCCATCTGCTAGGATTATGGCTCGATCCAACTTGTTGCCAATCTCTGAAGAGGATCCTAGTCTTTTCCCCTTTGAGGAAAAACCCAACTGATACTGGATACCACCCATGCTCAGTGAGTTTCAGTTCCGAAGGTGGCCGTCCCAAAATGAAGACCAACTGCTCCATAGAAGATCTCCCCTGAAATTGCCCTTTCCAACTTTTGACTTCCTGCTTGCGTCTGGTGGGCGTTGTCGCAAATGAAACTAACCCAAGAAATAGGCTAGCCATCCATCCTTTGCAAACATTGAGTCGTTTCGTTGTCGTTCACGTGTGAGTACTTGAACTGCAAATCCGCCCCACAGATTCTGGATATCACCCATGCTCAGTGAGTTTCAGTTCCGAAGGGGCCGTCCCAAAATGAAGACCAACTGCTCCATAGAAGATCTCCCCTGAAATGGCCCTTTCCAACTTTTGACTTCCTGCTTGTGTCTGGTGGGCGTTGTCGCAAATGAAACTAACCCAAGAAACAGGCTAGCCATCCATCCTTTGCAAACATTGAGTCGTTTCGTTGTCGTTCACGTGTGAGTACTTGAACTTCGAATCCGCCCCACAGATTCTGTAGTCCTCTTTGTTTGATGGTATCAGCCTTCAAAAGAAAAGGTTCCTTCTCGAGCCATTAGCTCCTTGTATCACAAGCAATCATGCAAACCAGGCAAAGCACGAGTACTCAGACTCACCACGAATACGTACAAGTAAGACACTCAGGCAGGTTTACTAACAAGTAACAAAGGCAAGGTCCCCCTTTGAGATGGTCCTGCCAACGGACCTTTGCCTGGCCGCGCCCATGCAAATCGATCACGGAATCAGCCCACATAGGACACCCCTCCAACTATCCGTGCTTTCACCATTAAGCAGCACATTGCCTCAGTCACGCCCCACCACTTTTTGGTCGATAGCCCTTATAGCTAAACGATCGGCAGCTATCCCGCACCGGCAGCTAACCACCCGTGCTTTACACCCGAATTCGAGCAGCATCTCTGTATCAATGGTTAACCCGTACAGTTCGAATATGTCGCCCCGCACCCCACAAGGTACAGACCGTGCTTTCACCTCCCTAGGCAGCACTTTGCCTCATCCGTCCTACGTGCAGACAGCGCCAGGCCCGAACCGCGAGAACTGACCGTGCTTACACCTCAAGGGCAGCACCTTGACTCATCAAGTCCCCCGTTCTGCCGACCACCCCGACCGTGGACGCACCCGTGCTTACACTGTGGGCAGCACCTTGCACAACAGTTGTCTTGATGAACCCCAAACCGTGGCCATTTCCGTGAGATCCACATAGCTGACCGGCCAGTCGGCTCTGATACCACATGTAGCGCAGGCATCCCAAAGGGAGCCGGGAACCACGACTTAGCTTCCCAGCCTTCAACTCTTGCCATCCGAACCCACTTGACATACAAGCAGCCAACTCGCCAACAACGATCAGACTTAACCAACTTGAAGTTCCGAAAACCAACATTGAGATCCAACCTGGCGCCATGCCAGATCGGGGGTCCCGACGTGGGTGACTTCCCTCCAAGCAAGCCGCCCGACATACATCAAACTTAACCAACTCGAAGCTTCGTTACAAACGAGTAACATCCGTTCCAAGCAAGCGGTCTGACTTACATCAGACTTAACCAACTGAAAGCTTCGTCACGAGCGCTGGAAGCCAACCTGGCGCCACGCCAGACTGGACAGCCATAAACAGGTAACATCCACCCAAGCAAGCCATCCAACTCAGCCGACAGGTTAGAGCCCGTTCCCCAAGAGCTTAACCCATTCACGTTCATGCAAGGAACACTCAGAACCACAAGCCGCGACAGATATGGAAACAACCAGTTCTTGGACCAAATGGTCTCGACAGCATACCGCTGGCGCCACGGACCGAATGGTCCCGACGGCATACCGCTGGCGTCCCGGGATACGACCCTCAGCTATGTGTGCCAAGTTAAAAATTTTGAAAGCGGCCTTACAACTGGCGCTTTTACCGAACACTGAAACCCAGAAGGTAATCAGAGTCAGTTTGAGGAAAATCCCACTTTATTGATAAATCTGAGATGGTTACATTTCAAGTGTGTGACCGACCCTAGTCTCCGGGGCGCTAGCATGCCAAGGCGAGAGCCATGACAACATTCCAGCAAGGGAGGCTGAGACTTGGTTGGAGCTCGCCCTGAGTCGCAACCCGCACTCCCCTATAGTATTGGTGTGATTCGGCACCCCCCCTCATACCAAGCACTCTACCCAAGCTGGTAAAGCACGTTTTTCTCTCTCTAGGATTTTCTCTTTCTAGAAAGTCATTTTCTCTCTCTAGATTTTTTTGATCCCCAGGCTTCCTTTAATCATGCCTAGATCGTGTGAGGTGATTGCACATCGATCTGAGCTCTCTGGACTTCGCTAGAACCGATCAAAGATTTTCAGTCATAGGAACTTGGCGCCGGCTGGATTCTGGTCACAGTGGCGCCGGGAGCGGCGCCGGCGCCGTTGGCGCCGGGAGCAGCAGTGGCGCTGCTGGCGCCGGGGACATAGCTGGCGCCGATGGCGCCGCAAGTAAAGCTTGTAAAGGTAGCTTTACAACAGAAATGGCCACGGTTTGGGGTTCATCAAGACAACTGTTGTGCAAGGTGCTGCCCACAGTGTAAGCACGGGTGCGTCCACGGTCGGGGTGGTTGGTAGGACGGGGGCTTGATGAGTCAAAGTGCTGCCCTTGAGGTGTAAGCACGGTCAGTTTCCGCGGTTCGGGCCTGGCGCCGTCTGCACGTAGGACAGATGAGGCAATGTGCTGCCATTAGGATGGTGTAAGCACGGTCTGTGCCTTGTGGGGTGCGGGGTGACATATTCACGATGACCACCGTTCGTTTAGCTATAAGGGCTATCGACCAAATTTGGTGGGGGCGTTACTGAGGCAATGTGCTGCCTAACGGTGAAAGCACGGGTGCGTCCACGATTTGGGTGGTATGCTGCCGATCGTTTAGCTATAAGGGCTATCGACTAAATTTGGTGGGGGCGTTACTGAGGCAATGTGCTGCCTAACGGTGAAAGCACGGGTGCGTCCACGGGGGTGGTATATTCAAGGATAGCTGCCATTCGTTTAGCTATAAGGGCTATCGACCAAATTTTGTGGGGGCGTTACTGAGGCAATGTGCTGCCTAACGGTGAAAGCACGGGTGCGTCCACGATTGGGGGGTACGCTGCCGATCGTTTAGCTATAAGGGCTATCGACTAGATTTGGTGGGGGCGTTACTAAGGCAATGTGCTGCCTGACGGTGAAAGCACGGGTGCGTCCACGGGGGTGGTATATTCAAGGATAGCTGCCGATCGTTTAGCTATAAGGGCTATCGACCAAAAAGTGGTGGGGCGTGACTGAGGCAATGTGCTGCTTAATGGTGAAAGCACGGATGGTTGGAGGGGTGTCCTATGTGGGCTGATTCTGTGATCGATTTGTATGGGCGCGGCCAGGCAAAGGTCCGTTGGCAGGACCATCTCAAAGGGGGACCTTGTCTTTGTTACTTGTTAGTAAACCTGCCTGAGTGTCTTACTTGTATGTATTCGTGGTGAGTCTTAGTACTCGTGCTTTGCCTGGTTTGCATGATTGCTTGTGATACAAGGAGCTGATGGCTCGAGAAGGAACCTTTTCTTTTGAAGGCTGATACCATCAAACAAAGAGGACTACAGAATCTGTGGGGCGGATTTGCAGTTCAAGTACTCACACGTGAACGACAACGAAACGACTCAATGTTTGCAAAGGATGGATGGCTAGCCTATTTCTTGGGTTAGTTCCATTTGCGACAACGCCCACCAGACGCAAGCAGGAAGTCAAAAGTTGGAAAGGGCAATTTCAGGGGAGATCTTCTATGGAGCAGTTGGTCTTCATTTTGGGACGGCCACCTTCGGAACTGAAACTCACTGAGCATGGGTGATATCTAGTATCAGTTGGGTTTTTCCTCAAAGGGGAAAAGACTAGGATCCTCTTCAGAGATTGGCAACAAGTTGGATCGAGCCATAATCCTAGCAGATGGGAAGCAAAGTGTTGGAAAGGCTTTTTGTCCGAAGAACTCTACTCTAAAGTCCGATCAGCTGATTTATTAAGTGGAGGGGAACTATCACACACACCTCTCTCTTGGGGCAAATTTTTGAATTAAAGTTGATCAAAATGGGGGCAAATTCAAGGTGACCTAGCCATACTTACACGAGGAGACTGGCGAACTTGGGACCTAATAAGTTGACAAGTTTTTGTTGTGGAAAGGAAAGTTTGTTATAGGCTTTCTCTGGACCAGCAATGATGAGGAAACATATGAGTACGCTGGCTTGTGTTACGTGTAAGGCAGCTGATCAATGAAGGAACTGAGAAAGTTGAGTCTTGCATGAGAGACTTGGTATTTCGAACGGACGCTAAGGGACAGTTCGCGTTGAGATCGGACTAGTGCAAACTCTGGGTGCATGTGTCTGATTCAAAGAGAGCTACTTGAAGCCAAGCTCGATGTACACTTCTTGTTTTGACTGTGAGGCAACTGACCAGTGATGGAATTGTGAAAGTCAAGTTTTGCGCGACGGACATGGTGCTTCAAACAAACGCGAAGAGATAGTTCGGATGCGGATCAAACTGGTGCGACCCTTTGGCTTTCCACGAGGTCAATGGTTACATTTGGGCTGATTCAAAGAGCTACTTCAAGCTAAGTGAGAGGTGCATTGCGGAGTACTCAATCTTTGCCTACCTTAAAGAGCCAAGATGGAAAAGTATCAAGATCAGGCTTGGACAAGGAGAGAAATCAAGGTGCAGAAGCAACAAGGCACGAAGTGGACCATAAAGTGTGCAATCAAACGATAAATCCTTCGGCTCAGGGAGCCTTGATACTTGTGCGGAACTGAACAAATCTGGAGCTCAGGGAGCTCAACACAAAGTGCATCAAGGACAAATCAGGAGCTCAAAGGAGTTCCAAAGTCGAAAGTCAGAAGCGACGGGCGAACATTTCAAAGAAAGGCCTCTGTCACCAGTTAATAAGGTTCTCGGGTTTTACGAAAGCGATATCAAATCTACGCTTTTCCTAGACAAAGATATATTTTCAAGTTATGTAATTTTTCAGTACAAAGAGCTGAGCCTCCGACTTGTGGTGTGCCAGCTTCAATGTTAATAAAAAGTGGCCAGTAAATTGAGTACTGTGCCAAGTAGCTTAAATGTATAGTTATTTTAATTGGGAGACACCTTTACTTGAATCTGACATCTGATGAGGACATCAGATTTTATAAAGGTGGGGTGGATGTTGTAAAGCTACCGTTACAAGCTTTACTTCCGGCGCCATCGGCGCCAGCTATGTCCCCGGCGCCAGCAGCGCCCCTGCTGCTCCCGGCGCCAACGGCGCCGGCGCCGCTCCCGGCGCCACTGTGACCAGAATCCAGCCGGCGCCAAGTTCCTATGGCTGAAAATCTTTGATCGGTTCTAGCGAAGTCCAGAGAGCTCAGATCGATGTGCAATCACCTCACACGATCTAGGCATGATTAAAGGAAGCCTGGGGATCAATAAAATCTAGAGAGAGAAAATGACTTTCTCGAAAGAGAAAATCCTAGAGAGAGAAAAACGTGCTTTACCAGCTTGGGTAGAGTGCTTGGTATGAGGGGGGGTGCCGAATCACACCAATACTATAGGGGAGTGCGGGTTGCGACTCAGGGCGAGCTCCAACCAAGTCTCAGCCTCCCTTGCTGGAATGTTGTCATGGCTCTCGCCTTGGCATGCTAGCGCCCCGGAGACTAGGGTCGGTCACACCCTTCTCAGATTTATCAATAAAGTGGGATTTTCCTCAAACTGACTCTGATTACCTTCTGGGTTTCAGTGTTCGGTAAAAGCGCCAGTTGTAAGGCCACTTTCAAAATTTTTAACTTGGCACATAGCTGAGGGTCGTATCCCGGGACGCCAGCGGTATGCCGTCGGGACCATTCGGTCCGTGGCGCCAGCGGTATGCTGTCGGGACCATTTGGTCCAGGAACTGGTTGTTTCCATATCTGTCGCGGCTTGTGGTTCTGAGTGTTCCTTGCATGAACGTGAATGGGTTAAGCTCTTGGGGAACGGGCTCTAACCTGTCGGCTGAGTTGGATGGCTTGCTTGGGTGGATGTTACCTGTTTATGGCTGTCCAGTCTGGCGTGGCGCCAGGTTGGCTTCCAGCGCTCGTGACGAAGCTTTCAGTTGGTTAAGTCTGATGTAAGTCAGACCGCTTGCTTGGAATGGATGTTACTCGTTTGTAACGAAGCTTCGAGTTGGTTAAGTTTGATGTATGTCGGGCGGCTTGCTTGGAGGGAAGTCACCCACGTCGGGACCCCCGATCTGGCATGGCGCCAGGTTGGATCTCAATGTTGGTTTTCGGAACTTCAAGTTGGTTAAGTCTGATCGTTGTTGGCGAGTTGGCTGCTTGTATGTCAAGTGGGTTCGGATGGCAAGAGTTGAAGGCTGGGAAGCTAAGTCGTGGTTCCCGGCTCCCTTTGGGATGCCTGCGCTACATTGGCCTATCTTATCCAAAACCCTAAACTAGTCATAATGGCCAAAATTGCTAAGTAAAGCTAAAAATGAACTTTTGCATGACTAAGTGATTAAGCGAATTTGGACCCAACTTAAAAATGACCATGTGCACTAGTTTTACACGTGTGAAATAACCATGTACTTATTTGCTAATTTGGCCTCATTTAGGCTCAAATTGCCAAACTAACTAGAAAAGTAGAAAACTAGTTGACAATCTTCACACTCCCTCTTTAACTAGTTTTAGCATAGATTTAGAACATAAACCAAGTGTGATTTATGCTTTATGAATAAGTCTGTTTCCAATGATTTGGTGAAGATATCAGCCATACATTCCCTTGAAAAAACATGTTGAAGCTCCACCTCCTTTGCCAACCCTCGATCCCTCACAAAATGATGTGCATCCTCAATGTGCTTGCTCCTTGCATGAATAACCCGGTTGTTAGCTAAACTTTGAGTTGAAAGGTTGTAACAAAATATGACTGGAGTCTTCTTAGAATCCTGCAAGTGAAGATCCGATAGCATCCTTTTGATCCGTAGCATTTCCTTGGTGCATGTAGTCAATGCTTTGTACTCGACCTCGGTTGCAAATAATGAGATAGTTGGTTGTTTCTTCAACATCCAAGAGATAGCTCTATTTCCAATGAAAATAGCATATGCACTCATGGATTTCCTATCCACATGATCACCTGCAAAGTCGGAATCTGAAAATCTATAAAGGTTAGGTGTAGATCCACCATACATGATGCCAAAATCACTAGATCCGAGATGTATGTCAATACTTTTTTTCCTATCTCCCAATGAGGCTCACTAGGATCATCATGAATTGACTTAATCTACCAACACAATAGCTTAGATCTAGTCTTGTGATGGTTAGATATACAAAAAATCTTATTAGTTTTCTATACCAGGTACTATGCATTGAATATGCCCTTTTTTTGGTCAGATGCTATCCATTGGAAATGTGTCAGATTATAGGGACTTCAGAACTAGAAATATGTCGAATTTTTTTATGGATTGTAGACCCCTACTTTATTGGTGTTCAAGAAAGCCGGCAAAGTTTAGCAATGGAAATGACACCTTTTCCTAAAGACCAGTGTCATGAAATTCTTGATGGTGTTTTATAAAGGCATAGTAATAGTCCTTCAAAAATTGAGAAGCTAGTGAAGTTACCGGAAAGCCAGTGAATTTGCCATTGAAACTGACATCTTTTCCCAAAAATTAGTATAACGAAATGGATGACGGTTTTTCGAAAAAGGGCTATAACCCTTTTATGAGTAATAGTCCATAGAAAAATCAGAAAGCTAGCGAAATTGCATCTAATTACAAAAATCGGCATCTTTTGTTAGTGATAAAAACAATTAATAGATTGCCCATATAAATTACTTTTTAATTCATATAAATTAAACATATAATGTATATATTATATATATTATATGCATTAAAAAACAATCAGCGTTCTGGAACATAGATGCAGCGAAATGTTCCATGCATCGATGATATAATTGTTCATATAGTGATAGTGGATGTGCTTGCGATTAATGTTCTTCATCACGCACACTCCCTGTTGTGCAATCTGAATCAAATCTTGTGTGACTGCATCATCATCATCTGGCAACAGTGGAAAAGAAGGCCAAAGAAGAGGCAGAGGCCAAATTGAAAAAAGAATTGCACTATGCATTCTGGAACGTGTTGCGAAATTGTCTCGAAGCGCAACTGACTGACCATTTTTTTTGCTTTACAGAAAAAAAAATGGGTGTCAACAATTTTTGCAAATTCTTTTATGCACTGCAAGACCCTTTTTTGGTAGATACTATAAATTGTATAGGTCACTATATGGCCTATTGTAGGAAGCAGAGCCGACCTTTTTAGACCTTTTTATGAAATCAATAAATCCATATGAAACCCAGCCAGAGGATGGTAAAAGAGTGGGTTAGTAAACCTAGTGGATGCAGCGAAACACGATCTGCTGTATGGTTATGATTTCTTGCGACAAAAGATGGCCTCTAGACTTGTATTTTGTTCTCACAATTTGCTTCTTTGTAGCTCATGTGCTTCTCTGTAACTTATCTGATCGGGAATGATATGCCTGCAACTTGCATTTACTGCCTGCAACCACCTCTTGCATCAATACTAGAAGGCAACTACTCTGTGAGACGTGTATCCTGCAACTTGCACTTCCTGCAATCGTCTCTTGCATCAATACTAGAAGGTGGCTGGTTCGATACATATTTGAGCAAACCAATTGTCTTCTAGCATTAATGCAATAGGCAGTTGCAGGCAGTAAGTGCAATTTGCAGGGAATGGCATTCTTGCAACTTGCACTTATATCCTCCAATAGCCTCTTGCATTAATACCAAAAGGCAATTGTTTTTGTCAAATATGTATCGATATCGAACTAAAAAAATAAATGCTGAGAGCAGAATGCAAGTCTAGAAACCATGGTCTAAAGAAATCATAAGGAACCATATAGGAGATGACAAGGTATAGGTCAACATGACGGAAGGAGTTACATTCGAAGGCTTCTTTTGGTGAACAAATGGTTGTGGAATTAGATTGCAAGCTTATACAATGTTTGGCTATATACTATGCAAGGTATAGGTCAACATGGCGGAAGGAGTTACATTCGTTTGTAGATATGAAGGCTTCTTTTGGTGAACAAATGGTTGTGGAATTAGATTGCAAGCTTATACAATCTCTTTCTCCTTCAGCCTATTTAAGAGAAAGAATATGCAGATCTTGTATCACTTCTAAATGGTGTTGTTGATACGGAAGAGTTCACTTAACGATGGGAAGAATATCAATAGTGAAAACATTATCTTTGTAGAGATAAGACATATGTGGTAAAGTATGAAGAATATATAATGTCGGGCTGCAAGGCACCAAAATGGTCTAGTACCAAAATGTGTGCCATGTTTTGTTGTTATCTATCTCTTGGTTGGTTATCAAATTAACAAATTTCTTTTACTTTTAGCTCTTAAAAAGCCATACAATCTTGTTTTTCCATTGAAGGACTTCTAATATCTTGATAACATGTTTTTTGCTAGCAATGTAAATTCTTGACAGATTAGCAAATTCATATCAATTTTAGTTCTTACAAAATTGTAGTCTCGCTTTTTCGTTTGAAGCACTTGTTTTTATGTTGACAAGTTGTCACTCCTTACCTTAGGTTTATACCTTATTTCTCAATCATTGAGCTTTCTATCTAGAATTTGGTAAGGCACTATTTGTACAAAATATGCAATGATATGCCTGTGGTTCACTGTTAAGATATCCATGCCTCACGACCTATTCTCAAAAGCGACTTTTTTGTTAATAGTTTTTCCTTGTTGCTCGCATTTTATGTACATTTGATGCAACTTGTTCATGACACAAGGTGTTGAAAAAACTAGAAAAAACTAGAAATGGGCTTGTCAAGCCATTGACATAATTGTGGCCTGATTTTATCCTTTGAACGTTTATGCTATTTGTTATGCATTAAGAAGCTTCTGTCCTTTGTTTGTTAAAATGTTCAATCTCATGGTTTTGATCACTTTCAAGTGGATGATTTTGACTGTGATAGTGTTTGGCACAATGGACCTCAAAACTTGGCAATCTTAAATTCATCAAAGGAGAAGACATTGAGTGGTCATGTTTGTTGGCAGGGAAAAGCTCTCAGGTGCCACAAATGCTCTTAGAGGAGGGTTTAGCACCAATTCTTTGCACTCAACCACGACGACTTGCTGTAATGGCCATTGCAAAGCATGTGGCGAAGGATTTAAATTGCACTCTTGGAGAACTAGTTGGGTATCAAATTGGCCAACTAAATATGACCACCTCAAAGTAATATCGCCTCTCCTCTTCTTTAGGAAAGTTGTCATTTATATTCTATTTAAAGTAATGCACATCACAATTTGGGCTTTAAATGTTGCACTAGTCAAGCTAGTATCTTAGTGTGTTTTTTTTTGGAACAAGAATGTTAATTTGTCGTTAGTGGAATCACCACCCATTCGTCAGGACTTTATGCGATGTACTTTTTTAGTACTAGAATGAAGAAAATCGTAAGGAGCACATTCCCTTGATACATGTTGATACGATAGTAAAGTAGCAAACTGCCAAATAATTCAGATTTTTCGACAAAGATGTCGAGAAAAAATGAAAATGCATTGTCCTGTAGGCTCTCCTACAAAGCAATTATGCCTCTCGGGGTTTTCCTGCGAAGAATCTTACAAAACCTAATTCGTAAGCCTTGCCAAATCATAATCCATCAAATTCTAATTATTAATATTCTCCAATTAGGTTTTGGCACTCCCTCAATGGAGTCCTTTGTAGAAAATCATTTAGGTTTTTAACCAAGTGACTAAATTGCAAATTGGTCAAAAACCCATATGAAATTAGTATGGTTCTAGAGCCCAAATGTGATAAATGAGATCCCATTACATCATAGGGGTCTAGTTTAACTTATGCCCTTAGCTCTCCTACTATTGGAAATTTTATGTTCGATACTTGTGACTATGTTGAGATAAATGAAGAAGATTTCAAACACTAATGAAATAAAAAGTTGAAAGTAAAGTCCACAAAAATGGACATGTTTAAGGAAAATGTCACATTAGTCAAACATCAATTGCAGATTTTACAAAATCAACATGTTCCGTTATGTAATGTGCTAGACTCTAGTCATGATTCAAACCCACCTCTAGAAGGATTGGTTACTACATTGTAGAGGGTCAACAAACTGTCAGATACATTGTTGAATAGTGATCGGGCTATGCATTTAGCCTAAGATAGGCACAATTTCTAGCTAATTGATAATTGGCCAAGTTGAATCAATTGATTCTACGATTTAGACTTGTTCGACAACCACCTTTTGGAAGTTGAATTGGATTTTCTTTTGTAAATCATCTAATGGATATGTTGGTAATAGACTGGGTGCTTTGATCAACCATATTTAGAAGTAAAACTATTGCTAGTATAAGGCAATGTAAATGAATGTTCCATCATGCGGCATGCTTGAACTTTGGCCATAAACTATGGCTGAATGTTTAGTGTGATGCTGCTTCTCAAATTGGACTCTCAAGACATGGTAATTATTGTAAATTATTTCTGTAAATATATGCCTTTCCTTCTTATATTGTCCAACATCTCTGAGAAGAACGTATGGAATCTCTTGGAGTTTCCATCTCTGCTTTAAAATTTTCCTGGTAATATTTTTGTTGCTAGCTAGGCTTCTTTGTCATCTTTCTGCGACAATTTTCAATGTGAGTTCTTTTAACTGGAGAATTTTCTAACCACTTTCTTAAGCAAGTAGCTGATGCTTTCTAAAATTCTCCTCAGGTCTCAGATCGTGTTTAAGACAGCGGGTATTTTACTGGAGGATTTGAGGGCTTCGGGAATTGCTGCACTATCCTCTTACAAGGTGGTCATCTTGGATGAAGTGCATGAACGCTCTGTGGAATCAGACTTGGTTCTTTGCTGTGTGAAGCAGTTCATGTTGCGCAACTCTAGAATAAGGTGCTTTCTTTTGTACCATGTGAAATTCCAATGAAAGTTTACTTTTTGTATTGGGGCTTCGTTAATTAATGTGCTAGTGAAGGTTGGGGATTTTATTTTGCTTGTGTGGTAACTTTTCCTTAGCTGAAAGGTCACAGATTGACTCCTAATACTTTCTGACGAAGCTCTCATCAACAAGACTTTCGGTAGCTTGGACAAAGACAAGATCAGCTATATTTGGTGATAATGCTGCCCCGTCGTTCATATTTGAATAGGATAGAAGGTGTTAGTTTGTTTTGCTGAAAATGTATTCCTCCTTTTACTGTTGTAGAAGTGAAAGACACTTGAAATTTGTTGTCATAGGAAAGCTATTGCATTTTTCTCTGCATCTGGCCTGCACCTTATTATAAGTGCTGATGAGTGGGGTAAGATGCTTCTTTTTGTACCTCAACTTGAAAACTATTTGAATTGAAGCCCAAGAACCAGTCTTGTAACTTGTAAGGGTAACTGGATGTATCATCTGAATCGTGAGTGTTGGTTATCAGACGATACCCCCTTGCAGGGATCGCAGTTTTTGGAGAATCTACGCTGTTCACCTACCAAGGGCATTCAGCTAATCATTTAGTTCTTTTATTCAGTGTACAATTATGTTCTCTTAAGCATTAGTGGTCCTACTGATGCCCCTACATTCAGCTATATGGTTACATAAGATTTTAAAAGTGCAGAAAACTGTTTAAAAAGATTTCTGATGATCAGCCAAGGGCTCATTGGATACATGTAGTTGGCTTGTTTTTCTCTTACATTGTGTGCCAACGAGCAGTGTATAGCAGTTTTGTGTATGCTAGCATTGAGTCAACTGTGATTTGGAATCTTGTACTTCTTACCTTCTACGGAGCTGACTAGAATCAGATCGTTCACTCGTTTTTTACAGCAAGGTTAGGGATAGGGAGGTCGCAGTTGAATTAGTATTCAAGTTGCTTGACAGTGCTGACAAGATGTACTGACAACGGATTTAATACTAATTTCTGAGAGTTTCTCATGCACAGACTTGTCCTCATGTCCGCAACCGCAGATTTTAACAAGTACGAAGAGTACTTCAAGGAAATCTCTCGAGACGAAAGGGTTGAAGTGATTGCAATTCCAAGTATTGTATCACAACTTCAGCAGGCAATGTTACCTTGAACATGTAAGTACGCATACTGAATGTTAATTGGTTGCCTGAATGTTTTTGGTCTAGTGTCAAAGCCTGCATCATTCTGAAGATTAGCAATTTAGTGTCATAGAGTGGGTAACAGTAAGCTGGCTTTTAACCTTAGAATTCTAAGGTTAAAAGCCAGCTTACTGTTACCCACTCTATGACACTAAATTGCTAATCTTCAGAATGATGCAGGCTTTGACAATTCACTAGACCAAAAACATTCAGGTAATCTTATCGACATTGTGGTTGAGTTTAGCATTAGAGTTTTGCTCATTGTTGGTCATCTCACAGGTTGTAGGCCAACTTGGCCAAAGTTCTGAACATTTGCACTTGATTGCTTCTATCCAAAAAAGTCCTGCTCCTTTTGAAAGCGGTATCGACATGGGGATTGCAATTCAGATGTTAATACGTGACTGGATAATGCATCTTCATAAATCAGAAGCAGATATAAGGAAGAGTGTGCTAGTTTTTCTTCCAACTTACAGAGCACTGGAGCGACAATGGTCCTTATTGAAAGCCACTGGCTTGAAATTGAAGCTCTATATTCTACATAGCAGCATTGATATGGAGCACTTGATGACGGCCATAGAGGCTTTTCATGAAGAAAGGAAGGTGAGTTGCGCCTTATTTCTGCAAAAGAGCCTTAATTTGTATTTATGTGTATTCATTGACATGAAAGAAATGCTTCTTGTGTACACATACTGGAAGTTATTTCTCATTTCACAAACATGAATGGAATGCTTGTTCAGAAAGGCGTTTAGGATACCAATTTGAAAGTAGACTGAAGAAGAAAACTCTTATTTTTGTCAAGTTATTTATTGAACATCCATTACTCTGTGTTGAATGACAAGCGAATGGGACCTGGCATTTTGCGAGTGACATGCAAAATTGTTGCAAGTTCTGGAAGAACTTTCAAAAAATGTACTTGCAGAATGTCAAAACCCCAAGCAAATGTAGTTGTTTCAGCCAGAGTAATCACATACTCCTTTTGAATTCGGATAGCAGACAACGTAATGGTAACAACTGCCAATGCAACATTTCCTCTTGATTCATTTCTCCTTGTTCAATCAAAAGCTGCTTCAGGTAAAAATCCCTGTTGTCTTGATCACTATAGCCATGAAGTTGATGGAAACCCTAAGAGGCATAATCTGCTCCTAGGAAAGATTCTTTAATATATGGGTATTGCACAAGCACAACCTTTTATAGAAATTTCTCAAGTTGGACTTATATTAGCCCTAGATACAACTTTGGTCCACTATAGCACTGAAAATGTGAAGCTAGGCTGAGCAAGACTCGCCTCTAACTTAATTTTCATTGCAAACTTCTCAGCAAGACAAGGTCTTCTCAATCAGGGGGTAAAATCTTTTCCTTATCCGTCCACAACACAAAAAGATTCTGGTGAATTACCAGTCTTTGAAGGAATTTCTCTTTATATAATACTAAGATGTTTAGACTTGGACTAGAAGGCTTTTAAAGCTTCTAAAGAAAGCAATGGCTCTTTGTGGTTTTCAATACCACTCACACGCATGATTGTTCTTGCCAAGGTATTTATACTCATTGCAAATATCGGCAAATGGTGTTCTAAGACAACAACCCAATCAAGTAGAGATGTGAATGTACAATTTTGTAGGGAATGATAGAAAGGAATCAGAGTAAATAATGTCTTCAACAAGCTCCTCATTGGCTGCGAAATTGAAATGCACATGTGTGGTAGAAAAAGGAGTGGGGTTAGGAGAAGTTGTGTCAAAATATGGGTCATATATTGGTCATGGTGGGCAACTAGTTCCACACTTTGGGGGCAGCCCCTGCTTTGCAAGGAAGTTCTTTGCAAGCCATCCCCCAAGGCTTCCACACCTGCAGGCTCACAATATCCTAGGGAAATTGAGATAAATGGATTCTAGAAAGGATCATCTCTCTCCGCTTGAATTCAGGCCAGGAGGGATGATTGTTTACCATGGCCTTCTTGGTGTCAAACTTGAGGCGCACAAACCATGGGCCCGTTACCTTTGAGCAATCTCACACACCGCTTTGCTGCAAGGGAAGCACTATGAGCTCTAGTGTTAGGAATTCCAAGGCCTCTTGCGACTTGGGGCGGTTGCAGGCCTTACAGCTTATCAAAGCCATCTTAGTCTTGTCTTGCAACGCCCCCAGAGAAGGCGCCTTGCCACTCCCATTAAGAAATCATGGGTAGGAAAAGATATTTCGTAAAAACCACTCTAGTGGCAATAGAAGGTTTCAAATAAGGAAAAGAGAAACATGAGCTTGGATCTTTTCGACGAGTTAGCGGTATGGGTCGACGATCTAACACCAACTCCAATATGCATGCCAAGGTATCTAATTAATGCACTCTCGTCTAGGAACGATCATCTAGCCCTAAAACGTGAGGTCTTCAAGCTGGCCAATAAAATGAATGGCGACAGTGGCGTCGATGTATAGTGTATATCTTGGTTCACCAAGCAAGTGTGTATCACATTGCCCGTGAGCTTTTTCTCCACAATCATAGTGACCCGCAATTTGTCGAGTAACATGCAGGAGTCAGGGTTCACCTGTAAAAACAAACAGGCATGGTTAAGATAAGTTTAGGGTATCCATTTGTTAGATAAGTATTCTTGAAACGCAAGTACATCAAGCAATACCAAGTAAGTCACTAACTAACTTGCCTTGATCAAGCGGTCACCCTGTGTGCTTGTGCATCTCAGCATGCATCCGTTGGTGTTCACGAACACCAACCGCCTGCACTGCTCAATGGAGTTTGTTTCTCCTCTTTGTGTGATGGCTGGCCCATACGCTCCAATTTCGCTCACAGGCGGAAGCACAATCCTGTGAGAGGACTCTCTCTGCCAATCGCTGAAGGTCTGGAGTACTGCGACCATGAAAGCTCCACCATGTTCAGTGCCATAGTTGCATCAAACTGCGGTTCGAATCGCCTATCGCGGTTCGAACTGTCGAGCCGTTCGGAACTGGTTCGAACCAGCCCCTGATTCAAACCCTGCTAGCCGGTTCGAATTGGGTTCGAACCGTCGATTCGAACCGGCTGATTCGAATCAGCTTGCAACTATGCATGTCACATGCACCATACGTGTATGAAAGGAACTACCTCCAGGATATCCATCGAGAGTGAGCTCTTGACGCGGCATGAAAGTTCGAGAAGTGTTGAAGACCATAACCTTGGTCTTTGCATGTCCACCCCCAAGCCCCATTGAGTACAAAAGCCTTGTAAGCAATCCAATTGCCGCTGTAATCCCTCTCTTGTCGGGGAGACTAGTACCACATCATCAACATAAAGAAGGATGACAATCAGAATATCACCAAGTCTACAACCAGAACTGCCGCACTGTGAGATGACTCTCTGTAGCTTATCAAGTATAATCCAAAAAGAACGGTAAAAGAGAACAACCTTGCTTCACCCCAATGGTGCTCCAAATGTGCTCAGAAATAACACTGCCATGTCGGAAACAACCCAAGACTCAGTAAAGAAGCCGACGTCAGAACTCGAACTTTTTGGATAAGAGAAATTCTCTACGGATTGTGTGGAACAATCCGGAACTAGAAATGGTTTGAAATTGGATATCATTATAAATAGTACTGAGTAAGATCAAAAGTTACTAATCCCAGCTTGTTAGGGATAGAAGTAAGTTTGGTCATGGAATGTTTATATTGAATCGACCTAATCTTAGCTTGGAGACTAGGATCATTGAAAGGGTTGATTAAGTGGGTGAAATTTTGTACTAGGAGGTAAGTCGGATTGGTAAACTTGTGTGACAGAATGTTCTCAGTCTCGGAGATTTCCCAGATATTCTATTTACTCATGAGAAATAGAATTCTTTAGTAGCTGAGATACAAGATTCTCAGTAAGGTATGTGAGTAACATATTCGGATTTTGCAGGAATCTGCCAGATAAGGGCATATGTGTATGTACTAGGTCATAGTGAGATTATTCTCATGTGTGCGCGATCAATCTTGTATGGATCTACTATGTATTCCTGGTTACTAGGGTTATTTGGTGCACTTAACCTAGTCGGTAAACATAGACATATGATCAAGTATTGTGATGAACACTTACTTGCAGAGTTAACAAATCTTGTTATCAAAGGTTTATTTGTTAACTTAAAATTGATTTGGATAAAATCTAAATGTGGTGTTGTACTGGTACAATTAAGATCTGCACTTGGACATTTGAGATTTCTGAATCATTGGAATTAACTTGAGTGATTGGATTACTCCTGTGGAAAGTTGATTGGTGAAACGTGCAGTGTGAAGAGAATTCACTAGAAACTGTTTGTTTTGAGTTATATTGCTTGTAAGACGCATGATTTATGAGTCATTTGGATTCATCAGTAAAAAATTATGTGCATGGGATATATAGAATTCTTGGTAGAGTATTTCTCAGTTGAGAAATAAACTTAGTTCATTAGGGATTGTATCCTAAAGAGCTCAATTGGAATCATAATGGTTCCAAGAATGATAACTGAATTTTTATGGAATTCAGTAGAACTCCCCATACGTTATTAATCTAAAATAGTTGGGCCCTTTTGCCCATATAAATGCATAAAAAGGGCCTACAGGCTTTTACATGAATAAAAAGGCCCCTGGCCAATCTGTGCATAAAAAGAGCATACGTGGCAAGGTGAGTATAATGACTTAAGTCCATAACTCTATAGGTGGTGTATGTAGCCAAGGATCATATTTGTAGGATCGTGGTTGTAATGTAGACATGATCTTATGAAGGGATGTAGGTTAAAGCATGTTGTCATTTGAGTGAACCAAGCAACTAGAGGGCCCTTTACGAAATGAACTTTAAGTGATCATGTATTGCGTTCCGAATTCATCTTGATAAAAATTTTAGGCTAATAATTGATATGGATTGAAGGATGGACTAGAATATTGATAGTTTCCCAAATAAATGCCATACTCTAATATGAGCAAGACACATGCAGACTGTGCGTGCATCACTCAAGTTACACATGCAAAAATAGTCCTCTAGCTTATCAAGCCAATGGGGTAGTGTAAAACCTTTGCCAAACCTAGAATAAATATTTTTTGTATATGCTATAGCTAATCTTAAATCTAGGTAGGGTGTGTCACCATCTCAATTAAGGCATCTTTGTTGTTGCAGGTGATCTTAGCTACAAATTTAGCAGAGTCATCTGTGACGATTCCTAATGTGTCATTTGTGGTTGATTCTTGCCGGTCACTTGAAGTTTATTGGAGTAATGCCTCTAAAAAACATTTACCTCGTTTGGTGTGGGAGTCACAATCCCAGGTATGAAAACGTTGGTTCGTGAAGGAGTTTTTACTTATCAAGGACACCAATGTGACACTATAAAGATAACGTTAATGCATATGGAGCATTAATATTTTTTCATGATAGATGGCCCATCCGTGATGGCCAAGGCACTAACTTGAGCCTAATTGATGTCAGTAAATTCATCTGTCCTTTAATGACTGTGAAATTTCGTTTTTTAGATAAAGCACATACTTTCTTTGCAGTTTCATATTCACTCGATATTTGGAGGTGTGGTTGTGGTATGGTTGCAGGCTGATCAACGAAAAGGTAGAACGGGGCGAACATGCAGTGGCATTGTTTTTCGGATGGTACCAAGATCAGTGTATTCGTTATTTGAAAAATTTGAGACACCAGCCATGCAGCTTGTATCTTTACGTAAACAATTCTTGATGCTAGCATGTGCTAAATCAAGAGCAATAAATGATCCTAGGGGTATGCGTTCACCTCGATTACTACAAATGCTTTAGAACTTTTTGTGATTCCAACAATTTGATTTCTTTTAATTTGAGAGGGATGTTTGTACTTAACCAAGAGAGGCAGAGCATCAATCAATTTGATGCCATGATTAAGGGTCAATCTTTCATGTTTCTTATTGTGAAAGGCAAAGAAAGAAAGCCTTAGAACAGAAGCTGTAGTATCAGTATGTGGTCACTGCCAACTGGTCACGACTCACTTGACACTTTCCTCAGTCAATTATTGATATTGTCACCATTCATCATACATATTACAGTCTCAATTTTCAAACATCCAAGAACTTCCAAAAATTGTAAACAATAAAGTTACAAACTAATAACTATTATCTATAGAACTTTCAACTTACTACTTACTACTTAGAAGTTACTAGTTAGTACTTACAAGTTACAAATTACAAATTACAAATTACAATGCACTGACCACTAACTTGGAAGTAACTTCAAGTTGGCACTAAGTTCTAACTTCTAAGTAGTAAGTAGTAAGTTCTAACTAGTAACTACTAACAATTTTGAATTTACAAATCAGACTTCAGTGAACACTGAATCACAAATTACAATTCAAGAGTCAAAAGTTTAAACTTTAAAGTTCAAAGTAAAAGCAATGATGCTATCATGCTGCATAAATAACAAGAGTGTCAAGCGTGGCCTCGGCCCTCAAGGCTCAAGCTTGAGGCCCCATGAGTCTGAAGTCAACTGTCATATGTAAACAGTAATATGTATAACTACTATGCTAGAGCCCTCAGCCTAGAGTATGCCACTAATAACTATCATCTATAATCGTTGAGGAGTGAGTACTGAGCAGTGAGTCCCCCCCCCCCAATGCCCATCCAAGCTCTAGCCTCTAGCTGCCCGCCTCGGACGCTGTCGTCGTGGAGGCACTGGCATGTCCTCAGGCTCAATGTCATCCTCCCCATCATCAGAGTCACCCTCATCCTCCTCATCCGATCCCTCACCCTCAGTGGCGGATTCCTCATCTGAGTCAGAGCTAGAGGGACTCTCAGAGGTGTCTGAGACTGCTGCGTGGCTCGGGCCCTCTCCTGCGCTCCTGGTCCTGCATGCTGCAGCTCGAGTGGTAGGCCCTGCGCAATGCACACAAGGAAATTGGAATCAGGACTTAGGCTCGAGTCTCGACATGTCATATTACTTTTAAGTTTTAACTTACAATTTACAAATCACAAATTAGTAATGACAATTTACAATCTATTAATCTACTATCTAGTATATCTACAAAATTTCAAAGTACTAAAAGCCTACTAATGTAACGCAGTGAATCGGGGAATTGGGCATCGAAATCAACCTGCAGCTGCTAAGGCCTCCCGATGGAGTAGAGCATAGACATCCTCCTCCTCTTGTGATCTTGGTGGCAAGTCCGGAACCTTTGCCACATCGATCTCATCGGGATTAACCTACAAAAATTGAAATTAAACCAAGATTTCGATTCTCAATAATAAGTACTGGTAAACGATTTAAAAAATTTAGCAAATTTGAAATGTAAACGTTGAAAGTTGAAACTTGAAGCCTGAAGGTTCTAACTTCTTAGTGTAGAGTCTAGACTTTACTATCTAGACAAATCATGATTCATGGTACATACTAGACTCTATAGAATTCAGATTAATGATTTAATCATGAATCATGACTCATTACCAATCAGAGAGAACACACTCCAATTTCTCTCACATGCAACTGCTGCGCAATCTTGTGAGAGGACGCGGATGGCAAGTTTCTGCAACTTGGGAACATCATTCCCATACTTCATCCACCATGAAACAAGGCGCAATTGCCCTTCCCTTAGCATGGCACCTGCACGACCGAAATCGAGGCGCTCGGTCCTGAACATTCAACATTCAACATTCATCACCATTCAAATTTCAAAATTGTAAATACTAAATGCTTACAAGTTAGTACTATTAAGTTTTAACTAGCAGCTAGCTTAAGCCTTAGACTTCAAAGTTCATACATATTACATATACATACTACATAGATGAATACATATTACATACCTGGGTCCTGAATACATATTACAATTTACTAATTACATAGTACATACCTGAATAAATTCAAGTCATCCATGAGTGCATCCTGATCCTTGGGATCGGGATAGATAGAGGAGACGTAGGAATGCCATCCTTGCTTGAGCTCTTGATCATGGAATTGATCCTCCGTCCTCCATAGTGGATGAAGTAAGCAAGCCACGACATGCAGAGGTTGATGGAACCACTGCCATCTGCCTAGAAATAGGCCCCTTACTTCTTCCAGCCTGCAAACAATCAGGAGTGAAGTTTGAGGCTTGAGCATTCAAGTCTCAAGATTCAAGAACTATTAAGTTTTAACTAAATTCTAATCATGAATGTCAATGAACATTGAAGATTTGCTCTCCCAACTTATCCATAAACTCATAAAGAAGGCCTAAGGTGGAACCCTCTCTATCAGTAAGGCGAAGCACACTATAGATAGGCTGCATGGATATGACAATGGAGCGTGCATCATCCCAAAATGAAGTCCCCATCACGATCGCCTCAAATCTTCTGGCCTTGGCCTCTCGTGATTGGCCCCACTCTGCCCAATGGGGTGAAACCACTGTCATCCTCAAGCTTCCATGCACTTTTATGAGCTGCTCCAAAACAATGAGCATATAGGCAAAACTAGGATGAAAATCATGAAATAAGATTTGTAATTGGTCATAGCCTATAGGCAACAAGCAGGCTATACTATATAGCAAAATTCAAATTCTATGAGCACTGAAACTTGAAGCTAAAACAAAATTGCAATTTTCAAATCAAAAAATTGGAAACAGTTTGTTAGGTTGGAAGTTGGAACTTGGTTACCTAGTGGGGGCAGGCCTCAAGAGATCCAAGGTGGAATAGGACCTGAAGATGCTCAAGACCCTCTGTCTCTTGGTGACAAATCTCACCAAGAATCGTGCCATGTCTACAACCTCCTTGACCCAGGGTAATCTCCCAATGTCTTCAACTAGGAGGTCAAGAGCTCAATGTCGAAAGTTTCAAAGTTGAAACTTGAAAGTGGCAAGTGGCAAGTGCATACCTGGACAACATTCTCTTTTCCGACCTCCTCAATGGCCTGTGAGATGTACTCAAACAATCTCCTGCCATCCAATGCCATGCCTGGCTCCGACGTATCAATGGATCTCAAAAACATGGTGCCCATGCAAGAAGACACCAATATATTCACAAGATGGCGCCTCCTTGCATCGGTCCAACCATCTGATATTATAGTGCATCCAAACCTAAAACATTCGACAACACTTCAAGTTTCAACTAACTAAGTTGCAACTTGCAATTTGCAGATTTGGAGATTGAAAGTTCAAAGTTAGAAACTTGAAAGTACTAATTTCTAAAGTAGTAAGTGGCAAGTGCAAAGGTATTGAAGATGTAAGGTTACAGGTATACCTCGCCCATGACTTCCTAATGGGCTGTAGGTCAGCATCCACGGACTGCCGCTCAGCATGTAGCTCTCTCATCCTCAACTGCTCCATGGTCGGGCCCTCCCACTCAACACCGATACGAGGAGATACTGCTCGCATCATATCCCTCCATGCAGGGGTCTGTGCCACATGAAAAGGGAGGTCACACAAGTAAAAGTACCTCCTAACAGCAATAGCAGCTGCATCTCTATGCGACTGCTAGAAGGCTGCCACAAAAACATCCCTGCCTCTCACATGTCCTCGACCCTGTCCCCTAACAATGCTACCAATAGCACTAGTGGAATGGATGCTGCAGCGGAGCTAGTGCCGGCTGCGATGGGGAATCTCGGTGCTCTGCCGCACCTGTAACAATAACATTGGTGTTACTAGTTACGCAACAGGCTTTTAGGTAATAAATTATAGTCAGTGAGAGAGCTCAGGGAACACTAATTACTCATTAGTAATCAAAGTTTAAAGTTATAGTAAGTAAACTTTTAAGTTTTAGCTTTAGATCAAATTTCAAATTTTCAATCAATGTCATTGATTAAACAAGATTCAAGAATCACCTGTGCCTGAAGTAGTAGCAGGAGAGTCGTCCCCGATCCCGGCAATCCTCAGTGACTCTGGGGCCAGAGTGCCTACAACGATCTCATATCCTCGAAGACGTAAAAGATGCGCCCTGATTCGAACGGGGCCACCTCCATAAGTGTTCCCACAATACTTGCAAGTCCACTTCTTCGTGCCTGATGTGCCATTACCTGAATTAAGGGTGACGTGATCCCATAAGGGATCCCGCTGTCTGGGCATTGCTAATAGCTATCTAGTGTCAACAAAACAATAATTGTATTAAATTCAGACTTCAAATTAAAAACTAATCCTAAATTCTAATTTCCAAACGGTACCTATGCTCTAAGTTCTAACCTTAATCTATCCCTATTCTCTCTCTCTCTAGACTCTCTCTCAATCTCACACACACACACACACGTCACGACAGTCTCACACACACACACCACACAGTGCACACACACAAACACACAAACACAAACATAGTTTCACACACCACCACACACACAAACAAACAAACACACCACCACACTCAAAGTTGAAAGCTCACACACATGTCACACACACACACACTCCCTCTACTTCACAGTGCACACAAACACTCCCTCTCTTTCACACGCACACACACACACCCACTCAATATCTCTCTCTCTCTCTCTCGGGTTTTTCTAATGTGCCAAAAAGTGAAAACACCCACCTCTCGGGCCCCCGCTGTATCGCAAAAAAATTTGCGATTTTTCACTAGTCGTTTCGAACAACAAAACGCCGTTTCGAACAACAAAACGCCGTTTCGAACAACAAAATGCCGTTTCGAAACGGGGTCGTTTCGTACGTTCCGTTTCGAACCCGTTTCAGCGTTCGAAACGTGTTTCGATGAATTACTGGCTCAGATATCTTAGGATAGATTTGGTAACTGGATGGTTACAAGTAAAGGGGGTTTAAAACATCTATTTTTTTTTGGAATTTTTGGTATACCATATACATAGTTGCAGCGGATCACAATATGCTACAACAGTGATATGAAAGGAGTGTTTTGGACATTGCTATGTAAATTAATTTAATACTTTAAAAATAACTTCAAAAGTAGTAGGAAATTTTCTCTGCAGAATATGTAAAAAATTTACACTGAACTTGTTGGATTAGACTTCTTGCATGATATACAAGAAATGTTCTTAGTCCAAATTGTACTATATTATACATCACATTTTGCTAGTTGAATTGAGCTCCTCTTTAATTTCAAGTAATCAATTAGGTCTTTGTGTTACCTAATGAGTTTGAACTACCAACCAGGTTCTGTGAACCTTTTTGGATAGTTAAAAGAATTAGATCTTTCATTTATTAGATAGTTATCTCAGAATATATCGAAGTCCATTTTTTATTCCATGTGAGTCGATTGAAGTCGAGCTTGCACAAGGAGGATATCGTGGGGTCAGTTGAGGATTTAGGATTAAAAAAATGATTCAAGTTTGGTAGGAATCGGTCACTGTATTTTTGATGATTTTTGAGCTTAAAAATACTCGTAGTGGATCTGAAACGTCTAAATCTGTATACAATCTGAAAGAAAGGTAAATTTGTCTTTGATTCAAGCCCTCGTGCACCAAATTTGGTGGTGGGAGGCTTAGGCACCGTCTATTCGAAGTTTTGCTTGATGGCACCCTCCATAGAAGTAATTTTCGGTGGATCTGAACCTATGGATGCTTGCTGGACTTGATAGAATCTTCTAGTGCTCTCTAATGAACCTTAGTAGAGTGCTTGTAACCTCTGATTGAATGCATGTAAGGCTGAGGCATGATTTTTGAGAAACCATGCTTGAAAAGGTGCGCCCTCCTATTTGAATTCCGGCCTGTTACAGCTCGCACGTGTGAGGTCCAGGTGATGGGGTGACGTGGCAAGCCTCTTGCTAACCCACTTTCCCTGTGTACTGTGGTTTACAGTGACCAATTTGGAGCTCTGTAGCCAAGGTTATGATCGTCGAAAGTTTTGGCAGTTTTTAGCTCAAAATTTGCAAAATTTTTGAGATGTTTTGATTGCATGTTAGGGAATGAAGCAGTAGTGTGCATATCCAATGTGAATTTTGAAAGACTTTTTTTGCATCACTTTATGTCTGCGTACATGGTACATAGTGTCAGTCTCTTCTTTGAAAATAGGACAATAGCCCTCTTAAAGTTAGAGGAAATTTTCTTGATTTCCTCTAGGAATAACATGGATATGACTATGAAATGTCAACTTTGGTTGTGTTGACACAATCATAGTTCAATTTTGGACTCTTTGTTAGACTCGATGACATCAATATCCTCCATACGCGAGCCTATCGAAGCCGTTTGCTCCAGTAACGAATTGAAATTATTCACATTTACAGTTATAGACTTTGACCTACCATCCTCAGAAAGAGAATTTCTTTCTCAACAACAGCCTCAAAGTTCAAACCATAGAACCCACGGTTCCCAGAACCGTGGGTCCTGGGAACCGTGGGTTGAACCGTACCACTGTTCATGAACCGTGGTACGGTTCCAGTATCTAATTAATTAATTAATTTTTTTGCAAAATTCCCCCCAAAACCCCTCCCAAGGCATTTTTGGGTTGTTTTTGGGGGTGGGTTTTTTAATCAGAATTAATGGCTGTTTAATCTCTATTTTTTGGGGGTGGGTCACTGGGTTGTTAATCAGATTAAACAGATTAACGGAGATTAACAGATTAATGGTTGTTAATCAGATTAATTAGATTAACAGATTAATTAGATTAACAGATTAACAGATTAATCAGATAAACAGACTAACAGATTAACACATTAATTAGATTAACAAATTAATTAGATTAACAAATTAAACAGATTAACAAATTAATGGTTGCTAATCTAATGGTTAACTGTTAATCAGAATTGTTAAAAAGAACAGAGACTAATTAAACAGCCATTATTCTGTTAATCTGTTAACAATCCAAAATTAATCTCATTTTATGGTTCAAACTTCAAACTAACATCTTTGAGTTCATAATGTCTAGTTAAGATGTCCCAAGCTTTTTCAGAGCTACTTATTGTGCTAATATGAGAAATTTGAGAATCTCTAAAGGCTCAGTGCAGTAGTGGCAAGGGCTTTGTCATCTTTTTGCCTCCATTGCACAATAGCAGATAGATCTGCTTCAGGCTTACCTCAGCCCCAATAACAACATTCCATAGATTTTCGGCCAATAGAACCCTTTTGAGTTTAAATTTTTTGAATGACCAAGAAATCATCACTACTATATATTCTTGTGAATGTTGTGGTTCAACATTTTTGGCATAATAAATGGCTTTTAATCATTGATGGCCCTTTGGTTGGGAAATATTTTTGCCAAGTTACCAATGGATGTTTATGCACTTGAAAAAATAAACCAATAATGGATCCCCAAAAAATATTCTGGTATCGTAGCCCAAGCATTTCCCACAAATTATATGAATGTACTATAGGCCAGACTTTTTGCCATTATTGCTCCTCCCAAAAACGATGGTGCTAAAGCCCAGTTATTTTGGCAAAATTTTCACATGCAGTAGAACTGTTTGATCTTTTTTGAAATTTTGCCAAAACTTTTTGCTATAAATGAGCGATAGGCAATCTTTAAGATGCTTCTTGGTTTCCAAGGGGAGGCACGAACTTGAGACCAAAGAAACTTTGGATGTCAAGCTAACCAATTGAGCCAACTCCATTGGGTTGCAATCTTTAAAATGATAGAATGTCCAACAATAGATCAAAACAATTAGAAAACACATCATTAATTCCTATTGTGATGAAACAATAGCCCAACACATGAGAGAGAACACAAGTGATGAGAAACTCCCAACTATGTCCCATTACTAATGAGCTTGGGCGCACTACATACTTACAAACTTTGGTGGTCGAATCAACCTGCATATGATGATTGACTCCGTTCGTTGAGTAATTCCTTTTTCTCTTGAATCTTGAACCACTTTGACACCATGTTAGAATTCGACTTGCTCATACAAGTAACTCAAGACAAGATTCCTATTGTGATGAAAGAATTAGCAAACAAATGAGAGAGAACACAAGTGATATAAACTCCAGCTGAGACAAGATTCCTATTGTGATGAAACAATAACCAAACAAATGAGAGAGAACACAAGTGATATAAACTCCAGCTATGTGCCATTGCAAATGAGGTAGGGCGCACTACATACTTATAAACTTTGATCTATGTCAGCCAAAAGAAAAAGCAGCCTAAAAACAATTGCCTAATTAATGTCTCTATATATGGTAAAAGCACCAACACCTATCCTTGGGGCACGTGGTATCCATTCGGGTATCTAATCCTTGTAGGCTGGCCAAAATAAGATCGGACACACTAGATAGTTGTAATGGCTAAGACGAATTGCCACCCCCATGCTCCGTCGTGCCAAATTGGCTCACTCCAGCCTCCTGTTGCCTCCAGCCGGCTAATCCTAGTCGCCGCCGGTGGTGCCATAGGTTTGTGCAAGAATATAAATTACTTGGCTGCCCCCTATATTAATTAGTCTGATCTCCTTATCAGCGCTCAATAGTAAGATTAAAGATTGCATCTAGTATCTCCTTTTTCAGATGGGTGGTTGAGTTCAAAATGTTTTAGGATTTAAATTCTACATACAGGACAATGTTCTGTAAAGTTTCTGGATGTATATATATTTGCACTAGCTATATTTATCCGACATGATTTGGGGATTAGAAGAGCCAATCTTTTACTCTGGCTTAGGAAGCATATTTATCATCTTCAGCAGAACTGAAGAAATTTGGTTTAGGATCTCAAATTAGTAGAAGTGCCAGTAAGAAAGACTTAATGAGCCAATATAAAATCCTACGGCTAAGGTTTTTAAAGAATCTGAGTTCTTTGTAGGGCAAAAGTTACCAGTTTCCGGAGTCAAAATCAAATAAAGTTTGTGACACTGGCCATTAGGAAAGATGCTGGCGTCATTTCTGCAGAATGCCATTTTATCTGAGCATGTCTTAAATTGTGGAAAATTGGCTTGAGTAACTGGAACTGACTCAGATATTATTATGTACAAAACATTACTATTTGTGGTTTGTTAGAACAACTTGTTTTTCTGTTTTTCTAAATTTTGACTGGTCTTAACACTGGTTTCAGCTACATTCCAAAGGTCGATGAGTCCACCGCAGCTTGAAACAGTTGAAAATGCTTTTGAAACATTGGTCAATTTGCATGCCCTAGAGGCTTCAACAGATCAGCGTGAAAAATATCAGCCCAGTTTTTATGGACTTCTGCTTGGGAATTTGCCACTCTCTCTAGAATCGTCAATGTTAGTTGTAAAGGGTGCTGAGGCTGGTTTTATTAGAGAGTGTGGAACACTGGCTGTGATACTTGATACAAGTCCTTACCCGATCATGCAGCCTTTTGGCGGGGCTAAGGTGATAGGCAATTCTGACATCAGTGGTTATTCGTGTCAGTCTTTTTCCAGTTTCAAGGCTTAGGTATTGACAAATGCTATATAAAAAGTTGTTTTCTTGTCCTTTGGTGCTCTGAGTGTCTATTTTGGTCTTCATTCTTTTCAAATCATATTTAGTTGTGTAAAGGCTTGATGTCGTTGTTCCTTTTGTGCATTCAGAGTTTCCATGATAGCTTCTATCAAACCATGACTCAATCGGATGAAATTGCATCAGCTTCTCCACCATCTGTCCTTTTTGCAAACCTTCACGCGTTCGAATTTTGGCAGCACAATTTCAAGGTACATATTCCAAGTGTATGACTAAAAATGTTTGAAAAGCCCATTCATGAAACACTTACGGTTTGTTGAGACTACTTTGAAAATTTTGTTGTTTGTTGGCTAGCTAATTTTCTGTCAACAAAAGAGAAATTAACTATCTATGGAGAATCTTTGTGCAACATTGCCATTCCTTTGTGCATACACAACATTCGTTCATACCAAATAGTATGTAGTGACTGTGTTGTTTGAGAGCTTGTACATTATAATTTTTGTTCTCTTTTTGTCAAAGTTTTTGCTGGTTGAGTATGCACGAGCCATGTTAACCAGCAAATTATATGGTACAACAATGAGAGGGTCAAACTCCTTTCTTAGTACAATTTAGCTTAATGTTCCTGTCTGGTCCTCTACCAGTTCAGGATGATATAGATTTATACTGAGTATTGAATGGTATTCCTGTTCATCTTCTTGGATGCCATGCCCTATCTAATCATAAACTCTGGCAAGATAAGCGCTGCCTGTGTATACCTCCGCTCATCCAATGGGAATAACCTGACTCTTTGAATATAGGTGATAAGTTGAAAAATGGCATCAAGCTGAATGGGTGGAACTGCAAACTCCGCTAAAATGATCTGATGTGGAACGGACGACTTAGCCCGTATCATATGTGATAGCATAAGGATTTGCACACGCGAGATACTGACCCCCCACCACCCAATTAGATGAGGAGAGACCTGTACACCATGCATCTGCTGCATAGAAGCAACAATAGTATGAGTGATCTGGTCAGAAAGTCAGCTTGTGTTTCCAATGGGCTATCATGGGGAAAGTGTCTTAGTAAAGAAATGAGGGTCTCCTGGTATTTCTGGATATATGTGTGAGTGAAAGTATATCTGGATGCAGGGTCAATGAAGGAATGCGAGGGAGATGGTGAGGGTAATATAGAACCCAAATGGAAAGACATGAAAGAGTGGTTGGAGAGAGTAGTGGGGAGAATCTGGAAGTGTTGATATCAGTGGGATAAGGGATGGTGACCCCCATGAGGTAGTCGACGACACTATGTCCGCCAATATGGGGATGGCATGTGTTGTTGCTCGAATCAGGCCAACAAGCTAGGCCATTATAAATGGCTAACTCATGGGCTTTGCCAACAAGTAGTCTCCAAGTTGCAACAACCTAGGCCATTATAAGTGGCTAACTCATGGGCTTCGCCAAGCTGCAACAAGTACTCTCCATATGCGGTGATAGGTCCATGTGAATCAGCTGAAACCTAGTAACTCCCATATCATCACAATCAATGGCTCGTATATGTAACTGATCAGCAACATCATGAAAGTCAACCTGTTGCATAGCAGTCCTGGTCTCAAATTCGCCAGTGAGAAGAACATGCCCTCGACCAGCAAATCTGATAATATCTGCAGAAAGACCAGCTATATCCTGGAAATGTAGGCAGTCCTCTGATCTGGCTCTCATGTGTCTCCATAAATTATAGAATGTCTCTCCCTGTAATGAAATCAATAAGGTCTCCAGCAGTGGAAGACGAGTGTATACCATTACAATTCCAAACCCCAATATGCAACCGGTGTGGACGGGGCCCCGGGATGGACCTGTGCCCGGGGTTTCCTATTGGGGAGCCGCTAGAATTACCGTCAAGGTAACGAATCTGGCCATCTCGGTAAATCACCCTCAGTCCCGATGTCTTGGCATCCTGGAAAGCTTGACGTTTTTCTGCCACTTGTATGTAGGTGAGATCGTCATCCATGAAAATTCGTGTGCTTGAATGTCATCTTTGCTTTCTTTCTTGGTCTAAACATGCCTTTTGAGGATGGATGCACTTTACACAGCCATTCCTAGCCAAGAGGCCTTGTCATGTCAGCAAGGGATTCTAGTCAGGACGAGCTTTGGCACGAGAGGTATGGTCATTTGAGCTATCAAAGTGTACAAGTTTTGAGCAAGCACAATATGGTAGTAGACCGTCCTAGCATTAAGTCTTCTTCAGATACATGTGAGGCTTGTGCAGTAGGAAATCAACAAAGGAAAAGGTTTACAAAGGGAAAAGCTACCGGGGCCAAGGGCATTCTTAAGCTTGTGCATTCAGATTTGTGTGGTCCCATGCAGACCAGATCAGCATGGGGGGCGTACTATCTCATGACCTTCGTAGATGATTTCTCACGGAAGGTATGGGTCTATTTTTTGAAGATAAAATCTGAAGCGTTCAAATACTTCAAACAATGGAAAGCTTTAGTGGAAAATCACACAGGAAAGAGGCTAAAGACTCTCAGGTCAGATAAGGGTGGTGAGTGTATTTCTGATGAGTCCAAAGACCTTTGCAAGACATGTGGGATAAAGAGACAGTTTGCCGCTTCACATACACCGCAGCAGAACAATGTGGCTGAGCGGAAAAACAGGTCTATAGTTGAGTGTGCAAGGAGCATGCTCAATTCAAAGGGGTTGCCAAATGCCTTTGGGCGGAAGTGGTAGCAACTGCTGTTTTTCTTTTGAATAGAAGCCCAACCAAAGCGGTTGAAAGAGTCACGCTTGAAGAAGTGTATAGTGGCAACAAGCGCAAACCAAAGTGGGCAGCTTTCGAGTTTTTATTTGGGTGTACGGGGGCGTATGCACATATACCAAAGGACTTGCAGAAGAAACTTGATGCAAAATCCGTGAAGTGTATCTTCCCTGGGTATAGTGAAGGTGAGAAAGCCTATGTGCTATATGATCTCGAGAACAGGAAGAAGATCGTAAGTCGAGACGTCATCTTTGACGAAGAGCATTCACCGAAGAATTGAGTTCCTACCCTTGATTGATTCCACAGACGAGGATCCTAGTCATGAGTCCTGTAAGCCTCAAGAGCAAGTGCAACAATAGGAGACCGAACATGCTAGTTTGAGACCTCAATTTGGCCAAGTACCAAAAGCTGAAATTGATGACAAGACCTAGCTATGGAGTATCTTAACTTCAATACTAGATCAACCAAGAAAGCTTGAGAAACTTAGCTATGGAAACCATCACATACAAGGAAAATTGCATAAGCACCTTACCACACCAAAAGTTAGAAGAGAAAATGAATTGCTAGAGAGAGAGAGAAGGGCGTGGGTTCTCCAAGTCCATTGTGAGGCAAGCACCTCAAATACATGCATGGAAAGTCTAGGTGACAACCGTATGAGTGAGCTACTTGGCCAACTGGGCCACTTGCACTAATTAACTCAACTTACAAAAGGCAGGTCTCATGTATTTAGTTAATAACATGCCCCATGAGTTATGTACTACTTACAACATAATTAGTGCTTAGCCAAAGGGGTAAAATAGGCATTACTCTTCAACACCCCCGCTTAATGGCAATTTTATTCAAACTGACACCCAACAAAGATCTGAAGTTTTGAAACTTATCTTTACTAAGTGGTTTAGTAAAGATATTAGCTATTTGGTCTTTGGTGTCGTAATAAATTAGCTCGATCTCTCCACAGTTATGAACAAGACCACAGTTATGTTATGGCTGATCTATGAAAGCAGGACATAAGCAAGAATTAGTCTAGAAAGCAAGAAAGAGTAGCACCCATCCCCCTCCAATTTTTACTTCGTTCCGCCTCCGTTTGCTACCCCAAATCCAAATTTGATTGCAGGCTCATCTCCACCCTCATACTTACTGTTTTTCCAACCTTTACATTTGCTGTCCGCAGCGCATTTTTACAGCCTTCATATTCGCTGTTTTCCAACCTTTTCGACGCATTTTTTTCCAGCATCTCTTGCAACATTACTTGGTGGCTGTCCAACGCCCCATTTGGCCCCAATACTTGGCAAATTTTCCAGCTCCAACGCAGTTCCTTGACAGATTTGATCGGTGGCTGTCCGTGCAGATTTCCAGCAGCTTTCTACAGCCTGTACGCAATTCATTTCGCATAATTTCCAGCTACAAAGCGGCCCAAAAACATTTTTTATCTCTATTTGGTGGCTGCCCGGTATCTCTTCATTTTAGTACCGTTTTCAGCACGCTCTCGTTTGCAGTTGCGAGGTACTACCTACACTATTTGTTACCTCTTTTCATTGGCGTACCTGTTGTGACGACTTATGTCCTCTCCTTCAGTTCGTCCACTTGATTAGCATCTTGCTTGGCTTTCTGAATTCCATAATTCATTTTCATCGTCGATTTCGTTTCTCACTTTTTCTTCATTTTCTACGCTCCAATATAAAATATAAAAATATAAACCACCCAAATTATTTGGATCATTGGGTTACATATTCTTTTCCGTTACTTTTAATTTTATTTTTATATGACTTTTGATTTCCGGTCTCTATCCCCTTTAGATTATCTTTTTGTTTTTAATAGTGATATACCATCTGAACATATGTTCGACAAATGGCTCACATGTCTTCAGTATTACTTTGATACTTCTCGGCCAACTTGTCCAGGTCCTAACAAGATTCTTGATGCAATTTTTCTCTTAAAGGGTTCTGCTAGGTCGAAGTGGTTTGACTATGTCCATTCTCATCCGCCTATCTCTGAGTGGCATGACTTTCTACCAGTACTTCGCCTTCTTATATTTTCCGATGATAATTCTGTAATTGTTCCTCCTATCGCTCTTACGAGTGCTATTATAGGTCTTCAGAATTCTACTCTTGATTCCTCTCGTGAGCATTCTTCCATATGCGAGGTTCCATTTTCTTGTGCAGGACAAATAGAGATAGATTCACACATTTCTAGCGATTCACGTGTGGTTGATTCACACATTGCTAGCGATACACATGAGGATGATTCTATATCGCACAGTGTGAGCGAGTTGCCTGATTTACTTGAAATAGTTATTGATCTACCTGAGCTCGTCATTGTATCCCATAGTGAGTCAGAGTCACATATACAGGTTCCTACTGATGTTGATTCACATATACAGGTTGCGGCTGATATGGTTCTTGATACTGATATAGCATGCTATGATACTATTGATGATGTCGTTGCATGCTTTGATGGTGCTACCGATGTTGTTCCATGCTTTGATACTGATATAGTCTGCCTTGCTACTATTGCCGATGTTGCATGCTTTGATATTGTTGTTGAGTCCTTTGATGCTACTCATGTTCCTGAGCGCCATGCTATAGATGTTGTCGCCTATGCTCCTTATTTCGATATTATTCATGGGTCTACGGTTGTTCTTTCAGATGAGTAGATCTCCATATGGCATATGGTTATACATTTCATGATGGTCCTATTGTATACTCACTAGTTTATTTTGCTGATACCCGTCTAGATGAGTATGCGGTTCTTCTAGATGCATATTTAGGCTAGAAATTATCAACTGATGCTTCTGTTATTATGCCTACGTATGTTTTTCCATTTGTGGATCATATTATTCTAGATGCGGGGCGAGAGTATATTTCTTATTACGTATAGCTTGGTTTTCATTCGGACTGTTGATTGGTGCTGGTTTTTCCATATAACTGATCGCCTATGGTGCGGATATCTCTATGATTATGCATGTGGCTCTCTATCTGTTCCTTGGATTGTTGCTCATTGTCAAGCTTGGCATATCCTGATGGCTTGGGTTATTGCCTCCGTTCCAGCTACTGTTTGTCCGAATGATCTTCAGGTTCCCCGTCATTTCGGGTTGCTCCATATCGCTTGGTCTCCGATGCTGAGTTCCCACTTTGTTCTGGTGTTCCGAGACCATCAGGGTATCTTGAGAGAGTTCCTTCTCCTCTCTTGGATAGTTTTTGGGGATGTTGCCGCCATATACTTCAGTGTTGCTCATATGTACTTTGATACTCATTCCCAGCTACACGTGGATATTGCTCCGATGCTTGCTACTGGTGTTGCGGATCATGTTCCTCGTTCCAGTGCATTTCTTCTATTCCTCACTTGTGCGCCTGGTGTGTACTTTGGGATTACACTTTAGGCCAGTTTCGATGGGTCATTCGATTCTCCATCCGTTTTTGGTGTATCCTATGATGGATTGGTATGTCCATATGAGGTCTTTCTGGATGAGTTTTTCGGCTACAGTTTTTCAGTTGGGGCCTTTTGATCCAGTGGGATGGTCGTCCTATTGAGGAGGCCACATGGGAGCCTATTGATGTCTTTTATCATATGCCATCACTTGCGGATCAGGATCGTGCTCTTGCTGCACTTGTTGATTCCTCTACATCAGATGCTGCTCTAGTTGTTGATGCACCAGGGCTTGCTGTTGTTTGATCCAGTTTCTTTTGGGCAGTTGGGTCTTTTTTTTCGTGTCGGGGAGAGTTATGGACTCGGCTCATTACATTCGCCGCGTCCATTTACATTTACTTTACTTTATGCACAAGCAGGCCTTGGGCCCTTTTTTATTCATTATTGACACTTACACTTTATGGTTGGCCTTGGGCCTTATTATTCATTATTTGGACATTTGGACATATTACTAGAGAGTGGGGGCCTTCTTGGAGGGCGCACTATTATCCCTCCCAGTTGGGCCCTTGCCATTGGAAGCTTCCTTTCTAGGGCTTCCTTTAGGCTATAAGTAGGGAATCTGTGTCATTTGTTATTCAGCTATCATATTGATCTCTGCAAACAAGGTGTGAAGAGAGGGCTGAAAATGGAAGGAGGAACGGACGAATGAGATGAGGGAATTGGGCGTTGGAAATGGGTGATGGAGGGTTGGAACTTGGGCGCCGGAAATAATCTGCCAAATTTTTGTTTTTTGGCCGCCAAATTTAGCGGAAGTACTTTCGCTAACTGTCCGCTAAAGCTCCGCCAAGGAAAATGCTTTGATGGGAGCTGGTCCTCCTCCAAACTGTGCTGAATGTTTCTGAAGCAAAGAGTTGAAAGCCCTCAGCAAAGAGAGAAAAAAAAAAATCAGCAAGAAAAATGGGCGCCCGATCAAAAAATAAGATCTGAAATTCAGCAATCAGGAAAGTGCTCTGATACCAAGTTATGAACAAGACGACAATTATGCTATGGCTGATCTATGAAAGCAGGACATAAGCAGGAATTAGTCTAGAAAGCAAAAAATAGAGCTTAAAGAGACTAAAGAGGAGAGAGATCAATATCATAGTTGAATCACAAATGACACAGATTCCCTACTTATAGCCTAAAGGAAGCCCTAAAAAGGAAGCTTCCAGTGGCAAGGGCCCAACTGGGAGGGATAATAGTGCGCCCTCCAAGAAGGCCCCCACTCTCCAGTAATATGTCCAAATGTCCAAATAATGAATAATAAGGCCCAAGGCCAACCATAAAGTGTAAGTGTCAATAATGAATAAAAAAGGGCCCAAGGCCTGCTTATGCATAAAGTAAAGTAAATGTAAATGGACGTGGCGAATGTAATGAGCCGAGTCCATAACTTCCACCATGCACTTTCTCCCGTATGAAGTGCTTGTCCACCTCTATGTGCTTCGTTTGACAAGGCCTCTTGGCTAGGAATGGCTGTGTAAAGCTTGTAAAGACCCCCTTCTTGCATTCCCTTGGCTACCACCTTGAAGCTTTGATCTTTGTGTTTTACCAAACAGGTAGATTCATCAAACTCCACCAGCATGTTTTGTTTGGTCATGGCAGCAACAGATAGCAAGTTCTTAGCCAACCCTGGTACATGCAACACACTCTTGATTTGGGGGGAAAATCAGAATAATTAATTAATTAATTTCCTAGATGAACCGTACCACGGTTCAAGGAACCGTGGGACGGTTCCTGCCACGGTTCCCAGAACCCACGGTTCTGGGAACCGTGGCTTCGATGATTTCATGTACTATAAATATTATTCGACATGTTAAGAATTGAGTTGTGTCAGCAAACACCGAACATTTGCTGCCACAGGAAAGTTTGTCTTCGGTAGTAGATGTTGTTACTAGTTTCAGCAGCATAGATCTTAAGTGTGATGAAATCGACTTTTTCGATTTATACTACCGCATAGTCTTGGCAGATATTTGCTTGTGTTCAGATCCATCTTTAAGTGAACGCCAATACCTTCTTGAGGCATGGTTATATTTCATGAAATGCTGCTCTGTTCGTATTTCCGGCAATGATTTTAGACCCTATGCTACAAAGGTTTGTTATGCATTTTCTCGGATTAAAATTATAGCGCCATCTTTCCTATGGGCCTTAGGATATTCTCATGTTGTCTAACTTAACCTGCTAGTGTTTTGGTTTCTAGGTGCGAAATCGGGCCTCTTATCTTTGGCACAACTACGTAAACTACAGGCAAGATCAAGGTCAAGACCAGAAGATTTTTGGGAGAAGTGGATGCTCACCAGAAGAGTGACAAGCTCTCAAGACGACAAGTTTCTGGGAGCAGCTGGAAGCAATGATGTTGATGAGTGGACGTTTACGATGATCAATCCACCCATCAACCATGATGGAACAGCCGTAACTATTCCAGACCTCGTGCAATGCGGCTAGTCTCTCTCTAACCTCAGTAACCCGCCGTTGGAGCAAAGGCCCGCGAAGTGTGTCGGGTGTGGGTGGTGTGTAGTTGGGCCCGCAAACTGCAATCTTCGAGACAGTCTCTCCAAAGATGTGGGATGAGGCCATGACACGGGATACTAGTCCTACTAGCACTCACACAACCAAGCATAGAAATTATAGGAGAATTGAGCAGAGCTCTAACATATTGGAATGATCTTGTGGTGGGGCGCCAGCCTACATATATAGTTTCTCTAATCTATGTGAAAGTCTAAAAGCCTAAAGCATATAGCAAAAGAGCAAAAGCTAATTGCTAAAAATACTACCTATATTTGGTAAAGACCAAAGGTGATTTCTAAGTACTAAATAGATCCTAATCTAGTAGTAGTAGTGCGCCCACCTACATGCATAAGCAATAAAAAACGAATTTACTATAAATAGTAATGGTCCCTATAATAGCACGCAGGCATGGCCAAACTATCATTAAGGAGTATCAAATAAACATTAATTCCTAACACCCCCTTAATGTTTACTTTGTTATCTATTACTCCTAGAAGTTCTCTAAACTTCTGAAACTTTTCTTTGCCAAGTCCTTTGGTAAAGATATCTGCAGCTTGTTTTTCTGTAGCCTCCACTTCCCCTGAAAGTAGATGGATCCTTGGTTTCCAACAGTGTAGCCATGTAAGCAAAGTGTACATCCCCATCCTTATGATGATCCTCCTGTTGACCTTGATCTTCATGTTGCTTTTCAAGTCTAGCCGATCTCCTAGTCCCTTGTGTACTGGATTCTCCTTGTTCCATAATGACACTATCCTTGATAGTTTCATAGTACCATCTAGGCAATCTTCAAGCTTCTCATGTAGGATGCTTCCTGCTTGGTGAGGTAGGAGGTGAATAAGTATCCCATATATTTGATCTCTCCTTCCTCTTTCCTTTCTCAACCAAGGTCACTCTAGGTTGGCGTAGGCGATACATGTGTCGATTCAGGCTCCTGTAATAACTTGTCACATAATATAGGGATTCCTCCATCTTGATTCTTATCATAAGGTATCTCTGTATCTTTATGAGTTGCCTCCTCATTAAAGATTACATCCCTACTTAAGATGATTTTCCTACCCTCTAAGTCATATAACCTATATCCCTTCTCTTGACTATCATATCCAAGGAATAAACACTTGGTCGCTTTAGAATCCAATTTGCTCCTGGAATCCTTAGGTATGTGAGCAAAAGCAATACTACCAAACACTCTCAAATGACTTACATCTGGCTTCCGACCCGTGTAAGTTTCCTCTGGAGTCCGATTTTCTACAACCTTTGTAGGACTTCGATTCAAAAGATAAACCGTCGTCTTAACTGCTTCACCCCAAAACATATTTGGAAGATTTTTACTCTTGAGCATACTCCTCGCAGTTTCCACTATAGACCGGTTCTTTCTTTCCACAACTCCATTTTGTTGAGGTGTGTCCGTGTTTGCAAATTGTCTCTTTATACCATGATCCTTGCAAAACACTTGAAATTCCGTAGAAAGATACTTTCCCCCTTTGTCCGCCGAGCGGAGTATCTTGATTTGTCTATCTGTTCTCCATCTGTGTCTTAAACCATGTGAAATACTTGAATGCTTCACCCTTATTCTTCAGAAGATAGATCCATGTCTTCCTAGAATAGTCATCCACAAACACCATGAAATAACTTGCTCCTCCATAAGATTGATTCCTCATAGGACCACACAAATCTGTATGAACAAGTTCTAGAACATTTCTCGCCCTGAATGTACTAGGCAAAAATTTCTTCATATGATGCTTGCCTAAGGCACATCCTTCTCAAAACCTTGTGATTAGAAATAACTTGAGGTAAACCCGTAACCACGTTATATTTCCTCAAGACTTGTAGACTTTTTTCGCCTTGGTGTCATATGCTTCGAAGCTCCTGAATCAATAAACCAATAGTCTTCTTCCTTCGAGAAGCCACTACCAGAAGATGTCGATGCCGAAAACAACTCATAGTCTTCAAGATTCAAAGCACTTAGTTTTGCATTAGATGTTTCTTCTTCTTCAGCAAAATTTCCGTCATGCTTTTTCTTGAACTTGTTGTGCCAGCACTCCTTTGCATAATGTCCTGATTTTCCGCAAATAAAGTAGTTTCCTTTTTTAACCACTTTCTTTTCATCTTCTGATCAATTTGATTGATTCTCCTCCGTATCATGCTGTTTCTTCTTCTTCTTCTTTCCTTTGCCATAATACTGATCTATAGCAACTTCCAACAACCTGATTTTTATCTATGCAATCTTCTTTGCAAGTCAGTAATCTGATTTTGCTCCAACTAGCAAGCAGATCTATCAGAAAAAGGTCTGTCAGACAACCAGTGAACAGATTTGTCAGGCAACCAGCGAACAGGTATGTCAGACAACCAATGTAGAGATCTGTCAGACAACCAGCGAACAAGTCTGTTAGACAACCAGCGAACATGTCTAAGAGAACCAGTGAACAGATATGTAAGAAAACCAGCGAACAGGCCTGTCAGAAAACTAGCGAGTCTGTAAGAAAACCAGCGATCTGATCTTGGATCTTGATAGCTTCAGGTCAGTGATGAGGTCTGTTGCCAGCCAACAATCAGCCTACAAATCTTCTCTTAGGAAATCGGTATTGTCCTCCTGACAATGTTGACTCCACATGCAGCTTCAGCTCCTCCAAAGAATTTGTTGCAACCCTACAAACAATCTCTCTCTCCTACCAAATAACCTGCTCTGATACCATGTCAGAATTTGTGATACAAATTCTAGATGGAGTTACTAGTCCTACTAGCACTCACACAACCAAGCATAAAGATTAAAGAGAAATCAGATTATAGGAGCACTTGTGGTGGGGCGCCAGCCTACATATATAGTTTCTCTAATCTATGTGAAAGGCTAAAAGCCTAAAGCAAATAGCAAAAGAGCAAAAGCTAATTGCTAAAAATACTACCTATATTTGGTAAAGACCAAAGGTGAATTTCTAAGTACTAAATAGATCCTAATCTAGTAGTAGTGCGCCCACCTACATGCATAAGCAATAAAAAACGAATTTACTCTAAATAGTATTGGTCCCTATAATAGCACACAGGCATGGCCAAACTATCATTAAGGGGTATCAAATAAACATTAATTCCTAACATGGGCAACTTTAGGAGGAGGTTTACATGGAACAACCACAGTGGTTTGTGATAACAGGCATAGAACATCTGGTTTGTAGGCTTAGTAAAGCCTTGTATGGGCTCAAATAGGCGGGCTTGTATAGCCGAATTGACGAGTACTTTGCAAGGCAAGGGTTTGAGAAGAGTAAGCCTGATTGCAATCTTTATGTCTTCAAGGAATGAGAAGACTTTGTTGTTGTTGTGCTCTATGTGGATGATCTACTCATCACAGGAAGCAATAAGAAGCTTATTGCTTGTGTTAAAAATCTTTCTAGGTTGAGGTTTGGAAAGGGAAGCGGTGTCTTTTTATCTCTGAGGAAATTGCAAAGTATGCACATAAATTATTGAAGCGGTTTAATATGCAAGAAAGCAAACCAATTAGCACACCCATGGATGCAAGCAACAAGCCGACTACGAGGTCCACCTGTGAAGCTATTTGGTTGTGACGTCTACTTGAGGGTATGCAGATTGCTCAAGTAGGACCACATTGTTACACTGTGATAACCAAAGCTGCATTCAGCTTGCTAGAAATCCAGTCTATCATGCACGGACGAAACACATAGAGGTGGACCAACACTTTATATGGGAGAAAGTGGACAGTGGAGAGATCGAGCTGATTTATTGCGACACCAACGACTAGATAGCTGATATTTTTACTAAACCACTTAGTAAAGATAAGTTTGAAAAGTTCAGAACTTTGTTGGGTGTTAGCTTAAATAAAATCGCCATTAAGGGGGTGTGTTGAAGAGTAATGCCCATTTTACCCCCTTTAGCACTAATTAATTTGTAAGTTGTACATAACTTTCAGGGCATGTTATTAATTACATAAATGAGACCCCCCTTTTGTAAGTTAAGTAAATTAGTGCAAGTGGCCCACTTGGCCAAGTAGCTCACTCATACGGTTGACACCTAGACTTTTCATGCATGTATTTGAGGTGCTTGCCTCACAAGGGATTTGGAGGACCCACGCCCTCTCTCTTACTAGCAATTCATTTTCTTTTCTAACTTTTGGTGTTTTGAGGTGCTTATGCAATTCTCCTTATATGTGATGTTTTCCATAGCTAAGTTTCTCAAGCTTTCTTGGTTGATCTAGTATTGCAGTTAAGATACTCCATAGCTAGGTGACAGGTCTTGCAATTCATCAATTGGAACAAGAAGTCGTGGCAACTTAGGTTCAATAGGAACAAAAACAAGAATTGGAACCCTCTAATTTTTATGCGTGGACTCAGGAACTTAGGTTTCAATAGAAACATGTATAGGAACTCTAAACACTCTTTCTAAGCATGAACTTGGGCACTGCTAGGAACGGGGACAAGATTAGAAACTTAGGACCAAGCTCTCGGATCTCCGTAAGTCATAGTACATAGGCATAATCCTAAGACCCCAATTTATTGAGTACAGACTAGTGTATAATATCACGTAGGTCAAAGTAATGATTAGGGTAGCAAAATGTTATGCCATTTGAAAACAAAATGTTGTAGCCCAGAAAGCTAATGATACCTGTGTATTAAGCATATTATATCGACATCAAACAACATGAAAAAAGGTCAAAAAATCCAACACCTTTACTCTACATTTTCTGAACAATATTATGTCTAATATAAACCTTTTATGTGACGTTTTTTTGAAACTACCAGACCCTATGGAACAATCTATTCAGATAGCAAAAGCACAATTTTACATAACAGAAGAACAAATTATATCTTAACAAATGTTGTATTTGACAATGCAAAACATCTTTACTAATATCAAATAAAAGGCAAATACAACAATGTGGACAATGTCCTCGACATGCTCAAGGCTATAGCCAGAACTGCTGGATGCTATGGGCTCATCGTCAGATGGATGAATGGAACCCTGGGATGTGTCATTAGAGTGGACAACTGGCTGTGATCTAGATCTGCCCCTACCCCTACCCCTGCTAGGTACCCGGCGTCCAGTGGGGACCCTGGTGGATGGTGTGGGTACAATGGATGCATGAGTTGCAACTCTAGAGGCACGAGCAATGTGGTGTCTGTGTCCATACCTAGCAAGGTTGTGCAGCTGGGCTGGAGCTCTAGAGGCAACCTGGACTAGTGGATCTGATGTGTCCTACACCCTGGAACCCACAGTCAATAAGGCATGACTTCTAATTTGATCAAATACAATACAACTCAAATGTATGCAAATCATACCATGAACTGTAAAAAATTGGTTATAATCATATTACAATAAAGTGTCACTCTGTGGGAGGTCCCTCCTGGTCCCCCTGCATCGAAAACTCCCCATGGCTCTCTCTCCGTGCAAATAAAATCCTCAGGATACAGATCATCATCACCAGCTGGTAGATCTTGACCAGGGGTCTACACTCCTGCATCGGCCTCTTGGTCCAGTATGTCATCATCAGAATCATCTGTCATCTGGCTCCGATATGTCTGATCCAAGATCTCCCTAATCATGCTCTCCCACATCAACTCCAAGCTCCGCAGCCAAATCGTCCTGCAGGTCACCCAATACTGCACCAACCACCTGGTCATCTGTAGGCTCCACATGGGATGGAGGACTCTGTGTGCTATCTGTCTCAGGTAGCATGCAATCATCTGGTGAAACAGACATGCAAGAAGATTTAAGCAACATGCAAGCTCATGCAACATGCAAGAGCATGCACAGACCATGCAAGGTTTAGGAAAAAACCAGCAAGCTGTGGATCATAGATTTGATCCGAGTTTAATTTGTATGAACTCTACTCTATGCCTATTAGATGAATCAAGAATAGAAATGATCTCTACTTGCTGGCCAATACAATTAGTAGTGTCAGATCTGCAAAACCAGGTTCTTGTTGACCTCTAAATGACTTCTAATCATAAGTAAGAGAAATGAAAGATTAAACAAACTGAACCAGCGCCCTCCTACAAATGGTTTATGGCTGTCCTGGCTCCAGATTTGCATGAATTGGAAGCAGAAATGGTGTGAATAGTAGCGCCCTCCACCAAGGATCAGTTTGCAATTGTTCTCATCTGATTTGGATGAGTGATGAGGGAGAAACAATTGAAAATCCAGATCTGGCCAGCAGCGACTTCCTACACCAAAAATGGATCAAGAAGACACATAAACAAAGAGGATGGAGGATGCTTCCAATCCAACACACTCTCCAACTCGTGGAGCCTCCATGCAATTGCCAAGTGTCAAAATTCTCATGCATGCATTTTGCATGTTGCATGCATGTCATGATAGGTGGCAAACTAACTTATTCTCCCCCATGCACATGTGCATGGGGGTCTACCAAACTCAAGTGGGATGTGCATGGGGGTCTACCAAACTCAAGTGGGTAGGTGGCATCATCATGCAAGAAGGCCTTCCACGAGTTTGGCTACAAAAAAATTTGCCTAAGTTATTTGGGCCTTAAAAATTCGGACCCAATTATGACCATATGCCATGTACTATTTATTTAACTAGGTTTAAAGGTTCAATACCTGGACTCTGATAGAACGGGCCGACGTAGAGGATGGCCAATCCGGTCCATGAACTCGTAGAGTAGTCTCATTGTACAACCCTCTTTGTTAACCACTCGCAACACATGGTAATGGGGCGCAGCACACGTGCCAGGACTTCTGCCTCCTGCCAGAAGTTATCCCCAAAATTGATAGATGAAAATCGGACCATTGCCAATCCAAAATCTCCGTGTTCGTTGCCATCCTTTGCAGCTCCTGTCTAACGTGCACAAGTCGATCAATAACAAGGAGGTAATATGCAAACCAAGTAGGTGCTGGCTTGTGCAACTCCAAGATGTTGTATGCCCGGAACATGCCAAGAACCCTCCTCTTTTTAATCTCAAATCTTAATAAAAAGAGGAGGCCAGAGTTGTGATATGTCTAACCCATTGAAGTCTCTCAATATCATGCATTAGTAAATTGAGGCAATGCGTAGCGCAAGGAGTCCACACGATCGTGGGAAACTTTGCCATCACCAAAGACCCCATGCGTTTGCAGTTGGAGGGGTTATTAGTCACCACCAAAACCACATTGGATGGCCCAACCTCAAGTATCGCCTCACGGATAATGCCATAAATGTACTCTGCTGTAATCATCCACCGCCCGTAAGAACATAGTGCCCATGCAACAAGACACTAGGATGTTAATCACTGGTCGACTCCAAACCATCAGACATGATAGAGAGCGACCGCACATTCGCTCAGCCTTTGAGGATCTCAAGCTGGTCTGTGAGGGTGTTCACTCGCTCTCTAAGGCAAGTAGTGCAAAGCAACTCTACAGTGTGTGGCGAGAAAGAAGGATCTGTGGCAGCTATAGCGGTTACAACATCCTTGAAGACTTGAGTGTTGGGTATAGAGAATGGTAGGTCCAGGTCATAAAATATCTGAGACACTGCATGTGATGCATTCTTGTGGGCCGTCTCCCTTGACACTTTGTGGGACATTCTGCCGTCTAAGATTAACCCATGGGCGAGATGGATGGGCCTGACATGGAGGAAGTTTGGTACGTAGGACCAATAAACTCTCCATCTTTGAATGTATGCTTTGATGGCTCAGCAAGGGGGGGTGTGGGGTCCCTCATCTCTGAAAGACGCCGCCTAGTGGGCCCTCTAAATGTGCGGCTGTAGAGTGTAGATGAGGTTGGTGTTCTATAATGAAGTGGGCACAAACGGAAAAGAGCATCACTTCATCTCTGTCATTTCAAAGATGATACTCCACCAACATATGAGTGAGCTTGGCTTCATTTTATAGTATCTAAAAGTTTCAATTCAGTATGAAAATTGTGTAGTATATCGACATGTTAGAAATCGTTTACTTTCTGCAGGATAAACAGCGAATGGAAAGACTATTGTTCCTTGGAAGTAGTGACGAACCTGTAGATGTGACAGACATACACACACCTGATTTGGATGATGTAGAACAAAATTGGTGCCTTAAGCATCATCTTTCAAGGGCATCTCTTCAAGCAGTAGCAGAGACTTGTAAGTTCTGAAAAGGTGTGGACCCTGTTCTTTATTCTTGGATTTGGAATGCAATATGCTGAATTTTCATGTCAATGTTTTCTGGTTTTTGCAGTTGATGCGATTATGGAGGTAATGCACCGTTTCAGGCCCAAGTTCATGAATACTATATTAGCGTCCCCGTCTTATTACAGATCTGCTGTGAGCCATCAGTGCAACTCTTCTGCATCTTATAAAGATGGTTCTCATGCTAACGATTTCTCTCAAGATCACTCTGAATGTGAAGATTTTTGTGTGGCAACTCCTTATGTTCTATCAGGAACTTATCATACACAAGATGATGAGTATAATCTGTCACGAATTTTATTGGAGGTGCGGGACTTTTATTTTGTAAATGTGATTTCAAGGTTACATTTAAGCTCTAATGTGTAACTTCTTAATGCATTCAGCATCATCATATATGTTAGCAATTTTCTGGAATTTCTTCTAACATGCTCTCATCTGACGGCCCATATTGGTGAATAGAAATTGGTTAGGTTAAATCATATATCCGTCATTTATTGTAGTAAAAGCTGGTGCTGCTTTTGACAGGTTAGAGCAAAGCATTTAAAATCCTGCTCTTCTGAGGTGGAAGAAGATGCCTTTGATGCAGCATACAACACAGTTCCACTCTGTTCTTTCTTTCAAATGGGAAGTTGTAATAGAGGAAATAGTTGCTCATTCGCACATTCACTTTCTGCCAAGCCTGCCACATGCAAATTCTTCATGTCTGCCAGTGTATTTCTCCTTGTGATCTACTTGATTCTCTTACACTCAGATCTCAATATCATGTATATATATTTTTGCTAACCAAAGGTCAGCTTTCATCAGCCAAGGTATGTCTCACCTTTGGCTTAAATTCTGAGATTTTATGAAGTTTTTCAGAGCTGTGCCAGTTGTGGTGTGTCATACAGGGCTGTCGTTATGGAGAGGGATGCAGATTTTGGCATGACTATCAAATTGTTTTGTCCTCTGAGGAGGAATTGACAGCAGAGTTAGAGGAAGCTATTTCCTCGGGTATGCTAGAGTATTTGACTGTCAACAAGTATGTTCTTTTGATAGGCGACTCAGACTTTTCCTTCGCCAAATATCTGGCATCCATCTATGAACCAACCAGCATTCTTGCAACCATGGTGAAAACAAAAGCTGAAGTTCTGGAAGCTTCCAATGTGTGTGAAGAATTCGAGCAGATCGTACAATCGGGTATACAAGTACTTTGGGGCATTGATCCTACCGTGTTTGTACCAAGATCCTGTATTAAAAACATTAGAGAAGACGAGAAATTATGGGCCGAGGTGGGCTGCATTGTGTGGAACTTCCCATTTCTTGGCTCTGATGAGGACACTAATACTAAAAGAAATTCCATTGCACGATTCTTTGCATCTATCAGTTTAGTTTTGATGATGCTGCACAATACTCAAGTGTCGGTGCTGTTGACCAAGTCAAATAGTCAGTACGCACAATTGCAGGTATATTCTCTCCTCATTTCCAAGTTTGTGGTTTTTGTTTTCAATAAAAGCAGGATTATGTCAAGTGGCTAGAATAAGTCTGTGAAGCTGGAGTGTAAGGCTCTAAAATAGCTTTGATAATGTAGATTCTGATAGTTTTAGTTTAGGGTACGTGGCAGATTATGACTGCTTCACAAATGAAAGTTGCTGACAAGATGACACTCTTGTTCACATCTAACATCCAAAGAGGACTAAATGTAGGGAATGTTCATCTGGACTTTTTCCCAATTCACACTTAAAAAGCCAAGAAGTGAATCTTAGACAATTCACACTTGTAAAGCCAAGAAGTGAATCTTATTTTCTAAGTTTGTTGTTGGGCCTTGGTCATGTGAAGAAACCTCCCAACTCTAGATCCAATAATTTGTAAATGTTAAGGCCCTTCAACCCATCGAAGAATTGTGTTATCCATTCCGTGCAGAAAAACCTTGCAAATGTTTTTCATGGTTAGACTAGAAGACATTGTCTCTTTGGGGGAAAGAGAATTCTAAGTGAAATCCATCAGGGGGCAAGATTCATTCCTTTGCTCTAAAAATTGTGAGACTTGCTAGTTCAATTTTGGACGATTGGGTCCCTAGACGACATGGATGACTTGGTATCTGAACTCTTTCTTGGGCTCAGTTCTTTGACGGATGCATTTTTTTTCAAACACTCCTCTACAGTGTAGTCTTCAACCCATTTTGCAATATTGATCAGATGCATTTTTCAAGTTTTCCTTTTTGATGTCTCCGATTTTCCTTTGATGATATGTTACAAGCACTTCGTGTTCATTTCTAGGTGTTTGGGAAACTTATGTGGGGCACAAACACGTGATATTGTATGGGCAATCTAAAAAATATTTGTGATATTGGATGTGTGCCCTAGTCCATTTGTTGCCCACAACCATGACCATAGCCAAATAACTTGTTGCATGCCTAAGAGATGATGTATGAAATCTCCAAAATCTGTGATATTGGATAGGTGTGATGTAGCCTAATATTTTCATAGCCAAATAGCCCGTCGTAAATTTAGTTATTTATTTTTTCCAAAATAAATGTCAATTTTTTTTTGTGTTATTAGATACATGTGACCTAGCCCATTTTTCCACGACCAAATACCTCATATGTACTGCCATTTTCTAGTTTTGATACTTCTCCATTAGCTCCTTGAGATTTTAAGGATAAGATCTAGCTTTCCATATACTTGGGTTCTCCTGATGGGAATGGATTCGAAAGTTGGTGTGCTAAATTGGAGATCTATTTCCTTAAGTTTCCGAAGATGGATCCGCAATGGATCGAGTTAGCCGCAATATCGTTGGATGGTCATGCCACTATTTGGTGGCATTTTTTGTTAGGAATTAATGTTTATTTGATATTTCTTAGTGTGAGTTTGGTCATGCTTGTGTGCTATTATGGGGGCCATTTCTATTTTAAGTAAATCTTATTATAGGGGCCAATACTATTTTTAGCAAGTCGTATGATAGGGGTCATTACTATTTTTAACAAGTTGTTTTATTGTCATGCATCGAAGTGGGTGTACTACCACTAAAATAGAATTTGGTTTTGCCAGTTCGAAATACACCATGGGTCTTTACCCAATATAGGTAGTAATAATAGCAATTGGTTTTTTTTTGTCTTTAGCTATTTGCTTTATGCTTTTAGCTTTCACATAGATTAGAGAAAATATATATGTAGGCTGGCGCCCCACCACAAAGTCATTCCAGTTGTTTAGAGCTTTGCTCAACTCTTCTACAATCTATGTTCTCTTCAATCTCTATGCTTGCTTTGTGAGTGCTAGTAGGACTAGTAAACTCCATCTAGAATTTGTATGAAGAATTCTGACATGGTATTAAAGCAGGCTCTTTGGGGGAGAGAGAGAGAGAGAGAGAGAGAGAGAGAGAGAGAGAGAGAGAGAGAGAGAGAGATTGCTTTTGCAAGGTTACAAGAAGTGGATTGGAGGAGTGGATCGTTGGTTGCATGTTCATTGCTGTGCTGGAATCAAAGAGATTGTTTTAGACCTGTTCGCTTTCACAAAGAATTTGTCTCAGACTGATCGTTGGTGGACCTGCAGATCTGAATATGTCTGAACTGAATTTGATTTGGTTGGATTGTTGGACCTATAGACCCGCTGCCTGCAGAACCAGAATTCATTGCACGCAATCGCAGACTACCGTGGATGGTTTTCTAATTTCAGGTTGTTGAAGCGTTGTTGTTTCTGATTGCAGATCGCTGGTGATAATTTTTCAGAAAACAGGCAGATCACTGAAGAAGTTTACTGGAATAGACCTGATCGCTGGAAACAGATCAGATCACTGTTATTTTTAGAACTTTGCAGGGTTTTAGCTACTGATTTCTGAGGGAAATCTTGATTGAATTTGAAGAGATACTAATTGTTGAAAAATCAGGCTATACAAAAATCAGTATAATGGCAGGATTGAATGATGTTGTGTTGCCGGAGTCTAGCAAGCTAGATGGAACAAACTATAGCATATGGAAGTTCAAGATGCAAAATATTCTCCAGGATCAAGAATATTGGGAGATTGTCACAGTTGTTGAGATACCTCCTCACACTAATAGGGAGTTGCGGGAGTATCAGAGACGTAGGAGAAAAGCTCATCATATCATGAACTTGTCAATTAGAGATATGATCATTGCTCACATCAGAGATGCAGTTGGACCCGAGGAGGCTTGTGATATATTGCAAAACTTGTATGAGACTGTGAATCAGTCACGAATCTTGTTCTTGACTGATAAGCTATACACATTGAAGATGGGTACATGTGAATCAGTAACATACTACTTTACTCGGGTGAAAGATCTGAGAGGACAACTTATTGCGGTTGGAGAAAATGTTCAGGATTCAGTTTTAGTATCCATTGTGCTTAATAGTCTACCTTTGGCTTATCAGAACTTTGCGATGATGCTCTTGGCAAAGAAGCAAGAGCAAAGTTCCAAGAAGGGTGGCAAATTCGAAAGGGATACTGAAGCATCTAATGCAAAATTAAGTGCCTTGGACCATGAAGACTATGAATTGTTTTCAGCATTGACATCTTCTGGTGGCTTCTCGAAGGAAGAGGAGTGTTGGTTTATTGATTTAGGAGCTTCGAAGCATATGACACCTAGGTGGGAGTGGCTTTCTAATTTTCAAAAATTAGATGATGGGTCAAATGTGAAGTTGGGAGACAACTATGCATATGACATAAAAAGAGTTGGAAACGTACAAGTTCAACTACCTTAAAGGAACCTTGGAGACTTAAAGGAGGTGCTTTATGTACCAGAAATAAAGAAACTTGCTCTCAGTATCAGCTAGTACGAAGCAAGACATGGTGGTGCAGTTTGATGAAGTGCGGTGTCCCATCAAGACGAAAGATAATGAAGTAGTAGCTGAGGGGATACTTGCAGGACGATTGTACAAACTTCAGGCCCAGGTGGTGGGTCATCAAGCGAGTATTGCGGATATTGGATCAGTGAGTAAGTTATGGCACGAAAGGTTTGGGCATTTGAACTACAAAGGTCTACAAGTCTCAAGGAAATACAACATGGTCACATGTTTAGCTCAAGTTTTGTGAAGGCTGTGTCTCCGTCTAGCACATTTAGGGCGAAAAATGTTCTAGAACTTGTTCATATAGATTTCTGTGGTCCTATGAGAACTCAATCTTATGGGGGGGCAAGTTATTTCATGGTGTTTTTGGATGATTATTGTAGGAAGACGTGGATCTATCTTCTCAAGAATAAGGGTGAAACATTCAAGTATTTCACATGGTTTAAGACACAGGTGGATAAAGAAACAGATAAACAAATGAAGATATTTCGCTTGGACAAAGGGGGAGAGTATCTTTCTACGGAATTTCATGTGTTTTGCAAGGATCACGGTATAAAGAGACAGTTTGCAAGCACGGACGCACCTCACCGAAATGGAGTTCTGGAAAAAAAGAACTGGTCTATAGTGGAAACTATGAGAAAGTCAAATCCAAAACATACTTAATGGATCAATGCTAAATTTGGATGCACAATTAGAATCATTCATCTACCATGCTAGAACTTAAAAATTCATGTAGATCTAATCATAATCACTAAGCTCATGCTAAAAAACATTTAGTAACAATGAACTCACTACTTCCAAGAGCGATGATAAAAATGAAGCCTCATGGTAGGTCGTTGATGAAAGATTAATGATGGTGGTGTTAGAGTTAATGTTCACATCTAATGTTGTCATTTAGGATTATTGGGCCATGTCTACGTGCTAATTCTAAGGGCCTTTACCTATATTTAGTAAAAGTCCAGTTAGAATTAAGTTAGTCAAGTTCGAGATTCTAGTGCTTGATTTGGAGCACAAGTTTTGATATACATAGATGTTGGGTGCTTTTACCTTATATAGAGACATCAAATAGGCAATTGCTTTAAGGCTGCTTTTGCTTTTTGACATCGACCAAAGTCTATAAATATGTAGTGCCCCCTAGCTCATTAGTAATGGGACATAGTTGGGAGTTTCTCATCACTTGCGTTCTCTCACATGTGTTTGCTATCATTTCAACACAATAGGAATCTTGTCCCGTTACTTGTATGATCAAGTCGGTTTTTCTAACATGGTATCATAGCATTGTTCAAAAGATTCAAAAGAAAAAGAAAATACTCAACGAACGAATTCAATCATCATATGCAGGTTGATTCGACCATCTTTAAGGTGTGGAGGTGGTGTCTCTAGCCAGCTCTCAAGTTTGATCTTCGTCAACAATAGTGGTAGCTTTGTGAAAAGATCCAATGCTACAAGGAGAAGGGCTGTGCGATAGGAGGAGATTAGAAATTTGCCTTGTTTCTCAGAGATTCAGATTTGTAGGGTAGATTGGTGAAGGTGTAGGGCAAACTGTTGGAAAGCAGAACGTGGATCGCTGCATGCTACTTGAATTTGATCGTTGAGTTGGATCATACCCACAAATCTAATCGTTGCCTACAATTTGCTAATAGAACTGAATTTGTTCATTGGATTCTGTTCATTTTCATTGTTGACTGATTGCTGCAAGCAGATCGCTGGCTGTCGGAGATCTGATCATAGCCTGAAACTGGTTGGATCGTTGTTGTCTAATCGTTGCTATTAGAGTTGTGCACAGATCTGCAACTGTTCACTGGAAGAGGAGAGATCAAAACTGGTTCGTTAGCAAGAGTGCTAATCTATAGAGCTTCAAGTGTTTTTTGAACATCGGGTTGTTGGAAGTTGTTACAGATGAGATTATTGCTGGAAAACAGATCCCTATCGAAAACGGGATAGATTTGATCGTTGGAAAATAACATGAGTGCCAAGGAAGAAATTAGCTGTAAGGCAAAGTGTCTGATCAAATATATAGATTTGATCGATGCCTACAATCTGTTGGCATGAGTGAATTTGTTCATTGGATTATGCTCATTGCTGACTGATTGCTGTAAGTAGATCGTTGGCTGTCGGAGATCTGGATCGCAGCCTGAAACTGATTGTGGATCGTTGTTGTCTATTGGCTAATTGCTGCTATCAAAGTTGTGCGTAGATTTGCAACTGTTCGCTAAAGATTAGCTTCAAATTTATAGGGGAAAGCGTTGGAGTTTTCTATAGATCGTAAAGAACCAAGGAACACTGTCCAGGAGTTGTTAGTGTTGGAGTGCTATCATTGCATGTCGGAGACAATTGTCACTAATCAGAGCATTATTGGTAGATCGCTACAGATTGTCAATTAGTGTTGGAAATAATTGGTATACATGCAAGGAAGCATGAACATGCATAGATTGCTAGGATGCAATTGTTGTGTCTTGTAGTAGTAGATCACTGAGGTTTAGGAAGGGGAAGAACCTTGATGCATATTGAAGGAGGTCTCAAGAGTCAAGATCAGCATTACGACTAGGAGTTGTCTTGCAATCAGGGTGCAAGGTGAAGAAAGGATCCACAAGACTAATAAGAATAGTTTCGTTGCAAAGTGAAAGGGTCAACTCACACACAGGAAAAGGAATTCTACATGAAAGAAGAAGATGACGAGGGAGATGGCAGGGGAAGAAAATCAACGATCTACCAACCAGCATACTGAAGGAAGGTCAACTTTAGAAGTCCTAAGATTGGACAAGATATTATCGAGGTTGGAATCAACAAAGCTGCAAAAGTCAAGTTAGAATTTAGTTAGTCAAGTTCGAGATTCTAGTGCTTGATTTGGAGCACAAGTTTTGCTATAGATAGATGTTGGGTGCTTTTACCTTATATAGCAACATCAATTAGGCAATTGCTTTAAGGTTGCTTTTGCTTTTGCTTTTATTTTTTGACATAGACCAAAGTCTATGTAGTGCACCCTAGCTCATTAGTAATGTGACATAGTTGGGAGTTTCTCATCACTTGTGTTCTCTCTCATGTGTTTGGCTATTGGTTTAGCACAATAGGAACCTTATCTTGGGTTACTTGTATGATCAAGTCGGTTTTCTAATAGGTTGACCACTATTGGGGAATCGTTGGTATTGGCAACATTGAAGTTTGTTTGCACAAAAGAACATCCCTATGTGCCTTGGATTGTGCTCTATTGTCATGTTATGAACCAAATGACATATTTGGTGTCACATAAGAATGACAGATCATAAATTGAAGATGAAGCAAACAATATCCTCCTACTGAAAATAGTAAAAGGAAATCAAATATTGTCGATAGTCGATTTCATAGAAGGAAGTGATGAGTTTCTTACAAAGAACTTGAGAATCATGACATCTTAAGCTACCGAATGAATGAAGGTGCTTCTATATAGGTTAGCTGCGATTTGCTAAGAAAATGAGGTCAAGTCCAAATTGTGCACCTTTTAGAAGGCCCTAAAATACATAAACTTGTGGGCATGTTATACATACACACATAAATATAGATAAGGGTTATATAAGCATATCACGTGATTTCAAAAGATTGATCACACATGAACGTTTAGTGCACATTATACAACATCCTAGATCTTTATTGGGAAACAATAGAACACAAATAGATGATGATAATAGGATTTGCGTGTTGGGCTTGGCACCTTGGTTTCCAACTTTAAGCTAAATGTACAAACTTCTTGTTGGCTAAAGTCTGCCTTACCTTGACATGTCACCCACCGTTGATGCTACCAAGGTAGCTATATCAAAAGAAGAGAACATTTTCTCTTACTCTATGGAGTCATAATTGGAAAGAAGAGAAGTAATTTTTTTTAATAAGTTTTGGAAGGAGATTGGTTCCATATATACGCAACATTTGTCAGTTCATGTTTCATTCACATGCTCGACAATATATGCTCTTAGCAAGCAAGCAATTTTCAAAACTGATAAGAAGTTATGCTTAGCTTCAAAGTTAGAGAGAACTCTTGTCTAAGAAGCACTAACAATGACAACAATATGTGGTGAGAAGCCAAGAGAAGGCAAATGAGTGATTAATGATGCCAATGGATACTCTCCTCGCCAAAACACGACAATTATGGGCTCTTGCCACTACAAAAGCTCTTACAACATAACCATAATTAGAAGATGATGGTCTCAAAGAGTTTCATGATCTCCTGCAAGATGAATTTAGAACATGGAGTGTCATATTTCCAATGCCAACGTTGGTGTATGGCATGTTGTGTCTTGGTAGAGTTAGAAACAATGCTACTAGTACTTTGAGTCGACCGTTCCAAGGCGCATAGTGAATACGATCAAACAAAAAGTTTGCCATATCATTAAAAAATATTGGGCTTTCTTTTTCCTCCAAACAATAAGATTCACAAAATTTTTCACATCTCGTCCTCATCACAGACCCTTTCACCATATCCATCTTCAAGGCTAGGGATTGTCATTGTGCTAAAAAAATTGCTTAAACTCTTAACTTGAATGTGGAACAAATAGGACCAACACTTTGAGAAGTAGTGCCTTGTACTCACGTTGTTGGATCTCGACTAAACATAAGGGAGAGATCATCCAAGCATTGTACATTTTGTGGGAAATCTGATTTTGAGGCACAAGATCATCCTAGTGGTCCACTCATATATACTCAAAGTAGTTCCCATCTTAGAGCATAATACCACTACATAGTCATTCTATATAATTACATAGTCACATAAACATATGCTTGGCTCAACTTTTGTAGCCCCTATCAATATTTTGGAGAATTTAGATAGGAAATGTTACTAACATTCATGATTGAAGGATCTCACAATTGGTTCATAAACAATGTTAAAACAAAAAACTCTCCCATATGTTTGGACTTGAATAAATCCTAGAGAAGTACTAAATGAACTCTATTATAAACATGCGTGTACTCCTATATTCATAACATTGAATCTTGGTTGTTATGTTCTTTTTGCAATGCAATTTTAAGATGAATGTACGAGATCAATTGCATAGGTTTAATGTTGTATTTGTGGAGGCTTTGTCAAATAGTTTTTTGGCAAGGTAAATGAAGCAACACAAACAACATGCATGGCAATCACTTGTCTTGTACCTTTCATAAGCAACATACAAACATCTACCACTCTCAAATAAGGTGCGAGTTCTAAAGATGAATGTTCTCGACGACCTTAGCTGTTTCTAAAACAAATACATTGTTTTGTAGTTCATCAATTTCAATGAAATACATTGAATTTTGTTGTGATTATCAAAGTCACCTTTTCAAGTAGCTTCTTGATATGGTTTACGTTGTAATAAGTATCTTTAGAAACTTGCATTGTCTTGATGACTATGATTGCATAATTTTGTGTTAGAATGCGAATATGACAATTTTGATGTGTCTTGGTAGTTGGAGCATTTTGTTAGAAGATTAGTTTTCATGGATATGAGTTTCAAATCTAATGTAGTTAATTTAGGCGACATTTTTGTTTATTGTGCTTTCTAGGTTGAGCGTGTTGCAAGAGAGAGCTTCTTTTTCCTAAGAAGGTCCTTTCCTCCTCATGACATAATTTTGACATGCTACAATTGTCGTCGAAAACCAATGCAAGGGAGCTTCTTCAAGAAGAAGTTCATCACGTATGCCTTTGAGCTTGAGTTTCCTTTTTCATCAACATAGAGTTGATGCCCAATTTTTTAACTATCCATGAAATTTGTTATTGTATGTGTCGCTCCCCTTTATATTTAAGTTACTGCTTTTGTTGAATTTAGAACATATTAGGCATTTTGGTTTGAAACAATATTGAAATCAAAAGTAAAATTTTGGTAGGGTGGTGATATGTTATGGAAACTCAAATTTGGAAACTTACGTATTTGTTGTAAGTAGTGACCAACTATGCAAGTGGTTATTGCGAGAATTGGATGTATAAGAGGCAATTATTTGAAATTTATAGGCAAATCACAACACTCGTTTCTATAAGTTGGTTACAAAAGACATGTTTAAATTTGTGCAGAGAAGGGATTAGTAGTTTAAATTGGCATATGATGAATGTATAATGCTCTTTTGTATTGAAAGAGGACATTATGGAGAAGGTGGTTATTTTCAAATTCATGCTACAATATGTTATTATCCATATGGCACATGCATCTAAGTTATTTTTATCCTTTCTTTAAAGTGATTGAAAGCACGACACATATATGAGACTACTTTTTGTGATTGAAAGACTTGAATTATGACAACTTGATGTTTCATCATTTTTTGTAAAGTGAATGTGCTAACAATGTTGTGCACGTGTGCCTAAATTTATTCGTGCTAACAATTGAAGTTCTTTACATCCTTGGAAATTGTTTGCCAAAACTTCTCATGAATATGCAAGTCAAGCTAGCCACGACGTATTTTCATTGCTATACTTTTGTCAAATTGGGAACTAGATAGCAATTAGTTTTAGATTTATATCCAACATCATTATAGATCGAAATATCAAATTTTGGCTAGTTGACTTCGTTGTCATGAGATCATGTGATTTTCTTTATAATAGTATTTGATTGTTCAAGGATTAGTTTTGGTTTAACTATTCAAAGTGTATTGTGCCACAATTTGCAATCCTAGTACCAATATTTTTAATTTGGAAGATTTGATTATCATTCACAATTGTTTGTTGTTGTTAAGTTTGGTATTAAGAAGATCATCTTTGGGGTTCGATAGAAATTGACGATCATAATATGGTCAAACGCAGTGAAAAGTTCAAATTAGATTTCATTTCATTCACTTTTTAAGTGAGTTCTTCATAAGAAATATCATAAAGCTAGACTTGAGTTCAGATTAGCATTCACTTCAAGCGTATCTTGTAGCATTTTTGATCTAGCAAAATGGATATAATTTTCAATTCCAATATTTTAAAATGATTAACAATCAATATAGAGGCTAACATTAGAGTTGTATATAAATCTATGCTCACTTGTTGGTGAGTAATTGGAGATGTGTCAAACTTCATTTCTATCAATCTATTCCTTGACTTTAGAGATTGCAAGAAACAAATCTCTCTAGATTGCAAGAAAAAGTCTTAGAAAATATCCCACTTTATATCTTGGAGGACTTTTGTGAATAATAGAGAGGAATAAATATATCTTTCCAAGGTTTTGTTTTTTGAGAGGTTATTTTGTTTTTGCTTGTCTATGCTACTATTGTGCATGTAAACGCATTTATGTTAGAAAATTATAGCGTTTGCTTTTTCATTTTTACATAAACACATGTACTAAGTTGTTGTGGTGTTGATCATACATGAAGTTTTAGGCGATTTTGATTCAAACAACACATCTTGACATAGGAACATATCTACCATAATTAATTTTCAAATTGAAATTTGATTTTGCACATGTTCTTTAGATTATATAAGTTTTTGGGTAGACAATTTTATAAATTGTAATTGTAAAGTGATAGAGGTGTTTGGTGTAACCCAACTTCAAACCTCGTGTGTGGGAGATGTTCTAGAAAACAAAAAAAAAGAAATTTTACACGCCTTTACACATGTAAAAATTTAGAAGTTTGATTAGTTTTTTTTGCATATTTGACACATCATATTTGGTTAACAATTTGTTGAAAGTCGCTCAATTTTTGTAATTAATAAATGTAGAGATGAACCTGTGTATGAAAGGATTTGCTGATTTTTGTAATAGTTAAAAGTCATGGATTTTTGAAAGGGTGCTTGAAATGTATTCTTTTGTGTCCATTTTGCTATAGCTCTATTTTTAACATTATAGCCAAGGATATACAATTTTAGCTGTGTTTTTGTAACATATTAGTAGCAGGAGCTATATTTATTGATAAAATATCTATGACAATCATGAAAATATGTTGATTCTTTTCACATTTGCCAATCGAAATTTTATTTTCTAGTAAATATGTAGTAGTGACTTCGCTCAAATTGATCACTTAGTTGCGAAAAAAAAGAGAAAGAAATAAATAGTCAATTTGCAAAAATAAAAATAAAGTAAATAGTCAAAGGTTTAGATGACATCTAATTAGCAAAGAAATTTCTGTCATCAATTTATTGACAAAATGGACATCTAATTAGCAAAGGAATTTCTTTGTCATCAATTTGTTGACATGCTTGTTGGGTTGCATAAATGTTGTCCTTTTTTTTTATAGGTATAGAGCTCTTTTTAGAGGAATATTTTGTTGTGAAAGGTTTTCAACTTCTCACTATGAATATAAGTGGAAGTATTTAAATCTCTTGCTCTAGTTTGTTAAAGAGATGCTCTAATGCCATTCTTATTTTTTTGGTTTGGAACAAGGTTACTTGAGCCCTTAATGGTAGAGAGACTTGAATCAACAACAACTCTCAAGGGGGCTTGCTTTGAAGGTGAAAAATGTCTTTTTTATATAATATAGGCGTTTAAGGATAATTATCCATCTCTTAATATGGTAATCAGGAGAATTTTTAGATATAATTGTTTGATTTTAGATTGGCCACTCTTCTCTATTCACTACATTGTGCCATTGTAGTTGTGTACTTGAAAAAATAATTTTTTCATCTAAAAAACATGAATATTGATTTACAAATAAGACATTGAGAAAATGAGTTATCAAAATTGTGTACCATACTTGCTATAGAGTATTCAAACATGTGGATTTTTTGAGTTGGTGCAATAAGATTGGATTGCTATAAATTTGTATGGGACTTTAGGAGGGGGTAAAGCACAAGTCACAAGATTTTCTCACATGCGTGAAACAGGTCAAATCAGCCAAATCCCCCATGCTTTATGTATGTACTCATTTCGGAGCTCATTATGTACACAATTTCAAGAAGAATTCAAGATTTTTCATCAAGATTGTCTAGATCTCTCTCTCTCTCTCTCTCTCTCTCTCTCTCTCTCTCTCTCTCTCTCTCTCTCTCTCTCTCTCTCTCTCTCTCTCTCTCTCTCTCTCTCTCTCTCTCTCTCTCTCATGCAATTTGTTGTGTCCAATGCATTTATAATCACTGGCACTTTGCTCTATGCTATGTGTCCATACATCAAGCTGTACTTCACACATGTGAAGTCTCTTTGATCAATTTACACTTAGATTTTGATAATTCTTGCATGTTTGTGTCATTACTAGCTTGCATTTGATGATGGAGATGATAATAGCAGTGCAGCTAATTTTTTTTTTCTCATGTGGATTGATTAGATCCATTTTAGGTCATAGATGTATTTTATTTCACATGGTATCAGAGTCTTGTCCAAGAGGTTGAGTGTTTGATCCAAAGTAGAGTCCAAAATTAGCAAGTTTTGGAATCAAAAAGTTAGTTTTGGAGTGGTGAGTTTCTAACAAGAAGTAGCATTGGAAATTTGGGATCAATCATTGTTTATGAGCCTAATGTTTTTTCCTCACATGTGTGGAAGTGTGCAGGACCAAAGAGGTGTTAGATTTTAATGCTCAGCCTTAACAATCGTTCAAGTAATGAGCATCCTGAAAAACGGCCAAAGGCCGACTACATATTTTGGACCTTCACAATTTTCGCAAACTTCTTTTTGTATTAAAACATTTTTGAAAGCTTTTTTCGCCTTTTTTGAAACCTTCGGGAAAAAAGCGACACAATGACCAAAATGCCTTGAAATCACTTTCAGACATACCTTCGGGATTTTTGCACCTTCGGGATTTACATGCCTTCTCTGTTTGAAGGCACTTTCGGGTTTTTCGGGTTTTTTCGCAACAGAGGCAGACTGACGTCGCCAACTTATCATCAATTCTAAAAACAGCTGGACAACTAAATATCCCAAGGGCAGTTACCTACTTTGTACATACATAAGACTTGCGTAAAGAGCATTAATTGCTTGTAAGATATTTTTTGAAAGACACTTGTGAATATATACTACTAGCTGAATCAAGTAATGTAAGTGTTATTTTTCATATTATCAAAGTTTTTCTGTAGCCATCGTAATCATGCTCAACAAGCTGAAGTTATTACTACAAGCCATTGTACTAACTGTTGATCAGAGTGCAATTTTTGTCTCACTACTGTATTGTTCATTTGCGCAATTTGTATGAATCATTCATCCTGAATATTTCTGCTGCTAACTGTTGCGTTTCCGATCCTACACGCCTACGCTCAAAGCTTTGAGCTTCCGTTGCCGGTCATCCCCACGTTTTACGACATGGTATCAGAATGGGCATTTTACTAATATGCATTTCTACTATGGATAATCAGTCGCAGCCAACAGTATTCCGATAATCGTTGTTTCTACCAACGATCTCGTTCAACCAGAATGGATCCATCATCTAGTTCATCTCTCATTGACAAACTCGATGAAGATAACTACCATCTTTGAAAATTCAAGATGAAGGTTATTCTACTAGCCAAAGAACTATGGGACATCGTTGATGGCACAAAACCCAAACCAAAAGGAGATGCAGCCAACATCACCAAGTGGAGAGTGAGAGGTGGCAAAGCATTTGCCATAATCACCCTCAACATCAAGGATACTCAGATCAGCCACATACGTGCTGTTCAGACTGCTAAAGATGCATGGGACATCTTAGCAACCCTCTACGATATTAGGGATGTGATTTCTAAGTTACATTTGAGGAAGAAACTCTTCACCCTAAGAATGTCTGATGCAGAAAGTGTTTCGAGTCATCTCAACACATTCAAAAATCTCAAATGACTGCAACTGGCTCAGTCATAGAAGATTCTGATGCTCTCATGACTCTATTAACGAGTCTACCTGAAGTCTACGAAAATTGGGTTATGGCAATTTCGACCCAGAAGCACCTCACTCTGCCAAGAGTAATTTCGATGCTCCTACAAGAGGAGATCAGAAGATCTGCATCCTCCTCAGGCTCAGGATCGGATCCTCAAGCTCTACATTGAAAAAATCAGAAGTTTAGATGCAAGAGATCTACAAAGTCAGATTATACTGGAGGATATGAATAATTGTTTTGAGTTGCTTAAGAAAAGTGTCACTTTGATACCAATACTAATCATTGGCGATCCTTATAAGGCTTTTGTGGTTAGGACCGATGCTAGTGATTACACTATTGGAGCTGTTTTGATGCAGGATGGACATCCTGTGGCTTATGAAAGCAAGAAACTCAATCCTGCTTAGTTTAGGTATTGTACCTATGAGAAGGAATTGTTTGCAATTGTTCATTCCTTGAAAATTTGGCGACATTATTTGTATGGAGCCAGATTTGAAGTTTTGACAGATCATCAGACTCTTCGATATTCCTGTGATGCTACAGATTTAAAGGGGAGGCAAGCTAGATGGGCTGAGCTGATGCAAATCTTTGACTTTTCTATACGTTATTGTAAAGGAAGTCAAAATACTCTAGCGGATGCTTTGAGTCGGTTATCGATTATTAATCAGTTGTGCTTTACTGTTATAGAACCGGAGTTGTTCAGTCTCTTCAAGGACTATATGAGTCCGATCCTTTTTTTGGAAAGTATTGGCAACAAGTACTTTTGGGGGTCGATTCTGAAACGGATTTCCTAATTCGAAATAGGATTTTGTTTCGTAAAGGAAAGGTGTGTGTACCGGAGAATGACACTGTAAGGGCCCAAATCTTGCATGAGTGTCATGATAGTCCATGTGTAGGACATCCGGGTATACAAAGAACGCTTGACTTAGTTCGAAGGCAATTTTGGTGGCCTAAGATGAAAAGTCAGGTAGAGGCCTATGTACTTAAATGTACAAGTGCCAGTTAAATAAAGCAGAGAGGCCTGTTACATACTTTAGATATTCCTACAGGAAAGTGGAAAAATATATATATGGATTTTGTGGTCGGGCTTCCACGTACAGGGAAGGGCCACAATTCGGTTTGGGTCATTGTTGACAAACTTACGAAGTTTGCTCAATTTATCCCAACGAAAACTACTGTTAAAGCTTCAGAACTAGCTCAACTTTTTGTTGAGAAGCTTTTTCGACTGTACGGGCTGCCTTGCGATATTGTCAGTGACCGTGACCCAAAATTCACTGGGAATTTTGGCAAGTAGTATATGAAAAGTTGGAAACAACCTTAAGTATGAGTTCTACATATCATCTGGAATCATACGGTCAAACGGAAAGGACCAATCAGACGATGGAGGATATGCTTCAAGCATATGTGGGCCATCGACAGTCTGATTGGGAACAATACCTTCCACTGGTGGAATTTGAATATATCAGTGCGAACCTTGGTCCCTGTGGAAGATCTAGTGGAACTTCTTCGTAATGAGTCTGTGAGTGGACCACCTGAACTTGAGGCAATCGTTAATAGTCGGAAGAGGACTCTACGGAGTAGAGTGCTTCGAGAATTTTTAGTCAGGTGGAGGGGCAAATCAAAAGAGGAGGATACCTAGGAAAAGGAGGCTGATCTCCAGAAGAATTTCCCAAATTTTTCCCTACAAGGAAAAATTTAAGTTTAGGGGGAAGGAATGTTACATACATATGTAACTAGCAGTACTTCAAACCCCCATTAGTCCATTTAGTGTTGGGGGCTAAATGGCAAGGTACCCTTAGGATTAAGGATATGTGCCCTTAGATAAGGACATACAAGTGACTTTACCTTAGTTGGAGGTATGGAGTCACGTGACCCTTGGATAAAGGGTACCCTTAGTATTAAGAGTAGGTGCTTTAGATTAAGGTACTAGTGTACTTGGTTAAGGGCAGGTAGGTGTCTATACCTTGGATGGAGGTATGGAACCTAGAGAGGTGTTAGAAAGTCATTGGATGACTATTTTTCTAAACCTTGGGCCTCAACCTTGAACCATATCACTTTATTGGTCTAGGACCAAAGTATACTTGCACAACTTGGGCAATGGGACCTAGTAGGAGGGCACCCTTCTAAAGTGTCCATTGAGTTCCCAACCTCCACAAGAAAGGCATTCAAAGAGTCATAGGTTATGGAAGGAGTCTCTTGACATTCCATAAGCCTATGGAGGCCCTTGGAGATTCTTTAACTCCCCTAGGCTTCTCTCTATCTCATTGGATGAGCATGGAACTCCATAGTGCATTGGAGGGGTCCATGTGCCATCTATATGAGGGTAGTAGGGTGCCCATTGGGGGGGGGGGGAGAGAGAGAGATCTCTCTTGTTTGCTTTGCTTATGCTCTAGTGTTGCTACTAGTGTGTAGAGTGCTTTCTTGTGGTAGTATGCTTGAGGTTTGGATCTTGCTTATGGTATGGGACATAAGCAGGGTTTGGATCTTGAGTATGCTATGGAGTGTTGTGGTATGCTTGTGATTTGTTTATGGTTAGCAAAGGGGTGCTAGATAGGTCTTTCTTGGAGCTTGGATCTAGCTACGGTTGGGTGGTGAATACTTGAGGCGAGCTTGTTATCTATCTTTGTGTCTAAAGAATAGGGACACAGGTGGAGGAGAGATCCTTGGTGGCTTGTAGATCCTTACTTGCAGGTGGAGGCAAGTTGGGGAGCATCTTGAAGCTTGTAGGTTGCTTGGAGGACATTTGGAGGCTCTACCTTGGATTTGGAGGACTTCCTCACCTCTACTTGTAAAACTGCTGAGTCGTGAAATTCATGTTGTTCATTGTAGTACAAAAGAACAACTAGCTGATATTTTCACTAAGCCACTTGTTGGAGAAAAGTTTGATAAGTTTAGATCAAAGCTTTCTATACTTAAAGTTTGTTGACTTTAATGCTATGTATATGACTACATAAAAAGTAGACTCTACTTTAAGGGAGAGAGTTAGAATTAAAGTAGAATCACTGTGCTACTGTATTGTGGGTCCTATCAGTCGATAAGGATCAGTTGGCCTCGCCACGAGGCAAGTCAACGGGACACGCGTCCCACCAACGGCAACCTGGGTCATGCATGGGTTTCTTGAGTGAACAACTATATGTACAGTGTAATTTCATTTTGAGAAATACAGTTGCTATGTGAGCTTGCTGTGGAGAGTGTTTTTTGTCTGTGTTACTGTGTAACATGACCTGTGTTCATGTTCGAAGCAAATTCTAAGTATAATAAGAAGAGTTCTCCCTTGGCCATGTATTTTTTTCTATAAATGACGATCATGCCATGTCGTCCTCTTGTTTTTCTCGGCTAACATGACATGTATAGACAAGAATCTCATCTCGTGAAGTTTCATGACATTGTCAAGTGTCTTTTGCATTGACTGATTTTCATGTAGTCTATGCTCCACTACTAACCTGAGACTGGGTATAACGAGCTCTAAGAAAGTCTTCAATAGCTCATAGAATCTAAAAATTCTACAATTTTCTCAGATTTCCACCCAATCTGCTCCTGTAAATTTCTATGGCTCTCTGTCACTGCTCTTTGCATAGCCATGCAAGCCCCGTTGCGCCAAACGGCTGTCCACACAGTGAATAACGTAGCCAACATCGATGATTTCCCCGAGACCACCAAATCTGCAAGTTTCTCCGTGAATTCTCCCCGGAATCCACCTACGACGATCATTTTGATCTTCCTCGAAGCTCCGATTGAAGGAACTTTGTTGTCTCATGCCATCCGGACTGCCGATACCCCGTATGGAGTCCTCTCTTCTGAGATGCTCTGAGTGCTATTTCTTCTGGTGAAAGACACTATCCCATAGCTCCACTGGATCGTGCATGCTTGCAACACCCTGATGCTCTGATACCATGTTGAAATTCTGATAGAATCTAGTGCAGTATGCAGATCACATAATCAATCAACATAGACACTCCTCACAAGCTCTCAAAGATGGCACAACAAAAGCTCACTAATGCATGCTAGTTCATCACTCAAAGCTTTAACTCTCAAAAAAAAAATCATGAGCATCTTCATCCTTCTTTTGAAGACCATGAAAAATTTGCCTCCTTAGGGTTAGGACCCTAGATGTAGACTTGGACTCATAAACCTTCTTGAAAGATTCTCAAGCCTCACTTGATGTTTTACACTTACCAACTTCCTTGAGAAGTTCATTAGTCAAATTCATCTTGATCACATGCAGAGCTTTCTTTTCCCTCTTGTCATATCTCAATTGTTCTTGAGGTGCCAAAGGTCTCTCCTCCACAGCTACAACAATATCCATCAAATCATTCATCTCAAGAAAAGATCCCATCCTCACCTTCCAAGTAGAATAATTTGTTGAGGTAAGCCTATCATTTCCTTCCACCTGTTCCAATGCACTTAGCACTCCCTTGAAAATCAACAAATGAAACTCAAGAAGAAATCACAAAGATATGGAAACAATCTAGCCTATCCTTTTTCTCTTTCTAGCAAATCCTAGCACATAGAATGTTGATTTCTTGATTACAATAGATCTAAAAGAAATATGATGAACTTTCGCCAACACTTAAGATTGAAACACTCTTGAAAAAGTCCAGCAACTTAAAATCATCAAGTTCAGGATTACTCTAAAAATGCAAAATATTGAATCAAGCAAAATCTATATGCAAAAGCTAGAATCTACACATCTCATGTAATAAAATTTAGCATCCACAACCACAAGAAATTTTTGTCTCCACATTCTAGTAAGTGGTTTCAAAAATTGGCCAGCTACAAGTGTTTTGATCCAAAATGATTTTAAGATCACAAAGATCCAATCTCTATACTTGAAACTACAAGATTTGAGCTAGAAACACCTCCAAATCCACATAGAATTTATGGCACCCTCAAATCAACCTCTAGATTTAAAAAATCCACCAACCTTGGCCTACAACCCACTCTGATACCATGTGAAAAATCAGATATCCAAACACATTTAGTTCATCAATGATCTTTAGCCAAATTTGGTTGCACATGTAGAAATAGCTATGAGATATAAATCACTACTTTATGCATGCTAGAACTTAGAAATGCATAATGATCTTATCATAAACACTTAGATATGACTTGTGGTATTCCTATATGTACATCATCAGTACAGTATTGTACTTCACATGTGTGCAAGCAAGATCAACAAGAAAATCAACATTCTACACATAGAGAACCAAGATATCAAGAGAAATACACATGAGATGGACATAGAATCATAAGAGATGAATTCTCCGCATCAAAAGAAAATACAATGATAGGTTATCCATGCTGATATTGCTATCTATAACTACCAAAATGTCATTTGGCCTAAATTTGCCTTAAATGGTATTTTCTTGGTATCTCACCAAATGACCTAGAAATTATAGTCTAGATGCAATGTATGAAAATTAGCCAATTAGAATGGGTCCAAACTCGACCTCATCCACTTATCTACTTTTCAAAAATAGTTCAAACACTATTTAGGCCTTTATTGACACAAAAGAATCTATCTCTAAGTTGAGATCTAAATTTGGTCTCAAAATTGCCAAGATCAAACAACCAAACTAGTTGAATTTTTCACGCTCCCTGTTCAACTACTTTTAGCATATATTTAACCACACTCCCCATAGATTTAACCACCATAGATTTTATCTTCTGCCACAGTTTCCCCCACTGCTTTCAAAAAAAAACTCTTTTGCCCACCTTCTTTAGCATCTCTCCTGCTCTATTTTTCTCTTCTTATCCTCCTCCTTCGCTTTCACTTGCATCATTACACAGCAAGACTTGTTGTGAAAAAACGATGAAACTGTGAGCCATTTTGGTCTTACTACATTTGAGCGAGAAAGGTGTTCAAACCCAACCAACTACACCACCTATGTGAGTATCAATGGATGCATGAAGTACCTTCATCTCATAGCAAGACCTAGTTCACCCTAACTATCAGCAAGTGATGGATTTTGAATTTTATCCTAGTACAAATGCACCTCAAAGTATTAATTCATTACATGGTAGGGTATATTTGCTCCAAGAAACTCCAGGATGGAACTATGAGCCATTTTTGGCAAGGCAAGACATACCCTATCTTTTAACAAAACAACTTAGGATGGAAGTTTGAGCCATTTTGATCTACTAAGTTTGAAACAACAACCATATCAAGATCCAAATCAATCAACTTAAGTATCAAAGGAGTTCGGCCAAGTATTCAACAAGCAAATCCTAGCATATTTCAGTCCCAACACCATGTAACATGCTACCTAAATCACCAATCAAATCTCATGGTAGTGGATTTTACCACAACAACATCAAGCAATTGCAAAATACACACTCCAAGATTTTTCACAAGTCCACCATGGTACTAAGGGACTCGTATGAATTTAGTGTCCAAGATTCTAGCATCATTAGAATCTCCAACGAAAGTAAATGTAAATAAATAATGTGGGCTTTCAATATCTTGCTTTTGTATATAAATGTAATTAAATAAGTGAGACACCACATAATGGTGCAATGTACTTGCACAATAAGTGCCGCAAAATTGCAAATCTAATCTACTTTAAAGCATGACAGGTTCCATATATGAATGTGCCTCGAAGCACAATAGGAACCATTGTGGTGGTCAACAAAAAGGAAATACCATAGACCTTGTGAATGTCAAGTTGCTTGAAAAGAATAACTTAATATGGTTTAATGTGTGAAAGATTATGAAAATGCCAACTTAGGCCAATTTGTTATTGTCAAAGATTTGCAAATGGCAAGTTAGGCCAACATTGCAAATGTTAACTTAGGCCAATGTGGTATTGTTCACGTTATGGGAGTTTGTAAACCTCATAATGTAAAATGCCAAATTAGGCCAATATGTGAGCCCAACTTAGGAAGATAACATTGTGCAAACTTCAGCCTGAAGTTACCTCTTTGGAGTGCTACATAAGTTGTCACATTGTATTGGCTCATCTTGACCATTGGTGACAACATAAGGCTAGAATTAGAGATGTAACTTGCACATTAGGCTAGAGCTTGAGGAGGAAAATCACCATCCATACTTCATGTAAATACAACTCATCCCATTCATTTTTTTTATTGGAATAGAAAGACTATATTTTTCATTGCTCTTTTCATTTGTTGTATTGTGGAGGGATAGTAGGAGAGGAGGAGGCTATTGCTTCATGAGCTAGTCATTACGTCCACGTCCGATTTACAAGACTCGGAATAATTCTTGACGTGGATATTTGGTACTCCAATGTATGAGTTTATTAGTTATGCCTCGCCATTCCAAACTAGGCCAAAAATAAAATTAATAATCTTGTGAGGGCCTAGGCATACCCATTAAGACATGTAGAGCTAGTGCATGGTGATTGACAACTATATATGCATGTAGATGAGATCAAAAGCCATTGGATGAGAATTCAAAATAAAGAAAATATTTCTAGACTCCAAAGGTTTATATATGCATGTAGGAACTCACCCTCCTCCACTTTACGTTTTCCATTTCTAGTTGCCAAAAACATCTCCTCTCTTGTATTCAGTCATTGTGGCTCAAGGGTGAAACTAATTAGGGTTTGACTTTTGGCTAGGTGGTTTGGTTTCACAATACTCCTTTTGGCACATGCAATAGGACTTAGAGAAGATCTTCATTTAGTGATCTTTATAGTAGTATCAAAGCTTGGCTTTGCATTTATCAGAAGGTAGAGACACATTTTGTTTTTTTGTAGCTTTTTGGTGGCAACTCAATTGACCTCCAGGTAGGTGGCTTCATTAAATCTTGATTGTTTTCAGCCTAAATATCAATGTTATGGACTTTCTCCATAGTCGTAAATACAAATTATTCAATTTTTTGACTAGTATTCACTATTTTAGCTTGAAATTCATCAAACCTACATGGAATTCCTAAAGAGAAAATATCGAGAGTGTTGTTCAAATTTTCTGTGGTAAGGCTTTGTCTTGGTGGCATGATTTCCAACCAAGACTCACTACGTGGGGAGAATTCATGGAGGTATTCAAAAAATCATTTGTGGTCATGGACAACTCATACTACTATTAGAAATTCATTAATTGTAAAATAAAGATCAAGAGTTTGGACTCTTATTTCCAAGAGTTTATGGATTTATGGAACAAAGTTCCATCATTCAATTCAAAACTAGCTTTCTGGTAGTTTATCCTAGGTTTGCTAGCAGATTATAAAAAATAATACAAGTGAAGTGTGCTTCAGACTTTTGATGATGTCATGCAGATCAAGAAAGCCTATGCTTCCACAGTGGTGGCATCTAGGAAGCCTAGTCCATTAGTACCCAGATAAAATAAAAGAAAGAAACGAGTTCATGACAAAACTCAAGTTAAATATTTTGACTAATTAATTAAATGGCATCAGAAGATAAACAAAAGAAAAAAATGTGCCAGAAAAAGCTAACAAGGCATATCTTTGTTTTGTGAAAAAATCAGATCCAGAACATGCCTAATGGATCAATTGATCTAGGGGTAAATTTGGTTGCACATCTAGTTCATCAACAATGTAGAAAATCAGCATTAAAATCACTATGATACAATATAGTATCGTCTCTGTCTATACAAAAACAGTAGTACATTAGCATTCACACGTGTGAACTCAAGAACAACAAGAAAATTAGCATTCTACACATTAGAAATCAAGATATCAAGAGGAGAAGAGCAGGAGAAGATATCAAGAGGAGAAGAGCAGAAGAAGATATCAAGAGGAGAAGAGCTAGAAGAAGACAATAGCATAGAACATGAATGTTCTCCAAATGAAGAGAGAACTCTTGAATACATTATCCATGCTAGTACAACTATTTATAACAACAAATGTTTCAATTGGCCACTTGCCAAAATTTTTCTAATATAGTAGTTTCTAGGTACTTCACCAAAGACCTAGAATCTCATGACTAGATGCAATGTATCTCATCTAGCCAATAAAAATGGGTCCAAATCCAATCTTATAAACTTATGTAGTTTCTAGAAATAGTCAGGACACTATTCTTAGTCCTTATTGACATAAAAAAAAATCTATCTCTAAGTTGAAAACTCACTTTGGCCTCAAAATTGCCAAACTAGATCAACTTAACTAGTTGACATTTTTCACACTCCCTCTTCAACTAGTTTTACCACACAACTTTGATCCATTTAAGAATGATCTCCATTCTAAGAATAGACCTCCTCTCTATGGTATAATATTGCTCAAAATAGAAACATTCATGATTGATATAGATAATAGTGTCCATGTTGGATGCTTCACTGTTTCTTACATCAATTTTACATATCAAGATGAAACTAGCACATGAAGAACAACATAGAATGTAAAAATTATAATCCCTCCATGCTTCCACTATGATCTCTCTGAAAAATAGCAACAATCAAGCAAGAAATGTGAGTGATAACCATTTGCTTTCATGCTTCTTCCATATTTGTCCTTTCTTGAAATGTTTCCTCCATAAAACTCTGTGAATGCGCTTCCATCTCCATCTTGCCATAAGATATCCTCAACACTTGAGAACTTGTGCATGAATATGTGAAATAATGAGCCTCCCTTAGCTTCATTTCCATCAACAAAACCAGCCAAGAACACTCACTACTACTGGTCCATCCTCAATACCAAAATAATGAAGAACAATGCGAGTAGTTTCATCATATCTTGACAATTTGCACACATTCACATGAAATTTCTCAAACATGATATAGAATGAGTAAAGTAAGTTTGAACAACACTTCCTTGTTGCTACTTTGACCTTACTTGAGTCTTCGAATACCTACAAAAATATATCCAAAGTGCCTTGTCCATTTGACTCCTCTTTGATGCTCCAGTGACTAGTTCCAAATTGCCACTTTTCCTTTTGTGTTGATGAAGCTCATCAAGATAAACCTCTTGATCTTCCGCTTGACCATCAAAAACAATAACCAAGGCATCTTTTCCAAAACCATTAATTGCATTAAATCCATGAAAACAACCATCCACTTGCATACAATCATCTACACAAGAAGATGTACCAAGACATGTGAGTGCCTTCAACTTGCTTACCCTTATCATCATATGTAAGCCTAGATGGTTTTTGCCTTTGTTTTGAGAATATTCTTAGAACTTGACTTGGAGAGGCGTCTCCACCATCACCATCCAAAGAATCATCCTTCTCATCACCAAAAATGTTAGTTTCATCAACATCAATTGTTAAGAATCAGATTTGATCTGATATGTTTTTATTGTAAGCTTGAAATGCAGTATTGTAATTGACTATACATATCTTCAGTTAATTAGGATTTACAGTTTTTTGGTTGTTTGGGACGTGACCCACTATTGTCACATCATTCGGGCACTGATCCCGTAGCCTGACTACTTGGGTTAGCCAGGTAGCCACACATATGAAAAATTAGCCTGTATAGAGTTATTTACAATACTTGCTATGTTTGTCGATCGAATTTGGCCATATTGGGCCCGACCTTAGTTTGACAGGTGGTAGGCCAATTTTAGGACACCTGTCTTTTCATGCAGTTTGTGAATACTCTATATGTACAATGTTTCTTTGTAATCTAAGGATGTGGAGCTTGTTCAAGTTGTTCTTAATGGCTTGTTGGATGATCGTGCTAATTTGGTGCAAGGCTTTGCTATTCAAAAGACATTGCCAAGTATGGAGGATTTGCAAGAGATCTTGGTGAATGAGGAGTTTAGGCTTCTATCAAGAGGCGGATCTACTTCTTCATCTCAAGTTGGAGAGGAGGAAGCAATGTTCATCAAAGGCAAGTTCAAGGGAAAAGGCCAAAGCAAGTGGTCAAAGGGTCAAGATCAAGGTGAGCCTTCTACTTTTGTTGGCAAGAAGAAAGATAGATCCAAGTTAAAATGCATTTATTGTGGAGTCAAGTGATTGCTTCAAGAAGAAAAGAGATCAAGGTGAGAAGCAAACCAATCTAACTCTTGATGAAGATGGCGTTGACGAACAAAATTCAAATGATGCTTTTGTTATGTCATCTTGCTTGTTGGCTAATCTAAGAGATATTGGTCCTTGGTGGATTGATAGTGGAGTTACATCACACATGACATATCATGAGGAGTATTACTCATCATTGATGCCATTTGAAGGTGATAAAAAGGTGATCTACACGGCCAATGATGGTGAGTGTGCAATCAAAGAGATTGGCAGATTGTGGCCAAAGACCTCTCCAATAGACTCTCCCCTATCTTGGTCGAATTTTATGGTCAATATGGAGGCATAAAAAGAAAAAAAGAGAAGTAAACACACCATTCTAAAGCTATGGGTTGCTATAGAAGTGATGTCCCATGAATAAACAATTTTCATTATATATGATGCATTTTTTTTTTGACAAGATAATATCAACTTATATCTTTCTTTTCTATCAAAAATCTTTTTTCAATTTCACCAAGGTCCTCTATGCTACTACAAGATCTAGAATTTCTCTCAATGGAGCTTCCAATTAGACATGGAACAAGACAAAGTTGCCTCCTCTACCCGCTCTTGCTTACTATAGCCTCACAAATTTTTATTATATGATAACAATCTTGCAAGCACTTATGTGGGCCTTTTAGCTCACTAACTTTTGGCAAATGATGTCGCCTTTTTTCTACTCTCACCTTTTTTATTTGTATTTTTTTGAGTACCCTTTATTTCTTTTTATCCTCCTTGATAATCAACAAAATCAAGTCTAAATTCTTCTTTTGGTCGATCATGAATTACTCATTGTGGTTCAAATGCATCTTATATACTTAAGTGGTTAGACTACTTGGTTTCACTTCTTATACTTGGCTCTCTCCTAGATGATCTAGATGATGTGCATATTGATTCCTTGACACTTTCAAAGAAAAAACTCAAATGGAGTGACATTTTTGTGGTTCTCATCAAGATTATCATGGCCTCTCATCATCTCTTTTGAATGTCTAACTGATTAGGCACCAAGAACTTTGTTATTGCCAAACAAATCACATTCTTCTTTTAGAACATTGAAATAAGCCTCATCTTCCAAAGAGTATGGTTCCTTCTAGCCAACAAAAGAGGCTTATTATTCACCATCCTTATCTCAAGAAAAACAAATTTGGTTATCAAAACACTCGCATAACCAACAATAACAAGAAACTTGCATACCTTATTAGAGTTTGCCCTAGTTTTTCCAAAATTTAAGCCTAATCCCACCATGTAGTCACTTCTTTGTTATGGAAGAAACTATCTTAGAGGTCCTTTTATTCCTATAGACTCATAATAATTCTTTGTTGACTTTGCTTCACTTCTCAATTAGAGCAAACTCAATAGTTTTATTTATAAATTCTTCCATATTGACACTCAAGATTTTTCCTATGCTCCCTTACCATATAGCAAACTCTATAAATATGTCTTCTTTAATCAAGAAAAGCCTCTTTGATTATCTTTAGCTTTTAAACTAGTTCAGACCCTTTAGACTCATCTCCTAAACACTTAAATATCCTTAAAATGCTCTCGGTTTCAAAAATCTCGCACATTCAACAACATGAAACATAACATTAAGACGAACTCTTTCTCTTGTAATCACTAGCACACTACTAGACACCATAAATTATTCTCTTATTTTAGATAGTTAGTCTAGAAATTGGGTGAGATCAAACCTACAGCTTCCTTGATCAAAAAGTCATATAGAGCAGATTACTTAGTCATCTAAAGTAAAAGACTCAAATCGACAAATTTTACCCAGAAGTAAAATTAATCCCTTTGCATAGTATATTCTTAACTATCATTAGCTATTATAATCGCATGGCCTATATAATAAACATACACATTGCCAACTGCAAGTTAGAAGATACAATTGCTAGTCACCATTTTCTACTTTTGTAATTTGCACGTTAGATACATATTTGGAGCTCACATAGAAGAATGCATAATGTTTTTTTTTTAATCTTTTCCAATACTGTTTTGTTGGGTGAGGTAGTTCAAATCACCTTGGAAAATCTCTAAATTAGCAAATTTGTGATGTATCTGGACATCAATGCATCATTTCATAAGTGGTGATGGCATCTAGTTGGCTATTGCCTGTACCTTCCATAGCTTTGTTGTAGATCTTTTTGAAATGGTTGGCTATGATAAGTAGCCAAGAATACCATGTACAATTGTGTTTGACTCTTTGATACTATCTAGATACATCATCTAATTTATCTATATTATAAATTAGAATTGTATAATAAAATTAGTAATATTTTTCTCTTGATCTAAATAATAACATTAGTTTAATTGTTGTAGGGAGTATTTAGAAATATCAACCAAGATTTATCCCAAAAGTTTTATTATTATTTTAGCCCTCTTGATAGATATAAACTTTTTGGATCAACGAAGGGGGTACAATTTGTCTATTATCGAAGTGTCATCTACTACTTCGAAAGAAAATAAGATAGGGAGGAAAACCAATGTATGGAATTGAACCAATCTAATGATTGTTTTATTCTAAATTTAATGTCAAACTAGGAAAATTTTTCTATTGATTATCGAAGAATAAATAAATACTAATTTGCATATCAAGTAAAAGCAGAAGATATATGAGACATCATTTACGTTTGTAGATGAGAGTACCAAAAAAAGCTTAAGCTTGTAATTTTTTTAGTCACTAGGTCTCTAGTGCTATATCAATCTAAGACTCAGTAAGAACATGTTGTCTTAGTACCTTATAGTAGGAATACTTATTGAAAAGATTCTCATAGTTCCTAAGGTATATTTTTATAATTAACACTTAAAAAACAAATTAACGTAATAAGTTTACTAGGTTTCCAACTTTATGGACATTAGAAATATCATCAAGAAAATTGATATATTTAGGCGTACTTGGAACTTACACAACATCTCCATCATAAAGCTTGAAGTATGTCCCTCAATACAATTAAGTTGGATAAGAGTGACTTAACAATGAAACTTGTTTCAATATTGTACATAATCTTACCAAGAAATGTTGTTATAAATAGAAATTTGAACATAAGGAAATTTAGCTCATCAATAGTAAAACCATAATTTTGAAAATGAATTGGTCAATCTTACTTGATAGTTTGTCCAAATTCGCAAGTAGTTATCCTTATTCATCTCATGACATGTAGTCAAAGTCAAGGTTGAATTGTTTTTTCAACACATAGAATCAAGAATTCCCTTCAATAAAGAATTTTGCATGGCCAACTACAATCACGCCCAATTTTTTCAAATTTTCTCCCCATCACATTTTTTTTATTTAATAAATAACAAAGCATGGTTACACTTTGTTCTACCATTCTACAATTTTGAAATTGGTGTGGGAAGAGAAACGTTAGTCACGTATATTCCAGCTTATAACATATCAACTTTTTGTAAGTTTCTTGCTACTTTTTTGTTTATGTTTTTGTGAGAGGCACTGAACATGTCTTAAGATTTGAATTCTTGCAAGTGATTGCCTTAAACCAAAAAACTAGTAATAATGTTATGGCATATCATCCTTGTAATGAAACAAACAAATAAAAAGGTGGCACAATAAACCCTTTTTCTATAGCATATACCAACTTTTTGAAACAAAATAAAAGTTGTAACTTTTTTTCAGTTGTTTGAACGAATCTAGTATATATGAAAGTATTTCTTTTTATCCTAACATCCACTAGAAAATGGTTGAATATATCTATTCACACATTGAAAACATGTATATAATTGCTTTCTTGGTAATCATGTTGCCTAGATTCTCTTGAGATAAATAATTCCTCAATTTTTTGAGCAATAATCTTTCAAAAACACTATATACTACTATGAGTATCAAGTAGTGCTAAAGTGTATTAGTTGTGGGTTTTTTTCCTTAAAAGCTTTTATTGTATGCTTTTTTATTACATGACATAAATAAATAAGGACACATCAATAAGATGATGCTTTCACTATGATTCTAAATTGAATTATGAGATTTCTATTGATAGAGGCATATGAATTTTCTTTATAAAGATAGATTCATGCATCTGATAATTGATGCTCTTTTGCTGTTATATTTTGATTACTATGAGAAGCTTATAATCTACATTGAAACTAATCAAAAACAAAATTAGGTTGAAAATGAAACTCATGCATGCTTCTACTTGATATAGATAATGAGGTTGTCAAAAATATCATGTCTCACCAATATTCACATACTAGACAAGGATCATTAAATCTTTGTGTTTTGAGAACATGGAAAATTAGAATCTACATATCCACAACATCTATTTTCTAATAATGCACAAAAAGGTAATAGCTACATGTCCATACTATTTTTGATTGTATGGTTTATGCCAAATAAATTTTGCTGTGAGTGAAAGAACATGAAATCTTCAAAAGAGTATCAAATTATCATAGCTTCAAACTTTGCCTCACTACCATACACTATGGAGATTATAATATGCACCATTAAGGGATCCTTGGAGAGTCATTCAACTAAATATGTCCAAGCATTGGATTTTTGTTTTTTTTTTTTGTTTTGTTTTTGTTTTTGTTTTTTAGTTAACTAAAATATCCTTAGTTTATGTTGGGTAGCAAGGTCTTTCAGCATATGTGCCATTCTTTTCTAGCTTGTTAACATTAACCAGGTATACATTTACAATTATTTACTTGATCTAAAATAATTTTCATAACACAGTCCATGTTCTTTGAGAAGGATTATAGTAAGAACCATTAATCATACTGTCATGTGCCAAATCCCAATGGAAGTAAAGCTAAGAGCAAGAAGAGAACAAGACAATCATGATAGCATATCCATAGAAAGCTAGAAACACAAGGATCTCCATAGAATCACATTAGTAATGAAATGAAGAGTACAAGATATGAACATGAGCATTGATTCATGTGGATAGGGCACATGAGACCTAGCAATGGAGATCCCCATAGCTCATATTCTATTTGGTTAGCTTCTGATTGTAATCCTTGTTCCCATGAAAGAGAAAAGATGGCTGAAGAAGAGATGGATGAAACACCATATTGCTTTTTGACAATCAAATCGCAATATCTTGTTTGTCTGCTTATTCGACATCGCAATAAATTGGATGATCTATCCAATTCTTTAGAATCATATTTTAGCATTGCATCTGGCTGTGCTGGTTTGAAGATTTTGTCATGTTGTTTGATGGTCACTTTGTTGCTCAATCCAAATGCTTCGATGATAACCATTAATCATGAATTTGAAGTGTTAAGATCCCATATGCCTTGAATAGAAATTGGAAGAATAAATTGCAGCATCTTCAACCAACTGTGGGCTTTTAAATCACTCAAATTGTCATCTTTGCTGAATGAGTTGCACAAGGGATGTGCATAGCTAGTTGGAGATCTAATGTGTCTTATTACATTTTTGACATGTGAGGGTGCATCGATTTTTTTACGTTGTAATATCTCATTTTCATCACTGTGCAATTCTTCACTTTCATCCATATTGTCACCACTCGTTGTGTGTGCATGTTCATTGTCATTGTTGGTTGAAAAATATGATTCAAACATATTATGCAATGCTTCACCATATATTACCTCAGTGTCATCATGAGTATCATCTTCAATTATAATGTCTTCCTCATCAGATGTATGCGGTAATCTACTAGCTTCTTCTATTTGTTTCATTCTTTGTTCTCTCATTTGTATCAAGACTTCTCTTCGCTTGGAATTCAATGGTTCAAGACCATAATGGCATTCGATGATGTGCCTTAAAAAGCCAACAAAGAACGTGTTATTTCGACAAATCAAAAACATGTTATTCCATCAATGGTTATCTAAATATTCTAATATTCAAGAAATTAAATAAGTGTGTTAGCTTTTACAGCAAACCTCAATCTCTTATGATTTAGAGTTCTGACCATCCACTCTACTTCCATGCTATTACAAGTGATCATTGACAATGCGTCTTTGACACATTACTTGCCCATCGCATCTCATGCAGGTGCACCACATTTGTTCTTGATAATGGTTAACCTACGAAAAATTGCAATTAAGTTGTTTCTCCTAATAAACTATAGTAGTTAACTTGCACAAAATTCATCATACATTAATATGCTAAATTAACTTCACATATATTTACCTTATTGACATTTGTGCCCTCATCCCTAGATTATCCGTCTGATTAGCTTCACAAACATACATGAATGAACTAACTTACCTGCACAAACATGAAAATAAAATTTGCAGTTTAGAATTGACATATGCCATCATTGTTCCCAATCCTAAACCTAAACTATGTTTGCTCAAGATTTACTAAAATTGTCGATGTTGATTATCTAGGTTACTTTGGCAAAGAGGTTTTTCGGCATCCACATGTATTCCTAGTTATTTGTGTTGAATTGAATCTGATTGTATTTTTATTACGCATTATCTTATTTAAAGATTTTTGAAATATATCAAGTTGTATTCAAAATGAGAGAGAGAGAGAGAGAGAGAGAGAGAGAGAGAGAGAGAGAGAGAGAGAGAGAGAGAGAGAGAGAGAGAGAGAGAGAGAGAGAGAGAGAGAGAGAGAGAGAGAGAGAGAGAGAGAGAGAGAGAGAGAAAGAGTAATTATTAATAATAATCACTAACCTCATCTTAAAACTCTAATACATGCTTCCAACCAGCTCCTCTCCAATGCATGCTCTCCACCAAATCCTATCCTCCAAAAAAAATGTGCATAAACAATGCACAAAATATAATAAATATTCTTTTCACGAATGTCAGATTTTCGACACCCTATATATCTATCAAATTTCGACACCTAATGAAAATCCTTAAAAATTTGTCGAAGGGGTGTCTGAATACGACATTGGTAACTTTGCATTGGATTTCGACACATAATGAAAACTCTAAAAAATTTGTCAAAGGGGTGTTGGAAATTCTTGATGGATTTATAAATGCCTCTGTTTGTCAAAAATTCACAATGGGTTTCAGAATCTGACATTGGTAAAATTATGTCAAAATCTGATATCCCATACATTTTAAATATTTCCAAATCAAATTCCACATGGACGTCAGATTTTGACATCCATCAGAGTATGACAGAAAATTTGAAAATCAATTTGGCACAATGCCAATTGGTATTTGGTGGATTCCAACGTGTTGGAATCTGATAAAACCTTTCCGACACGATTTTCAGCATCATTTTTGACAGATCATTCGACATTCTGAAAGTTGACACAAATTTTTTTCGTGATTTTCTATCGTAATAAATTCTAGAAAACAACATTATTTGTGGTGTTGATTGATGCTATGTTTGTATGTTTTGGAGACATGCCAACTTGGACAAAATATCACAATGTAACATGGATTTCATTAAGAAAAGTTAGATATGTGAGTAATTGGAGTGGAAATTCAAGAGAGAAATATTGGATATATGAAAAGTTTTAGAACAAAATGACTAAATAGTTAGGTCCTTATCGGTCTTTCATGGACACAATTTTGTGTTAAGACATTTTATTCTTTAGTATTAGTACTCTACATATCTATCATGACTGGATCCAAATGCCTCTAGAGCTTTTAAAATCAAAGGGCGGTTTTCATGGGACGAAAATGTACATTGCATTCGTTGAAAAGTTTGTACAGTTGTAGTGGAAGATGGAGGGTATGGGATTTTGTGACCTAGATTATGTCCTACTTGCTAAGGCTTTTTCAAAACATTGATAAACATGACTCTTAAGATATCCAGTTGAAGATTTTCTACCATGCTCACCTTCAAACATTGTCGCGTTATGCATAAAAAATAATAATCAAAATTGGAATGTTGAGTCAACCAAGCTTGAAGTACTTAGAGGAACGATGTAAGAGGTCATTATTATTTGCTTGATTACTATAAATTTAGATCAAAGTTGTGAATGATAGTTGGCCCAACTGGGAATTGTTCTTGATGCCATGACAAGATTACAAAATAGGAAAGCCAAATGGTTTTCTTGGGGAGTCATTAAAAAGGGTTCACTTATAAATTTGGCAAAATTGTTATTTGATAAGAAAATTTATATTCTATCATTCTCTAGACAAGATTGTAGGACAGCTTCTTTCTCGTGTCATTGTGAATGGATGTACGGATCATAGTTGCAGCGCGATTCCCAAATCGCGATTCAGAATTGCGATTCCGATTCGCGATTCGGGATTTTCCCAGAATCGTGTAGAATCGATTTTTTTTTTTTTGAAATTTTTTTAGGCAATATGGGTATCAGATGAAAGCTCTGATCGAGGGGATTATGATTATGTAGTTTGCCGACTGTTTTGGGTGCGAAACACCAAAAAGTGTGTTTTTCACTCGGGGAGTTGGAAGGCCAAATCATGAAGAGGCCTTACCATCGGGGCCGGGTCTACCGGCAGCCCCCGGACCCCGCCGTTGGGGGGCGTTGCCCCCCAAACCCCCCACCAGGGGGCTACCGCCCCCCGAACCCCCCGTTTCCCGGGGGGCTACTGTCCCCCGAACCCCCTAGAGCTTCTTAGACATTGTAGATAAAAATGCCACCGCGCGCCGAGAAGGGCCCAATATTTATGCCCCCAACTGTATGTACATTGCACTCACATCTCCAGTGAACCAATTGCAAAAGTGATCATCATCCATACAGTTGATAGTCCAAACTGTAGCATTAACATTTACTGAAAACCAGAGCAAATGACAACCGGATAGCTACTGAAAATAAGATCTGTTTGTGCCTCATCTACTGCACTTCTGAGAGGCAAAACGCTGGTTTGACCATTGATCCCCTAAAAAAACTTTCAGCAATAAGCTATTTTTCCAATTTTTTTTTTTTTTTTTGCGATTCTGGGTCGCAAATCGCGATTCGCAGAATTGCGACCCACGAATCGCAGACCCAGCGAATCGAGATTCGCTGCAACTATGGTACGGATTGGGGGGTAAACCAGATGTTTATGTAAAAAAAAAGCCTTTTAGGTCCTATGCCAAGTCTATTGGAAAATTTATGGTTTGTAATTACAAGTTTGTGTTGTGGTACATTTGGATGTATATAAATATGTTATTAATTGAAGGGGATGCTTCTCTTTTACCTCCAACTAGTATTGGGAAAATGGCTTCCAAGGAATGTGTGCTATACTTGTGTAAAAAACAATGTGCAACGCGGTAGATATCTTTAAGTATTGAAGAAATTAATGGTCTTTGTAGTGACCTTTGCAATCAGTAGAATGACTGTAAAATTTTAGTCAGTCTGTTAGGCCAAGTCATAATTAAATAGTTGTTGACTCTGGGTGTAAAGATCACTAAAAGCACTTTTCCCAAGTGTAAATGAATGTTTTTATGACTGAGAGTACTTTTATGGCCCATAGATTTTGATTGTTTACAAGGTGTAATGTGTTATCCCAAATTCTTCATGGACATTTTATTAGTTGTACATTGCTTTTGAAAGGTTGTATGGACTTGAACATTCATAATGTGTTGCATGTCTCTTTCACAACTGATAATCTACTTTAAGTTTTATTTGACGGTCATTTTGCATAAAACTAACCACACACACAAAGCTAAAACCATAGTTTCCAGAAGAATGAAGTTCTTTGCATGATTAAGTCCACTTCAAGCATGGACCAATACATGGCTGATCTTGGTATGATCCATTAGAAGGCTCTTATCAGAGTCATGAGATGAATTCGAGCTACAAAGAACCAATGCATCTGCTATGGAGGAGTCCACACCGAGAAACTCCACTCCAAATCAAGTAAATGTGATTTTCAAATTTGATTTTCCAACTGAACAATTGTAACTAAAAAGGAACCTATCTTGACTACAATATTCCTTGTTTCAAAAGTTTCACATGCACCATCTCTGTGTTCATGGTTAGTGTCTATATATGTGGAGAAGTTCTACTACATATATGCCAAATTTGAACTTGAATCACCTACAATAGGCATTTAATGATAGAAAATGTAGTTGTATGGAAAATATGGGTTTCTCAATGACATAAAAAACTCCTTGTGGCATGTCCTTGCTAAGGGAAAGTGTTCACACCATTGTGCAATACCCCACGAACATGATGGCTCCCACAAACGTATTATCATTTTTATCTTTTCATGAAAAAAAAAAGAGACACCTCCCTGCGTGGAATCTGTGCGCCTCTCTTCCCCTTCTTTTTTTCAAAAATTTAAAATGTAGATTCTGGACTTTGAAAGTGCAATTTAAAAATAATTATGGTGAAGAGAAGATAAAGTTTTTAGAAAAACTTCTAGAAAGGCCCCTCCTTGGGCCCTTCTGCCCCCGAGTTTAGGTTGGTTAGTTGTGCTTATTGGCCCATTTTTCCATCTCAGACCACATGTTGTTTCATAGAATAGCTTCAGAGTGTTGTCTCCTACTATGATTAGGCTTGTTGCTATCCCAACTGAGAGCTCTATCATTAGAAACAGGGCTAGACATACTCCTAGTTGTCTCCTGCATCATGCTAAAGAACAACACACAATGTCGTAGTCTACAGCTTAGATCTTTGTTCCATGTCTACATGTTTCATAGTTTCATGATCAAGTTCTGTGTCCATCATTTGGCTAAGAAAATGGCTTTGCAGAATACAGCATAACAAACACAACCATTTATAACTCTATGTAGTGATTATACCACTTTCCATGGATAACCTCGTGAATATAAATGAGGAGATGCAGTGTGTGGAGTTGCAATCACTAATGCCAAAACACCCAAGTCCTATGATTGAGACAAGATCATAGCCGAATTTGTCAACAGGCTCTTGCTTGATAGAAAAAAAAATCAATCTTTATCTATCTATATATATATATATATATATATTTGTGCATGTGTATGGGTGCACCCATGCATCCTCCTCCCCTCACCCATGCATGCACACTTTTTTAACTAAAAATGATGGGGAGGGGGATGCATATATGAAAAAAGCATGCATGGCCCTCCTTCCCATGCATCCATATCCCTCCTCCAAGTGCCAGTCCATGATTAAGGCTTTATAATGAATGAGTGATTAATGATTTGCGAGTTTCACGATTAATAATTAAATATCGTAACGAGAAATAATAAATATCTAATTACGGGCCACTTCACTCTCTCGCTCGCTCGTTCTCACAAGATTGTGAGTGCTTGCATTGGTCATCTCCATTGAAAATCTGAAGCGCTCTTGCCTTGAGAAGCACGCTCAAGTAACCCAACATTGTTGCGGAAAATCAGAATTCAGAGAAGTCTGAAGCGATTTTCAAGTTTTCAACCTACCAGAAGCATGCGCCCATGCATACGCTGTCCACTCTATGAATCATGAACTCTCTAGCCTCGAAGTGAGCTTATGTGCCATCCCTGCTAGAAATCAGAGTTCCTCTGGGCTACAAAGAGAGCTCAATACTTCATACACATCAGATTTACAAATCCTTGAGCAGGCCATCGCCGACTATTATGGAGCAATGGAAGAGTGCAACATGTTCTCTACTTGCTTGCTATGATTTTGTTGAGAGCTGATTGAGCATCTTCTTCATGATAGATCATAAGTTTTAGGCACTGGTTGGAGGCATTAGTGCGCACTAAGACCACTGATGATTAAGCGCTGCTTTAAAAGCCAAGTTATGTGAATTTTGAGTGTCACTTTCTGAGTGAGATAATGTGTTATATGAGCATTGGATTCTAACCTTTCAAAATCAACATTGAGCATTGCCAATTGAGCAGAAAATCAAGTTCCATTGTCGCCTTCTGCCATCTGAGGGCAGGTCAGATTGGAAGTAATGGAGTCAATTGATCGCTACCACAGTTTTTTAAAATGAACCATGATTTTTAAGCATTCAATATTGCATGAGCTCCTTCGCTACTGTCTATGGACTGAAAGAGTAGAAATTTTTCTCCTTGGAAGTCACATTGAAAGGCGATCCTTCTATAAAAGCCTCACTATTGTGTGTGAAGTAAGAAAGCTGCAAAACTTCTCTTTGAAAATCATTATGAAAGGGAATCCTTCCGGAAAGGCCATCGTTGAGCAATAGTCTTTTTAGAATTTGATCGAGCTCGAGGAGGAGAACTCGTAGATCACTAAATATTTGGAAGCGCTGAAAGCTTTCTATTTTAAACAGCTTTTGGGATTTAGCGAGCTCCAAATGCAGAACGAGTTGACTGAGTATCTGATATGCTAGAAAGCTTTCGATATAACGTGTCTTCATTTTAGCAACCTCGAGAGGAAGAACAAGTGGAGGGATAATCTTTATATACTTGGAGGGCTCAGGTATTTAGAGTGATTTCATGACTCAAGCGAGCTCGAGAAGCAAAACCCGTGGACTGAAAATCTGAAAGTTTTGAAATCTCTCCATCCCCAAAATTTGAACGAGCTCGAGGAGGAGAACGAGTGGAATGAATATCTGAAAGCGCTGAAAGCATTGCAGGCTCTCCATTTAAAGCATCTGCAGATTGTGAACAAAGTCGAGAAGGAGAGCGCGCGGACTGAAGATGTGAAAACGTTGCGAGTTAATTTTGATCAGTTGAAGCTTCTTCAATGTTTGAGCCAGCTTGAGAATGACAACGCGCGAAATGTTCTTGCCATCGTTTTCTTGCCATCATTTTCAATTTACTACCATTCTTGCGGGCATTTCTACTAAGCATTTGTTTTATATGTATTGTTCTTGCCAATCCTCAAAATTGCACTTCAGCTTGCTATTATTCTTGATGGCCAATGCTAATGCTGATGCTGTGATGGCCAATGCTACAAAGATTGCTATAGAAGTTGCTCTACGTATTCAAATTGTTGATGTTGTATCCTAAATTGGACCTCGCCCAGATTTTAGCCTCTTGGATGGTTGAGGACGACCTAAGATGACCTATTGAAGAATTCAATAGAGGTAATAGAACATTTCCATGGCGTGCATAGAACATTTCCATGGCGTGCTTTCTTGCTATCATAGTCTTGGGGCACTCTATTCTTTAAGAGGCCTTTTGGGAGTAAAAAATGGGTGCACTCTATTCTATTACGGGCATTGTAACGCACAATAGTTTTTCAAGTTGTTTGCCATGTGGTGTTCCTTTGTTTCTGTGGCAAGAGGTGCATGGTGTCTCTCTAAACAGATGAGTTTTCTTGGCGGATTCATTTGGTGTATGTGTTCTTTTTGTTTCTCTTTGACTAACGAATATGTCATATATCATGGCTCTATTATAAGTTTTGAAAACTTTTCTAAACAACACTTCAAATCTGGGGCATCAAGTGGATAATAATATTTCTTATAAATAGCCGTTGCATGGAATTATAAATCAAAGCAGTTGGTATAGCATTTGGAACTGTATGTTTGGATCGCTCTTGAAGGACTTTTGTTGGTAGCTCCAGCCATTGGGGCTCTGTTCTTATTAGATCTCAAGCTTGAAGTGTTAAGAATCTTATTGACTATTTTGGATATTTTTGTCATCCATATTTTGTGAGATAGGGGGGGTGTGGAGATAGAACCAAGGTCGGGGAGAGCTACGAACGTTCTTTGGAAAATGTAACATAGACTTTAGGGAGTGAAAAAAGAGAGAAAATAGTGTTAGGTTTATGGTTTAGAGTACGAGTAAGGTTAGAGGTGGGTTAAGAATTAGGGTTTGGGAGAGCAAGAGTGGTGATTGGGGCGGGCTTCGTTGATAGGATATTTTGAGGACATTGCCACATGAAGCCATCTTGAAGTAAAAACCACTAGAATGCTGCTGTTTTTCTTCCTTGCATGTATGGATGCGCATATGCTCTGGATCCATAGCCATAATTATTTTATATTATCGATCATACATGCTGCTGCTGCTGCTAGGATTGGCCATTCAATCATTTTGAGCTTGCACCTAAGCCAGAGTTCCAATGAGTAAGCTACTGGATTCAACATTCTCCCCATAGGTCAATCTGCAGGGATAAATGTGCATTCTTCTGCCACATGTGGTTGAGTTAATGTGTGCAAGTGCAAAGCATAAACCAACAAAGCCATTGACTGAAATCAGGAGGCATTACACATTTTCTATTGGTTGCTCTTCTGAGGCACCACTCATCATTACACATTTCTTGCTAATCTTTGTCTCTGAAGTGATCTCTTGAATCATCTGTGAAGCTGTTCAACCATCACTGAGTAAGAAACCTTACATAAATCATGTGTTGGTTTGAGATTCCATTGCTAATCATGAAGAGCCATTCCATTGTGCTTGCAGCTCCATCATTGAATTTGAATGGTGGTCGGTGAGAGCTAGGGAAGTCAAATTATCGTTGAGCTAATTACACCTCTGCTGAGCCAAACATTCCTTCCTTCCTTGAGACACGCATGAATGCAGTCCTAATACTCAATTCTGAGGCAGATATCTGATCACTCCCGAGACAGCTGTTGGGTGCATTCTCAAGAGTATCTGAGAGCACTATTTCTGCCTATAATCTCTATGGCAGACCTGGGGCATAGATAAATCAATTTCCTATTGGAAACTGAGCGTTGATTACGCATTTTGATTACAGACCCTCCATTATTCCTCACTCTGTTTGTGCAATGATTCATGCTGGTTCTGAGTAGAAGCTCATAGATATTGTTATGTTGACTCTGAGCGCACTACTCATTGAATTCACCTTAATTGCTGATACGTGAGGAGTCTTCATGTCTATCAACTATTGTTCAACAAATTCCTCAGTGCTGCCTCTGAAGTACACTTAAAAAGTCTCAATCTTGCCGATAGGAAACAACTATGTGAGAGCAATCTGCTCTGAGCAAGTTCTAATAACAATGAGTGTTGTTTGAGCGCATTTCCAGCATCAAACTACATCAAATTCTGAATTTGAGCTTGGTACGCGGAGTGCTACCTGGGCGAGTCTCTGGAGTATTGCTTGAGCAATCTTTTACATTCTAATGGTTGCTATCTTATTGATCCAACGCTAGCCAATGTGTCATTTCTTTGAGCTATGTCCATCACTTCTTTCTGATGGAATGTTTGTAGCTAAAGTTGTTGCTTCATGGGAAGGGTTATATCCTTGAGTTGTTGCGGAGCCAAAAGCCTTTACTAAATCAATCACTCCCTTCTCAGGCAAAGTTATCTCCGAAGCTCATCGTATTGGGAAATATAGGAAAGCCATTATCAGTTGGGTTGTATGTGGGATTGAGGAACCAAAGGTCAAAGAACCTTCTTTTTCAATGAGTTTACAGTTGTTGGCCACTAAAATTTGCTACTTAGTGTGCGAGAGTGCACATTAGCATGGCAACGATCTGCGTTTCAAAGCTAGCAATCCTGACAGCAGTCTTGAGTAATGCGGCTGGATCCAAAGGATGGAATTTCACAGTATGTGTTCATTTAGTAGGTTTGATCCACAACAGTGTTAAAAATTTGTCCGAATAGTATGTGTTCATTTAGTAGGTTTGATCCACAACAGTGTTATAAATTTGTCCGAATGATCTTATTATGAATCAATTGGAAACATACTCTGAAGTCCTATTTTTTGATTGCAGGTAGCAAGTTTTGGAGCATTTATGTTAAGAAAAGAGGTTCTTACGTTCTCTTTCGCTCCATGGGATTGACATAAAGCACAAATACAATTTACATTGGATCGTGGAATCCCAGCCTTTGTTGCAATGCTTGGGACTCAGCGACTCCCCCTCTCTGCTCGCTCATTTGATTTGGCACATTGCTCCTGTTGCTTGATTCCATTTACTACATTTACTCTCTCTCTCTCTCTCTCTCTCTCTCTCTCTCTCTCTCTCTCTCTCTCTCTCTCTCTCTCTCTCTCTCTCTCTCTCTCTCTCTCTCTCTCTCTCTCTCTCTCTCTCTCTCTCTCTCTCTATGATAGCTGGATCAATTTCTTATGCAACATTATGATCACCAAGGGAAAACCAGCAGTGTTAAACTCAAGGCCTGTGCAACCTTTTTATATTTGATCTTGAATGTAGACTCTTGAACATGGAAAACCATATGGGACCCTTTGGAAGGGATTGTGGAAAGCTACCTGCAAAGTCCCTGAGGCAACCTATATTAGGATCTCCTTTAGGCCCTTTCTAAATACAACTATGTCTCAATTGTACAATCGATAAAAGTGCTGAAGAGGAAATAGTTGTCAGTCCAATGTTATGATACCATGTATATGTGCCAAAAATGAAAGAGCCCTCTCTGTGAAGGAGATCCTCTGAACATGCTTGACCTTTACTTTTTGCATGTCTGGAAGCTTTTTGTCAGAAAGTGCAAATTTGTAGCTACAAATGGAGCGTCTCTTCCAATGGATCAAATTTTTTCAAAATATCAAATTTTTTCAATGACTCCAACTTTTCTTAAGACTTGCTTTTTCTTTTTTTTTCCAAAGTATCAAATTTTCTTAATACTCGAATTTTTTCAAAGACTCGAATTTTTTGAATGTCTCCAATTTTTTCAAAGACTCGAATTTGTTCGAAGACTCTAATTTTTTCAATGACTCAATTTTTTGTTTCCAAAGGATCAAATTTTTTCAAAGACTCGAATTTTTCCGAAGGATCATTGGTGTGGCCTTCTCTTTGCAGTCCATCATGTGGTACTACTTCAGCACTTTTCTGGTGTATTCTAACTGACTCAAGTGCATTTCGCCATTTGTTCGATCTCTTTTGATCTCCAGCCCTAGGCATTTCAGAAATCTAACTCTTCGTGTCTTTGATCAACATCAAGGAGTTTCCTATCATCAACGAATCATCCACAAAAATGGTCAGTATCACAAAATCTTTTTCTACTCTTTTGATGTAGGCATTACAGTTTGGATGATACACCACACTAATGGGACGTCACTTATACATATAACTATGCAATGACTATGCGTAGAAATGGATACGGAAGGTCAAGTTTCTCAACTACAATCAAATGCAAATGTGATCGCCTCACAAGAATCAGTATCTTCTACCATTCATGTTAGTAACACATGGATGCTTCGGTTTTCTCGCTATAGATCTGGGTTATCGGGAGCCCCTTCCTCCACCTAATTTGTTTATACAAACTTTGATCATTTGCATGAAAAAAACTATCATGTTGCATAGTTTTATTAATGGAACAGATAGCAATACCTGTAACGCTACTGGACCTAAAGATAAAGTGCTTTGCGTTACTGACCTTCTGGATACATTACATTGGGTTAAGATGTACTTGGAATTTGGTAAAACCAAGATCGATCCTATGAGTACCATTGAAATGTTGGCTTCAAATTTGGCTGGTATTGTGGAAAAATATGAGAATGAAGAGAAATTTTATAACTCTCATATTAGAAAAGTTTTCGCATGTCTTGAAAAAGAGAACAACCCCCATTCTGTTGAACCCTCTCCTACCATACCCGATTCACCTCCTTCTCCTCATCCTCTGATCTTCTTAGATGAACTGAATGAAGACAGTGCCACACAACTTGAAATCTTCTCTCAAGATATTTGCGATATTGGTGATCAATCCACTTTTGAATTTTGCCAATCCAAAAATTGCCAAGTTCCTTTTGTATCTGCACGAACTATTGAACTCAAATCCACCTGCACTTCTTACAAACTTTGGAGCTTATCCACTGTTAATTTTCTTGCTCCTATTCCTATTGAGCTTTGGTGCATCCTTACACACCTTACTGAAAAAGAAGTTCAGACTTGTAAACTGGCTGCTCTTAACAAAAATTCCATTCTAGATAGTCCTATTGCCTTTGAAATTGTCATTCGCATGAACAAATTTGAGCCTTCCGTTGCCCTTCTGAATAAACATGGGCACAAATTCATGGACATTTTGACATTAGATTTAATAGAATGAATCTCCACCAAGCCAGAATTTGGGACTGGAAAAGACTTTTTTTCAAATGTAGATGTGGAGACAAGTGTAAAAATCAGTCCCCATTATTTGGTTTGACCATGCCATCTAGTACATGATGAATAACCTGAGCATTTTTTTCTTGGAGGCCTCTCCACAAAACCAACTCAATGCCTTTTTTCTATGGCTACACAAACCTGCTAGGGATATTGTCAAAGCTCATATTACCTTCCTTTATCTACGCCAGTACATGATTGACGCATCCATTGAACTTGCCACAAATCCCTCTGCTAAACTCCTTGCACATCTTGGTGATGTCGAGAATATTAGAGAAATTGAACGCCTGCTTAAATGACCTAGCTTCTCTACTTTGCAAGACAAATTCTTCCAAAACTAATAAATGTACAGGCACTTTCAATCTCAACAACCCTAGTTCTATTCTCTCTGGCCAAGGTAAAAGAAGAAAGTTTACTGGATACAAGAGAAAAGAAGGACAATGAAGTGGTACAAAGAACGATCTGCCAGTCAAGAAGCTGAATTTCTATCGGGATTGATATGTTTGCAAGACGAGATGGTATTGGAAAGGAGGGAGGTAATCAGGAATACATTGGATCGTTTGCAGCTCATTACGCATGAAACAAAGGGAAAACTCTTTTTACATTTACTTTACCGCAATAGAATGTTTAAGACCGTTCATGTGAGAAAGTTTTATTCTCGCATCTTACTACAATTATTCGGCTTTATACATAAGTCCTTCGATGATATAGTATTTGGTTGGTCATACATGCCGAATGTCAAAATGGAATGGTATTTTCCTTATGAATTTTTCTGCAATTTTCAAATTGAAAATCTTCAAGTTTGTTCGTGCACTACTTTTAAACGTTTTAAAGGCTTTGTTTCAAATAAGTTCGGTCATGTTCTAACTACAGATTGCAGCTTTATCAGTAGTAAGGTCCTTAAATGCTCCTTGGAAAAAGGACTCAATCATATAGTACTGCAACATACTAATATTCAAAGTATTACAACTAAATTACATGATGGATGGTTCAAACTCATGAAACTCTTACCTATGTACCCAAACACAAATATTGATTTGCATGCTGAATTCTATAGAAAAAGTGCCCTAGATTTTTTAAAGAACAAAAAATGGATTCAAGGGAACATTGTCCCATTACATAAAAAAGAAGCTGCCAACAATGAACAGAAATGGATTACCAAGCATTTATATGTCAATGGAATTGACAAAGCGCAGCATAACCCTTGTTTTATTTACAGAAAGACTCGATAGCCCAGATTTTATTCCTTTCCCTGATCTTACAAATAATTTCATCTCAAATTCTTTGGAATACATTAACACCTCTATGAGTGAGTTACTACTCGATGATTTCATATATTCAAGAGAATTACCTTACATACTTTGCACCTATAAGGTGCATAAGGAATCATTTCGGTGGATCACAAATGCACATGATTGTTGTTTTTTCAGACTTGCAAGATTCCTAATAGGTGCTCTTGGTATGCTGCATCCTTTCATTATGAAAGATGCAGGCCTTAAGGCAAAAACATACAAGAGTGTCCTAAGCGGGGATACATCTCTACTTTGGCAATGTGATTCATCAATTGACTTTTATCTGAACTTACCCAAGCATATATATACGATGAAGGCAACAACTATTTTCAAATGCTATGAAAATATTCCTTTGGAAGGTACTGATGGTCTGAAAACCATTATGACAAAACTGATTTGCTTGGCATTCAAAGTTGCCAAAGTCAAAATACTTAAATATAGACGTTTATCTGGGTCCAATGATTTTAAATGGGCATCCGAAAAAGCAATTTCGGATGAATGGAATGATATTGACAGGGATACTTTGTGTAAATGGAACTCCTACTTGATAGATAAATGTATTGTAAGACTGGGGGATCACACCTGGCAACAAATCCGAGGAATATCGATGGGATTCTCGTGCTCACCATTATGGTGCAACTGGTACCTGTCATTGTTTGAGATGCAGTTTATTAAAAGACTTGCAAAACTTGGGCATGTTGAATATATGAATAACTTCAAATATTCGTTCAGATATATAGACAACATTTGCTTTATCAATAATTATATGGTGGGACGCTTTTTGGATAAAACTCAACCTAGAACATCAGACAATCCGTTCTGGATCAATCCCTTGGAGTATCTTGAGATTGATGGAAATGATAACACAAGTAATTCAACAAATTTTTTGAATATTACAATCTCTTTCGACCCAACTACGGGCTGTTCAGTGCTTTCCAAATATGATAAAAGAAGAGACCTTCCTTTTCGCTTTCTACAATATATACACCTTGCCTCAAATAGACCTATATTCAATTCATACAAGGTTATTATATCGCAAACGATAGCTACCATGTACAGTTGTAACAAACAGACAAGAAATTTTTCTTAAGGAAGTACGGACTCTTGTTGATACCTTTCAAAGCAATGGGTTTGCCCGTGATAAATTATGTATGATCATTAACAAGCTTTTGTATCTTGAAGATTTTCCAGGACTGTTATCTGCCTAAAAATATTGACAATCTTTTGGTGGGCAGTCAGCTTTCCCTTAGGGGGGAGCTAGCTACCCCCTGAGGGATTCACTAACTGTGGGTATTGGTTGGTGGGCTCTCTCTCTCTCTCTCTCTCTCTCTCTCTCTCTCTCTCTCTCTCTCTCTCTCTCTCTCTCTCTCTCTCTCTCTCTCATGGGCTCTGTTACGTACATATATCAATCTACTTGCTTTGCAAACCTTTGTAGAATGCAAATGTCGTGTACTAACCCTATTTACTAGTTGGGGCGGAAGAAAAATGCCTTGTTATGATAGAAGACCCCACTTATGAAAAAAAAAGTTTAAAAAAAAAAGTGGTGGAAAAATTGGTAGTCTTTCCAAGGGCCAAGATCTGTGCACATTTTGAACGATCAATCTAACGGTGAGCAACAATTTGCACTTAGTACACCTAAGTGTCCTCTGGTTCTATAAAGAGGGAAGTCACAAAACTCTATTCACTTTCCCTCATACTTTCTTGCTTTCTCTCTCTCTCTCCTTCAGCCCTACTCTACTGGTGCTTTTCTTTATGGTAATTGCAATAGAAGAGGAACACTCGTGAATGCTACTGGATGTGCAATCATGTGAACGATACTGCAACCTAAGGTGAGAACGATATGTGGAATGCTAGCTCGCTGATAATAAAGGTTGTGTGCTATGCTTTATGATTAGGAATGGATGCTTACAACTTGTTGTGACTACCGTTGTGTAGTAGCAAGTTTTGGCTTGCAAAACTGTGATTCGGCATTCTTACAATCAAGTGCTGCCTCAAGGAGCAGTAGTGGGCACCTTTACACGTATTTTTTCTACCAATAATTGAGTTATGGTTGGCGCTGGACAACGATCCAGGTGTATACTAAAAATAGCACTGATTTTGGTTGATAAGTAGCAATATAGCGGAATGGGCCACTGGCCAGCGCTCCTTTTTTAGTATGAACTCCATGTTGCTATAGCGATGAAGCATGGCCTTGCATGCATGCATATTTCCATGCATTTTACAGTATGTAAGGATTGAAAAAGTGCGATGGACCGTTGTCCTTACTTATGGTTTCCAGTGATAACAATGATGAATGCTTATATGTTATTGATAAGAGCATTCCTGCTACTCCATTGGCTATAACTTGCTATGATTGGTTGCTATGGTTGTATGATAGAAACTATGATGATTGCTACCTCTGATAAAGAGTAGAATGGCTTCTAAGAAGTGTAAACATGAAGGAAGCTTGGTGTGATTGAAGACGTATGCACAGAACATGAATAGCTGTATGATGTGGGTATTGTGGGGAAGGTATTGCTCTCGAATAAAGTTGAATTGATAAGCTAGTACTCTACGGCTAAATGATGGATTAACTATTGCTAAAGACTATGAGGGTGATAGAAGTACTATACACTTAACACAATACTTTCGGTTGGAATCTTCTAGCACGTAGGTGATTTGTTAAAACAACTAAAGATGGATAATTCGCAAGAGATGACTTTGTAATGGATACGGAAGGTCAAGTTTCTCAACTGCAAGCAAATGCAAATGTGTCGCCTCACAAGAATCGATATCTTCTACCATTCAGGTTAGTAACAAATGAATGCTTCGATTTTCTTTGATAAAGCGTAAAATGCAGGATGACGGAGTAAGCAACCACTACTCTTGACAAGAGTGTTCAAAAAAAGCAAAATGACTCGTAATTATAGTGTTATAAATGTTACTTCATTTCCGGCAAGTAATGCCATATCAGTGTTCACCATATGGATTATGATAACCGATTTTTTTACAATTTTCTTATCAAGAATTTGCGTACACATTAAAAGTGCTTTTAAGCACATGGACTTGTGCTAAGAACGTATACATTCATAAGATCGGAATGACATAGACTTGCCCCGATCTTATCATGAATGTAAACTCGCAAACTCTTGTTTTTGTAATTTGCACTTACAGGTAGCAGTTTTCTTGTTATTGTCTAAATCATGGTTATGGTTTAAAATATTAAGAACGGTAAGTAAGTTTGCGGACTCTTGCATAACATGGATTTGCTCAAGAAGTCAATAGCACCGGACATTATCTATTACAGATATGAATGTTGGTATGGCATGGAATTGCCCCAAATTCATGTACCGGTCCAAACTACTTATACGCTCACATTTTGCTACACATTTTTATATGGCTTATTTTCAAATGCATAATGTCGTATGTTAATTAATTAAACATACCGACCAAAAACAAGCAAACTGATCAGTATGGCACTCGCCCTGATACAGTACCAATATGGTTTGGCCGATCACTTTAATTACTGTCAGTAAGGGAAGATCGGACTATAAAAAACTCTATCTACACTGCAAGCTGATTAGCTGAGCTTAACGTATTTTGTACATGGATAACAACTGACATTCAGCATTGACACCTGTCTTCCTCACTGTGCTGACTTGTGCGGTTTTGTGTGGGGGGGTGGTGGCAGGTACAACTGGATGTCTTGAGATATGTTTTGCTTCGCAGTGCTTTTTTTTTAGTACTGTATACTTTTCAGCTATGTTTTACCTTGTTGGTCTATGAATAAAGAGTTTTAGAAGGTTTTGGTCTTGACTTGTCAAGAGGAGCCTTTGTTCAGTTAATCTCTCTCTCTCTCTCTCTCTCTCTCTCTCTCTCTCTCTCTCTCTCTCTCTCTCTCTCTCTCTCTCTCTCTCTCTCTCTCTCTCTCTCTCTCTCTCTCTCTCTCTCTCTCTCTCTCTCTCTCTCTCTCTCTCTCTCTCTCTCTCTCTCTCGTTTCTCATCTTGGCTACACGTTCCAAAACTCATCATTTTACATTCTATTCTATTTTGTTCTTGTTTGTAGGAGAGGAAGGATAAACGTTGTGGAAGATTGGCACGAGCTTTGCTCAAAGAACATAGTCTATGTCGGTCTTACACAACGGGCTTTGCTTGAAGATCGTAGTCTTCTCGCTGTTGCAATTATAGGCTTTTCAAAGAAAGAAAGAATTTTTCGTTAAGTGATCTAAATGCTAGAACAGGAGCAAATTTGCTTTCTCTAGTCTCTATCTACAATGTATATTGCTTCAGTTTCATTATTTTGCATCCTTTTAACTAGGTGTTCTAAGCTACTATCTCAAGAAAATGGTGACAATTCACATCCGACTGAATTTGATCCAAAGGTTTTGCGCGAAACTAACAAAACTATTGGAGGGTGGCAATTATCGGCAACAGCTTGAGCTTGCTATTCTCAGCACTATCATTGGTATGTAGTCAAAATATGGTTAATGTCTATCTAGATGAGCCCATTCAAGCGACTTATTAGAGCCAGTGCATTGACTAACTCCCCCCTAATACGATACCTTTGCAACCAGAGAGTTTATTTGCTTGAGTACAGTACACAACTGATCATGATATTCTATACTAATCACAATGTATCTATTTTGCAAGTACGTGTTATTCATTAATCCTCTGGGACTTCAAATTGTTCCTAAAATGTATGAATAATCTCATGCAATACATTATACTCTCAACCTCACGAAAATTATCCCACGATTGTTCTCATATGTCCATTTTGCATAAATTTATCTACCATTGTAAAGCGCAATGTCTTTGAAGGTAGTCTACAGTACGTTGGTAGTCCCCATACATCAATCATCAAATGATTTATCCTCTACAACTTGAAATTGTTCCTAAAGCATACGAATCATCTCATGCAATACATTATACTCTCAACCTCATGCAAATTATCTAACCTATAACATGTGCAATGATTTTCCTCCTCCACGACTATTTTCATATGTCCATTTTGCATAAATTTATCTACCACTGTAAAGCATGATGTCTTTGAAGGTAGTTTGCAGTACGTTGGTAGTCTCCATACATTAACCATCAAAACAACGAACATACATTGTTGGGCATTGTATGACTTGGCAAGAAGAAAACACTATCTCCAAATCCCCGATTATGCCTCAGCTGGCCCTGCTATACTACTGATATTGCTATATGCAATTCTATGCTACCACACAAAAACTAGATAGGTCTTACCGCCTGAGTACCATCATCCACATTGCACCTGAGGATGAAAAATTCATTTTTTTTTCACTTGAAACCATGTGACATGTCTCAATTTTCAACACGTGACATGTCTCAAAATCCAAAGAGAAATACAAGCATCGACTAAACCAAGGAGCAATAACATTTGTTTATTATTATTTACATTTGTATTTTTCAAAGTGAAAAACCAATACCAGTACCTTTGAGACAATTGAATGTCTTCAATAATCTACAATTCAAATAGTAAGTAATAGCTACAAACTATAATTTCACTCCATGCATATATCGACTAATAGCTTTGTTACTATTTGCACACAACAAAAGCATTGATAACTCCATGTTATAGGGTCCAACTAAAGCAAGATTCATAGACTATCCATATTAGGTTTAGAAAAATGACTCACAAGCATCGTTGCCAAATAAGTGGAAATGTCATGCTATTATTGTTTCGCATAATGTGTCAACAAATTGTGTGTTTCAAGTAGAAATCATTTAGATTCATGCATGTAAACTCAAGTACAAAATTCTTTGCATATTTGCAAAATAGATATTATGCATGGATTCAACATTATCCAAACATTACAATCATATGTCATCACTAGATTCATTCAAGAACATTAATTATACATCTAAGTCAAAAAAGATAATTCCATGTGATGCCTATATGATCAATATTAGAACTTTGAGATACTAATCGTTGATGCTCATGGTTGCCTTCGATGTAATTGAGGGTGATTATGGTTGTCTTAGATGTAATTTATATAAAGTATTCAAATACTTGTTGAAATAACATATTTGTGAGCTTCTAATTGTACATTGCCATGCCATCATCTGAATTGAACAAAAGAGTTATTAGTTGAGGATCTAACGCAGCTCTCTTCGATCACAATTTGCCATCAACAGAAGGAGAATCGATGAAGGAGATCAAGGATCAAGAGATAGTGGCTGCAAATTTTATCGAGGCACACTATTGTTGAGGTACTCTTTTTAAATAAATGGGAGAGTCAAGGGGAAAATAGAAAGAATGGGAGTATTGAGGAGTCTGTTGAGTTTCGATTGGTCCATGTAGGAGTAATATATTGGCCCACATAGAGCCTGCGAATCGAAATAGGTAAGTGTTGAGGATCTATATACTTTGGATCAATTTTCAAGGTCGATAAGAAAGTGCATTGCTGGTCAAAATAACAATGCTAGGTCGGATTGACTCAATAGCTGAAGGAATGATAAATTTAGTTGAACAGGGTCAAAATAATCACCAATTGATCCAAGATTGAAAGAGGTTTTGCAGTTCAATAAGGCTTGAGTTAGCTGAAGGTTTTGATATGGGACATGGCCTTAAAATGAGGGGTGTCCTTTGAAAGAAAAGACAACTTCATAAAATGCAAAAGTGTCTTGAAAGTGTCGATAGCTGCCCTAAACTCACATACATTTGGCCTTTGATTCACATAGCCTGCCTTAGAGAGCTTTCAGCCATTGATAATGTCAAAACAAAGATAAGGACAAGGGGGATCAACAGAGGCTTATTTTCACCAGAAAGCAACTTGAAAGTGGTCGTACTCTTGTCATCTACAATATTTAGAAGGAATCAATGCTACATTTGGTTTTGCATTTGAGAGGCGGTATGTAGATCTTTGTGAAAACTTTGACATAGAAGACTCAACATCTTCGATAGGACTACCAAAGCCATATTACAAAGTGTTGGTGTTTCAATAAAGTATTTTAATGTATAAAAATGCTCAAAATATTATTCTCATGATACCTCTTCAACAGTCAACTGGTTTATCTTATCGCCAAGAATACGTTGCCATGATGTGGATAAATGAAATTGCGAGATTTTTTTATTGTACTTTTCTACTGCAGTTAACTACTCTCACATTAGGGGGTTCTTAAAATTAAAATCAAAATTTCTTTTTCATGTAAAAAAATTCAATTTTTAATGCTTGTTTTGGCATAAGTTATTCACCAAGATAGTTGATCATTCCACTAGAACATACCATTATACTGCCAGTAGATGCTTGCTGATCCTAATAAATTGGTATTAGGTAGCCAAAATTTAATGCTATATTTTTGGTGCATATGCAATAGCATGTATATGCTTGTGCCAACAACCCTTGTCACCTAAATTTTTTTACCTGATCTAGATGTTGGATATTTACATCTTTTTTGTGTATTCTAATCAAAGTCATGCCATCACCAAAAGTTTATTGAGTTTCACAAACAATAAAATATGCAAGAGCCGAGATTAAAAATTCTTGATTAGGATTGAGTTATCATCTTGGGCATTGCAATCTACTTAAAATATGCACCTGTAATTGGCAACATAATATTTTAAGGATAATTTAGGAAAAAAATGAAACTGCTTGCAATTTTTTGCACAATGTCTCAAGTGGATTATATGAACGAAAGCCAGAAAATTCTTTTAAAAGTACATGTTTGATCTTTGTTGTTGTATTAATTAGTATTTTATGGAAGAACACTATTCCACACTGTATTGATAAGAGGTTGTTGTTTCCATGGAATTTCCGACATATAATTGCTTAACATTGGTGAATTGAAAGATTGTCAAGCTTATAAATTTTACCTCATATCCAAGAATACATCATGGAACAAAGATGCTAAAACTTCTAAACAATGAATGCACTAGAGCAAACACATGAAGGCCACAAGAAAACATAGAATTCCCAACACCATGTAGCTTCTTGAGCAAAGTTCCCATTTGATGTCTCTTGGCTTTTAATTATCGTCCTGAATTTTGCATGTATTGTTGTTGATCATAACGATATCAATGAAGGCCTCAATTAGGAACTCAAGCTTTTCGCTAAACCTTCAGTTTTACTTTCACCTACTGTTAGATTAACCAAATATGACACTTACACAAGCATATATTTCCACCATGGCAACTTCCATAGGTAATGAGCATGTGTAACAATTGAATCATCTAAAGTGTCTTGTCGACCTTACTTTTCATTGATTGCATATGTGAATCATGCCAAAAAATAGATTGGATGCCTAGGTAACTTTTTTATTTTGTATAGGATTGTTCAACTCAATTATTTTCATTCTCTATGTTGTGTAGTCCTTAGAATAATATTTTTTGTTTGTCTTTGTGGGGTGCTTGTATTTCCTAGACTTTATGGGTTTAGCCTAAAGAAAGTTGTATTTTTTCCATATTACATAGTTGTTTTGTATTGTTAAAATAAATTCCTTTGCACAAATGTAAAAGTGAGGATAGGTTGCTCTTTTGGCTTTATAAATGTTGGATCATTACTTGATTTATGGTAATGATAATGATAACACAAGATGTTCTAATGGGTGACAAGTAGAAAAAGCTCAATTTGAACACAAAAAAGCTCGCCTTCAAAAGCTCAACCAAAAAAGCTCGCCAAAAAATCACACCCTTATCACCGCTATTGCTTTGTGCTTGTCATTCAGCTGGCTATGATACTTTCTGAACTCAATCCAGCTATCTTGTTGCATCTTGCACTTGAATGATCTTCACATCATCAAACTAGCATAATGAATGAGAGAGAGTTTCGAGTATGTGGTTATCACCGCTTTTGCTTTGTGCTTGTTGGCTATGTACTTGATACTTTATAAATTCAATCCAACTGTCTTGTTGCATTCATATATTATGTTACTATGAATGTATGTTTCTCCAAGTAACTGTTCCATACAATCTTGCCACTAGTCTTTACTCTAGTATAATTGTCTGAACTATAATGCTTCCACAATTAATATTGTAAATGAATTTGTACTTTTCTACGTAATCAATCGTATCGATTCTGATGATTTCAAAGTTAGAATCAATCTTGGGAGGTGGTAAAGTGCTATTAGAGCTACACTTGGAGCTTGAGGAAATGTATGTGAATTGCTTTGGGCGCTATTGCATTTCGTTGTATTAAATCATTAGGTCTTAATTTTTCAACCATCTATCCCATTTTCTCCAAGAAGAAGCTGAAAGAATGGGAGAAGTGACGGGAGGAGTGGGATTAAAAAGAGAGAAAGTGGCTAGACTGGCTTGGTAAGAGGGATCTAGAGTGGTCTGTTAGAGGGACTATGCTACCATGAATTCCCAAAAGGAAACTTTGAAATATGGAGTCGTGGGTCCAAAAGAAGAGAAGAGATAAGGAGTGAATATAGGAGTACCAAGAAAACTTGGAGTAACAAATGTTGGAGTGGTAGTATCAACCACGTTGCGTGCAGCCTCCTAATTAAGGATCTTTCAAATTAGGGACTCTCTACGACAAGGCCTAGCGGAAGGAGCTAGAGAGGCCACCTCGGGTGCATCCTCATTGTCGTAGCCTCCATAACAACACACATTGAGGTGGATCCTAAAATGGTTGCATTTCCAAGAATGTCAAGAACTGGCACTGGCAATCTCAAAAAGGGAGAGGGGGATGCCACTCATGAAAAAGGGTTGCACCCTCACGAAAAGTTCTAGATCGAATCTCTTGAAAGCTAGAGCTAGATCTAAAGTAATCAACTAGCCTACTAACCAAACCTCCAATTGAAGCCGTCTGTCAGGCCCTCAATGACCTTGTGATTGTCTACCTGTAGTGAGGATAATATGTTGATGTATGAGACTAGCTCCTTCTCGCTCATGTGGAACTAAAACGGGATGATCCATGACTATGGCTTGATCCATGATTGAAAAAGTCACCAGACATAATTGATGGATGGCTAGATGTTGCATGCAAACAATGGATTAAAGCCATTTATGTATGGGAGAATGGATTTTTTAGTAATCTTTCCAACGAGTAAAATAGATGTTCAATAAGTTGATGATGATTTATGGCGAGGACATAATTGAGCATTATTTTTACTCTATGAAAATTTCACTAAAAAAAGTCTTTGCCAAGTGTGTACATGATTGGAGACGCATTTTACTTTATAATTGAAGTTTTTTTACGCACTTTTTGACTTTTTGTAGGCCATAATATATTCCAACTTCTTCAAGGACTCTATATGGGCCATAATTTGCTTGTTGAGATTTGTATGTCGTCATGTTACTTTAAAAAGTCAAAATTAGATTCACACTTGTATTATGGTCTTGTGTTTAAGAGTTTTTAAAGAAGAATCCACAAAGTCCTAAGTGCTTAAGAAAGTATGATTCAATAATGCACTTTGGGAATGACTAAGAAAATGATGTGCCAATCTTTTATGTGGCCTAAATTTTTTGTATATTCGGTGAAGTAATTCCCATGTTTGGGGATTTGCCAACCAAAGCTTGTGATTAGGTTCATCATTGTAATTTCAAAGCCCTTACATGAATGGACTACTAGTAACATACATATGTATAACTTGAGGATCAAGAGAAAAAGTGCAAGTGGTTCAAAGTGCAAGTGGTTCTGCATGCTCCATGGTTGAGTATAAGGTACAAACAACAATTGAGATAAATAATCAAAGCTTGATGACGCATTGCTCACATAAAAAGATTATAGACACAATGGGCCTTGTTGGCACATGATATTTTACCCTCGACCACTCGGATTTTTGCCATGAGAACTACTTTTGTCAGTTAGAATATCTCTAATGGCTAATCATGAGAACGTGGCAAAATCTAAACGCTTGAGACAAAATCCAAGGGTGAGGAGCTTTAAAACATACAGTGCAATTAAAATATGCCGCTATCGACGTGCAATTAGGGAATATGCCCCCCCTCTCTTCCCCCCCCCCCCCCTTTCCCTTTTTTTCCCACCTCGGTCCTCACTCCATGGTGACCTCAACGCTGATGGAAACATCCACGTTTCATGGACCACGATCGTCCTCATTGCTCAATGTCCGCACAACTGGGCCAAAACTTTTCAGCATTATATTATTAAAATACCACATTTGATGGCCATTTGATGTGCATTTTTAGCTACACATCAAAATTTTCAAGTGAGGCGATTATTCCTTCTGTCGGGGTCGGTCAAATTGGCAGCGCTACTAAAGTTAGGAGTACTCCCGGCGCTCCAACTAGCGTCCCCATTGGGCTTCTAGTTCGCGGGCGTTTTTGGCCGAAGCGGGACGAGGCCTCAGGGCGTGAGCCAATAATGACAAGGAAGGTTGAACTTGATTAAAGAAAGAAAGGAAAGCGGGCGGGCCCGGTGGACCGGTCTAATTGGGAATATTCCGTACTGGGGATTTTGCGTTGTACGGGGAATGCCCAAAGAGTCTGACCCGACCCTAGCCGTGGTGGACCGGGAGTACGGTAAAACAGCCTCCTGGGAGGTAAAGAATAGAGAGGGTGCGCATTTCTGAGTGCTGCCAGTGCCTGCGGTGGAGAAGGAATCTACTGAGTTATGGGTGGAAATACTTCAGTATTTTACAGCATGTATGTAGTAACCTTTCCTGTTTTAGTTACTGTGGATGAGCTTCTCGGTACTGGGGAAAATAATTCACTATTTACAGTACATTGTTTACTTTTGTGGTTGGAGTTACTGTGGATAAGCGAGCTCTAACTTATCTAATATAGTGCGGATAGAAGATTCTATCCTTCTCTCTTGCTCTCTGGATCCATCAATCCATCGGCAGGAACGATAACGGTGTCATTGTGGGCAGGGATTGTGTGGTGGGATCTTCACTGTCCTGAGCAATTGATACTATTCAGATTTGTGGCAAGATTAATGCAGGGAATGGTGTTAGCGCGGGAGCTTCACCTCATGTTTTGGTATTGCTCCTCTCGTGTTTGGTTTTTTGATGAGAAAGCAGTGATCGAAGGACGTTAATGCTGGTTTGAGTGATGCTGTGGACTCGCCTAAGCTGGATCTAGATGTGTGGAGATGTATGAGTGGGTTGAGCAATGTCAAACGAATAAGCTGCTAGAGGGAAATTGAAGCACCTTGTTTTGACGATTTTCGTTCCTGGATCGAGAAGTGCCTCGAGATTAAGGTTCGACATTTTGCAGCGAATGACAAGAATTTAAGGAAACAAAAAAAATCATAGAAACAGAACGCCTACTGCAAATCCATTTTATTCTTAAGTTTTACTGATGGACTGGGGATGTGCATCATTAATAGAGGAATAATAATCAGAATACACACTTGAAGTATGGATTTGGGGCATATAAACCCAATTTCTGCTTTAGAATACAGCATTTCAAGTGACACGAACAATTGAAGGTTGGACTATGTTAGTACAGAATCCAAGAAAAGTTATCTACCAGTAGCAGGAACAGCAGGATCTATGAAAATGGTGTGACCAAGCACAACAAGTGTTGAAGGAATTCATGGACAGGGATGCCTAGACAGATTGGTCTGTGCTTATAACACTGAAACATCCTGGATCGCATTATTGACTTCTGAAAGAGAATACAACACCTTCAAAAAGTTAAGATATTTTTCTTTCGATTGCTGCATGAGCTAAATATCACCTTGCGGATTGCGTCCAATTTTGTAGCGTTGATGCCAGCTGGTGATACTGGCTGATTATACTGTGAATGATCCATAGCATTCCATATTACCGGTGAGAGCGCATGTCCCATATTAACTTCATGTAGATCTCAATCATAGATGGTCTTTATCAGCCAGAGAGAGAGAGAGAGAGAGAGAGAGAGAGAGAGAGAGCTTACTTTGGCCTTGAATGGAATGGTATCTGTTCTTTTCAGGGTAATTGTTTGAAAGAAAAATGTATCAGACAAAGAAGTTCTCTGGCACAACCGTGGTTGCACACCGTGGGCAGGCGCCATCCCAACACGAAAGCAGGCCAGCTTCAGTTTATGCAAGTGTGCCGGGAGATACCACTAGAATCCTTCCTTCTGCAGAACCAAAGCCCCGCCTTCGATGGACTCCTGAGTTGCATGAGCGTTTTGTGGATGCAGTTACTCAACTCGGCGGCGCAGATAGTGAGTACTTGTACAAACCCCTATGGCTAAATCTAAACCTCTCTCTCTCTCTCTCTCTCTCTCTCTCTCTCTCTCTCTCTCTCTCTCTCTCTCTCTCTCTCTCTCTCTCTCTCTCTCTCTCTCTCTCTCTCTCAATGAACATTTTGCTAGTCTGTTGCGTCTCCTCGAGCTACAAAAACAGACAAAACACATTCATGATAGTGGTCAAGCAAATCATAGCAAGCTTTGAAAAAGGCTGTGCTTTCCTATTGTCTGGCTTGTATTGCAGAAGATCCTTGTTTCAGTCCTTGATGCAAATTCGATTTGTGTTTTCAGAAGCCACGCCAAAGTCCGTTATGAGGGTGATGGGTGTGAAGGGCCTAACTTTGTACCATTTAAAAAGCCACCTACAAGTGAGTTAGCGTTTTACAAATGTTCCGCTGCATTTCTATTCTGAATGCTCATGTTCTTACCTTCCTCTGTGGCCAAGTGTATTTGAATCTTCATCCTGAAAAGCCTGCCACAACTCTATGAGAATGTCAAAGCTGTTTGTGCGGGTGCGAGTTCTATGTTTTTGACAAGAAAAAAATGCGCCTGGTTGATGTTATTGCAGAAATATAGACTCGGAAAACAGCTTCATAAAGACTCAAATCTGGAAAGCATCAAAGACGGTAGGACATTTTAAGGCCTCTGACATCAATACGTATTCATGTAGCTGACTGAAGTGATTTTAGTCTCTAACAGACGGTCCTTGACTTTGTTTGCAGTTGGCCAAGCTCCAAACACTAATTCGTCTCAAGCATTGGCTTTTCAAAACCCAGAGTAAGCACTGCTACTTTCCTATTTGCAAAATAAGGCTACTCATGGCAAAGCCCATGATCGCCAGATTTTCTTACAAATTACGTGTCTCGTGACAGAAACCTCCAGATCACTGAGGCGCTAAAGATGCAAATGGAGGTGCAAAGAAAGCTGCACGAGCAGTTAGAGGTGACTCTTAATACACAGCTGGTTGGTTGGTCTGTATGTGATGCATATCTACATACGGCAAAATGGCTATGTTTTAGAATTTCTAACCTCTCTTGACTAGCTGATTCCGGTGAGCACATAGCAGCAAATTGCTAGAGCGTGTAAATTAATGAGATTCAATATGAAAGTTTAAGCTTTACAGGACTAGTAGTATTGCATTTCTTTCAAAGGCTCATCGCACTTGAACTTGTTAGGTTCAAAGGCACTTACAATTGCGAATTGAGGCACAAGGCAAATACCTGCAGTCAATCTTGGAGAAAGCCCGTGAAACACTAGCGAGACATACATTGGGATCTGGACTTGAAGATGCTGCCAAGTATGAGCTGAATGACTTGGTGACTAAAGTTTCAAACGAGCAGATGAATGCTTCTTTTGCCACCTCCATGCTGTCCTCTGTACCTAGACTAGCCAACGACCAACACGCAGCAGCGTTACAAGAATCTCAGTTGGTGGAAGAATCTCCAGACGGCACACTTAGAAGCTTTTCTACCTTGAGTCATGAGGAAATTCAGAATGAGGATGGCCAAAGTACTGGTGAAGAAAGACCCAGAAGCTATTTCTACACGAGTGATGGACTTGATGGAAGTGGTGTAGAGGAGAATTTTGCAAACTGCTCCGATCAAGGTGGGCAATCGAACAGAAATCTTGTTGATGCAGGACTGACCTCAGCTCATCCTCCAGAGCAGATAGTATATGGTAGAGTACAAGCCACAGAAGAGGAGGTCAAAACGTTCAGAAGAATGGAAGGATCTGAGAATGGGTGCATGGACTCTTGCACTCCTGAAAGACCTGCTGCCAAGAGAGGAATGTTTTCTGATGACAGGCTTTCATCTCTTCTTAAAATTTCCAATGCTCCAGTAAATGGAATGACAAGAATGTACCCAAATCCTGGGCAAGTCCATGCTATGCTATTGGCTAGCAATTCCAATATAGTTCAGGATTTAGACTTGAATGCAATGGGTGAAGGAACAGGGGTTCACAAGCGCAGGGAACTGGATTTGAATGTTTTTGGTTGGAACAGGTGAGCTCCTTAAGTAATCACCACAGGCTTTTTACTATCACCAATCCAATCCTTTTTTTGGTGATGGTTTTTTGAATATTTGTTGTGTACATGAGAGTACTGGGATTCTGTAACTTGAATCTCATTGGCACATTGTAAACATCCAATGTGCAGACCATTTGCTTGCCACATTTATGTATAAAATTTTGCTTTTTTTTGTTTTCTTTGGAATACCTTGAGCATTCTGGTATTGTTGTTACTATGTAGATGCTTCTTTTATATGAAGTATTTAGCTTTTCGTGTTGACTGATATCCACGTAAAAGTCCCAGGAGGTAAGCATCTACTTGTGAAGATAGTCTATGGTGGATTTTTTGCAGTTGACTTTTGGAGCTCATATGCTGCAAAGCATATGAAAGATTATATTCATATATATTTGTCACAACTCTCAACTAACTTTAAACAAGTTACATACAGTACAGGCCTCAAAAAATGAGCTTATTCAGCACTGAGTGAGTGACAAGTCGAGTGATTTGCACAGTAACAATCATATAATGGTGAGGGTGGGTGATACAAATGTCTCCAAGATGGTATCATATCTTCCCACCATTAGATCTTTGGGAGCCCACCACTTTAGTGTAATGGTGAGGGTGGGCGATACAAATATCTCCAAGATGGTATCATATCTTCCCACCATTAGAGCCCACCACTCTCACTAAAGTGGTGGCTCAATTCATACTCCCCTGGCCTCAAAATGCATGGGCACCAAGCCTTTAGTACATTGAGGGCTCACATGAATTTGCATACGGGACTTGAAAGGTTTTATTCAAAGAAAAACACAGTTTTTTGTAATGGAATTGGGACACCTCCAAGACGTAATCCAAACAAACTTCGAAGCAAACTTTGGAGAGTCAATTCTACTCAAATCTTTGGAATGAGAGGTGACTCCAAATTCGACCACCTTTCATCCGAGGAAGGTGCATGTCGATTTAGAAGCATTTTAGAAATAAAAAAAGTTTTCGTGTAATAATTGAATGTAAATTTGTGGCCCTCCAAAACAAAGCCTTCAAGTTGATACATGTTAATATCTTCTTGAATGAAACCAAAATGGTTTGAAAATCCATCTGATGACTTTCAAGATTGTGTGCTCTAGCTATAGCCTACAAAATATGAATAGATTACAAGACTAAAAGCCTTTGTATAGCTGATATTTGGGACCTAAGAGTAGGCTTTAGCTATTAGTTTTTCTTTTCACTTCAAAATAGAGTCATTTGGATTGTATTTGCATTTGTAGTCAATAGTTTTTCTTTTGATTGGTAAATTGATAAGAGCCTAGGTTTTGTTTATCATAAGTGGATACAATTCACTATCCATAACAGTTAACTTTATCATCACAGAAGTTATATCCGATGAGTGTGGATTCTACATCCGACATTGTCATCAAAGTTGCATCCGACGAGCTTTTGCACAAATCCGACAGACGAGTTTTATAGAATTACCTATTGTAAACCTAATTCTATTCTAAGGTACTGTCAACTAAATATTACAAAAAAATCGAAACAAATAGAGTTGAGTTGAACTAGTTCTCATGGCAAATGTACTAGAAGAATTTATGAGTGAGATCACACCAAATGATAATCCGAATGATGGCGACAAAAACTTTCATCTTAGATCTTGGTGAATCAAAATCATGGGCCATCCAAATGGAGGCCTAATCAATATTCTACCCCTAAAGGTCAGCCTGTTCAACTTGTTCCTCGTATAGCAAGATTTGATAAACGAACACCGAAGTTGGACTTGCCAATGCATGTGAAGTATATGGTGAATATACCGATGATGCAAAAGTCCAATTGTTTTCCATGACCATGGTGGATAAAGCACGGCAGTGGTTTTTCAACCTTGACCATCACGATAGGCAAGATTGGTCAGAGTTAAAAGAGTCATTTATTAAGCGATTCCAACCTTTTGGACTCATTGAGAGTCCATTCGTAAGGCTTAGCAACATAAAAACTAAAAACGATGAACGAGTATGTGACTATATTAAGCACTTCAAGCATCTCAGAAGTCAAGTCCAAGAACAACCAACTGAAAAGATGCTGATCATATGGTTTCTAGTTGGCCTTCCAAGATACGGAAAGAGCTTAAACCTAGTGAAGAGTATCAACTCTTAAATCAGCTATGTCAGATGTCATTCGAGAAGAAGACGAAGGGTCCGATGAGGATGACCATAGAGAGAAAAGAGCTCACCGTATTTTCAATGAAAGTGCTCCAAGTGAGACTAGAGAATCAGACCAAGTCTGGAAATCTCAATTCGAGTTGTTGAATCAACAACAAATGGAGAAACTCAGCAAAGAGTTTCAACAAGTCTTAAAGTCAACTCAAAGTCAATTGCCAGGGAAATTGCCATCTAGTAACATTATCCATAGGCATGAGAACACCTGGTGTCCACAATGTGGTGGTGCACAAACTGGTAACGAGTGTCCGTAATACAGACAGTACGACACGTAGAAATGTATAACCTGTAACACGACAACTCATACCCCATCAAGGTATAGTTACAACCCACGCAACATGCAGTATCCTAGGCTACAACAATATGCACCACGAGGACAAACACAAGCTCAATATAACCCACATCATATGAGTCCAGTACAAATTCAGGAGTTGCCAAGATCACAACCACCTGCACAACAACCAAGATTGGCACTTCCAGGTCCAAGAGGGCCTGCCCAACCAAACATGCCGATCCAACAACACCGGCCTCATGTACATGCCAACTTGGTACATAATTCCCCTTACGACACCTCAGCCTATGAACCTACTTACGATGTGTTAATAACACATACGTAGATGAGGCATCTACCCCCTATCCGAACGATCAATATTATTTGGAGGAGCAACCTAGTCAAGCCAACCAAGAAGGTTATGCATTTTTTCCTTCAGCCCTTCAGAAGAGATGCTTCATATGCGGAGAAACCACTCACTTTCAAAGTGAATTTACCCTAAGATATCAATATGTTGCCGAATGTGCTGATTATATCAGAAAACATTGCTATAAATATTGCCCTAACCAAACCAAAAAGACTGTTCCAGCATGTAGGATATCTGAAGAGCCGTTGGGTTGTCACATGAGCACAACAAAGGGCTTAGATCACAAAGACCCAGCACAACCAAAACCCAGTGCTAATACTTCCATGATTCCACAGTCATACCCTAACCCTGTAGAAGCTCAAAGGCAATACAATGAATTCCGAGATGAGTTCGTTAGAGCCGAACAGAGGATTTTCACTCCACCATCTGCCTAGTTACCTATGTAGGGGCAACCACCACGAGGAGTAGAGGTCCTTTTTGATCTAATACAAGCACAAATCACCATGTCCTTGTACATGTCCATGAAGTTTTCCAAGCCTCTGAGGGATGCCATATTGCAAAGCTCCCAGCAGCCTAATATTCAAGATGAACTAAGGCAACCAGAAAACATTGAAGTGGTTCATAATGTAGACATGAGCTTACTTCATATTGGTGTTGCCAAAGGTAACAACATCACCTTACCTGTGAACTATAAATCTTATCCATCCATACAAGCCATTTGCGATAGTGGGTCTAGCATGAATATTATCACCATGTCCTTTGCAAAGGCGTGGGGAATAACAACATTGGCAAAGCCTAAGTACAAGTTACGAATGGCTGACCAAGGAACGATGACGCCTGCATGTCATATAACTAATCTACATATTACAATTGCGGGTCTGATTTTCACTATAGAGCATGTTGTACTAGACCATCCTAATGAACATCACACCTATAAATTCCTTCTTGGAACACCTTGGGTTAGAAATGGCCGGAGTGATTCAAGATTGGAAGAAGAATAAGATAATTTTTGACGACAAAGACAGGAGAATCTCTGTCGATGCCATGGGTAAAATAAAGTCTGCACAAATTGAAGACGATTGGTCTTCAACTACCTATGATGACCTAGAAAGTGTCGACTCAACTATAAAGGGTCATTACGTGCAGAGTAATGATATCATTAATTGGGGTCATGCTTTAGTGACCATTGATTGCGTCAACGCCACTCTTTGTGAACAAGAAGTTCATGAAGAAGACCCGATCGATATAACCATAAACTCCACTGATATCAACATTCCCATTCTGCCCTTATATATGATAAATGCACTCCTTGTTGAGTGGATATCAGAACACACTTTTGCTACTGAAGTATCCACCAGTGAGGATACTTTTCTTATTTTGGGAGAAGATGAATTATCTGACGACGAGCTTATCTACTTGCTAGATCTAGAGAGATTAGGATCACGTCATATACCTAAGGAAATTAGACTTGCTTCACCTTTGGCTCATGTACAACATTCACAACCGACAAACTCTTGTGTATATAGACCTAAGTTAAAAGTCTGTCAATGGGAAGTACATAATGACGAAGTCCTGAGCCCCATTGATGAAGACTTAGTTCGCCAAAAAACACAAAAAAAATATCCAAACATCTCGCATGCTAAACTAGTCAAGCTTCATCATCTAAAAGCAAACCATTAGAGGACATTCCTAAGATCCCATAAAAAATCGTTGATGATCCATTATATGATGTTCCACAACATTTTATGGATTACATGACTGATGACGTGATCATCAGTTTGGTAAAGCCAAAACGGGAACCTCAACCACCATCAACTTCCTTTGAGGGACCTGCAAAGACAATAGCTCTAAATCTAAAGAATAGTGATGGAGACATAGATCGCTTTGTGCATGTAGGGGCCCACCTGAATCCAACCCAATTACGGGATTTGGAAAAGTTATTGTGCGAATATAGAGATGTGCTTGCATGGAATTACAAAGAAAGAATTTAGGGGGTTCCTCCTGACATTGCAGTGCACACAATTCCATTACATGATGGTGCAACACCCGTGAGAGCAAAACTTTATCGCTCCAACCTTGCCTATCGTGAGAAGATGAGAAGATATTCACTTGATGTTGGTTTCATTTATGAAATTGAGCATACAAGTTGGGTATCGCCAATTGTGGTGGTGCCAAAGAAAAATTCATGTGGATTTGAAGAAACTTAGTGACCAAACAAATAAAGATCACTTTCCATTACCTCTAACCACACAAATCCTCGAAGATATGGCAAGAGCATAAGCTTTTAGCTTTCTGGATGGTTTTAGGACTATTTTTTAGTCCAAATTGCTCTTGAAGATCGTTACAAAATGACGTTTGTTACAAAGTTTGGCACATTCGCGTATATTGTTATGCCATTCGGTCTGTGCAATGCCCCATCGACATTCCAAAGGGCCATGACACGTGCTTTCAAGGATCTTTTACTCAAGAATATAGAGATCTATCTCGATGATCTTGGTGTACATTCATTTGAAGATAAGCATCTCGATGCCCTTGAACAAGTATTCATTCGTTGTCAAAGGTTTGAAATTTCGTTGAATCCCAATTAGTGCCATATCTAGGTTATCCATGGTGTGGTACTGGGCCATATCATTTCTCGAAATGGTATAGCCACTGATCTTGAAAAGATCAAGGTGATTTTGGAAATGCCACTACTAGGCACAGTGAAGAAAATTTATGTTTTTCTTGGCCACTACGCCAATAAAGCAAGTTAATTATACAAAATTGTTACTGACCCAAGGTGGACAGAAGAACGGACTAAGGCCTTCGAAGACCTCAAACAGGCTTTAGTCATCGCACCAATTCTTCGTGTGATTGATTACACTTAAGAGTTCCATGTGCATACGGATGCTAGCATGTATGCCATTGGCGTTGTTTTAATGCAACTTGAAGAATACATAAATTTCCAATCTGTTTTCTAAGCCATCGGCTGGTCCCAGCTAAGGTTAACTATTCCACGACTGATAGAGAAGCATAGCAATGGTCTATGATGTTCAACAATTTCATCGTTATTTGCTAAGCCAGATTTTTGTCTTTTATACCAACCATCATGCTCTCCTATATCTATTAAATAAACCATGCAAAACAGGATGAATTGCACGATGGCTGATGATTTTTCTAGAATTCAACTTTCGAGTTGTTGTTCAAAAAAGATCACAACATTTTTTGGCTGATCATCTTTCACAATTACCCAAGCTGAAGCATCTGATGAGCCAATAAATGATGAGTTACTGGATGCATGTCTATTTCATATAGATGCGATACCTTTATGGGCCGATGATATCACTAGATATCTAGCCACTAGGGAAATGGATCCTTAGTTAACAAAACCACAAAAAATAAAACTCATTATGAAATCTTTGCCTTATCACCTCATTTCGGAACAACCAAAAGTTAGGTGTCGATGGTATTATAAGGCATTGTGCACATGAATCTGAAGTCAGAGAGATCATTGCCTTGACACATGAATGTATTGGAGGTGGACATTTCTCCTCCATGCTAATGCTAGGGCAATCCTTCTAACAGGATTTTGGTGGCCAACTCTATTTAAAGACAACCATACTTATGTAAAAGTTTGCGAGTTTGTCAATGGGCAAAGAACATTCAGAAGGCCGACCACAATCTCCTTACTCCAATACTTAAAAGTGAAGCATTTCACAAGTGGGGTATTAATTTTGTTGGCCCTATTAATCCAGCAGCACGTGGCACACAATCACGATACATCATGATTGCCACCAATTATGCAACAAAATGGATAGAGGCTAGATTAACACGAAAAGCAGACGCAAAAACCGTAGCACGCTCCCTCTATGAAAACATTATCACTCGATTTGGCTGTCCAATAGGACTTGTAAGTGATCGCGGGTCCCACTTCCTTAATGAAATAATCAACAGTTTATTAACTCATTACTTTGTTATACATCGAAAGAGTACCCCGTACTATCCTAGATGCAATGGGCAAGCTAAATCTACCAACAAAACGATTTGCAATATTTTAACAAAGATAGTAGAAACAAGTAGAACAAACTGGGAGACAAAGTTATTTTCTGCTATCTGGGCTTATAGAACAATGCCAAAACGAGCCACAAGTTGGAAAACACCATTTGAACTGGTGTATGGCCAGGAGGCTGTTATGCCAGTAGAATCTTTAATTCCTACTGACATGTGTGACGATAGTGCTTATCAACTCCAAGTTCAGAATAGACTCTTCACGTTAACCAAATTGTGTGAAACACGTCTCATATCTTATCACACACAGTTGTTTCATAAGAGACAACAAAAGGCTTGGCATGATCGTCATGCCAGGACTAAGTACATTCATGACGGTGATAAAGTTTTACCTTACACATCCTCAAAGTCCATCCTAGAAAGTTGAAATTCTGTAGCCAAGGCCCTTATCTAGTAAAAAAAATCTTTACGAATGGTGCAGTGCAGTTACGAATGTTAGAAGACATACCCCTAGATACATTGGTAAATGGTAACCGATTACGGAAGTACTATGAGGATACCTTTATAGTAAGTCCTATGTAAAATGTACTTCTAGGATATTTTTTACCTCCCATTTTTGTTAGTTTTTACTTTCAATTTTTTATCTAATCCACCATCCTGTATATTATGTCCTCAATTACCTTTTTACAGAGTTTTTTCCATGTTTATATCTACCCAAGTTTTTCCCAAAAAACAACAAAATTCAAAAAATACTCCAAGTTTTATATCCAACGAGTACAACCGACTATAGGTTCAAATCTGCATCTGACAGTACATCCGACAACACACATCTGATACTATGGCAAAGAGAAAGACACTCTCTGTTGAGCAACTAGCAGCTATGCTCTCTTCCATTGAGAATACCTGTTGGAGCAACGATGGAGGTGACACCAAAATTGTCATTCGGCTGAGCCAAAATATTACCCTCATGAATGTGACTGGCAAAAAATGTTGAGTGGGCTCATAAATGTGACTGGCAACTTATATTTTGCCTCTGAAAGTGTGATTGATTGACAACAAGAATTTATGCTGGGAATGCACAAATAGTTTGCCTCAGAAGTGCGACTATCTGGCCACAAGGTACGATTATCTGGAAATGTATTTTGCCTCTACAAGTGCAATCCATTAGCAATGGATGTTGGTAGAAGTATTGTCTCTTGGATGTGTGACTGACAACAAAGGTGTACTACCTTTGAAATCAACGATCCATCAATAATGAAGGTCACTTCATAAATGCAATTGTTCCCAGCATAGAAAGGCGAGTGATTCAGACTGTTGGAAATGCATTGTAGGTTGCTTTAGAAGGAGTGGAATAGCTCATGGTCATTGCTCATAATAGCATGACTTCTCAATAAGGTGGTTGATAAGAGAATGCTATATAAGCACATCCCCTTACAGAATGACTTCTCAATAACTCATGAGGACCCTCTCTATAACAAAAACTAAAAAAAAACACTAGCTTGAATTAGTCAATGATAGAAGTATATTAGATTGACCTAAAAGAAAACCCAAACCCTCATTACCCTCATCATGACTCTTGACCTCAATCTTTCACTCTTCATAAAGGAACTAGTGGAAGCTATGAAATAGAAATGAAGCAAGTATTATTCTTCTAGGATGATACTTGTGAAAAATGATGGAAGTCATCTTATTGAAAAAACTTTATCATTAGGGGAAATATGGGCTCAAAATGGGCCCTTAAAGAAATTTCACTTTAGAGAGAGGTTACGTAGAGAGAGAATGCAAACCGGTAACTTCTGGTCACCGTTTTTTGAGTTTTCGGCCTTGTCCGATGTCTAACTGGTATGGTTAACTTCAGACAATAGCTAGTTAAGCATGAGGTGTAATAACTTCTCTTCATGCTCATTCCAAAATTCGGGACTAGAGCTTTAAGACTGAAAATCTTGGTGTCCTCAATGCAAAAATTGAAGCAAGAGTAGCAGAACTTTTGAAATGACTGTATGCTTATAGTGAAATATGAGGCAGGACGATTTTTCAATGCAACATAAACATTACAAAAGTAAGGTATGCTAGATCTATTCATATTGATTTACTGTAGTTTGATGCATTTACATGATTGTAGCTTTTAACAATGGCAATGTTCCATTTGCATGTTGCTCTTCCGATGGAAAGCACTCCAATTATTAAGAAAAATGCGAAAGTTGTAGAGAATGATGCTGCAATAGTTAGAGAATTGAGAATGAATAATCATATGAATATAGATTTGTGGGTGGATGGATCAATTTATCCTAATAATCCAGCTACCAATTTGTGTCCAGATTCTAAGTCCGTAACTCATCTTCTCAGATTTGTATGTGAAGGAAATAGCAGATTACTTGGATATTGTCAAAGGTTGCGTGATATTGGAATGCATAGCATATCTTGTCTTAATCAACAATTATAGTTTGCTAATCAACAATTGCAATGTGCAAATTAGCAATTGCTTCATTATGTGCAACACACTAGTGCTGAAAACAATGCACTCAAGAATGCTATGTCAGAGTTGAATGCTACAGTCACTACTCTTTGAGGATCAAACCAAGAAATGTTAGAATCCATGAAAAAGTTGCGATCCAAGAGTTTAAAATCTGCTGCTGATATAAAAGTTATCAATAAGGCAATGATGAAGAGGAAAAGAAAGAGAGTACCAATGAAGAATATTGATGACTTATAGCGGCAATCAGAAAAAAAGAATGCGAACATTCAAGTATGTTGTCATATAAACTGTTTATTTAACATACCTTTACACCATTCAATCGAAATTGATAGTACTGAGGTAGATCGAATTGCAACATGTCTAGTTCTGATCGAATGTGATTGAGACACCAATCTTCCTCGACCTCAACCATTGCAAGAATCATGGTTGTCATTTCTTTTTACTGTTATCTGAAGTTGCTCTTGAGGGTTTATACTAAAATCTTGATCAAGTGGCTTCCAAACATTTTTGCATTTAATCCATCTTCTATAATACAGCAGCAAAGTGAGCATTTGTTTTTCGATGTGATAATTAAATGTCATTGATGAGTAACATACTCTGCACTCAACTTGCTGATTTTGTTTTGTATCCTAACCATCATCCAACAACTCGGCGATTATTTCAGCACTCAAGTCCTTACAAATAACCATTGTCTTCGTTCTCCAAACATTGCATTTAAAAAAAAAATTAAACCAACTTAATCTATTATTCTTTGATCCAGTGCTACATTTTAATATACTCTGAATATCAATATATAGCCTAAATCGAAAACTTTCTAAAATTGCTGCATCAAGAGAAATCCATTCCTCACTCGAAAAATCTGGTAGAGGATATGGCTCTAATCTACCAACTAAACCATTTTTATCAGAAAAATAGGTGTGATCATAAAAGAAAACTCTTGACTCTAAAAGTGATTTTGGAGAACGACCTTTATATTGTAATATATTGATATCCGAATGTATGACATCGATTATTCCTACAATCGATTGAACTGTTTGCCATTCAACGAAATTTGACGGATACAAATATGCAAAACCAACAAAAACATCACAAGAAAAATATAATTTAAAGAAAATGCTAATTCTAAAAAAATTAAATCTGAAAACTTACAATTGCATTTTCTTCTATCATTTGGATTTAAATCATGAATGTTGAGCTCATTGTGAGGATAAGCATGCTAAACTAAAACTTCCGTGATAGATTGATCGGTAGGTGATACTTTGAAATCCATTATCCTACCTTTCCAAGAGCTTCTATATATGTTATCTGATCTTTTTCTTTTTCGAAATGAGCCTTTTGCAGAGGGATGCATCAAGATCCATTAATATTTTTGATATATTCTTGGTATCCATTGATCTTCTGCATTTTTTTCATTGCAAATATTGATTGCATCAATGGTTCCTCTTGGTCTTCGATTATGTGTAGCCATTTGTCAAAAATACGTGTATGCAAGTTGAGAACGAAGAGAATGTAGAGGTTGATTTGACGTCAGTAGTCGTAAACTATAGTTAGCTAATCCTTGTAGTTTAGGAAACAATGATGAGCAGCATAAGAGTATTTGGGTAGTAACTGTGGTCCAATCACAATTGTTTGTTCTGCCCGAAATCATGAAAATTTGGCCGGGAAAGTTAAATACAATTTCCGTCCGTCAACCACTGTTACAGTTCGTCACAGATGGACACCATTCATTGGGACACATAAGCGTTGAAAGCGTGCGAAGTCAAAAATAGCATCTTGACAAAGGGCCCATTTTGAGTTCTTAATATCTCCTAATGGAAAGTCTCAACCCAAAATTGGTGAAAAGATATGACTCCATATTTTATCACACATAAAGTATAAATAGGATGATATAAGGTATGATCAATTTGTCAAAACAAATTATGATCAACAATATCTATCTTATGCATGATGAAAGGATCAAAGGAGAAAATAAACATCCAAGAGCAAGAGAACTCAATCTATGACGGAAAGTGGTAAGCATATGCAAAAGGAAGTGAGCATTAACTCCTATCACTCAAACAACTAGCCTCTCTCAGGCAAGCAAGCTCTCACAATACAAAGCAATCACAAACCCCAAGACCATACTCAACACATTATTGCAAGAAATCTTCTAACTCTCTCTATTTGATTAGATTCAAGACTCTAAGGGGAGGGTAGCCAAATTCCAATGGTCCTCCTTCAAGATGGGGTTTTGCCAATCTTCATGCACCTCATGCCCTTCAAGCCCTTCCTGCCACATGTCCATCCCTCTTTGAAAGGTTGCCCAAGTTGGAAAGTCCTCCAAGTTTGCTTCCCATTAAATAGCATGTGCTTTGGTGGGTGGAGGTATTGAATGTTGGTCTAGGTCAAGTCTTTTAAGCCAAGTAGTTTGTCCTCATCCTAGGTCTTTGTGCTTCCAATGCCCTTTTTCCATTATTATCCAAATGTTTGGGTGGTACCCTTTGTCAACCCCTATGGTTGTAGATGACCTTTCCTTGGTTTTTCCAAGAAGCGTGCATAGGTTGGCCGTTTTGTCAGTTTTTTCTCTGCTAGGTTATTGGCTTGGACCGCACATTTTGATTAGTGCTCAGAATTTGTAGATACTTTGTTGTTAGGCATTTCTCAATTTCTTGACCCTATCTCATGATTTTTTGGTCCCTTTGTCGAACAAATACTTCTCCTTTTGTTGGTCATTCTGTCTTTGTCTTTTGCGGCACTCATGACTTGGGATTTCTTTGGTAGACCGGTTTCCTTGAAAATAGTGCGAAGATGCAGGCTATTTCAACTTGCGCAATTGGCCAATTCTAAAGTCATGAAACATTTTTACATGTTGTTTCTAAGGCCACAAACTTTTGTCTAACTGCATTCAGGGCGGGTTGGGACCCACTTCTACATGAAAATTTAATGCCGATTTTTTCCTAATACCCGAGTTTTACATAACAATTTTTTATAATTTTCTAAAATTAGACTTCAATATTACTTTGATTTTCCTTGCAAAGGAATCGGCTAATAGCCTCACATACCTGTTGTTTGGTCGTGATGTGCATGAGTTTGCTCTCACACATAAACACTTCTTTCGCTTTTGAAGTGTATATGTATGTGTATGTGTATATGTATAAGTGTATATGCATATGTATGGTTATGTATATCTATGGTGTATGTATGTGTGTGTGTATGTGTATGTCTATATGTGTATGTGTATGTGCATGTGTATGCGTGTGTATATGTGTGTGTGTTTATGTGCATTGTATGTGTGTGCATGTGTATTTGTATGACTATGTGTTTGTGTGTGTATGTGTATGTCTGTACATGTGCATGTGCATGTGCATGTGTATGTGTATGTGTATGGTATGGTATGTGTGTTGATCTGCATGTGCATGTGCATGTGTGTATATGTATTGTACGTTTGTGTACATGTATGTATGTATATGTATGTGTATGTGTGTACATGTGTATGTTTGTGTGTATATGTATGTGTATGTGTGTATTTGTATGTATATGTGTGCATGTGTATGTGTATGTGTGTGTATGTATATGTGTTTGTGTGTATGTGTATGTGTATGTGTGCATGTATATGTGTCTGTATCTATACATATATGTGTATGTATGTGTATGTGTATGTATATGTGTATGCGTATGTATATGTATGTATATGTGCATGTGCATGTGCATGTGTATGTGTATGTGTGTATGTGTTTGTTTGTTTGTGTATGTGTAGTCAAAAAATAAACTTGTATGTGTGTGCATATGTATTGTATGTATAAATAGGCAAAGAGTAGGGTCTAGGTGTGACATAGGGAGAGTAGGGTGGGTTAACAACAATTTTACATTCTCTCTCTAAAACATCTTTAGTATATATGATATTTCAAGAGAAAAGGTGAACACATTAGTTATGGAGATAGGAAAAGCATAAACACACATATACATAATTAACCTAATGGATTATTTTAGGCAAATACATCACACTATGTCTTCATTCACCGTCTAGTGCAGTACAAATTAAAATTCTTGTCACATAGGATCATAGATAGACATGTATAAAAAACAACTCAGTAAGCACTCTCCAAGCTCAAACTTCACATAGCAAGACTATATTTTTAAAAAACTCATAAAATTGTACATAAAGGATTTTTGGTGGCAACCCATGGCCAGGGTTGCCGCTGACGAGATGTGTGTCTCATTGACTGCCTCATCATATGCACGATTGGTCCTAATCTCATGAATGGACCCACAATACAATGATATGGTAAGCCTACTTTTATTTTAACTCTCTCTCTATAAGTAGATTTTACTTTTTATCCAAACTTATACATAGCACGCTTTGAATACAAAAAGCTTTAATCTAAATCTATCAAACTTTTCTCTAAACAAGAATTTACTAAGAATATCAACTAGTTGTTCCATTGCTTCATGTGAGAGGGACATGATCTGACTTGCTTCATGAGGCAGGATACATCATCGAATGATATAGACCAGTCGTGGGCATGACACATATCTTCTCATGCACAATTGGTTCATAAGAGACAACAAAAGGCTTGGCATGATCGTCATGTTAGGATTAAGGACATTCGTGATGGTGATAAAGTCCATTACACTTAGTCAAAATTCCACCCCGGAAAGTTGAAATTTTGTAGCCAAGGACCTTACATAGTAAAGAAAATCTTTACAAATGTTGCATTACAATTAGAGACATTAGAGGGCATACTATCGTAACTTACCAAACCATAATATCAGTAAAAATGTAGTATAAATGATAATCATTCCCATTGGGAGCATCATACAGAGGTATTCTAGATCTGTCATTATTGGTGAGATAAAAAGATTTATCTTTAAAGTCTAGAGAAATGGAAATGTAGAGCTAGTTGTTTGGTGACATTTTTGAGTAGGCAGCCAGTACCGCCATTGAAAATGGTACAAACAAACACCAAGTAAGATACTCGGACAGCTCAACCAAGAAATCCAGATTTTGAAGAAGTGTGAGAACTCGGACTGATTAGACATCCCCACAGCATTAAGATCACATGTTTCACAGTTCAAATCTGAACTTAGCCAAAACAAGAATGCCACAAGGCCAAATGATTGTTGCAAGCAATGCTTACAATGAGCTACATTGACCGTCAACATTTTTCATAAACTTGCTACTCACTTATTCTAGCAAGCAGTTCCAAACACAGCATAGTTCGATTAATTACTGGGTTTAGTTCTAATTAAGCCTGGTGTAAACCACAAGGAGGTGACACGTGGCCAGTCTCCTACCACGTTCATCAAAGTAAATGTTTATCTGATGGTCGAATATTTATTTGTCTGATCCTTGAAGTTATCTCCATGGCATTCTTCTATGGTTGAACATTTGTTTATTTGACAGTCCAACAATGCTAGTCTTTCAAAGAATCAACGATTTGTCCTTCAGAAATGTATTGGACTTGCTTATGAAACTAAGACTAAACCAGTTAGAATGATACTACGCTTAGGACCAAATATAAGACTGCAAATAACCTTCAACACTTCATGACTTTCAGCAAAGTTTGATAGACATTCCGTGATGGAGATAGCAGACTATTAGAGAAAGTATTATGAATATCTGCTATTCGAATTCGTAGTACTAGCTTTGATGAAAAACAAATATCTTAGTTCGAAATAATTGTAGTAGAGTCAGGCGCTAAGCTCAGATCCATTTGCCATCTGTGGAATGATTCATTCTCCAGACAGGCAGAAGTTCACAAGAAAATCCACTGGAGTAGCTCTTATAATTGCACATTATTGTGCGAACCATATGCAATGGCCTCAGGCTCAGCAAGCTTCAAAGAGAGAGAGAGACCTCGAACGTTCATCATTTTTCTCATTCGAAAAGAAAGAGAGTAATGCGTCTGCTATACATATGGCCTCCTTTCCTTGGAACCATTTGCTGACAGCTAAGTGGAATAAATAGCTTGTTTGCCTGAGCAAGATAGCTCGAAGAAGATATATTTGCTGAGAGGAAAAGTTTGGAAACTAACATTACTGATTCCGATAAGTGCCTTGAAGAATAGATGGTCGAACGAAGCGTCAGCGTACAACGACAACAGTCTTCAAAACTGGCTTCAAATGCTAACTGCATATAGTCATAGAAAAATCGCTGCTGGATAAGCGTTGCAGGCTGTCTGCCTGGCTTCAAATGTAAAGGGAGAATGACAATTCGAATAGTATTCGAAGGAAGAGCACACTTCCAATGCTCCGAATAGAAAAAGTGAGTAATTCGAATCTTCCTCATTCGGATAGAGAGACTGTCGCTACAAGAGGCCTTCATGACTTCGATTGGGGGATGTTCATTCGAATAAACATGTTCACAACAGCTAATACATGCCCTTTAAATGTGCCTTCGATAGCCCTTCATACGAGGGATCATGGTAGTCCGACTGAAGGCTTGAAGAATAGCTCGAAGAAAAAGTGTTCGAATGCCTGCTCGAATTCCAGACAGACGTGCAATTATATGACCAAAGGGCATAAAGAAGCTGGTCTAATATAGACCTTAGTGTAAGGCATGCCTACACTCAAACTTCAAAGAGTGCCCTTATATTTTCACACTTAGACTAAAAAGTCTCCAAGGCCTCTTCAACAAAATGAGTAGACTCCACCCATGACGATTTTTAGACCATGCGCAACATTAGGCTCAAAACCAGTTACAACTAAGAATGCCCAGTGAACATATCATTTAAGCGTAAAAAATAAAGCTAGCACAAAATATAGGCAAGCCAAAAAAGTGCCTTTGAAAATACATATAGGACTTCGGCAATTAAAATGCTCACAACCAATGCCATATATGTAATATCTTCATCTTAGAACTGGCCTCAAATAAGCCTTGCCGACACAAACTTATAACTTGACCATGGCAAATAATATCAGGAATAAGTGAGAACTCCACCAAGTATTGCATCAGTTAGCAAAACCACCGATTTTCTGACAGAATGGTCAATAAAATTGACCATTATAAAATTCAGTGTATCACACATAACCCTAGATACCCTAGTGAATGGCAGTCGCTCACAAAAATACCATGAGGATACCTTTACGATGAGTCTTGTGTAAAGATGCACTTCTGGGTTTTTTTTTGTAATTTTTTTATTTTATGTCAATCTTACTTTCCATTTCTACTTGCTCCATTATATTGTACATTATTTTTCTTTTAAATTTTGAATTACTCTTGATTAAATTGTTTTTATGTATAAATATATACTCCAATTTTTCCCAGAATACCATAAAAATTCCAATCCTCAAACGGAAGAATCGAACGCTTCTAAACTCATGATCAGCCAGATCAATGCTACATCAATCACACTTATCTGCGAAGTTCTAGGTAGAAGCTACTACCACAGCCTGTTATGTTCAGAACAGATCTAGCACTAAAGTCATCAACAACAAGGCTCCTTATCAAGTGTGGTATGGACACTGTGAAGATTATTAAAATATTATCTTCCTATCTTGAGTTTGGGGCCATGTCCATGGTGATTTCCACTAAATTTCATGTTGTACATAAAAGGAGTGTGAATCGAGCACATATCCTTCTAGTGTAGCTCAGATTTGAGTTAGATAGGTTCAATTTTGATGACATGCAGATGTTTAGATAGCATGCAAAGTTTTACTATATGCATGCAAGCCACATGCAATCAGTGCATGCAACATGCAAAGTAGTTTCAGTGATCTACACATGTCTAGGCAATTTTATGAGTTGACATGCAGTACATGCAACATACATGCATGCAATTACACATGTGGATCTATGGTAGGTGAATTAGTTCAGTTAAGTGGACTTTCCATGCAACTCCACTTTAGGAATTCGAGTCTCTCTCATGTAGGAAAAGCTGGGCATGTTTTGCCACATTGTGAATATTGAGATTTTGGTGTTTTGGACTCATTATCTCTCTACCCGAGTTTTCTATGCTTGATTTTCTCTCTCTACTCGAGAGCAGCCTCTTCTTCCCATACTGAACACTTAGAATTATTTCTTACATTCATTTCTCGTAGTGAAGAGTTAGATTTTTTCATCAGATGTATGCCATTGTGCTCTTGCCTTAGATTTTTTAAGCATACTATTCTTTGATCAATCTTGTGCAATCACAATACCTCAGTAAGATCCTGTAGGGTGTGTGGTGAAGTTCACACGTGCTAAAAAACCTCACATGGTATCAGAGCTTCATGCTTTGAAGAGACGGGGGTGTATACATCAGATCATCAGTGTTTTTGCTTTCAAGAACTCGGATTTTGGAGAGGGATTCAAACTCCTTGAGAAACAACAAATCTGTGGATCATAAGTGGATCAAATCAAGGCTGATATGATCCAGCGGAGCTCTGTACGGATAGAGAGCTCACACGTGTGAAATCAGCCCTCATTAATGAGTGCTACTTCTCAAGGAATGATCAAAATTTGATGTTCTATAGCTTGTTGGATAGGTATTAAAGAGTAGAATGTGTTGCTCTTGTTTCTAAATCAATTTGATTTGTTTTTAGAAGAGTTTTAGGCAATCAAAGAGTTTGAGAGGGTACTCAATTCGTGGGACATGCCAAAGTGAGCACACATCTGTCTTTTTATCATTACTAGAATTTCTCACCAAGAAGATGTCTTCATCTGGTTTACATTTCTTAGAGCACAGTGATAAATTAACATCTTCCAATTATGCAATGTGGAAGATCAGAAGGGAATCATTATTGATTCTACAAGGTGTAATGGATATTGTGAGTGGAGCTGAAAAAGAACCTGCTGCACCTAATGAAGCTGCAGCATTCCACAAAAGAACCAGAATTGCCCTTCATTTTATAAAAATGAATATTATTAATGAAGTGTTAAGAGAGATCAGTACATGCACCACTGCCAAGGAAGCTTGGAATACTCTAAAAACAATCTATGAAATCAAAAATACTTCTAGATTGCTTACACTTAGAAACCAAATATTTCTAAGTTATCAGAGAGTAGATGAGAGTGCTTCATCATATGTCATGAGAGTTAAGGATCTTCATCAAGAGTTAGCTGGTGTTAGTGATGCTCTTAAGAACATTGAACTTGTTCAAGTAGTCCTAAATGGACATAGAGATGAGTATGACAATATTGTGCAGATTTATGCTGTCAGGGAGGATCTTCCATCTTTGGAGACGCTGCAAGGTGTTCTCATTGCTGAATAAAGCAGACAAGAGAACAAGATGCTGAGGATCAACATACTTTCATTGAAAGATGGTGGAGATGACAAAGCACTCTTCATCAGAGACAAGTCAAGAGGCAAGGGCAAAGGACAACAACACTTCAAGAAGGACAAAGCCAAAGAAGGTGGTGAGGATCAGTCCTCACAAGCTGCAACATCCAGTGGCAAGAAGAAGCTGTCAAAGATCAAGTGTTTTTTCTGTGGCAAGAAAGGACGCTATGCATCAAACTATTTCAAGAAGAAGAAACAATTAAAGCAAGCTAACCTTACTAATGAGGATGAGTGTGAGGGTGTAGAGAGTGAAAGAGAGGATTCATTGATGATGTCTACTTTTTCATCTTTTCCTTTTAAGAATGAAGAAGTCTGGTGGATAGATATTGGGGCTAGTTCCCATATGTCTAGTTCTAGGAACTCTCTCACTAATCTCATGCCATATCTAGGTGCAAAAAGATCAATCTATACTGCTAATGATGTAGAGTGTAGAATTGAAGGAATAGGTAGTATTCCATTGCATGCATCATCATCAAAATCTTTTTGCTTACATGATGTACTATATGTATCTAGATTGACCAAGTGCTAAGTTTTCAGATATTGTTTATGAGACCAAGGTTCTACAGGAAGATCTGTGGCACAAGAGATTGGGTCATCCCAATTTCAAAGCCATGCAATCTATGGTCAAAGAAGGAAAAGTCGTTGGTCTACCAAAGACACTGTCAAAGGAGCTTCTACCTTGTGAAGCTTGTGTGCTGGCAAAGTCACACAAAAGGCCTTTTTCTAGATCAAGTATCAAGACAAAGCAACCATTTGAACTTGTACACTCTGATGTTCATTTCTCATCAATTAAGAGCAAAGGAGGAGCCAACTGCTTTGTCTCTTTTGAAGATGATTATACAAGATATTCTTGGATCTATATGATGTCTTCAAAAGCCATGGTCTATGATGTTTTTCTTACTTTCAAAGCTTATGTACAGAAGTAGTTTCCTTTCAAGTTAAAAGCTTTAAGAAGTGATAGTGGAGGAGAATACACTTCCAATAAGTTTAAAGACTTTTGTGAGAGAGAGGGTATTCAAAGAGAGTTTTCTTGTTCATATACTCCTCAGCAAAATGGAGTTGCTGAGAGAGAAAATAGAACTTTGTGTGAATGTGCAAAAGCCATTAGGCTAGAAGCTTATCTGCCTAAAGAATTTTGGGGAGAGGCAGTTGCATGTGCAAACTATCTTTGTAATAGGCTTCCAAATCTTGCGGAGGAAAGACACCATTTGAGATGTTGTATAAGAAAAAGCCTAAGGTAGATCATCTTAGGATTTTTGGCTGTGTATGCTTTGTGCATGTGCCTCTAGAAACTAGGAAGAAGGAAGATCCTAGTGTAGTAAAAGGAATTTTTGTAGGATATGCATCCACTAAAAAATCATACAAGATTTATTTGCCCTCTACTGACAAAAATGTTGTTAGTAGATATGTGATCTTCCATGAAGATTAGGAGTATAACTTGGATGATGCACAGACCAAGGAGACTCGTGCAAGATCTACAATCATCAATCTTGATGCTGTTCAAGAAGAGGTGAGGCCAAGGCTTGAGGAAGAGCAAATTCAAGCTACCACACCCAGAAGATCTACACGAGCAAGATCTGAGCCAAGGAGGCTCACATATGATGAAGAAGGAAGGCAAATGAAAGGTGAAACTTCCTATCATGCACTTTTTATATCAGATGAAGAGCCTAAGGATGTCCAAGAATCTTTTCAATCCAAGGAGTGGGTTGAAACAATGACCCAAGAATTTGAAGCCTTGATGTCAAATAACACATGGGAGTTTGTGGAGCCACCAAACAACATGCATGTGATTGGATGTAAGTGGGTATTCAGAATCAAATATAATCATGATGGATCAATCAATAAGTATAAAACAAGACTTTGTGCCAAAGGCTACTCATAGATCAAAGGTCTTGACTATGAAGACACCTTTGCACTAGTTGCAAAGATGGTAACAATTCGAATACTCATCTCTCTTGCATGTTTTCACAAATGGAGTATGTTCCAGCTTGATGTTTCTTATGCATTTCTCAATGGTTACCTTGAGGAGGAGATTTAAATGGAACAGCCTCCAGGTTTTGTGAAGGAAGGTGATGAATTAAAAGTTTGTCTTTTGTTCAAAAGTCTGTATGGACTGAAACAGGCACCAAGGCCTTGGTATGCAAGGCTCAATTCCTATCTCATATCAATCAGATTTTGTCTAAAGTGAATATGACCGGTCTCTGTATTATAAGTTTGTAGATAACTTTGTAATTATACTTCTCATCTATGTAGATGATATCATTCTTTGTGGAAACAATGAGAAGTTAGTTGAAGAGACTAAGCATGCACTTGGTACTGAGTTTAAGATGCAAGACTTAGGAGTTCTTCACTATATTCTAGGCCTTGAAATAGATTTTTGGAAAGGTCATGCATTTATAAGCCAAAGTAGATATGCACTATCCATGCTCAGGAAATTCCATATGGAGAATTTTAAAGGCATAGATACACCTATGGAGCACATTGTAAAAGTTCCTATTAAATATGATGAAAAATCCTTTGAAGACATCACTCTTCATAGGAGTCTTATTGGCTCACTTATTTGGTTAACAGTGACTAGGCCTGATCTAAGCTTTTGTGTTCATAAGCTAAGTCAACACATGCAGGATCCAAAGTTATATCATTGGAAGTTGGCTAAAAGAGTCTTGAGGTATATATCTTCTACCTTGGATTATGGACTATACTATGAAGGAGAAGATTTGACTTTGATTGCTTTTTCAGATTCAGATTTTGCAGAAGACAGGTTGGATAGAAAATCCACAAGTGCTTACACTATATTTCTTGGAGGAAATTTGGTTTCTTGGCTATCAAAGAAGCAGGCAACTATTTCCTTATCATCCTGCGAAGCTGAATACAAATCTCTTACAGCCACAACAAAGGAGGTTTTATGGACCAAAAGGCTACTTTTGGAGCTAAAATGTTATGTAGATGAAGATCTTCCAGTTATCAAGAATGATAACATTTTTGCTCAAGCTCTTGCAAATATTCTAGTCTTTCATGCAAGGAGCAAGCATATTGAAGTGGCTCATCATTTTGTAAGAGAAAAAGTTATTGGGAGAGAGATCTCATTGGAGCATGTTTCATCTACAGATTGTGTTGCAGATCTTCTCACCAAGCCTCTACTCAAGAATGTATATATGAAGATGACGTCAAACCTTCGCCTAATTTCAAAGTTTATGTTGATAGGAACATAAATTTTAAGGAGTGTGAAGATTATTAAAATATTATCTTCCTATCTTGAGTTTGGGGCCATGTCCATGGTGATTTCCACTAAATTTCATGTTGTACATAAAAGGAGTGTGAATCGAGCACATATCCTTCTAGTGTAGCTCAGATTTGAGTTAGATAGGTTCAATTTTGATGACATGCAGATGTTTAGATAGCATGCAAAGTTTTACTATATGCATGCAAGCCACATGCAATCAGTGCATGCAACATGCAAAGTAGTTTCAGTGATCTACACATGTCTAGGCAATTTTATGAGTTGACATGCAGTACATGCAACATACATGCATGCAATCACACATGTGGATCTATGGTAGGTGAATTAGTTCAGTTAAGTGGACTTTCCATGCAACTCCACTTTAGGAATTCGAGTCTCTCTCATGTAGGAAAAGCTGGGCATGTTTTGCCACATTGTGAATATTGAGATTTGAGTGTTTTGGACTCATTTTCTCTCTACTCGAGTTTTCTATGCTTGATTTTCTCTCTCTATCCGAGAGCAGCCTCTTTTTCCCATACTGAACACTTAGAATTATTTCTTACATTCATTTCTCATAGTGAAGAGTTAGATTTTTTCATCAGATGTATGCCATTGTGCTCTTGTCTTAGATTTTTCAAGCATATTGTTCTTTGATCAATCTTGTGCAATCACAACACCTCAGTAAGATCTTGTAGGGTGTGTGGTGAAGTTCACACGTGCTAAAAACTTCACAATTAGTGCAGCTGCATGGGGTGAGCGTGAAAAGGTGCGACGTCAGTCAGTGCTGAAGTGACCGTTGGTGATGACGTTTCGCCTATCACCATAACTTGTGTAAAAATATAGTGTCATGATTCTTTCACCTTTTATTCGTCTGTGCGAATTTGCATGTAAATATGCAGGCTATGCGACAATGTAAGTAAATATGCAGCATGAATGGAGGTAGATTAAAATGGGATTTAAGGAGAGTAGAATTAATAAATCCAACACCCCCCCTTAATCTAGATCCGTGAATGCCTTGATCTTCAGACTGAGCAATGCACAAAATTTGCTGTGTGCATTAACACTGAGTGATTTCGTGAAGATGTCTGCAACCATGTCCTGCATTCTGCAGTATGTTAAGCTCACCTCTCTACCGAGAACCTTGCCCCTAATATAGTGATATCTGATCTCAATGTGCTTACTCCTAGAATGAAATCTAGGGTTAGCCGATAAGGCAATAACACTTTGGTTGTCACGAAATAAAATTGTAGGGTTGTACTGATACAGATTGATGTTTGACAGCAAATTTCTCAACCAAAACGCTTCCTTAATAGATTGAGAAGCAGCAATGTATTCTGCTTCAGTAGAAGAAAGTGCGATAGAGGTTTGCTTACGACTGTTCCACGAAATAGGACCGCCGTTGAAGAAAAATGTAAATCCAGATGTGGACTTAAGATTGTCTGTATCTCCTCTCCAGCTTGCATCAGAATAACCACTAAGCTGATGAAGATTGTCGTTGCTGACATCTCCATAGCAGATGCATTGGTCCATGGTAGCTCAAATATACCTCATGACTCGAATAAGAGCCTTTCAATGGGTAATGTCAGGATTAGCCATGTATTGGCTGAGTGAGCTAACAGCAAAAGAGATATTAGGTCTTGTACAGACCATTGCATACATGAGAGATCCTAGTATCGATCGATACAGATACTCTCTCATTTTCTCCTCTTCCTGCTTGGTCTGGGGACTTTGGTCCTTTGACAAATGCAGGTCTGGATCTATTTGGTGAGTGAGCTAATTTACAACTCATCAAATTATATCTGTTAAGAGGTCGGCAGCTGCAGCATAAGACATGAGCATTCAAATCCGCAAATGTTTGATGACTGGAATAAAAGTCTCATTGTAGTCGACATTCGGGATCTGGGTGAATTCTCGTGCTACCAATCTGGCCTTTCTTCGATCAATTGCTCTATTGGCATTATATATGATCGTAAAGATCCATTTGCAATCAATAATATTGCAGCCAATAGGAGCTTCAACTAATGACCATGTTTGATTCTTGATCAGAGAGAAATTTTCTCTGTCCATGGCTTCTCTCTAGAGATTAGAGTCTAGTTGGCTAAGTGCCCCTTCTACTATCGTCGGTTCTTGCATCAAGAGGCAGATAGACTCAGGAGTATACCTTGTGGGCTGTGTGCGTACTCGGCTTGATCTTCTGGGAAGATTCGATTGATAAACCGCTCCTGGGACTTGTTGCTGGGTAGCAGCAACATCTTCATCTGATTCGCTGTCATGAAGTGGGTTGACAATAGACATGCCTGAGCCAAAAGCTCGGACTGTTGTGTCAATGGCAAGTAATGAAAGTTCTTCTTGAGCAATATCCTTGCCTTTGAGGTCGACGAACCGATCCTCGATAAAGACTGTATCCCGGCTATACAAGATTTGCTGGGTATCAGGATTGTACAACTTGTAAGTGTTATCAGACAAAGTATACCCAATCAAGATGGTCTTGAGACCTTGGAAGTCCAATTTCTTCCTTGTGTCCTTTGGGATCTACGCGTAGGCAATGTATCCAAACACTCTTAGGTTCTTCAAAGAAGGCTTAGAGCTTGTCCACACCTCGTGGGGTGTCTTGTCTGAGAGGGCCTTGGTCGAACATCTGTTCTAGACGTAAGCTGCAGTGGAGACCACTTCAGCCCAGAATCTCTTGGGCAACAATGCATGCGATAGCATACATTTGGCATATTCGACCAGAGTACGGTTCTTCCTCTCAGCTAAGCCATTAGACTGAGGAGTGTAAGGAGTGATGAATTGCTGCTCAATGCCTTGGCTTTGGCAGTACTTAAACTCAACAGAGATATATTGTCCACCGTTGTCTGACCTTAGGGCCTTGATCGTCCTTCCAGTCTCCTTTTCTACACGCTCCTTGAAGATTCAGTTGAAGGCTTCTGATTTCTTCTTTATGAAGTACACCATAGTCCTTCTGGAGAATTCGTCAATAAAGGTTATAAAATACTTGGCGTCCTTCAGCGAAGGATTTTTCATCAGCCCACAAATATCTGAATGTACAACATCTAGCAATCCTCTAACAACATGCTGATGGCTTGACTTAAATGGTTTCCTAGTCTGTTTACCAACTAGACAATCTTGACAGACAGGTAACTCGACCTTTTTGTGAGGATAGTTGAGATCAAGAACAATAGACTGTCTAGACATTCATTGTACAACAGCATGATTTAAATGACCAAGTTTATAATGCCAAAGTAAACCTTTATTTGAATGAATTGAAGTACTGAGAGCCTGACTAGAGGCAGAAAAACAATGACTCAACTTATATAAGTATCCATGCCTCTTTTCGAGTGCTAGGATCTTGCCTGTCCTATCAACTACTTTACACTGATCACATTCGAACTCTACTCTATGTCCTAGATCTGTGATTCTGCTTACAGAGAGCAGATTCGTAGATAACTTTGGCACATACAGGACTTTAGAGAGTAGCTTAGATTGATCATTTGCAAAGCATAATCTTACAGTACCTTCACCTTTAATAGCTTGTGTGCTATTGTAGCCAAGGTGAACGAATTTCTAAGTACTGTAAGGTGTATAGGACTCGAAACAACCAATAAGGCTAGTCATGTATTGAGTGGCTCCGGAATCCAGAAACCAAGAACTGTCGCCAGATGCTCCTTGATGATTGGTCATGAAGGCATCATGATCCGCTTCTTGAATAGGCTGTGGAGCTTCTGCAGCTATATTTTTCACTTGATTCGACTGTCCTTTGTTGTTGTTGTTCGCTTGAAATATTCGGCAGTCTTGTATTTCGTGGTTGTTTCGTTTGTAGTATCTGTAGAATAGCTTCTTCTTTGTCTGTAGATTCAACTGTTCCTTGTGCTGAGCTAGTTTCTGGTCTGGCTTTGATTGCTTCGGGCCTTTTTTCTTCTTCTGCTTTGTCATGCTCTTGTTGGTGTACAAGGCATGAGAATCAGTTGAGAAACTCGAGGCTTCATTCCTTTGCGTGTCTTCCTACAACAACATAGTACTAATGACTCTCGAAAGAGTCAATTCTGGATGAGTCGTAATGATCATCACCCAGCTGTCGTAAAAACTTGGCAAGCTTGTAAGCAGTTGCATCACTGCGTCTTGATCGTCTATGTCAGATCCGACAGCGACTATTTGTCTTAGTAGGTTCTTGAACTGATTAATATAATTCTGCAAAGAATCACCATTCGTCCTCTTGAGGGAGTAGAATTTCTTCCTGAGATGTAGCTTGGAAGCTATATCTCGCATTTTGTATAGTGTGCTCAAGATGTCCTAGACTTCTTTCGATGTCTGAGCCTTGGATACATGGCCGATCTGGGTATCCGTGATGTTGAGGATGATCAGCGCGAACGCTTTTTCAACCTTCAACTTCCATCTGGCGATTGTCACGTCGTCCGCTTCGGGTTTTCCTTCTGCACCTGTAACAATGTCATACAATTCTTTTGCCATTAGAACAGTTTTCATCTTAAATTTCCATAGATGGTAATTGGATCCATCAAACTTGTCTATGATAGGATTGGCTTTCCCTTGGGATTCCATGTGGAACTATTAGTGACTTAAGTATGAAAATCTGATACTAAAAAATAAAGAACAAGAAAACAATTACTCTATCGACTAGTAGAGTCTTGTACTGTGGAAGCTTATCAAGCTATGAAAATAGCTCTGATACCATGTTGGAGAGAGAGAGGAGATGAATGACGAACACGAACGAGACACGAACTCAAACAAGAAACGAACGAGAAACGAACTCGAACAGAAAATGTTCGTTTCCAGCGGAACGAGTTATACGACTCTCTTCGTAAGCATGACTATGCCTATCAGAATGAACAGAACTTTAATAATGGAAATCGTGGTCATTCTTGATTATGTAGCCAAGCATTAATGGATGAAGCGCCAGAAGAATAATTTGTCGTGAATAGCAAGACAAATTATATGTCGCAAATGATTCGCGAAGAGCTAGACTGTGCTCGACTAATAATTAGTCGCGAATGATTCGCGAAAGACAAGACCAAAATTTAGTCGTCTATTACCAGAAAGAACAACTAGAAAGATCAGATAGAATGAATGATAAGCATAGCAATATTAACACGGATCTGAATGCAGAACAAAGAGCTGTATCAGATTAAGTATATCATGTATACATGTCAATAATGCGGTAGAGCACAAGATAATAGCGGACGAAACCACGTGCCCTACAAAACTTATTTCAATCTGTAAAACGGGATGAAACCTTAATTCTGACAAGAATGAAGAATCAATGCCCAGGGCATCTACTTCATCTACTTCTATGTTTCTCTCTTCACTCATCAACTTATTCTCTCATTTTCTCAAAATACACAAATGGTATCCAATATATATATATATATTATATTACAGGTGTGCAGATGTGGAAAGTACAGTGGATGTATTGTCTATAAGAGATTGTGGGTGGCCGCAATCGTTGTCCAGTCTATTAGCGCATCTGCATGGGGTGAGCGTGAAAAGGGGCGACGTCAGTCAGTGCTGAAGTGATTGTTGGTGACGACGTTTCGCCTGTCATCATAACTTGTGTAAAAACACAGTGTCACGATTCTTTCGTCTTTTTTTCATCTGTGCAAATTTGCGTGTAAATATGCAGGCTGCGCGGCAACGTTAGTAAATACGGAACATGAATGGAGGCAGATTAAAATGGGATTTAAGGAGAGTAGAAGTAATAAATCCAACAATAAGGCAGTTAAGGATTTTCTGGAAGGAAAAAGCTGATGGTATGGGACATCAGTAATTTTGGAAAGGGAATTCTAGGACTGTAAAAATCTGATGATCAATGGTATTTTTGAATACCTAGTCGCGATATGGAAAAAAGAAAACCATTCGATCAAATGTGGGGTATTTTGGAAAATTTTGAGGTTTAATCTAGATCCCAATGTGGTATCTCATTATCTACAAAATCGGAGGCCCTCAAATCTATTTCTCGCTTTCTTAAGTAATCCTTTACTTCTTATTAATTTCTCGAATATAAGACGTTAGATTAGGTTATATGATTTTTTCCAGCATGAAGTTATTCTTCTAAAAGACTGCTATGTCATATAAATTACTACTTGTGTGAATAGACTTGGAATTTAAATAAATTCTAAGGTTAAAGTGTTTTAATTTCTTAAACCTAAAATCTTTGTTGCATAAGTAGGTTCTAAAAGACTGCTATGTCATATAAATTACTACTTGTGTGAATAGACTTGGAATTTAAATAAATTCTAAGGTTAAAGTATTTCAGTTTCTTAAACCTAGAATCTTTGTTGCATAAGTTAATTGGAAAGATGATATATTTTCATATATTATCTTTCCAGTTAACTTTTATTGAAATTTATAATTTTTTTAAAAGGAGGGGTGAAGTGGTGAGATAAAATTCTATTTGGGAATATGTGGGTTGCATAGTTTTCGGAAGAGAGCCAACTGTGGTATAGAAATGAGATCTGGTCTGAAAGTAATTTCGGATAGATTTAGAGTAAGATATTTAATTGGAATTTTTTGTCAAAATATTGAAAAATATATCTAATGTTGTGAGTAGGGGTCCTAAAAATGCCAAAGATGAATTGAGCTCTTTTGGCTTAGTAAAGACCCATCTTAGAATAAAATATTCAAGGTAGGTAGAAGTAGAAACTCGAGCTACCATAGGAATTGCCGTTTGTACTTTACATGCCACATTTAATGCATGAAAAAACTAGGTGGCACAATTAGACATAGTGAGGTGGCTTGGATAAGTCTAGATAGCTTGAGAGGTGGATCCACAATTCCAATTCAACTCAAAGTAGGAGGAGAGTCCATGGATCTATATATATGTGATGTACTCTCATTGAGAAAATGATGAAATTTGTGTGTAATGCAAATTTGGAAACAAGCTCTTTGTGACCTCTCTCTCTCCACGAGTTTTGTACTTCCTATTTTCTCTCTCTAGCCGAGTATATGATGCTTAGTCTTATGTTTTGTTGATAGATCTTGTTTGTAACACAATAATATTGCTTGTTTGATCAGCTTTCCTATTGACAACCAATGCTAGTCTAAACTTTATAGTGTTATTGGGCTTAGGAGATCAAAAATACATGTGTAGGGCGTCCCACACATGTGAATTCAACACTTTTCAAATAAGAGAAATTCTCTAGGGATTGTGTGGACAATCTGGATCTGAAACATGTTTGAAATTTGAATCATTATCTATAAGTGGTATAGTACAAGGTCAAAGGTTGCTAATTCCATTTTGATTGGAATAGAAGTTTGATCAGAGTTTAAGTTTGAGAGTTCTATATTAATTCAACCTAAACTTAGCTAAGTACTAGGATCAGAGAGGGGTTGATTGAGTGGAAGAAATTATGTAATTAGAGGTAAGTGGGATTGGAAAACTGTTGAGAGTGAATGTTATTCATCTCAGAGATTTTCCGAATATGTTATTTACTCATGAGAAATACAAAATCTTTTGTAGCTGAGTTACAAGATCTCAGTGAGATATGTGAGAAACATATGTGGGTTCTGGAGCAATCTGCTAGATACAAATGTGTTTATGTATTGGGTCATAATGAGATTATTCACATATGTGCACGATTAATCTTGTATGAATCTACTATGTATTCATGGTTACTAGGGTTATTTGGTACGCTTAACCTAGTCGGTGAATATAAGGATATGATCAAGTATTGTTTTGACAGATACTTGCATAGTTACAAATCTTTGAAAGAAAGATTTTCGGATTAACTTATAAATGATTTGGGTAAGGATCTAAATGTGGTGTCAAACTAGTATAATTGAATTCTTCACCTAGACATTTGAGATTTCTGAATTATTGGCGATTAACTTGAGTAGTTGATTACTTTGGGGTGAAGTTAATTGGTAAAACGATTAGTGTGATGTGGATTCACCAGAAGCTGATGGTTTTTTTATCTATATTGCTTGTAAGACGCATGATTAGTGAATCATTTAGGTTCATCAGTTATAATTATGTGCATTGGGTATACAGTATTCTTGGGATATAGTATTCCTTAGTTAAGGAATAGACACAGCTCATTAGTGATTGTATCCCAGAGCGCTCAATTGGATAACAAATCATAATGAATCCAAGGATAATATTTGAATTGATATTCAACAAGACTTTGGGGTATCTAGATTTGATTCTAGATTGTAATCTAAAGTATTTGTAGTTGAAGATGATTGTCATTTTGGTATGCATTCAGTCTTTAATTACCAGTGGTTTATAGACCTTGAAACTTGCACTTCAGTTAAAGAATCTTGTTTGAAAAATATTCCTGAATCTAGTATTTTCTTAGTGGAAAGATTTTGGAACGATTCTTACTCCAGTATCCTTTAAATGATTATGTATAATTTTGGATTTTAGAAAATTATGATTGACGAATCATACGAATCTAAATATTTATGGTTGACGGATCATAAACAGTTACTTAATTGTTGTTAGTGGATTATAAAAATTGTGATGATTCTTAAGTGTGATGATTAGTTCTTGATCTATTATTTGAGTAAGAATTCAGATCAATGTTTTGAATCTCTCTACTCCAGTATTTAATTTGAGAACCTATGGATCTCACAGACATTCTCACAAGATAAGAATTTTATTTGTGGAGAATTTAATTTATCTAGTGGATGTTATTTTGCTACAGTTTATGGTCTACAGATGCTTGAGTACAGTTTTTCATTTGATTGGATCTCCAGTTATCTTAGGAGACATACAAGTCTATTAAGATGAATGAATGTTATTTTCTTGTATTTGGTGTTAGAAACAGGAGCATTTAACTTAAAAGAGTATCTAGGATACTCAAAGTTGAGTTTTAATCATTCTATATCTTAATGATTCTCCTAGATATTCTAGTTGAATGAATTATCATATCTTAGAATTGAATTCTAAGGATAGCTGTACTTGGAAGCTTTTATGAATTGTCTACCAGAGTTTGTGGATAATTTCAGACTGTAATTATGATTATTTTTCTTTAACTTTAATCTCCTAAGTTAGGAAATATTTCACTCAGTGGTTCATGTAAGTGTTTTACATGAAGGTGATGTTACTAACTTGTAGTGATTGTAACCCAGTTGAGAAATTTATCACTTAGAGTACTTTTCAAACTTGAGTTGTACTCCAGCACAGAGATTAATGATTTGAAATAGGTTTATCTCTGAGTACTTTGATATGAAAGTCAGACTAAGGATAATGATTTTCTCGGTTAATATTGAAAGTTAAAGGAACTGTTCTTGTAATTCTTTTATGTTTTGAGGAGCTTCTAAGGATAGAGGCAATTTAAGGAGGGAAGAATGTCATGGCCATATTTGGTTAAGGACCTGGAATAGTCCTAATATGGTAGACCGGCCCTCCAATATTCGAGATTGTTGGTCACGTCATGATTTATTTCCATGTCAAGGCTAGTTTGTGACTAATAACCTTGAGAGGACCCATGCACTCTAATTTGCGGACCGGCCAATGAGCGAAACCAAACCCCAAAGCCTAGCGCCTCCCCAACACATCTTACGACGACGAAAATAAAAGCATGGCCGAGTCGACATAAAGATTTAGATCTATTGGTAAAATAATGTCAGACACCCTTAGAAGGTGCACTATACTTGTAAGCCAAAGGCGCGAGAAATAAAAATAGATCTAAAATTCCAATGGGTCAAAAATAAGAAAAGACCCAAGTAGTTTTTAAATGCATTTTGGTTCATAACTTCTTAAGATAGTGAAGTTGTTATGGCACATGGTCTTTGGGTGAACCAAAAACCCTAACCCTGGCTTTGTCTATAAGTAGAGATATGACAACATTTTGTAATCACTTTTCACTTGTAAGATTAGAGATTGAGAGAGAGAGAGAGAGAAAAAAAGCCTCCTCCTCCATTTTTCTGCTTTTGTGAAGTCCTCCTATTTTGACATTGTATGCTTGCTTGTGGATGAATGAATGCTTGATTGTCATTGCTTAATCATGCTATCACAAATAGAAAGATCATTAGCTCAAGATTTCATCCTTCTAGTCCACAAAATAGTAAAATAGGTGTTAGAAAACCATTTGGAGTGATTTTCCTTTCCATTGCACTCCTCCCTTGAGAAGATAAGCCTCAAGAGGAAAAGATCTAGAGCTCAAGAAGCCTAGATTTGCCAAAAAGCATAGATCCAAGAAGAAGATCCATCCATGATAAAATTTCAGCAAGCTCACACGTGTGAGGAATGATCCTCAAGTGTGAATGATCTTGTTAAGCTTTGTGTTTAGCAGATAAATTGAATCTACATTGAATATCAAGATCTAGTTCTAGAATTTATGACCAAAGCACAATCTAGCATTATAATAATCAAAGAATGATTGCATTCAAAATCAAAAGAGGAGAAGTACAAGAGTTTAATGGATTAGCATAATCCTCTAGTTGAGTTAGAGAGAGAAAGAGAGAACAAAATTCAAGGAAACAATAGTACAGATCCAAATTGACATGGAATAGCTTCAAAGCTTGGTTCTTCATCAAAAATTATGAGAAAGCTTACACATATTTATTAAGATTGGAGTAGCTCGAGGTAGAACCATCTCCTTCCTTCTTTCTTCCACATCTAAAAGTGAAAACTAGAAAACTAGTGACATTTGTCACTTTACATGCATGCATTTCTACCTACTTTTACCAAGTGTCAAATTCTAAACTAGAATTGTACAAATCACCATGCATGTGTCCAATTCACTTTGTGCATGCCTTGCATGTCACTATGGAACACTTACAACCATTGCATGTGTTGTGCCACGAGTTTCTACAAGCCCATAATTGGCATTTCTATGTCTACATTCTATATGCATGTTGTATATGACCAACTAGACTCAAGAAACCATGTAGCTCGAGTTTCTTCTAGGCCAAATTTGGCATTTACAATATGAAACATTACATACACATAGAAAAAACTTTTTCTAAAGCCTAAAGTCAACATAGATGATTTTTCATTTTTCAACGCTCCTCCTAAAAATTGATCTATGTTGACTTGAACATGGATCTTGAATTACTCCAAGATTGGCTCTATGCTTGATGAAGAAATTTTTGCTCAAAGGTTTGGTGAGCAAATCTGCAATACATGATGATGTGTTAATGTGCTCCAAGTAGATTTCCCCTCCAATGAGCTTCTCTCTCACAAAGTGATGTGCAACTTCGATGTGTTTGATCCTTGCATGAAATATTGGATTGTTGGCAAGGGCTTGTGCTGAAATATTGTCACACATGATCAATGGTAGATCATCTTCCTTGATAGCCTTTAGCTCCAAAAGCAACCTCTTGATCCAAGGCACTTCTTTTGTTGTAGTTGTAAGTGCCTTATATTCAACTTCACAAGATGACACTGATATAGTATCTTGCTTTTTGGAAAGCCAAGATATTAAATTTCCTCCAAGATATATGACATATGCACTTGTAGGTTTCTGATCTACTTTGTCACTAGCAAAATTTGAGTCAGAATAGCGAACAATACAAACCATAATCATAGGTTGAAGATATGTACCTAAGTACCCTTTTGGCCATTTTCCAATGATGAATAGTAGGATTTTACATAGTTTGGCTCAGCTTATGAACACTAAAACTTACATCAGGCCTAGTTATAGTAAGCCAAATTAAGGAGCCTATAAGACTCCTAAAAAGAGTGATGTCCTCCAAAGATTTTTCATCACCTTTATTAGGGTCTTTTACAATTTTCTCCATAGGAGTATCAATACTCTTACAATCTAAAATATTAAACTTTTTCAACATTGAAAGAGCATACTTGGATTGACAAACAAAAATTCTCTTTATGGAAGTCAATATCTAATCCTAAGATGTAATGAATTTTTCCAAGATCTTGCATCTTGAATTCTCTTCCAAGTGCAATTTTGGTTTCTTCAACTAAATTGATACAACTTCCTGTTAGGATAATATTATCAACATAAATTAGAAGAATGACAATATCACTATCATAGAACTTGACATACAAGGAATGATCATAGTTACTAAGATTGAATCCTAGTGAGATAAGGAAAGTGTTAAGTCGAGAATATCACGATCTTGGTGCTTGCTTTAGTCCATAGAGACTTTTGAAGAGCAAGCAAACTTTGGTCTTGTCTTGGATAAACCCAGGAGGTTGTTCCATATAAATCTCTTCTTCTAGATATCCATTTAAGAAAGATTTTGAGACATCTAGTTGAAAAACTTGCCATTTGAAAAAACAAGCAATAGAAATGATGACTCTTATTGATACCATCTTTGCAACAGGAGCAAAAGTCTCCTCATAATCAAGTCGATAAACTTGAGCAAAGCCCTTTACACAAAGTCTTGCCTTGTACTTGTTGATTGTGCCATCTTGATTGTATTTGACTCGAAAAACCCATTTGCAACCAATAGTATGCTTGTTGGATGGAAGATCCACAAGCTCCCATGTCTTGTTGGTAATCAATGCATCATACTCCTCCTTCATGGCTAGAAACCATTCTCTTGAGTTGATTGCTTCATGTACATCCTTTGGCTCTTCATGTGAAATAGACTATGCATAATTAGTGGAGTTGAGTTCCACTTGTTTTCCTTTATATCTCCATATGTAAGCCTCTTAGGCTCGGATTTTTCTCTTTGTGATCTCCTTGGTGAGAAAACTTGAGGTGACTCCTCCTCAATTCTCGGCCCCATCTCTCCATGATAATCTTCAAGGGTGATGATGGGAGAATCATTTTGAGAATCTTTGATCTCGGCCTTATCAAAGATGTATTTTTTATTATCATGAAAAATAATATCTCTACTCTCAATTGTAAATGAGGTAGAGGGAACATAAATTCTATATGCCTTCTTATTGGATGAGTATCCAACCATGATCCCTTTGATTGAATTTGGATCATCTCTTTTCCTTGTTTCCAAGAGTACATGAACAAAGCAAGCACATCCAAAAACTCTAAGCTGATCAACCTTAGGTCTCTTCTTAAACAAGGCTTCATATCAAATAATTTGCACAATTAATTTTTTCTCCCCAATATTCAATTAGCAAAGAAGCTACAACTCGGATTGCTTTAGCACATTCACATAGAGATCAATTTTTTCTTTCGGCAACCCCATTTTGAGATGGGGAATAAGCACAAGAAAACTCTCTTTTAATCCCTTCAACCTCACAATCTAACATGCTAATAATCAAAGAATGATTGCATTCAAAATCAAAAGAGAAGAAGTACAAGAATTTAATGCAGTAGCATAATCCTCTACTCGAGTTAGAGAGAGAAAGAGAGAGCAAATTTCAAACAAACAATAGTATAGATCCAAATTGACATGGAATAGCTTCAAAGCTTGGTTCTTCATAAAAAATTATGAGAGAGCTTACACATAATTATGGAGATTGGAGTAGCTTGAAGTAGAACCATCTCCTTCCTACTTTCTTCCACATCTAAAAGTGAAAACTAGAAAACTAATGACATTTGTCACTTTACATGCATGCATTTCTACCTACTTTTACCAAGTGTCAAATTCTAAACTAGAATTGTACAAATCACCATGCACGTGTCCAATTCACTTTGTGCATGCCTTGCATGTCACTATGGAACACTTACAACCATTGCATGTGATGTGCCACGAGTTTCTACAAGCCCATAATTGGCATTTCTATGTCTACATTCTATATGCATGTTGTACATGACCAACTAAATGCAAGACACTATATAGCTCGAGTTTCTTCTAGGCCAAATTTGGCATTTACATCATGAAATATTACATACACATAGAAAAAACTTTTTCTAAAGCCTAAAGTCAAGATCAATGATTTTTCATTTTTCAACAATCCATAAATCCAAAACCCAAAAAGAGCAAAGAAGAGTGTCAAGCATCGCACCCCTCATCTAAGCTATTTCACATCTAGATCGTATGCCAAGATTGAAACCCTTGGTAGGCTTAAATCTCGTCTAGATCCGTAGTTTAACCCCCTCCTCATTGGATTGAATCCCGCTTTCACATCAATACTTACTCACCCGGTTGGAGATCCAAACCCCGACTTTGCCCTCTTGATCGCACCGATTAGGAAGGCATGGAAAGGGTCCAACAAATATAAGATTAGCAGTAGGGTTATTGGATAGTTCAATGGCCACATCAATCATGTGTTTTCTAATAAAAAGAGAGACAAGGTGGGCTTTAACGACATCTCTAGCAGGTGTTGTAGAAGCGAGAGTGATTCATTTTCTTCTTTTCTCTCTTCTCTCGTACGTATGACAGATCAGGTTTTCTACCTGCCCACATTTTGTATGGTGTTTTGTTTTTCAGCGCTGTTGCTGTAGATCTATTTAGCAAGTTTATAGCTATAGCTATTGCCTCGGCCCAGAATGACCTGCAATTGAGCCTGTGCCATCATGCATCTAGAACCTTCGACTAGCGTTCTATTTTTTCTTTCTGTCACACTATTGTATTCTGCTGTGTATGCAGGAGTGAACTGGTGTTCGATCCCCTGTTCTTCACATAATCTAGAGAATTCTGTACTTTGGTATTCACCTCCATTGTCAGATCTAAGGATCTATATCTTTTTTGAGGTGTGTCGCTCTGCGAATGCCACAAACTTCTTGAAAGAATCAAACACTTCGGATTTTTTCTTCAAGTAGTAGATCGTGGTTATCTGGCTGTAATCATCTATGAATGCTAGAAAATATCTCAAACCTGAGAGCAAATCTGTTTTCATCGGTCCACAGACATTAGAGTAGATGAGCTCAAGAACTTCCTTAGCTCTTCTTCTCTCATGTGTGAATGGATTTCGATGTTGCTTGCCTTTCTGAAAGGCTTCATAGAACTCAGCCTCGGGCCTTGAAATCTTGAGACCTGTGACAATGTCCTTTCTGCTCATGTCATATAGGCTCCGCATGTTCAGATGATACATTCTCCTATGCCAGAGCTGATTTTCACTTTCTGAAGCATTTAATATGCTATCAAAGTTGCTGATTATTTTGGCCTAGTAGAGGTTCTCTTCTCTGCATCCGACCGTCAGCAACTTGTTTGTTGTCTTCTCGATCATATGACAAGTGTTGTCGTCAAACAAAACTCGAATGCCTAGATCTGCCATCTTGGAGACAGATAGTAGATCCTTTCTGAGTGAGGGCACGTAAAGTGCTCCTGGCAGCTCTGCTTGGCCTGACAGTGTTCGTAGTTGTAGAGAGCCGCTGCCTTTGACATCGTGTCTGCTTCCATCGTCTAGAATCAGTGCTCTGTCATTTTCAAATTTGCGAAAGTTGATTAAGATCTTATTGTTGCAGGTTATATGAGATATTGCTCCTGAATCGATGACTACATCGTAGTCGTGTTCAGAGTAGCTTGTCGAAGCTTCGTCGAGTATAGTGAAAGCTTCGTCACATCTTTCAACATCCTTTGATGACTCTGCAACGTTTGCCTTTTCAGCTTTGTTTTTTCTTTTTGGGTTGAATCTGCAGTCGTATGCAAAATGTCCTTTTTTCTTGCAGTGCATGCAAGGTATTGCTGGATTACTTTGTCTTCTTGAATCTTGGCTTGTTTTTGTTCTTCTTCTTTTCTTTCATGAAGAGAGCCTTCTCTTGATCATTGCTTCTCTCTCTTTCGTCTCTCATCAGTGACAAGATTAAAACTTATGTCATATCTGGTAGACTCAGTATGAGCATTCTCAGAAGCTGTTAGAACATCGTTAGAGATTTCATGAAGTACATCAACTGCTGTGGTGCTGGGACCTGGTGCTCCTATCCTGATGCAACGAGTTGAGCATTGATCGTTTTGATCTTCTCAACGTGCTGATCCAACTAGTTGCCATCCCACCGTATTGATTGTAGCTGATTGTGAAGATGCATGCTTGAAGCTACAGTCCTCACTTCATACTTCTGCTTTAATCTTTCTCACGCTGCATGGCTGCTTTCGCAGTCTTCAATCTGCATGAGTAGATCTTCATATATGGACAAAACGATGATCGCCATTGCACGCTCATCCTTTCTGATCCATTCAGCTCTCTTCGAGTCTCCCTTTGGAGGCTGCACTTCTGAGAGCTTGGTCACCGACCAAATCCCTTCGCCCTTCAGAATTGTTTTGATTTTGAATTTCCAGATTCTGTAATTTGCGCCATCAAGACTTATTGCTACTGGTCTGGATTGTTGTAGCCATATTGTGTTGTCTGGAAGAATCACTGCTAGGATATCAGTAGTGATAACCTATTTGCTTTGATACCATGTCGCGGAAGCGAGAGTGATTCGTTTTCTTCTTCTCTCTCTTCTTATTCGCGAACGATTTTCTTTCTCTAAATTTTCTTTTGCGTAGAAGCTTTCACAGAATCCCATACACACAACTACACATCACAGAACACATTCTATTCTATCAAAAATCAAGACACACAACACAAGACAAGGAGATACACAAAAATAAAACGATCGTATTATCTGTTTAGTTTTAGAGTGAAATCGTCAGTGTCTCGCTCATTGGCGGAATGACACTCTGCTCTTTTTTGTTGTGTTCTACTCGTTGGCAGACTTTCATGCACAACTCTAGTATTTTGCTTTTCCGCTCTACTCGCTATGTTTCTCTTTGTCTCTTACAGAGCTCTGTTTTCTGATACTTAGTTATGATCCAGTGAGGATCGTTTATACTCCACTGTGTGGAGTCTTACAGGATAGCTAGACGTAGAATCACATGATTAGTTAATGCTAATCAACTAGTTAGTTAGTCTCCGTCATTGCTATTCGTTTCAGTTGGGCGTAAAGCCCGTTGAGCTGTCAGTTGGCAGCGCGAAAGATTTCTCTTCGTTTTTCTTTGTTCCTTTCGTTTCTTTCCGTAGTTTTCGTTTATGCATCCCTTTGCGGTTTGCGGTCCTGGAGGTGTGTTTACAATCCATGAATGATTCGCGAATTGTTCCTGCTTCGAGTCAAGGGACATTGACTGTCACGCATTGTTCTTGTTCGACCTTCGTTTCTTGTTCGTGCTGCGACAAAGTTGCAGGAGTTCACCAATTATGACAGCAGGTTTATGTAGCCAGAAAAAAAAAAGCATTATGTTGGTTCTGTAGAGGCACCAGAGAAGAATTTGGCATGATCAAACCATATAATAGAAGAATTATGTTTGCATTTGTCACCTCCATTTAAAGAAAGTTCTTTTCCAATTCCAGACTCTAGCTTGATGCAGGCTCATCCTATTAAAACCACTTTCAAAGTGGCCCCTAGTTCTAGCCCAGGTCTGCTCAGAAGGACATCTCGAGGGTTCAAATCTACTCATTTTTATGATGGTATCAAAGGCAATAGGAGTGCCAAAATCAGGATTCTTATGCAAAGAAGCTAGCTTGTAGGCTTGGACTTCTGCATTAGTAAGATGAGTGAGAGCGATCCAAAGTTCGATAGAGATGGGTGCCATAAAGTTCACAGAAGGAAGACTCCATAGCTTGTAGGTAGTTTTGGCAGATTTAAACTCAATAGTGTGACCCAGGGTATTTGTCAAGGTCTTCAGTAAAGATCAAGGGGTGAGATGAGAGAGGGGGTTCATTGTGGATGGGTGGGCATATCAATAGTTAAGACACCATTTTCTTTTTTCAAACATTTAAAAATCTTTTGAATATGCGAATTGCAAAATCTTTTTCAGCAGCAATACGTTCAGCATAGCTAGGAGGTCAATAAAGACATTTTCAACTATGATTAGGATATCCTTCTTTCTAATAAATTCCACATAAATCTTGATCCAATCCATGGTGGTCATTAAGTCAAAAAGGCAAAATATCTTATCATCAGGGCCAACAACATTACACGGAGCTATATCAGTGGAAGTAATAAGCTTGTGAACCTCAATAGCTTTCTTCATACAACAAATGATAGTATGAAGAAAAGGGTTAGGAGGAGGAAGGGGATCCCCATTACCAAGTGCAACTGCGTCATGAAACCATCCTATGGACTAAACCATGAAACAAACCTAGTTAGCCACAAAATACAAGTAAAGGTAAAGGTTTGGTACTACCCCGACCAAAAGGTAGTCGGGTTTACATCTTCAAAAGATGCAGAGAGAGAGAGAGAGAGTAAAAAGATTTCACATAGTCCCTCTTGACAAGTCAAGACCAAACCCTTTGAACCCTTTAATTTATAGGATAACAGGTAAAGACAAAGCTGTATAAAGTGTTATAGTACATGGTACCATAAAGCGAAGCAAGTTTTAGGACACTCAACTCTTTGGTTATCATTGTCATGAAAGATACTACTATTGTCAATGCTCCATAGAACCTCTTTTAGTCATGGCCAAAAAAAACGGTATGAATTGATACTTCCCATAGGCAAACACATATAATGTCCATTACCAGTTTCATAAAGTGATTATGAGAAAAACTGAGATTTTTTTGGGTGGCCATTTGCATTTAGTTATGAGCTATGTTTTGTAAAAATTACAGCAAATAAGGATCCCAAAACACTTGAATTGATGAGGGAAACAATAGATTATGATTTCATAAGATTAGCACAAGTTGAACCATCGAAATCCATCAAAAATCTATGCTTGAACCTCACTAAATGGCCCAAATCCTTGAAGAAGGCTTCACATGTGTGAAAGTACGGCCTCTCACAGTCTGAGTACTGTACACCAGACCTACATTCAATCCTATAATCATTAGTAATCACAAGTACTCAAACAATTATGAACATAGAGAGCAATTGCACCATTATGAGAGAAAAAACATGAAATTGCTTGATTGATTTTGGTGAGATATCATCACCTATATATACATGATCCATCACGGTTTTGGGCAGGTATGAGTAGCCCTAAACCTATCCCTAATGCTAATTTTGGTGGATCTTTTATCCCTACCAAGTTAGGGTTGGAATCTTGGAGATCCCTCAACAATGCAAAAATTATCAAAAGTAGCTCCTATTTTTTCTCCCTTGTATCTAAGCATAATTTGGACTCATTCCAAAGGTTCTAGCACTTAGGTCTACTTGAGAACATCCTTATGAATGGAATCCTATGCTATTTGGCACGTGTGACAAGCCACATCATGACCATCTGACTATTTACAAGTCATATGACCAAAACTAGTCAAGCTAGAATTGTGAATTTTTAACACTCCTCCTCACTATCTAGCTTGGTTCAATCATTGCTTTACTAATCACTCCAAGTGATGATCTGAACTTCATAAAAGGTGTCGTTTGAAGTGGTTTAGTAAGTAGATCAGCTACACATTCATTGCTTGGAACATGCTCCAAAGCAATCTCCTTGGCTTGCACCATTTCTCTCACAAAGTGATGGCATATCTCAATGTGCTTAGATCTTGCATGGAAGATTGGGTTAGATGCAAGGTGTTGGGCTGACATACTGTCATTGTAGATGATTGGTGCCTCCTCTGAATCCATGATCTTTAGTTTCACCAATAATCTCTTGATCCAAAGTACCTCCTTTGTAGTGGTTGTCAAAGCTTTGTACTCGGCCTTGGTTGAGATATAGTTTCTTGCTTTTTTGAAAGCCTCACCACACCTTCTCCTATGAAAGTTGAATAGGCACTTGTTGATTTCCTATCCCTCTTGTCCCCTGCAAAATCTGAATCACTAAATGCATGAAGGTTAATCACATCTCCTCTATATAGAATCCCAAAATCCAATGTACCCGAGATGTATCTTAGAATCCTCTTAGCCTTTTTCCAATGGATATTCAATGGCTTTTGCATGGATTGGCTCAACCTACATACACTAAATCTAAGATCTGGTCTAGTTATAGTGATCCACATTAAGGAACCTATAAGTTGCCTAAACAAAGTGAGGTCCATAAAGGATCTTTCATCATCTTCATTTGGCACTTTTACATCTTGCTCCATTGGTGTGTCAACACTTTTGCATACTTCCATCTTAAACTTCTTCAAAAGACTTTGAGCATAGTTTACTTGACTTATAAAGATAAAATCAGACCCTCTAAGTACTTCTATGCCTAAGATGAAGTGAAGACACCCTAGATCTACCATCTTGAACTCTAAGGATAGATCTATCTTGATTTTTTCAATACCATCAACACTATTTCCACTAATGATGATGTCATCTACATAAATGAGTAAAAGTAAAATACCAACATCATCAAACTTAATGTAAAGAGTGGGATCATATTCACTTTGAACAAAAGAAAGTGAAATAAGATAGCAATGTAGTCTTGAATTCCAAGATCTCGAGGCTTGCTGCAAGCCATAGATGCTTCTTTGGAGGTGGCATACTTTGTTCTCCATTGCATGCTTGATGAACCCTTGTGGCTGCTCCATATAGATATCCTCTTCCAAAAAACCATTCAAGAAAGCATTAGAGACATCCATTTGACATAGAATCCATCCAAAATGTGATGCAAGTGCAATGATTAGCCTTATTGTGACCATCTTGGCCACGGGTGCAAAAGTTTCCTCATAGTCTATCCCTCTCTCTTGAGCATAACCTTTTGCAACTAATCTTGCTTTATGTTTGTTAACACTCCCATTTGCATTCAACATAAGATTGAAGACCCACTTGCATCCTATTACATTCTTTTGAGGTCTCTCAACAAGCACCAAGTTTTATTCTCAATCAAGGCATCATACTCATCCAACATTGCTTTATACCATTCTTTGGAGTTCAATGCATCTTCAACATTAGATGGTTCTTCAAAACTAGATAAAGCATAAGAAGTGGATGAGATACCCTCAACTTGCTATCCTTTGCCTTGATATGTGAGCCTTGATGGCTCCACTTTTGCCCTTGAAGATCTCCTTGGTGTGATAGGTGGGTTTGGTGCTTGCTCCTCCATGAGCTCCTCCTCAAAACCAAGATCTTGCTCCTCGGCCATCTTCTTCTTGATTGTTGGAGCACTTGAGCCTTCTTCAAGCATATGCATATGATGTTCATCAAAGATGACATCCCTTGAAACAACAAATTTGTTCAAGGATGGGAGATAGTGCCTGATAATGCACACCGTTAGATCAGATTCCTATTATGTGCACTAATCATAGCCGTTCAAGGAAAACAAGTTTCCCACCAAGTTGACTATTAGTTGAAAAGAAAATGTTTTGGGGGGTCATCTTTCTAAGTTTAACAAAGTAGGGCAATTTCAATTGGTTTACTATCAAAGGGGGAAACCTTTCCATGATTGTTCGAAGAACAAATAAAATAGAATGAGCATAACATAGAGCCCATGTGTGTGTGTGTGTGTGTGTGTGTGAGAGAGAGAGAGAGAGAGAGAGAGAGAGAGAGAGAGAGAGAGAGAGAGAGAGAGAGAGAGAGAGAGAGAGAGAGAGAGAGAGAGAGAGAGAGAGAGAGAGAGAGAGAGAATTTTGTTTATTTGGGCATAAACATCAAAATCTTAATAAAGAGATGAAGTGAAGGGAGAAACAAGGACATTCAATTGCCAAAATGGTAGACTCTCTACTTTCTTTTGATTGAACATGGAAATGAGATACATTGAGCCACTATTTATAGTGGAGTGGCACTTTGTCATATTGGCTATTGGTCAATTTACAACTCCCTAAACTTTTGAATCAAAATAGGTGAGAAACACCTTCTATTCATCTAACTTGATTTTTAGGCCTCTAATTGAATTAATTTCATGTCACAAAGTAGTTCGATCACAAAGGAGCAAAACTTATTCACAATATGTTAAACAAACTCATGAGGACAATTTAAACATTAACGTTCATTAACCCTATATTTCCATGAGCAAGCTTACTTTTCTTTTTCTCTTTTCTTTTCTAAGAAAAAACAACAAAACCAATCAAATCCAACAACATTAAAATAACAATAAGCATGAGAGAGATGGAGGAGAAATAGAAGCAATGCCAAAATTCGTAGAGTCTCCACTCTTATGATTGAACATTAAAAGTGAAGTACATGGTGCCAATATTTATAGTGGAGAATGGGCACTTGGCCTCATTGGCTATTGGCCAATTTCTATTTCTCTTTATTTGAAATCTAAAACATGAACACCCTTTATTCACTAATTGATTTTTAGGTCTTTAATTGACTTAACTTTTATTTCAGTTTTATTTAATAAAATACCAATGTGATCACTAGATTGGTCTTATACACACAAGGTGCCAAATTTCACACTTATTCACTTGATCTAAGATGTAATAACTCTGTATACGTGATAATATTTATGGTGTACTACTAAATGCCCAATAGTATCCCGCATTAAAATTGGTGACGGTCCCATGACACTTGCATACAAATGCTTATTGGCATGACAAACTCTTTTCTTTTTTGTCTTCGCTTGATGAAATATGACACTGCTCTATAGAGGTGAGGCATTCGATGTTTCGGTCATGTGGATGCAGAAGAAACGTCCTCTATCCACCAAAATGTTGTCCAAGTAACAAATTTACTCTCCCATGATCCACCGATCATTGATGCTTTGTAATGGGAGCCAAGATTATAATGATTGTGCATTTCACAAAGATTTCATCCCCTTTGCTTCAAAAACATATGGAAGTCTTTACAAAAAAAATAATGCTTTTTTGTCTTAATGTGTGGAGCTTGTGGTGAAATGCCAAGGAAGATTTCATTCCCTTTGCTTTGGAAACATATGGAAGTCAAATATTTTACAAATCTCAAAACATCACAATGACAAAGCCTATGTGATATTGCCACAACGTCCTTATTTTGTAATGGTTTCTAACTCTTAAAAATCCAAGGTTTAACATTTTTTTTGAAATATAAGATATTCAAGTTTCAACATAGCTATATGGCAGTGCTCAGGAACCTTTTTTGAGTTTTTCTCAAAATTTTTGCATTTTATAAAACGTAATTGGCATGAGCATTGATAGCGAACAGCTGTCAAATGTTCATAGGTTTTTAACACCATTTACAACCATATTCTCCTACCTAGTACGTTATTAAAGATAATTACCTACCTGGTACTAAATTTGCTCAGCCACTAGAAGAATGCGTGGAAGAAGGCTAGGCCACGGGGCCACAAGACATCGCTTTTCCTGCCCCTACCAGGTGTACTATGTGGTCCCTACCTACTGAGCCGCTCTACTTGTAAGAGCAGCTACTTCAAATCTTCTTGCATTACATGACACTACATCAAGCAGTAGTTTTTGAGTAACTATTTTAATATCTTATGTTTTCTTAAGCTTTTTAGCTTAATTACTCTTTGGCATTTGACATTAATATCCTATGTACTTTTATCTTTTTGTACATTGATGAATTTTATCATATTTCGATAATAAAAGCACTAAATTTATTTGTTTCTCATGTCAAATATTTTACAAATCTCAAAACATCACAATAATGACAAAGCCTATGTGATATTGCCACAACGTCCTTATTTTGTAATGGTTTCTAGCTCTTAAAAATCCAAGGTTTAACAATTTTTCTTGAAATATTAGATATTCAAGTTTCAACATGGCTATATGGCAGTGCTTAAGAAGTATTTTTTGAGTTTTTCTCAAAAAATATGCATTTTATAAAACTTATCAGTTTTTGGAAGACGTAAAATCAATTTTTAAATTTTTACAAAGGAAATGGTGGTGCCTCACAGAACGTAATCTGTAGGGCAAATTTTTTTATGACAAATTTTTTATAGCTAACTTCTGGACACCAGAAGGTGCATGTAAATTTGTTTTTTTACAGCCGCCTCTTGGACACCAGAAGATGCACGTAAGAAAATTTAATTTTTTTTACGTGCACCTTTCGACCGGAAGGTGCGTGTAAAAAAAATTTACCTCAAAAAAAATGTAAAACTGAATTCACGAGTCAGAAGGTGCGAGCGGCTCTTCGGCCCTTCCGCCCGCGGAAGGTTGCTGCGCCCTCGGGCGCAACACCTTCCCGGGCGGAAGGTCCTTAGATTCCATTCCTATACTTGGCTAATTTTTCCAAGCACTCCTATATGGTGTAATGGTTATACTTATTTAAATGTTATCAGCATTTTACTTTCGAGCCTTAACAATTAGGGCGGGCCCATTGGATTTACCCTCGGGGCGCAACACCTTCCCGGGCGGAAGGGCCTCAAATTCCATTCCTATACTTTGCCGATTTTTCGAAGCACTCCTATATGGTATAATGGTTATACTTATTTAAATGTTATCTGCATTTTACTTCCGAGCCTTAACAATGAGGGCGGGCCCATTGGATTTACCCTTTTTAAACAAGACAAATCTCTTTTCAAAAGCAAGGCTAAAAACAATTTCCTTAAGCAACAAGCAAGGAGCACACAGTAGACTCCAGAGTCCATGACAGTGCGCAGTGCACTACATGGTTCGGTAATATTAATAAGTATCTTGCCGTCAGATTCCCGTCGGCGCCGTCTAAGGAGTGTATATGCAGTCACCAGTGCAGCTCCAGGCCGCCTATTCCTGCATTCCGGAGCGTGCGACCAGCCAGGCCACTCGTCTTTCACGGACGTCAGGACAGTTATTGTCTTCTGATACACTCCCTCGTCTTTTGAAGTTTGAAGGTTTCTATCTTTTGCTATATAGCTAATTTCTAGCTTCTCGGTTTCAATGCATACGCCGATGATATATTTTTCTGTTTTTCTGTGTTGTAAGAAGAAGACTTGATCAGCTTTCTCTTACGAGCTGAAAACTTTGATCTATTTTAAAATTGGTGTATGTATCATCATGTTTTGGATTTCACTTTACACTGGAGGGGATTATTGATTAATCTCGCAAACCTCATTCCAAGACGATTGTAGCTGATGTTTAAGTGTTTCTGGCCAGTTGAAACTTGATAATTGCAGACTGTTTAAGCTTTGCATTTTGCTAGGCGTGGACATTGCTCCGATGCTGCATTCCCCCATCAGATAAGGATCAGTAAAACTCGTTGGAATTAGAATCCAGATAACAGGAAGGCATCAAGCAAAATAATTATTTTTACTTTGTCGGCTTTCTATTGGAACGAGAACCAAGTTTTTTTTATTGGCACAAAACTAGAAATGGCCCGCAAAGGAAAGGAAAGAGCTTCCAGACACCCAGTATCAACAGAGAAAAACTCGACACGGCAAACCAGGGAACTTCGACTGAAGCTGGATGACAATGCTGACATGCTTTACGACATTTTGAAACATCTGGATGGAAGAACTTTGGCTGTTGCTGCTTGTGTGAATCGTAAATGGCGTAAAGCTGCTCAAGATGAAAGTCTCTGGGAAGGAGTATGTACGATGAACAGGTCAGTCGGTTCATATCAGGCTAGCCAGTTAAGATCTGTTATTCTTGCGCTTGGGGGGTTCAAGCGATTGTACGTTCTCTGTTTGAGGAAACCAATCACGACACAATCTTCTAACCGCGCAATATGCATCTCTTCTTTCTCTTCTCTGCTCCAATCAAGAAGAGAATGGAGCAACAACGAAGTTCATCTTTCTCTTTCTCTTTCCCTTTTTTCCATTGATTGCTATGAGAGGCTCGGCCGCCGTCGCTATGGACCTTTTTCTATTAGCTTCCAATGCAAACCTTCTCTGCATTGTGTGGGTGCAGCTTGCCAAAGTTTGAATGAAGTTCGTGAAATACCTGCGGACATGAAACTTGCTTCGGTTTGATTATAGTTTGCATCGCATTTCTTCTTCGCTCTTGGTTTTACATTTTCAGACTTAGGTGATAGATCAGAATCTTGCTCTCACACGCAGCTTCTTGTTCCGGAAGATGTGGCTGCTCACAAATCAACGTGAGCTAGTTCCCTCTCAACACCGATTACGGAGGAGAATCTTAAGCAATTCAGCTCCAAGGTCACGTTTCTTGAAGTCTTATCCACATGAGAGCCATCCACAACTTCTCCCAGTCATGATCTCTCGACTGTGGAATTTGTGATGCATATTTTTGATTTGGATTGCCATCCTATACATAGAAGTTAGAGATACTTACGGAAAACAAGAACGTCACTTCCTACTTTTTGTGGGGGCGTTTCGAGGGTTCAGACCTTGCGAAAGAGATTTCATTTCAGTCTGTCCGTAATTTGCCACGTCTTTCATTTGGATCAATATTCTTTCCGGGTTTATACACATGGTGATCCATACATTTCATCGTTACTTTCTGTTGATGTTTCTCAGAGTTCGCACTACTGGTTGAGACTCCTTTATTTGTAAGCTAATCAACATAGAATATAAAATTTCCTTCAATCTATCAACAGAATACCCATTGGATAGTTGTTATTTCACTACAAAGGACTTCATGCATCGAAAATAAACATGTTGAATGATTATATGAGTTGGAATCTTTTTGCATTAACCCTTGCAGAAGCAGATCTAATAAAGACCTTATTCATGTATCAGATTGACGTCTCTTGAGAACAATAATCGACTTGCAATTATTACTTAGCAATTATGAAGCTTGGTATGAGTAACTCTAATGATCCATCAAGCTACAAACCAATGATATGCAAGGTTGCTATTTTTGTGGAGTGGAAATGAATGATGTTCATGGTTGTTATTTTTGTTGAGCATTGGGGGCTTTATGTAGTAGGTAATGGCCATTGGGAGGGTCATTACCATAAATAATTTGGAACCCGGCAGCGAGCGGCGAAGTCACGAGCTGCTCGAGGATCGGATTATTTGTGGTAATGGTCCGATCAATTGGGGGGTCGGCTCATTTTGTTTCTTTGACCATCTCTCTCTCTCTCTCTATCTATCTATCGTGCACAATATGAAGCTCTCTCGCCCCCTCCCTCTCTCCCATGTCTCTCATGTCTCTCTTTCTCTATCATGCATACTATTCTCTTTCTCTATCATGCATAATATGAAGCACTCTCTCTCTCTCTCATTCATTTAGATTAATAATGAGCAAAAAAAACGGGCCCTATATTATGCAAAATAACATAGGGCCCAAAAAGTCCTTAAAATTTGTCGAACTACAATTACGTATTATGGATGGGATGGGGTCGGGCAAATGCTATTTTGCTTGGTAAGGATTTCTAGAATTTTTTGAGTGAGTCTCGGAGGGGCCGAGCTTAAATTTATTTGGAAAGCCAAACCGGGCACAATGGCCTCTGCTAGGCTCCTTCCATTGCCCCTTTTCTTACTCGCACAATAGCGATGACGGGCGAGCAAATCTTGGGCAGCCACGTGTTTTTAGGTATTTTTTGTGGCTGCTCGGGATTTTTAAGGCGGTTGCCCGAAATTTTGCACGGGATCCGCGAACTGTGATTCGATTTTTTGCGGCTAGTCATCAGTTGATTGCCACGTGGCAAATCATCTGTTTATTCCATAATAAATTTCAATATTTGCCAGATGAGCTATATATGTGAAACTAAGCACATCACTTGCATGTGCGTGAGCGGGAACATGCGCCACCGTGCGCATGGGCGTCGGGACCCCGTGAGGCTTGGCTCGGGACTAGTGGCTAATCGTTTAACTATGGTTATGGGCTCAAAAATGCGCTAGCGGATCCATGTTTCAGAATTAATGGCTATTTTGATCTGGCTTCTATCCTTTCCAAGAGCAAAGATGTAGGATGGCCTCTGAAAATCAGGTTCGTAGGGCTTGTGGGCAGTAATCAGGTGAGGACTCTTCCACGTACGTAGACAGGAATAGGGATTGGGCAGTCGTGGCTCTAGACAGGCCCTTGGTAGTATGCAGATCACATCACACAATCACCATAGTCACTCCTCAGAAGCTCTCAAAGATGGCACAACAAAAGTTAAGTCTATTATGAAAAAACACTGTGCATATAGCATAGCCCCAAACTGCATGGGCTCAACAGGTGTCACTAAACTGGCCTACCACCTGTCAAATTAAAGTTAGGTCCAATATGGCCACATACACAGACAAACCCAAGACATGCCCCTGAGTATAGCATAATGAACCCAAAATCACTGTACAGGCTAATTTTTTCCTACGTGTGACTACTCGGCTAACCCAAGTAGCCGTCCACGGGATCAGTGCTTGATCAATATATCCTAACGGGTCACGTTCCGATCACAACCATACACAGTAAACCAAATAAATTGTACACTAATTACATCATCACATTTTAGAGTTTATTATATTAATAAATCAGATCAAAACTGATTTCTAACTGTCTCTTTTAAGCTCAAATGTGATAAGAGACAATAATTTGTAGCAATGTTTGGAGTGTCCAAAAGATGGTATGCATGTCCTGCTACTCTGTACTTGACTCACACTCAAGCACACCAACAAACCACCAAGTTTGACTCACAAAGTATCATGTAAACACAATGCTCATACAGAGAGTCTACCATACTCTCGACCAACTGACTCGTCCTCAATCCGACTTGAACACAAGTGGACCACATGAGCGACATGGCTCAAATTGAGGAAATCCCACTGCCACCATGAGACTTACATCCTCCATCTAGCTAGGCTGACATCCTATCAGACATTTACAAGCACAAACTTGTAAAGTTGACATAAATGAGTGACTGAGGCTGAACTTGAGGAAATCTTACTGCCACCATAAGATTGCACCCTCACCAGATGGACAGCTAGTAGACAATGACAAGTCAATGAGCAAAAAGGACGACTTTGTTTTACTGTAGCAAATGCACAACCACATACGACTCCGACTCAGATCTAGACTCCCGTGACAAGGCAACATGCAAGCCCACACACACTCATGCAAACCAACACGAATGATAAAGCGTCAAATACATGACCAAAGCCTGCCCATAAGTGGTATCTTGTCGTACCAACACTTGTGCCACCTTTAGATCCACTGCTATACCACTGGTCACCAAATCAGGTCTCCAACCATGGCTTGCACCTGTAACCAAGATGCCTTCACGTCCAAGCATATCACATAGATGTCCTCATACATCATCCAAGATCAACCATCTCAAACCAATGAGCGCTCCAAGCCTCATCCTTGACGTATCTCCCAAACAAAGCTATGCTCCAAGCCGCTTTGCCCTGACATCCTGTCCAATAAGCCCTGAAAGCTAATCCCCATCCATTCCCCATGCTCCAAGCACAAGAGTCTACCAAGGACTCAACGAATGAATGTACACAAACCTCACCATAGGCTATACCTGAGTAGCTCGCCCACCTCCCAGAGATACTGATGATGATCTGCCTGTCCTACATCCCATGTAGGTTTAACTTTCCATGCTTGACGTTGCCAATTCTGATTTGACCAGTACATAGGCCTCCCACCAAGGAGCCTATCTCACCATCACTGTATCCATCATAGCGTCCAAGCCAAAGCAAATGCAAACTAGATCCACTATCGTGATAAACAACTCACTCACAATCCATAGCATATTAGGTAGGATAGCTCCAGAACCCTGTACCCTCTACCATATGATCACCAAGTATCCATTGCCCGTTGATAGCTCCCCAAGAATCTGTCCACCTGTAGTGCAACTAGACTCCAACTGGATCTAACAAAAAATTGCATCCTGCTTACCAAATAATGATGGATAGAAACATGTGACGCCAACCCGGAGATCACTGTGCATATAACCATGCAGCTCGCCTGATCAGTCGCCAAAGTATTAGTTGTCACTCCCTGAGCAACCATCTCCATTCCTGCTGGCTCACAACCATGGACATGCTGCATTCAGTACATGCAATATCCATGCATGCAGTTACACATGTGGATTCCTGTTAGTTGAGTTAACTGAATTAAGTGGACTCTCCATGCAACTCCACTGTAGGAATTCGAGTCTCTTTGATGTAGGGAAACTTTGGCATGTTTTGCCATATTGTGAATATTGAGATTTTGGCATTTTGGACTCATTCTCTCTCTACCCGAGTTTTCATGTGTATATTTTTTCTCTCTACCCGAGAGCAGCCTGTTTTTTTCCATACTGAGCACTTAGAATTATTTCTGACATTCATTTCTTATAGTGAGAAGTTAGTTTTTTCAGTAAGATGTATACCATTGTGCTCTTGACTTAGATTTTTCAAGTAATCTGTTTTTTGATCAATTTTGTGCAATCACAACATCTCAGTAAGATCCTATAAGGTGTGTGGTGAAGTTCACACGTGCTAAAACCTTCACAAAGTTATGAGAGTTAGGATCAACTTAGGATGAGAAGTTGTAAATTTCCAAAATTGTATTTAGTAAAACTTGAAGTCCATGAAATTTTAGAGTGCCCATTGAGGAATAGAAATAACCTCAAGAAAATTCAAAATTAATGGCAAATTTTTTACCGGTTACTTTTATCATCCATTCATGTGCTCGTAAAAGAATATCAAGAACGGTGAGAATTTTGAAGATTTGCAAAAGAAAAATATTTGTTTGGAGATCTCGACCGAGCTGGGACATAGGAAGAGATCTCGACCAAGTGTTAGTCTGTTGGGATCTCGATCGAATGGCAGGGAGAGAAAAACTAGATAATCAGTTTGTAACAAATGTTCTTGGCACTTTTTTTATTGCCTCTGCTAATGAACGAGAACAGGAGGGGGTATCTGTTGCTGCTATGAATCAGGTAGCGGAACTATGGATCAATTTGCGCTTAATTCTTTAGATAGATTCAAACTAAAATTAAAGAGCAACAGATCGTGAGGGAACTGCTTTTTCACCTGTGAGTCATGTTACAGTGTAAACTAGGCGTAGATCATTTGCAAAATCACAGGAGGGTGGTGTTGTTGCTACTACCATTGTTGAGCGAAGATCGCTACTGTTATTGCTGCATCAGGGAGCGGAGCCTGTGGAGAAGTAATAGAATCTTTGATTTTGATTTCAGATCCATGTGATAACTGTTGAGTGGAGATCGCTACTGTTGCTGCTGCATCAGGGATTCATCAGTAGACTACATTCTTCACTAGAAGTCGCAGCGAGTCTATATTCTAAATAGTTCCAGGGATGGTTACAAAATCTGCAAAGTTGTTGGGCTAGGACGATGCAAGATGGATAATGGAGTTTGTCGGCAAAACACTCAGAATGTGAGCACTTCCTTTGTTCGCTCTGACAAAGAATTAAAGATGTCAATGCCTGAGTGGTTTCAGGGGTGATGGTGTTCAGAGTCGCAATGATATCGATGAATGCAAAGACAAGCTTGCTTGCCAATGTTAAAAATGCACCTGCAAGAATATGTGGGGTAGTTATGATTGTCAATGTCAAAGCAACCTCCTCTATATTACAGAGCGTGATACATGCACAAATTTTGACAGAGTTTATCTACATGCAGGAGCAGTTTGGCGCATCGCATTTCTGTGGTACTTGGGCTGCACAGAAATGCACTAAGTTGAAAGGAACGGAACCGAGGAGGGGCTAACAGAATTGTGGAGGAGTTGTGGACCGAGCCGGAGCTGAAGGAGAAAGGAGACCGACGTGTTAGTGATGCAAAAAATGCACTCAGAAAATGCAAACCTGGTGGCAAACTGATAAAAGACCCTCAAACGATTCGCGAAACTATCGTGAACCTCGAATTATTTCTATTCGAGAATAATTCGTGTTGGATCAATCAGGCCCTGTAACACAACGAAACGGAACGAGACGAAATCTGGACGAAAATGAAACGAAGCGAAGCGAAGCGAAACTCAAACGAGCTCTGACATTGATTCATGCTTCCAGCATACAGATTGTGAAACGACACGAAACGAAGCGAAGCGAAAGAGTTCACGACAAGATCAATCAGGCTCGGTAACGAGACGAGACGAAACGAAACGAAACTTATGTGAGCTCTATAATGATTTATCCTTATAACCAAGTGATCGCGAATCGAAGCGAAGCGAAGCACGAAACGAAAGGATTTGCGAACAAGATCAGTTCGTTAGGAATTCAGATATGATCGCTAGTCACTGCCAGCTATATCATTCCTACAGTCCTTCAGAGTGTAGACAGACACTGCTGATCTACTTTTAACAAATTAATACATCATTCAACAATATTGAACCAAGGTGCGGAATTAAATGAGCAAGTGAATCAGACACACGAATTGTAGCAAACAAATTTTCATTCAAGATCATACAATCATTTAGAATAATAATGTGCCCAACAGCTACAATATCGTCTATTGATTTTTTGATTCTTCAAGCACTGTGCGACATATTCAGACAATGCATTGGCGTGAGAGAAATACAATTCTCTCACGAATTGTGTCTCGCTTACTAGCAGACTTTTGGATCTACAGATCCTCTACAGAATTGTCTCGCACGTAGGCGGACATGTATTTTGTATTTTCGTCTTCAGACTTCTTGTCTTGCTTACTAGCATACTACATTATGCATCAAACAGAAAGTATATAGTCACGTCGTGTAACTTCTAGATTAGAGTGATTAAACATCTACAACTAATCAGAATTACAAGAATGGTAGATTAGCCACGATCTAAAGTGCTTCTGCTTATGTCATGATATCTGATCTGATATTTATACCCTATGGTACTTGGCTGATCTTCTTAGTCAGTTGAGGAGCACAACTGATTTCATGCTGTGTCATGTCGTGTCGTCATTTGTCAAAGGTTCAGGATTGAAAGCTAGCAAAGCTTTGGCATTAGAAACATTTTGTTTCTTCAGTTAGGCGGAGAGAGGAGACAGTCGTGTAGAGAGAGAGAGAGAGAGAGAGAGAGAGAGAGAGAGAGAGAGAGAGAGAGAGAAAAATTGCGTGGAGAGTAGAGTAGGTTTAGGTTATGGCCTTAGGGCTAGGGTAAGGTTAGGTTTTTTTCTTAATAAAAACTTCAAATTAAAAAATGTGAAAAAAAACTACAAAGGAAACGAAACTTCAGATTTGAAAATTTGAAGTGCTTCTCTCTCACTTAGCAAGATCCAACAAATTTTTTTCAAAATTCTGGCAATTCTGACCCATCTCCACTAATTTGATCATAACTTCCTCAATATTGATCCAAATCACAAAAATTTAATACCTTTGAAAAGCTAACAACAAGCTCTATCAGCCTCTCGGATCAAATCAATGATTGAATCTGATTTAGTAGGTCAAATCTACAACAGAACGGATCTGAAAATCTTGAAGAAAGAAAAAACTAGCAAAACGAAAGCTACAAATTAAGATTTGCTATAGCTTTTTGAATACTGATCCAAATAATATGCAATATGGATCAGAGCAAAATAAGACAATGATCTAAAGTCTTATGTAAAAAAACTTGAAATAAGAACTCAGATCAAATCTGAAAAATTCAAATCAAGTGAAAGCAAAATTCTAGTCACCTATTTTGATAGCTTTTGGGAAAAATGCAATAACTTTTGCATTTCTTATCCAAATGCCTTGTAAATTGGTATAAATTAAAGCTCAAACAAAGCTTTACAAGCTTATGGAATCAAATTAAAAATAAAAAATGAAATTGAATGTCAAAAATTAGTCTGAGCAGACTTGAAAATTTCAAACTTAAAAACTAGCAAAAAGAAAATTGCAAATGCAATAAACTTATCAAATCTAATAAAATTCACATGGAAAGAGAGAGTACAATCAATGAGATGGAGCATTGATTCATGTGGATAAGGCACATGAGACCTAGCAATAGAAATCCCTATGGCTCACATTCATAAGGAAGCTAGAAGCTTTCACTTGCAAATGAGCCAAAAGATTTACAAAATGATGTCTCTTGCCTAGTTATAGACAATGCTCTCACTTAACTTAACTATCTTGAGAGATAATTAACCCTTGTTAAGTATTATTTAAACCACGATGGGCCCTTGATGGCCTATTATCCTTATTAATTGCTTTGGAAGGCCTAAAGAGGAAACCGCCTTGTTATTAAGGCTAATAGCTCCTTTTGGTCCTACAAAGGTTATATTGGATATTATCTTGCATGTATAAGCATGGATGTATTAAAAGTACATGACATTACTTGTAATGAAGCATTTATCTAGCCTAATCGATGACAATTCTTGATCAAGATGTGAAGTAAGCACTCTTAAAAAGTTTCAAGGGTGACAAGATCTAGCATCCACCAACATTTCTAGCCAATAAAAGTCTAGATACATCAAGTACTTTACCTCCCTTTATTCAATGACTGTAAATTTGAACAACTGGACTTTGAATCCCAAGATAAGCCTCACACTAGTCAAGTTCTTATTTACAAGATTTTCATAATGTGATCAAAATCTGACTAACAAAAGAACTATGAGTGATAACCATTTCCATTCACAAGAAAATACTTTAGGAAAAAAATAAAGTGTTAAGCTCCTTGTTAAAATGGGCCTATGATCAACACTTGATGTTTGCGGGGAAAAAGACCCTTTTTTTAAGCTATTTTTGATGAAAAATCGTCGTCGCGTGTTATTACACTGACGTGGAACTGTTAAAAAATGATGCATAAATGGCCAATAATGGCCGATTGCACTGTTATTAAAATACTGATCATTTGCTAATTTACGTTGTATGAAAATTCCATTTATGCGGCCTATGCCCCTAGTTTCCGGATTTGTCGGGACTAGGAGGTGCCAAGTATTTTTGTAATACAGTTTTAGTAATTAAAAACTTGGCCGTGAGCCCATAAAAACTGAAACTGTAAATAGGGCCCAACTTGACTTTGAAATTGCAAGTTGAGGCCAAGTTAGGTGCTAAAAACGAATTTGGGCCAGTGCCCTATTTTTAGAGGCACTTTTTTGAAAAGTCATAAGAAGGTGCCCCATTTCTTGAAGGGGTGCACCTCCAGCCCATTGAGCCCCTACGTATGATCAGGTTGGGGTGAGGGACAACATTGTCAATTGTCATTGTCATCTTCTTGGAGTAGGAGCGAACTTGTGTGGAGAAGTTTGGAGAGAAAGGGAAGGAGTAGAAGCTGTTTTGCTTGGTGCTTCTTATCTCTTCCACTTCCAATTTGTGCTCAATCTCACAGAGACAGGGAGGAGAAAAGGAGAAGAGGCTGATCTGCCTGATGCCTTCCACTCTAATTTCTTTGTTGGATCTTTGTTGTAAACTGCTTTTACTTCATTGCTATTGATGTACAATTTGAATCATTAGCATTGTGTTACCACTCTTTGTGGATCTGTGAATTGTTTTTTCTGCCTCTAACCCTATGGTTGCAGATCTTGGAATTGTGAAGATTGTCCTTGTATTTCTTTGCAGTTATTAATCATTGTGTTGCAGGCTGTGAAGTATTGGAAGTGATTTGCTATCTTATTTCCAATATGCTGTTTATTTAAGCTTTGAAAGAGTTGTGGATAGTTTGTGATTTGTGACTGTCTAGGGAAGAGCTTTACTTTGATTGTCCTATTTATTACTATCATCACAAGTTCACAAATTGCTTGAAGTCTATTGGCTTGTGGCCTAATTTATAGACTACCAATCATCCCTTTTCTTTGAGAGCCCTGTCAGCCACAAACAGATTGAGAAAGAAAGCCCAATTAATGGCTTGAAATTGTTGCTTGTGAATCTGTCTACTGTAGACATTGCATGTTGTTGTTTGAAGCCTTGTTGCAGATCGCTGGTTTAGGAAGGCCAATGCCCTGCCTGTGGCTCGTTCTAAGATTTGCTTGCAGGATTGATTTACAAGAAAACCCTGCAAATTGCTGATAGATAAGGCATGTTGCCCTGCTACAGGCTGTTCTATGCCTTGTCTTAGGCTCGTTGCCTCTGTATGCTGTGTATCTGCCTGCCTGCGGAACGTTTCTTCCTTCTTCTGAGTTTCTCTTCTACCCAACGGCTGTCTGGCCCCGTCCTGTGGCTCGCTGATCTGCCTTGCCTCGCTCCCTCCTCGCTGCCTGTAAATCACCTTACCTGCACCCGTGGATGCCCTGTCCACGCTCGGTTCTGCCTGCCTGTGTCCTCCTAGCGACCCACTTCTATTCCTATCAGCGGATTTGCCCTGGCATCCCATCGCTACCTGCCACTACTTTCTGAGGTCTGATTTCTGACTATTTCCTTGCCTACGGTGGCCCGCTTCCTCCTCGCTTGATTGCTCACTACTAACTCCATCTTCGATCCTTGACCCGCTTCCTCAGGCTCGCCGATGCCCCTGTGGCCCTCTACACAGCCCCGCTACCTATCTACACTCTATACCCTGTGGCCTTCCACGCAGCCCGGCTCCCTCGTTTTCCTACTTCCTTACCTTGCTTCCCTCAATCCCTGTTAGTGGGTTGTCCCGTGCCCTCCGTCTCGTGTCTCCGGCTCCTTAACTCCCTGATATGCGCCTCTATCAGTTAGAAATCAGTTTTGATCTGATTCATTAGTATAAGCTCCAAAATGTGATGATGTAATAAGTGTACAGTTTATTTGGTTTACTGTGTATGGTTGTGATCGGGATGTGACCCGTTAGGATATATTGATCAGACACTGATCCCGTAGACGACTACTTGGGTTAGTCGGGTAGCCACACGTAGGAAGCCTGTATAGTGATTTTGAGTTCATTATGCTATACTCAGGGGCATGTCCTGGGTTTGTTAGTATATGTGGCCATATTGGGCCTAACTCTAGTTTGGCAGGTGGTAGGCCAGTTTAGTGACACCTGTTGAGCCCATGCAGTTTGGGGCTATGCTATATGTACAGTGTTTCTTCATAATAGACTTAACTTTTGTTGTGTCTTCTTTGAGAGCTTGTGAGGAGTGGCTATGGTGATTGTGTGATGTGATCTGCATACTGCACTAGATCCTAACAGAATTTCAACATGGTATCAGAGCGTCAGGGTGATGCAGGTATGCACGATCCGGTGGAGCTATGGGATAGCGTCTTTCACTAGGAGAAATAGCACTCAAAGCGTCTTAGGAGAGAGGACTACATACGGAGTATAGGCAGTCCAAATGGCAGGAGACAGCAAAGTTCCTTCGATCGGAGCTTCGGGGAAGATCAGAACGATCGTCGTAGGTGGATTCCGGGGAGAATTCACGGAGATCATCGATGGTTTCATGGAAATCATCGTTGTAGCCATATTGCAGTTTCGGTGGTTTCAGGGAAATCATCGATGTTGGCTACGTTGCTGTGTGGACAGCCGTTTGGTGCAACGGGGCTTGCAAGAGATTTGCAAAGAGCAGTGACAGAGAGCCATAACAATTTACAGGGATCGATTGGGTGGAAAACGGAGGAAATTTGAAATATTTCTAGTTTCGTGGGGTGTTGACGGTTTGGAATGAAAACCAGTGTGTTTGCAGTCGATACCGCACCAATTGGCAAGCCGTAAATTGTGTTACCGAGCTGGAGGTAGGGCGACCTCAGCCAAATAGGAGCTGCAAGTGAAAGCTTAGGGAAAGCTTGAGAAATGCCCAAGATATCCTCTTCTTCAAAGCTGCCAGAGTTTTAGGAGAGAAAATCTCTGATCTTTCTTTGTAGGAGACAAAGTTTAGTGCTGTCAAGGCACACAACCGGGCGCCCTAGGGAGGAAGAGAAAAGGCCAATAGGCCGTGCCGTGCCGCAGAGCCAACAGTAAGCTGGATCGGAATCAACAACCAGAAAACCCATGAGGAGGAGGCCATAGCTATGGAGCTTGGAGGCTTGCGAAGGTAGCAAGAAGAGAGGAGGTGAACGAACAGGTCGCACGCGCCCAACCCGTGGAGGCATGTAGTGTAAGGAGGGGTTGTAGTGTCTCCAGGAGCACTAACCAGTGCACGGTGGCAATCACAACCATCGGTTTTGAATGGAGGACAGCCAATGGCCACGATGAATGGCTTGAGAAGTCATGTGGGCTGCAAGATCTATGAAAGCCGTTGGATGCATGTGAAAAGGGCTTGAAGGGCCATATGCATGGCAACTTCAATAAAAAATTTCAGTTTGAAATATTGAAAGGGACCCGAAGTTCAGAATGGACTTCACTTCATCAAAAATCTTCAAAATGAAGATACAGTTCATTTTTGCAAATAAAATGGCAAAGGGGCTAACTATACCTAAAAGGCACCTTTTTTGGCCATCCTTGGGCGAGAATGACCCTTGAAACTGGCTGCTCAGAGCCAGTGGACAGAGCGATGTCACAGAGCAGGGAGAAAGGTGTTTCGAGGAGTTTTCATCACCATTGTCGAATTGAATCCATTTTGCTAGCTTCAGATTGTAATCCTTGTTCTCATGAAAAAAAAATGATGGTCGAAGAAGAAGTTGATAAAACACCATATTGTTTGTTAGCAACCAATCTGTATGGATTGGACAGAGTGTATCACCGCAATATCCTCTTTTGTCTGCTTCCTCGACATCATAACAAATTGAATGATCTATCCAATTCTTTTAGGATCATGTTTTAGCATTGCATCTGGCTATGCTAACCTAAAGATTTTGTCATGTTGTTTGATAGTGGTCGCTTTGTCGTTCAATCCAAATTCTTTGACGATAATCTTGAATCTTGCATTTGAATTGTGGAGATCCCACATGAAGAAATTATTGGCATACTCAATTTTCAATATAGGAACCAATATGTTTGGATGGATCATATTTGGAAATAACAATTGATATTCTGAATGGACATTCATTTCCAAGAATATTGAGTGAATGAGATATTTGCAAAGAGTGATGATATCTCTTTCACACAAAGTCTCGACGAAAAAGCTTTCGTAGATTAGATCATCATGTTCAAAAATATTGATCTTTCCAATATTTTGAACCACAAACTAGAAACTTTGATATAATGGATCTTTGATTGTTTGTCTCATCTCATAGCTAGGACAATTTCTAGTTTGTATATTACAAGTTTCATCACATTCCACTGTGCAGTAAAACAGACATATAGATCAGTTGTATCCTTGTCTATCAATCTCATTTCACAAGATGTTCTAGACAAGTCTTCTGGTTGAATGTGATTGGATAGCTCTTGTGATCTCAAGGAAGATGGGGCCCTTGACTGGTTTATCTCATTGACAACTCCATTGTCTGAATTGGCCTTTATATTGCTCAATTGAAAATCAATATTGAAAACAAAAATATTGGCCTCATAATTCTCTACATCGTGTTCGTTGACCTCAGCTGATTTTCGGTGTCCTTGCATTGACATTGCGCTCGCATTTGAAATTGTCTTGCTCAATTCAAATCAAGAATTACATTTATGTTGTCGATCCTGTATACATTCCATAGCACTACGTAAATGTTGATTGGCCATCTCTTGTGAATTCAATGGGAAACCAATAGTTGCTGATGAATTTGGCCGATCTATTTGCTGAACAAGCTTTCCCATTATTGATAGTTATTCTTCTTCATCATGTTGCACTCGTTGTTCCAACGTTCCCTTGTCATTTTCAAGTCCGACCAGATATTCAATATGACTCTGTAATACATGTTTTCCCTTGTCCATGTCAATTCTCCGAATATCTTGAGAAGGTGTTACATTTTGTGATTGAGCTTGTAGTTGGAACAATGTAGATGGATCATTACATTTTTTATCAGCTCCCGCAATTTTGTCTTGTCCACCAAATAGGCTAGCAAACAATCTTTTCCATTTCATTTAATCAGCTTGCCGATTTTTTTCCATTCCTTGCAACATTGTAACTATCAGATCTTGTGTGGTTTGCAGTTTACTTAGTATGTTTTCTTGTTGGTTTGGAACCTGCAGTTCTTGTTCTGATTGACATGAATTCAGCTCTTCAATGTCACTGTTATTACTCCCCGGATGATCTGAGGCTGAAGTTACTCGACTTCGGGCATAAATACAAAACAAGTGTCGATCTTTGCGTGCAGGAAAGTGCCGAGTATTGCAGATCCATGGCCTTTCTGATGCAGCAAGATTGTTTATGGGATCGAGGCTTGGAGCCCATCAAAATCAACCCAAATGTAGCCCTCCAGTCGAAAGAAGACCATGAGATGTAATGGCCAGGCTGAATCAACTAACAAGACGATATGTAACATTTTGACTAAGATAGTTGAAACCAGTCGTTTTGATTGGAAAACAAAACTTTTCTCAGCTGTTTGGGCTTACCGCACCACCCCAAAGAAAGCCACTGGGTGGGTTACCCCTTTCCACTTAGTATATGGTCAAGAGGCGGTAATACCAGTAGAATTCTTAGTCCCATCATTACGAGTCATGAAAGCTTTTTCAACAGATCTCTGTGAAAAAGCTGCAATCGAACAACAACTCAAAACCAGGCTATTTACGTTAGCCCAGTGATGTGAGACAAGACTAATATATTATCACGCACAACTAGTTAACAAACGACGCCAAAAGTCCTGGCATGATTGTCACCTGCGCAATAAAGATCTACACTTAGGTGACCAGATGCGACAAATTGAAGTTCATGAGTGAGAGGCCATACATTATCAATAAAATCTTTCCTAATGGTGCAGTCCAATTGCAAACATTTGACGGGATACTCCTAGACACTGTCGTAAACGGTGGTCGTCTGCAGCGGTATTACGAAGAGTTGTTATTTGTTGACCCAATTTAACATCTTTTTCCTGGTGTATATTTTGCATTTTTATTTATTTTATTATTTTATTCTATTTTCATTCCTTGCTTGTAATTCTCGTTTTGCATGCCTATTGTTCACCTCGTTCCTTGTTTATACTTCATACAATTACTTATGTACTTTTTTATGAATTTTCTTTTTCCTGTACATACTCATGGGTCATGGATGTTTTAGATCAACAAATGATAGGCTACACCATAGGCAATAATTCTCACACTTTAGCTTCCTCATCTCTGTCTGACTGGTATCTCAGGCATACAAACATTTCTGGAGATACACCTTTTCATAAGAACTTCTACTCGGAGGCCACAGTCATATTTTTCCTTTGAAGTTCTTGCATCAAACAGACCCATTCTTTCATAATGAGGTTTTCTCAAATCTCAACCGAAGTGCTTCAGTCAGATCTCAACCGGAGCACTCCGCTCAAATCTCAACCGAAGTATTTCAGTCATATCTCAACCGGAGCACTCCGAAGTGCACAGAAGCAAACGCGCTCGAAATCAATATTGGAGAAGGAAAAAAAAAATTGTTTTTTTTTTTTTCAGGTATTGGTTTCAAGCGCAAATAGGATAGCCGAACTTTTTGAGTAGTCCACCCGCGCTTGAAAGCAATATTGCAAAAAAAAAATTAATTTTAATTTTTTTTTTGAAAAATAATGTAAGAAGACTTACAGGCCTTTCAAAATAAAGAAATCGAAAAAAAATTTACAGCTAAAAGAAACTTCAATATTGAAATTTTGAAGTGCTTCTCTCTCACCAAGAAATACAAAGGAAAATTTCTAGAATTCTAGCAAATCTAATCCAGCTTCACTAATTTGATCATAACTCTCTCAATATTTATCCAAATCACAAAAACTCAGTACCTTTGAAAAATAAGAACAAGCTCTATCAGATATAGAATCAGATTAATAATTGAAGGTGACTTCGTAGGTCAAATTTACAACAGAACAGGTCTGAAAATTTTGAAGAAAGAAAACTAGAGAAACTAGAGCTAGAAATCAAGATTTGTCATAACTTTTTGATTACTAATCCAAATGACCTGCCATATAGATCAAATAAAAGGTAAGACATTGCTCTAAAAGCCTATGTAAAGAAACTAGGATGAAAGACTCAAATCAAATCTGAAAAATTCAAACAAAGTGAAAACGAATTTGTAATCACCTATTTTGATAGCTTTTGGTAAAATTGCAATAACTTTTGCATCCCTTACCCAAATTGCTTGCAAATTGGTGCAAATGAAAGCTAAAACAAAGCTCTAAAAGCTATAGAATCAAAGAAGCAGAGCTATATGCTAAAAATGAGTCTGAACAGATCTAAAAATTCAAAAGTTAGAAATTAGCAAAAAGAAAGCCCCAAAAGTAATAAACTCTTCAAATGAAATGAGATTCACGTTGAATCAAATGATTATTCGATCTTAAGCTCTGATACCACAAATGTCATGTGCCATACCTCTCAATTCAAGCCAAGCAAGCTAGAACAAGGAGGCAACCACCACACCTATATTGAAGAGAACCAAAGAGGAGCAATAACCACAAGCTACCACAAAGCTCATACCAAAGTGAAGCTCAAGAGGAGATGGATTCCATTATGGAGGGTGAGGAGTACATGAATTCATGTGATGGGGCACACGAGACCATAATGCAGAGTGAGAAGTACATGAATTCATGTGATGGGACACACGAGACCTAGCCAGATCAAGATCCCAAGGCTCACATTCACAAAGGAGGAAGAAGAAATAGAGCTCCTAGTTCTCTCAATTACAAATGAGCTAAAAGATTCCAAAAGTGATGTCTCTTGTCTACTTATAGACAAGTCCCCTAACTTAACTAAATATAACTATCTTAAAGATAGTTAGCCCTTGTTAAGTCTTATTAAATGTATTTGGGCCCTTGTTGGCCTATTATCCTTATTAATTACTTTGGAGGACCTAAAGAGGGAACCACCTTGTTCTATAGGCTAATAGCTACTTTTGCGCCTACAAAGCTTACAATGGATATTGTAATGTATTGATCAGCACTTATGTACTAGTAGTACATGACATGTGAGGAGTGGCTATGGTGATTTATTGATGTGATCTGCATACTACACTAGATCCTAACATGATTTTAACATGGTATTAGAGCGGTAGGGTGATGCAGGAATGCACGATCTAGTGGAGATATGGGATAACGTCTTTCACCAGGAAAAATAAGACTTAGAGCATCTCAGGAGAAAGTACTCCATACGGAGTATCGATAGTCTGGATGGCAAGAGACAACAAATTTTTTTTTATTGGAGCTTCAGGGAAGATCAGAACGATTGTGGTAAGGAAATTCTAGGAAGAATTCTCAAAAACTTGCAGTTTTGGTGGTTTCAAGAAATTCATCGGTGTTGGCTCCATGATGAACTGTGTGGACAACCATTTGACGGAATGAGGCTTGCATGGGTATGCAAAGAGCAGTGATGGAGAGCCTTAGCAATTTAGATGAAGCAATTGGGTGGAAAACAGAGAAAATCTAAAAAAAAATTAGTTTCATTGGGTGTTGACTGATTTCTGGGAAAATCAAATTGTTTGTAGTCAATACCGCATCAATTGGAGAACTGTAAATTGCATCAGGGAACTGGAGGTAGGGTGGCCTCAGTGGTGTAGGAAGCTAGAAGAGAAATCTCAAAGAGAAATTGTCAATAGCCCAAAATATCTCTCTTTCTTGATAGCTAAGGTTTGTGGCTGAGAAAAGCTTGGATCTTTGTACACAGATCATCTTTTTTGAAACTGTAAATTCATGCAGCACGACGCCCTAGTGAGTAGCATCAACTGCTAGAAGGCCGTGGACCAGATAAGGAGTTGGATCAGTTTTTGGGTGGCATCCATAGCTAAAAGCTTGAGGAGGAGGAAGAAGAAAATAAAGAAGAGGAGGCGCTTGCACGCGTGGAGACAGGCCAGTCACATAGTGCTTTGAAGGCTCCGACAGCCGTAGAAATCCGCTTTGATGCACACAAATACGTGTAACCATTGGATCAGGTTTGAAGCAGATTAATGGTCAAGGTCGTGTGTTGAAAAACAATTATGGGCTGTAAGATGAGAAGAACCATCAGATGGAGAGTGCAATGGCTTGAAGGGCCCTGAAGAGCAATAAATACTCCTTCATTAAAAATTTTCAACATGAAATGGGTTGAAGGGAATTGATATTCAAGTTGTATGATTCTTCATTAAAAAACTTCATTCTGAAGTTATAGTTCATTTTGCAAGGGCATTCTTTGGAAGAACCTGTCTTTGCCTAGAGGGCACCTATTCCGGCCATCCTTGGGCCAAAATGACCCCTGAAATTGGTTGTTCAGAGCCAGCGGACAGAGCGACGTCACAGAGTAGGGAGAAATGTGTTTTGGAGGGTTTTCATTACCATTCCAGTGAGCGGAGTGCGGGTGATCTAGAGATGGGCTACATTCGCTATTTGGGTATCGCAGGGCCAAATTTGGGACAATTTTTTTGCTAGTGAAACCTATTACAGGGTGGTACAATGAGGCATTACCACTTTGAAATCATTATTACTTACTTCTAACAAGGTAACAAGGTGTTTGGAAGTGGTAAATGTGATATGGGGTTGAATGGCGGATTGTGTGGAGAAAGCTAGTTTTGGCGACATAAGTGCAATTTGACAGTGCGACTACTCATCATTGGTGACAATTTTGAGAGGGCAAGCAATCACACGTGAGAGCTACGCATGGTCTGCCAATTACGGGTGAAAAATTCTCGTGATCAGGTTCAATTCTTGGGATTCGAACAAACTAACCTTTCAACTTTTGGGATTCCCTCGCCATCTTGAACTTGACAAAGACATCAAACACCTCATCTTTGTTCTTTAGTAGATATAGTTAGAATTAAAGTAGAATCATTGTGCTACTGTATTGTGGGTCCTATCAGTTGATAAGGATCAGTTAGCCTCGCCACGAGGCAAGTCGACGGGACACGCATCCCGCCAACGGCAACCTGGGTCATGCATGGGTTGCCTGAGTGAACAACTATATGTACAGTGTAATTTCATTTTGAGAAATACAGTTGCTATGTGAGCTTGCTGAGGAGACTGTTTTCTGTCTGTGTTACTGTGTAGCATGATCTGTGTTCCTATTCGAAACAAATTCTAAGTTGGTATCAGAGCTGTACAGGGATTGTACATAGTACAACATCGTCATTGAAGAGAGCTTCGGAAGAATTGTCTTTTGAGAGTTTGGGATTTACGGCGGGTTGAAGATGGAAGGAGAAGCACTGGTGCAGAGAGTTTGGCACATAGAAGCTTGGTGAGCTTGAGACTGTGTGAGAATTCAGAGACAAGGGTTGTCGGTTGAATTCCTCAGCAATGGAATTTTGAAACGCCGAAGCAGGCTATTTGGTGTTTGCAGTCAGTGTGCATTCAATCGGACACCGTTTGACAAACAGATTGAAGCATTAAAGTTCTAACAGTAGGGCGCCCTGGTACAAGGATGATGACTGCAAAAAGTCATGCTCAGCCTTGGAAGGATGGAACAACAATTGGCAACTCTCTCAGATAGCCAAAAACAAGACAAGGGTTTTTAGTTGAAAAAACATGGATCTTGTGATATAGAATAGCTTTTTTTTTTTATCTGTAAAAATCTGAAGAGGGGCGCGCTGGTAGGGTGAGACAGACTATAGAGGGCCGTGGCTGGCCGTGGAGCCATCAGGCTGCAGGATCGTCTGGCCATCTCCATAAGAGAGAAGGAAGAGACCATAGAGGATGAAGAAGAAGGAGACCGTGGCTGTCGCACGCGTTGATCCAAGGATTGCCATAGCGTTCCAAGGTGCATAGCGGCCATAGGACTTTACTTCAGCACGCGGGTGTAGTGATAATCATTTGATTGAGAGATAAAATGATGAACGGTCGAGATCCAGCTTCAAGGATGAAGCCTGGGCCGTAGGATCCACATCAATGGTTTTTGTTGAAAGTGGCCATGAATAGTTGAAAGGGAGATCACCCTTCAACTTCATTAAGATTTTTTAAAGTGAAAGTTGAGTTGGGTCGCTTCACAAGTGAAAAGTGAAGTTTCTTCAAGGTGAAGAAACAGTTCAAAAACAAGGAAAATTCCTATTTTGGGTCCTTTACCCGTTTTAACCCAAACGAAAGGCTATAACCTCTAAACGAAGGGCACTCGGACTGTACCTGCAAGTACAATACAACAAAATAGAGTGATTGTAGTGGAAAAAGTGTTCGGAATGCACAAAAGTGATTTCACCATTCCACTGGGCACGTAGTTGGGAGCTGACAACTGAGTGCATTTCGGAAGGCGACGCCGATTTGGCTTTCAAATTGGTGGAAAAGCGACGAGTGGCCTGGTAAGGGAAAAAATGCAGGTCATTATTTTCAGCTTCTGACATCGTAGTTGGCCTCGGCATACTGTTTTTAGTCTACGGCAGAAGTTTCAAGTAGTTTTGCAATGGCAAACATGGGAGAGTCCATTTTGAGTGAAACTAGCAAATTGCACAGGATTTCCAACTATGCAGTGTGGAAATTCAAAATGAAAAACATTCTGATGGAGAAAGACGCGTGGGAAGTCATCACAACTAATGATAGAAGGCCGCCAAATGAAGCAGATATCAAAGTGTTCGACAAAAAGATGAGGAAAGCTTTGACCTTCATTAACTTGTCAGTAAAGGATCACATCATTACCCACATTTGTGATGTTGTTACACCCAGACAAGCATGGGATGTGCTAAAGGAGCAGTTCGAGACGTCAAATCCGTCAAGAAATATGTTTCTGAAGTCAAAGCTGAATAGTGCCCGAATGGATCAAGGAGAGCACATTCAGACGTACATGACCAAAATCAAGACAATGAGGAATGAACAACATTCTATTGGTGAGCGCATACGTGATGTGGAGATGGTGCACAATGCATTGTGGGACATTGCAGAACCCTATCAGATGTTGTGAGCAGAATAGTATCAAGAGAAAGATTGCCAACCTTTGATGAGCTCATAGGAATCTTGATGCTTGAAGAGCAACGACAAGAAATGGTGAAAGCTAGACGTCAAAATATTGACGATCAGGCACTTGCGACACACCAAAAACAAGGCAAGGGCAAGGACAAGAAGAAGTCTAAGCAGCAATTTTTCAAGACTCAGGAGGATGAGGGATCTTCCAGTAAGACGAAGAAGAAAGACAAGTGCTTCCATTGTGGTAAAAAGAGCCATTGGAAGAGTGAATGTCGCAAATTCCTGGCGGAACAAATCAAGGGGAAACCAAAGCAACCAAGTAACCTTGTCGATGAGGGTGAGATTGAAGACTCTAGCATCTTCATATCTGCATTGTCCTCCAATCAAGATGATCAAGCGTGGTATATTGACTCGGAAGCCATAAGACACATGACAGGTAACAAGAATTGGTTTAGTAGCTTGAAAGTGTTGGATAATGGAACGTTCGTTTCACAAGCAAATGGTGAGGTATGCAAGATCAAGGGGATAGGTACCGTTTCAATCCAACTACCTGATGACAAAAGCAAGATGATCAGGGAGATACTTTACATACCAGGTTTGAAGAAAAATCTACTTTCTGTTGGAGTCATTACTGATCAAAAGTTGAAAGTGGAATTTGCCCATGATCGTTGCTCTGTGAAGGATGTGAATCAAAAGTTCAAAGTTATTGCGGATGGAGTAAGGGAGCCCAATACAAAATTGTACAGATTGAATGCTACAATCAAGGGGCAACATGGACTCATATCGTCTATTCCATCTCAAACTGAGTTGTGGCATAAGAGGCTTGGTCACTTGAACTTGGGAAGCCTCAGTTTGATGAGAAAATTGGAGATGGTAACATGATTGCCTACTATAGAAGACCACTTGAAATCGATGTGCGAATCATGTGTATATGGGAAGCAGCATCGAGAAAAGTTCAATAAAGGTGGTGTTGCAAGAGCAAAGAACATCCTGGATTTAATCCACAAAAATTTATGCGAGCCTATGAGGACCATGTCCTTAGGTAAAGCCTTCTATTTCATGACCTTTATTGATGATATGTCACGTAAGACGTGGATCTACTTCTTGAAGAAGATATCGGATGCATTTGACAACTTCAAAGCATTGGTTGAAAATCAGACAGGTAGAAAGATCAAAGTCCTAAGATCAGATAGTCGAGGTGAGTATAAGTCTAATGACTTCAATGATCTTTGTGATCAATGTGGGATTAAAAGACAATTTATGCAAGCTCATACTCCTGCTCCCAATGGTGTAGCTGAGCGCAAGAATCGTACGATTGTGGAAAGTCCCAGATCTATGCTAGTCGAGATGAAACTACCAAAAGATTTTTGGTCAGAATCATGCAGTATGGCAGTCTATCTTCAAAATAGAAGTCCTACCATTGTCGTACCAAAGATAACACTTGAGGAAGCATTCATGAAGAAGAAGCCAAAGGTGAACCACTTGCGAATCTTTGGATGTAAAGCCTTTGTACACATTCCTAAGGAAGAGAGACGTAAACTTGATGTAAAAGCTATCAAATGAATATTCCTAGGATATGATGAACGTGTGAAGGGCTATAGATGTTTTGATCAAGTGAAAAACAAAATCCATGTAAGCCGAGATGTTATCTTTGATGAATCCAAAATGTATGAAGACAAGGATGCTGAGAAGATAGATACATCCAGTGGGAAAGATGGTATAGTGAGGATGCCTCCTGATGATGATCCATTCATTGACCTTCTGAGTGATGAATATGAGAATACATCTCAAGATACTACTACTCAACCCCAAGAGACAGGTTGGAGAGGTAGAGACAAATCTTTTGGTGCAAGAAGGATTGAAGTTGCAGGTGACAAACGCAAGGAGAAGGATGTATCGTGGGATACATTTTCACCAAGAAGTCGATCACCTGACAGGAAGCTCCCTAAATGGTTTGAGAGATTGTTGGAAAGCCACGACATGGATGACTTTCCAGGATCATCTAGCCAGGGAGAGCTACAAAGATTAACAAGAGAGAAGACACAACCTGAAAGGTATTAAGCAAATTATGCTCTCTTATCTAGCATTATTCAAAGCAAAGAACCTTCGACTTATGGTGAAGCGAAGGATGATGACATTTGGGTCAAGGCCATGGGAGAGGAGATGGAGTCAATTGCTAAGCATAGCACATGGGACTTAGTAGAACCACCAGTTGGCAAGAAACTCATTGGTTGCAAATGGGTATATAGAACTAAGTACCATGCAGATGGAAGCATAACAAAGCACAAAGCAAGATTGGTAATCAAAGGGTACGCACAAAATAAAGGCATTGACTATGAGGAGACCTTTGCACCGATGTGTAAGTGGAATACTCTACGTCTACTTGTTGTTTTAGCTTCACATTTTGGTTGGACTTTGCATCAGATGAATGTGAAATCTGCTTTTCTAAATGGTAAGTTAGAAGAAGAGGTGTTCAATCTGAAGGCTTTGTAACGAAGAGACATGAAAATAAAGTATGTCGCTTGAAGAAAGCGCTTTATGGTCTTAAACAGACACCACGTGCGTGGTATAGCAGGATTGATGCCTACTTTCATTCAAAGGGGATGGTGAGAACACATTTTGATCCAAATCTATATGTCTTATGCTTTGATGGTATGGTTGCTTTGATTGCTCTTTATGTTGATGACTTGATTATTACGAGAAATAATCAAGAGATGATAGACATGATCATGAAAGACCTCATGGAACAATTCGAGATGACAGATCTCAACCTGATGCATAATTGCCTTGGAGTAGAGGTGTGGCAAAAAGGACACGAAGTGGGTTTAACACAGGTGAAGTATGTCAAAGAGTTGCTGCACAGGTTTAGGTTGCAGGATTATAAACCAGTGAATACTCCTATTGAACCAGATAAAAAGCTTTCTAAGTTTGATGAGTCACAATCATTTGATATTACGCTATATAGGCAGTTAGTAGGGAGCTTGATTTACCTTACCACAACTAGACTAGATATATGCTATGTTGTTGGCATTGTAAGTCAGTTTATGGCAGCACCTACGGAAACGCATTGGAAGACAGCTAAACGCATTTTGCGTTATGTGAAAGGCACTTCAGATTATGGCTTGATTTACAAGAAGCATGATGGTTTACCTGAGTTGTGTGGCTATGTGGATGCGGATTGGGGAGGTGACTATGATGATCGTAGATCCACCACAGGGTATGTATTCCAGTTTTGTGGTAGTTGCTTTTCCTGGTCTAGTAAGAAGCAAAGTACAATTGCTCTATCCACCACAAAAGCAAAGTATAAGGCAATGTGTAGTGCAGCACAGGAAGCTATATAGTTGAGACAAATCTTGGAAGAAGCTGGCATGAAGCAGAAAAATCCCACGACATTACATAGCGACAGTCAGAGTGGCATTCAGCTAGCAAAGAATCCAGTGTTCCATGCGAGAACTAAACACATTGAGATTTAGTATCACTTTATACGTGAGAGTCTGCTGAGTCGAGAAATTCATGTTGTTCATTGTAACACAGAAGAAGAACTAGTTGATATTCTCACTAAGTCACTTGTTGGAGAAAAGTTTGATAAGTTTAGATCAAAGCTTTCTGTACTTAAAGTTTGTTGACTGTAAAGCTATGTATATGACTGTATAAAAAGTAGACTCTACTTTAAGAGAGAGAGTTAGAATTAAAGTAGAATCATTGTGCTACTGTACTGTGGGTCCTATCAGTTGATAAGGATCAGTTGGCCTCGCCACGAGGCAAGTTGATGGGACACGCATCCCGCCAACAGCAACCTGGGTCATGCATGGGTTGCCTGAGTGAACAACTATATGTACAATGTAATTTCATTTTGAGAAATACAGTTGCTATGTGAGCTTGCTGAGGAGAGTGTTTTCTGTCTGTGTTATTGTGTAGCATCATCTGTGTTCTTGTTCGAAGCAAATTCTAAGTGATACACCCAATATAATCTACTAAAATCATCAAAAAATGTGACATAAATTTTAGCATCACCATTGCTAATTGTAGACACACCATGAATATCCGAATGCACAAGTTGAAAAGGCTTACTTGGTCTTGATGTAGATCTCATGAAAGGTAACCTATATGACTTTGAAAAGCGCATTGCTCACAAATATGATTCATGCTAGTTAGAGATTTGGGAAGACCAAAAACAACTTGCCTCTTTGCCATCACCTCCAATGACTTGTAGTTGAGATGCCCCAATCTCTTGTGCCATGCCTCTTGCATTCAACACACTCTCAATTAATTTTGGACTTTTTAATTTATTTAGGACCATTTTCTGCATGTGGTACCAAAAGAGCCAGATAAGAAAAACAATAAAAAATTACTAATCGTTGAAGTGGGATTTTCTCGAGTTCGAATCTCATTTCAATACAACTATAAGCCAAACAAGACAAAATTGATCAACGAGTCACAATTTAGTTTCTAAAATTTATTGATGCTTTTTTCCAATAGCTATGAGCACCTAATATAATTGTAAATCCAAAATAAATTTGGTTCTTGAGAATCATATACATTGATTCAGTTATAATTCAGATGACTTTAGCATTCCAATTGTTAGATTGAAGGGGTTATGGTGGATGTCTTTGAAAAAACAATCATGTTTAAAATTAGTGTCGTTCCAAATAACATAGACAACTTTTAAACATATTAAACACTGATATTTAAAAGAAACATAAATATAATTTAATAATATTTAAAAGAAACACACACGTCACTGAATCATATACTACAGTAATAACTTTCAAGCTGTATTGTAAGAAGTCTCATAGAAATTTAATGACAATGTGTCATTTGCCACTAAAAGTGGTTCATATTTACAATTAATGGTCTTGGGCCAAGCAAGCCCTACATTACTCAAGAGACTATTACAAAAGATGCACAACTTTGATGCAATTCTAGACAATGTAGAAATTTAACCTTTTAGACTAGTGATTTACTATTTCAATATTCTAAAGGTTGAGAATTAGAAACTATTTTCAACTTTTAAAATTTCTAAAAGCCGTTAAACTTTCTACATTATGATTCCTCGTGATCTTACAATACACATGCCATGGAATAGAATTTACTTATAATAGGGTGACATGGCCACACCCTAGCATACAAAAAAGTCGGCTTTCTACAAAATTGCCATGCTGGATTTACAACTGAATTTACAAAAGGAATTACACGTCTTTTGAAGCCAAATTTGGACTCAATGTTGCAGATTTGAAATCTGCCAACACTCACTAATACATTACAAGTCCTACATTGATGGCCACAAAGATTGGAACCAGGGTTCTACAACTACAATGAACTCTACTCATCAATATCAGTTGCACCTTTATCGGATAATTTGGACAAGTATTCTTTGATGTGTGCCACTGATATTTCTGGAATAGATATTGATTTTTTCACAGTATAGCAGTGTGTTTTAATTGTTTTTTTCGCCTTTGATTTACATGCATGAACAACAGTATTTACATCCATACATTATGGTCCATCGTTGTTCGGAATCCATTCTTTCTCTAAGAAATTTTTGTACAACTCCAAGTCAGTGAACTTGTCTCTGGTTTCTACATTGTTGATTAGATTTTGGTTCGTACCACAATGTCTTAAACTCTGTGGCCAAGCCTTCTGAGTTTTTTTTCACTTCGACAACTTTTGCCACCCAAATAGGTATGGAACCCTCGATAACATCTTCATCTGGAGGCCCTATTGCAACGAACTTGTCCAACACAGCTTCTCTACATGGGATGAATTCAACCAGAGGTGCATCAGCTTTTCGCCCACAAAACCTCCGGGGTAATAACTCTACATCCATTTTGACCTCATTGATCAAAGTTGATATAGATGAATCGAAAGTGGTTGGCATGGATTGTGGCCAAAAAGCTTCTTGGCTATACATTGATCCTAACAACATCTTTTGTTTGAAAAGATATTCGACAAGTTTTGTGGTTTCAACCACACATGCATCATTGCGATCCTTGTATTCTGGAAACTTTTGGCTCATGAACCGCAAATAATCAATAAATGACATTATTCCTTTCATTTCATCTGAATCCAGATCCTTTGTGGATGTTAGAAAAATGGCTTTATCTTTTGAAGGTGCACAGTGTAACAATTTGAAAGGTTCACTCCATGCATTGTCTCCATCATTAGAATAGTATTTCCACTGATTACATGGTTGGCTCGCCATTCATCATTTGAAAACAAAAATAGTGAGGATTGGTGTGTCCTTCTAAGCCATCATTTCCTTGAGCGATACAAGGATCTATAAATTGTTTCCAGTCTACCATTCGTTCCAGTATTTCTACTTCAGTGCTTTCGATACGACCGCCACCTATCTTTTCACCAATTCATGCTAGCATATCTGGCATTGTATGAACTAAGTGTGACTTCAAAGCCCTAGATATGACACTAAATATCTGATCTATGTCTTCATGTGTGTGGCCAACCAAAAGAAATCTCATTTCTACCTTTTGGAAGATGTTATGTGCCACTAACATACAACAAAGATAAAAAATAAATTTGTTCTTAACCTCCCTCCAACAATTGTCAGCTTGAATACGTAAGATCGGAGGTAAGTTACCACGTGATGCTTTGTACCTTTCTTATTGCTCGCATTATTGATGTGACAACTTGATTGCTATCATGAGCATGCAAGGTATCAATCCAAACATCACAGAGCAACTTGAATCCATGAACCAATACCCCACAAACATGTGTTTTCAAAAATCAATTGCCCTCTAATCTGGGAGGAGTCTTGTTGAAATGAGATAATGTTGTTGTATTTTGATCCATTCCATCAATGTAAGACACAAAAACTGCTCAGGATGGGATCTTGACTATTCTTTCCAATATGCATACAATTTTCTAGAATCGAAAACATGATGTAGATGATGGCCTCTCAATGCAATATACCGAACATGCATCCTAATTTTAGGAGTTGTCTCTATTGCATTTTTAACATTTTTTACATTTGAACATTCTTTGTCTTGTTGGAGTCTTGACATGTCCAAACTCTTGTTTCCACAACGTGGATCTTGAAACTTCAGAAATACATGCATCTTTAAGTTGCGTGTTTATAGTTCTGAAGACGTCACATTTATGCATGTTGAGTGAGAGATGATGTTTGCAAATAACAATGCCATCTTTTGATTTATGTTGCAGATGTGGTTGAGGCAATGCATGCTCTTCCAAAATCCCACGCATTACGGTGAGCCCTTTCGAAGAATGTCCATGTTGCTTGAATGTGCCAGTGTTTCCATGAAACTTGTACACAATGGAATAACGTGCCTCAACAATTACTTGTCAAAACATTCCATGAGAGATTCCCAATAGATTCTGATATGCTTTTATGCATATAGCTTTACCATCCAACATAGGTTTGAAGCACAATTTGAATTCCTCCAAAATATCAAATACTGCGTCTGACATTTCTCGTCTATGAAAAAAACATTTGAACATTTGCAATAATTGATTATGCTTGTCAGCTCCTCGTTTTCTCCACACACCTAGTCGCAAGTCTTCACATTCTTTGTAGGTAATTTGTCGAATACACAACTTACTACAACATGGTTGCATCAACGTTTCCCTTATATTTTCTGATGATAAGACATATTCTGCCTTTTTTGGTGCAACATACGCAAGCACACGTTTTTTTTTTAAACTTTGAGTAGTTCCAAAGGATGTTGGACATACTTGAGGCTCTCTTTCTAGATCTTCCAAAAGTTCATCTGCTTGTGACCATCTTGATCTTGTAGGATCGTTTGTCATATTAGCATCATGTAATATGTTGCTTGTGTAATCATGTTCATCGAAATCGAATTCTGAAAAATCTAAATTATGTCGGATGGATGCCTGTGCACTTGCAAAAGCTGACAATTTTGGTGTACACTTTGTTTGAATGCTGATTTCAAAATGACGTCTTTTATTTTTGTTGTTATCAACAGCCTCTCCCACATCCTCGACATCTGTCAAGATATCCGAGTTATAGTTACTTATTCTTGACATATTACGATCATGAGAAATATCTTCGATTCCTTCAAGATATCCGAGTTATAGTTACTTGATCTTGACATATTACGACCTTGAGAAATATCTTCGATTCCTATCAAGGTATCCGAATTATAGCTACTTGATATTGTTGTATTGCAATTAGCGGATCTGTTTTCGACATCTATTGACCTTGTCGACGTGTTTTGGATGCTACCCCTTTTTGAACCACAAGGATGGCCCAACATTTTCTTCATGTTGTTCCTATTTGAACGTTTAGAATAATACGTAAAGCACTCACTTAATGGTTTAGTAAATGATACATGTTTTCTCTTTTTAGAATGCAAAGATAGTTTTGACAAACACTTGTTTGATTTTGCATGTAGAAAGGGCCTCCGCCATCTGTCATGGCATTCGCAATATTTTCTTTTGTTGTAATTGAAGTCACCTTCACAATAACAAGCAAGTTTTTTTCATTGGGATAGTAGCCTTTGAATTTAGCAGTAAAAACTACTACCCTTTCGAAATTCATACAGTCAAAAACGTCATCAATATTGTATAATGGACAACTGGCAAGAACGAGTTCATTCATTTTGACAATATTTGCATTATCCTACAAGATTTTTTTTGCAATGACATCGATGGAAATATAGTTGTAAACGTCTCCTAGGCGATCAAAATCATCGTGAGAGTATGACAAAGGACAATCCATTTTAAATACCTTTGAAATTAGAACCACACTTTTATCCATACCAACTTCTCTGAAAAAACATGTTCCACTTGATTCAGCAGTTAAGACATTTTCAAATGCAACCACTTCTTTCCGAAAAAATAAAACAACTCGACATCTTCTCTCTCTTGAGCAGTCCATGTAGTGACCCTGAAAAAAATCATAAGTACACTTTATGTTAGGATTTGCAATGCTATTGGAAGTATAATTAGCAAAATAATGAAACTATAATAAATTTGTATAATTAACAAATTATGAGACTGTAACAAAATTATGAAACCTTAGCCATTAGCTCTTGGCCCTTAGCCAATGGCCCTTAACTCGTAGCCCTTAGCCCTATAGCCGTTGGTTGTTGGCACTTGGCCCTTGCCCCTAGGCCCTTAGCCTTAGCATTTCGTTTTTCATTTTTAGCCCTTGGCCCTTGCCCCTAGGCCCTTAGCCCTTGTCCCTTAGTCCGTAGCCCTAGGCCCTTGTCCCTTAGTCCGTAGCCCCTAGGCCTTGACTTTTTTTATATGTTTTGTGTTTTTTTCTTGTCGTTATTATTACTTTTGTATTTATTTAAGGTTTTTTACTAGTTTACAATTCCATTTTTAGATTTTCTATGTTTTTTAAAATATTTATTTATTTATTTTAGTTTTTTACATTTATGTTGTAATATACATATATATTAATTAAATTTTATGTCCCATTTTTTAAGTTTTCTTAATTAAGGTTAAATCCTTTCAACGTTTCTAGATTTCTTTTGTAGGATTTTAAATTTTTTAAAGGGTTTAAGTTTGTATTACGGTTCTTTTAAGATTTAGCCCCAACTTTATAGCAATATTCTCTTTTTTTTTTCATTTTTTTTGAATATCTAGCTTTTCTACAAGTTTTAGTTCTTTGTACTTTCATTTTTTTTTGTTATTTTTTTTATTTTATTTTTGAAAATTTAGCTTTTTGACACATCTTCAAGTAATAGATCGTTGTCATCTGGCTGTAGTCATCAATGAACATTAGGAAATACCTCGATCTTGAGAGCGAATCAACTTTCATCGGTCCACAGACATCTGAATGGACAAGCTCAAGAACTTCTTTAGCTCTTCTTCCCTCGTGCACGAATGGATTCTGATGTTGTTTCCCTTTTTGACAGGCTTCACAGAACTCAGTATTGGGTCTGAATATTTTCAGACCTATGACTATGTCCTTTTTGCTCATATCATAGAGGCTTCTCATGTTCAGATGATATATTCTTCTGTGCCAAAGTTGACCTTCGTTTTCTGATGCATTTAGTATGCTATCAGAATTGTTGATTATCTTGGCTTGGTAGAGGTTGCTTCTTTGCATCCAACTGTCAGCAACTTGTTCGATCATCCGGCAGCATACATTGCCATCAAATAGAACTCGAATTTCAAGATCTGCCATCTTGGAGACTGATAGTAGGTATTTTCTTAATGAAGGTACGTAGAGTGCTCCTGGCAGTTCTGCTTGTCTCGACAATGTTCATAGTTGTAGAGTTCCGACGCCCTTGACATCGTGTCGGCTCCCATCGCCTAGAATCACTGCTCTGTTGTTTTCAAGTTCTCTGTAGTTGATCAAGATTCTTTTGTTGTAGGTGATGTGTGAGGTTGCACCCGAATCAATGACTACATCGTAGTCTTGTTCAGTGTAGCTTGTCGAGGCTTCATCGAATATCATGAAGGTCTCATCGCTTTTGTCTACATCCCTTGACGACTCTGCAACATTCGCCTTGTCAACTTTGTTTTTTCTTTTCGGGTAAATCTGTAGTCGTATGCAGAATGTCCCTTCTTCTTGCAGTGCATGCAAAGTATTGTCGGGTTAAACCAGCATTTGTTGGTTGTGTGTCTCAGCTTGTGACAGTGATTGCAGGAGGAAGTTTGTTGGTTGTCATTGCCTCTACTCGAAGACTTTGTGTTTGTCTTGTCAAATCTGGGTCTGGGGAAAAGGGCCTTCTCCTAGTCACTGCTTCGTTTGCTCGTCAGTCTCTCATCAGCGACAAGACTGATTGCTCTTTTGAATGTCATATCTGGTAGGCTCAGTATGAGCATTCTCGATGGGGCTGATAGGACGCAGGTAGGGATTTCATGAAGTATATCAGTTGTTGTAGTGTTGGGACCTAGTGTTCCTGCCCAGATGCAATGAGTTAGTGAAGATCCTTCTAATCTTCTCAACATGATGATCCAACTGATTGCCATCCCATCATATAGATTGTAGTTGATTGTGAATGTGCATCACCAAAGCGACAGCCCTCACTTTGTACTTCTGCTTTAGTCTTTCTCATGCTTCATGGCTGCTCTCACAGTCTTCAATCTGCATGAGTATTTCTTTGTTAATAGACGAAACGATGATTGACATTGCACGTTCATCTTTTCTGATCCACTCAACTCTCCTTGAGTCTCCCTCTGAGGGCTGCACCTCTGTGAGTTCGGTCACCGACCAGATGTCTTCGCCCTTTAGAAGTATTTTGATTTTGAATTTCTACACTTTGTAGCTTTCACCATCAAGACTGATTGCTATTGTCGTCTGGATCGTTGTAGCTATAATGTGTGGTCTTAGAGAATCACTGCTTGGATATCATGTAGTGATAACTTGTGGCTCTGATACCATGTAGCGGAATTTGTAGCAGAATTTTGGCTTTTCGTTGTTTCTGTTTTTGTTTTTCCAGGAACCTAAGCAAGCGACTACAGATCACAGATCATGATAGAATCAATCAAAAAGATGACACGACATAGAAGAGGTGGAGAAGATAACAATTTGTATTTTCTATTTTTTGTTTTCAGGTGAGTCATTCAGTGTCTCGCTCATTGGCGGCCTGACGCTCACCTCAGTCGTTGTGTTCTGCTCGTTGGCATACTTTCATGCACAGCTCTACATATCCTTTTCTCTCTCGTCCTCTATATTTGTGTTAATCAAAAACACGTATTTATCTCCACTGTGTGGAGTTTACAAGATAGTTTATTAGAGAATTACAAGACAAGTTAATGCTAATCAACTAGTTAGTTATTCTCTGTTATTGTTGACGTCTATGTCAGCTGAGCGTGAAGTACACCACGCTCGTCGAGCTGCCAGTTGGCAGCGCAAATTGTTCTCTTTCATTTTGTGTCTTCGTCGAGTGTGTTTTGTCACCTGGTCATCGGGCCAAATCTCGAATACTTTTCCTTCAGTCTTCGGGATATGTTCACACTTCGCTTCGTTTCGCTTCGCAACAAAGTTGCAGGAGTTCACAATTTCTGACAATGATCACACACCAAATCACCTTAGATAAACTCGCCCATCATTAGGAATATAGATTTCACAGTGCCAAATCCATCAGTACCCTGTGCGAGTTCTCTAGAACTCATCCTTGTCAAAAAACATCACCTCAAACCAAACTGTTTCAAAAAAGTACTCGCCCACTATCATTATGGCTAAAAAACCAATTGCTCGAGTTCCTAATGACCTGTGCGAATTCCTTCCAGTACGAAAAGTTTGAATTTTGAGTAGTCAATGCCATTTTTGCCATTTTTGGTCAAACCAAACTCGCACACATGATGAAGACCAGAACTGAGATTTGCCCATGCTATTTTTAGATTCCTCAGCAAAATTACAACTCATCCATACCTTGTACGAGTTTTGCTGATAGAAAAAACTGATTCTGTGTGACATTAAGTGATTCTTTCCATATATAGAACTTGCACAGCTATCTGCACTACTTTTTAAAACTCGCACACAGCCTGAGGAACTCGCCCATAGTGAAAAACATCTGTCTAAGGGATGAAATTAGAAAAATTTTGAAAAACATTTTTGCCTGATCCACAAGGACCTTGATTTTTTAATAAATATATTGGTTCAGAATACACTACACCCTTGACTAAGTCAACTATTTTTAGAGACCTTAGAAGCCTGTGCAAGTTTTGGTTTCGTTCTATGGACCAAAAAATTCCAAAGAAGTACTTGTTTTACCATATCTAGTTGTTGACCACCGTTTGTGTGTGTTTGTTGCAACATCACTCTCTGTCGTTGCATTCTTGTTTTATTATTGAAATTCTATAGTAATATCACCTTAGCGAGACGACTGATTATAGGCGACATGAGTAAGGAACCTGAAGGTGTCTGTAGCGCAGGCATCCCAAAGGGAGCCGGGAACCACGACTTAGCTTCCCAGCCTTCAACTCTTGCCATCCAAACCCACTTGACATACAAGCAGCCAACTCGCCAACAACGATCAGACTTAACCAACTTGAAGTTCCGAAAACCAACATTGAGATCCAACCTGGCGCCATGCCAGATCGGGGGTCCCGACGTGGGTGACTTCCCTCCAAGCAAGCCGCCCGACATACATCAAACTCAACCAACTCGAAGCTTCGTTACAAACGAGTAACATCCATTCCAAGCAAGCGGTCTGACTTACATCAGACTTAACCAACTGAAAGCTTCGTCACGAGCGCTGGAAGCCAACCTGGCGCCACGCCAGACTGGACAGCCATAAACAGGTAACATCCACCCAAGCAAGCCATCCAACTCAGCCGACAGGTTAGAGCCCGTTCCCCAAGAGCTTAACCCATTCACGTTCATGCAAGGAACACTCAGAACCACAAGCCGCGACAGATATGGAAACAACCAGTTCTTGGACCAAATGGTCCCGACAGCATACCGCTGGCGCCACGGACCGAATGGTCCCGACGGCATACCGCTGGCGTCCCGGGATACGACCCTCAGCTATGTGCCAAGTTAAAAATTTTGAAAGCGGCCTTACAACTGGCGCTTTTACCGAACACTGAAACCCAGAAGGTAATCAGAGTCAGTTTGAGGAAAATCCCACTTTATTGATAAATCTGAGAAGGTTACATTTCAAGTGTGTGACCGACCCTAGTCTCCGGGGCGCTAGCATGCCAAGGCGAGAGCCATGACAACATTCCAGCAAGGGAGGCTGAGACTTGGTTGGAGCTCGCCCTGAGTCGCAACCCGCACTCCCCTATAGTATTGGTGTGATTCGGCACCCCCCCTCATACCAAGCACTCTACCCAAGCTGGTAAAGCACGTTTTTCTCTCTCTAGGATTTTCTCTTTCTAGAAAGTCATTTTCTCTCTCTAGATTTTATTGATCCCCAGGCTTCCTTCAATCATGCCTAGATCGTGTGAGGTGATTGCACATCGATCTGAGCTCTCTGGACTTCGCTAGAACCGATCAAAGATTTTCAGCCATAGGAACTTGGCGCCGGCTGGATTCTGGTCACAGTGGCGCCGGGAGCGGCGCCGGCGCCGTTGGCGCCGGGAGCAGCAGGGGCGCTGCTGGCGCCGGGGACATAGCTGGCGCCGATGGCGCCGCAAGTAAAGCTTGTAAAGGTAGCTTTACAACATCCACCCCACCTTTATAAAATCTGATGTCCTCATCAGATGTCAGATTAAAGTAAAGGTGTCTCCCAATTAAAATGACTATACATTTAAGCTACTAGGCACAGTACTCAATTTACTGGCCACTTTTTATTAACATTGAAGCTGGCACACCACAAGTCGGAGGCTCAGCTCTTTGTACTGAAAAATTACATAACTTGAAAATATATCTTTGTCTGGGAAAAGCGTAGATTTGATATCGCTTTCGTAAAACCCGAGAACCTTATTAACTGGTGACAGAGGCCTTTCTTTGAAATGTTCGCCCCTGTCGCTTCTGACTTTCGACTTTGGAACTCCTTTGAGCTCCTGATTTGTCCTTGATGCACTTTGTGTTGAGCTCCCTGAGCTCCAGGTTTGTTCAGTTCCGCACAGGTATCAAGGCTCCCTGAGCCGAAGGATTTATCGTTTGATTGCCCACTTTATGGTCCACTTCGTGCCTTGTTGCTTCTGCACCTTGATTTCTCTCCTTGTCCAAGCCTGATCTTGATACTTTTCCATCTTGGCTCTTTAAGGTAGGCAAAGATTGAGTACTCCGCAATGCACCTCTCACTTAGCTTGAAGTAGCTCTTTGAATCAGCCCAAATGTAACCATTGACCTCGTGGAAAGCCAAAGGGTCGCACCAGTTTGATCCGCATCCGAACTATCTCTTCGCGTTTGTTTGAAGCACCATGTCCGTCGCGCAAAACTTGACTTTCACAATTCCATCACTGGTTAGTTGTCTCACAATCAAAACAAGAAGTGTACATCGAGCTTGGCTTCAAGTAGCTCTCTTTGAATCAGACACATGCACCCAGAGTTTGCACTAGTCCGATCTCAACGCGAACTGTCCCTTAGCGTTCGTTCGAAATACCAAGTCTCTCATGCAAGACTCAACTTTCTCAGTTCCTTCATTGATCAGCTGCCTTACACGTAACACAAGCCAGCGTACTCATATGTTTCCTCATCATTGCTGGTCCAGAGAAAGCCTATAACAAACTTTCCTTTCCACAACAAAAACTTGTCAACTTATTAGGTCCAAAGTTCGCCAGTCTCCTCGTGTGAGTATGGCTAGGTCACCTTGAATTTGCCCCCATTTTGATCAACTTTAATTCAAAATTTGCCCCAAGAGAGAGGTGTGTGTGATAGTTCCCCTCCACTTAATAAATCAGCTGATCGGACTTTAGAGTAGAGTTCTTCGGACAAAAAGCCTTTCCAACACTTTGCTTCCCATCTGCTAGGATTATGGCTCGATCCAACTTGTTGCCAATCTCTGAAGAGGATCCTAGTCTTTTTCCCCTTTGAGGAAAAACCCAACTGATACTGGATATCACCCATGCTCAGTGAGTTTCAGTTCCGAAGGTGGCCGTCCCAAAATGAAGACCAACTGCTCCATAGAAGATCTCCCCTGAAATTGCCCTTTCCAACTTTTGACTTCCTGCTTGCGTCTGGTGGGCGTTGTCGCAAATGAAACTAACCCAAGAAATAGGCTAGCCATCCATCCTTTGCAAACATTGAGTCGTTTCGTTGTCGTTCACGTGTGAGTACTTGAACTGCAAATCCGCCCCACAGATTCTGTAGTCCTCTTTGTTTGATGGTATCAGCCTTCAAAAGAAAAGGTTCCTTCTCGAGCCATCAGCTCCTTGTATCACAAGCAATCATGCAAACCAGGAAAAGCACGAGTACTAAGACTCACCACGAATACATACAAGTAAGACACTCAGGCAGGTCTACTAACAAGTAACAAAGACAAGGTCCCCCTTTGAGATGGTCCTGCCAACGGACCTTTGCCTGGCCGCGCCCATACAAATCGATCACAGAATCAGCCCACATAGGACACCCCTCCAACCATCCGTGCTTTCACCATTAAGCAGCACATTGCCTCAGTCACGCCCCACCACTTTTTGGTCGATAGCCCTTATAGCTAAACGATCGGCAGCTATCCTTGAATATACCACCCCCGTGGACGCACCCGTGCTTTCACCGTCAGGCAGCACATTGCCTCAGTAACGCCCCCACCAAATCTAGTCGATAGCCCTTATAGCTAAACGATCGGCAGCGTACCCCCCAATCGTGGACGCACCCGTGCTTTCACCGTTAGGCAGCACATTGCCTCAGTAACGCCCCCACAAAATTTGGTCGATAGCCCTTATAGCTAAACGAATGGCAGCTATCCTTGAATATACCACCCCCGTGGACGCACCCGTGCTTTCACCGTTAGGCAGCACATTGCCTCAGTAACGCCCCCACCAAATTTAGTTGATAGCCCTTATAGCTAAACGATCGGCAGCATACCACCCAAATCGTGGACGCACCCGTGCTTTCACCGTTAGGCAGCACATTGCCTCAGTAACGCCCCCACCAAATTTGGTCGATAGCCCTTATAGCTAAACGAACGGTGGTCATCGTGAATATGTCACCCCGCACCCCACAAGGCACAGACCGTGCTTACACCATCCTAATGGCAGCACATTGCCTCATCTGTCCTACGTGCAGACGGCGCCAGGCCCGAACCGCGGAAACTGACCGTGCTTACACCTCAAGGGCAGCACTTTGACTCATCAAGCCCCCGTCCTGCCAACCACCCCGACCGTGGACGCACCCGTGCTTACACTGTGGGCAGCACCTTGCACAACAGTTGTCTTGATGAACCCCAAATCGTGGCCATTTCCGTGAGATCCGCATAGCTGACCGGCCAGTCGGCTCTGATACCACATGTAGCGCAGGCATCCCAAAGGGAGCCGGGAACCACGACTTAGCTTCCCAGCCTTCAACTCTTGCCATCCAAACCCACTTGACATACAAGCAGCCAACTCGCCAACAACGATCAGACTTAACCAACTTGAAGTTCCGAAAACCAACATTGAGATCCAACCTGGCGCCATGCCAGATCGGGGGTCCCGACGTGGGTGACTTCCCTCCAAGCAAGCCGCCCGACATACATCAAACTCAACCAACTCGAAGCTTCGTTACAAACGAGTAACATCCATTCCAAGCAAGCGGTCTGACTTACATCAGACTTAACCAACTGAAAGCTTCGTCACGAGCGCTGGAAGCCAACCTGGCGCCACGCCAGACTGGACAGCCATAAACAGGTAACATCCACCCAAGCAAGCCATCCAACTCAGCCGACAGGTTAGAGCCCGTTCCCCAAGAGCTTAACCCATTCACGTTCATGCAAGGAACACTCAGAACCACAAGCCGCGACAGATATGGAAACAACCAGTTCTTGGACCAAATGGTCCCGACAGCATACCGCTGGCGCCACGGACCGAATGGTCCCGACGGCATACCGCTGGCGTCCCGGGATACGACCCTCAGCTATGTGCCAAGTTAAAAATTTTGAAAGCGGCCTTACAACTGGCGCTTTTACCGAACACTGAAACCCAGAAGGTAATCAGAGTCAGTTTGAGGAAAATCCCACTTTATTGATAAATCTGAGAAGGTTACATTTCAAGTGTGTGACCGACCCTAGTCTCCGGGGCGCTAGCATGCCAAGGCGAGAGCCATGACAACATTCCAGCAAGGGAGGCTGAGACTTGGTTGGAGCTCGCCCTGAGTCGCAACCCGCACTCCCCTATAGTATTGGTGTGATTCGGCACCCCCCCTCATACCAAGCACTCTACCCAAGCTGGTAAAGCACGTTTTTCTCTCTCTAGGATTTTCTCTTTCTAGAAAGTCATTTTCTCTCTCTAGATTTTATTGATCCCCAGGCTTCCTTCAATCATGCCTAGATCGTGTGAGGTGATTGCACATCGATCTGAGCTCTCTGGACTTCGCTAGAACCGATCAAAGATTTTCAGCCATAGGAACTTGGCGCCGGCTGGATTCTGGTCACAGTGGCGCCGGGAGCGGCGCCGGCGCCGTTGGCGCCGGGAGCAGCAGGGGCGCTGCTGGCGCCGGGGACATAGCTGGCGCCGATGGCGCCGCAAGTAAAGCTTGTAAAGGTAGCTTTACAACAGTGTCCCTGCTCTACGAATCGAACGACGAATTCCTAGGATCGATGCACCAAAATATGATGGAGGATTTGACCCAATCAGATTCTTCCAAGATTTTGAAAACACTTGTGAATTCTATGGTGATACTTCTGAGAATGAAAAATTACGTCTTTTTTCTATGATATTACTCGGTGACGCTAAGGAATGGTATCTTAATCTCGAAGAATCTAATAAAGTTTCCTAGAAACCCTTACCACCGCCCTGACCAAACGATTCAAACCTTCCAAATTGACCCAAAACCCTTTCATTCAACTATCTCATATCAAGATGAGAAGGGACGAATCTGTATGCACCTACATTGAGCACTTTAAGCACCTCAAAGTTGAATGCGTTGATGAGAAAATAACAAAAAAAATGGCTACCAAACTCTTCCTGGTATGTTTACCTAAATCTATCTGATGAGAACTTAAACCAACTAACTCCTTATGTCGTAAATTAACCTCAGCCACAAGCACATGTCCACTATGTTGATCCAGCTACATATTACGTTGGAGAAACTCCAGATGCTAGTTACCAAGTGGACCCGACATACCAATATGATGCCAACACTGTCACTTATGATCCAAACCAGCCATACTATGTCACTCCACAAGTTATGTGGCACAACCCATGCCTGCCTTGAGGGGTTGTTTCGTTTGTGCTGGCCGACACCCTAGCATCCATTGTCCTGACAAGCTCAAATTCCCACCCCTATGTGATAACTGTGGAATCGAGCACCATACGGAAGACTACCCAAATCGACCTAAACCTTCTGTTCCAGTTTGTTCAATTCAGGTCCAGACCTTACCAGCTATATAGAGCTCAAAGAGCAGCTAGTCAAAAAACAGATAGACGACCTAATGATCTACCGGCCATACCCAGTGAGAACTCCACTCCATTAATCTATCCTAATCCTACTGAGCAAATCAAACTCCTAGATGAATTCCAGAAACAACCGCAAGACGCTGATGATGATGCGACGCACCTTACTCCACAAGTCGTACGAACCAACCTCCTCTCATGTCACTGGTTGTTGTGTCAGAAAAAGAGGATCCTTTACTTCAGAATGAGGGCTGCAGAGTTTGCAGAACTAAGGGATCCTTCAACATTCGCTTTGTAAAGATATCAGCTGTCATTAATGATTATGTACTTGATCCATGATGGATTCATTTTGTTGAGCTAATGATGAGAAACATTTGTTTGTGAAGCAATCTTGGTGTTTTCACTCTCTTAAGCACTTTCTTTGTGGATGAATTCTTAGTAAATGTTTAATAAACTATTTTTCTATTATCAGGCCATACAGTAGTTGTACTTCACATGTGTGAAGTCGTGGGTCATCGTTATTTGATTGTTCTTGCTTGGAATCACAAAGATTGTCAAGTAGAAGCTAGATTTGGAAGCTAGTCTTGATATAGATCAAGATCCCAAGCTACCAATCACTCTTTGTGATCATTTGTAGACCAAATTCAGTCCTTTACTCTGAAATTTGACATGGTATCAAAGCCAAGTCAAAGAGCCTAGTTGATGATCCAAAAATCTTCATTTTGGTGAAAGCATTGATGCTAGATTCATTTTGAAGGAGGGCGACCTTTACTAATAGTTTACTTGTGATGTTGAGGTTCAGATTAGTGTGTAAAGTTCAGATGTACTTCTCACATGTATGAGAGGCTGCTGGAGTTGTACTTTCACCAAAACTTTGTGTTTTTTCAATATTTGAGCTTCAAAACAAGTTGTAAAGCGTGAAACTAGTGATATGCTTATGAAAATCCATTGTTTCCATTATAGATTTGATGATTGAAAGGTGTTAGAAGCTTAACCTCCAAATCATTGAAAGTGAGTTTGAGTCTTATGTTTTTTTAGTTCAAAAGTAAAACTAAAACCATTCTAAACACCATAGGAAGGCATTGGCACTTCCAAGAGTCAAATCCAAGCTTCTAAATTGAATAGATTGTGTAGAATTCATTTTCCCAAGTCTTTTTGAGTTCAAGGTGGAGAGCGCTTTCTGTCTATGTTACTGTGTTGCATGATTTGTAATCCTCTTTAGAGCGAATTTTAAGTTGGTATCAGAGCCGTACAGGGATTGTACACAGTATAGTGTAGTCGTTGAAGAGAACTTTGGGAGAATAGTTTTTTCGAAAGTTCGGGGTTTACGGCGGGTAGAAAGTGAAGTGAAGCACGGTGCACAGTTTCTAGCATATGGAGGCTTGCCAAACTCGGAGCTGTGAATGGATTCAGAGACAAGAGTTGTCGACTGGATCGGAATTTTGGCCAAATGGAATTCTGAAATTCCTTAGGAAGGCTGCTTGGCGTCTGTGATCGGTGCACAATCAATTCTCGACTGATTGACAGACAATTTGAAGCAAAATATAGCTAGTTGTGGGGCAACCTCAGTAGTAGTGGAAGGTGTTTAAAAAGAACCCACTATCAAAAGGAGAAAACTTGCTATCAAGCTTTGAAAAATTCCTGACAAGTGTTTTGGGCTAGAAAGTGGTTGATTTCACACCATACTCAATGCTTTTTGTTGTTGTAAATTCATAACTATGGGCGCCCTAAGGAAGGTGAGCAACAGCCAGGAGGCTGTGGGCAGCCGTGCTATAGACAGAGCGCTAGGTCAGACTGTATAGGGCGGGGCGGCCATACCCTTTCCACCATAGCCAACAAGAAGCTTAGAAGCAAGAAAGAAGAAAGGAGTTCGCGGACAGATTCATGCATCTCTAAGAGCTCCAACTACTCTGTGTATTGAAGTGCCAGGTGGTTCGAAGAACCCTCCTCAGTGCACAGATTTTTTGTAAATCGTAAGGTCGGGGTTACATTCATCAATGGCTAAGATGGAAGAGGATTAAGATCGACGACCTACTTCAAACCATTGAATCTGCTTGGGTCAAATTCAAGTGTCAAAAAAAGGGCTTGTAGTACAATTCACGTTGCAATTTTATTTAAAAATTTTCAGAATGAAATAGAAGTTGGGTCCCAAAGTCCTTGAAGTTTGAAGTTATCTCAAAAAGAAGAAAAAAATTCAAAAACAAAAAAAGCCCTTATTTTCACTTTCTTTAGCCATTTTGGACCAAATGAAGGGCTACGGACTCCAAACGAAGGGCACCCAGACTGTACCTACAAGTACGGTACAGCAAAACAGAGTGATGGCAGTGGAAAACATGCTCAGTGGACATCAAATCTCTTTTGCCCCTTTCAGAGAGCGGGTAGTCAGGAGTGTGAGGTAAAAAGCATTTCATGTTTGGAAAGTGACTTTTCTTGCAAAATGTCACCTAAGCGATCGGATGCCTTGGTGTGAAATTTTAGCAGGTCATCAAAATAAGTTACTAACGTCGCCATTGTACTTAAAACACCTCTTTTAACTCACGGTTGTAGTTTTAGGCAGTTTTGGGATGACAAACATGGGAGAGTCCATTTTGAGTGAAAATAACAAATTGGACAGGATTTTCAACTATGCAGTGTGGGAATTCAAAATGAAAAACATATTGATAGAGAAGGAACTGTGGGATGTCGTCACAGGTGATGACAGAAGACCGCCGAATGAAGAGAACACTAAAGTGTCCCATAGAAAAGTATTGGATCTTGTACATAACGATCTTTGTGGTCCAATGCCAACTCCGTCCTTAGGAGATGCAATCTATTTTATCACTTTCATAAATGATTATTCTAGATGGTCTACAATCATGTTCATTAAACAAAAATCTGAAGCCTTTGAATGCTTCAAGAGATTCAAGGCCATGGCTGAGACACAAACACCTACAAAGGTACTCTGAACTGTTGGTGGCGGCGAATACATCTCTAACATGGTATTAGAAGACAGTTCACCACTTCCTATCCACTTCCTATTCACCTCAACAGAACGGGATTGCGGAAAGGAAGAATCAAACTCTTCTCAACTCAGCCAGATCCATGTTACATGAAGCACACCTACTTGCGAAGTTCTAGACAGAAGCTATTGCGCAGCCTGTTACATGTAGAACAGATCCAACACCAAAGCCGTCAACAACAAAACTCCTTATGAAGTTTGGCATGGACACAAGCCTAGTGTCAACCATTTAAAAATCTTTGGTTATATATGTTTTGTTCACATTCCTAAATAGCTTAGGAAGAAGCTAGATCCTAGGACAAATAAATGTATTTTCATTGGCTATCCTAATGAGCATAAAGCTCATAAAGTTTATGATCCATCCACCAATGTAGTATTTGTCTCTAGGGATGTAATATTTCAAGAACATACATACTATGATTTTAAACAATCATCCATAAACGATGCTATATCATTTCATCCTATTTTACATAAAATGGATTCTTCCAACTTTAGTGTCATTGAAGACTTGGCCATCTTCAAAGACTTCCACAAACTTGCATTTAGAACAAGTCTGCAGATTTACATTACTTTTTGAACAATCTGCCAAAATACACTAAGTGTTGCATAGTTTGCAGGGATAGTTAGCCCTTGCTAAGTATTATTAAAACCACATTGGGCCCTTGTTGGTCTATTATCCTTATTAATTACTTTGGAGGGCCTAAAGAGAGAACTGCCTTGTTCTTATAGCTAATAGCTCCTTTTGGGCCTACAAAGCTTACATGGATATTATCTTGCATATATAAGCATGAATGCACTAAAAGTACATGACACTCCCCTTACTTAAACATTTTTGTCCTAAAAAATGAAGACGCTTGTCTGATCAGCTTGATCGCCTTGGTTAAGTAGTCATGATTGAGGATGTGTCATCCAAAAAATTATGGCCTCATTACAAATATCGAGCGGAGTGTGGGTGACCTAGTGATGGGCTACATTTGCTATTTGGATACCGTAGGGCCAAATTCGGGGCAATTTTTGACAGGTGAAACCTGCTACAGGGCGTACATTGAGGCATAATCACTTCGAAATCATTATTACTTACTCCTGACAGGGTAACAAGATGTTTGGAAGTGGTAAATGCAGTATGGGGGCAAACGGTAGCGAAATTGTGTGGAGAAAACCAATTTTGGCAAAGGAAGTGCAATTTGGCTATGTGACTACTCATCATTGGCGACAATTTTAAGAGGGCAAGCAATCACAAGTGAGAGGTAGGCATGGTATGCCGGTTACAGGTGAAAAATTATTGTGATCAGGTTCAACTTTTGGGGTTTGAACCAACCAACGTCAAGTGGCGTTTTGGGGGAACGCTCTCACAGGTATGATCGGCAGTGGCATTGTCGAGTCAGGTGATAGCTGCATTGAGACACGCATCTGTAGCTTGGAAATTTCTCGTTCGGAGGGAAATATGGACTAGCTTGAAGGTACACACATATTGGCAGTCATGGGTGATGAAAGTGGAAGGTGGTGCCAATTGGAAGCCATTGGGCAAGATAGCAGACTTGCATTGGACGAGCTGTGTGTGGGACATGCAGAGGATAAAGAACGGGTCGATAATCACACCTTGGATGCTCTTGGTGAGTGGTGAGTGTGATGATTTTGTGGTTTTGCAGTTGGTAAGTCAATTTTGATTAAGCCATTGTAGCTGTGGAGCAGTGTATCAGGTTTGTCATCAGGAGATACACTTCAACTGCCAATTTGGATAAGTCAAGTCAATTTGCCATATCAATATTGCATCAGGGATGCAGATTTCAGTGATGACATGGTGTAGATCGTTTGGTTTGGGCCATGGAAGATCTCACAGGTTCACTTGGAGGGATATTGGCATGCACAGTCATGTGAGTTACTTGATGATGGCTTTGGAGTTCACATCTTAGTGTATTCTCAGGGAGTGGTTTGGAACCATTCACAGGAGCAGCTTGGAGCTAGCTTGGGGGAATACAGGTGGGCACTACAGGGTAGATGTTCAGATCTTTGTGATCAAGGATGGCATTGGAATACCTGGTAGGGATAACACTGCAGGATGACATGGGATGATCATCAGGGGGTAGCTATTTCATATTGGACTTGAGTCTTTGGATTGGACAGGACTTACAGGTGGGATTCATGATAGAATCAGGACACTACAAATGCAAATGGACAAAGCGTGAAGCTTTGAGAGCCAGCTCTAGGTTGGAGAGCTGATGGAAATCGCACGGGGTGTGATCGAAAGGCAAACACTATGATGGGTGTTTTGCTAGCGATCTACTACAGGGGATAGTGATGGCGAGGACTTCATGGTGTGCTCATTTGGGAGTACAGGATGGCATTACAGCATGGGGCCAGTTTTGGACATTGGCATCGATGGAGAGACATCTACCATCACAAGCGTGGATAAGCTATCTATAGCTTTCATGCATTTGGCTGTATTTGCAGGAGTCTAGGCTTAGCACAGGTGTTGGAATTTTCATGGTGCATATTCTCAAGTGGTGAGATCAGGGATAAGCCTAGAGGGAGTCACTCGGAGCCATATACCTCAGTATGATCAGGGAGACAGTAGTCTCGGGATCCCGTGAGCGGCGACTCAGGAATATGCTGGCGTTGGCATGGTGTCGGGTGGCACATAGCCAGGGAGAGCGAGCAGATGCTAGGAGCCAGGTGGAGCAGGTGATGCTTTGGAGTTTGGCTTGTCTAGTAGGATGGTGATCAGGATCGGAGACATCAGATGAGCATAGTATGTGGATGACGAGTCCATTGGGGTGGCACTCAGGGAGATGCTATAGTTACTCAGATATGACATGTCATTTGATAGTATGGACGATGTTCTTCAGCTGGTGCATCATGTGTGATGACCTAGGGATGAGTCATGCCTACTTGGAGGTAGGTGGCATGGAGCTCTCAAACTTGCCTAGACATGTGTAGATCATTAAAACCACTTTGCATATTGCATGCACTGATTGCATGTGGCTTGCATGCACACTGAACATCATTGCATGTTATCTAAACTACTGCATGACATCAAATTTGAATCTACCTAACTCAAACTCGACCTATTCTAGAAGGTTATGTGCTCAATTCACATACCTTTATGTACAAACAAAGTTTATAATGGACATAACATAGGGATGGCCCCAAAACTCGAGATAGGAAGATATTATTTTACACTCCTCCTTAAAATATATGTTCCTATCCAACATAGACTTTGAAATTAGGCCAAGGTTAGACCTCATCTTGATAAAGATATTCTTGAGTGATGGCTTGGTGAGAAGATCTGCAACACAATTTGAAGATCCAACATGCTCCAATAAGATCTCTCTCCCAATGACTTTTTCTCTTACAAAATGATGAGCTACCTCGATGTGTTTGCTCCTTGCATGGAATACAAGATTGTTTGCAAGAGCCTGAGCCGAGATGTTATCATTCTTGATAATTGGAAGGTCTTCATCTTCATAACACTTTAGCTCCAAAAGTAGCTTTTGATCCATAAAACCTCCTTTGTTGTGGTTGTAAGAGATTTGTATTCAGCTTCACAGGATGATAAGGATATAGTTGCTTGCTTCTTTGATAGCCAAGAAACTAGATTCTCTCCTAGAATATTGGGTAAGCACTTGTGAATTTTTCTATCCAACCTGTCTCCTGCAAAATTTGAATATGAAAAAGTAATCAGATCTTCTCCTTTGTAGAACAATCCATAATCCAAGGTAGAAGATATATACCTCAAGATTCTTTTAGCCAATTTCTAGTGATATATCTTTGGATCCTGCATGTGTTGACTTAGCTTATGCACACTAAAGCTTAGATAAGGCCTAGTCACTGTTAACCATATAAGTGGGCCAATAAGACTCCTATAAAGAGTGATGTCCACAAAGGATTTTTCATCATCTTTTATAGGAACTTTTACAATGTGCTCCATTGGTGTATCTATGCCTTTATAGTTTTCCATTTGGAATTTCTTGAGCATGGAAAGTGCATATCTACTTTGACTAATGAAGACATGACCTTTCCAAAAGTCAATTTCAAGGCCTAAAATATAGTGAAGAACTCCTAAGTCCTACATCTTAAATTCAATACCAAGTGCATGCTTAGTTTTTTCAACTAGCTTCTCATTATTTCCACAAAGAATGATATCATCTACATAGATGAGAAGAATGGATACAAAATTATCTACAAACTTAATAAACAAAGAGGGGTCATATTCACTAAGACAAAATCTGAGTGATATGAGATAGGAGTTGAGCCTTGCATACCAAGACCTTGGTGCTTGTTTCAGTCCATAGAGGCTTTTGAGCAAAAAACAAACTTTTGATTCTTCACCTTCTTTTACAAACCGGGAGGTTGCTCCATGTAAATCTCCTCCTCAAGGTAACCATTGAGAAAGGCATTAGAAACATCAAGCTGACACACTCATCCTCATTAGTAAGATTAGCTTGCTTAGATTGGTTCTTCTTCTTGAAACAGTTTGATGCATAGTGGCCTTTTTTGCCACAGAAAAAACACTTGATCTTTGACAGCTTCTTCTTGCCATTGGATGTTGCATCTTGTGAGGATTGATCCTCACCACCTTCTTTGGCTTTGTCCTTCTTGAAGTGTTGTTGACCTTTGCCCTTGCCTCTTGACTTGTCTCTGATGAAGAGTGCTTTGTCATCTCCACCATCTTTCAATGAAAGTCTGTTGATCCTCAGCATCTTGTTACCTTGGCTGCTTTCTTCAGCAATGAGAACGCCTTGCAATGTCTCCAAGGATGGAAGTTCCTCCCTGACAGCATAAGTCTGCACAATATTGTCATACTCATCTCTAAGTCCATTAAGGACTACTTGAACAAGTTCAGTGTTCTTAAGAGCATCTCCAATACCAACTAACTCTTGATGAAGATCATTTACTCTCATTACTTATGATGAATCACTCTCTTCTACTCTCTGATAACTTAGAAAGATTTGGTTTCTAAGTGTAAGAATTCTAGAAGTATTCTTAATTTCATAGATTGTCTTTAGAGTGTCCCAAGCCTCCTTGGCAGTGGTGTATGTACTGATCTCCCTTGACACTTCATTTTTATTAAATGAAGGGCAATTCTAGTTCTTTTGTTGAATGTTGCAGCTTCATTAGGTGATGCAGGTTCTTCTTCAGCTCCACTCACAATGTTCATTACATCTTGTAGAGTCAATAATGATTCTATTCTAATCTTCCACATTGCATAATTGGAAGATGTTAATCTCTCATTGTGCTCCAAGAACTGTGAACCAGATGAAAATATTTTCTTTATGAGAAATTCTAGTAATGACAAGAATGAAGTTGAAAATGTTGCTTGCTATCTCAACCTAGGATCTAACATTGATTATGTTGATCCAACCTATGAAATCTAGCATCAAAATGTGAGATCCAGCTCTCAACAAAAAAAATCAATGTATATCTTGAATTTGGATCTTGTTTCAATCATAGAAATGAAGCACATGCAAGGAAGAAGTCTATCTCTCCCACGAGTTTCAAAAAATTGATAAACTCTAACATAGTAATTTGTGTGAAATGAAAAGTTTAAGATCTCACGAAACTCACTTATATCCAATTTTATTTGATTGATAATGAAAATTGAAGAAATTGGTGAAAAGAATTGTTGTGTGCTCACTTTGTCATATCACACGAGATGATTACTCTCCCAAACTATCTGATTGCCTAAAACTCTTTTAAAAACAAATAAAATTGATCTAAAAACTCAAGCAACACATTTTACTCTTCAATACCTATCCAACAATCTATAGAACATCAAATTTGGATCATTCCTTGAGAAGTAGCACTCAAACGAAGAGGGCTGAATTCACACGTGTGAGCTCTCTGTCCGTACAGGGCTCAGCTGAGGCAGATCAGGCTTGATTTGATCCACTTATGATCACAGATGACTTGTTTGTCAGCGAGTTTGGAATCCTGTCCCAAATTCGAGTTCCTGCAAGCAAAAGCACTATTGTTCTGATGTATACACCCTCACCTCTTCAAAGCATGAAGCTCTGATACCATGTAAAGTTTTTAGCACGTGTGAACTTCACCACACACCTTACAGGATCTTACTGAGGTGTTGTGATTGCACAAGATTACTTGAAAAATCTAAGGCAAGAGCACAATGGCATACATCTGATCGAAAAAACTAACTTCTCACTATGAGAAATGAATGCCAAAAATAATTCTAAGTGTTCAGTATGGGAAAAACAAGCTGCTCTTGGGTAGAGAGAGAAATATGCACATGAAAACTCGGATAGAGAGAGAATGAGTCCAAAATGCCAAAATCTCAATATTCACAATATGGCAAAACATGCCAAAGTTTTCCTACATCAAAGAGACTCGAATTCTTACAGTGGAGTTGCATGGAAAGTCCACTTAACTCAATTAACTCAATTAACAGGGATTCACATGTGTAACTGCATGCATGGATATTGCATGTACTGCATGTCAACTCTCAAAACTGACTAGACATGTGTAAGATTAACTACTGAACAAGAAACAAGAAACTAGATTCCTAACAGCATTTGACAGTCCAAGAATCAAGAAACACTCATTTCTTGATGTTTAGAATGCCCAAGAACAATCAAGAACTGGAAAGTAAAAGAGTATGCAAGATCTACACCACTATTCCAGCCTATTTAGTTTACTTGAATGCTGATTTGTACCTTATTCCATAAACAAAAAGTGAATTCTAATCCACAACTAAGCAAGAAACTAGAAAACAAGAAACTAGTTAATCCACAATGCAAGGAATTCAAGCATGCTCATAGAAATTTCACTCAAGAACATTGCCATGAACAAGGAGCTTAGCAATCATCAAGAACTCGTGAAAGATCCTCTTTATATGGTCAAGAGAACTTGACAGTACATTCAAAGCTCCCTCACAAGAGAGGGGAGCCCTTAAATAAGCAAGAAGGCTGCCCATGTGGAGCCCAAGTGGCAATTCCACCAAATTAGAAACTACATGTGGAATTTGCCCTTCCACTAAAGGTCACCATCAAAAGGTGGCTCACTCTAACTAATTTAAGGGGGGGTCTACATTTATTTACAAAGCCTAGGAAATATGACTAGCTCCTACATGGTCGTTCCTTCTCTGGGATACACCATGTAGGCTCACATAGATATTTCACTGTCATCCTAGCTAGTAATTTCTCGGCTCTCATGCTCGGCTCTCAGCTTCTTCTACTCTCCTCCTTCTGAGACCTCCTCGGCCATGGGTGAGAGGTATTCTGTGTCTTCGACTTGGCTCGGCATCTGGGGATTCTCTGAAATCTGCTAACATTATCCACTCCTAATCTGTTGCAGGACCCACTGCAACACCGGTGATGTCTTTCGCTTGGCACTTGGAAAAGCGTGGATCTTCGTTCGCTTCTGTAAAACTAGGTGCTTATTATCCGCAAAACTTATTATTTATTATTTTTTTTTTAATCAAAATTGAAAATCTCTCAATTGGCCGCTACATTCCAACCTTCCTGAGAACTTCTTGCAAGTCCTGCTCACCTCGTCGTCGTGTCGTTTGTTTTCTCTCGCTCATATTTCGCCCCAAGGCTTCAAAAACTTGAAAGCGGAGCTTATTTCCGAATTTGAGGGGCCCCAGATATTCTCTTACCTTTTCCACAAAGCCCATTTCCTGCCAGTCTTCCACCATGGTCACATAGCGTGATGACATGAAGGTTGCTCTGTAGTATAGCCTGGCCATAATCTCATGGTCTTCTTTCGACTGGAGGGCTACATTTGGGTTGATTTTGATAGGCTCCAGACCTTGATCCCAGAAACAGTCTTGCTGCATCAGAAAGGCCATGGATCTGCAATACTCGGCACTTTCTTGCACGCAAAGATTGGCACTTGTTTTGTATTTATGCCCGAAGTCGAGTAACTGCATCCGCAGATCATCCGGGGAGGTTCTCTCTGAAATTCCGGAATGACTGGCCAGTTTACCCACTCTACTTGTGGCTTTTCCACTGGCCATGGATTTCTGCGTTTGAGTGGCATGTAGAAAGGATCCACCCGCTTCTATGCCGGTGTCTTCAAATACTCCTGAAGTCGCCTGCTATCTTTCAAGACTTTATTTTGCCATTTTGGTTGCGGTTGTAACGTGGCAATGATCTCGGCCTTGGTGGAGTATTGGCTTTGATCAATGTCTTCTTTTCCTCCCCTCATGTTGGGAGGGTATTTCCTCTCAAATTTCTCTGACTCTCTTGTGTCAGCCAATTTGCCTCTGGGCCTGGTAGGGGAAGTTGTCCTACGCGGTTGGGATGGCCTCGCCAGATAATCATCTAGGGCCTTGGTGTCCATGTCTTTCTCTTTGGTTTTCTCACTTGTCAACGGCTCAGCTGCGTCTATGTCTTGCCTGGGCGAGAACCTTTTTGTCTCTGGTTGATCTGCCAGGAAGTCATCATCTCCTCCAATGTCCGTGTTAGTTTCTGGAAGGTCAAGGATGGAATAATTTGGAGAGAGGGGTGCGGGGGTGATAGGTTTAGGAGGAGGTGAGATCAACAAGTTATACGCTGCACCGGGGGAGTGGAGTTGTTGGAGGAACTCGTCCCGTCGGGCTTTGTAGGTGTTAGCTGGGCCTTTTGACTGGCCTATTATTTTGCTAGGAGGTGATAGAGAGAGGGAAGATGAAAGAATCGGGTAAGTTGGAATGAATGTTTCAGAAAAGTTGAAAGCAGAGTAGGAGGAGGGGTTAAAAGTTGGAGGGGGTCGGGAAACAGTTCTAGAAGCAGCCTCGGCTCTCTGGCCACCCGATCCCGAACTATCGTTTGAAGGGTGGGTTTGCCCGTCTTGATTCCTTGTTCCATCATTCCCATCATCGTCCCGTGGCTTCGTTGGTTGAGTGCCTGCTTGGGCCTTGCACACTGTGTCCCATAATTGGTTCACCTTGTCCAAGACTTATTGCAGGGCCTTCGTGGTGTCTTCCAGCTGCTTCTGGGACTCAAGGATGATCTTCTCTTGCTTGGCCACAATGTTTTGAAAATTTTTCTTTTTGGCTTCTTGTTCTTGGATTAGCCGCACGTATTTCTCCATCCAGATGGTTGAGGCCTGTGGGACTTGGAATTGAATGTCCTCGGGCTTGAATAGAGGAGCATCGACTGTCATTGCACCCGATGATCCATCTCGTACTTGGTCGATCTGGACCATCTGGTGCTTCAGTTGTTGTTGGACCTCTTCCAGAGTGGATTTCTGTCCGGCCATCACGGATCTGGCTTCCACTGTCTCTTTTTCTTTCTCCTTGGCCAGCTTTTGATATTGCACAATTTCTTGGTCTTGATGCTAGACCTTGCTCTCGAGCATTTGATACTGGCTCACCAACCAATGCATGTGGTAGCTTGTTTCGGATAGGCCAATCATCGAACGCTTGGCTGCTTCAGTGAGCTTTTCAGGGTTAGTGAGAGTTGGGTACTGATCTGGAGTGTGGATGGTGAGGTTAACCCAAAAAATAAGCGTTGTGTTAGAGTTGAAGATGGAGGTGGAAGTGGAGGTAGTGGAGGGATGATGTTAGTAATTGTTGTGGTGGTAGTGGTGGTTAGTGGAGGGGTCAGACTTCTTCCTGGCTGTTTCTCCTTCTCTGGTTCGTCGTAGCTTATTTCCAGCATCAAAATATTGCGACATGTCCAGTGTGTGGACTTGCTGGGCCTGTGGTTGTTGAGCCGCTTCCGTGACCTGGGGATTGGATATCCCCACTCCTCCCTCCCCCCCCCCCCCCCCCCCCCCCCAAATCTTGTGTCGTTGGTGATGTTGTTGGCGTTGGCATGGTAATCAATGTGGGTGGGGTGGTGACTTCGTCTGGTGGAGTAGCAGGGTGTGAGGTGGTCATATGTTGGGCTGTTGCTGATGTCATTGCTCCATCACCCCCGTCAATGACATGTGAGGGTGACGAGTGCTGTTGTGATGCCATGGATGAGCTGCCATTATCTGAGGTGGAAGCATCTAAAGCTGATCCCACTGGTGATGTGCTCCCAGCTTGAAGCTTCTTTTGCATTCTTCATTGCCATGTGTCAGGCAACTGGGCCTTGGAGGTATCGGCCTCTTGAGCTTCGGATGTTGCAGTTGCTTGTGGATCAGGTTGTGGGCTTGTTTGCCTCCGTACTAATGGGAGTATATTTGTGTTGATCCTTTTAGGTTGGGATCCCGATGGGGAGGTAGTTCTTGATCGTGCACGCTTGGACTTTTTGGACTAATGGGGATGTCCCATGCCTTGTCCGCAAGCTCAGTTGTTGTTGAAGCTTTGGCCCATTCTGTACTTGGTGAAGAGTAATATCTGTCATAAGATATCCCAATACTATGATGGGTTGCTTGTTCTTAATGCAGTCATGTAGGCAGTTCGAAGCAAATTGTGCCCAATCATAGAGGTTCTGGGCATGCAGTCGTGAATCTGCCATCATGTGAAATAGGGACATGAGTACCCTCAGCACTTTCGTCCGTGGTTTTTGTGTGCACCTGGTGAGATAGGCACATGTCGCTTGGAGCTGCTGGTCATTGATGGCTTCCACTTTGTACCCATCCTTATTCTTCCACTTGGTCACAAAGGGATCGATGTACTTGAAGTATGTCGTTTGCTCTATCTTGTGGAGTGTCCTTGAGATAGCATTTGGTCCTCGCGGGAATCCATAAGGTTGCAAGTTGGCTGCCGCAAAAGATACGTTATAAACATAATTCCTAATAGGTGGAACTATGATTTGGCATGACCTGGCCGTTGCATGATAGTTGGCATAGGCCATGTCAAGGGTGAATGATCTTATTAAGCTTTATGATTAGCACACAAACTGATTCTAGATTGAATATCAAGATCTAGTATAGAATTTGATGGCTTAATCACAATCTAGCATGCTAAGAATCAAAGAATGATAGCTTTGATTAATAAGAGAAAAAAAGTACAAGAATTTAATGCATGAGCATAAGCCTCAACTCGAGTTAGAGAGAGAAAGAGAGCAATAATCAAGCAAATGATAGTGTGGATCCAAAATGGCATGGAATAGCTTCAAAGCTTGGTACTTCATCAAAGATTATGAGAATGTCTACACATATTTATGGAGTTTGAGGTAGCTCGAGGTAGAACCACATCCATCTACCTTCTATCCACATCTAAAAGTGAAAACTAGAGTGTTAGTGACATTTGTCACTTCTCATGCATGGCGTTAAACCACGCCATATCTCTTTCATTTGTGTTGCGAAACAATCGCCCTGAGATCTCCTACACATTCATTATAGAGCACCCACTTCAGTCCTCACCGACGTGCCGTTCATTTCTCAACTGGGGTCTCACGATCCTCACCAAGCCAAGTTCCACGACTCAAGTCTGGACCGGACCGCTAGCTACTACCTCTCGACTGGAGCCATACATCCAAATTTTGACCAAAGACCTCTTTGCCATCTCGACCGAAGGAAATCTTCAAATCTCAACTGAACTCTTCAGTCTTGATCTCAGTCGAAGCGTTCTCTCGAATCTCAACCGAAGTCTTTAATTAGATCTCGAACAGACCCTTCAGTTTTGATCTCAGCAAGACTCTTGTGCAATAGCTATTTCTCATGCAAAAATCAATCACACAAAATAGGTGAAGAGGAACAAGGAAATCAACAAATGTGACAAAGAGTGAGAACTGTATTGCACTTGTCGAACAAAACTTGCATTCATCAACATTGATAATGTACCTTGATAGTTGCAATATTTCAGTTTTTTTGTAGAGTAATGTGACTTATTTTGACATGCCCTTGTCAAAACAAGACAGGGTTGGTTACACCATCATTGATAGCAGATGTTGTAAGATATAGCTTGAGATACAAGTATTATTGAGAAACTATGTCCTGAGGACCTCTCTGAACAAGAAATTCAAAGCCAAATCTCTATATGAATTTCCGAATCCTAGATTTATTGTGGATTGGCACATTGGAAATTTTATCATGATGTGGAAAGACAAATAGATTTGAGGTTGTAGAAGGGAAAAAAAACTGTCAATTCCTTGTGGAGGTTGCTCTTGGTTGGACATTGTAGCAGATGGCGGAATATCGGTTTCACTTTCTTTCGACAAGGACTCATTTCATATTAGTGTCTTTTTGCATTATGGCACGAGTGTATTGTGTAGTGATGTAGAAGTTTACAAGAAACTTTTCGATTAAGCAACAAGTTTAACTGTTGGTTGTTATGGTGCTCGTGTTGTTGTCGTGAGGATCCTATTGTGATTCATAACTAACGTGATGGGCAGGTAGGATCTTAGTTGGTTGTTTCGGACAGTCTTTGAAACTATGTTTTCTGATACAGTTGGGACACTCAACATGGTACTAGGTCTTAACTGGACAATCAACCATGAAGTGGCCAGTTTCACCATAGATGAAACATCTGGTGTGCAGTGGCCTTTGTTATGAGCGAGGGCGTCGGCTGAGATATGAAGGTTTGGCATCGGTTGAGATTTGAAAGAGTGGTTCTGGTCGAGTTTGAAGGATTAGCTTTGGTCAAGACTGAGGGACTAGCTTCGGTCAAGTCTGAAGGAAAAAAATGGCAGTGTAGAAGGGTTTGGAATATGTGTGGGGAGGGATGTACGATGCTGTATGAAAAAAGGTTGTGAAAGATGCAGGGTTTGGAATGAAAAGTGTGTGGAAGTGGGTTGTGTTGGACAGAACCGTGTGGAATGTAGGTGGCAAATGAAATATGATTTAAAAAAGGTGGGCACAAAATGAGGTGGGATTAGGAAGGATGGAAAGTGGAATATCAGAAAGTGGAGGTGTTTGTCAAGGATGGTGATTTTGTGAAGGTGGATATGTGTGAGTAATGGACTGGGTGGAAAACAAACGTTTTATGATGTTGATTTTGATGATGTTCAATAGTGTAACATGAGCGTGATGGGTGCTCGTGTGACACCATCCTTGAGCATGTGAAGACTCGTAATATGATGTATTCTGTTGGCGACGTTAGGTTGTACGATTTTAGTGATGGTGCTCGCAATGGAATGGTAACAATGGTGGTTGTTAGTCTGTAAAGATGGTGTGAAGACGATAACAAAAGGATTGAATAGCTGAGCGCCAGGATCAGTCACAAGAGCAAGGAAATCGCCAACAGATCGTCGCCAGAAAACGCTAGAGTTCACACTTTGCTGAGGTGCGAATGGCGTCGTGGTGAGGGCATTTATGGACGTCGTCTTCTGTGGTGAGCGAGATGGGACGTGTCAGTTTGTGAAATTTGAATTTAGGTCCTTCGGTCAAGATTTGACTGAAATACTCCAGTTGAGATTTGAGCTAAGTGCTCCGGTTGAGATCTGACTGAAGCACTTCGGTTGAGATTTGAGCGGAATGCTTCGATTGAGATTTGAGTTGAGTGCTCCGGTTGAGATTCAAGAGAAGTGCACCGGTTGAGATCTAACGAAAACGCGCCGGTTGAGATCTAGCTGAACACTTCGGTTGAGATGCGAGCTAGTGCTCCGGTTGAGATTTGAAAGATTCACTTTGGTTGAGATGCGAGCGGAGTGATACGGTTGAAATCTGACTGAAGCACTTCGGTTGAGATTTGAGCAGAGTGCTGCGGTTGAGATCTGACTGAAGCACTTTGGTTGAGATTTGAGAAAACCTCATTATGAAGGAATGGATCTGTTTGATGCAAGTGAAGAACTTCAAAGGAAAAATATGACTGTGGCTCAGAGTAGAAGTTCTTATGAAAAGGTGTATCTCCAGAAATGTTTGTATGTCTGAGATACCAATTAGACAGAGATGAGGTGGCTAAAGTGTAAGAATCATTGCCTATGGTGTAGCCTATCTTTGTTGATCTAAAACATCCATGACCCATGAGTATATACAAGAAAAGAATATTCATAAAAAGTAAATAAGTAACTGTATGAAGTATAAACAAGGAACGAGGTGAACAATAGGCATGCAAAACGAGAATTACAAGCAAGAAATGAAAATAAAATAAAATAATAAAATAAATAAAAATGCAGAATATATACTAGGGAAAAGATGTTAAATTGGGTGAACAAAGAACAACTCTTCGTAATATCGTCGTAAACGACCACCGTTTACGACAGTGTCTAAGAGTATCTCGTCAAGTGTTTGCAATTGGACTGCACCATTAGGAGAGATTTTATTGATAACGTATGGTCCCTCACTTCTGAACTTCAATTTGTCGGGGGGGGAGCACTTGGTCACCTAAGTGTAGATCTTTATTGCGCAGGTGACGGTCATGCTAGGCCTTTTGGCGCCGTTTGTTAACTAGTTGTGCGTGATAAGATATTAGTCTTGTCTCGCATAATTGAGCTAATGTAAATAGCCTGGTTTTGAGTTGTTGTTCGATTGTAGCTTTTTCACAGAGATATGTTGAAAAAGCTTCCATGACTCGTAATGATGGGACTAAGAATTCTACTGGCATTACCGCCTCTTGACCATATACTAAGTGGAAAGGGGTAACCCACCCAGTGGCTTTTTTCGGGGTGGTGCGGTAAGTCCAAACAACTGAGAAAAGTTTTGTTTCCCAATTAGAACGACTGGTTTCAACTATCTTAGTCAACATTTTACATATCGTCTTGTTAGTTGATTCAGCCTGGCCATTACATCTAGGGTAGTACGGTGTATTTTTTCTGTGAATAACAAGGTAATGGCGTAGGAGGTTATCAATGACAACATTTAAAAAATGCATGTCACAATCACTAACTAGCTCTATGGTATAGCCAAAACGTGTAATAATATTTTTGTAAAGAAAACATGCGACTGTTTTTGCGTTGGCGTCCTTCGTTGCTCCAGCCTCAACCCACTTAGTGGCGTAATCTGTGGCTATGAGGATGTAGCGAGCTCGGGTGTGTTTTGCCGCTGGACTGATTGGTCTAACAAAGTCAATCCCCCACTTATGGAAGGCTTCGCCTTCTATAATGGGAGTCAGTGGCGTGAAGTCTGCTTTGGTATTCTTCTTTGCTCGTTGACAGACATCACACGCTTTAATGATAGCAAATGTGTCTTTAAACAAAGATGGCCACCACAATACTGCTCGAAGGATAATCTTCACTGCGGCTTCAGCTAAAAAGTGGCCACTTCCAATGCCCTCATGATCTTGAGATATTATTGGTCGTATCTTAGATTCATAAGCACATCGTCGAATAATGTCGTCAATGCCCCTTTTGTAAAGTTGTCCCGCTATTAACTGAAAGGGTGCTGCTTTTAGTAGAATTTTTTTTTTTTTCCGTTGTACTCAGGCCTTCTTTAAGTCTATTTGTTGTGAGGAACTGAGTGATCTCCTCAGCTCATAAGGGTGTAGCATCGATTTGAAAAAGGCATGCATCAAGAAGATCATCATTGGCTGGTGCAGTTGTTTTTTCAGCACTTGGTAGTCTGGAAAGGTGGTCTTCCATGAAATGTTGGGTCCCTTTCCAAACAACTACACAAAAATTAAATTCCTCCAAAATCAGCAGCCATCGAGCTATTCGTCCCATCTTACAAGACTTATTAACAATATATAGAAGTGCTTGATGGTCTGTGTAGAATGCAAAGGTTTGGCCTAATAAATAATGTTGTAGTTGTTGTACCGCATAGATCATCGCCAATGCTTCTCTCTCGATAGTTGTATAGTTTACTTTAGGAGGCACCAGTTGCCTGCTCAAGGGTATGGGAAAGTCTTTGTCATACTCGTCCGGTTGCGCAAGAAGACCTCCAATGGCATACTTACTTGCGTCAATATGCACATAGAATTCTTTCGTGTAATATGGCAAGCGGAGTATGGGAGTCATGGTGAGGGCTGTTTTCAACTCCTCAAAGACCTTAATTTGTTCTTCGGTCTAGCGAGGATCTACCACAACTAAATAAATGAGAGAGGAAGACATATACTTCCTTCACTGTTGCAAGTAAGGGCATGTCCACTATAACCTTGATTTTTGATGGGTCGGTAGAAATACCATCCTTTGAAATTATATGTCTGAGTACGACCCCTTGGGTGACCATATTTGACATTTATCAGGGTTTAGTGAGATTCCAAATTGACGACAGCGAATGAAGATTTTCTCCTGGGCATCAAGGTGTGTAGCTGCGGAGGAATGTAAACCTAGATCATCGAGATAAATCTCCATGATCCGATGTAACAGATCTTGAAAGGCCAGTTGCATGACCCTTTGGAACGTTGAAGGGGCATTGCATAAGCCAAAAGGCATAACGTTATAAGCGTAAACCCCGTTCTCTGTGGCAAAGGCCATTTTATGTTTATCTTCAGGGGCTATTTGAACAAGGAAACAATCGCTAAATCCATCCAAGAAGCTGAAAGCTTTAGCTCCTGCCATTTCCTCTAGGATTTGAGTCGTTAAAGGCAAGGGAAAATGGTCTTTCTTCGTAACCGTATTAAGGTTTTTGAGACCGACACATATACGAAGCTTGCCGTTTTTCTTAGGTACAACCACAATGGGTGATACCCAATCAGTATGTTGAACTTCATAAATGAAACCTGCAACTAACAATTTCTTAATATCTTCGTCGATCCTCTCACGATAGACAAGATTAGATCGATAGGATTTAGCCCTAGTAGGCTTAGCATTGTCTTCTAAAGGAGTCCTATGGATGACTATTTCAGGTGGGATTCCTTTCATTTCTGTATAATTCCATGCAAATACATCCCTGTATTTGCGAAGTAATATTTCCAGATCAGCAAGTTGGGTTGATGACAAATGTGCACCAACATGAACTATGCGATCTATTTTCTCGTCAGGATCTTTAAGATTTAGTGGAATGTGTGAAAGATTCAACTAGTTTCATCACATTTTGCAATATTTTCATATTTGGCATATTGAGGCCAAAACTTGTTTTAGACTTAGAGGTTGACTTTTCAAAGTTCATAAGTCTAAATTTCATTTGAATAAACATTTTTGAAAGTGTGGGAAAGATAGAATGCGAGTTTGAGTAGATTCAATTTGAATAAGTTGGGTACATTGAATCTAGACCCAAAATTGGTATTTAGCATTTTGGTGGGAAAGCCAAGTGGCCAAATAGAGTTTGGACTTGCTATAAAAGGATGTAACTCGTGGAGAGAGTCATCTTCTCTCTTCTCTATCTCATTTCATGCTTATACATGGTTCTCTTGGGTTCTACTATCCATTGGTGCACTATCTTGGTGATTGCTTGCAATTCTATGTGTAGAATGATCTATATTTGTTATTTTTGGATCCACACGTGTGAAATACAGTAGCTTGCTGGTTTTGTACGGACAGCAACAGTACATAATCATTTTGTTCAAGTTTGATCAAGTTCTATTAGTGTTTGCATCTCAAATTGTGTGTAGATGCTGATTTTTCTACATTGGTGAAATTGGTAGTGTATTTCTCTTTCTAGCCAAAGATCATTCAAGTAGATTGGATCTTAAGGATCTGAAATCTTTCACATGGTATCAGAGCTTGTGTTTCAAGTTATGAAGGAGGAAATCAGATCTATCAATGATTTGGTGAAGATATCAAGTCTAGAGCATGCTAGAGAGGATTCTACACCAAAATCAAATTTTTTGCTTTTGTAGATTGGATCTTTTGTAGATCAAAACACTAAATAGGTCGATATACTTGTTCAATTCCGTTTTTTGAATTCACATGCTGGATTTGGCCAATTTTTGGATCATTGGTTCAGCCTAAGTGGTGGCTTATAGATTGCATATCAAATTTTCAGCATTTTCATGTATATTTGGAATAGTCAATTTTTTGTGATTTTGTCAAAACCCTAATTTTGATTGAATCTCTAGATAGTGAGGTTGCTGGACTTTATTTGAGTGTGTTTTAATCTTAGGAAGTGGCAAAAGTCATTAGATTGAGGATAGATCATAGGTTGATCAAGATTCCATGATTCTATATGTTGATTTGCTTGGATAAGTGCTAGAAGAGAATTTGTGAGATAGTTTCAAATCTTGGTGATTTCTTTTGAAAGCATTTGTTGTTGTTCAAAGGAGTGCTTTATGCATTGAAACAGGTTGAAAGACAAGATCAGGTCATTGCTACATGACAACCTCAATTGGAGTCATGTTGGAAGCCAATAATAGGCTTACCTCAAGTAACTATTCATTATGGAAAGTGAGGATGGAGTCACTTCTTGAGATGAATGATGTTTTGGATATTGTTGTAGGTTTGGAGGAGAGACCAGCAACACAACAAGATCAATTGAGGTATGACAAGAGGGCCAAGAAGGCTCTACACATGATAAAGATGAATGTAACTTCTCAAGGAAGTTGGTAAGTGCACATCATCTTTGGAAGCTTGGAATTCATTGCAGAGGCTTTATGAATCCAAGTCTACTTCTAGAGTGTTGACTCTAAGAAGGAAAATCGTTTCTTGTTTGCAAAAGAATGAAGAAAGTCCAAGTACTTTTGTTCTGAGAATGAAAGCATTGAATGATGAGTTAGCTTGCATAGATGAAAGCATTTAGGAAGGAGAGCTCATTCAAGTGATTCTTAATGGCTTGTTGGATGCTCATGCTAACATTGTTCAAAGTATTGCTATTCAAAAGACTTTGCCAAGTTTGATGGATCTTCAAGAGATATTGATCAATGAGGAATATAGGCTTCAAGCAAGAGGTGGATCTACATCGACACTTCAAGAGGATGCTATGTTCACAAAGGGCAAATTCAAGGGCAAAACCAAAAGCAAGTGGTCTAAAGGGCAAGATCAAGTGGATTCTTCTTCAAGTGGCAAAAAGAAGGACAGATCAAAGCTCAAGTGCTTCTATTGTGGCATCAAAGGACACTTTGCAAGTGAGTGCTACAAGAAGAAGAGAGATCAAGGAGACAAGCAAGGTAATCTTACTCTTGATGAGGATGGTTTGGATGTGCAAGATGCAAATGATGATGCTTTTGTGATGTCTTCATGTATGCTTGCTAATGATGGAGATCTAGATCCTTGGTGGATTGATAGTGGAGCAAGTTCACACATGACCTTTCACAAAGAGTACTTCACTTCTTTGTTGGCATATGGAGATGACAAGAGGGTGATCTACACGGCCAATGATGGTGAGTGTGCAATCAAAGGGATTGGCACAATTCCTATTTCTCTCTCTACAAATAGGAATGTTCATTTGGAGGATGTCTTGTTTATTCCATCTATTACCAAGAATTTGCTTAGTGTGAGTCAAATGCTAAGTAAGGGCCTCAAGGTGGAGTTTGATGGAGATGCTTGTTTGATCAAAAGGAAGGATGTCTTGATTTGAAAAGGTAAAAGGCAAGGGAAGTTGTTCAAACTTGATGCTTGTGTTATTGCTAACCAAGTTGGATGTGTTGCAAGGGAGCAAATTTCTATTCAAGAGGTTTGGCACAAAAGGATGGGACACCTCAACTTCAAGTCATTGGAGGTAATGGCAAGGAAGAAGGTTGTGATTGGTCTTCCAAGTTCCTTAAGTAATGACAAGCATGTTTGTGAGTCTTGTGCTTTGTCTAAGTCACATAGACTACCTTATACTAGATCTATTTCTAGATCTACAAAGCCTTTTCAACTTGTACATTCGGATATTCATGGATTTACTACAATTAGCAATAGTGGAACTAAGATGTATGTAACATTCATTGATGATTTTAGTAGATTTTGTTGGATCTATCTACTAAAGAGCAAGGATGAAGTGTATGATGTCTTTGTCAAGTTCAAGAATGCAAGGGAGAACCAATTCTCCACAAAGATCAAGTGCTTGAGAGGTGACAATGGTGGTGAGTACATATCTAACAAGTTCAAGGCCTTTTGTGATGAGCATGGGATCAAGAGGGAGTATACAACATCAAGGACCCCACAACAAAATGGAGTGGCTGAAAGGAAGAATAGAATTTTATGTGAAAGTGCTAAAGCTATGAGGTTAAGTGCTAATCTTGACAAACCATTTTGGGATCAAGCTTTGTTCAGTGCCAATTTTTTGTGCAATAGGTGGCCGAGTGCTATTTTGGATGGAAGGACACCTTTTGAGATACTATTCAAGAGGAGGCCGAGTGTCAACTTTCTAAGAACCTTTGGATGCACATGCTATGTCAACATTACTCTTGATGATAGGACCAAGGAGGATCCATCTTCAAGACGAGGTATTTTTGTTGGATATAGTGAGGTGAGTAAAGCCTACAAGGTTTACATTCCTTCTACTAACAAAGTGATTGTTGGTAGAGATGTCATTTTTTATGAGGGAAACATTCCAAAGGTGTCTTCAAACATGATTGATGGTAAAGTAGATGGATCTAACATTCTTGATGTTGATGAGAAGGATTCTACTTTGGATGGTGGTGGTGATGGACCTTCATCAAGTCAAAAGCCAAGGAGAACATCAAGAGAAAGACAAGTACCTTCAAGGCTCACATATGATCAAAAGGTAAGCAAGTAGTTTCTGGAAATTATGTTGCTTTCCTAACCTCTTTGGATGAGCCTACAAGTGTAGATCAAGCAAGGAAAGAAGAGGAGTGGATCCAAGCAATGGATCTTGAGTATCGATCTCTTATGAAGAGTGGAACATCTTTTGGAGGATCTTCTTGTGTACATGGAGCTATGAAAGTGGATGGATGTTATCTTGCTGTAAAATCAAGTATTGGATCTGGAAAACAAAGTTTGATCAATGACTTTGATGATCAAGTTGAAGATCAAGAAATTGATCTCAAAGCGCTTCAACTAGTCAAAAGGAAGAATAGAACTTTATGTGAAAGTGCTAAAGGTATGAGGTTAAGTGCTAATCTTGACAAACCATTTTGGGATCAAGCTTTGTTGTGTGCCAATTTCTTTTGCAATAGGTGGCCGAGTGCTATTTTGGATGGAAGGACACCTTTTGAGATGCTATTCAAGAGGAGGCCGAGTGTCAACTTTCTAAGAACCTTTGGATGCACATGCTATGTCAACATTACTCTTGATGATAGGACCAAGGAGGATCCATCTTCAAGACGAGGTATTTTTGTTGGATATAGTGAGGTGAGTAAAGCCTACAAGGTTTACATTCCTTCTACTAACAAAGTGATTGTTGGTAGAGATGTCATTTTTTATGAGGGAAACATTCCAAAGGTGTCTTCAAACATGATTGATGGTAAAGTAGATGGATCTAACATTCTTGATGTTGATGAGAAGGATTCTACTTTGGATGGTGGTGGTGATGGACCTTCATCAAGTCAAAAGCCAAGGAGAACATCAAGAGAAAGACAAGTACCTTCAAGGCTCACATATGATCAAAAGGGTAAGCAAGTAGTTTCTGGAAATTATGTTGCTTTCCTAACCTCTTTGGATGAGCCTACAAGTGTAGATCAAGCAAGGAAAGAAGAGGAGTGGATCCAAGCAATGGATCTTGAGTATCAAGCTCTTATGAAGAATGGAACATGGAGATTGGTGGAGTTGCCTAAGGACAAGAAAGCTATTGGATGCAAATGGATCTTCAAGGTGAAGACAAACCAAGATGGATCTATCAACAAGTACAAGGCAAGGTTAGTGGCAAAAGGATATGCTCAACAACAAGGAATTGACTATGATGAGACCTTTGCACCCGTGGCAAAGATGGTAAGCATTCGAGTCATCATTTCACTTGCTACACTTTATGGATGGGATGTATGGCAAATGGACATATCAAATGCATTCTTGAATGGTGATCTTGAAGAGGAAGTATACATGGAGCAACCCGAGAGCTACATCTCATCAACAAAGCCAAATCATGTGTGTCTTCTACAAAAGAGTTTGTATGGCCTTAAGCAAGCACCAAGGAGTTGGTACGCTAAGCTTAACACTTTTTTACTCTCTCAAGGCTTTGTTATGAGTGAGTATGATCATTCACTTTATTATAGGTTTGTTGGAAATGATGTTACCATCTTGCTAATCTATGTGGATGATATCATCTTGAGTAGTGGAGACAATCAAGATGTGAAGGATATCAAGAATGCTCTTAAGAAGGAGTTTGAGGTGCATGATCTTGGTAATTTGCATTACATTTTAGGAATAGAAGTCATTAGATCTTCTCAATCCACTTTCATTTGTCAAGAGAAGTATGCTTATTCTATTCTAGAAAGATTTCATATGGTAGATGCAAAAGCTATTGATACACCTATGGAGTCTCATGTAAAGCTTACTATAAAAGGTAATGAAAGATCCTTCAAGGACATTACTCTCTATAGAAAGCTAGTTGGTTCACTCATCTATCTAACCATTACTAGACCTGATCTAAGCTATTGTGTTGGAATATTGAGTCAATTCATGCAAGATCCTAGTGAGGAGCATTGGAAGCTAGGAAAGCGAGTTTTGAGGTACATCATTGGAACTCGAGATTTTGGCATATTGTATGAGGGATCATTACCTAATCTTTTTGGATTTTCAGATTTGGACTATGCTGGAGATGTAATGGATAGGAAATCCATTAGTTCTTATTGTATTTTCATAGGTGATGGAGCTATATCATGGATGTCAAAGAAACAAGCCACTATCTCATTGTCATCTAGTGAGGCCGAGTACAAAGCTCTTACACATTGCACAAAGGAGATGGTATGGATCAAAAGGATGATCAAGGATCTTCACTTGCTGGATTTTTTAGAGAGCCCAATCATCTTTTGTGACAATCAATCAGCCCAAAGAATGGCATCCAATCCTATCTTTCATGCTAGGAGCAAGCATATTGAGATACAATATCATTTTGTGAGGGAGCGAGTCATTGCAAAGGAGGTGGAGCTTCAACATGTGTCTTCAAGGGAATGTGTAGCTGATATCTTCACCAAAGCATTGGGAAAAGACTTGTTCATGAATCATAGGACTTCACTTGGAGTATTATCAAAGTCTATGCTAAAACTAGTTGAAGAGGGAGTGTGAAAGAATCAACTAGTTTTATCACATTTTGCAATATTTCCATATTTGGCATATTGAGGCCAAAACTTGTTTTAGACTTAGAGGTTGACTTTTTAAAGTTCATTAGTTTAAATTTCATTTGAATAAACACTTTCTAAAAGTGTGGGAAAGATAGAATGCGAGTTTGAGTAGATTCAATTTGAATAAGTTGGGTACATTGAATCTAGACCCAAAATTGGTAGGGTTAGCATTTTGGTGGGAAAGCCAAGTGGCCAAATAGGGATGTAACTCGTGGAGAGAGTCATCTTCTCTCTTCTCTATCTCATTTCATGCTTATACATGGTTCTCTTGGGTTCTACTATCCATTGGTGCACTATCTTGGTGATTGCTTGCAATTCTATGTGTAGAATGATCTATATTTGCTATTTTTGGATCCACACGTGTGAAATACAGTAGCTTGCTGGTTTTGTACGGATAGCAACAGTACATAATCATTTCATTCAAGTTTGATCAAGTTCTATTAGTGTTTGCATCTCAAATTGTGTGTAGATGCTGATTTTTTTACATTGGTGAAATTGGTAGTGTATTTCTCTTTCTAACCAAAGATCATTCAAGTAGATTGGATCTTAAGGATCTGAAATCTTTTACAGAATGGTCTCAGCAGGTCCTTCAAAGGAGTTGGAATTTGGTGTAGGCTCCCGATGTGGCTGTGGTAATTGGATAACAATGTCATCCATTGTTAAGTCTTTAAACTTCTGTGGAAGATCAAAAGGTGGGTCCACAAAATTTTTTGGGACTTTGGAAATCATCTAAGTTGATTCACTACCGGATCTGGAAGCTTGGTTGGATTGTATAGTTTATGTCCCTTTGGACAAGGGCTTGGTCGGCTGTTTAAGCTTCTCATGTATCTGTTTTTGATGTTCAGTTAATTTTGTATCAATAACTTTAGTTTTTTGTAACCGAGGTTTTTGTTGTTTTTGAGTGGGCGGTGTTGGTGTCTCACTTATCAGATCGTCGTCGATTGTATCCCAGACTTCGTCTGGATATACTTTGGGTTTGGGCTTGTATGTTGGGGTGTTGGGTACCTTGGATGTCAGTTGGACGTGAGCCAACGGTCCTAGTGTTGTTATTTCCTTAGGAATTGTTTTTGGCAGATAAGATTGTGCATCTAGATATAGGAGTACATGTTCATCCGTCATGTCTATGTCATCCATGGAAAGAATACCTTCTTCCAAAACATGGGCGGTAGAGACACTAGGTTCTCTTGAGCACCACGCTATAGGAATCGGGTCAATCATCATAAGTGGGATGATGGGTGTGTCAATGTCTGTAGAAGATGAAAAAATATCCACATCTTCTGCAGTAGTTTCAATACGACATCGATTGGAATCACTACAGTCCACAATGGCTAGTGCGTGACCCCAATTGATTATGTCCGTGGATCTCGTATAGTGACCTTTTGGTTGGATTGGGATGCTATCTGATTCGTCATATGTTGTGGATGACCAATCATCGTATACTTTGGAGGGCTTGACATGGCCTGTTGAGTCAACCGTGACTCGTTTATCATGGTTACCAAAGGCAATTTTGCTATGCTTCCAATCTTGGACAACACCTACCATCTGGAGCCAGGGTGTACCAAGAAAAATTTTATATGTATTTTCATCTTCTGTAAATCTAAGATGACACAATCTAGCACAAATTTGACAATGGCATGGTCGTTCATATAGAGCTTCATAAGGCATGGGTTCCCATATGTCGAATGGGTTGGTGGATGGCTCTTGGATTTGGGATTTCATCCGAGAATTTTTGTTAAATCGAGCTTGTTCGGTGGATGGGGAGATCATCTCTGGTGGATAGTCCTCCGTAGAATTCGGATCATAAGGGCGATCCATAACAACTTGTAGAGTATTGCAGGATTGTGAATTGGTGAATGTATTCTCTACGGTTGGATGCGGTTCTCACGGTGTAGAATGGTCACTACGAATCAATGCGGTCATTCGAGGAGTCACAATGACTGTAATGCGGTTGAATATGGACTGGATGGTCTAAGGATCAGTTGAGATATGAGAGTATCCATCGGTCGAGAACTGACGTGAGGGCGTCGGTCGAAATCTGACGCGAGGTCGTCGGTCGAGATGTCAATAGAAGACGTCGGTTGAGATCTGACTGTGGCCTCCGATTGAGATTCGAAAGAAGTGCATTGGTTGAGAACCGTGAACCTGCAAATAAAGCAAGCTCTTCACCTAGCAAGTGGCGGTCAAAACTTGACATTGCAAGGGTCTAAGACTGCAACTGTAGAACTATCAGTTTCTTCACCCTACCACCAAGCCTTCATCATTTTCCTTACTGTTACCAAATCATCCATCTAAAACTATTCCTACCACCAATTTTTGATGAATCCATCCCCTTGAGACTGATAATCAAAGTTTGTGCAACCTACAGATCAAAGATTTTCCTTGAGACTGAAATTTCAACTGAGAGAAGAACCACGGAAACACCTAGAAGCAATATGGAGGATACAACCTCCCAGAAGATAGAATTTGCCAAGAAACCAAAGATGGAACCGTCAATGGCAGATACAAGTGACTAAACAAAGAGACACATGGAAAGCACGGTTGCAGAGTTGTGAAGCTGCTGAGAGCTCTCCAAATTTTGAGAATGTCAACCTGACGAGTTTCCTCAGCAGTCAATATCATAGATTTAGAAAAGGCTTTATCATTGTAGGTTCTGGTTGTTACTGTACAATTGGCCATTTTGGGCTTGGATTCCCTGGATTTGGCCTTTGAAGAATGGATGTACCCCGAATTGGTGTTGATTTGGGGGTCTGTTGAATTGTGGAACAATTAGACTTTGGTTGAATCTTGCTCGTTGAGGGGCAATCATCAACTTTAGTCTTCTCTTGGTCATTGCACTTTCCCGTTGAAGGCTGCGTGATGGCACTTTTTCTTGGATCTTGTGCTGAATTGCCTTCAAGTTGCCCTGTTGATGCTAGTCCCCTTTGTAATTCATCACTAAGAATTCTTCGCATTGAGAGCGAAAAAAGCCCTGACAGAATCTGCAGGAGTTCCTTGGTTGCCCGTGTCTTGATTTCCTCGACAGTCGTTGGTTTGATGAATTTTACCATCTTTGTCTTCTGTGACGGTTCTACTTGTTTTCCCAAGGGTATCTTTGCGTACCTTGGGACTTTTGTCAGATTTTCTTCTTCGTCACTCACTTCATAACCCGGTGGCACTAAGATTTTTCTTTTGTAGTACGTTTGAGGTGGAAGGGTTACCACAGGTGCATGTCGGTCTACATAGGCCAAATGCCTCCTGGCTATTTGTGAATTTCTCATCGGGCAATCTCGGCATGGTTGATTAACTCCGCATTGTGAACACGAGGGATCAAATGTTGACGGATCCCCTTGGTGTGGACATTCAGCACGCCGGTGTTTTCCTCCACATCCATAGCACCTAACTGAGTGTAGTATGTCATCACCTCTAAGTTGATAGACATACACCGATAACAGATTCCCCTTAGGACCTTCCACAAAATAGACTGGTAAGCTGTTATGGTCCTCCATTGAATTCGGTGATATGCAAGAGGATATAACCAAAACTTCTACCTTGCCATTGTTTGTTGAAGAAACTCATGATTTAGATGGATCAATCTAACATCCACCCTTCTGGTGAGCTCCTTGTTGGCTTGATTCTGCTTCTGACCGTTGAACTGCTGGATCTTGCTGTCGACAAGCCTCTTGCTCTGTATTTTGTCCTTTTAACAAACGCAGATTCTTGATTGGACACCTGGTACTTGGATGATCTCCAAAGCAGAAGGTACATTCGTCTTTTTCAAGAAACTTAATAGAGCGAGCATAAGCTTGCTGACAGTTTAAAGTGCAAGGTTCAGGGTCTTCCGTTGCACTTGTTCTGCTTGACCTTGCTGCACTTTGTTGCCTTGCATGGGGTTCCATTCTTGTTGGATCATTGCTCGTTGTCGACCTTTGTTCCTCTGATTCCCCATCTAGATAGGGAAAATCCTTCTTCATGAGTGATATTTCCATCTTGGCAGCATCCTTATAGAGTTGTACAAGTGACGCATAGGATGCTAATTCTGCCATACCAGATCTGATCCCTTTGGGCAGTCCAGCATAGTATTTTGCCATGACGATCTGTTCAGGAATCGATGGATTACAATCCGATAGGTGTAGTTTCAGATTGTTTCAGCAAGGAACTTTTTAAATTTCGATAATCCTACAAGGGCGGTCTCCATAGTTTAGCACTAGAATGTCGCAAAGTAGCTGGTTGGTGAATTGCTTCAAGATTTGCTCAATGACTCTAGTGTTCCAACTTTTTTTTTTTTTTTGAAGTGGAAGAAGAAAAAGAAGAGGAGAAAGGAATCAAGAAAAGAGGGATCCATATGGATGTGAACAGAAACAGAAATGGATTTAACAGATAACCGCAATGAAAGTTATACTATCAAGAGAATATGGAGATGGACAGAAGAGTGTGGACAGAAGAGTGATGAATGGTTGGTATGGATGGTGGTGGAAACTGATTTTTCTTGGTACCGATCAACTTGATATGAGGTTCATTCACTTGGTTCAGTCCAGGGATGTTGGATCTCGATGGATATTGTGACTGCAGTTTCAATTGGCTAATAGTATGATTTTAGTCCCTTTTCTTGGTTTTTTGTGGTTTTTTTTTTTGTTGAGATTTCTTCAGATCTGAGTGAATCTAACCTTCAACCTTCCTACAGTAGCTGTATATGGACCATTTCTAGACATTGTGAGTTCTGCAAGAGTTCTTGATGGGCAGATTTGTCAGGATCTTGAAAAAACTCAGTTTTTTGGCACTTTTTGGCACTTTTTCTTAGATATTTCTAGATCTAACCATTGGATCTTCACAAAAATCTCACCGTAGCCAGATCTTGGTTAGATATATCTAAAAAACTCTTTGCAAAGGTTACTTTCTAGTAGATCTCAAAAATCATGGAAAAAGTGCATTTTTTTGGGGTTTTTTTGCAAAATTTTAGCATTTCCTAGGAACCAACCCTCACAAACTGGTATGTACTTGTATCTCAGTCAGATTCAGCTATTCAAAAAGTTTCAAGAGTTACTTCTCAAGGAAACTCAAAAAATCTTGAAAAAAGTGCATTTTTTTGTGGCTTTTTTGTAAAATTTTAAGATTTTCTGGGAACAAACTCTTGAAGACTGGTATGCACTTGTATTTCAGTCAGATTCAGCTGATCACCTAGCTGCAAGAGTTACTTCTCAAGGAAACTTAAAAAATCTTGAAAAAAGTGCATTTTTTTGTAAAATTTTAAGATTTTTTGGGAACAAACCTTTGCGGACTGGTATGCACTTGTATCTCAGTCAGATTTACCTGCTCACCAAGCTGCAAGAGTGTATCCCTAGGAAACACAAAAGAATCTTGAAAAATTGTATTTTTTTGTGGTTTTTTTGCAAAATTTTGAGATTTTCTGGGAACTAATCTTCGTAGGGTGGTATTGCTTGTATCTAAGTCAGATCCACTTGCTTACCAAGCTGCAAGAGCTACTTCCCAGAGAAACTCAAGAATTTGCTGTCTGAGAAGGTTCTAGGCCACTTTTTGCTCTTGGGAACCTTCACAGGGGCACTTTTTTTGGGATCTAATTTTCGCAGACTTCTCTGTGTCCTTGTCTCAGTGAGATGGAACTTCAAAGAGCTCTATGAAGGTTACTTCCCAAGGAAACTCAAAAATTTGTTGTTTGAGAAGGTTCTAGGCCATTTTTTGCTCTTGGGAACCTTCACAGGGGCACGTTTTTTTGGATCTAACCCTCGCAGACTTCTCTGTATCCTGGTCTCAGTGAGATGGAACTTCAGAGAGCTCTGCGAAGGTTAGTTTTGAGTTTTGAATTTTTTTTTTTGATTTTTACAAAGGATTATTGAATTTTGTTTGGGTTTTTCTCTGTTTTTTCAAAATCTATTGGGAAGTAACATTCACAGGCTTCTATGCAGGTCTGGGATAGTACCTTGGAGCTGCTGCTAGTCATGCGAAGGCTAGTTCTTGTTGGTTTTTGAGAAATCAAAATCTGATGAGATTTTGGCTCTCTTTTTCCCTCCAAAAACAAATTTTGAGTTTTTTTTTTTCTGATTTTTATGGATTTTATGGATGAACGAAGGGATTGGGTGCTTGGATCTGATCCTCCCATCCCACAATCTCTCCCTACAGTGCAAACAAACAGAAAAATCACAAAAAAAACGGCAAAAACTAACACTACTCACACTATTCTACCCTTAAAATTCAATTTTTTGATGAAAAAGAATGATGAGAGAGAAGAAAGAGAGAGATAGAGGAGAAGAGAAAGCGAGTAAGAAAGCTATGCGACGAAACGAGTGTGTGGCGCTCCCCGACAACAACGCCACTTTTGTGTCGTCGATGTAGCATAGGGGTCCGTCGCTGGGAGCGGCAACCTCGCCTTCACCTGCATAGCAAGAAGAGAGAGGGAGAGGAGAAAGAGGAGAAAGAGAGTGGAGAGAGGGAGAGAGAGAACGCCTAGGTTGAGAAAGGCTTCGGGGGCTCGAGCGCCTACCCAAAGCTATTCTATCCCAATGTAGGGAGAGAGAGAGAGAGAGAGAGAGAGAGAGAGAGAGAGAGAGAGAGAGAGAGAGAGAGAGAGAGAGAGAGAGAGAGAGAGAGAGAGAGAGAGAGAGAGAGAGAGATGGAGATGGAAAAACCAAGAGAGTTTTATTAGAATGAGAATGGAAGATGATAACAAAGGAAATGACTCCCTCTTATAGATTTTAGAGGTGAGTCTCCTTCACTCTCATTCGCCACTTCATTGGGACAAGGATTCTAATCCAAACCTTTAAAATAAATACAACTTAAATCTATTGGTTCTAAGAAAGCACAAGGGCACTCACATGATTCATGTGAGTTTTAAGTTGGACCCTTTAGCTTTTTTATTTGCAACTTGACTTAGGGCCTCTAATGTCATTTTAGAGTTTTAAGCCCCTAGTCTCTTATTCCTAGGAATTACAACTTGCTACTTGCGCTCATTGGTGGCTGGGCTTATACACGGGATGCCAGTGCCTTGCACTTATTATTCTACTATACTGTGGCGGGGCCCACTAGGCAAGGCTTGGCCAACAGTATTTTAAGTGGTGGGACCCACTTATTTATTTGTATACATGAAATACCCACAACAGACTCTTATGAGAGCCTTCCAATGGGTAATGCCAGGACTACCCATATATTGGCTGAGTGAGCTTACTGCAAAAGAGATATCCAATCTTGTACAGACCATTGCGTACATGAGAGATCCAAGTATCGATCGATAAGGATACTCTCTCATCTGTTCCTCTTCCTACTTAGTTTGGGGACATTGGTCCTTCGACAAGTGCAAGCCTGGATCCATCGGTGAATGAGCTAATTTACAATTCATTAGATTGTATCTGTTAAGAACATTGTGAAGATACCTTTGTTGAGTGATGTAAATCAGTCGTCTCGCTCTGTCTCTGTGGATCTGAATTCCCAAACAGAAGTGAGCTTCGTCTAGATCAATCATGTTGAACTCTGAAAACAACATCTGCTTCGAATCCTTGACCATATTGGTATTATTGCTGAAGAGGGTGTTCAATGAGGAATGTGTTGATCCTCTGAAACCAAGCTCTAACAGACTGTTTCAAGACGTACAGTGCTTTGTGGAGTTTACAAACATGATTCTTCATACCTTCAGGAGCGTATCCTTTGGGCTGGATCATGTAGATATCTTCTTGTATAACTCCATTCAGATAGGTTGTTTGTACGTCAAGTTGATGCACTTCGAGGTCGGCAGTTGCAGCATAAGACAAGAGCATTTGGATCGACGAATGTTTGACTACTGGACTGAAAGTTTGCCAATGTCACATCAACTTCTCATTGAATTGGTTGATCTCTTTATAGATCAAGTACATCCATGACCTATGTATTGTCCAGCAAGCCTTCACACGTGTGAAGAGTGCCTTGTCATCTAGATCCACCAATAGGAGTCAAATATGATCCTTATTTAAAGTTGACTTTCTCACTCTAGCCAGAAACCAACAACTAGTCTCCACAAAAATAGGGATATTCCCTATAAAATAGGATCTAATGGAATCTTTCTATCTTATCACCTACAAGCTTATCCACATGTGTGAATGGAAACTTGACACGTGTGAGTAATAACTCATTCACATAGAAGTGCAATCTATTTACATAAAGTTAGACCAAAATGACCAATTTCAAGATTCTACTCAAAGGTCAATTTCACACTTGTGTAGATCTAGCTAAAATCAATATAACTTAATAAAAGTGACTTATGTACATTATTTTACACATGGGAATAGGCTCCACACGTGTGAGATCTCACTATGAACATAGATCTTAAGATTAACATACTACATTAACCAAGTTGGAAGTGACAAAATCAACACTCCTCCTCAATTCTAACTTGGTAAATCCAATGTACATCTATCTACAATTCTAAGAGCAAATATTTAGCTACAAATAAGCAGTAAAATTGAGACTCCATTAGATAATGATGTCCATGAAAGACCTTTCACCATCTCTTAAAGGATCCCTTACAATAAGTGACAAAAAATTTACAAGTGATGCAAAGAGAAACTATGCATCATGCCAAGCCTTGAATTCCAAGGCATTTTGTGTACGTGATGATATGTCCATTGAATTTATGAGTGCTTGAGCTTATAAAACCAAGCTCTTGATGAATCTTTGAGCCCATAAGGACTCTTTTGCAAAACACATACTTTGTCTTCAATTTCCTCCTTGATAAAGCACCTTGATTGCCTCATGAAGATCTCCTCCTCCAAGTAGCCATTGCCATTGAAGAAGGCTTTAGTCACTCCTGGAATTTGATAACATCTTCAAAGAAAATAGGTTCATCAAGCATTGAAGTCATCAAAGTGTAGGATGTGTATGGTTGAGTGACTTCTCCTTGTATACCTTTGCCAAGATAAGTGAGCCTTGAAGGCTTGGCCCTTGCCCTTGAGGATCTCCTTGGAGCTCTTGGGTCTTGAACTGGATCTTCAAGATTTTGATTCTTCTCTCCTTGGAACTCTTGGATCTTGAGGTGGATCCTCAAGATCTTGATCTCTTTGATGCTCCTCCTCAAAACTTGCAAGATCTTTGACATCAAGATCATATGTTGTCCTCCCATGCACATAAGTATCATTTGAACTTGGTGTTCCATCCTCCACCTTGGCACACTTGACTTGGTCTTTAATGGTTGTTATAGTCTTCTTTTTGCCTTTGATTGAGAAGTTTTCATTCTCATCATCATCATGTAAGTTCAAGGAACCAATCCTCTTCCTCACATATTGCATTCTACTATCCTCGGCTACAAGCACACTATGCAACTTGTTAATGGATGGTAAAAATGTCTTGAATGGCAAAATTCTGAACTAAATTGGAGAACTCATCTCCAAGACCATTAAGGATGATTTTAACAAGCTCATTGTCATGAATTTTGTCACCTATGAAAGCTAGCTCCTTGTTGAGTGACTTAATTCTAAGCACATATTCTTGTGCTCTTTCACCACTTCCTCTCATACTTTGCAAGATCTGATTCTTTAGCAGAAGCACTCTTGAAGTGGTCGTACAAAATGCACCCACAACAAGAAGATCATTACTAACATTCATTTTCAAACAATGAAGTGCTAGTCTTGCCCTCTTCTTGTATTTTACTTGTTCTTGACCTCCTTGAGGTTCTTTCTCAACTCCAAGAACAATATCATAGAGGTCATGGATCACAAATAGTGATTCCATCCTCACTTTCCAAATGGAATAGTTTGTGGAAGTTAGCCTCTCCCTAGATTCTAACAAAAAACCACCAATGGATGACATTATGAATGATTGCCTATGAGATCAAAAAGATCTCTTGATACTTCTAGCTTTAAGAAGCTTCTATTCTCATCCCAATCAACCTAGCTCAACTTGGATGATGGTAAAATAGATCTACTCAAAAATCCTAGCAAATCACTCCTTCAAAAGATTGATTCTAGCACTATTTTGCTTGAAATTTCACACACACATAAAAACTGAACAAATCAACCTTGTATATCTGATCTAATTCTTCAAAATGAATTGCCTCAATGACTCAAATCACTATTTGATCATTAGCATTCAATAGATTGAATCTAGATCTAGACAATGCACCAAAAACCTTGAATTTTGGACTAATATGCATATTTTTGGGTCAAAAACACTAAAAGAAGTTAATTTGAAGGTTGATGTACGGTTTCACACATGTGAAAAGTACTTCAGCATCCCACAAATTGATCTTGACCAAAAATAATGATGATACCTCTCTCCTTGAACTCGTCCTCTCAAGTACAACTTAAAAACAACACATTGTCTATGATTTTACAAGAACTATTAATCATTTAGATCACTCTTAGACTTGGCTTTGATACCATGTCAATTTTCAGAGAAAAAGGACAAATATGACTGTACTTATCAATCATTAAGAGTTATTGATTGCTTAATCCAAAAATCTACCAAGTTCTAGGGGTGAGATTTTGATCTAGATGCTTTACACTATGATTTAAGTAAGAGCAATGGATCAAATGATCAAAAATATGGGCGGCCTCACACATGTGGAGGACAGTACCAGTACGGCCTGTTTACAGAGAGTAAAGTACATTAGCTTACAAATGCATTCCAATCATAAAACTCAAGACAAATGTGAAAAACACAACCAAGACTATAATCTGCCAATGTCACATTAACTTCTCATTGAGTTGGTTGATCTCTTTATAGATCAAGTACATCAAGCACACGTGTGAAGAGTGCCTTGTCATCTAGATCCACCAATAGGAGTCAAATATGATCCTTATCCAAAGTTGACTTTCTCACTTGAATTAGAAACCAACAGCTAGTCTCCACAAAAATAGGGATATTCCCTATAAAATAGGATCTAATATAAAGGATTGTTCTCAATCCTTAGTACAAATCGTGGACATAACATTCTTTTTTCCTTCAGAAATGAAACTTAGTGAAATTCTTCTTTATGCTTTTAACTCCTTTCCCACGAATCATCCTCATTTTGACTCTGTCACCCAAATCAAATACTTGGAGATCAATATTTATTTTTGGTTCTGAGTACGTTCTGTAGTTCCAAAGTACACTGAGTGAAATTTTTTCTAAATGGGTGAGATTTTCATCAGATTCAACTGTATCATTTTTATATAAATTTAATTTCAACCTGCTTGCATGAAACACTAGATGAACAATAGATTTGTTTTAATTATCAAGTTCATAATACAAAGAATAAATTATCTTTACAATGTGAAATGGTCCACACCTACAAGCTTATCCACATGTGTGAATGGCAACTTGACATGTGTGAGTAATAACTCATTCACATGGAAGTGCAATCTATTTACATAAAGTTTGACCAAAATGACCAATTTCAAGATTCTTCTCAAAGGTCAATTTCACACTTGCGTAGATAAAGCTAAAATCAATCTAACTTAATAAAAGTGACTTACGTATATTATTTTACACGTGGGAACAGGCTCCACATGTGTGAGATATCACTATGAACATAGATCTTAAGATTAACATGCTACATTAACCAAGTTGGAAGTGACAAAATCAACAGTTCTACCTCGAGCTACCTCAAACTCCATAAATATGTGTAGACAATCTCATAATCTTTGATGAAGAACCAAGCTTTGAAGCTTTTCCATGCCATTTTGGATCTACACTATCATTTGCTTGAATACTGCTCTCTCTTTCTCTCTCTAACTTGAGTTGAGGCTTATGCTCATGCATTAAATTCTTGTACTTTTTCTCTCTTGTTAATCAAAGCTATCATTCTTTGATTCTTAGCTTGCTAGATTGTGATTAAACCTAAATTCTGTACTAGATCTTGATATTCAATCTAGAATTAGTTTCTGTGCTAATTATAAAGCTTAATAAGATCATTCACTTTTAGGATCATTTCCCACATGTGTGAACTTGCTAGAAATTTTGTCTTGGTATCAGAGCCAAATTAAGCTTTGCATGCTATTATCTCTAATTGTTCAAAAATTTATGAGACTAATTCAAGCAAAAAAGTAGTTAATCACTTTTCTTTACCTTTTCTTGAAAAGTGTTTGGATCAAAGATTATCGAAACTGAATTTTCATATCAAAATTGACATCGTACGGAATTTTGCAATTCTGCACGTGTGAAAATCAGAGATTTTAAGACCTCTTTAGTTCTTTGATATTTGGTCCAAAGATATTGATCTTATAGCTTGATGGAAAGCTTATGAAGTGTACTTTCGATTGCAATTGATCGCAAATCAATCTGGTGTGTCTATCAAGAGTTATAAGCTCTTAAAGAGGGTAGGGAGAGGTCCAAAATCCGAGTGACCACTTTTTGATTTGATTCAATCTTGCTTGATTCTTAGTCCATTGTTTTGAGTATCCAACACAAGAAACTAAAGATCAAGACAAAATTTGATGTTATTGAACACCTTTGAGCCTTTCTGTGAATCATTAGTGTTTTCTTTTGGAGCATCTAACATGTTCCAAAAGTAGAATCCAAACTTGTATATGTTTCTCAATCCATTTTTTGAGAGACTGATCTAGATTACCTTGTTTTGTGGAATATTTGAGATCTACCTCAAATGTAGTTGCAAGTTTTTCACATAGAAAGGTAGTACACCCTTGAAAATACCTATAGTGAAAGAGAGTAGCAACATCAAGTCTGATTAAAACAAGCTCAAACATATAATTGTCCAATAACAAGAAGTCTTCACAATATGGCACTTGTAGGAGGATATCATTTAGAACCAAGTGAAAGACTTAGTAATATGGAAGGTTAGGATAGAGTCAGTTCTAATACTCCAGGATGTTATGGACATAGTACTTGGTATTGAGGAGGAGCCTCAAGAACAACTTGAAATACCAAAGTATAGAAAAAGAGCTAGAATGACTCTACATTTCATTAAAATGAATGTCTCTAATGAGATTCTGAGAGAAAAAGGATCTTGCACCATTGCTAAAGAAGCTTGGGATGCACTTAAGTCCATCTATGAAGCTAAGAACACTTCTAGAATACTCACTTTAAGAAATCAGATTTTTCAAAGTTTTCAAAGAAGTGAGGAGAGTGCATCAAATTATGTTCTGAGAGTAAAAGATCTTCATAGGGAGCTTGCTTGTGCTGGTGTCACAATCAATCAAGATGAGCTTGTATAAGTCATTCTTAATGGCTTAAAAGAAGACTATGAAAATTTTTTTCAATCCTTTGTCATAAAGGAGGAGTTGCCCAATTTGGAAACTCTTCAAGGGATTCTCATATCTGAAGAAGCAAAGCAAAACTACAAACTTTCTAGGATGAACAAACTCGAGCATATTGGAAGTGACAAAGCTCTCTTTGTCAAGGACAAGCATAAAGGGAGGAGCAAGAACCAGTTTTCAGTTTTCAACAAAGACAAAGCCAAGGACAGAGACAAAGATGGTGAAGAGGATGACGCATCTCATCCTTCTACTTCAAAGACCAAGAAGAAGAAAGTCAAGTGTTTCTTTTGTGGCAAGAAGAGACACTATGCCTCTAATTGTTTCAAAAAGAAAAATCAACTCAAACAAGCAAATCTCTCTTATGAGAAATAAGAAGACTTTATTGCAAGTGATGGAAACTTTTCTTCAACACCCTTCAAGAAAGATGGAGCTTGGTACATCTATAGTGGAGCCTCTTTATATATGTGTTGTTCAAAGGAGTTTTTTGACTCTATTGTACTGTATAAAGGACTGAAAAGATCTATTTATATTGCAAATGATCATGAATGCTCTATTGAATTTGCAACATTCCATTGAAACTTGCTTCTTCTAAAGTTCTATCACTTTCTAATGTTCTTTTTGTTCCTAAGCTTACAAAGAACTTGATAAGTGTTGGAAAGTTGCTTGATTGTGGTTGTGATGTAAAATTCAGTTCCAATACTTGCTTTATCAAGAAAGATGATGAGATCCTAGCGAATGGATCTAGATATGGTGGAATTTTCAAGTTGAATTCTTATGAGAATGGAAACTTTTGTGAAATTGCTCTTATGTCTAAGGAGGAGTTATGGCATAGAAGGTTGGGGCATCCTGACTATAAGTCTATGCTTTCTATGATCAGGAATGTGCGTGGCGCTTGCTTGAGGCCATAGAGTGCTTTGTGTAGTTTGCATATCTTTTGATCTTGCCCCTTCACAATGAATCCTTGTGGTTGGACCATGTACAGTTCCTCCTCCAAGTTACCATTCAAAAATGTGGATTTCACATCCATTTGATGGATCTTCCACCCAAAATGAGATGCTAAGGCCATGATAAGACATAGCGTAGTCCACTTAGCCACAGGAGCAAATGTCTTTTCGTAGTCAATTCCTTTGCTTTGCTCATAACCCTTCACTACTAGACGTGCCTTATGCTTTGCTATCATGCCATCCGCATGAAACTTTGTTCTAAACATCCATTTGTTGTCAATGGATTTCTTCCCAAGTGGTAAGTCAACCAACTCCTATGTAGCATGCCTGTGGATAGACTCCATCTCCTCTTCCATTGCCCTTTGTCACTCTTTGTGGTCCTTTGCCTCATCAAAGGTTGATGTCTATGGAAACTTCTTGGTACTATAAGATGCTTTGGTACTTTGGTACTACCTATATATAATGCTTTGGTACTACCTGCAAGTACTTTCTACCAACCTGATTCTACCTGTGTATGATACTTTGGTACTACCTATATATGATACTTTGGTACTACTTGCAGGTACTTTCTACCTATAACACGATAAGACTTTTTGAATATAGATCCATGGTAATGAGAATACTTCTCAAATTCACTTTCAAGATGTTAACAATGACTTTAATGTAGAAGGAATCTTTAAGAAGTTTCGAGTGAACCAACACTATATTGAACCGCACCAGTGTCCGGTACTAATTTTACAAATTTTGTACTATTTTGGTACTATTTTTGTGTTGGTAAAACTCTTGAATACAAAAGAATGGTACTACAATAACTTATCGTGTACCAATTTTGATCCTCCTGACTACCAGATTAGGTTCTTTTATAGTAAGTGTCTCATTTTTATTTTAAAATCTACAAAATAGATACTATTTAGACTTCTCGTGACCATATTTTATGCATAAAACTATTAAATTGGTTACTTTTTTCTTTATATTTATTTGTGTTTGTCTTTTTGGTACTATTTTAGTGTTGTTTACCAATTGGTGGAATCTAAGCTTTGGTTACTACCAATTTTACAAGATTTGTACTATTTTTGTAATGTTTACGTGTTCTTGAAACTTTTGAGTACCAAAGATTGGTACTATTTGAACCTATCGTGTAACCATTTTGATCCTCCAAACTACCAATAAAGGTTCTTTTATTCCTGCATGTTTAGTACTTTGGTACTTTGGTACTACCTATATATAATGCTTTTTCATATGAAATGCTATTGAAGGGGCCCAATAGGTGAATTTCATTTTGAAGTTCATGTATTTGTAACCATAAAAAAAAAAAAGCCTCTTTTTAGGCATTTCCTTTCTACGTAAGCTACTTATAGAAGTTCAAATTGCCTAAATTAGTCTCTTTGGCACAACTAGGTCAATGAAATTAAGAAGTTTCGAGTGAACCAACACTATATTGAACTGCACTAGTGTTGGGTACTAATTTTATAAATTTTGTACTACTTTGGTACTATTTTTGTGTTGGTAAAACTCTTGAATACAAAGGAATGGTACTACAATAACTTATCGTGTACCATTCTTGATCCTCCTGACTACCAAATTAATTTTCTTTTTTAGTAAGTGTCTTATTTTTATTTTAAAATCTATCAAATAGATACTATTTATACTTCTCGTGACCATATTTTACGCATAAAACTATTAAATTAGCTACTTTTTTCTTTATATTTATTTGTTCGCAGTTTGCATACAATCCTTTGTGGTCTTTTCGATACTATTTTAGTGTTGTTTACCAATTGGTGGAATCGAAGCTTTAGTTACTACCAATTTTACAAGATTTGTACTATTTTTGTAATGTTTACATGTTTCTAAAACTTTTGAGTACCAACAATCGGTACCATTTGAATCTATCGTGTAACAATTTTGATCTTCCAGACTACCCATTAAGGTTCTTTTATTCCTGCATGTTTAGTACTTTAGTACTATAAGATGCTTTGGTACTTTGCTACTACCTATATATGATGCTTTGGTACTACCTGCAGGTACTTTCTACCTTCCTGGTGTTAGATTTTTTATGCTCAGTCTTAAAGAAATCGTTCAAGTAATGAGCATCCTGAAAAACCGAAAGCCGACTACATGTTTTTGGACCTTCACATTTTTTCCCTTCTTTAAAAGATTCTTTTTGCCTTAAACATTTTTAGACAACTTAAACCTTTTTCGAACCTTAGCAAAAAATGCGAGACACTGGCCAAGTGGCCAGAATGCCTTAGAAACCATTCTTAAGGCACCTTCGTCTTTTTTGCCTTTTTTGTCCCTTCATGAAAAATGCGACAAAGTGGCCAAAATGCCTTAGAAACCATTTTAAGGCACCTTCGACTTTTCACGTTTTTCGTTGTCTTAAATCTCCGGCATCTTCTGTTTCTGCTGCCTTTAGTCTAAGGCACCTTCGCCTTCTTTGCTGCCTTTAGTCTAACGCCCTTTTTCGGCTTTTTCATCTTTTTCGCAGTCTTAAGTCTAAGGCACCTTATGTTTTTGCTGTCTTTAGTCTAAGGCACCTTTGCCTTCTTCGCTGCCTTTAGTCTAAGGCCCTTTTCGACATTTTCGCCTTCTTTGCTGCCTTAAATCTAAGGGCGCCTTCGTGACTTACATACCTTAAGGCTAAGGGCACCTTCAAGGTTTGCATATCTTCAGTCTAAATGGCACCTTCGAGTTTTTTGGGTTTTTCGGGTTTTTCCGTTTTTGCTACATTGGCAGACCGACGTTGCCAACTTATCATCAACCCTAAAATAGCTAGAGAAACAAATATTCGAAGAACGGTTACCAACTTTGTACAGATGCAAAAATGGAGTAAATGACAGTCAAGACATAAAGATATTTTTCTCTCGACACTTGTAAGTATATATATATTAGCTGAATCAAGCTATGTAAGTGTTAATTGAAATTCTCTTTCAATCAGAGTTATCTGTAGACAACGTTATCACGCTCAACAAGCTGAAGTAATTATTTCAAGCCATTGTACTCACTGTTGATATTTATCAAAGTGCAATTTTAGTCTCACTACTGCATCATTCATTTGCGCAATCTGTATGAATTCTTCTACTTGAATATTTCTACTACTAACTGTTGCGTTTTCGTTCCTACACGCCTACGCTCTAAGCCTCGAGCTTCCAATGCCGCTGACGCCCATGGTTTTACGACATGGTATCAGAGCAGGCATTTCAGTAATCTACATTTCTACTACGGATTATCAGTCTTGTTTGTATCAAGACATTTTTCTAGCAAACACGCAATCAACAGCATTCCGACCATCGTTGTTTCTACCAACGATCTCGTTCAACCAGAATGGATCCATCATCTCTCATTGACAAACTCGATGGGGATAACTACCATCTCTAGAAATTCAAGATGAAAGTTATACTTCTAGCCAAAGAACTGTGGGCCATCGTTGATGACACAGAGCTCAAACCAGAAGGTGATGTAGCCATCATCACCAAGTGGAGACTGAGAGATGGCAAAGCATTTGCCATGATCACCCTCAACATCAAGAATATTCAAATCAGCCACATACATGTTGCTCAGACAACTAAGGATGCATGGGACATCCTAGCAACTCTCTACGACATCAGAGATGTTACTTTTAAGCTTCATCTGAGAAAGAAATTTTTCACCCTTAGAATGTCTGACGCAGATAGTGTTTCGAGTCACCTCAACAATTTCAAAAATCTTATGGAGCAGATGACTACAACTAGCTCAGTCATAGAAGATTCTGATGCACGTATGACCCTATTATCGAGTCTACCTAAAGCCTACAAAAATTGGGTAATGGCAATTTCTACCCAGGAGCACCTCACTCTATCTAGAGTAATTTCGCTGCTCCTACAAGAGGAGATCAGAAGATCAGCATCCTCCTCAAGCTCTATATTCAAAAAATTAGAAGTTCAGATCCAAGAGATCTACACAGTTAGATTATCCTGACAAGAAGAGCAAAATGCAGCGGCCTCCTGTACCAAATGAAGCATCTACTTCAGAGTCTTCATCATTTCAGCCAAGACAGAATCTATTCTGTAAGTACTGTAAGAGGACTAATCACCTTATCAAGGATTGCAGAATGCTGCAATACAACAATGAAAGGAAGCAACAGTTCTAACAACAAGCAAATGCTGCTTCTACTAGTCACTCGATCCAGCAATAGGAGGAAGATGAAGCTACCTTCTTGACCAAAGTTGAAGAACAACAAGATATCGATTCTTGGTACTTGGACTCAGGTGCATCACAACACATGCTCATCATCGACACTGGTTCCATGACTATAAGTCATACACCCATCCTACAGTTGTGCAACTTGGAGACAACTCGACTCATACTATTGAGGGTGTAGGAATAGTCAAAGTTGAATTCCAAAAAGTTGATATAATATTTTACAATTAATTGCTTCTCCCCAATATTCAATAGGCAAAGAAGCTTCAACTTGGATTGCTTTAGCACATTCACATAGAGATCGATTTTTTCTTTCAACAACTCCATTTGAGATGGAGAATAAGCACAAGAAAACTCTCTCTTAATCCCTTCAGCCTCACAATAATAATAGAACTTGTTGGAGATGTATTCACCTCCTCCATCACATCTGAAATCTTTAACTTTGAAAGAAAATTATTTCTCAACATAAGCTTTGAAGACTAGGAAGTGATCAAATACCATAGCTTTTAAAGAAAGTAAGTACAACCAAGTATATCTTGTAAAATCATCAATGAAAGTGACAAAACAAGTTACACCACCAATACTTTTTGAGGAAGAAAAATGAACATCCAAGTGAATTAATTCCAAATGATGAGAAGTCTTAATAAAAGACTTTTGATATGGCTTTCTATGTGATTTTGCAATAGCACAAGCCTCACAAGGCTTGATATCCTTGGAAAGTAATCTTGGAAGACCAATAGCCTTTCTCATGAGTTTGTAAGGACAAATTCAGATTCAAATATTTATGTTCTTATAATGGAAGATATCATTGTCTTGATTGTACTTTATGTTTACGATATTATTATCATGGGCAATGATGAGAATCTCATTTATTCTATCAAAGCCAACTTGTGTAAGCAATTTGAGATGACATATTTAGATATTATGCACTATTGCTTGGGAGTCGAAATATGGTAGAATGGCAATGATATCAGGCTGTGTCAAAGCAAGTACGTATGCGAGATATTAGAGAGATTTCACATGACAAAGTGCAAACCTTCCATCATTCCTTGCAAAGCTGGTAAGAAGCTATCTCGTGTTGATGATAGTGGTCAAGTTGATGCTACATTATTTCGTCAACTAGTTGGGAGTTTAGTTTATCTTACGACTACGCGTCCTGATATTTGCTATGTTGTGAGCTTGATTAGTCAATTTATGTCATCACCTACTATGGGTCATTGGAAAGAGCGAAGAGGATTTTGAGGGATGTGAAGGGCCCACCTAGCCTTGGCCTGGTGTATAAGAAACAAAGTGCTTTACCTAAGTTGCAAGACTATGTTGACGCTGATTGGTCAGGAAGTATAGATGATAGAAAATAAACTATAATTTTAGTTTTGGTAGTGGCTGTTTTTCATGGTCTAGCAAGAAGCAGGACACTATGTCTCTTTCTTCTATAGAAGCTGAGTATGAAGCGCTAAGTTATACTACTCAAGAAGCTGTTTGGTTGTGTAAGTTATTGAGTGAGATTGGCATGAAGTAGGTACATCCTACTGTTATTTTTTGTGATAGCCAAAGTGGAATACAGTTGGCAAAGAATCATGTCTTTCACACAAGAACAAGGCATATTGAAGTGAAATATTACTTTGTGCATGAAAAGCTACAATCTAAAGAGATAAGTTTTACACATTGTTCTACGAGGTTACAACTTGCTGATATATTTACGAAAACTCCAAGAAAAAGTTTGAAATTTTTAGAGCTAAAATTGTCTTGGATCAAGTTATGCAAAAAGTTTGTACTTGTTGATACTATCATGGAGATATGTTCCATGAATAGCATAGACTTACAGGTCAAGTGATATGTTGATTATTGAGGGAGAGAGTTAAAATAGCAATAATCAACACGTAAGTTTGTTTCACAATCACTTTCTAAGTTTGCGGTATTACGTGTGCTTAGCTCTAGATTTGTTGGGCCGTTTCTTTTACGCGTCTTGTCGAGTTCTTAAGCAATTTCTCCTTGTACTTCAGGACGATTGTGAATATACAGTTTATGGAGAGCTATTTCATTTTGTCTTTTCTTGATGCACTTGATGATGTGCTATGGGCATTGATTTGGCTGAGTTTTAAATCGTATTCTCAACTCTTACAACAATGAATTCTCCCGACACGATCATGTGTCTTCAAGAAATCAAGATATTCATTATGAAATAATCAAATGCTCTATACAAAGGACATCCGAAGGCTATAATCATTATCATTATTATGGTCCCATGCCAACAATTTGGACTCATCCAAACCAACATAAATTATGCACTCTATAGTTTTAAAATACGATTAGTCCAGGTATTCTCTCACCACTTGTCTTCTCGCCTTTGTAGAATGGCAGCCACCAATTACAAAATATCTATACTTGTTGATCATGCTATATTCGAATGAGGATTTTTGCGAGCATTGGGCATGATCAACTATTACAATAAATGGGAGGAGATTTGCCAAGGGATTAATCTTCATCTTGGACTTCAAATTATGTATATGTAGATGTAGATGTATATGTAGATCGTGAGGCTCTCTAACTTTAAGCAGCCTCATACTAGTCACGGGATCAATTGGTGGCCTTTCAAGCTGCTTAATATGCAGCTCCATGGTCTTCGAGCTAACTAATGTTTCAGTTTTTATTCTCTCTCGAATCAAGTTCTATTGTGAATTTAATTCCCCAACATCAAAACCTGCCCTAGGAACTTCCAGTGCATTAGCATCCTGGCTCGATCTAGTAGCATCATCCATAGGACACTTGCCTTTAGGACAAATAACTTTTCTTTGACCACGAGGTACAGGTTCAATACTCTCTCCTTCGGGAGCAGCCACTAAGGCAGAAGCTTGTTTGGTTGATGTTAAATACATGGCAAAAACATGAATCAAATTTGAGTCTTTTGATAAGCAATCCTCTATTTCCTTGTTCATTGAGACAAGGGATCATTTCTCCACATAACAAAACAACTCCAAGAAACACAACTCCCTCAATGATTCTTTGTTCTCAGTCTTGAATAGGATTTTTGAAGCATTGTCCTCATCATAGTAAACACCCCTGATCTGTCCAAACATCTTTGGTTCTCCGAAAACATCTGATCCCTTTGTCCTTGACATAACCATAAAAATTTTCTCACCTTTTAACATCACACAATATGTCTCGTATGAATGAAAAGTGATATGTTGCTCAATAATATCCTCAGCGGCTATTCTCTTAGGTGGTGGAGGCTCATGGGCGATGAAGACCTTTGAAGGTGATTCTCCTTCACCAAGTGGGTGACCCATTCTACGTTTCTTATGGGTTACTTTAGGTGTTACGAATCCATCCAAAATTCTAAATTTGAGCTCCTATGTGGGTTTGCTGTGATAAAAAGGAGAAACTAATCTTAGTTTCAAATTAGTGACTAAAATGTTAGGTTGTATCGGATATTCTAGAGAGCCAAATTGAAATATGAAAAAATATAACCTTTTTGTAGATATATCACTAGAAAGCTCATCAAAAATCATAAAAAATGTGTTAATAAAGCCAACCAACCGTGTATCGTTCAATGGTCCCATTATCGTTTGTACCAATTGAGAAGGTTATTTATCAATTTTGGTAGGTCCAAGTAACATATGATATGGAAAATCAATATTGCGTATCGACCTCACGGATCATTTTCCAAAATGATACGACAAATCAATATTCAGTATCTTTTTCTTGTATCACCCTAAACTGTGATACCTTATATCGATACGACGACGTATCACTCTTTGATATCATCTTACCTAATTTATAGCTAAGAATCTATTATAGAGTTTTATCACGAGACAGATACTTTATATATGACACAATGAATAATATCAAGGGATCATTATTGGCAAATCATACGAGTTGTCTATACCCAATATTGATTTGCAGTATTACAAGTAATATATGATACGCGAAAATGATACCACGTATCGATCTTTGGGATTCGATTGTCGAATTCTCAATAGAAAAAATCTTATAAACTATTTATCTCAAAGAAACACAAATTTCACTCATTCTACCTAGTTTTAGAATACTAAATTTCAGCCATTAATGAATATGAATGTTTTGTAATCTAAAGCTATAATAAATAATAAAAGCATCTTCTGAGAATCATTAAATTCTATGCGCCAAAAATGCTAGTTCTTATACCCGGCCATCCTCACGGATTCTCCCGAGCTAGTATCTTGTGTAATAGCTCCCTCTCCAGGAAAATGTCGATCGAGAAGTCACATGCAGGTGCGAGTAACGGAGGAAGAAATTGATTGGTAAAAAAGGCCTTGAATCCTATGCTCCCTAGATAGCATGGGTAGAAATGAGGCATGTGATTTATTATATAGTGGTGGACTTGAAATTTTATAGGATTTGATATATAAAAATTTCAAATGCATTCATTGAATTTAATATCTTTTGAGGTTTGTGATTGAGGCTATAAGTGGGCTTAGATTTTTATTTTAGTGACCTTAGCTTGTTTTTTTCTTTGCTCAATATTCTCATTGTTTTCACCATGTCCATATCAATCTCGTTATATACAAGACATCTGTGTCGCAAAGTGAACTTTATGTTTCCACTTGCACAATTTTGCTCTCAAGCTTTCTTTTGGAATTTGAAGTCAAGTCTCAGAAAAGCACCATTGGAAGTGCAGATGTCGCTATTTCTGTGAGCTCTTATGCCAAGTCAGAGTTTCAAAATGAGCATGTTGTTTTACAAAACTCATGTTCTGAGTCAGACTTTAATTTAAAACATCCCATTTCTAATATGGTCGAATCTTCTTTTATTGTCCTCTGATTCAAGTATGCATTTCAATGGCGAGGGAGGCCAGTTTGAGTGTGATATCGAAGAATCTCGTCAGTGCACGTTTGATAAAGGTCTTTGGATAAATGATGAAGATATTGATGAGAATGCTATGAGGAGACTATGACAATGATGGCAATGACATTGACGATGACAAGAATGATGCTGACGCCTATGACAATGTCCGAAACTCTCTAAGAAGAGAGAAGGGATTTCATGTTGATGGAAGATTTTCAAGCTATGGCCATAGGAGGAGATCTTTTTTATTGTCGTCATCTCAGCACTCCTCCTTAAAATATATATCTATCTGATGTTGATGAAGATCCTTTGTGTATGGATTCTTTGTTTTGTATTTGATGTGAAGATCCAAATAATCCATCATAGTAGCATGCTTACCAAATCCTCGATAAGATCTCTTTGATAGAAATCTTTTCCAAATGCCTTTGAAAATTTTTCCACCAATCTGCCACTATGTTGAGATGCCTCCTCCGTGTCTGATGTAGATCCTGGTTTGAGAACTCCATATGCATGAAAATGGCTGCATAAGAATCTAAAAAATCCGAGGCTTCCATGCCTTGACATGATCACAAAGACCATATAGATCAAGATTATACCATGAGCAATATTCAAGATTAAACACGCTAGCTTTATTAGTCCAAACTCTATGAACTCTATCCAAACTGGATCTAATCTTAAAATCATACTCTAACTTGATCTCATTGAGGCTAAATACTTTCTTAAGGATGTAAGTTTTCTCATTAGATGTTTCACTTACTCTCAAAAGAAGTTCACAATATGCCTCAAAACATGAGAAAACTCCTTTTTTCAAACTATGAGTACTAAACTCATACTTGCTCTTACTCAATTTAAGAGCATACAAATGATGATACAATATCTTGCTTTCTAGATGTTTTGGAAACATAATCAAGTCACCAATGACAAGAATGAATTACAAACTAAAGACTTCATTCAAAACTAGAATAGTCTTACTTGATCTTTGAGATAAGAAAATCTCAATTAAGCAAGATATAACATCAACCAAAGAAAGAGAACCATAGGTGAGTAAAATAAAATGAATACCACCTTTACTTGTTCTTTATTTTTCATGAAATAAGAACAACAAGGACTCGGCCTTGTAGCATGAAGATCTTTTTGGATATGCATGTTGAGGATACTCCTCCTCAAATCTCGACCCCATCATAAGTTGGCTTTTCTCCATAGAATGAACTTTTGATGTGTTTAGAGAAACTGTGCTCTCGGCCTCTTCCAAGATAGAAGATAGATCTTCATAATCAATAGTTTCTCCATGCTCAAGCACCTTCAAGATAGAGAGTGTAAAGGCTATGTAGCCTTCCTTGGTGGATAAGCATCCAACCATGATCCATAGACTTGGATCTCCATCCTTCCAGGCTTCCAAGAAAACACATGCAAAGCAATAACCTTCAAAAACACTAAGGTACACAACCTTAGGCTTATAGTTGAACAAAACTCCATATAGTGCAATCCTTCTAATAGCTCCATAACTCCAAAAAGCTTTGCATAATGGAAAATACACATGCACCATGAAACTTGAAGAGACAAGACATAGCCATTGGTTACTTGTGAAACCATCAATAAGAGTAGAAAATCAAGAGGCAACTTCCTTGCTTGTTGATGAAGAAAGGTCAACATCCGAGTGTTTCAACTCCATAGGATGTTTTGTCTTGGTAGAAGACATCAAATATGGATCCATATGTGATTTTGCCATAGAAAAGCCTCTCTTGGCTTGATCTCCTTGACCATAATAGGCATAGATCTGAAATTGGAAACATGCAACCTCCTATGCCATACTTCCTCCTTGGAAACACAAGTCATCAATGCAACATCACATGTACTTGCACTTTCATGCACATCTAGCTTGAAAATGCCTCCCTATCTAGATCCACTTGCTAGGGTCTCATCACCTTTCTTTATAATACAATTATTGACATTAAATTCCACTTCAAAACCACACATAACTTTCCAACACTAATCACATTTTTTGTGAGATTAGGAACATAAAGTACATTGGAAAGTGATAAACTCATAGAAGATGCAAGATTCAAGGAACAAATTCCAACTCCTTCAATTGAACATGCATCACCAACAGCTGTGTATATTGATTCTTTACGTTCTTGAAAAGGTTCTAGAGAAACAAAATAACTTTAAGTGCAACTCATGTGTGATGATGCACCACTATGAATATACCAAGATACATCATTAAAGAGTAAAGAGGAGAAGATATACATCATGAGAGATGCCTCTCCACAACTTGCATGTGAATCTTCTATGGTAAAATTGGCTTGATCTTCTTGAGTCTTCTTCTTGAAGATAGAAGAATGAGCTGAATCATCTTCTACTCCTTGGTCTTTGTCCTTTGCTTTGTCCTTTGATTTGTCCTTGGTGAAGGCTTGAGAAAATTTGTTCTTGATCCTCCCTCTTGACTTGTCCTTGGCAAAGTGAGCTTTTCCATAACCACCATCCATCCTTGAAAGTGTGTTGATATTCAGCAACTTGTTCATTTTCCTGCATTCTTCAGCAATAAGAACATCATGCAGAGCTTCCAAAGTTGGTAGCTCCTCCATGATAGCATAAGTTTTCACAAGATTTGAATATTCTTTTCTCAGGTTTTGGGTCACTCCCTACCCTCCTTTAAGAGCTTATAACTCCTACTAGGTCATCAGATTGATTTGGAACTAATTGCAATGGAAAGTAGACTCTTCTAGCTTTCCAGCAAGCTATAATGTCACTACATTTGGATCTAACATCAAGGAAATAGAATGAAATGAAGTATTCTGGTTTCACACATGTGAAAAGTCAGAATTCCATACAACCTATATTCAGACCTGAAAATATCAGTTCTAACCTCATTCATCCAGAAACTATTCAAGAATAGATAGCAGAAAAGTGCTAGACAGCTTCCTAGCTTGAATTGTCACAAAATTCTTCATACACCTATTGTTAGTAGCATTCAAAGCATGGTATGGCTCTGATACCATGTTGAAAATCCAACAACTTCACACGTGTGGGGAACCACATCAAAAGTGTGAATGATCTTTACCATGCTTTATGGTAGCACATAGATCACCTGCAGAGTAATGCTACAATCTACACAGATCTGAGGCTAGAGCACAATCTAGAATGCTACAGATCAAAGCTACATTAATTCATCACAAATAGGAAAATTACACAAGCATAATAATGTATGAAGAAGACACTTATCTCGAGTTAGAGAGAGAATACAATTACAAGCAAAATAGCATGAGATCCAATTTTGACATGAAGACCTTACAAAAGCTTGATTCATCATTAGAAATGAATGAGAACCATATGTACATATATAGGAGAGCCAAAATTCGTGGTACTACTAGCATTCAATGCATTCCCTACACCTATTCAAGTGCAAACTACCACTATATTGACAACTAACAGCTTGCATGCAAAGATTGCACCTAACTTCTACCTACTTTCTCCAAATGTCAATTTCTCAACTAAATAAATACAAAACTACATGCATGTGTCCATTACTATATTTGCATGCCTTGCATGTCACAATGGAAACTTAGGACACAATGCATTTATGATGGCTCGAGTTTCTACAAGGTCATATTAGACCATTTCTATGTGTAAATATACATGCATGTCAATCTAGACATTGTGAACATTGTTGCATGTCAAACTAGACCAACTAGGCTTTATGCATGTCATTGGAACTTGATCTACATAACCCAAACTCGCCCTATTCTACAAGGATATGTGCTCAATTCACACATCTTGGATATGTACAATTAATTTACATGGGTAGAATCCCCAAAATCAACATATGTAAGATAGATATGTTTTACAATTCTTCACAGGTAGGTGTGAGTAATGGCGCAAGTAATCGGGAAATAATCCTAATTACTCAGCGAGTTGCCTATGGACCATGAGTGAAGATCAGAATCTATTGTCATAAGAGTGAATTAATAAATTCATTCATTTCTTTTTTATGAAAAATAAAAAAAAAAAATCCTTCTCTTAGAGCTGTTAGCTAGAAATATTGGTGAGTAATAAAATTTTTTACTCACTACGGTCTACCAAAATAATTTTCAATTAATGTACTTGAAATTGTAGGGATGGAGAAAAAATTCAAAATTGACGAGTAATGGCACGAAAAATGTGGATTTAGTCATCGAGCCTCTAAATCATAGATATGAGGTTTGTGAAGGTACTGTGAAAGTGACGAGTAAAGAGGTGGAGGGTGTGATAAAATCAGACCAAAATATCTTGAGAATCTTGTAGATTTGATAATATCTTGAGAATCTTGTAGATTTGATAATAAACACTTAGATCTATTATGGTATTGTCCCTGTCCATACAATAGTAGCAGCATACAATCTTTCACACGTGTGGATCCAAGTACAACAAGAAAATTCACATTCTATATACTAGAAATTCAAATTCTACACATTCTAGAATTGCAAAATACATGTAGATTTGTTGATAAACACTTAGATCTATTATGGTATTGTCCCTGTCCATAAAACAACAACAACATACAGTCTTTCACACGTGTGGATCCAAGTACAACAAGAAAATTCACATTCTGTACACTAGAAATCAAGATATCTTGAGAAATATGCAAGAGATGGACATATAATCAAAAGAGATGAATTCTCCACATAGAAAGAGAATACAAAGGTCATTTCTCCAATTGGTAGTGCATCTATAGCTTCTGAAATTTAATTTGGCCACTAAACTAACCCTAAAATAGAAACTTCTAGGTACTTCACCAAAAACCTAGTTTTTAGTGACTAGATGCAATGTATCTAGATTAGCCAATTAGAATGGGTCCAAATCTGACCTCATCTACTTATCTACTTGCAAAAATAGTACAAACACTATTTAGGCCTTTATTGACATAAAAGAATCTATCTCTAAGTTGAAATTCCATGTTGGCCTCAAAATTGCCAAAATATCTCAACTTAACTAGTTGATTTTTTCACAATCCCTCTTCAACTAGTTTTAGCATAGATTTGACCACACTACTTTGATCCACCTTAAGAATTATCTCCATCCTAAGTATAATCCTCCTTTCTATGATTTTACAGTAACTTTCATAATTGATATAGAGAATAGTGTCCTTGAAAGTACATTTCACATGTGTGGAGCATGTTCCCACATGTGTAAAATAGTTTATTATAGCTTTAGGGGTCTTCTAAGTTTTTAGGACAATCTTCTTTGTGTAGAGTTATGATAGGGCCAAAAATTGGCATAGATGGCAAATTGGCAATGTTCACATGTAGTGCCTCTATTGAGCCAAAAATGAGTCATGATGTAATCTTGAGCTAGATAGACATATGAATAGGGTCTTGACACTTGTGACAATACAATTTGAAGAGTGATGAAGTCAAAGGGTCGGCCTTGGTCAAGGGGTCCAATAGGAATCAAGAGATCCTCATTAGAGATCCAATAGAATTAAGGAGGCTATGATTAGGAGTCCAATAGAATTGACGAAGCTATGATTAGGGGTCCAATAGAATGCAATAGGCTATGATTAGGGATCCAATAGGATGCAAGGAGGGATCTCCACACACTCTATATGTACTTCTCCTTATGATCATTAATCAAGTTGAGGTTTGAGTCAATCTTGTTGGTGAGATTTGCTTGTTTGATTTTCTTTCTCTACACGAGTTTGAATTAGCTCTATTCTCTCTCTACCCAAGGATAGGAGCTTAATTTTCCTTTGTATTTTCAAGAAGCTTTTCCTTTCATGTGTATGAACTTTGGTTATCAACAATTTCATCCATCTTTGCCTCTATGCCTTGCTTTTTGATCTAAATCTTGGAAATCAATCTAGAATCCATTGGCAAGTGCACAAGCTTGCTTAGGAGATCAATCACACACTTTAGGGCATTCCCACACATGTGAAATTTAACATGGTATCAGAGCCTACCTAAGTATTTGATGCTTGTTTCATCCAAAGGTTCAAAATTTTCTTGAAAATCTAGATCTAGAGAGACTAGTTTGCATCTCCCATGCTATCTCAAGCATCTATTGATCAAAATAATTCATTATCATAAGGATTGAAACGTTTCTGATATTATACGGATTTTCCTACTCAGAGATGTGTCTTAGGACAACAAAATTCAGTCCTTTAGTTCTCTTCCATGTGTGAGCCAAATTTGATGCTTGATAGCTAGTTTGAAAGCTATAGGAGTCTAGTTTGTGTAGCAATTGACTTCATAGTGATTGGATCTCAAGTGGAGCTAAAATCACCGTTTCTCCATGGAAATTTCTGACTGAACACTCTACAATCATGGATTCAGTAGGTCGACCCTGCTCCAGGCCTCAAATTGTGCTCAAAACGATCCACAGGAGAGCTTGATCTGACATTTTCAGAGAAGGGAGGCACGGCCGCAAGCAGGGAGGTCGCGGGCTGTTCGCGTGCCCAACGCAATAGTCAGCATAGTGTCTCGAAGACCATAGCGACTATAGGAGCATGGTTCAATGCCCAGATGCAGTTTGGACCTTTGGATGAGGTGTCAGATGAATCGAGGGTCCAGAACCTGTGATGGGAAAGAAATTTGGACCACAAGATTTGGTTCAGCCATTGGATGAGCTTTGAATAGGGCCCTGAAGAAGTGAAGTGCATTCTGGCCTTCAACTTCATCAAAAAATTTTATACTGCAAGTTGAGTTGGGTCCCTTCACAAGTGAAGAGTGAAGTTTCTTCATTGTGAAGAAACAGTTCAAAAACTAGAAAAGTCTCTATTTTTGGGTCCTTTGCCCGTTTTGACCCAAACGAAAGGCTATAACCTCCAAACAAAGGGCACCCGGACTGTACTTGCAAGTACGGTATAGCAAAACAAAGTGATTGCAGCAAAAAAAGTGTTCCAAGTACGCCAGAAGTGATTTCACCATTCCATTGGGCACGTTGTTGGGAGTTGACGATTGAGTGCATTTCGGAAGGCGACGCCGATTTGGCTTTCAAATTGGTGGAAAAGCGGCGAGTGGCCTGGTAAGAAAAAAGTGCAGGTCATTATTTTCAACTTCTGACATCACTGCTGGCTTCGGCATACTGTTCTTAGCCTAAGGCAGAAGTTTCAAGCAGTTTTGCGATGGCAAACATGGGAGAGTCCATTTTGAGTGAAAATAGCAAATTGGACGGGATTTCCAACTATGCAGTGTGGAAATTCAAAATGAAAAACATACTGATGGAGAAAGACGTGTAAGAAGTCGTCACAAGTGATGAGAGAAGGCCGCCAAATGAAGCAGACATCAAAGTGTTCGACAAAAAGATGAGGAAAGCTTTGACCTTCATTAACTTGTTAGCGAAGGATCACATCATTACTCACATTTGTGATGCTATTACACCCAGACAGGCATGGGATGTGCTAAAGAAGTAGTTCGAGACATCGAATCCATCAAGAATCATGTTTCTGAAGTCAAAGTTGAATAGTGCCCGCATGGAGCAAGGAGAGCACATTTAGACGTACATGACCAGAATCAAGACAATGAGAGATGAACTACATTCTATTGGTGAGCGCATACGTGATGTGGAGCTAGTGCACAATGCATTATGCGGCATTGCAGAACCCTATCAGATGTTTGTGAGCGGAATAGCATCAAGAGAAAGATTGCCAACCTTTGACGAGCTCACAAGAATCTTGATGCAGGAAGAGCAACGACGAGAAATGGTGAAAGCTAGACATCAAAATACTGACGATCAGGCACTTGCGACATGCCAAAACAAGGCAAGGGCAAGGGCAAGGGCAAGAAGAAGTCTAAGCAGTAATTTGCCAAGTCTCAAGAGGATGAGGGATCTTCCAGCAAAACTAAGAAGAAAACATTGTGGTAAAAAGAGCCATTGGAAGAGTGAATGTCGCAAATTTCTGGCGGAACAAGACAAGGGGAAACCAAAACAAGTAGGTAACCTTGTCAATGAGGGTGAGATTGAAGACTCTAGCATCTTCATATCTGCATTGTCATCTAATCAAGATGATCAAGCATGGTATATTGACTCAGGAGCCACAAGACACATGAGAGGTAACAAGAATTGGTTCAGTAGTTTGAAGGTGTTGGATAATGGAACATCTGTTTCACAAGCAAATGGTGAAGTGTGCATGATCAAGGGGATAGACACAGTTTCAATCCAACTGCCTGATGGCAAAAGCAGGATGATCAAGGAGGTACTTTACGTACCAGGTTTGAAGAAAAATCTACTTTCTATTGGAGTCATTACTAATCAAAAGTTGAAAGTAGAATTCGCCCATAATCGTTGCTTTGTGAAGGATGCGAACCAAAAGTTCAAAGTTATTGCGGATGGAGTAAGAGAGCCCAATACAAAATTGTACAGGTTGAATGCTACAATCAAGGGACAACGTGGACTTGTATCATCCATTCCTTCGCAAACTGAGTTGTTGCACAAGAGGCTTGGTCACTTGAACTTGGGAAGCCTCAGTTTGATGAGAAAATTGGAGATGGTACCAGGATTGCCTACCATAGAAGATCACTTGAAATTGATGTACGAATCTTGTGTGTATGGGAAGCAGCATCGAGAGAAGTTCAATAAAGGGGGTGTTGCAAGAGCAAAGAACATCCTGGATTTAATCCACACAGATTTATGCGGGCCTATGAGGACCATATCCTTAGGTAAAGCCTTCTATTTCATGACCTTTGTTGATGATATGTCACGTAAGACGTGGATCTACTTCTTGAAGAAGAAATCAGATGCATTTGATAACTTCAAGAGCTTCAAATCATTGGTTAAAAATTAGACAGGTAGGAAGATCAAAATTCCGAGATCAGATAGTGGAGGTGAGTACAAGTCTCATGACTTCAATGATCTTTGTGATCAATGTGGGATTAAAAGACAATTTATGCAAGCTCATACTCCTGCTCTCAATGGTGTAGCTGCGCACAAGAATTGTACGATTGTGGAAAGTTCCAGATCTATGCTAGCTGAGATGAAACTACCAAAAGATTTTTGGTCATAAGCATGTAGCACGGCAGTCTATCTTCAAAATAGAAGTCCTACCATTGCCATACCAAAGATAACACCTGAGGAAGCATTCATGAAGAAGAAGCCAAAGGTGAACCACTTGCGAATCTTTGGATGTAAGGCCTTTGTACACATTCCTAAGGAAGAGAGATGTAAACTTGATGTAAAAGCTATCAAGTGCATACTCCTAGGATATGATGATCGTGTGAAGGGCTATAGATGTTTTGATCCAGTCGAAAACAAAATCCGTATAAGCCGTGATGTTATCTTTGATGAATCCAAGATGTATGAAGACGAGGATGCTAAGAAGATAGACACATCCAGTGGGAAAGATGGTATAGTGAGGATACCACCTGATGATGATCCATTCATTGACCTTCTGAGTGATGAACATGAGGATACATCTCAAGATACTACTACTCAACCTCAAGAAACAAGTTGGAGAGGTAGGGACAAACCTTTTGGTGCAAGAAGGATTGAAGTTGCAGGTGACAAACGCAAGGAGAAGGATGTACCGTGGGATACATTTTCACCAGGAAGCTGATCACTTGACAGAAAGTTGCCTAAGTGGATTGAGAGATTGATGGAGAGCCGCGACATAGATGACTTTCCAGGATCATTTGACCAGGGAGAGCTACGAAGATCAACAAGAGATAAGATACTACCTGAAAGGTATGAAGCAAATTATGCTCTCTTATCTAGCATTATTCAAAGCAAAGAACCTTCGACTTATGGTGAAGCGAAGGAGGATAACATCTGGGTCAAGGCCATGGGAGAGGAGATGGAGTCAATTGCTAAGCATAGCACATGGGACTTAGTAGAACCACTAGTTGGCAAGAAACCCATTGGTTGCAAATGGGTATACAGGACTAAGTACCATGCAGATGGAAGTATAGCAAAGCACAAAGCAAGATTGGTGATCAAAGGGTACGCACAAAATAAAGGTATCGACTATGAAGAGACCTTTGCGCCAGTTTGTAAGTGGAATACTCTACGTCTACTTATTGCTGTAGCTTCACATTTTGGTTGGCCTTTGCATCAGATGGATGTGAAATCTGCTTTTCTAAATGGTGAGTTAGAAGAAGAAGTGTTCATGGATCAACCTGAAGGCTTTGTAACGAAAGGACAGGAAAATAAAGTATGTCGCTTGAAGAAAGCGCTTTATGGTCTTAAACAAGCACCACGTGCGTGGTATAGCAGGATTGATGCCTACTTTTGTTCAAAGGGGATGGGCAGAACACATTCTGATCTAGATCTATACGTCTTATGCTTTGATGATATGGTTGCTTTGATTGCTCTTTATGTTGATGACTTCATTATTATGGGAAATAATTAAGAGATGATAGACATGATCAAGAAAGACCTCATGGAACAATTTGAGATGATAGATCTTAGCCTGATGCATTACTGCCTTGGAGTAGAAGTGTGGCAAAAAGGACATGAAGTGGGTTTAACACAGGTGAAGTATGTTAAAGAGTTGATGCATAGGTTTAGGTTGCAGGATTGCAAACCAGTAAACACTCTTATTGGACCAGGTAAAAAGCTTTCTAAGCTTGATGAGTCACAGTCATTTGATGCTACGCTATATAGACAGTTAGTAGGGAGCTTGATTTACCTTACCACGACTAGACCAGATATATGCTATGTTGTTGGTATTGTAAGTCAGTTTATGGAAACACCTACGGAAACACATTGAAAGACAGCTAAATGCATTTTGCGTTATGTGAAAGGCACTTCAGAGTATGATGGTTTACAGGAAGCATGATGGTTTATCTGAGTTGTGTGGCTATGTGGATGCGGACTGGGGAGGTGACTATGATGATCGTAGATCCACCACATGATATATATTCCAGTTTTGTGGTAATTGCTTTTCCTGGTCTAGTAAGAAGCAAAGTACAATTGCTCTCTTCACGAAGAACAACTAGCTGATATCTTCACTAAGCCACTTACTGGAGAAAAGTTTGATAAATTTAGATCAAAGCTTTCTGTAATTAAAGTTTGTTGACTTTAAAGCTATGTATATGACTGTATAAAAAGTGACTCTACTTTAAGGGAGAGAGTTAGAATTAAAGTTAGAATCATTGTGTTACTGTACTGTGGGTCCTATAAGTGGATTGGCCTTGTCACGAGGCAAGTCGACGGGACACACGTCCCGCCAACGGCAACCTGGGTCATGCATGGGTTGCCTGAGTGAACAACTATATGTACAATGTAATTTCATTTTGAGAAATATAGTTGCTATGTGAGCTTGTTGTGGAGAGTGTTTTCTGTTTGTGTTACTATGTAGCATGATCCGTGTTCCTGTGCAAAGCAAATTCTAAGTGTATTATCTAAGAAGCCTAAGGATGATTACCTTAGTGTCTTTGGAGGTTCTTGCTTTGCAACTATTCCCTTGGAGACAAGGAGGATGAAGGATCCAAGCTCATAGATCATGGTTGGATGCTTATCCACCAAGGAGGCCCATAAAGCCATTATACTCTCTATTTCAAAGAATATTGAGAGAAAAGTAGTCATATTTTATGAAGATTTACATTCAATCTTGGAAGGGTCTGAGCTCAAGGCATCTCAAATCATATCTATTGAAGATTATCAAGATGTGATGGGGTCGAGGTTTGAGGAGGAGCCTCCTCAATATATGATTTCAAGGGGATCTTCAAGATGGATGGCCAAGTCCTTATGGATCATCTTTTATGGTAAAGAGAAGCAAATTTTAGGTGGTATCCACTTTAGCATTTTTACATATGCTTCTCTTTCATTACTTGATGCACTATCTTGCTTTATTGAGATTTCTACATCTCGAAGTTCAAGAGAGACAATACTAGTTTTGTATGATGCCCATTATATGGACATATTTCTTGTCATGAAAGGCTTAGATATGTTTCCAGAGTTATTTGAATGCAAGAGATTGTGCTATCAAAATTATGCTCTTAGATTTAGTAAGAGCAACATTGAGCTTGTTGCTCAAAATTTTAAAAATCATGTTTTTACAGGTTTTGAGGCATGTTGTAACTTCTCTTGAGAGTAAGTGAAGCATCCAAAGAGGACACTTACATCTCAAGTATTTAGCCTCAAGAAGATCAAGATTTTATTTGATATCAATATTAGATCCATCATGGATATAGTTCATTGTATGTGGACTAGTCAAGCTAGAAAGCATAATCTTGATGTTTTCACATCTTATGATCGTGATCTCTATGATCCTTATGAGGCTTGGAAGCCTCAGATTTCCCTATTTATGGTGCAGCCATCATGCAAATGGAACTTTCAAATCAAAGGCCATCATCAATCATGGAGGAAGCACATGATCATAGTGGCATATTGGTGGAGTACTCTTCAAGGATATTGACAAGAAATTTCTACCAAAGAGATCTTATTTGGTGAGGTGCTGCTATGATGGATCCTTTTGCTGGTTTTCTAATTCATATACATACAAAAGGATCCACTAAAAAAGTTTCACAAACTTCTCAAATGATCTAGTACCTTTCCAAGCTATCTTTTTGACATCATACACTTCATATTTGCTCTTTAGTAGATAGATCCAACAAAATCTACTAAAATCATCAATGAAAGTTACATACATCTTAGTTCCACTATTGCTAATTGTAGTAATTTCATGAATATGTTTGCGGGGCCTTTTTCAAGCTATTTTCAATGAAAAATCGTCGCCGCGCACTATTACGCTGACGCGGAACTACTTAAAATCGATGCGTAAATTGCCCATAATGGCCAGTTGCACTACTATTAAAATACTGTTCATTTGCTAATTTTTGTTGTATGAAAATTCCATTTATGCGGCCTATGCCCCTAGTTTCTGGGTTTGTCGGGATTAGGAGGTGCCAAGTATTTTCGTAATACAGTTTTAGTAATTAAAAACTTGGTCGTGAGCCCATAAAAATTGAAACCGTAAATAGGGCCCAACTTGACTTTGAAATTGCAAGTTGAGGCCAAATTAGGTGTTAAAAATGAATTTGGACCAGTGCACTATTTTTAGAGACAGTTTTTTGAAAAGTCATAAGGAGGTGCCCCATTTCTTAAAGGGGTGCACCTCCAGCCCATTGAGGCCCTACGTACGGCCAGGGAGGGGTGTGGGACAACATTCTCATTGTCATTTTCTTGGAAAGAAAGAGAGAGAACTTGTGTGGAGAAGCTTGGAGAGAAAGGGAAGGAGTAGAAGCTGTTTTGCTTGGTGCCTCCCATCTCTTCCACTTCCAATTTGTGCTCAATCTCACAGGGACAAGGAGGAGGAAAGGAGAAGAGGCTGATCTGCCTGGTGCCTTCCACTCTAATTTCTTTGTTGGATCTTTGCTGCAAACCGCTAATATTTTATTGCTATTGATTCACTGTTTTGATCTCTAGCACTGTGCCATCATTTCTTTTGTTGGATCAGATTTGGTGTTGTCTCTTGTGGCTTCTAACATTTGGTTGCAAATTTTGAGAGGTTGCAAGTCAGATTACTACCTCTAACATTGTTACTGCAGGCCTGTGAAGTTGTGGGCACTTTGCTGTTCTCTGCTTGTTAAGCACTTATGGTTCTTGGTTTTATTATGCTTTGCAGATCAATGATTGCATGCTTTCTCATTTGTATAGACTCTGTGGATAGAATGACAGATGTTTGCTTGATGTTGTGGATGATCTAAAGATTAGACATTGTGAATCATACAAGATAATGAAAGTTCTTTGTATCTAAAGGAAGACTAAAGATCCATTTCATAAATGATTGTAGTATTGTCTAAGCAAAGCTGCTTCATTGTGAAGCGATAGATCTGAAAGCCTGTCTGCACGAATTTGTTCTCTTGCATGGTCTGTGAAACACATCTCTCTTCTAGAATTTGTCTGCGGGACTGATTTACAAGTAATCTTGCCTGTGGCTTAATGCCCTGTGAAGCATTGATCTTCTAGCAATCTTCCTTGTCTTGATAGGCATTGAAATACTACTTGTGCCATCTGACCACAACCTGCTGAGGCTTGTTGCCTACCTTTTTACCCTGTTGACCTGCGGATCCTTGCTGCGAAAACCTGATTTGCAGCCATCATCCCAAATTCTGCCACAGTTCTATCCACGCCCCCTTTCTTCCCTGCCCCGCTCCCTCATCAGCGGCTCATTCTGAAGCCTGCCTGTAATTTATACATCTGCCCTGCTTGCGACTCCCTTCCATATCTCTGTCCACAGATTTGATCGCTGCCCTAACTCTGCTGGTTGCTTGCAATGGCCCGATCCCTACTCCTGACCTGCAATTTCGTTGACCTGATCTACGCCTTCTTGCGATCACCTGACCCTCGCTGCTTTGCCTACCTGCTGTGGCCACGCTTCCTACCTAAACCCTGCCTGCTGTCGCTCTGAAGGGAGTCGCTGTCGTAGTGTCTCTGAAATCTGTGAGCCTGCAAACCTGCTATTTCTCTGATTTGATGTACTTTGCTTAGAAAAGATATGTGAGAGGTGCTGCCTGGGTTCTCAATGGAGACTATGCTGTTAGACGTGGCTTGATGTATCTGGAAACCAGCTGTGGCTGCCTAAGTCTGTTGCTTGTGTGAAGTATATTGCGCTGGCCTGTTGAGAAGAGTGGCCATCGCTATTGTCTGAATTGGCTGCCTCGCTGATAAGTGAAAGACTATTTACTCTTAAGTCTGTTGGTCACTGAGATGACAATTGGTTATCTATTACTTGAGAAATGTTGTGACACTTCATTGTTTGAAAAGTGTTACCTTGACTGAGTGAATGACCTGAGGATCCTTCTTTTCTGTCCCGTGCTTTGCTCAGACCCTGCTCCTCTTCTCCTTACCTGACCAAAGCAGCCATCATTCTAAACGAGCCCTGTTGTGGCTCGCTCCCTTTACCTGCCTAATCTCTGCGGCCCTTTGTTGATTGCTCGTTGCCCTGCCTATCTGCGCCCTATTTTGACCTGTGTGGGTCATGCCCTCTACCTCGTGGCCTATCTTATGCCTTTTCCTTACAGTGGGCTATATCCTTTACCTTGTGTCCCCACTTATTTGTGGCCTTTCAAACCTGGCTTGCTTGCGGGCCACTTCTATTCATGCTTGCGGCTCACCTCTACTTGTAGCCCTACTGCTAAGCGCTTCCCTTGTCCCTGTTTTAAACCATCTCCTGTATTCATCGTTGTAAAATTTCATGTAAATCTGTCCTTATTGAGTCACTATTTAAAATGGCATTCCTAGGGTGTGGTTTGATCAATCTCTCACGTTCGCTTTCATGACTCTGGTGAGAACGAGAGGCGGATTGAAGGCCTTTGTATGTTTGACTGTGTTTAGACATCGGTTGCTTAAGAGTTTTAGTGTATTCATAAGAATCTCATTGGTTGACTAATGAGCTATTGTTCTGAAGCCTCCGAAAACTAACCGTTTGCCACAGGTTTAGCATTTGTTTGACGAGTTAGAAATGCACGCGAACTTTGCTGCATGTGGGGAGGTCGATGAATCTGTATCTCGCACTAGTAACAAACATTCTTGAGTGAAGCCATTGAGTGTCTGTCATTAGGGCTATTTGTGAGGAGATGAGAAGTGTTTGAAGTTTGTTTAAATCACATGCCTTCTACATGAGGCAATGTCCCCTTGACCCTTTTCTTGCTTTTGCCCATCGTTGCCCGGCTTGCCACTTATTGAAGTTTGGTCCTACAATGTTTGAGAGAGACTCCATATTATGACTTTGGAGATCTTCGTGACTCCGAACTTGTGAAGTTTCGTACCATCTTTATGGTCTAATTGCTGACCATATCAACATCAGTAACAAGTATCTCCGGAGCCTATGCAAATGGTTTAGATGAAGATTAGTCATTTATTCAAAATCTAACTCTGTTTTACCTCACTTGTTAAGTGATTTCTAGCTCATACACGAGTCAGGCTTGTACATCATATCAGTATCTCAAAAGCCAGAGCTTACACTCGTGATCTCTTGTCCATTTCAAAGTTCTATAGGCTATTTGAAAATTGTCGGTAGACTGTTAGGAATTTGCCTTGTGGATTGCCATTGAAAGTGCCTGTGATCATGAAAGGCCTTATTTTTGACTCCATAACCCAATGGAGCTTGAGTTGTAATTGTGGTATAGACCGACTTCCGTTAGCATTTCCTTAGATTGGCAGTCTATTTGGGGGTCGTTTTATAATCCTTCAGAATATCCGAATGTACAACTTGAAAAGGCTCTGTAGATCTAGATATAGATCTTATTATAAGGTAGTCTATGTCACTTTGACAAAGCACGATACTCACAAACATGATTGATGCTAGCTAAAGATCTTGGAAGACCAATCACAACTTGCTTCTTAGCCATTACCTCCAATGACTTGAAGTTGAGGTGCCCCATCCTTTTATGCCAAACCTCTTGAATAGGTGTTTGCTCACTTGCCACACATCCAACTTGGTTAGCAACAACACAAGCATCTAGTTTGAACAACTTTCCTTGATTTTTACCTTTTGCAATAAAGATATCCTTCCTTTTGATCATACAAACATCTCCATCAAACTCAATTTTGAAACCTTTACTTACCAATTGAATCACACTAAGTGAATTCTTGGTAATAGAAGGTATGAACACAACATCCTTCAAATGAACATTCCTATTTGTAGAGAGAGAAATAAGAATTGTGCCAATCTATTTGATTGCACACTCACCATCATTGGTCGTGTAGATCAATTTCTTGTCATCTCCATATGCCAACAAAGAAGTGAAGTACTCTTTGTAAAAAGTCATCTATAAGCTTGCACCACTGTCAATCCACCATGGATCTAGATCTCCATCATTAGCAAGTATACATAAAGACATCACAAAAGCATCATCATTTGAGTTTTGAACATCCAAACCATCTTCATCATGAGTAAGATTACCTTGCTTGTCTCCTTGATCTCTCTTCTTCTTGTAGCACTCACTTGAAAAGTGTCCTTTGATTGCACAATAGAAGCACTTTAGCTTTGACCTATATTTTCTTTTGCCATTTGAGAAGCCTCCCCTTGATCTTGCCCTTTAGACCACTTACTTTTGCTTTTGCCTTTGAATTTGCCCTTGATGAACAAATCATCCTCTCCATCTTGCAAATCAACACATAGAATGTAGAAATCTTGATCCACCTATGATCTATCCTCAATCTAGTGACTCTTGCCACTTCGTAAGATTGATACACACTCTAATGAAGTTCATTAACCTCATAAAATAGAGATCCAATCAAAATTAGGGTTTTGACAAAATTACAAAAAATTGAATATTTCAAATTCTACATGCAATTGTTACAAACTTGATATAGAATCTTGTAGCTATGAAGATTAGTAAAATAATATCTTTCTATCTCAAGTTTTGGGGCCATACCCATGTTATTTTCATTGTAAACTTTGTTTGTACATAAGGGTATGTGAATTGAGCACATAACCTTCTAAAATAGGTCAAGTTTGAGTTAGGTAGATTCAAATTTGATGTCATGCAAAAGTTTAGATAACATGCAATGATATTTAGTGTGCATGCAAGCCTAGGCAATTTTGAGAGTTGACATGCAGTACAAGCAATATTCATGCATGCAGTTACACATGTGGATCCCTGTTATTTGAGTTAACTGAGTTAAGTGGACTTTCCATGCAACTCCACTGTAGGAATTTGAGTCTCTTTGATGTAGGGAAACCTTGGCATGTTTTGCCATATTGTGAATATTGAGATTTTGGCATTTTGGACTCATTCAATCTCTACTCGAGTTTTCTAGTGTATATTTTTTCTCTCTACCCGAGAGCATCCTGTTTTTCCCATACTGAGCACTTGGAATTATTTCTGACATTGAATCCTCAAAGTGAGAAGTTAGTTTTTTTAGTCTGTTGTATGCCATTGTGCTCTTGCCTTAGATTTTTCAAGTAACCTGTCCTTTGATCAATCTTGTGCAATCACAACACCTCAGTAAGATCCTGTAAGGTGTGTGGTGAAGTTCACACGTGCTAAAAACTTCACATGGTATCAAAGCTTCATGCTTTGAAGAGGTGAGGGTGTATACATCATAACAATAGTGCTTTTGCTTGCAGGAACTCAACACGTGTGAAATCAAACCTCTTTGTTTGAGTGCTATTTCTCAAGGAATGATTCAAATTTGATGTTCTATAGCTTGTTGGATAGGTATTGAAGAGTAGAATGTGTTGCTCGAGTTCTAAATCAATTTGATTTGTTTTAAGATGAGTTTTAGGCAATTAGAGAGTTTGAGAGAGTACTCATCTCGTGGGATATGCCAAAGTGATCACACATAAGTTCTTTTCACCAATTTCTTCAATTTTCATTATCAATCAAGTAGAATTGGATAGAAGTGAGTATTGTGAGGTCTTAGACTTTTCATTTCACACAAATTACGGTGTCTGAGTTAAAAGTAAGTTCCTAGAAAGTTTATCAGTTCTTTGAAACTCATGGGAGAGATAGACTTCTTACTTGCATGTGTTTCATTTTGATGATTGAAGCAAGGTCCAAATTCCAGATAGATTGATTTTTTCTGTTGAGAGTTTCATCTCACATTCTATTGCTAGATTTCATAGGTTGGATCAACATTATAAGCGTTAGATCCTAGGTTGAGATAGCAAGCAACATTTTTCAACTTCATCTTTGTCATTACTAGAATTTCTCATAGAGAAAATGTCTTCATCTGGTTCACATTTCTTGGAGCACAAAGAGAGATTAACATCTTCCAATTATGCAATGTGGAGGATTAGAATGGAATCATTATTGATTCTACAAGATGTAATGGACATTGTGAGTGGAGTTGAAGAAGAACCTGCAGTACCTAATGAAGTTGCAGCGTTCAACAAAAGAACCATAATTGCCCTTCATTTTATAAAATTGAATGTCACAAATGAAGTGTTAAGAGAGATCAGTACATGCACCACTGCCAAGGAGGCTTGGGACGCTCTAAAGACAATCTATGAAATCAATAATACTTCTAGATTGCTTACACTTAGAAACCAAATCTTTCTAAGTTATCAGAGAGTAGATGAGAGTGCTTCATCATATGTAATGAGAGTAGAGGATCTTCATCAAGAGTTAGCTGGTATTGGAGATGCTCTTAAGAACACTGAACTTGTTCAAGTAGTCCTTAATGGACTTAGAGATGAGTATGACAATATTGTGCAGACTTATGCAGTCAAGGAGGAACTTCCATCCTTGGAGACACTGCAAGGTGTTCTCATTGCTGAAGAAAGAAGGCAAGAGAACAAGATGCTGAGGATCAACAAACTTTCATTGAAAGATGGTGGAGATGACAAAGCACTCTTCATCAGAGACAAGTCAAGAGGCAAGGGCAAAGGTCAACAACACTTCATGAAGGACAAAGCCAAAGAAAGTGGTGATGATCAATCTTCACAAGATGCAACATCTTGTAGCAAGAAGAAGCTGTCAAAGATCAAGTGTTTTTTCTGTGGCAAGAAAGGACACTATGCATCAAACTGTTTCACAATAGTGTTTCGATTTTTAAAATCTCTTGTTTTGTAACAAAGTTTGAAAATTGCTACTGATTCGTTTCATCTACTTTCAAAATTTGCTAGGTATAATGATGCAGCCGCATGCACATTGTCATTCAATCACTGTAAGTCATTTTTTTTTGGCTGATTTTCGTGGGCTTGTCATGGGTTTTTTCTTTAATCAATTAAAAAACATGGTTTTTGCATTTTCGGGGTCTCCACGCCTTGTTGATATAGCTTCAGAAAATGTCAAATTGAGGTTTTGTTTTGTTTATGCATTACATTTGTTGCCTTTTTTTGACATGCTTGTTGGATTCAGATGTGCATGTGTGGAGCCACAAAGCTGTCTTGTGCATGCTTTGTTACATAGAAATCAAGATTGTTAACACTTTGTTGCACAAATTTGCACTTATGATTGTTTATTTTATTTCTAATACTTATGATGTCATGTAAGCTTAAGTGAAAAAGAAGTTGTAGCAACTCTTTTATAACCTTGGTGCATTTAAGTCCCTTTTGGCTACCCTATTTCTCCTCTTATAAGATAGTCCAACTTGAAATCTGGAAGAACTTCCTCGCACACCAACATCATTTTTTAGCTCAAAAATTGCTACATATATTATTGGGTGTTATTCATAATGGGCACATTATATATGATGTCTCTCAATTTTTCAGTTCCAACATGGACTGTTACCATATACCCATGTTCAGATTTGCCATCTATATCTCCATTTATGACCCACACCACTAACTTTCCAATGTCAGCTACAGGACAAATCCATGCTGATTTAGTGACAAAATTAGTAGTTAATTCAAATTTTAATAAAATCCAACTAGAGCTTACATACACCAGGTTAGTCTTGCCATAATAGCAATCCTTCAAACCATCGTTGCATTTGTTGCTACCTCGAACAAATATTTCACACTATCACTTCGAAGAAAGTCGAGAATTTATTGTAAAGTTACCTTCTAGCACCACCCAATCATTTCTATTTCTTCTCCTCGTTTCTACTTGTTCAAGATTCTCTCCAATTAGATATGATAGTTGACTGTAAAACTATGATGGAGAGAAAAGATTTGGAGAGGGTAAAGGAATTGCAGACATCACCCCACTATTATTATGGATTAAATGTCACACTATTCATAGCCATATACAAATTTTTTTGTGTCATTTGAAAATCCCATAATTCATTGGGCTTTTAGGATATTGTCATCAACATATTCGTGTATGACAACAGCTTTTTGTTGCAGCTTAGCTTATGGTTTGTACTTTTCTAACTACAACTACTGCTAAATAGCTTATATAGCTCGCATGCATTCGTTTGGAGTATGTTTTCAACTCAATTTTGGTGGTTGCAAATTGTAGCCTTTTCCAAGAATTTGAATCTTCATCATTGTTCTATAACTGCAATCTAGAATTTTAAATAGAATTGGTCAAATTGCTTATGTGCTTACTCTTGCTCCATGGATTTTGCAATGATTCATAAATGTAATCCTTTTGCACATGCCAAAGTATATTTTTCAAAGATTCAAAATTTTTATAGAACACTATTTGCATGATTGCTGAAATATGAAATATCATTTGAATCCATTTTTGGACAATATATTTTTATTGTTTTTAACAGTGATCTTTTTTTGTAGGATGTATACAAAATGTCTTCCATATCTTGGATGCAGAATTAATAAATTTTTCAAAGATGAGTCCTGAAGACTACGTGATTGATGGTTGGTGACAATTATCTAAAATCGTGAATCTTGAAAAGAGAATTGTGAATATTGTGAATATTGTCGTGAATGCTGATCGTGGTCCTTGTGAGTATTGATCGTGAATACTCGTGAATATTGATCGTGATTATTGTGAATATTGACCATGATTATTGTAAATACTAATATATTTTGAATACTAATCGTGATAATTGTGAATATTGATCATGAATATCTTTGAATCCTTGCCAATTTCAAAATTAAATATTAAATTCATTGTAAGAAATTATCACCAAATGAAGATCACCTATTGACAAAATCATTTCATACACAATTCTTAGTCTTTTTAAATCTAAATATGCAATCTTACTTCTACGATTGTATAAATTTTGAGCTTGTGTGGTAGTAATTGTGATAGTGTATGCTCTTCCAACTTTAAATGTTAAAAAAAAAAATCAAAGGAATTGTCATAATAACTTAATTTATCGATACTTACCTCTTTACCAAAAGTCTGGACCTCAAAGAGAATACTACAAATTCGTACTAAAATTGTTGCTTTGTGCAACTTCAAACATGAAAAAAAAACTAGTATTGATTTTGGTATTATAAAATACAAACTTATTTAGAATATAGATATATTTCAGATCTGAAATATATGACAATACACAAATTAGATATGAATCACCTGAAAAGTGCATTAAATCCTATTTATCTTATCATGTTCATAATCTTATTATTTTCACGATAAGTATGGTGCAGATTACCAAGCTAAATGCTTAAGGTATAGTCTTCATTTACTTTGAAGATTTGCGACAATTTTCAATTTCATCTAATCGGTGTTAGATTGAAAAATAGAGGGAGTCTTTTCTAGGACAATTTTGTTTGCTTAATTGTGTTGTCTAATACCATAGAATAATAATCATCAAGAAATCTTACAATGTCAGATCTCTTCATATGAAGTCAAAACCAAATTGGTAACTAGCAATTTTTACAAGTCCAAACTCATTTTTTAAAAGACAAAAGACAATAGTTGTATCATAAGAGATTGAAGGTTTTAGTGCTTGTACCGAACTTTTCTATTATCTATTGTTGTATGCAAGTTATTATTGTGCCATTTAACTATAAAAGTTACAAAGAACCTTTACAATGTTTTACTAAGATATTTTTATACATTCTTTTAATCTTCACAAGAAAGTTAAAATATGACAATGTGATGTGGCAAGCCTTTGTTGTACAATACCACATCTATCTTGTTTTTTCTTTTTAGCTTTCACCTTGCACATATATTTCAAGGGTACTTTTCAAATAAAAAATGTATGATGGTGTACATCACTTATATGTATCACTTATACATATAATATCGTTGTAAATTATAAAATTATGATAAAATTTTTAAACTTTGTAAATGGCATGACATTTGACTTTGTAAAGTTACCTTTCAAATGAAAGGATGCTTTTTAAGTTTGAGATTGAAACTATTTGAAAGGCAAACTAATTTTTGACGTGCATTGCATCTTGCAAATGCCATTGCTGCACCCTCTTTCTCGGTGAAACGGAGTGAAAGGCAAGAAGGCCAGAATGTGGTCGGCAATGGGCATTCCAATTTCCCACGTATCATCCCAACCCGTAGAAGCCAGCCTGGACTGGACCATGCAGGCATTGCAGGGATTGCAGGCTAGCCGCACACAGAGAGCAAGCATGTCATGGCTTTCTGACTCGTGTGCAATGATCAGACTAAAGGTAGAAGATTTGTGAGCTTTATGACGGTGGAGCCTGCGGCAGGATGGACATGCGGTATGCCCTATGCCGCATGAATGACATATTACGTCAACCTTAGATCGTCTTGACGGATACTAGTAACTCAATTGCAGAATATGATCCCTGAACAAGCATTTCTGGACGACATGTGTTTTATTAATTCAGACCAGAGATCTGTTAGTGCCGTCCTACGCGGATCGCAGGCATTTGCAAGCATCGGGTAGAGTCTAGACGCTCAAGACACCACGCGTAGTTACTTTAACGATCGTAAAACTGTAAGCGGAGTTTTGTTACTGCAAAAACAACTGCAGACAACGGGGTCTGGCCCAGTCAAATAATGCAATGTACTCTTGCGTCTTGAGTGTTCGGTTTATACGATTTCCCTGTTGTCCGTTAATCTCCAAAAGAAATTGCAAATGAAAGAGTACAATTATAATTTTGTATACACCCAAAAGCCCAATGTATCACACTTTTTTATTTCTCGACTGCACACGAAAAGCAAACACTATCACCTAATTTCGCATTGAGTCTCAACATTAGTTGAAATTGGATCTACGGAGGCTGTCACCCTGCCGCCAGATACTGATACAGATTTGCCTTTATTGAACACGGTTTTCTGAATCTACATTCTATAGTTTTTACACCTACAGTCTGGACTCGGGAGTTGGTGTACATTGTATACTTTAAAGCTAGATATGATGATGCAACCTGGTCCAGGGCGACTGACTAGTTTTTTAATAAAGACTCAAAAGTCAAGACTCGAAATTCTCGAATGATAACAAGCAATTTCTATGCCTCAATTACCGGGATTCAGGAATCAGGAATGAAATGCTTCACGTCAGTTTCTTGATCGATAACGCTTGTATAAAATCAGCTTAGAGCTATCAGCTTTGGCATCAAGTTTCAGGAATGAGTCGCTTCACATTATTGGGGGTGGGGTGTTTCTGCTATGGGTCACGACTCACGATTCGTGGTCTGAGTCACAGATCCATAACCTTAAGTAAACTCGAGTGTACGTATTCGCGATTGGTATTATAAGACTAGGCCCTAGAGCGTGGCTTCGAAGTGGCAACAAGCTGGAAAACTTGAACCTCGCTTGAACCCTAGCTCCGATAAGAGAAATGCTGGAGAACAGAGCCTATTATAGGAAACGTTGCAGCGGCGAATGCTTGATCCTACTAAATACCGGAGTTTATCATTTTAACTCTAGCAGTTGGTGAAGGAAATATGATGTATGTTCACCAATAATTGGTGTGTTGAAGAAGGCTCTTTACTTTGTTCGCGATCTCACTCTCATCAAGACAGGACCACTCAAGGATTGCTCTAATTAGTATTAGCATCAACATCCCCACCCATTGAGGCTTATTAGCACGCACTAGCACGTGCTAGGAGTTTGGGCCCAGCCCATTGAAAACCCGCCATGTGGCATAGCGACATGGGCCCTGCCCAAGTGGAAGAGTGCCCGGGAAAAAACTCCCGTGGGCTTTGATGTTTCACGGGCATCGCGGATGATCTTTCGCGGGCACCCCTGGCACACAGGCACTCGGGCACGCGGGTCCTGAGGAGCACCTCCAGGACCCTAGCAGCCCCCGGTTGTCCAGGGCAGCTCCCCAGGTCTAGTTCTCGGCCACCGCTCTCATGAGCAAATCATTATGAAATATGAAAGCTATCATTGTCCATACACAATACATAAGTTCTACACACCTTCCTAGCATTGGGAATTTTGATTAGTATTCAACTCTTTCTTGCTTTGTCACATATACAAACAATTAGAAAATAAGACCTACTCTCTCTCACACACAATGGTTTACAAGCAAATGTCACACAATGTCGCAATATGTTATTGTGTTTGTGAATACACTATACAATATTAAATGGTTTAGGGTCTTGTAACTTCAAAGCTCAAGAACTTTTGACTATGTTATAGCCCTAAATCATAAATACTCATCACAATGCAAAATAGTCTTAAACCCTAAACCCTCTTCACAATGAATCCAATCCATGGCAAATTTTTTTCCATTCACCATAGAAGATACTCTAATTTCATTCTATTCTATTCTACCAAATTCACATTCTATTCAATCATCTATTGTAACAAATTCACAAATTATTATTATTATTGTAACACTAATAATAAAGTGTATTAGTACTTAGTAAATTTTAACATTGTTCCATTCTATGCTATTTTATTCTACCATTGTGTTCTAAGTGATTTATTTTACTGTTACAAATCCATTATATCCTATTGTAATCAAATTTTTTTCTATTCTACTCTATCACAATCAAATTTCTTACATTCTTACAGATTTCTCTCTCTCTCTCTCTCTCTCTCTCTCTCTCTCTCTCTCACACACACACACACACACACACACACACACACACACACACACACACACACATGTGCCATGCCTTTCAATCCAAGCCAAGCAAGCTAAGGAATGAAGGCAACCACCACACCTATGTTGAAGAGAAAGATGAGCAATAACCACAAGTTATCACAAAGCTCATATCAAAATGAAGCTAAAAAAGAGATGGATTTCATAATGGAGAGTGGATAGGATAGGATTCACTAACTAGTTGTAGTTGCATTCTTAGTTGCTTTTGCTTTTTTAGCTAGTTTTGAGTAGATTTTGAGGTAGATTTAGCTAGTTTTTTGTGCTTTCTTGTGCTTGGACTATTCACAGCTATCAAAGGAGGTGTGGAAGAGTAGTAGAGACCCAAAACAGCCTCTAAGGGCTTAGCATCCAACCAAAAACCTTGAAAAACCATAAAAATTGCTCAAATATGTTTTTGGAGAGAAAGAGTGGCCAAAAACCACTTCTGTCCTTAAATTTCAAAATCCCCTTAACACTAACCTTCGCATGACTGGCAGCAGCTCTAGGGTACTGTCCCAGACCTGCATAGAAGCCTGCAAGGGTTACTTCCCAACAGATTTAAAAAAAAAACAAAAAAAAAAAACCATTAAAAATTCAAAAAACCCTTGAAAAATAAAAAAAATTCAAATATTCATAAGAACCCTCGTAGAGCCCTCTGAAGTTCCATCTCAATGAGACAAGGACATAGAGAAGGTTGCGAAGATTCATTCCCAGAGGAAGTGCCCATGCGAAGGTTCCCAAGTAAAAAAGATGGGAAAAGAGCTATGAACCCTCGTAGATAGCAAATTTTTGAGTTCTAGTGGCAGGTAGTCTTTGCAGAGAATTTTGAAGTTCCATCTCAATGAGACAAGGACAAATAAGAGCCTACAAGAGTTGGTTTGATCCCAGTGAGTCAAAAAGTAGATTTAAGTGTCTAAAAATCAACAAAATCATAAGATCCAAAGAATCCTTGCATAACTAACCTTCGCAGACCATCCCATTGTCTTCAAAATGTCATTTTACATTAGTGAAGTCTACGAGAGTTAGTACAAGATATTGGTGAAGATCAGAGCAAAACAATGTTTTTGAACTCTCGCAAAAAGTGAAATTTTTAGTTTCTACAAGAGCTAACCTTCGCAGACCTTTTCAAAGTTAGATCCATACCAGATTCAGCTCAAGTGAAGCTTGCGAGAGCTACTTTCCAGTATTTTTGAAAAAATCAAGGCAGAGAAAGAACTCTCGCACAGTCAACTCTTGCATGAGTAACCTTTACAGATAGGATGAATAGTTAGATCTACACTAGATTCAACTACTGTAAAAATTTCAAGCCAATCCGAACAAGGATCAAGAAGTTATCAATGAAAAACCACCGTAAGAGGCCTAAAATCACACTATCGGCCAACCAAACTGATCAGATCCTTAAATATCCATATTGAATTCTACAGAATCAATAAGATACAACATCCTTGAGCTTTACCATCGAATGAATCAATGATCTGGACGATCAATAGCCAGAAGAATAGCGAATCAAGCACCAAACCTTCCCAGAGTTATAGTCACGCAAATCGAGACAGAAGAAGAACCAGCACCAATGGATCCTATGGGTCAACCCATACTTGTCGCACCCTTGCAAGCAGTCCGAAGAGCACCTCACATGGAAATATCTAAATATGATGGGTCATCATATCCTGTCAAATTCATCTAGATCTATGAACAAGTGTGTGAAATTTATGGAGATCGAACGCTGACGGAGAAACTAATGTTGTTCCCCATGTCTCTAGTAGCTGTAGCACAAGATTGGTTCTTCAACCTATCGGAGGAAGAGAAGACCACTTGGGAAGGGGTTAAAGCAGCTCTCATCAGCGCTTTAAGCCAAGAAATTTTGACCCTCCTGTGCAATGCATCATCACACGAAACAACATTTTGTGCATTAAACCCTCGGATCATACAACAAAAGATGAATCACTATTAGACTTCTTATCCTTACCATCAGGGAGCACCAAATGCGGCACCGTGGTATGGCGCACCAAATAACCAACATCGCATGGCCTTACCGACACCACCAGGGCTAGCTAACAGTAAATTTGGCCGTAGCAGAACCAGAACCACCACCTCAGCTTGAGCAACAGCAATGATACTGACCTGAAGGGGCATTTGTCAATTCGGCAATCAACGAATACTATGCAACCTATGTTGCGCAACCTCAACGTCAGGGAGGTAGGATCTATGGTTGCTATGGATGCGGCGAAGGCCATCAAATTGTAGAATGTCCTTATAAAGGATAGTATACGAATTTTTGTCGAGAGTGCGGATATGGGCATTGCTACAAGAATTGCCCAGTTAAACCTCAAATGAATGCACCCTTGAATCTAGTCTCGGTACAACCGATAGCATTTCCAAGAAGGACACCACAGGAAAAATAAAAATCCCATGTTCCCATGCTAGCAATTATGCGAACACATAAACGGAAGGTAGTGGCTCCATCAACAACGTCATCAGTATCAATGGTCGACGATCGACCCAAAACAACAGGACCATATCCTACTGTGAGAGAGGAAGGAAGACAATACCAAAAGATACGCCATTGGATACAGGATGCACAGGTAGAGGAAGCAGTACAAGCAAAGGAAAAACCGACAACGTCTCTACCATCAGAATTAATAGTACCACCAGTCGACTCCCCATTGCGATCTGTTTGCACCATCACGAAGAACCATTTCACATGGGTGAGCCCGAGGTTCCACAATCGGGAGTGCTTGTTAGTTATTGATGTTTTTTAGTACTGAGATAGATTGGGAATCGATTTCGTTGGTATTGGTGGTCATATTCACTATCTCGCCTTTAAACTGGTGGTTAGATTGTAAGAACAACCATACTTTTAAATCTGACGTTGTTACCAAAATGAGGAAAATTGTTGGTTCTGTCCAGCCTTTCATTGTGACAGAAAAGGACAAATTATGGATCTTGTGTCTTCAGGACTGTGAATGGCATCATACTTCCAATGCGCATAACATCAGTCCACAAGATTGCACAAGGTAAAAAGTTCTAACAACATTGAAATTTTTCAACTTTTGCATGATATCTGGCCCAGTTGAATCTTGAAATTTAAATCTTGTGGTCAAGAGAGTCTTTTGATGTCTGAATTTCTATTTGCTGCAGCAGGAAAAAAGAGTTATTCCTATATTTGTTCTGATAGTATGGCTAGTGATGTATACAAATAATAGCGCTACAGGACAAAGTTATCCTTCTGTAGACATGAGAGGAGATGTTGCCTTACTACAATGCAGAAATACTATAAACAACAATCACAGATTACTTTCTATACAAATTGAATTGATGGAAAACTTTTGGCTCTTTCTTGGAGTTAAAAAATCTTTATGATTGCAGACTTGGATAAGACAACTTTGAAGTCAAATGGTGGGGTTTGTAGAAGGGGGCTAGTCTTTGATTACCAGGAGGTGAGCGCGTTGATGCCAAATCCTTGACAATCTGTTATAGTTAGAAAAAATAAAATTCAATGTATACTTGTATTCCTCGTTTTGCCATTATTACATTGTCGTTTGCTAGTTGCGTTGAATATTCACAATTCCAAAATGAGTCGATGGCTTGCTAACATATTGTGTAAATACAATGATTACAAGTTGTACAATCACAGATAGAAAACCGTTGTTTTCAATTCAATGGATGATCACAGACTAAAAACCGTTGTTCTCAATTCAATGGATGATCATAGACGGAAAATCGTTGTTTTCAATTCAATGGATGATCACAGATAGAAAACCGTTGTTTTCAATTCAATGGTTTAGGCATCAGATTTTTTGGACCGTTGTTTTTTGAAAAAAAAGACTGGGGATCGGCGCAGATGGTCCCCTAGCTTGTTTTTGAAACAATTTTTTGTGATGGGAAACTATTTGCGCTGGCGCAGATGGTTCCCTTGCTCTCCTTTGAAACCTATTTTTTGGTAAGCAAAGACGGAATGGTTCCCCATCCCTCCGTGTTGAACAAAAATGAGATGAAAAATCTACAAAAAAAGATATTTGATTAGCTCCAAAACCCAATCCAAATCCTTTGAATTCTAGTGACAATGCAACTCGCTGATCTTTGGGGTGTATTCCTTGTCAGGAGGTCGTTGATCGGAGGGGATGGAGGTCGCTGATCGGAAGTGATGGAGGTCAATGGTCGCAGAGATGCAAAAGGATGTAAGGCATTTTTTTTTAAGAGCCGTTACAAATAAGGCCCAGGCTGTAGGTAATAGGTTTCCAGCCGTTTTGGTATTTTGTATGCATATATTGCCTGTACAAGCCTTGGGACCTACAAGCCTTGGGACTTGGTGCACAAGTATTTTACAAGTCTTGGGACTGGGTGTACAAGATATTGTTTGGACTCTTTGATCTGGCGTTTTCTACTTTTGATGAGAGGACGTGAAGGAATCTACTGCTCGGGGCAGACAGAGTACATCCTTAACCCACCTTTCATTTTGGTTGTGTGACGATCCACTAAGTGTCCACTTTTTCGAGAATGTCAGACTTGTTTTTCCCATTTGACTTCAAATTCAAAAAATCTTTATTGTGACTTTGTATTTAGAATATCTTTTTATTGTAAGTATAACACCACATGCAATTCTCATGATCTTACAGGATCAAAACATAACATGCGTTTTAGTTATCGTAAAACTTACCTTGAGCAAGATTTATGCATCCAACGCCACCATCGAGATATTCCAAAGTTATATTCACAATGTTTCCCAGCTGTATAGCATTCAAGCAGCTCAACCAGCACCTCATGGAGTACATTTCATGTTGGAGCCATTTTCATTACGTCATGTTTGACATTGATAGCAAATAAATGATGTAAATGTGGATTAAGTAGCAAATGAGACTGCAACTCGCAGACTAACATGAACGGATTGCTATCAGGCGGTAACATTACTATCTGAGGACATGCTAGATATTTGAGGTTCCTTGCCAATTGTTTTGATTCAAAATACAAACATCCAAAGCAATATGCGTGTTGATTGTGGAAAAATGTAGATTGGAAAATTGTGTGTCTGCTATTGAACAAATTGGCTTTTGGCTTGATCCATCATAAGATTCAAACAGTCTTGCCTATTATGGCTATTCTTGTTGTAATACTGGCTTTACTTGATTGTCTGACCATTTTGTTGAATTGTACAAGATACGATGCCGTGGTTGTGACATTAAAGGTGGTGGCAATTATTGTAGGTTATTGTAGGCTCATCTGGCTTTGCCATATGCTTCTTTTGCTCCAGAATATACAACTTCCAAGTAACGGTTGAGAGAAGATCGGGACTCTCTTTTTTGCTGAAATTGCTACATTAGGAGAAATCCATTCCTCACTTGAAAAATCTGGTAGAGGATAGAAGATATACCTGTCAAAATCACTGGAGTTTAGTTTGTCATGACTTTTTTAGTAATGGACTTACCTGACACATCGAAGGTTTACCGTCGTGTCTTATTGGGCCGTCCATGGTTACGAGTTGCGCAAGTAATTCATAACTGGGGCACCAGAAAAATTACTTTTGAGAATCATGAGCATGCAGTCAAAGTTGATCCAATCACAAGCCAATAGTCCAAAAAGAGAATGATGATTCATCAACAACGGATCTTACCTGTGATCGAAAAGTGAAGACTGTGGGAGTTCATTATGACTCTCAAACCAATACTGTCAATTGGAACCAAGCTCTTGCAATAGTGGATTGTATAATAGGCTATATGTGTCAATGAGATAATCAATTTGAATTGAGCGAGATTCCTTTACCAGATCAAACTTTGGATATGCAAATCACTTTTCCATTGAATATGATGAACGTAGCTTGGATATTAACTGATCCGATTCCAGATGTGATTGAAGATGATCTAATTCATGTTAGTCACGCCTTGACTTACGACAAAAATGCAGAGCTTATAGATGAGTAGATTCTCAATCACATGGATCCTATGAGATTTGGAGTTCGAGATATTCCAGATGAATCAATAATAAAACCACCTAAAATAGTTGTATTGAAGGAAGGAAAGATTGTAGGACCAATGACGAAGAGGCAATTCTAATGACTAGAAATCTCACAAAAGTGTAGAATGCAAAAATCTCATCAATCTCACTAGCAAAATGATGATCCTTTTATGGATCAAGTACATCCACGAGTCTGGTACATTCCATCAGGTCTTCAGACGTGTGAAGAGTGCCACATCACTCAAATTTATCCATTTGATCCATCCTTGATCCTTATCCAAAGTTGACCTTCTAGAATATGGCTAAAATCCAAAGAGCTAGTCTCCTAGAATATAGGAATATTTCCTACAAAATAGGATCTAAGGAAAAAGGTCAACTCTTATCTTCTAGAACTCTATACACACGTGTGAACATCCACTTGCCATGTGGGAGCATTTACTCATGCACATGCAAGGAAAAGCTAATTTCTAGATGACTAGTCAACTTGACTAAAGACTAGTCATATCATGTTCACACTAACTAGATTGATACAAAATCAAATTAGATATATACAAGTATGAAAAGTAATTTTTTTCACACGTGGGAACAAGCTCCACATGTGTGAAATTAGATCATCAACATTGTTCTAATGTTTGATCTTTATGTATAATAAACAATGTCAAGTGAGAAGTGACAATTTTCAACAGTTTCGAGTTCGATTCTGCAGGTTTTGATTTCAATTCGACCTTTTCTGCTGGAATTTGAACTGGTGATTCGAGTTTGTCTGGTATTCGATCTTGACCTCCCTCTGAATTTGGTGATTCTCTTCCATCTTCTACTTGTTTTTCTGTTGTCGTCGTTGGTAGCTCATAATAGTTTTTGAGAATTTCATAGCCGATCACTGTCTGCTTTGTATTTCAACTCATCAAATTTAACATCTCGAACAACTTTTATCTTGCCAGTTTCAGGTACATAGACACAATAATATGAAGAATGTAACTCGAATCCTACCAGAAAACCTTGTTCTGTCTTTTCATCGAGTTTATTTCTCAACTTATCTGGTATGTACATATACAATGTGCATCCAAATGTCTGAACATGCGCAAGATTTGGCTTCGACTTCCACCGTATCTCATGAGGAGTTTTATCTGATATTCGAGATTTCGGAATACAATTCTGAAGATAATTTGATGTAGTCTTTAATTTTCTAAATCAAGTAGTTTGAACCTTCTAGATCCAAGATCGTAGTGATCTTAGCCTGAATATTGATGATCGACGACATCTTCCATTTCTAAATAACCTCCAGATAGCGGCTTGCTAATGGATATATGAAGAATTCTGAGAGAGGTGCAAAGATACTATTGTATCGACTCTGTTCGCTCTGATACTACTATATTAGATTTAATTTCGTATTCTCTGATATCAATGTAGCAAATTTAATTCCGTATGCTCTGATACCACTATAGGAAAAATGATAATTATTCTTCCATAGAGAACACAATGAAAGTTTGAATAAATCAAACTAATATCAATGTCTTCATTCGGGATTATATCTGATCTATGTACTAATAGAGCAATATTAGTTTTGATTGAATATGCATGCAAAAATTATGCGGCGGAAGTAAGAGACAACTTAAGATAATTTTAGACAACTAGAAACTATTGATCAAATATGAATTTATAATTCTGAATCTGACTCAATATACATCTCTTGTTGTCTTATCTTGCTGTTGTGTCTCTGATGGCACATGTATTTATATTGCTACAGGATAGGTCTTTTGGCCTTTCAATTCTGTAACAATAGATCTAACCATTGACGACGGTTTATATCCAAATAGATGCTTCATTTTCAAGGGTCAAATAATTTTTGTTCTCGAATATTTCACGACAGTCTATCTCTTTGTCTTAGCTTTGTGTTTCGCGAATTGTTCACGACAGATGACAGTGTCTGAGCTTGAAGTAGAATCCAGAACATTTCACGAATTGTTCGTGACAATTTCACGACATCTGAGGTTTGAACATGAAACAAAATATTTTCGCGACAAGATTCTGTTCATGAATCTTTCGAGCTTCAACAAGAAAGCCACAAGCTTCTACTAGTAACTGTTTCACAAATCTTTTGAGTTGACTGCAAGACAAAGTTTTCGAATCCTTTGAGGTTGATCACGAATAAAAATGTTTCGAGTTAGCATTTGCTTCTTATCCTTTGTCAAGTAAACTGCATGCTTTGTTAGTAGAATCAAGATTTGTTTGATCAGTTGTTCTACACCAACTTCTATAAACTTAGCGATGGCAAGATCATTGTATTGGTCATTTATGTTGATGATATCATTCTTACAGGAAATGATCTTGGTGGCATAAGAGATTTCAAGATTGCTTTGTCTAAAGAGTTTAGAATGGTAGATCTAGGACTTCTACATTTCATTCTTGGCATAGAAGTCTCTAAAAGTAAATATTTTAGTTCCATTTTTCAATCAAAATATGCTTCATCCATCCTGAAAAGATTTGGGATGAAAGATTGTAAAGGGATAGAAACTCCTATGGAGCACAATGTAAAAATCTCCATACTATGATGATGAAGTAGCCTTTGAGGACATCACACTCTATAGAAAGCTATAGGCTCCTTAATCTATTTGGCTATAACTAGACCAAATCTTAGTTATATTGTAAGCAAGTTGAGTCAATTCTTGCAAAGTCCACTAGTTTGTCATTAGAAAAGTTCCAAAAGAGTGTTAAGATACATCTTGGCTATAAGAAACTTTGGCATCATCTATCAAGGGACTAATTTGTGTTTAAGAGCATAGTTAGTCTCTGATTTTTTAAGTGATAAGGTGGATAGAAAGTCCACAAGTGCTTTTGTTACATTCCTTTGTGGTGGAGTGGTATCTCGGCTTTCCAAAAAGCAAGATACTATTTCATTGTCTTCAATTGAATCCGAGTATAAGGCCTTGACATCAAGCACCAGGGAGATCAAATGACTAAGAAAATTTTGGAGGAGCTTCATGTGATGCAGGCTGAGGAGATCCCATTGATATATTGTGACAATCAATCAGCCCAACAACTTGCTACCAATCCTACTTTCTATGCTAGATACAAGCACATCGAGATAGCTCACCACTTTGTGAGGGAGAAGGTACAAGCCAAGGAGATCGAGCTTCAACATGTATCTTCTTCAGAATGTATAGCTAATATTCTCACTATGTCCTTGCCAGAGGACTTATTTATCAAGTTAAGATTAGCACTTGGTGTTGTAGATAGATGTATATTAGATTTACCAAGCTAGGAGTGTTAAAATGGGAAAAATATAGCTTTAGATCTCATTATTTTTTGTACATATTTTGATCACAAATATGTGGAGCCTATTCACACATGTGAATAGTAGGCCTAGACTCATTTGATCATTCTTAATATGAAAAAACTTGATCTATGTAGCTGTACTGAACTAGACAAAAAAGTTAGTCAACTGAAAAAGTGCCATTTGTTAATGTCTAGCTTGATGGTTATCTAAATCCTTTTACATATGATGATTTACCATGTGTAAAGGGGATTTCCCACACGTGTACATATCTGGAAAATATTAGTACTTGATCATAGGAGTAAGTTATGTAAGTGGGAGATTTTCTCAAATCAAAGAAAATCTTGGTGAGGCCAAGTCACCAAGTTTGGGATCAAGAGGTGGATGGATATTTTGCATTGACTTGTGGATTTAATGATTATGTGGCCTTCTCAAACGTGCCAAACCTACTGAATCAATAGAGGAGGTCAAAATGTACTTGATCTATTTAAGTATGATCATTGATGCTAATGAAAGAGCTTTTGGAGATCATTTTGAGGCAAATCCGAGTTGTTTCTTCCATTTGTGCGAGGTTTTTGTGTAATGAATGCTATCTTAAGTTAATGTAATTTGCTCTCTGCCCTTTGTTTGTACTTTGACAGGTCTTGACACGTGTGAAATCGCCCATCCACTTAATTGATCATTTACTTCTTGTTCTTGCTAGCTAAGTGCATGTTTTTCATCTAGATCAAGATCCAATCAATAGAATTGTAAAAGATCAATAGAACTAGCATCCAGCACCTCTTGAGGATCAAGTGAAAATCCATTTATGGTCCTAAAATTAGTATATTCAACACCTAGATCTATATCTAGGATAATTTTGGATCTTAGATTTTCTTCGTATTTTGTTCAATCATGGCTATTATTCATTTTCTTCGTATTTTGTTCAATCATGGCTATTATTCATTTGACAGGTACTAAGTTCAAGTATGTCTAACATTAGGGGAGCAAAGGACCTTAGAAGAACTCATGGAAACATCTCTTTTGCATTATAGCACTATTTTCAACTAATATTTTTGACTTGCCATAACTTTTTAATCGTAACTCAGAAGTATGTTATGTAAGATATCATTGGAAAGCGCTCATCGACAAATGCTTTCCAACACACCAAACTTCGCTGAAATCGGACTTACCACTAAAAAATTATGCGTACGTAGATTTCATATTTGAAGTTTTGATTGAGAAAACATATAAAAATAATCTTTATAAAGGGTTCTTTTTGGATTTAGAACTCCTATAATGCATGGCGTAAAATCATTTTTTGCTTTTCCATGAAGAAAAAGGAGGTGCCTCATAGAATGTGATATTTGCGCCTCCTTTTTCTTTTTCAAAATTTTTTACATGCACCTTCCGAGATGTGGAAGGTGCATGTAAAAAGAGTTTACGACAAAAAAAAAAGAAGGAAAAACAAAAGTAGGCGGAAGGTCATTTTGTTGGGAAGGGCCTTCTACCTCGGGCTATCATCATCGGCCGAATGGTACGTCAATCAAGAAAGCATCAAGCAAAAATTTTGTGGACACCAATGCAACATAATGATGTTGTAGGTTCTTTGCATAGGTGTTCAGAGATTTGTCGACAATAATAATAATCAAAACGGGTTAGTGTGACTTGATGAATTAGACCTACCTGATTGTAATCCTATCAATTTTTATCATTGTTGTTGGCGGTGTCTAGAGTGGTAATAAAAAAACATTGTACCAAGAATTGTTTGGTAGCGGACAAATGCATCTTTGAGACATAAGGACAATCAACTAGAAGTTCAAATAAAAGAATTAAGCTGTTCGTAATGCTCAGTGCTCAAAGTTCGTGTGTATTTTGGATGCACCTCCTCCACAGAATTTTCAAGCAGACAGTTCATAATGCCCCACGGAAGGCCCTCGCCCTCGGGCAGGGCCTTCCCCCCCCTAAGTCGTAGTGATGGTATTCAAATATTACCTATCATTTCCATTAAGTGTCGCCCACAAGATAGACAAATGTCAATTGATAGCCATGCAGTTTCTTGATGCTTAGCACTATTCAAGTACATCTCAAAGATCATGTGAATTCAAATACCTTAGTGGAGGTATGTGAATTTACATTATCTTTGTGACCCATTTTTTTTTTCCTTGGAAGGGAGAATCGACGCCTTATTAAATCTCCAATTCAGGTTCTTTTTCTTCCTAGCTACGATACATGTAACTATTAATCCGAAACCTACTAGTATTTAGTTACTGTTTTTGTTGGACATACCCACCCAATTTTTTTCTGTAATCTGTCTGCTTTGTTTTCCCTGCAGGATGCTGTACATACAACTGATCATGTTGTTGCATCTCGTACCCATTCCGTTTTGAGCTACTTCTCCCTGATAAAGCTGGATTTATCTGGCTTTTAGATTCTACTAATCCTACCATCCAGACATAGTCCAGATTCCAATATTAGACATAATAAAATCAAGCGACGACATTCTAAGGGCGCATTTGTCGTACTAATTAAATCACACAAGTCAACCCAATCAAGGAGACTACAACTAGGCAATCTCTTATTACAAAACGCTGGCTTGATTTATAACTTTCGTATATTATCTTACTGCCTTGCTATTCACTAAGCACTTTACGGACTTAAGTACGATATCTGTAAAATTGCGCACCAGCAGCTTGAGCATCACTCTTACAGAATGGTTCGATCTCCAAACGTAGGAAGTCTCCTTGACCTCCAGCAGACTATGGAAATATTCAGAATACATCCATTCTTCTTAATACAGTTTAGCATTCTGAAGCAGTATCATACAGCTGCAATGATTATACAGTAGCTGAGCATAAAGAACCGACCCTCCTATCCAAAGGTTCATAAAGCGCAAACATAATGTTTTCCAACGTTTGTCCACCAATATCAGAATGGAAACAGAGAAGTGCAAGAGGGACAGCCGGATAAGTCACCTCTTATTCCAAATTGCTTAGAAATATGATTTCAAGTGCACCTTAGCTGTCAAATGATATGATTCACGATATATCGAGTCCAAGAACAAAGCAGCAACAGACAGCCATAGGTTTGAGTCCGAGAATGCAAATGGTAGCGAAATCAGAGATCGACACTTGAGATATAAGAGAAGTCCCATGTCAATTTTCAAGATATATTTCTTTTGGGGAGAGAGAGAGAGAGAGAGAGAGAGATCAAATTTCTAACAACACCGATGTATCTATTCTTCCAAATTAAAATGCTGTACACTTTCTCATTGACAAGATAGGGAGATATTATCAGCAGACCTGCTGCCATCTAGAGAATCATCCAAAAAGAAACCAGCTGCCAAACTATACCGGTGGAGTAGCACTGACAAGTTAGATGAAAACGCAATCCAAGGGTTTTATAAAAGTACTTCCCGGGATCTCATTCTGAATGGCATATGAAATCAGTCTAATCCACTCGTTTAGTGCTAAATGAAGGAATGAAAGAAGCAGAGGAGTGACAGCCAAACATGTCAGAAAGAGGAACCTAAAGTCTACTGTGGTCTCAGGGAGAAAGAGAGAGCATTCTTATGGTTTCCTTCAAATCATCAACCAAACATGAAGCTTCGAGAAAAGTGTGGAACATACTGCAGCATGCTGAGAAGTTCGAAATTCCTTGAGATGCACAGAAACGCACACTCACCTGATTTCCAGTTATCGAAGAACTTAAACTCACATCATAATGAAATAAAACCTACCCAAGTTGAAACCGCATTTCCTGCAATGCAATTCCAAATCGGGTTTGGATACAAGTACTACAGCTGACCATATAACTCCAAATCGAGAAGCAGTACTTGCTTATAGCTACATTCAATCACAAATTTACAAGCATCTATAACAACTACTATCGGTTCAGTTTCAGCAATCTTGCATCTGCTGTAGATCATTAGACATCAGCTAAGATAACCACCCCTGATAGTTATATTTCTTGTCACAAGATAGCTTCTGGCTTGCGTGCTGCTCTCTGTGACAAAAAAACTAGCGTCCTCTTGAAATTCTTCTTCCTACCGTCCCGAGTTACATCCGTGCTTTCGTGGTGTGATGCAGAATGATCAAATGCTGAAATTGTGTTAGATTATGGTGCAACGGGAAACACTACAAAGTCCCCACACCAATTTCTTTCTACATACTCAAATTCATGCAATTGGAACTGATATTAATTCCGCAGCTAGCAAGCACCCATAGACATGTTGAGGTCTAAGGTTATGCCCTTAGTTGTACAATCTTTTCCAAGTACTGCGAGTTCTCCCGATCTTTCTGTATATTCCGGTGGTTTCTTTATGACGGCATGCGAAGACATGCTGGAAAGATGAGGAGCTAATGCGAGAGCTAGGGTACTGTCCACATGCTCGTTCACAGGCAGGAGCGTTCCATGCTTGTTTTTATCAGCTATGAAACCAGTCCCAATGCTTCTTTTGAAGTCAAAACCTGATCTGCACGATGTGGATGTTCCGGTAGTAAGATCCTTTTCAGCCTCTTCTCTCTCACCCATCTGCTTTGCTAGTCTTCTCTGTGGCATGACGGAGAAAATTGATGTTAAATTGTTGGAGAATGACAAAGTTGTTATGACTTTTCAAAGATGGTTTAAACAGGAAAAAATGACTCTGAAAGATATCCTACCTGACTGAGATCGTAAGAGGGACAGTCAAATCGAATAGGGCAATTGACGCTATCAGGAGACTGTACTTGCTCTTCACTAGATTTGCTATTTCCCAAGATTTGATCAAATTGGATCAAGGTTGAGCGAGTGGTTGGCTTTATTTCCATATGGTCTGGAATGATCGCTTCATTGCCAAAACAGTGTTCATGGCTATTGTGCTCGTACTTACTTCGTATGCTTTCGGATGGATTATTGGATGGTCTCGGCTGATTCGAAAAAGAGAAAGTTTCCGCATGGTTGCCGTCATTTTTGCTCCAATCCACAATGGTCGGAAGCCTTCTTGCCGATTCGAGTTGCCCACCATCCAAACCCGAGGGGATCCTATGCTGTCCCTTTCCCCAGTCGATCTGGAGCTCGCTTAGCCAGCTAGAAGGATGATGATTTCGTACGCTGTCAGACGTTAACAAGGGTCTCGAGAGCTGCCATTCTGTCTGACCAGCTAGCTGCTGGCTGCACCATGCAGTTGCATCATTTCTGTCGAAAACAAACATCAGCAAAGATGAGTTTGGTGAAATCCTATCGTATTCCTGGCACAGTAAGTTCTAAATGATGTCAATTCATTTTCAAGAATTTAAGGCTCAAAACGTGCTCAACTGTATGATCAGCGAATTGTTGATCAAATATGATAATCTTCTTACTGACCCTATGAAAAATTGATCTCTCTATATTCCTTTAAATCCCAACCATTTCTGCTTGACGCTTACGGCGTTCTGACTATGCATCTTAAGCGAGTAAGAGATTTAGTACTGTCTGAGCACTTCAACCTAGTTAGATACGGCAACGAGTAATGTACTTTGAAAGCTACAGTGAACAGAATCAAAGAGAGGAAATTGATCGTCGGCAGGAAGAAGTACTGGAGTGTAGGGACAACCTGCTGGGAAGGCGATAGTCGAGAGGCTGCAGTGCCGGCCGATGGATGAAATTCTGAAAGTGGGGAGAACACAAACCTCCTCTCATGAATATTGTACTATCATGCTGACAGTCCAGCTGAAGCCTAGCCCATGATGGCTGAGCCAGAGAGCTAGCGAACGTTAGAGTCTGTGGATCAACGCTGTGCTCCAATTGAGCAAAGTGTGGATCTGCAAAATTAGATGCCACCATCAGATTAAACGCAAGCTTCAGATAAAAGTCTTAATCTGGGCCATGCCACAATAAACAAGCAACCCTCACCAAACTCAAGTACATGAAGCTCGAAAGGGTTTCATTGAGAAAAATTCGTTTGAAGACAGATTGTGAGACTCTAAGGCTCATCTTCGAAACTGCTTTGGAAAGTTACTAACGATAACTGCTGACAAGTGAGTATAAGCGGCAGGTTGCTGTAGGTATCTTAAGTATTGCCTTCCATGCGAAGTCTAAACGTTAGCTCCGATTTCGTAACAGGGAAAGCTTTCAAAACAATGTAAGATCAGGTTTATGGCTCAAGCGGGCAAGGGTGCGGTTATTCTTTCAAGTATTGAAATTCCTCGCCTAATTTCATTGTTGCTACAATGATCTTGCTTGTCTCCGATCTGACCGTCATCTTTAAGCATCTGCAAGACATACAATAAACCATCGAATTTTATTGAACATCGATGCACATCGCGTACCTTGTCCATTTTCGTCGTTCTTCATACTCCGATACATCTGCAAACATTCGGATCTACCGGTTACGATTGCTAAGATCGTTGTTCCATACAGTTACTGAGGGGACGTTTTCAGATAGACAAAAGAACCTAGATATGACTAATAATATCAGCATCCTCTTATGATTTGTGCGTCTTTGAATACGATCGAAACCTCCTGTAAACGATTCTGAAAGTGCATAGGCAATTGGTTAGCCTATAAAAGCAAGCCACTCTAAGCAAGCCTAATTAACGAGAACACCAAGAACTAGCATCGGATTCCTAACCTGAAGATGACTCTTGACGTGAGCTATGGTAAGGCCTTTGATATCCATGAGCTGCAACACGAGCTTCGGAGTAGCTCCTACATCGAATCAAGCCAGGAAAAGTTCAATCTTGGAGAATCAACCATTATTTTCAGCTATCAGGAAACTTCTTGCATAATATTACTCTTATAGTTTACCCCTATAGAATGTCATTCTTGGCTGTTTTTAATTATGGCTTAACGGCTACATACTTCTCTGACTCCATGATTGTAGATCATTCAGAAGCCATGTTTTGCAACAACATCTGCCAAAAATCAAACGTGTACTCTGTAAATAGTTTGTTTGCGTATACTTGGTTTGTAGTGTTCTTACTATCTTGTCCCCCGAGGTGTTCAACAGCACGCACAAAGCTGTCGTGAAGATCCGGTGTCCACCGCAGCCGAGGCATCTTCGAACGAATGTACTGTCTGACGGTGCCATTTCTACCACTTCCCCCTGCCGCGCTGTCGCTGGTGCTTCTTCCCCCAGTGGTACTGTTGCTCTCTGAAGATCCTTCAGGGTTGTAGACATCCCCGTTCGAACACGATCTTTTTCGAGGGTTTTCATTCCACTGTTCGGCTTTGCTTTCCATGACAAGCCCTGTGATCTCTAACTGCATTTTAAGGTCCTAAAGGATTATCCTAGTGAAAACTATTTCCAGAAATTTATGAGAACACTACGAAGAACATCCATCCATTTCATCCGAAGGGATGATAGCTTCTTTACCGAGATGTCTTAATCGTTTGGATAATCGAAGCACTAAGATTGGCATACTAAACGTGAATGACTAACTTTTGGTGGTTTGATTTTGGGGTTTAGCGTAATCCGGATAAGAAATACTGTGTCCTTGAGTTCCTGAATCCGAACTTGCGTCTATATAACGCATTCGGAACAAACTTGATGCGATCCGAGAAATTCAACCTTCGCTCATGGTAAAATGATGAGAAAAGGACCACAGCCTATCCAGATCCGAATGTGCCTAAGCTACTACGAGGTGGATATTGTAGGACCTACAAGCATGCATTCCTGAAATAACGCAGCAAGAGAAGTTAGGATTAAAAACAGACGAACAGACTAGTTCTCTGATCGTGCTGGAAAACCCCGGTAAGACAAAGACACAGAGGAGGTGAAGTCACTCTAATGTACAAGATATTAAAAAGCTTAAGCAGCAGGAAGTAATTAGCGGCTCACAGGATGATACGATAGTTTAAGTTCACATACAGTGTAAAGAAGCGTATCAGATTACAGGCAGCAACTAGATCAAGAGTGTTGGCCTCATCTCTACCATCCAGTTCACACATAAGCGTGATTCATGAATGAGCTGCCCAACTTCATGAATTCATGATGGGAATTGTAAGAGCATGGGACAGCGAGACATAAGCTGTGATCATCATCAAAGATAAAAAGAAAATTAGAAAAGATAGGTGGAAGGCGAGGGAGAAAAGTATAAGCTGTATTTAAGAAATGGAGAGACGTACGCCTAAACTTTGCGCGCAGGAAATGCGTCCTGGCATTGACTTGCAGAGCGCGGAATGATGGGCTGAGAGAAACGATGATGATGGCAAGGAGGATAGATAGATTGATTGGGGGCCCGGGAGGAAGAAGGCAAGCCAAGGGTGCGCAGAGAAAGAAAGAGAATGAGAAAGAGAGAGACCACCATTTTCTTTCTCCCGAGGAGAGACGACGAATCTTCGTTTTCTAAGAATATTCGTGTCTGCATGCTGACACTTCCGTTGGCTGCCGGCTTCACAACAGGCGGAGGCGCCTCCGCTCGTAAAAGCCTGGCGTGAGTCAGCATGGCAAAGGCGTGACCGTCGATCACCTAATTATGTCAAATGTAACGTGGATTTCATGCAGACGTAGGACACACACAAATTCTAGAATGTGACGGTCTGACTTTCGTATCCTGGTCGCCACCGCTGATGGGGAGGCACGCCTCCAAGGCTCCAACTCCGCTGCCAAAATGGACCCTAAAAGTCAAAGCTTTCATGTTCTCATATACTTGAAAAGACTTTAAATTGTCAACAATGTTGGCAAAGGGGGCTAATCCAAATTTCCTATACATACCTATCGGGTACGCTCCACAACATTTCAATCTATTCCTCGCCTTATTAGAATCCCTAATATTTTCAATTTGGAACTAGAGGATTTCCAATTGATCTTTGCTTATTAGTTTTTAGTATCTACTATAGATCCAAATTGAACTAAGAATATATTGATGTTATTATGAAGTGCCCCACCCTCGAGGCCCTCGGCGAAAGGGTCCCTTCCCTAGGCATACGGGCCTCTTCCCCAAAATTACGAGGGTGCCCTTCCCCAACATGGAGTCAAATTCGAGGGTTTTTATTTATTCATGAATGCCACATCATGGCTGATTGCACATTTTTCCGCTACAGCAGACACAACCTTCTGTAGTGGAAGGCTATATCAAGTAGTTTACTCACGAAAGTCAAGAACCATGGGGAGGACCATGCTTATTTACCTATCATAATGAATTGCCAATGTTCCCAATTTAAACCTTCCATAATTTATGAAATTTTAAAACATAAAAAAAATGGAATAATTTTTTTCAAAAATCACATGTCAATAGAGTATGGGAGTAATATACACTCATAAAGAATACAAAAGGAATAAAACATTATACTCATGAAAGGTTTTGAGAAGGCAAAATACAATCCATATTGATGCATAAGTTAGAATAATCTAGTAGCATACAAAGTGAGACACAAAGCGGATCTATCTTTGGATAAGCGCAAGTCAAAATGGGTAGCGAAGGGTTATGTGTGAAAGGAAGGCCCTGACTTGAGGAGGCATTTGCTCCCGTGGCGAAGATGCACACTATGAAGTCCATAATTGCTCTTGCAAATACTATGCATGTGATCTTCGACAAATGGATGTTTCTTGAATGGTTTCCTTGATGAGGAGTTCTATGTTACTCAATCAAGAGGAGTTGAAGTTAACAACAAGGAGACACAGGTTTGGTATTGAGTGCCTCTTCAACATCCTTTGGCCCTTCATGTGAGATGAAATATGCAAAATTGGTGGAATCAAGCTCCACTTGCTTGCCTTTGTCATCATAAGAAAGCCTCTTAGGCTCAGATCTTTTTCTAGATGTCCTCCTAGGTATCCCTAACCCCAACTTTGTCTATAAGGGGATGTGACACCATTTTGTAATCACTTTTCATTTGCAAGAAGAGAGAGAGAGAGAGAGAGAGAGAGAGAGAGAGAGAGAGAGAGAGAGAGAGAGAGAGAAGTGAAGCCTCCTCCTCCTACCCTTTCTTTTTATGTGAAGTCCTCCTTTTTTGTCATTGTATATTTGTTTGTGGATTGATGAATGCTTGAATGTGTTTTCTAGTCATGCTATCACAATAAAGAAGATCATTAGCACAAGCTTTCATCTTTCTAATCCACAAAAGCAACCAGATCGTAAAATAGGAGTTAGATATCATTCATGAGAGGTCATTAAGATCCATTATGTAGGTTTCATTCCCATTGCTCCCCTCCCTTGAGAAGATAAGCCTCAAGAAGAGAAGATTTAGTGCTCAAAGAGCCTAAATAACCCTAGAAAGGCCAAGATCTGAGAAGAGGATCATCTTACATCAAAACCCTAAAAGACTCAAGAAGAGTGTTAAGCACCACATCTCCAAATTGAGCCATTCCACCATCATATCTCATGCCAAGGTTGATACCCTTGGTAGGCTTAGTTCCCATTTAGATCCATAGTTTAACTCCCTCCCCATGGAATCGAAGCCTGTACTACACGACGACTCACCTCGTTGGAGATCCAAACCCTGACTTTGCTCTCTTGATCATGATGATTAAGGAGGCGCGGAAAGGGTCCAACATTTTTTTGGTGCTGTTGTCAGGGAGACGGTGCTAAGCTATTGTTAGATGGGTTTTAGTTTGCCTTTTGCTTGAATTTTTCTTGCATTTTCACAGGTTTATTACTCACCTATAGCCTTTTCTCTATTTTTTTTTTACTATTTTTTCTTTCCACTTTTCTAGAGACCTAGGCAGGCTCTAGACACTATTCTATGAGCTCGGCGAGCTATAAATTATAACTCGCCATCAGAGACTTTACTCAACCTATAGCCTATTACTCGCCAAACTCAATTTCTACACTTTTGCTTTGTCAAATTTTCTCGCCATCGGAGCAGAGTGATGAGCAAGCTCAAGGGCATCTTTTTGGTGATCGGTGAATTATAACTTATTACTCGCCCTCAGAGCCATAACTCGCCATTATTACTCACCATCAGTTCCTCATTACTCACCATCTTCACAGATTGCTCTGACCATCATTTTTAGCAAGTGGACAGGTCAGCAAGTTATAAGCTATTACTCGCACTTGCTATTACTTGCCCTATATAATTGGTGAAAGATTCAACTATTTTGATCATTTTGTCAATGTTTCCATATTTGGCATATTGAGGCCAAAACTTGTTTTAGACTTAAAGAATAACTTTTCAAAGTTCATTAGTCTAAATTTCATTTGAATAAACGCATTTTGAAAGTGTGGGAAAGTTTGGAGGCGAGTTTTAGGAGATTCAAATTTGAATAGTTGGGTACATTGAATCTAGACCCTAAAATAGTAGGGTTAACATTTTGGAGGGAAAACCAAGTGGCCAAATAGGGTTTGGACCTGTTATAAATGGATGTAACTCATGGAGAGAGGGATCTTCTCTCTTCTCTATCTCATTTCATGCCTATACATGGTTCTCTTGGGTTCTACTATCCATTGGTGCACTATACTTGTCATTGCTTGCAATTCTATGTGTAGAATGATCCATAATTGCTATTTTCGGTTTCACACGCGTGAATGATAGTAGCTTGCTGGTTTTGTACGGACACCAACAATTCATAATCATTTCATTCAAGTTTGATCAAGTTCTATTAGTGTTTGCATCTCATTTTGTGTGTAGATGCTGATTTTTCTACATTGGTGAGATTGGTAGTGTATTTCTCTTTGTAACCAAAGATCTTCTGAGTGGTTTGGATCTTAATGATTAGAAAACTTTCACATGGTATCAGAGCTTGTGTTTCAAGTTATGAAGGAGGAAATCAGATCTTTCAATGGTTTGGTGAAGGTATCAAGTCTAGAGCATGCTAGAGAGGATTCTACACCAAAATAGAGCTATTTGCTTTTGTAGATTGGATCTTTTGTAGATCAAAACCCGATCACCTTCGTAGATTTGGGTATGAAACCATCTAGGAGTGTCAGAAAACTTGACCGTGTTCTGAAAAGATTAGGTATCGACAACTAGCCACCCATCCCTATATAAGGCAAAAACTGTTGAGTGGAAGGCTAAGAGTGATAAAAGAGGAATCAAGACCGAGTTGATGACCAACTAGGAATTACAAGATAAAATCCAAGAAGACACTATAGAAGAACCCAAACCTGTGCATGATGTGCCACAATATTTTAAGGATTACGAGATGGATGAAGTGGTAGTGGTTATGCCCAGGGCAAAGAGAGAACCCTTAGAAGAAACCTCCCAAGGAGATGCATAATACTTGCATTGCTTGAACATGGAACTATACGCGAAGTGTACATCTTTATGGGGCATTGCAATTATTATCGGAGGTTTTGCCAAGCTGGGTTGGTTGATCTATCAGATGACTATCCAACTAGAATGGATAGTCGAAGTCACTGAGGCTTTCCACAAACTCAAGAAGGCCTTAGTTACTGCACCAATCCTTCAATCTCTTATCTGGACCATAGAATTTCACGTCCACACAGATGCCTCTAATTATGCAATAGGGAGTGTTCTGACAGAACCGGGGGAGTACAAAGGATTATCTGATCTACTTCGCCAATAGACAGTTGATTCCTACGAAGATGAACTACACCACCACCGAGCGTGAAGTACTAGCCATGGTATACAGTGTGAAGAAATTCCACCATTACCTACTAGCCAACCTCTTTGTCTTCTTCGTAGATCACCAAGCCCTATTGTATCTGGCAAATAAGGCCCCACACAACCGAAAGGATCACCAGATGGCTGCTGCTTCTTCAAGAGTTTGACTTTAAAATCATCATTCGCAAAGGGAAATAGCACTATCTGGCTGGTCACCTCTCAAGGATCCAAAATGTTCCTGAGAGTAGAGGAGTCGATGATGAACTCTTTGACGCCATACTATTCCATGTCGACGTCATCCCTGAGTGGGCTGCCGATATTGTGGGATACCTTATGTCAGGACGTCCTCCCCTGGGATGAGCAAAGTAGAATGACATAGATTAATCATTAAATTTGCCCCTTTCACATTGATAACAGGACAGTTGTATCACATTTGCACGAAGTGTCCCAAGTGGTGAGCATCACCCATGAAGAAATAGGAGGAGGGCATTTCGTTGCTAAAGCTATCAATAGAAAAGTGCTTCAACATGGCCTGTGGTGGCCCATGATGTTTAGAGACGTTCACTATCAGGTCAAAAGGTGTGACGTGTGCCAACAATTCAATCAAACCCAGGAAAAGGATAGAATGTCGTTACAAACTGTTTTGGCTAAGATATCATTTGAGAAGTGGGGCATTGACTATATCGGCCCTATTTGTCCAACAGCCCGAAATCAGACATTTTTCATGTGTAGAATTGATTTTTTGTAAATCAAAACTCAATATAGGGTTATGAATTTGAAGTAGGCCAATTTCACACTTTACTTACTGGATTTGGGTGACTTTAATTGCATTATAAAGGTCTCATTGAAAACTACAAGATTCTATATCAAGTTTGTAACATCTGCATATAGAATTTGGATGATTCAATTTTTTTTACTTTTGTCAAAATCCTAAATGTGTTTAAATCTCTTGTTTTTGAGATCGCTAGAATTTTCAAGAGTGTGTTTCAAGTTTAGTAAGTACAAAAGTTCATGATAGTGTAGGTTGATCATGTGTTGATCAAGTATCTTCCATTCTATGTGTTGATTTTGCTAGGTTTGGTGCAAGAAAGAGATTTGAGAGGTTCCATATCTTTGTGATTTCTTCTTGAAAGAATTTGTTGACATTCAAGAGAGTTGTGCATTGGAACAAGTTGAAAGAGAGTATCAGGTCATTGCAACATGGCTACAAATGGAAGCTTTATGTTGGAAAGCAATGATAGGCTTACCTCAAGCAACTATTCTACTTGGAAGGTGAGAATGGAGTCCCTTTTTGAGATGAATGAGTTGATGGACATTATTGTAGGAGTGGAGGAAAGACCCTTGGCACAACAAGATCAAATGAGGTATGACAAGAGAGCTAAACGAGCTCTACACATCATAAAGATGAATGTTACCAATGAGCTTCTCAAGGTCATCTAATGAGGCTTGGAAAGCTTTGAAGAAGCTTTATAAATCCAAGTCTACATCAGGAGTACTTACTCTTAGAAGGAAAATCTTTCAATCTATGCAAAAGAAGGAAGAGAGTGCTCATGTTGTGTTGAGAGTTAAAGCATTTAATAATGAGCTAGCATGTATTGATGAGAGCATTAAGGATGTAGAACTTGTGCAAGTTGTACTTAATGCCTTTACTTGATGATCATGCTAACCTGGTTCAAAGATTTTCTATTCAAAGAACATTTCCAAGCATGGTGGATTTGCAAGAGATCTTGGTGTGAGAATATAGGCTTCAAGCAAGAGGTGGACCTACAACAACATCTCAAGATGGAGTGGAGGCTATGTTCATAAAGGAAAAATTCAAGGGCAAATGTAAAAGCAAATGGTCTAAAGGGGAAGATCAAGGTGAGACTTCATCGTTTGGCAAGAAGAAAGATAGATCCAAGTTAAAATGCTTCTATTGTGGTATCAAAGGGCATTTTGCTATTTAGTGTTTCAAAATTAAGACAGATCAACGTGATAAGCAAGGAAATCTATCTCTAGATGATGATGGTATTGATGATCAAAACAAAAATGATGATGCTTTTGTGTCTTCATGTTTGGTTGCTAATGTTGGAGATATTGATCGTATTTCACATCTTTGTTGGCATATGGAGATGACAAGAGATTGATCTACACGGCCAATGATGGTGAGTGTGCAATCAAAGGGATTGGCACAATTCCTATTTCTCTCTCTACAAATAGGAATGTTCATTTGAAGGATGTTTTGTTCATACCTTCCGTTACTAAGAACTTACTTAGTGTTAAGCAAGGGTCTTAAAGTTGAGTTTGAAGGTGATACATGCTTGATCAAGAAAAAGGATATTGTGATTGCAAGAGGCAAAAGGCAAAGTAAATTATTCAATCTTGATACTTGTGTTATTGCCAACCAAGTTGGATGTGTGGCAAGAGAGCAAATGCCAATGCAAGAGGTTTGGCACAAGAAGATGGGGCATCTAAACTTCAAGTCATTGGAGGTAATGGCAAGAAAGCAAGATGTGATTGGTCTTCCATGTGAAATTTCTAGCAAGTTCACACGTGTGGGATGTACCATAAATGTTTGAATGATCTTTCTAAGCTTTGTGTTAGCACATAGATCAATTGTAGAGTAAAAATCACAATATATCTCTAGATTCTATGGCTTAAGCACAATCTAGAATGCTAATAATCAAAAGATGATTACTTTCACACATGTAAGGAAATTACAAAAGAATTTAATGTATGAGCAAAAGCCTCTACTCAAGCTAGAGAGAGAATGGCAATTCAAGCTTACAATGTAAAAATCCAAAATACTAGAGAATAGCTTTAATTCTTGATTCATCATCAAAATTTGTGAGAGTCCCACACACATATATAGGAAATGGTAGTAGCTCATGGTAGCACAAGCCTCCAATCATATTTTTCCACTTCTAAGAGTAGTATCTACCTAAAATATGACACCTATCACTTTGCATGTAGAGAAATGCAACTTCATCTACCTACTTTCTACATGTGTCATTTTCTATAATACAAATGTACAAATGTTCATACATGTGCCAGTACAGATTATACTTTGCTTTGCTCGTTACATTTGGCAAACTAAACTTAATGCATGTGTAGTGGCTCGAATTTCTACTAGCCACTACATGCATGATGAAAAAATCATCAAACCCCAAAAGTCAAGATAGATGGATTTTTTATTTTCAACACTCCTTAAAAGATATCTATTTGACTTGAACATTGATCTTGGAATTAATCCAAGGTTGGACCTATGCTTGATGAAGGAACTTTTGCTCAAACTTTTGGTGAGTAGATTGGCAATACATGATCACGTGCCAATATGTTCCAAATAGACCTCTCATCCAATGAGCTTCTCTCTCACGAAATGGTGTGCAACTTCGATGTGCTTGCTCCTTGCATGAAATATTGGATTGTTGGCACGGGCTTGTGCCAAAATATTATCACACTTGATCATTGGTAGATCATCTTCCTTGATAGTCTTTAGCTCCAAAAGAAGTCTTTTGATCCATAGCACTTCTTTTGTTGTAGTGGTAAGTGCTTTATATTCAGCTTCAATGAGACAAGAGATATGGTATCTTGTTTTTTAGAAAGCCAAGATATTAGACGTCCACCAAAATATATGACATATGCACTTGTAGACTTTTGATCCACTTTGTCACTAGCAAAATCCGAGTCTGAATATCCAATGATTGAAAGATCTTCACTCTTGTAAATCAAACCATAATCATAAGTTGAAGATATGTACCTTATTACTCTTTTGGCCATTTTCCAATGATAAATTGTAGGACTGTGCATTGATTGGCTCAATTTATGAACACTAAAACTCAAATCAGGCCTAGTTATTGTAAGCCATATTAAGGAGCCAATAAGACTCCTAAAAAGGGCGATGTCCTTGAAGAATCTTTCATTTGCAACTTGCTCCATAGGAGTCTATGCACTTAAAATCGAACATATTGATTTTTTTTAACATAGAAAGAGCATCTTATATTGACATATAAAGCTTGATCATTATGAAAGTCAATCTCTAGGCCTAATATGTAGTGGAGTTCTCCAAGACCTTGCATCTTGAACTCACCTCCAAGTAAAATTTCAGTTTAATCAACTAAATTGATACAAATTCCACTTAGGATAATATCATCAACATAAACTCAAAGAATGACAATATCACTAGCATAAAACTTTATATACAAGGAAGGATCATAGTCACTAAGAATAAATCCTAGTGAGACAAGGAAAGAATTGAGTCGAGCATACCATGATCTTGGTGCTTGCTTAAGTCCATAAAGACTTTTGAATAGCAAGCAAACTTTGGACTCATCCCTTGGCTCTTTGTGTGATATGAAATATGTATAATTAGTGGAATAAAGAACAAGTTGTTTGCCCTTTTCAACATATGAGAGCCTTTAGGCTCAGATCTTTCTCTCAAGGATCTTCTAGGTGAGAAAACTCGAGGTGACTCCTCCTCAGAGCTTGACCCCATCTCTATATGATTGTCTTCAAGAGAGATAATAGGAGATGCTCTTTGAGTTGCATTGATCTCGGCCTCGTCCAAGTTGAACTTTTATCTTCAAAAAATGTGACATCTCTATTCTCAATTCTCTTTGAGGTAGAGGGAATAAAGTTTTGATATGCCTTCTTGTTGGATGAATACCCAACCATGATCCCTTTGAGTGAACTTGGATCATCTTTCCTCCTTGTTTCCAAGGGAATATGACCAAAGCATATACTTCCAAAGACTCTAAGGTGATCAACCTTAGGCTTGATTTTGAGAAAGACTTCATATGGCGATTTTCCTCCAAGAGCATTGTGCGGTATTCTATTGCGCAAGTAATTTGCACAATTTATAGCTTCTCCCAAAAAATCAATAGGCAAAGAGGTTTCAATTCGAATTGTTTCTGCACACTCACATAAGGATATATTTTTTCTTTTGGCAGCCCCATTTTGTGAAGGGGAATAGGCACAAGAGAATTCTGTTTTGATCCCTTCTTGCTTACAATAGTCATGGAATTTGTTGGAGATATATTCTCCACCTCCATCACATCATAAAGCTTTAACTTTGTAAGAAAATTGTTTTTCAACAAAATCTTTGAAAACAAGGAAATAATCATACACCATAGCTTTAGAAGAAAGAAGATATAACTGTGAGAAATTTTAACTAGTTCAGTCATATTTTGGTTAATTGTCAATATTAGGCCAATATGCATTTTCAACTTAGAGATAAACTATATGAAAGTTATTTTAGTCTAATTTCATTTGAATTACCACTTTTGAAAAGTGTGGGAAAGTTAGAAGTTTGAGTTTGGAAGATTCAAATTTGAATATTTGGTTCATCACCTCATTCTTGCTTATACATGAGTTCTCTTTGGGTTCTTATATCCATTTTTCCACTATAGTGTTGATATTATGCAATCTTGTGTGTAGAATGCAATTTTATGTTATGTATTGAAAAAAAAACTTCATTTTGTCATATATTTGATTTTGATCAAGAATTTATTGATTTTACATCACTTTTGTGTAGTTGATGTTAGATTTCTACATTGTCAATGGAGGATGATTTCACACATTACTTATTAGATTTGGGTGACTTTAATTGCATTAGAAAGTTCTCATTGAAATCTACAAGAATCTATATCAAGTTTATAGCATTTTCATGTAGAATTTGCAAGATTCAATTTTTTGTACTTTGGTATGAGATTGATCATGTGTTGATCAAGTATCTTCCATTCTATGTGCTGATTTTGCTGTGCAAGAAAGATATTTGTGAGGTTCCACTCTTCTTGAGTTCATTTTTTGACATTCAAGAGAGTGCTTTGTGCATTGGAATAGGTTTAAAGAGAAGATCATGTCATTGCAACATGCAACCACAAGTGGAGGCTTTATGTTGGAAAGCAATGATAGGCTTACCTCAAGCAACTATTCTACTTGGAAGGTGAGAATGGAGTCTCTCCTTGAGATGAATGAGTTGTTGGACATTGTTGTAGGAGTGGAACAAATGCCCTTGTCACAACAAGATCAAGTGAGGTATGACATGTGAGAGATTTCAACTAGTTTAGTCATATTTGCTAGATTTGTTTATTTGGCAATTGAGGCCAATTTCATATTAGACTTAGAGTTTGACTTTTCAAAGTTATATTAGTCTAAAATCATTTGAATAAGCCCTTTTGGAAAGTGTGGGAATTCATATTACATGATTTTTAGTAGATTCAAAATTGAGTAGTAGAGACATTATCTCATTCATGCTTATACATGGTTCTCTTAGGTTCTACTATCTATTGGTGCACTATACCTGTGATATCTTGCAATTTTGTGTGTAGAATGTTCATTAAAAGCTATTTTTAGATCCACACGTGTGAGATAAAATAGCTTACTGTAATTGTATGGAAAAAAAATTTATTTTATGTTTTGGTTCATGTTTTTTCAAGATCTATTAGAGTTTGCATCTCATTCATAGTGTAGATGCTGATTTTTCTACATTGGCAAGATTGGTGAATTGCTTGTTTTTCTAGCCAAAGATTATTCCTAGGTTTGGATCTTAATAGATCTGAAAACTTTCACATGGTATCAGAGCTTGTGTTTCAGGTTATTAATGAAGCATTCACATCTATCAATGATTTGGAGACGATATCGATTCTAGAGTATGCTAGATTGGATTCTACACCAAAATTGTTTTTCTTGCATATGAAGATTGGATCTTTTGTAGATCAGAACTTTATTTAGGGTTATATTCTTGATCAATTCTGATTTCCAAACATACTTACTAGAAATGGCTGATTTTTAGAGCATTCAAAAAGCCTAAGTGGTGGCTACAAGAGTGCATATCAAGATTTATGCAATTGCATATAGATTTTGAGATAATCAATTTTTTGTGATTTTGTCAAAACACTAATTTTGATTGGATCTCTAGATTGTGAGGTTACTAAACTTTATTTGAGTGTGTTTCAATCTTAGGAAGTGGCAAGACTCATTATATTGAGGATAGATCATAGGTTGATCAATATTTCACTATTCTATGTATTGATTTGCTTGGTATAAGTGCTAGAAGAGAATTGAGAAGTTTCATATCTTTGTGATTTTCCTTTTAAAAAAATTATTTTTTTTGTCCAAAGGAGTGCTTTGTGCATTGAAATAGGTTGAAAGAGAGTATCAGGTCATTGCTACATGGCTACATCAAGTGGAGTCATGTTGGAAGCCAATGATAGGCTTACCTCAAATAACTATTCATTGTGGAAAGTGAGGATGGAGTCACTTCTTGAGATGAATGATGTTTTGGATATTGTTGTAGGTTTGTAGGAGAGACCAACAACACAACAAGATCAAATGAGGTATGACAAGAGGGCCAAAAATTCTCTACACATAATAAAGATGAATGTTACCAATGAGCTTCTAAAGGAAGTTGGTAAGCGTACATCATCAAGTGAAGCTTGGGATTCATTGAAGAAGATATATGAATCCAAGTCTACTTCTAGAGTGTTGACTCTAAGAAAGCAAATCTTTTCTTGTTTAAAAAAGAATGAAGAAAGTCCAAATACTATTATTTTGAGAGTGAAAGTATTGAATGATGAGTTGGCTTGCATTGATGAGAGCATTACGGAGAGCATGTCCAAGTTATTCGTAATGGATTGTTGGATGCTCATGTTAACATTGTTAAAAGTCTTGCTATTCAAAAGACTTTGCCAAGTTTGATTGATCTTCTATTATCACACTCACACTTGCCCAATATGCAAATGGTATCCAATGTATATACATAATTTTATAGGTGTGCAGATGAAGAAAGTACATAGTGGATGTGCTGTCTGTGGGAGATCATGGGTGGAGCTGTCATTGTCAAATCTGATTGCACAGTTGCATGGGATGAGCGTGAGAAGGCCGCGACGTCAGCCTTCTCTAAAATGAACGTTGGTGAAGATGCAAAAAATGAGACACTCTCATAAATGCCTTAAGATTTGATTTGCAGGGTCCTTCGCTTTTCTATAAGGACACCTATTGCATTTGTAGGGCAGTGTCGTCGTTTTCGTCTGTCACAAATTGCGTGCAAAAACATAGCATTGCATTTTTTGCCTTTTGCGCCTGTGGAAATTTACTTGTATTTATGCAGAAGGTCACGTTTTATTCGTCTGTCTTATTTTACATGTAAATATGCAGACTATGCGACAACATGAGTAAAAATGCAACAACATGAATGGAGGTAGATTAACATAGGATTTAGGAGAGTAAAAGAGATAAATCCAACACCCCTCTTAATTTGGATCTGTGCATGCCTTGATCTTCAGACTAAGCAATGCACGAAACTTGTTGTGTGCATTAACACTTAATGCCTTCGTGAATATATCTGCAACCATGTCCTGTGTTCTACAGTATGTTAAGCTTACTTCCTTGTTACCGAACCTTGCCCTTGATGTAGTAATATCTGATTTCAATGTGCTTATTCTTAGAGTGAAATCCGGGGTTGGTCGATAAGGCAATAGCACTCTGATTATCGCATAATAGAATTGTGGAATTGTACTGATACAAATTAATGTCTGACAGTAAATTTCTCAACCAAAACGCTTCTTTAAGAGATTGAGAAATGAATTTTTGTGGTTTTGATTAACAACTTCTTACGATTCTTGAAGCATTGTCAACTTCAGCCACATCTGTGGCTAAACCAAAAATAATATCAATCAAGATATCAGCATTAGTGATGATTGTATTTAGAACTTTATTTAGATAGATCTTATATGACAATGTATTCAGAATTTTATTTGGATAGACCTTATATTTGTTTTTGATTTATAGACTCCCCAACAACAAGATGCATTTAGTTGCAGGTGGTTTACGCTCTATAATGCAAAGATTTTTTGAGCGGTATAATTTTCAACAAGACACGATCGATATCGAGCAAGTGAGCATCATGATCCTCCTTGTTTTTTACTTTATGTATTTTTCATTATAAATGTCGCTGTTTCTCAACTCAATTTTGTGTGTGTTTGCAGTTCTCGCTTGGTGTGTACACAGGTATTGATGTGTATAAATTCAAACAAGATTTAATCAAACTCATTCTTACAAAGGCATTTAATATGTGATCCTAGAAATGATAAGGCTGATTTAGAAACAAGGCCAAAATTAGGAGCCCTTTCTCCTGATGTCGCTATTATGGATCACAAAGGTGTTGCATTATATAATGAGATATTTATTGTTAAAGAAGAGATTAAGCCGATGGAGCACAGACCAAAGAAAGAGAGGAAGTCAGCATGGCCACAAGAAAAAATATTCAAATCTTCAAAATGACGCATAGTTTGTAAAAAAGCCTCCAATAGCTTTATTTTCATCAGCAAAACCAGGCAAGGATGCTAGTACAAATCCAACATCAAAACAATGCTCACCAATATAGCTAGTTTTACCATATCTTGACAATTTGCACACATTCACATGAAAATGATCAAACATGAGATAGAACAAGTAAAGTAGACTTGAACAACACTTCTTTGCTGCTCCTTTGACCTTACTTGAATCTTCAATAAGCTGAAAAAACAAATCCATAACATCTTTGCCAATTACCTCTCATTTGATGCTCTTGACTAGCTCTGAATTACCACCTTCCCTTTTGACTAGTTGAAGCCCTTTGAGATCAACCTCTTGCTCATCAACTTGACCATCAAAGTCATTGAACAAACTTTGTTTGCCAGATCCATTACTTGACTTTATAACAAGATAACACCCATCCACTTGCATAGCTCCATCTACACAAGAAGATCCTCCAAAAGATGTTCCACTCTTCAGAAGAGCTCAATACTCAAGATCCATTGCTTGGATCCACTCCTCTTTTTTACTTGCTTGAACTACACTTGTAGGCTCATCCAAAGAGGTTAGGAAAGCAACATAATTTTCAAAAACTAATTACTTACCCTTTCATCATATGTGAGCCTTGAAGGTACTTGTCTTTCCTTGATGTTCTCCTTGGCTTTTGACTTGGTGAAGGTCCATCATCATCACCATCTAAAGTAGGATCGTTTACATCAACATCAAGAATGTTAGATCCATTCACATCACCTTCAATAGTACTCAAAGACACTTTTGGAAAGTTCCCCTCATAAAAAATGACATCTCTACCAACAATCACTTTGTTAGCAGAAGGAATGTAAACCTTGTAGGCTTTACTCACCTCACTATATCCAACAGAAATACCTATCATCAAGAGTAATGTTGACATAGCATGTGCATCCAAAGGTTCTTAGAAAGTTGACACTCGGCCTCCTCTTGAATAGTATCTCAAAAGGTGTCCTTCCATTCAAAATAGCACTCGGCCACCTATTGCACAAGAAATTGGCACACAACAAAGCTTGATTCCAAAATGGTTTGTCAAGATTAGCACTCAACCTCATGGCTTTAGAACTTTCACATAAATTCCTATTCTTCCTTTCAACCACTCCATTTTGTTGTGGGGTCCTTGGTGTTGTATACCTCTTGATCCCATACACATTACAAAAGGCCTTGAACTTGGTAGATAGGTGCCCACCATCATTGTCACTCCCTAAGCACTTGATCCTTGTGGAAAATTGGTTCTCCCTTGCATTCTTGAACTTAACAAAGACATCATACACTTCATCTTTGATCTTTAGTAGATAGATCCAACAAAATATACGAAAATTATCAATGAAAGTTAGACATATGAGTGAACCAACTAGATTTCTATAGAGAAGTTCTAGTTTGTATGCGACCTTGTTTATCACTTGGATAACCTTAAAAGGACCGCAATACCTAGGTGCCAACTTTGCACACTTAATAGTTTTCATGCCCCCAGAGTGACTTGGGACTCTAAAAAGTACCCAGTTGTTGACCATGAATACCTTGTGTTTCCGAGATAGATCAACACAGTGCCTTGCCCTATCCTGGGCACTTCTTATGCTATCTTTAGCCAGCTATAACATTTCTTGAATATCCACAAGAAAATCAGCTGCGGCTTGCACCCATAGGTTTTTCATGCCAACACTAATTGGTGATCAAGGTTGAAAACCATACATAAGCATGAAAGGGCTGAATCCGGTCGTCGAATGTTTTGCACTATTATATACAAATTCCACCAGTGGAAGGTATTGTTCCCAATCAGACTGCCGATGGCCCACATATGCTCAAAGCATATCCTCCATCGTCTGATTGGTCCTTTCCGTTTGACCGTCTGATGATATGTAGTACTCAAACTTAAAGCTGTTTCCAACTTTTCAAACTCTGCTTGCCAAAAATTCCCAGTGAATTTTGGGTCACAGTCACTGACAATATCACAAGGAAGCCCGTATAGTCGAAAAAGCTTCTCAACAAACAGTTGAGCTAGTTCTGAAGCTTTAACAATAGTTTTCGTTGGGATAAATTGAGCAAACTTCATAGGTTTGTCAACAATGACCCAAACCGAATCGTGGCCCTTCCCTGTACGTGGAAGCCCGACCACAAAATCCATAGATATACTTTCTCACTTTTCGGTAGGAATATCTAAAGGATGTAATAGGCCACTAGCTTGTAGCCTCTCTTCTTTATTTAACTGGCACTTAGTACATTTAAATACATAGGCCTCTACCTGACTTTTCATCTTAGGCCACCAAAATTCCCTTCGAACTAAGTCAAGTGTTCTTTGTATACCCGGATTTCTTGCGCATGGACTATCATGACACTCATGCAAGATTTGGGCCCTTACAGTGTCATTCTTCGGTACACACACATTTTCTTTACGAAACAAAATCTTGTTTCGAATTAGGAAATCCGTTTCAGTCTTTCCCTGATTTGAGGAATCTTGCAAACCTGAATCGACTCCCAAAAGTACTTGTTGCCAATACTTTCCAAAAAAAGGATTGGACTCATATAGTCCTTGAAGAGACTAAAACAACTTCGGTTCTATAACAGTAAAGCACAACTGATTAATAATCGGTAACCGACTCAAAGCATCTGCTAGAGTATTTTAACTTCTTTTACAATAATGTATAGAAAACTCAAAGTTTTGCATCAGCTCAGCCCATCTAGCTTGCCTCCCCTTTAAATCTATAGCATCACAGAAATATCGAAGAGTCTGATGATCTGTCAAAACTTCAAATTTGGCTCCATACAAATAATGTCGCCAAATTTTCAAGGAATGAACAATTGCAAAGAGTTCCTTCTCATAGGTACAATACCTAGACTGAAGAAGATTGAGTTTCTTGCTTTCATAAGCCACAGGATGTCCATCCTGCATCAAAACAGCTCCAATAGCATAATCACTGGCATCGGTCCTAGCCACAAAAGTCTTATTAGGATCGCCAATGATTAGTATTGGTGCCGAAGTGACACTTTTCTTAAGCAACTCAAAACAATTATTCATATCCTCTGTCCACACCACTAGTGGACTCTTAGCCCTCCAGCTTAGCTTCTTATAGCCTTTCAAGGCTTGGGTAAGGGGAAATGCCAATCGAGCAAATTGGGGAATATGCCGACGAAAAAATCCCACAAACTCCAAGAAAGACTTAATTTCCCGAACCGTGGTGAGAATAGGCCAATTAATAACCCTCTGGATATGATCAGCCTCAATCTCCACCCCCCGTTCGGAAATCTTATGTCCCAAGTAGGACAATTTCTTAGCAAAAAAGTCACACTTAGATTCCTTGGCAAAGAGCTTTTCCCTTCTTAGAATGTACAAGACAATCCTAAGATGCTCTTTATATTCCGCCAAAGTCTTACTGAACACTAGGATATCATCTAAGAATACCACTACGAATCTTCCCAAATATGGCCTGAACAAATCGTTCATCATTTGTTGGAAAGTTGTCGGTGCATTGGTCAAACCAAAAGGCAATACCAAAAATTCGTAGTGACCGAAGCAAGTTCGAAACCCGGTTTTTGGTATACCTTCTGTCTTAATGCGTATCTGATGGTAGTCCGATCTTAGATCTATCTTGGTAAAGTATCCAGCACCACCAAGATAGTCTATTGGATCATCCATCCGCGGTAGTGAATATCTATTCTTAATGGTTACCTTGTTTAATTTCTTATAGTCGATGCAAAACCTTATAGTCCCATCCTTCTTGGCCAACAGAACCACTGGTGATGCCCAAGGAGACTTACTAGGTTGTACCCACCCCTTTTTCAGGTAATCATGTAATTGCCTATTTACCTCAGTCTCTTCCGATGCACTCATCCTATAAGGATGCTGTGCGATTGGAATTGGTACATATTAGGTCAATTTTATGATCAACTGTCCTTTCTAGTGGTAAACCTACAGGAAGGTCTAAAAAAACATCATTGAATTCCTGCCTAAGTTCATTATAGGCTTCAAATTCTGTAGTGTTCTCATTGGGTATATTCATGGCATTTATGTTAAGTTCTTCATCATTGCAGCAAATGTTATCATTATGAAAACATAAATAAACTTTAAAATCATAATTCTTCATAATAGAATTAAGTCCCTGTTTAGAATAAGGGTTAAGATTTTTAGTGTCAACACTTAAACTAGCCTTGATCTTAATTAAAGAATTCTCATGCATAAAAGATAAAGATTTCTCAGCAAAATCAATTCTCAATGATTTGTTCATATCAAAATGCCATTGTTGCCCAAGAACAATATCTACATCAGCTAATTGAACAGCATGGAATTCTAGTTTTTCAAAATAATCCTGAATGTGCAATTTTACATCAAGAACAATAAAATCCATCAAATCGGAATTACTTCCCGATGCCATTGTCACACGGTATTTTTTCTCACTTTTTCTGGTAGGAAGGTTTAGCGTCTGCACCAAATTTACATTAATAAAGTTATGAGTGGATCTCGTGTCAAAAAGAACATTAACAACTTGATCATTAACTTTACCTTTAATGCAAATAAGGTCATTAGGACCAAAAACTAAAGAACTAAGAAAACAAACATCCATCTCATTACTTCAAGATAGATTACCTGAGGTTGAAGCTTGTTTTTTTGACGCAATCACGTGCAAGGTGACCCTCGCCATTGCACTTGAAGCACAGGTTCTTCTTACGAGCTTCAGCTTTATCATTGCCACCATGATGGTTTTCAAGGTTTTTCTTGGTTTTCCTAGGATTGTTGGAATTGGGATGTGTTTCATTAACAACTTCCCTATCCTTCTTCTTAAATTGAAAACCTTTTTTCTGCTCATTAGGCTGTTGACCCCTAGGTGGCTTAGGTGTGTCATCAAAGTATTTTGCAGCCCTAATAGCATCTTCTAGGGTTTTTGGATGGTTCCTATGAACATCCACTTGATAATCTTTTGGTAACCCATCAATAAACATTAACATTTGTATCTTAGGCAGAATATCACTATAAAGTGGATCCAGGTACTCATGAAAATCTTGAATAAACTGTTCCAAACCTTTATTCATGGTTAGATGACTCAACTTTTGGAAGTGTTCATACTCTTTTAAAGTGGTAGAAAATAATCCCTAAAAAGCTTGCAAAAATCATCCCATGTACAAGGTTGATTGCCCTTTGCAACTAAGTCATCCCACCAAACTAAGGCTCTTCCTTCAAGGAACATGGTGACAGTGGATAACTTCTCAGATTCAGGGAATTAGTTCATGGCAAAGTTCCAAACATTTAGCCAAGAACTTACCACTTGTAAGTTCCTATCCTTCTTCTCCCCCTTAAACACTTTTACAGGAGGTGGAACTACATGCTTCTTCTGATTGGCTAACCTAGACTCTAAGTCTTGATTTCTTTGATTAGTTTCAAGAAGCTGCTTATTAGTGGCTTGAATTTGTTGGTATAATAGTTCAAGATCTTGTGCCACATTGGATGGGTTTGATAGATCAAATGTTGGCTTTTCATTGGTTTGATCCATTGGGGTTGCTTGTGTATTTTCCTATTATGCAAATACAACAACAAGTGTTCAAATTAGAATGATAGAAATGCTTCAACTGTTACATCCAATGCAAATAAAAAGCATTTACTTCTATTCATTCAATCTTATTGTTTGTAAGCTAAATCCAAACCTACTATTTGCAAGCTTAATCCAAGCTTAAGAGCAAAACAACATCAAGCTACATTTGCCTTAATTAGAAGCAAAAATGAAAACCAAATCTTTATGTAAACTTCAATTAAGATTTCCAAAACCAAGAAACTAGTGTCTAGAAATGGATAACTAATGAAGCTTTATGAAAACTTCAATTTTCAGATCTGATTTTCAGATTTACAGGTCTGAAAATTAGAACTTCAAAATGAAAAAAAATAGAATTTCAAAACTTTTTGTATGCACAAAGTTACACTACCATTCCCTTTCTATATATATTGTCATCTTCATGAAACTAGGAGATAGAAAGGTGTAACTAATGAAGTTTGAATGAAAACTTCACTTTTCAGATCTGATTTTCAGATTTGCAGGTCTAAAAAATAGAACTTCAAAATGAAAATCAGAACTTCAAACACTTCATTTATGCAAAAAAAACACTAGTTTTGATCAAAACACATAGCTAGAATCAATCTTTTTGCCAAAAAAAGTTTGTGTATGTAGAGGAAGACTTCCTCTACCTATCCCACAAATCTTTTTTCAGAACTTTTAAAAACCCAAAGCCCACTTTAAAAACTTTTCTAACATGATAAAAAATCAGCCCCTAAACAATTCTATAAGCATCACTACTCTCTTCCAAAGAGAGCTAGATTCATTGGGTACTTCAACTACAAGCTTCCTACAACTAGAAAAGCCTTTACTCTTCCCCAAAAAAATTTAGTTGGTGATCTTAATAGAACTTGAAGAAGGCTAGAAAGGTTACCATCCTTTGTCTAGCTCAGATACCACTTTTACAAGTAGAGGTGAGGAAGTCCTCCAAATCCAAGGTAGAGCCTACAAATGTCCTCCAAGCAACCTACAAGCTTCAAGATGCTCCCCAACTCCAAGCTAGGATGCCTCCACCTGCAAGTAAGGATCTGCAAGCCTCCAAGGATCTCTCCTCCACCTGTGTCCCTACTCTTTAAACACAAAGATAGATAACAAGCTGGCCTCAAGTATTCACCACCCAACCATAGCTAGATCCAAGCTCCAAGCAAGGCCTATCTAGCACCCCCTTGCTAACCATAAACAAATCACAAGCATACCACAAGACTCCATAGCATACTCAAGATCCAAACCCTACTTAGGTCCCATACCATAAGCAAGATCCAAACCTCAAGCATACTACCACAAGAAAGTACCACACTAGTAGCAGCACTAGAGCATAAGCAAAGCAAATAAGAGAGATCTCTCCCTCCCAATGGGCGCCCTACTACCCTCATATAGATGGCCCATGGACCCCTCCAATGCACTATGGAGTTCCATGCTCATCCAACGAGAGAGAGAGAAGCCTAGGGGAGTTAAAGAATCTCCAAGAGCCTCCATAGGCTTATGGAATGTCAAGAGACTCCTTCCATAACCTATGACTCTTTGAATGCCTTTCTTGTGAGAGTTAAGAACTCAATGGACACTTTAGAAGGGCGCCTTCCTACTAGGTCCCATTGCCCAAGTTGTGCAAGTATACTTTGGTCCTAGACCAATAAAGTGATATGGTTTAAGGTTGAGGCCCAAGGTTTAGAAAAAATAGTCATCCAATGACTTTCTAACACCTCACTAGGTTCCATACCTCCATCCAAGGCATAGACACCTACCTGTCCTTAACCAAGGACACTAGTACCTTAATCTAAGACACCTATCCTTAGTACTAAGGGTACCCCTTATCCAAGGGTCACGTGACTCCATAGCTCCAACTAAGGTATAGTCACTTGCCTGTCCTTATCCAAGGGCACATACTCTTAATCCTAAGGGTACCTTGCCATTTAGCCCCCAACACTAAATGGACTATTAGGAGTCTGAAGTAATGCTAGTTACATAGGTATCTAACAATCATTCTCACTCATAACAAAGTTTTGAGATCGTAGAAATGTATTAAGCTTAGCATACCTACTCCTCGGTGCTTTCTTAAGACCATACAAACTCTTTTGTAGAAAACAAACATGATTAAGCTTGCCATGTGAGATTTAGCCCTCGGCTTGCTCCACGTACACTTCATCCTCAAGATCACCATTCAAGAATGCATTAGTTATGTCCAATTTCTATAGATCCCAACCAAAAAGAGTTACAAAAGAGATGATGACCCGAATGCTTACCATCTTTGCCATAGGTGCAAAGGTTTCATCATAGTCAATACCATGTTCTTGTGCATATCCTTTGGCCACCAACCTTGCCTTATGCTTATTGATTGATCCATGTTGGTTTGTCTTCACTTTGAAGATCCATTTTCATCCAATAGCTTTCTTGTTCTTAAGAAGTTCTGCCAACCTCCATATCTTGTTCTTCATAAGAGCTTTGTTAAAAATTGTAAAACATATCTATCCTATGTTTGTTGATGTTTGGGGGTCCTACCCATGTAAATATTTTGTACATATCCAAGGTGTGTGAATTGGGCACATATCCTTGTAGAATAGGGCGACTTTGGTTTAGGTAGATCAAGTTCCAATGACATGCATAAAGTCTAGTTGATCTAGTATGACATGCAACAATGTTCACAATGTCTAGATTGACATGCATGTAGATTTATACATGGAAATGGTCTAATATGACCTTGTAGAATCTCAAGCCATCATAAATGCATTGTGTCCTAAGTTTCTACTGTGACATGCAACACATGCAAATATAGTAACGGACACATGCATGTAGTTTGGTATTTGTCTAGTTGAGAAATTGACATTTGGATAAAGTAGTTAGAAGTTAGGTGCAATCTGTGCATGCAAGCAGTTAGGTTTCAAAATAATAGTAGTTTGAATGCTACTAAGTACCATGAATTTTGGCTCTCCTATATATGTACATCTGATTCTCATTCATTTCTAATGATGAATCAAGCTTTGGTAATATCATAATGTCAAATTTGGATCTCATTCTATGTTGCTTGTAATTGTATTCTCTCTCTAACTCGAGATTGGTATCTTCTTCATATATGATTTTGCTTGTGTACTTTTCCTATTTGTGAGAAATTAATGTAGCTTTGATCTGTAGCATCCTAGATTGTGCTCTAGCCTCAGATCTGTTGGTAGATTGTAGGATTGCCCTACATGTGATCTGTGTGCCACCATAAAGCATGGTAAAAATCATTCACACATTTGTTGTGGTTCCCCACACGTGTGAATTTGCTGGATTTTCAACATGGTATCAAAGCCATACCATGCTTTGAATGCTATTGACATCAAGTGTTTGAAGAATTTTGTGACGATTCAAGCTAGAAAGCTATTTAGTAGTGTTTTGTTATCTATTCTTGAACAATTTTTTGATGAATGAGGTAAGAACTGATATTTTCAGTCCAGAACAGAGGATGTACGGAATTCTAACATTTCACACGTGTGAAAACCAGAATACATCATTTGACTCTATTTCCTTGATGCTAGATCCAAAGGTATTGACATTATAGCTTGTTAGAAAGCTAGAAGAGTCTACTTTCTAGTGAAATTAATTTCATTTCATTCTGATGATCCTATTGGGAGTTATAAGCTCTTAAAGAGGGGTAGGGAGAGACCCAAAACCCGAGTGGACACTTTTTGATTTGAATATATTGCATTCATGATTCATCATTCACAATTTTTGGTAATCAATCTGAGATAGAATTGGATAAGACAAGCTTCTGTTTTCATAGTCACATCATTTCACACAAAGTGTTGTGTTTGAGTTGAATGTGTATTTCTAAATTGTTTTTCATTCATTTGAAACTCGTGGGAAAATTTGACATCAGAATTGTAAGTGCTTCATTAGAAGATAGAGGCTAGATCCAAATTCAAAGTGATTGACTTGCTATTGTGAGCAAAAACTCACTTAACTGTTGCAAGTTTTTGCATAGGATTTGGTAGAATACCCAATTGTTTTTGGTTCCTATTGTAAAAGAGAAGCAACACATTTGAAATCCATTTTTTGTGTATACCAATTCAACAAACTCAAGATCTAGACAAAGTTTTGAGTCAGTTAACACATTGTTTCATACAGTTTGAGTGTATTTGAGTCAATGGTGTTGTCTTTAAGCATTCCACACATTTCAAAAGAAGAAAGAACCAAAATTTGTTTATACTTCAATTCACTTTGAGAGGTTGATCTAGTTTGTCTTGTTTTGGTGGAATATATGAGACCTATCTCAAATTCAGTTGTAAGATTTCACATAGGATTTGGTAGTTCACCTTTGAAAACTCCTATAGTGAGAGAGAGTAGTAAAATTTTGGTCTGTTTGGAACAAGCTCAAACATATTGTTGTCCATTTACAAGAGGTCTTCACATACATGGCATCTATAAGAGATTTTTTCTTTGAAACTAGTAAGAGACTAGATACCTTCAACTATTCAGTTTGGAAGAATAGGATAGAATCTTTGTTGGTTCTATATGGTGTAATGGACATAGTATTAGAAATTGAAGTTGAACCTGAAGCTTATGATGAGGCTCATAGATTCAAGAAGAGAGCAAGGATTGCTCTTCATATCATCATATTGAACATGTCTGATGAAATGTTGAGAGAAATAAGTTCATGTACCTCAGCCAAGCAGACTTGGGAAACTCTTAAGAGCATTTTTTAAGCAAAGATCACATCAAGACCACTTACTCTTAGAAATCAGATCTTTTCTAGTTTCCAAAGAGTTGATGAAAGTGCTTCAAGTTTTGTGATGAGAATTAAAGATCTTCACAGAGAGATAGCATGCCTAGGAGATACTCTAGAGAATAGTCAACTTGTTCAAGTAGTCCTTAATGGACTTAGAGAAGAGTATGCAAATGTTGTGCAAACTTATGCTATCAAGGAGGAGCTACCATCTATGGAAGTACATGAGAATGAGAATGCAAGTACTTGTGATTCTATATTGATGATTTGTGTTTTCAAGGAGGAAGTATGGCATAAGAAGTTGCATGTTTTCAATTTCATATCTATTTCGTCAATAGTCAAGGAGATCAAGCCAAAAGTTGCTTATTCTATGGCAACATCACATATTTGATGTCTTCTACCAAGACAAATCATCCTTTGGAGTTGGTATACTCAGATGTTCATCTTTCTTTATCATTAAGCAAGGAAGGTGTCTCTTGCTTTGCATTTACTATTGATGGTTTCACAAGTAACCAATGGCTATGTCTTGTCTCTTCAAGTTTCATGGTGCATGTGTATTTTCCATCATACAAAGCTTTTTTGAGTTATGAAGATATTGAAAGGAGTGCACTATTTGGAGTCTTGTTCAACTGTAAGCCTAAGGTTGTGTACCTTAGTGTTCTTGAAGGTTATTGCTTTGCATGTGTTTTCTTGGAAGCAAGGAAGGATGGAGATCCAAGTATATGGATCATGGTTGGATGCCTATCCACCAAGGAAGGCTACAAAGCCATTAAACTCTCTATCTCGAAGGTGTTTGAGCATGGAGATGTTATTGTTTTTCATGAAGATCTAGTTTCTATCTTGGAAGGGGCCGAGAGCATAGTGTCTCTTATTGCATCAAAAGTTCATTCTACTGAGAAAAGCCAACTTATGACGAGGTCGAGGTTTGAGGAGGAGTATCCTCAACATGCATATCCAAGAAGATCTTCATTGAACAAGGTTGAGACCTTGTTGTTCTTATGTTATGGAAAAGAAAGAATAAGTAAAGGTAATATTCACTCTATTGTACTCAGCTACGATTCTCTTTCTTTGGTTGATGTTGTATCTTGCTTTGTTGAGATTTGTTCATCTCAAAGATCAAGTAAGACTATTCCAGTTTTGAATAAAGTCTTTAGTTTGGAATTAATTCTTGTCATTGGTGACTTGATTATGTTTCCAAAACATCTAGAAAGCAAGATATTGTACCATCATTTGTATGCTCTTAAATTGAGTAAGAGCAAGAATGAGTTTAGTACTCATAGTTTGAAAAAAGGAGTTTTTTCATGTTTTGAGACATATTGTGAACTTCTTTTGAGAGTAAGTGAAACATCCATTGAAGACATTTACATCCCTAAGAAAGTATTTACCCTCAACGAGATCAAGTTTGAGTATGGATTCAGGATTAGATTCATTTTGGATAGAGTTCATGGTGTTTGGACTAATAAAGCTAATGAAAAAGCCAAATTTGGCCTAGTAGAAACTTGAGCCACTACACATGCATAAAGTTTAGTTTGCCAAATGTAACATGCAAAGCAAACTGTAACTTGTATTGGCACATGCATGAACATTTGTACATTTGTATTCTAAAAAATGACACATGTAGAAATTAGGGTGATGAAGTTGCATTTCTCTACATGTAAAGTGATAGGTGTCAAATTTTAGGTAGATACTACTCTTAGAAATGGAAAAATATGATTGGAGGCTTGTGCTACCACGAGCCAGTACCATTTGCTATGTATGTATGTGGGATCCCTTGCAAATTTTGATGATGAATCAAGCATTGAAGCTATTCTCTAGTATTTTGGACTTTTACATTGTAAGCTTGAATTGCCATTCTCTCTCTAACCGAGTAGAAGCTTTTGCTCATACATTAAATTCTTTTGTAGTTTCCTCACATGTGTGAAAGTTATCATCTTTTTATTATTAGCATTCTAGATTGTAATTTAGCCATAGAATCTATAGATTGTGATTTTCACTCTATAATTGATCTATGTACTAACACAAAGCTTAGAAAGATCATTTACACATTTATGGTACATCCCACACATGTGAACTTGCAAGAAATTTCATAATAATGGTATCAGAGCCAAACTAAGTTTTTAATGCTATAATCATTTTCATGTATGAGGAATTATGATTCTATTCAAGCTAGGAAGCAAATTTCCATATTTTTCTATCAATTCTTGAGAAGTTTGTGGATCAAAGAGTTAAGAATTGAAGTTTTCAAGTCGGAAAAGTGATTGTACAAATTTCTATGATTTCACACCTCCACATCTTGATTGTCTCCTATTGGACCCTTTCCGTGCCTCCTTAATAGTCACGATCAAGAGAGCAAAGTCAGGGTTTGGATCTCCAACCTGGTGAGTCGTTGTGTAGTGACAAGCTTCGATCCAATGGGGAGGGGGGATCTAAATGGGAACTAAGCCTACCAAGGGTGTCAACCTTGGCATGAGATATGATGGTGGAATGAATCGGTTTGGAGATGGTTTTGATGTAAGATGATCCTCTTTTTGGATCTTGGCCTTTCTAGGGTTATTTAGGCTCTTTAAGCACTAAATATTCTCCTCTTGAGGCTTGTCTTCTCAAGGGAGGGGAGCAATGGGAATGAAATCTACTTAATGGAACTTAATGACCTCTCATGAATGATATCCCTATTTTACCATTGGGTGTTTTTGTAGTTTAAAAAGATGAAAGCTTGTGCTAATGATCTTCTTTATTGTGATAGCATGATTAGGAAACACATTCAAGCATTCATCAATCCACAAACAAACATACAATGACAAAAAAGTTCACATAAAAAGAACGGGTAGGAGGAGGAGGCTTCACTTCTCTCTCTCTCTCTCTCTCTCTCTCTTCTCTCTCTCTCTCTCTCTCTCTCTCTCTCTCTCTCTCTCTCTCTCTCTCTCTCTCTCTCTCTCTCTCTATTCTTGCAGATGAAAAGTGATTGTAAAATGGTGTCACATCCCTACTTATAGAAAAAGTTGGGCTTAGGGTTTTTGGTTCACCCAAAAACCATGTGCCATAATAACTTGACTATCATAAAAGTTTAAAAATTCAAATTGCATTTTAGAACTACTTGGGTCCTTTCTTATTTTGGCCCATTGGTATTTTAGATCTATCTCTACTTCTCGTGCCTTTGGCTTACAAGTACAATGCACCATTTAAGGGTGTTTGACATTATATTACTAATAGATCTAATTCGTATGTCGACTCCGCCATGCTTTTATTCTCGTTGCCGTAAAATCTATTGGGAGACATTGGGCTTTGTTTTCACTTGTCGGTCAATCTGCAATCTCGTTGACCTTCTAATATTGGCTTTCCCAGTGAATTTGGATTCTCCACGAAGATCTAGAGAAGAAAATCTTCGTGAAGCAGCTGGAAGGATTTGAAGACCCTAACAATTGACAATATGTCTGTCGCTTTCAGAGATGCATCTATGGTCTAAAACATGCATCATGAGCTTGGTATAAGAAGCTCGATGGTCTTCAGAAGTCCCTAGACTTCAATCCTACACAACCAGACTACAATGTCTACACGAAAAGAGTAGGAAAGGATTTTGTGACACTGACCATTTTCGTGGATGATTCGCTGATGATAGGTAATTCCTTGATGCTGATCAAAGACACGAAGAGTCAGATTTCTAAGAGCTACGAAATCACAGATCTTGGAGAAGCAACGAAATGCCTAGGGAAGAGATCGAACAAAGGGTGAAATGCACTTGAGTCAGTCAGAATATGCCAAAAAAGTGCTAAAGCAGTACCACATGATGGACTGCAAAGAGAAGGCTACACCAATGATAGCTGGAGCCAAGCTCACAAAGCAGGATTGCCCAAAAATGGAAGAGGAAGAATAGAAGATGACAGGTATATCCTACCAGAACTTAATTGGTAGTCTGATGTACTTGACAATTTATACCACACCCGATCTGGCTTTCTCTATTTACACATTGAGCCAATTCTCTTCAAATCCTAGCATGGCACATTGGCAAATGGCCAAACGAATCCTACGGTATCTGAAGGGTATCCAAAATATGGGATTAACCTAGAGAGCTCCTTGGAAAGTTGAGACCAATTTCCTTTTCCATTCCATACTTTTTGTTAGCCATAACAAAAGTATCAAGCTTGAAAAGTCTACCTAGTCTATTGCCACTAGCAACCAAGATTTCTTCCTTTGTAATGAAACAAGCATCACCACCAAACTTTACCATGTATCCTTTCTCTATCATTTGACCAACACTTAGCAAATTCTTTGAAAGAGAAGGAATGTAAAGAACACCATCAAGTCTTGCTTTCCTATTAGTAGAGAGACAAATAGGAATTGAACCAATATCTTCAATCACACACTCACCACCATTGGCCATGCGAATTGCTTTCTTTGCTCCATCATAAGTGACTAAAGAAGTAAAGAACTCCTTGTGACTAGTCATGTGTGAACTAGCTCCACTATCAATCCACCATGAATCTTTGTCACCTTCACTTGATATTGGACTTGAAGAACACATCAAAAGAGAATCACCACCACCTAGATCCTCATCATTAGTAGTAAAGTTGCTTTGCTTGCTACCTTCATCTCTTTGCTTCTTCAAACATTCATGTGATGCCACGAAATTGTTATATATTGAATATCAACATAAATATGGCATGATATACTCAAAAATAAAGATATGAGCTGGATAACTATAAATCATAAAGGGGCCTAAGTCATTTTTTGGGAATATATCTCCTAAGTACTTGTCTTGTAATTAAGGGCAAGACCTTTAAAAGGAAAGACATTGCCTTGGATAACCTTTACTAGGTCGTCCACACAAAACGACTAGATCTGAAAAGACATGTTAAACTAGAAGTAATCTTAACTCTTAGTTAAATATACCTCTTATGGTATAATTGAATGTATACTTAGTCTAATTGTTAACTAGACCCTTTCGCGGGAGCGATGCACCTGTTGTTTTAGAGGTGTGTTTGTTCACCCTGTAGAACATATATTGATCTCACACTTCAGTCTTGAGCATCGAGAGAGAAGAGTTTATGCATATGTAAGAGGTTGAAGAAGTGAATAGAGTGCTGAGAGTTATTCTCCCTTATCTTTGTTCTCCGCACTGTTGAGTGTGCTCTTCATAGTAATGCCTTTGATTAATTTTGAGAGCTCAATGGCAAACTTGACCTTTTGCACTATGTACAATGATTTTCTTTGGATCTAAGCAAGAACTAAGTGTTCTTAACATCATTTGTTATTCGCAGGTTGTACTGAGTATTGTTTCACACATGTGTGTGTGGTGAGCATCTCTTTTGGTTAATGATTTTGGATTGCTCTTGCTTGCATGTAAAATTGTCAATCTAGATCTCAATTCTGTGTGTCTAGTTTGCATTTGTTTTATGATCAATCAACCAGTCACTCTTGTTAGTCATTAATAGACTCAAGCAAGGTCCAAAGTACTATACTTTGCTATCACTCCCCTTGATTTGAATCCATGAAAGCTTTAATTGCCAAACTCAAGATTGCACAAAAGTTCACGTGTGCCTCTTGACTTTATCCTTTTGTAAAAACATCAGCTGCCATGAACTATGTGTTGCAAAATTTTAAACATACCTCTTTGTTGAAAATCTTGCTCTTGATATAGTAATACTGATTTCAATGTGCTTACTCCTAGAATGGAATGTAGGATTGATTGACAATGCAATAGCACTCTGGTTATCACATAAAATAGTTGTTGGAGCATATTGCCTCAATCCAATATCAAGCAATAAATTTCTCAACCAAACTATCTCCTTGGTAGCCTATAAAGCTGTAATGTATTTCAATTTTGTTGAGGACAATGAAATAGAGGGTTGAATACGAAGAAATTTAATCCAAAGGTAGATTTTCTTGTATCAGCATCACCCACCCAATTTGCATCTGTATATCCATGCAATGTATGTATTTTTTCTGGATTGATCTCTCCATAATAGATGCATAGGTCCATTATAGCTCGAACATATGTAAGGACTTTGAGTAGAGTCTTTAAATGGATCATTCCAAGGTTAGCCATAAATGCATAGGTCCAATGTAGCTCAAACATATTTGATGACTCTAAATAGAGCCTTTCAATGGATCATTCCAAAGTTAGCCATAAATTGGCTTAATGAGGTGACTGCAAATGCAAAATATGGCCTTGTAGATAGCATTGCATACATGAAAGGTCCTGAAATGGGTTGATATAAATATTCTTTCATTTGGTCTTTCTCCTCTTTTGGTTGAGATCATTGCTCTTTGGATAATTTAAGACCTAAATCCATGAATATACCTTTGTTGTGTAATATAGAGAAGCTTCTTCTCTCTGTCTTTATGAATTTCACCAAGATATTAGTGATCTTCTCCAAGGTCTATCATCTCAAACTCGTGAGAAAACATCTTCTTGACATCCTTTATTAAATTGGTGTTGTTGCTAAACAATAAAATATAAACAATAGAGTATCATCCACATATAGCATGACAATTATAAAGGTTTTTCCAATGGCATTGAAATAGGCCTAATAGTCTATAGATAGAGCTTGTCATAAATATTTGTTGAATGAGAAGAGATCATGCTCTTGAAGATTGTTTTAAGCCATATAATCCCTTATGGAGCTTGCATACATAATCTTCCTTGCCATTGAGTACTTAGCCCTTGGGCTGCATCATGTAAATATTTCCTTGAATAACTCCATTAAGGAATGTTATTTGTACATCTAATTGATGTATCAGCTACACCAAAAAAAGGAAGTAATAATTTGATTGAAGAATGCCTGAAAATGTAAAAATTACAGTAAATAAGGATCCTAAAACACTTGAAATGATGAGGGAAACAATAGATTATGATTTCATAAGATTAGCACAAGTTGAACCATCAAAATCCATCAAAAATCTATGCTTGAACCTCGCTAAATGGCCCAAATCCTTGAAGAAGGCTTCACACGTGTGAAAGTACGGCCTCCCACAGTCTGAGTACTGTACAGCCAGACCTACATTCAATCCTATAATCATTAGTAATCACAAGTACTCAAACAATTATGAACATAGAGAGCAATTGCACCATTATGAGAGAAAAAACATGAAATTGCTTGATTAATTTTGGTGAGATATCATCACCTATATATACATGATTCATCACGGTTTTGGGCAGGTATGAGTAGCCCTAAACCTATCCCTAATGCTAATTTTGGTGGATCTTTCATCCCTACCAAATAGGGTTGGAATCTTGGAGATCCCTCAACAATGCAAAAATTACCAAAAATAGCTCCTATTTTTTCTCCCTTGTATCTAAGCATAATTTGGACTCATTCCAAAGGTTCTAACACTTAGGTCTACTTGAGAACATCCTTATTAATGGAATCCTATGCTATTTGGCAAGTGTGACAAGCCACATCATGACCATCTAACTATTTACAAGTCATATGACCAAAACTAGTCAAGCTAGAATTGTGAATTTTTAACACTCCTCCTCACTATCTAGCTTGGTTCAATCATTGCTTTACTAATCACTCCAAGTGATGATCTGAACTTCATAAAAGGTGTCTTTTGAAGTGGTTTAGTAAGTAGATCAGCTACACATTCATTGCTTGGAACATGCTCCAAAGCAATCTCCTTGGCTTGCACCATTTCTCTCACAAAGTGATGGCATATCTCAATGTGCTTAGATCTTGCATGGAAGATTGGGTTAGATGCAAGGTGTTGGGCTGACATATTGTCATTGTAGATGATTGGTGCCTCCTCTGAATCCATGATCTTTAGTTCCACCAATAATCTCTTGATCCAAAGTACCTCCTTTGTAGTGGTTGTCAAAGCTTTGTACTCGGCCTCGGTTGAAGATAGAGATATAGTTTCTTGCTTTTTTGAAAGCCATGAAACCACACCTTCTCCTATGAAAGTTGAATAGGCACTTGTTGATTTCCTATCCCTCTTGTCCCCTGAAAAATCTGAATCACTAAATGCATGAAGGTTAATCACATCTCCTCTATATAGAATCCCAAAATCCAATGTACCCGAGATGTATCTTAGAATCCTCTTAGCCTTTTTCCAATGGATATTCAATGGCTTTTGCATGGATTGGCTCAACCTACATACACTAAAGCTAAGATCTGGTCTAGTTATAGTGATCCACATTAAGGAACCTATAAGTTGCCTAAACAAAGTGATGTCCATGAAGGATCTTTCATCATCTTCATTTGGCACTTTTACATCTTGCTCCATTGGTGTGTCAACACTTTTGCATACTTCCATCTTAAACTTCTTCAAAAGACTTTGAGCATAGTTACTTGACTTATAAAGATAAAATCAGACCCTCTAAGTACTTCTATGCCTAAGATGAAGTGAAGACACCCTAGATCTACCATCTTGAACTCTAAGGATAGATCTATCTTGATTTTTTCAATACCATCAACAATATTTCCACTAATGATGATGTCATCTACATAAATGAGTAAAAGTACAATACCAACATCATCAAACTTAATGTAAAGAGTGGGATAATATTCACTTTGAGCAAAAGAAAGTGAAATAAGATAGCAATGTAGTCTTGAATTCCAAGATCTCGAGGCTTGCTTCAAGTCATAGATGCTTCTTTGGAGATGGCATACTTTGTTCTCCATTCCATGCTTGATGAACCCTTGTGGCTGCTCCATATAGATATCCTCTTCCAAAAAACCATTCAAGAAAGCATTAGAGACATCCATTTGACATAGAATCCATCCAAAATGTGATGCAAGTGCAATGATTAGTCTTATTGTGACCTATCTTGGCCACGGGTGCAAAAGTTTCCTCATAGTCTATCCCTCTCTCTTGAGCATAACCTTTTGCAACTAATCTTGCTTTATATTTGTTAACACTCCCATTTGCATTCAACTTAAGCTTGAAGACCCACTTGCATCCTATTACATTCCTTTGAGGTCTCTCAACAAGCAACCAAGTTTCATTCTCAATCAAGGCATCATACTCATCCAACATAGCTTTATACCATTCTTTGGAGTTCAATGCATCTTCAACATTAGACGGTTCTTCAAAACTAGATAAAGCATAAGAAGTGGATGAGATACCCTCAACTTGCTGTCCTTTTCCTTGATATGTGAGCCTTGATGGCTCCACTTTTGCCCTTGAAGATCTCCTTGGTGTGATAGGTGGGTTTGGTGCTTGCTCCTCCATGAGCTCCTCCTCAAAACCAAGATCTTGCTCCTCGGCCATCTTCGTCTTGATTGTTGGAGCACTTGAGCCTTCTTCAAGCATATGCATATGATGTTCATCAAAGATGACATCCCTTGAAACAACAAATTTGTTCAAGGATGGGAGATAGACTTTGTAGCCCTTGCTTGAGCTTGCATATCCAAGCATGATCCCTCTTGTGGAAGATGGATCCTCCTTGGTTCTTGTTTCCAATGGCACATGCACATAACATATACACCCAAAAACTTTCAAGTGATTAAGATTGGGTTTCTTTCCATACAACATCTCATAAGGAGTTTTGCCTTCAATTGCTTTGCAAGACACCCTATTCATCAAGTACTTTGCACATACAAGAGACTCACCCCAAAAGGATTTGGGCAAACAAGCATCTAATCTTAAAGCCTTAGAACATTCACATAATGTTCTATTCCTTCTTTCAGCAACTCCATTTTGTTGAGGAGTGTAAGGACAAGAAGTCTCTTTCTTGATCCCTTCCTCCTCACAAAAGGCCTTGAACTCATTGGAGATGAATTCTCCACCATTGTCACTTCTAAGAATCTTGATGCTATGATTATGATGCTTTTTCCACAAACAGCTTGAACTTTACAAAAGTATCAAATACTTGAGACTTGAAGGAAAGTAAGAACACCCAACAATATCTTGAGTAGTCATCAATGAAGGTTAAAAACATGGATGAACCTCCATTAGATTTGGTGCTAGCAATGTGCACATCCGAGTGTATGAGTTCAAGAGGATGAGATGACTTTGTGATGGAGTTAGGAAACACCTTCTTATGTGCCTTGGATAAGGCACAAGCTTCACAAACCTTGTCTTCCTTCCCAATAGACCTTGGTAGGCCTAAAACATACTCCTCCTTGACCATAGCCTCCATGGAACCCGAGTTGACATGTCCAAGTCTTTTGTGCCATAAAGTAAAAGTAGATATCTTGCTCTTCTCGGCCAACATGACAACATTAGTATCCACAAATGCATCCAACTTATAAAGTTTGCCAAGTCTAGTGCCCTTAGCCACTATCTTACCCTTCTTCTTGATGAAACATTCATTTGAAGCAAAGTCGACATTGAAACCATTGTCTACCATTTGGCCAACACTTAGTAGATTCTTTGTTATTGTAGGAATGTACAAAACACCTTCTATGTTGATCTTTTTGGAAGATCCTAAGCAAAGGGAAATTCTACCAACTCCTTCAATCTTACAAGCTTCATCATTTGCTGTATAGATAGACTTTATAGGTCCATCATAAGATAAGAGAGAAGAGAAAAACTCCCTTTTACTAGTCATGTGTGAACTAGCACCCGAGTCAATCCACCAAGGATCTTCTCCTTTGAAGCTTGTTGAGGAAAATATGGACATCATGAGAGAGTCCTCATGTGAACTCTCCTCCTCCTCCTCTTTGCTCATGTTGGCTTGGCTTTGATCTTGCTTTCTCTTGAAGCATTCCGAGGCATAATGCCCCATCTTGCTACAATAGTAGCACTTCACCTTTGATTTGTCCTTCTTGACTTTGGTGGTTGATGGAGATGCCTTTGAGGGTCCTTCTTGATCCTCAAGCTTTGTAGACTTCTTGAATGTTGATACTTTGCCTTTGGACTTGCCTTTGCCTTTGGTGAAGAGAGCTTGGTCATCTCCACCTTGGATGGAAAGACTATCCATCCTCTCTTGCATTTGGCTCCTTCTTGATTCCTCGACCATGAGTGTGCCTTGGAGTTCTTCAAGTATGGGTAGCTTACCCATAATTGCATATCCCTGAACCAAATTGTCAAATTCAAAGCTTAGTCCATTCAATATGAGTTGAACAAGTTCTTCATCCTTGATAGGATCACCTATAAAGGCTAGCTCTTTGTTCAATTCCTTTACTCTTAGGACAAAAGTATGTGCACTCTCTCCTTTCTTTTGATAGCTTCTATAGATTTGATTCTTCAAAGCTAACATTCTAGTTTGGTTCTTAGTTTCATAGACCTTTTGCAAAGTCTCCCAAGCATCTTGAGCTGAAGTGCAATCTCCTACCTCTCTTAAGAGTTCATTTGCAACATTCATTTTTATGCAATGTAGTGCAACATTGCACCTCTTGATGTATTTGGATTTTTCTTGAGGATGAATAGGTTCACCCTCTTACCATTTACAATTTCCATCAGATCTTGCATGATCATGATAGATTCCATTCTAACTTTCCATATGGAATAGTTAGTTTTGTTGAGCCTTTCATTAGTATCCAAAAGATATGCATTTATAGATGCCATCTAGTCTCCTAATCAAGGACTTGACACAAATGAAGGTTACTTCTATTGATTTGATTGAAGGTCTATCTTATCCCACTTCTTAGGGACCTGAAAAGATCAGTAATAGACTTCCTATAAAAATCTAAGAATGATCTCTAACAAAATCAAATCATAGAATACTAGAAACAATGCACTTGCTTGATTGAAGTAGACAATACTAGTAGAATTGCCCCTCTTTCTATAAAGAACATTAAAGCTTCCAAATGATCTGATCAAGAGTGAATTTCAGCAACCTAATATACTTCCAAAATCACTTGTAAAAGAGCTAAATGGAACTTAATGAGGATGCAACACATTCTACTATCCAATCACAAGCAAAAAATGATCAAAATTGATGAAAAATTGATCTAATTTGGTGCATAAGTCAAGCAATGGTTGGACTGAACCTAAATCACTTTAGGAGGTGCCTACTACACCTTAGAACAGCCTTGAAGAGTCCCCAAAACTCTGATCTTCCCTCTCCTTGAATGCTAGAAAGCCTCCTCTATGAAATCACCTCCAAAACTCGCCTAGAAATCAATGCTTGGAGCAAGCAAAACTTGCTATCTTGGTAATGTGAATTGAATTCAACTTTGCCTCTGGTTTTAGACACCTAAACACCTGCAAATGAAGTCACACAACACCAATCTCCAATGTATTTGACTCACTTTGAGTTCTAGAATCAATACTAGATGCCAAGATCCAATCTACACAAGATTTAGATCAAAAATTGTGATCAAATTGAATGAAAACCAAGGATTTAGCTCATTTCAACCTTTAGGCTCTGATACCATGTAAAAATTACAGCAAATAAGGATCCTAAAACACTTGAAATGATGAGGGAAACAATAGATTATGATTTCATAAGATTAGCACAAGTTGAACCATCAAAATCCATCAAAAATCTATGCTTGAACCTCACTAAATGGCCCAAATTCTTGAAGAAGGCTTCACACGTGTGAAAGTACGGCCTCCCACAGTCTGAGTACTGTACACCAGACCTAAATTCAATCCTATAATCATTAGTAATCACAAGTACTCAAACAATTACGAACATAGAGAGCAATTGCACCATTATGAGAGAAAAAACATGAAATTGCTTGATTAATTTTGGTGAGATATCATCACCTATATATACATGATCCATCACGGTTTTGGGCAGGTATGAGTAGCCCTAAACCTATCCCTAATGCTAATTTTGGTGGATCTTTCATCCCTACCAAGTTAGGGTTGGAATCTTGGAGATCCCTCAACAATGCAAAAATTACCAAAAATAGCTCCTATTTTTTCTCCCTTGTATCTAAGCATAATTTGGACTCATTCCAAAGGTTCTAACACTTAGGTCTACTTGAGAACATCCTTATGAATGGAATCCTATGCTATTTGGCACGTGTGACAAGCCACATCATGACCATCTAACTATTTACAAGTCATATGACCAAAACTAGTCAAGCTAGATTGAATTAACAGAAAATAGGGCTCAAGGTCTCGAAATAATCAGTATTGAAAATTGTGAAAGTTATAAAAAATTATCTATCATAGCTTTAGGGGTTTTCTAAGTTTTTATGTCAAGCATCTTTATGTAGGAGTTTGATAGGGCCAAAATTGGCAAAGATGGCAAAATTGTCAATTCCACATGTAAAGCCACAATTTGGCCAAAATTAGCTTATGATGCAAACTTAAGATCTTGCATAGAAGTTGGTAGTACACCCTTATCAGATCCTATAGTGAGAGAGAAAGTAGCATTTTCTTGTCCAATTCACAAGGAGTCTTCACTAGTACATGGAATCTATGGGTTCCTATCTATTGGAATCTAGTGAAAGGCTATTTGCCTCCAACTATTCTATTTGGAAGTTGAGGATGGAGTCAATTCTAACACTTCAAGATGGGATGGACATTGTACTTGGGATTGAGGAGGAGCGTTTGATCAACTACAAGATGCTCAGCAATGCAAGAGCAGTGAAGGTGATGAAAACAAACATGACGTCAAAGGCATTGACACTCTACATTTACGTACACTATCTGAATATGCAGAACTGCAAGGAGCACTTTACGTGCCAACACTAAGAAGAGACTTGCTCTCTGTGTCAAGAATTGCTGATCTTGGTGCACGAGTCCTGTTTGATGGGAATGTACACCAAATAATCGAGAAAAGAAAGTAAGCTGCTGATTGTCAGATCAAGACAAAAAAATCTTTACCAAGCAAAGATCATCAGCAAACATGATAGCATATTACATACATCAGAAAACGAAAATCATCTCTGGTACAAAAGAATGTATTATCAGAATGTGAGAAGTTTGTACGACATGAGAGAAAAGAGATTGTCATAGGTCTAAAGATAACAAGAACAGAAACTAGCTTCTGTGAAGTTTATCAGAAGGGCAAACAAAATTGAAGTCCATTTGTGCATGAAGGAAGAAGAGCCAAGAATATTCTTGAGCTTGTTCACTCAAATGTATGTGGATCGATGAAATTCAACTCTCTCTTAAGATCGCGATACTTTGTCACTTTCATTGATGATTACAGCTAGATGACAACAATATACTACATAAAGAAAAAGTTAGAAGTGTTTGATGTCATCAAAAGGTTCATGACATTTGCTGAGAGACACACCTCCAAAAGGTTGCAGACAATCAGGTCCGACAACCACCACAATATAATGATAAAGCAAAAATAAAAAATAGGATGCTAGTCAAAGGAACAAAGGGCATGATGGCACAAGCACAATTATCGAGGTAATTTTGGGCCAAGGCAATTGTTATTGATGTACATCTATAGAACAGATCGACAGTGACAGCCCTATAAGACAAAATACCGTATGAAATTTGAATGGGTGAAAAGCCCAATATGTCATATGTACCTGTGTTCATATGTGCAAAATACATGCAAATACCAAAAGAAAAGAGAAGTAAGTTCGATGAATAGTCGGAGCTAATAGTCATGGTTGGATTACTCGAACGGTTCACAGATCTACCTACTCTACAACCCAACTTCAAAGAAGGTGGTGTTGAGCAGAGACGTGAAGTTCAATGAATTGACCTTTCTTGGAATGAAGAAAGCCAAAGTTCATGAAATTTTCAAACTATTACCAATTCAAGAGGGAGATCAAGGCCAATCATCAGATCAGAATGTCGACTTACAGAGTCTAGGGCAGAAAGCTGAAGATCAAAAATCAACCTGATGAAAAAACTGAAGAACAAACAGACCAGCAACGACAAGTCGGACTAAGAAGATTGACAAGAATAAGAAGACAACCTGAATAATACATAAACAATCAACAATGGAGTGAAGACACAGATGTCGAATACTGTAGCTTCGTTGAGGAAATGACGGCATATCGAAATTGACGACATATCAAAGGAGAATCTTGGAAGCAAGCATCAGAGGAGATGGAATGCCTAAACCTTCACCAGAGTCACAGTCAATCCATCATACTATTTTTGGTAATCAGAAAGCTAAGTCAAGGTCAGTTGTTATACTGAGCTATTTTTGTCAAAAGTGCTCTTTTTTTTTGCAAAAATAATAGTATCACTCTCAAACCTTCGTTTAAACTGTCTTCGATTTGTTTGAGATTTTCAAATTTAGTAATCCAGTATTTTTTAGTTCTAGTTACATCTGGATTATCCAAAAAGACTATTTAAAAATCCTCGCCAAGCTGCAAAATGTTATTGTTCGTCAAAAAAGAACCTTCACTAGTTCTACCCTAGTATCATCATTATCAGATATACCTACTATCAATCAGACGAAGGTTAGTCTTTTCAGATTTGTCAAAAATATCCAGATAAGTGATTTTTTTATCCTAGAAAATCTTTGGCAATACTATTTTTGAGTTTTGATCTATCAAATTTACCTATTGTCAAAATTTTGAAGGATTCTATTATAGTTTGATATTGATTCTGAAATTTTTTTATTTCTCGAGTGTCAATCGCTTGATCAAGATCTTTAATCAAAATCTGATTATTGTCGAGTGACAAAGTTTTATAGGTCAGACTAGGAAATAGGTAAAAAATCGAGATCCAATCTCATTACCTATTACCTATTGTTTTGAAGTGATTCGAAAGAATGTTGAGATTCTGAACCTGAAGTGGAGTTATCACCACATCCTACTATTAGAAGAACTCCTTGTTTAGAATTGCCAAAGTATAACCCATTATCTGATCTAGTTAGATTTCTCAAAATCTTTGTTGAATCATGTGAGGTCTAGGGTGAAGTTAGTCTTCAAAACAAACTTTACAATTTGGACATCTAGTGATAAATTTCTAATATGAATTTTTTTGCCATATACAAACTATTAAAAAACAAAATTCTCCCAAAAGGGAATGTCATGCCTGAGACAAGAGATGAGGCATGGAAATTGTTTATTAACATCGGGATGGACTACAAGCAATATCATGCATGCTCAAAGGATTGTATTTTATATCGAGGAGAGTACCAATTACTCAAGAGATGTCCCATTTCTAATATTCCTCGATAGAGAGATGATTTGCAATGGGCAACCATTCAGTGCAAAGTTTCACAACATTTTCCAATAATTCTATGATTGCAACATTTATTTCATTGTAAATCTCTTGCACAACTTATGGATTGACATGCACACCATACCTCTATAAATGGGATGATGAGGATACCTTCAGATTCACCTACCTGAAAACATATCATTAAAGAGTATCCAAGCTTTGCCAATGAGTCAAGAAATGTGAGATTGGTCTTGCAAAAGATGGTGCTAATCCCTTTGGTGTACGAGAACTACATGGTCCATTAGGACTTTTTGCTTGGTAAATAATAATATTTAACCTTGATCGAGTACAAAAAAGGGACGCATTATGTTGGCACTTATTATTCCTAACCAACGCATGGATGTGTATCTTGAGCCACTTATTGACGAGTTGTGTGAAAGTAATATACTTTAGGACCATAAATGGATCTAGAAAACATCCACAAGAGTGATTGGATGCCTGCTTAACAATCTATCAAAAAACTAGACACAAAAAAGTTGATCTAGATTGGCAATTTAACAAACAACAAGCATTAACAATCAAAAGCTTGATCAACATTGAATCCGAGCCCACACATGTGTACTACAGGTTGTAGTACGGACTTCAAGCTGAGAAACAAGTAGAAATTGATTTGGTTGCATTTGGATCACAAAAACTCAATGTACATAGTGAACTAGCTTGAGATTGCCAATGAGCTCCAAAAATATTATATCTTCTCACTATGAGATCTTGGAATACATAGCAAATTCGACTTCCTTCTTGAAGTTAGGTGGATTTCTAGCATGTAATAAGGAAGTTAACTCACTCTTCTTGCCCTAAAATGAAACCCAAGCCTAGATCCTAGAGTTATGCTTGGTAGGTAGCTAGTTGGTCAAATTTTCACCTGTAGGTCCTATAAAGTAGGGATGACCACCAAATAGACATGACCAACTCCCTTGACTTGACCTAACCTACATTAGGAGTGGGTTTCCACATGGGCATCTTTTGCTTCCATGTGTGGAACCCAATTATACACAATATTTACAAAGTTCTACATGGCTAGATTTGCCAAAATAGGCTATTTTTCAACTCCTCCTCAAATCTAGCCTTGGAAACAATAATGTATCTATATACAATTCTAAGACCTGATCTTAACATCAGAAATGAATCTTATTCAGGTTTAGAAGATGACTAATGAGCCTCTAAAGATTATGACATGATCTATCACCATATCCAAGATAGAGCTTGTTTGATCTTGATCTCCTCCAAGATGAATTGAAGAGTCTTGATTCTTCCTTGCACCTTTGCACTTGATTTCTTCCAGGTTGAGTGAAGATGCATGAACTTGAAATTTGCTCTTCCTTGATCTTGATGCTTCTCTTTGAAGGAAATCTGATGTCTCCATGTCTTGTGAAAATCACATTGATCAAGATCACAAAACATGTACTTGCTACTATTACCAAGATTTGTCATGCTAAAATTGTCAAAATATTGAAAAACCTATCTAACGTTGTGAGTATGGGTCCTAAAAATGACAAAGATAAATTGAGCTCTTTTGGCTTAGTAAAGACCCATCTTAGAATAAAATATTCAAGGTAGATAGAAGTAGAAACTCGAGCTACCATAGGAATGGCCATTTGTACTTTACATGCCACATTTAATGCATGAAAAGACTATGTGGCACAATTAGACATAGTGAGGTGGCTTGAATAAATCTAGATAGCTTGAGAGGTGGATCCACAACTCCAATTCAACTCAAAGTAGGAGAAGAGTCCATGGATCTATATATATGTGATGTGCTCTCATTGAGAATATGATGAAATTTGTGTGTAATGCAAATTTGGAGACAAGCTCTTTGTGCCCTCTCTCTCTCCACGAGTTTTTACTTGCTATTTTCTCTCTCTAGCCGAGTAGAGGCATTTATGATGATTTGTCTTATGTTTTGTTGATAGATCTTGCTTGTAACACAATAATATTGCTTGTATGATCAATTTTCCTATTGACAACCAATGCTAGTCTGATCTTTATGGTGTTATTGTGCTTAGGAGATCAAAAATACATGTGTAGGGCATCCCACATGTGTGAATTCAGCATGGTATCAGAGCCTACCTAAGTTTTACAAGCAAATCTTATCAAAAAGTTTGCAAATCTGATCAGATTTCAAGCTAGGAATTGTCTAGATTCTACCTTCTAGCTAGTTTGCAGTTTTCTAGTGATTCTGAGCTACAAACCACATTGAATGAGCCAAATTAGGTACTGTCACGTGTGAAATCTACCCATTTTCAGATTGGTGGTTCTCTCTCACCTCAGTTCCAAATTTCAAGCAAATTAGCCTACTAGAAAGCTAGAAATGTGTTGAATCTGATGCAATTTTAATCATGACAGTTGGATAAGCCAATCAAAAGTTATAAGCATTTGAAGAGTCGTAGGTAGGGTGCCTAGACCTATGGCAAATCGTGTGTACATGTCATTTATTGCCTGAATGATCACAAAAATCATCCAGAAGCTACACAATCTCATCTATATGTGATTTAGACAAAACTTATATGTTCCATGCTCTAGGTGCTTGCCTTAGTCTATAAAGACTCTTTTCAAAAAACAAACTTTTCCATTGAGCCCCTACATGATAAATCCCTCGGGTTTCCTCATATAGATCTCTTCCTCCAAGTAGCCATTGAGAAAGGCATTTGTAACATCAAGTTAAAATAGCTTCCAATTGAAAGTAGTAGCAAGACTAATGACCAATCTTATAGTAACTAGCTTAGCCACATGAGAAAAAGTTTCATTATAGTCAATGCCTTTAGTTTGCAAGTTTTTTCTGCTACAAGCATTGCTTTATGCTTGTTTATTGATCCATCTTGGTTATCCTTCAATCTACACACCCACTTGCAATCAAGTGGTTTCTTCCCTTGAGGAAGATCAACAAGCTCCCAAAGTATACTTCCCCATGAGAGCATCATAGGGCCACTTGCATAACATTCATCCAGCTTTTTGATTTACAAGCATCTTCATAATAAGTTGGTTAATCAAGCATTGAAGTAAGAAAAGTATAGAAAGTGAAATATGGGCTGCCTTTCCTTTGATCACATTTGTCAATATAGGTGAGCTGAGAGTGCTCTACCCTTTCTCGAGTGAATATTCTTAAGTCCTTGGATATTGCCATATGGATGCTCAAGTTCTGATTTTTGTACCATTCTTGATAAGTTGTCTGTACATCAAGTTGATGTACTTCAAGGTCGATTGCAGCAACATATAATAGAAGTAGTCGAATTAAAAAATCCGATACTTCCATTAGCCTTGTACTTGATCTTAAAGATCCATTTACATTCAATAAGATTGTTTTCTACAAATGATTTGACTAATGACCATGTCTGGTTCTTGATCAGAGAGGAATACTCTCTGTCCATGGCCAACAATTTGCGACAATCAACGTGCCCTTGACTCGAAGCATGAACGATTTGCGAAATATAAATACACCTCTAGGTCTGCAAACCGCAAAGGGATGCAAAACGAAAAACTACGAAAGAAACGAAAAGAACGAAAGCAAACGAGAGATTACAAAACAAACGAAGGGGCATCTTTCACACTGCCAGCTGGCAGCTCAACGAGCTTGGAGTCGTAGACTTCATGCCTAGGTGAAACGAGAGGCAAAAACGAAAACTAACTAACTAGTTGATTAGCGTTAACTAGTCTTGTGATTCTACGTTTAGCTATCTTGTAAACTCCACACTGTGGAGGTATAAACTATCCTTTCTGGATCATAACTAGTAATCTGAATAGAGAGATCTGTAAGAGACAGAGAGAGACGTAGCGAGTAGAGCAGAAAAGTAAAAATACTAGAGTGGTGCATGAAAGTCTGCCAACGAGCAGAACACAGCGAAAGAGCAGAGTGTCACTCCACCAACGAGCGAGACATTGACGATCTCGCTCTAAAATTAGACTGATAATATAGTCGCTCTATTTTTGTGCATCTCCTTGTCTTGTGTTGTGTGTCTTGATTGCTAGCCTTAGAATGTGTTCTGTGATGTGTAGTCGCGTGTCTAGGATCCTGTAAAAGCTTCTGCGCAAAAGAAAATTCAAGGACATTAAATTGTTCATGATTAAGAACACAAAAACAAAACCGAAACAGTTTTGCTTTCGCGACATGGTATCAGAGCTCACAGGTTATCACTACTGCTATCCCAGTAGTGATTCTTCCAGACAACACAATATGGCTACAACAATTCAGACATGAGTAGCAATCAGTCTCGATGGCGCAAATTACAAAATCTGGAAATTCAAAATCAAAACACCTCTGAAGGGTGAAGGCATCTGGTCGGTGACCGAACTCTCAGAGGTTCAGCCTCCAGAGGGAGAACCGAGGAGAGCTGAATGGATCAGAAAAGATGAGCATGCAATGACGATCATCGTTTCATCCATAAATGAAGATCTACTCATGCATATTGAAGACTACGAAAGTAACCATGTAGCGTGAAAAAGATCAAAATAGAAGTATGAAGTGAGGACTGCAGCTTCAGTCATGCACCTTCACAATCAGCTACAATTAATACGGTGGGATGGCAACTAGTTGAATCAGCACGTTGAGAAGATCAGAACGATCTTCACTCAGCTAGCTGCATCAGGACAGGAGCACCAGGTCCCAGCACCACAAGAGCTGATGTACTTCATTAAATCTCTACCAACGTCCTATCAGCCACTGAGAATGCTCATACTGAGTCTACCAGATATGACATTACACAAAGCAGTCAGTCTTGTCGCTGATGAGAGACTGATGAGAGACGAAGGAGAGGGAAGCAGTGATCAAGAGAAGGCTCTCTACACAAAAGGAAAGAAGAAGAACAAGAACAAGCCAAGATTTGAGAAGACGAAGTCCTTGAATCAGCAATCTTCTTTCTGCGATCACTGTCACAAACCAGGCCATACGGCCAACAAATGCTAGTTCAATCCAGCAATACCTTGCATGCACTGCAAGAAGAAAGGACATTCTGCATACGATTGCAAATTCAACCCAAAAAGAAAGAACAAAGCTGAAAACGCTAATGTTGCAGAGTATCAAAAGATGCTGATAGAGGTGACGAAGCCTTCACGATACTTGATGAAGCTTCAACGAGCTACACTAAATATGACTACGATGTAGTCATTGATTCAGGAGCAATATCTCACATAACCTGCAACAAGAAAATCTTGATGGACTTCAGAGAGCTTGAAGACAACAGAGCAGTGATTCTAGGTGATGGGAGTAGACACGATGTCAAAGGCATTGGCACTCTATAGCTGAAAACATTGTCAGGCCAAGCAGAGCTGCCAGGAGCCTGTATGATATGAGCATAAAAGACAGTCACAAGTCTCAAGATTTCAAGGCCCGAAACTGAGTTCTGCGAAGCTTGTTAGAAAGGCAAGCAACATCGGAATCCATTCATGCATGAGGGAAGAAGAGCCAAGAAGGTTCTTGAGATCGTCGATGTCTGTGGACCGATGAAGACGAATTCGCTCTCAAGTTCAAGATACTTTCTAACGTTCACAGATGATTACATCCGGATGACCACGATCTACTACTTAAAGAAGAAATCCGAAGTGTTTAATTCCTTCAAGAAGTTCGTGGCATTCGCAGAGCGACACACCTCAAAAAGATACAGATCCTTAGATCTAACAATGGAGGTGAATACAAAAGCACAGAATTCTCTAGATTCTATGAAGAATAGGGGATAGAACACCAGTTCACTCCTGCATACACACCAGAATATAACGGTGTGGCAAAATGAAAAAACAAAATGCTAGTCGAAGGAGCCAGATGCATGATGGCATAGGCTCAACTGCTAGGTCAATTCTGGGTTGAGGCAATAGTTGCAGTTGTACACCTACAGAACAAATCTACAACAATAGCGCTGGAAAATAAAACACCATACAAAATGTGGACAGGCAGAAAGCCTGATATTTCATACATACGAGTGTTTGGATGTGCAGCATACAAGCACATTCCAAACGAAAAAAGGAGCAAGCTTGATGACAAATCTAAGTAAACAATCATGGTCGTCTACTCGATTGGAATGCAAGTGTACAGGCTCTACAACCCAACCACGAAGAAGGTTGTTTTGAGCAGAGATGTGAAGTTCGATGAGTCCACATTTCCTGGACTAAAAGACGAAAGAGGCCATGAGATCTTCACACTACTGCCTATTCAAGAGGGAGATCGAGGACATACATCAAATCAAAATGCAGAGCTGCAGACTCCAGAGCAGCAGAAAGTAGAGGATCAACCCCACAAACAAGAAATGTTCAAGCAGCGACGAAACAAACCTCGAAGGTCAACAAGAAAAAGAAGACCTCCAGACCGCTACTCTAACAATCTTCAATGGAGAAAATACACACAGTTCAAATACTGCAGCTTCACAGAATGCTGCCTTTAAAGCATTCCAAGTAATAATCATTTTTGGAACCAACTGGCTATACCAGATTCTCGCTTGCTTGCGTAGAAAACCTGGTAGGATTCTAACTTTATCCTCGTCAGTGTTTTTCTTATTGGCTATAGAAATTGAATCAAACTGTGATAAATAGTTATCCGCATTGTCAGATGATGACCCTTTGAAGAAGTCATATCTGATTTTAGTAGATGTGGGTGATACTGGATTTATCATATTATCAGGTGGTGGGTTAAGTGGCGGATCTGGAGGATCAGGTGACTCAAAACTATGTTCAGATGGTTATGCTCTTATTCAGATTCTTGTCCTGATGGTGGATTAGGGTCTTGTTCAGAATCGGACTCAGAACTTGTATCAAAATTGTATTCTGAAGATGAAGATTCAGATGGATTAGATGAATTAGTAGGCTCTCGTTCAAATGTATTTACAAGTTCTACGGAAGTGTTGTAAAAGTTATCAAACACATCAGGACTTAATCTAACTCTTATTGGTGAATTTAATAGATATTTAAAATACAAGTCACGTGCCTTTCTATAAGCTTCTAATCGATGTGCTCATTCTAAATGTTTCTGGTCAGTAGTTGTGCGTGGTTGATCTCATGGCATACATTACATGAATAAGATTCAGCAGACTTAGTACACTTAAAAATCGTGAAAAGATAAAGATTCCCCCCGGCAACGGCGCCAAGTTATGTGGTAGCCTAGTCGTTATAGATTTTTACAAAATCAGTGAATTAAGTACTATAAAAAGATTTATCATTCCCCAAGAGAAAGAGAAATCACCTGTTTCAGATCGATAAGTGTACAAAGGTGATGGACATATGGTGAAGTGTTAAGAAGAGTGTTCATCCACAAAGGAGAGTGTTCATCCATAAAAGTGGAGATTGTCAACAATAGATTGAACAAAACATTGTTAGTATTGAATATGCACAAGCCTCACAATCAGCAAATGATTAAGTGTTATGATCTGGTCCAAAATAGCTTCTTCTCAGTCTCTGATCTTCAATAGACCTGAAATATGCTTTTGATCTACAAGTTCAACTCACAAAATAAAGGTTAGTAAGATTTGATCAACAATGCAATGCACAATCACGCTAGAACTTGATCAAACATCCAAATATCACCATAAATGAAAACCTTACTATAAATAACATCCAGCCAGCTCTGATACCATGTGGAAAATGTTGATCTTGAATGTATCTAAGATCCCAAATGTTCTGGCTAAGATCATTGCACAACAAGCTACAAAAGCTAGAAATGGCAAAGCATCCTAATGCTACCTTTGATACACATGAACTTGACAAAGAGTTCAGGAGATAAAAGAAACTAATGAAAGATACTGATGGCACTGGAAACAAACAGGCCGTGGAACAACAGCCTACCACTTTTGGATAGCACCTAAGATCATACACAAGAGCTTGAAGACAATACACAAAGCAATGCTCACAATGGAGGAAGAAATTGTGACAATGATCTATTGACCTCTCTCAACAATACAATAAGTTTCTCCAACCTGTTCACGAATTTCAGCCTAATATAGTTAAAAGAGATAACTCTCTCTCCTCTCTCTAGAACTTAGGACCCAATTTTAGGACACCAGTAGCCTAAAATAGCCAAGTTTGGCCTATATGTCCAAATAACATGATTTTGGTGTCATTTTGAAGGTCCTGGAGTTTGAGACTTATTCAATATGAAATATATACTAAAATAAAACGATCTAGGCCTCTTTCACACATGTGAAAGGTTAGATCTAAAACTATGTACAAAAATTGCCAATTTGGACCTCAAACTAGCTAGGAAATGTTGACAATTTTTACAATAGTTTGTTTATTTGGCAATTTGAGGCCAATATGTATTTTCAGACTTACAGATAAAGAATTCAAAGTTTTCTTCTAGTAATTTTTTTTTGAATTACCACTTTTGGAAAGTGTGGAAAATGTAGTAGGTGAAGTTTGGACACATTCAAATTTGAATGTTAGATGTGCAGATTCACACATGTGGGAATGTCCTAATGTGTGAAATTGATCTCCTAAGCTTGGCTCAAGCACTATAGATCACCTATTGACTGAAATCCAAGATCAATGACAAGATCTAAGGCAAAAAGAAAATTCTACATGCATTCATTCATTACCAAAAGGTGTTTCACATATGTGGAAGACTTCATGAAGTAAACTAAGTCCCAACAAGCTCCTCTCCTCAGGTAGAGAGAGAAAATACCACTTTTGGGCTCATCTAGAGAGAGAAGACAATACAAGCAAAATTGGCAAATCTCCAAATTGACTCAAAAACTCATAGATCTCTCATACATTAAGGCAACAAATTAGTGTGCCTATCACATTACCTTCAGAGTGCGTTAATTTTTGATTAGAAGATAAAAAAAATCCAATATTAAAATCATCCGACACAAAGATCGAAATCTAGAAACAACATTTTTCGATACTGGATTGACTTGAAAAATCCGTAAATTCTCAATACCAAAAATCAAAATTGTTCGATACAGGACTTTTCGATATTCTAAATTTCAAATTTTGCGATACCTGTAATCAAATTTTTTTGATACCTATAGTCTGAATTTTTCAATACACAAACTCAAAATTTTTTGATACGGGATCGACTAAGAAAATTCTAAATTTTTCGATACTCATAGTTTGTCGATACCTAGAGTTTTCGGAAGTTTTGATACTCCTGTCAAATATGCTTGAACTATCTAGCTACAGGCCATTTGAAATGACTGTCCAACTTCAATCGCCCTGCCATATATCCTTGAAAGATCTGGTAACAAATATACCATATAAAGAATGCTTGTTCAATACTAACTAGAGCTCTGACTACATTGATAGGCTGAAAAAATTGATCACTATAGCACGGAAAGAGCTTTGTCCTGTGGATTTATCACATGACATTACAGCCTTGTTGTACCTGAAAGAACATTATGCATACAAATATTTTCATGGTTCACTGTTTCCTGGTCAGTTGCACGACATCAAAGACAGATGTCACATGTAGTCCAGCTTCTGGTGTTGATCTTGTGTTGAGAATGCAACCATGGAGTGACCTTGAAAAGGCGTGGTGCTATTTCGATCACATGCACAGAGTAAAAGATTGGGTGATGATGGCAGCGCATGTCTACGGCATATGGTGTGTTAGATCTTATGTTGTCATATTTTTAAAACTAAGTGTAAACTAAATATGGTTAATATTTTCTAACTGATTGACTCCTCTCCAGGAACCAATCCATGCAGACAATTGCGATCTGTGATATGAAGCAAGAAGATGTCCATGCACAGGTGCTCTTTTGGACATTGTTGAACAGGGTAATGTCTGAACACTTAGAAGGATAGGTGATGTTCAGAGGCTTCATGGCTGATGAAGCTCAAGCGAACTGGAATGCAGATCATCTTGTTTACGGTGTTAATGTAGACACACCGATGGTTGGAAGAGAGAGATCATGTCTATTTCATTTTATGGATAGCGTGAACAAACACACATCAAAACATATCAAGCAAGAAGATCGGGATATTCATATTGCACTTTGCCTGCAATGTCGTGAGGCAAGGGAATGTGAAACGGCTGACACGATATATAACAAAATATGTGCGTGATGGAAAGTGGCAATGCATATGAGAGCTCACTTGTGGAGTTAGAAAGTTGGCTGGCATGGTGAAAAACTTGCATTCATAGATGGGGCAAGTTTGTTGTCACTGTAAGTAATCAACTATCCCATCCATTATGCTAAAATATACATAGTAATTAAACTTGGCAATATATCTTTAACAAGCTGTTTCTTTTTCATCATGATAGATGATGGATGACAAGGAAGCAGCCATGTTACCAACAACAAACTTGTCTGAAGTTGTTCATAGCATCTGGCAACGAGTGGATGGTTACGCAATGAAGGTATCTTTGTATGAGATAGCAGTTGGTGACCTTGTTAATGTCGTCCGTCAGAGTGCACAAGAAATTTTTTTTCTCAAAGGTCAGTATGTGGGCAAAGGTCCAACATTTCAGAATCTTTTGGAGCATGTGAGGTTGGGACGACGCTCTTCAATAATAGGTACTTCTTTCATAGAAATAGTGAACCATTTAGTGGATTAGCTTAATGTAACACGACAAACCAGCGATGTGAACAGACCAAAAAAAAAACCGTCAGGAGAAAGCGTCCCCTAGTGCAAGAATGGAATATTGATAGCGACAATGTCTCTCATCATCTGGACATAGAGTACATACAAAAGACAAAAGAGACAAGATTTTGTTCTCAAAATACTAGTTATGACAGAAGTCAAAGGCACTATACTAGCAGTGCAGCCAATAATGCGAGCAATCAATCCAATGACTATGTCTTGGAGCGGAGTTTCAATGATAGCTAGTGGGGGATCCGATCTATCAAAAGTGGCAGCCACTACATGTGCTTGGGTGCTAAGGCCGTCAGAAGAGGGCTTTACAAAAAGCCAATAGAATCTCGTATAGTGTCGAGTTTCTTTGGAAGAAGGAAACACGACCAAGGAGAGAAAACTTAGTTCATGTGGTTTTGTCCAGATAATGTGACATGCACTTGGACAACAAGTCCCTTGATAATAATATCGCCTACAAAATTGCCAGAAACCTGGTATGTGCAACAGGGAACTAATTTGTCACAAGCCGAGGTGGATGAGTTGAACAAAGTGGATATATGCTGGAGACAGACACATTGACCAAATCTGTGAAAGAAGGCGATTCAAATGTAAATGTAGCACAACAGTCTCATGGCAAATAGCCTATGACAACTCATCCAAATGATCATGTCTCAGATCAACGAGATATGAGACATAGAGCTGGTATATCCAAGGAGGCAAAGGAGTGGATGGACAGAGATCTAAGCTTGAATGGTCATCTGAGAAAAGTTACCAACCTTTTGTCAGAGCACAAAGAGATCTATACTATTGAAAGCTTTGAGTCCATTCAAAGAGGCAGGTTGCATGAAGTCACAATTGCAAGAGAACCAGCGTGCACATGCGAAGATTTCCGCAGAACTATGGCTATGCAAAAATTTGTTGCATGCAAACATATGTACTTCGTCTACCTAGTGGTGAAGGGTCTTGATGCTATCAACCACATGTTCATAATGTTAAAATTAAAAAGCAATCCATATTGATTTCTTGGCTTGCTACAAATGTTGTACCATGCAAGTATGTAGCTCATTAATGCAAAAAGCCAAATTTGGCCTACATAGAACTCGAGCTACATGGTTATGTATTATCTAGTTTGATAAATACAACTTGCATATAGTTTGTAGACATAGAATTAGCATGATTATGCTTGTAGAAACTCGTGGCAACTCACATGCATTAATTGTACATGATCCATAGTGACATGCAAGGCATGCACAAAGTTTAATGGACACATGCATGATGATTTGGACATTTCTAGTTAGAACTAGTACACTTGTAAAAAGTTGGTAGAATTTCATGCATGACAAGTGACAAATGTCACATAGACTCTAGATGTCACTTTAGATGTCATTTTGGAATGGATAGATATGGTTCTACCTCGAGCTACCTCAATCTCCATAAATATGTGTAGCTCTCCACACAATCAATGATGAAGAACCAAAGTTTAGTAGCTATCTCATGTCATTTTGGATCTAAACAAATATTGCTTGTTATCTCTCTAGCTCTCTCTCTCTAACTCGTGTTGAGGCTAATGCTCATACATTGAAATCTTGTATTTTTATTCATTCTTTGATCATTGCTATTATATTCTATTGATTAGCATGCTAGATTGTGGATTAGCCATTTCTTTAGTCAATCTAGAATCAAGTTATAGTGCCAATCAGAAAGCTTAATTAAGATCAGTCACTCTTGTGGACATTTTCCACACGTGTGAATTCTGGAAATTTTTTCATGGTATCAGAGCCACATTAAGCTTTGCATGCTAACAACTCTGATTGTACAAGCAACTGAGAGCTAAATCGAGCAAAAAAGCTGTTTTGCACTTTTTCTAACCCTTCTCTGAAGTGTATTTGGATCAAATCAGACTTGAACTGAATTTTTAGGCCTGAATTGAGGAAGTACGAAATTTTGGAATTCCGCACGTGTGAAAATCAGAGTTCTTCAGTCCCTTTGTTCTCCTTACTTATAGATCCAAAGATAACAGTGTTATAGCTTGACGGAAAGCATTTGATCTGCACTCTCCATAGAAATTGAAACCAAATCAATCTTATGTGTAGCAAGAGTTATAAGCTCTTAAAGAGGATAGGAATAGGTCCAAAATCCGAGTGACAGCATTTTGATTTGATTTAATTATACTTTGTTCTAAATCCATTGTTTTGAGCATCCAAGACAAGAAACTGTAGTCAAAGACTGAGTTTGAAGTATTTGAACACCCTTTGAGCCTTCTAAGTGTCAATAGTGTTTTTTTTTTAAGCATTTCACACATGCCAAAAGTAGAATTCAAACCATCCAAAGTGTCTCAAACCACTTTTTGTGTCTGATCTAGATAACTTGTCTTGTGGAATATTTGAGATTTATCTCATATATAGTTGCAAGTGTTTCACATAGGAAGGTAGTTCAACCTTGAAAATACCTATAGTGAAAGAGAGCAACAACTCTAAGTCTGATAGGAACAACCTCAAACATATCTCAATCAAATAACTAAGAAGTCTTCATTATAATGGCATCTCAGAGAGGATATCTTCTAGAAGCCAGTGAAAGACTAAACACTTCTAGTTACTCAATTTGGAAGTTAAGAATGGAGTCTGTTTTGATTTTCCAGGATGTTATGGATATTGTGCTTGGTGTTGAGGAGGAGCCTCAAGCACAGGTTGAAATTCCTAAATATAAGAAGAGAGCTAGAATGGCTCTACATTTCATTAAGATGAATGTATCTAATGAAATTTTGAGAGAGATAGGATCTTGCACTATAGCCAAAGAAGCTTGGGATGCACTAAAGACCATCTATGAAGCAAAGAATACTTCTAGAATACTCACTCTTAGGAATCAAATTTTCCAGAGTTTCCAAAGAAGTGAAGAGAGTGCATCTAACTATGTTCTGAGACTTAAAGATTTACATAGAGAACTTTCCTGTGTTGGTGTTACCATTAACCAAGTTGAGCTAGTTCAAGTCATACTGAATGGCTTGAGAGATGACTATGATAATCTTGTTCAGTCTTTTGCTATTAAGGAGGAGTTACCTAATCTAGAAACTCTCCAAGGAATTCTTATTTCTGAAGAATCTAGACAAAGCTATAAACTCTCCAGGATGAACAAACTTGAACATGATGGAAGTGACAAAGCCCTCTTTGTCAAAGGCAAGCAGAAAAGAAGTAGTAAGAGCCAATTCTCTCAAGCATACAACAAAGACAAAGCCAAAGATCGAGATCAAGATGGTGAAGAGGATGAAACATCTCATCCCTCTAACTCAAAAACCAAGAAGAAGAAAGTGAAGTGCTCCTTCAGTGGCAAAAAGGGGCACTATGCCTCTAACTACTTTAAGAAGAAAAACCAACTCAAGCAAGCTAATCTCTCCAAAGAGATTGAAGAAGATTCTGCTGCAAGTGCTGGAGAAGGATCACTTATGGTGTCCAGTTTTTCTTCATCACCTTTCAAGAAAGATGGAGCTTGGTACATAGACAGTGGAGCCTCTTCACATATGTGATGTTCAAAGGAGTCATTTGACTCAATCTTTCCTTTCAAAGGACTCAAGAGATCTATTTACACAGCTAATGATCATGAGTGTCCAATAGAAGGAATTGGCAACATTCCATTGAAACTTGCTTCTTCAAAAGTTCTTGCACTTTCTAATGTTCTTTTCATTCCAAAACTTACAAAGAACTTAATTAGTGTGGGAAAGTTGCTTGATAATGGTTGTGATGTAAAGTTTAACTCCGATACTTGTTTTATCAAGAGAAAAGATGAGATCCTTGCTGATGGAACTAGATGTGGTGGAATTTTTAAGTTGAATTCTTATGAGAATGCAAACCTTTGTGAAGTTGTTTTGTTATCTAAGGAGGAGCTGTGGCATAGAAGGTTGGGACATCCTAACCTTACATCTATGTCTTCTATGGTTAAGAAGGAGAAGGCTATTGGTCTTCCAAAATCTCTTTCTAAAGATTTTAAGCCTTGTGAGGCTTGTGCCATTGCAAAGTCACACAGAAAGCCATATCAAAAGTCTTTTATAAAGACTACTTATCCATTGGAACTCATACATTCAGATGTACATATGTCCTCTTCTAAAAGTATTGGTGGTGCAACATGTTTTGTCACCTTTATTGATGATTTTATTAGATACACTTGGTTGTATCTACTTTCTTCAAAGGCTATGATTTTTAATCACTTCCTTATTTTCAAAGCTTATGTAGAAAAACAGTTTTCTTGCAAAGTTAAAGCTTTAAGATGTGATAGAGGAGGTGAATATATCTCCAACAAGTTTCATAATTATTGTGAAGGTAAAGGAATAAAGAGAGAATTTTCTTGTGCCTATTCTCCATCCCAAAATGGAGTAGTTGAGAGGAAAAACAGACCTTTATGTGAATGTGCTAAAGCAATTCGAGTAGTAGCTTCTTTGCCTATTGAATATTGGGGTGAAGCTATAAATTGTGCAAACTATTTGTGCAATAGATTACCTCACAATGCTCTTGCTGGAAAAACACCTTTTGAAGTCTTGTTTCAGAAAAAAGCTAAGGTAGATCACCTTAGAGTTTTTGGTTGTACTTGCTTTGTTAATATGCCCTTGGAAACAAGGAAAAGAGATGATCCCAATTCTGTTAAAGGGATCATGGTTGGATATGCATCCAACAAGAAAGCTTACAGGATCTATGTTCCCTCTACCTCAACTACAATTGAGAGTAGAGATGTGTTATTCCATGAAGATCAAAAATACATTCTTGAGAAGGCCAAGTTCAAAGATTCTCACAAAGATACTCCAATCATCACCCTTGAAGATCATCATGGAGAGATGGGGCCGAGATTTGAGGAGGAGTCACCTAGAATTTTTTCACCAAGGAGATCTCAAAGAGAAAGATCCGAGCCTAGAAGGCTTACCTATGAAGATAGAGGAAAGCAAGTGGAAATCAACTCCACTAATTGTGCCTAATTTATTTCTCATGAGGAGCCAAAGGATGTATATGATGCTATCAACTCAAAGAATGTTACCTTGCCATGAAGGAAGAATATGATGCTTTGATGGCCAATAATACATGGGAGCTTGTGGATCTTCCATCCAACAAGCATACCATTGGTTGCAAATGGGTTTTTCGAGTCAAGTATAATCAAGATGGCACAATCAACAAGTACAAGGCTAGGCTTTGTGCTAAAGGCTTTGCTCAAGTATATGGACTTGATTATGAGGAGACCTTTGCCCTTGTTGCAAAGATGGTATCAATTAGAATCATAATTTCTCTTGCTTGTTTTTTCAGTTGGCAAATTCTTCAACTAGATGTTTCTAATGCATTTCTAAATGGCTATCTAGAAGAAGAGATCTATATGGATCAGCCTACTGGGTTCATCCATGATGAGGGAAAAGTTTGCTTGCTCTTCAAAAGTTTATATGGATTAAAACAAGCCCCAAGGTCATGGTATTCTCAACTTAACACCTTTATTGAGTCACTAGGATTTAATCTTAGTAGCTATGATCCTTCCTTATATGTCAAGATTTTTGATAAAGATATTGTCATCCTTCTTATTTATGTTGATGATATCATTCTGACAGGAAGTTGTATCAAGTTAGTTGAGGAAACCAATATTGCACTTGGAAAAGAGTTCAAGATGCAAGATCTTGAAAAAATTCACTATATTCTAAAACTAGAGATTGACTTTCTTAAAGATAAAGCTTTCAATAGAGGAGTTCTAAATCCAAGAAAGACCCTTTGTAAAGATTCTTTTTTTTATATTTTCTCAATTTTTTCTGGACCAATCAAAACACTCAATTTTGAAATCTACGTAACGTAACTTTTTGAGTCCACATTTTGATTCCACACTAAAATTGACATAACTTTTTAGTTGTAAGTCCAAATTTAGCGGAGTTTGGTGCATTGGAAAGCGATCAACAAGGGCTTTCCAATGATATATTAGATGACATACTTCTGAGCTACAATTAAAAAGTTATGGCAAGTGAAAAGTATTAGAGTTATAATATTTTAATAATATAAACTACATCTTGCACGAATTCTTAAAGGGTCTTTTTGGAGCTCAAAACTCCTCTAATGCATATGTCAATCTAAGTATGTTGTTTCAATGTTGAAAAAGTTCAATATGTTGAATTGTAAGAGTATAGAAACACCTATGGAGCAAAACGTGAAGGACTCTAACAAAGGTGATGAAAGGTCCTTCGAGGACATCACACTTTTTAGAAGTCTTATAGGCTCCTTAATTTGGCTCTCAATAACTAGACCTGACATAAGCTTTAGTGTTCATAAGCTGAGCTAGGTTGTGCAAAATCCTTCAATTTATCACTGGAAAAAGGCCAAGAGAGTGCTTAGATACATATCTTCAACTTTTGATTTTGGTTTATTATATAAAAGTGAAGATCTTTCTATTATTGGTTATTCTGACTCGGATTTTGCAAGTGATAGAGCAGATCGGAAATCTACAAGTGCTTATGTCATATATCTTGGAGGAAACTTGATATCTTGGCTTTCTAAAAAGCAAGATATTGTATCACTCTCATCATGTGAAACTAAGTACAAGGCGCTCACTACAACAACAAAGGAAGTGCTTTGGATCAAGAGGTTACTAGTGGAGCTAAAGATAATTATGGAAGAAAATATACCTATGATCATGTGTGACAACATTTCAGCTCAAGCCCTTGCCAACAACCCAATATTCCATGCAAGGAGCAAACATATCAAAGTTGCACATCACTTCGTGAGAGAGAAGCTCATTGGAGGTGAAATCAAATTGGAGCACATTGACACATCATCTTGCATTGCAGATATGCTCACCAAACCTTTGAGCAAAAGTTCCTTCAACAAGCATAGAGCCAACCTTGGAGTTATACCAAGATCCATGTTCAAATCAATATAGATCATTTTTAGGAGGAGTGTTAAAATTGAAAAACAATCCATATTGATTACTTGGCTTGCTACAAATGTTGTACCATGCAAGTATGTAGCTCATTAATGCAAAAAGTCAAGTTTGGCCTACATAGAACTCGAGCTACATGGTTATGTATTATCTAGTTTGATAAATACAACTTGCATATAGTTTGTAGACATAGAATTAGCATGATTATGCTTGTAGAAACTCGTGGCAACTCACATGCATTAATTGTACGTGATCCATAGTGACATGCAAGGCATGCACAAAGTTTAATGGACACATGCATGATGATTTGGACATTTCTAGTTAGAACTAGTACACTTGTAAAAAGTTGGTAGAATTTCATGCATGACAAGTGACAAATGTCACATAGACTCTAGATGTCACTTTAGATGTCATTTTGGAATGGATAGATATGGTTCTACCTCGAGCTACCTCAATCTCCATAAATATGTGTAGCTCTCCACACAATCAATGATGAAGAACCAAAGTTTTGTAGCTATCTCATGTCATTTTGGATCTAAACAAATATTGCTTGTTATCTCTCTAGCTCTCTCTCTCTAACTCGTGTTGAGGCTAATGCTCATACATTGAAATCTTGTATTTTTATTCATTCTTTGATCATTGCTATTATATTCTGTTGATTAGCATGCTAGATTGTGGATTAGCCATTTCTTCTGAACTAGATTTTGTTAATCAATCTAGAATCAGGTTATAGTGCCAATCAGAAAGCTTAATTAAGATCAGTCACTCTTGTGGACATTCCCCACACGTGTGAATTCTGGAAATTTTGTCACATACACCAACCAATTATCAGCTACGAAGAGCTATTTCATATTTTTTCTCTGCCATGTAGGGGTCTAAAGTAGATGTAGAAGTCTTTTCATTCCTGTGATAGAATGGTATCAATTTTATTCCACAGACATCATATCATACGACTGCATACACTATCGGATATTGGAATTCCAGTTCCACTTTTTTAATGGGTCTAAAGTAGATGTAGGAGTCTTTACGTGTAAATGAGTGATTTGGTTTCTATTTTGTTGCACAGACATCGAATCCAACGACTAAATACATTTTGGTTATTGGAGTCTTGCTAAAGCTTTTGTACTTCTTGACATCACGAGTTCCATTTCAAACAATGTTTTTGCAATATCTGATATTTGTCATGCACAGTACCTTCAGAGCACATCAATCAATATGAAATACATCTGGCTAGGGAAACCCAACCCAACGAGTAAGTATAGTAATGAAGAATGCCATATGTGTGGAGCCTCGTGATCCCACATTATTCAAAGTTATTGTTTTATATTGCAAAAAACTTTATTTTTTATACATGTAAATGTGCTATAGTGCCTAAATTCATGTAAAGGCCTATTTGCACTCTGTAAACTCACATTAGGTTAGAACTCGCGACGTTTTGTGCGATGTTCTACAGAGACGCATTAGCGGATCTCAACCGACATCTTAACAGTTGGTAAACGACATTGAGGCTGGTGATCGTTCCTATAAGGACAACACTTCGTGCCATTGTATACACGCACAGATTTGAGTATCAATAGAGAGAGGAGAGAGCCAGTTTCTATAAGCTTGAGCATTCTTTCCCTCTGTCATCTTTTACAACATTACTTCTTATCAATTGAGCAAATACACTTTGTATGATCTGTACCTGTTTGTGATACTTCTCTTTCTACGTCACACATATTTCTCATGTCTTACTGAATTCCAGTTACTCTAATGTGGATTTTCAAGCATCACCAGAGAGCGACAATTCTAACTAACATGTGCAGAGAATAAGCCGAAGCTGTTAAGCATAACCATAAAGCAAAATTTCTTTCAATTCTAAATGAGCTATGTGTTCAGATAATGAATCTGTTTGATGCTCTATTTTGTTCGTTTACTGTGATAAGAACTAATTCTGTGTGTTTGATTAAGAGGGATCATTAGCCAATTCGATTCTGTTTCATGAATCTATTTGCTAGTTGTTATCTAATCTGATTGCTTACTGATATCTGAAGAGCAGCAGAGGCAATGACATCTTCCAAAGAGGTCATCAATCCCTATCAACAATATCGATCCATTTTCTTAGGAAAGCCACCCAAGAACCATTCATTTTGCATAGGAACCGGATACTGGGCTCCTAACTTTCCTTTTAAATTCTTAACTCTATGAGTATACTTTCTAAGTGATTCCTTTGGCTTCTTCTCAACAGCATTAAGCCGAGCCAACAATCTAGTGGAGGATCCTATCTCCCTAAATTGCTTAAGGAATGTTGCTTTTAAAGTGTTCCAAATATTAACCGTTTCAGGTACTAATTAACTATACCAAATCCTAGCCTGCTTTCGTAGAAGACCTGGCAAAATCCTAACTTTGTCCTCATCTGTATGTTCTTTATTTGCTATAGTAATAGATTCAAACTGAGACAAATAACTATCTGCATCTTCAAATGATGATCTCTTAAAGAAATCGTATCTGATTTTAGTAGATGTGGGTGGCGCTGGGTTCGCCATAGTGGAATCAAATGAATTTGATTCTGATAAGTCTGTAGAACTTGGTATTTTAACGGACTTTTTCTCAAATGAATCCACAAATGCTGTAGTAGCGTTTAGAAGATCGTTAGACACTTTAAGTGTTATTCTTGCTCTAACTGGCAAATCATGCAGAATCTGCAGGTACAAATCTCTAGATTTCCTATATGCTTTTAATCACTGTGCACGCTCTAAACGTTTCTGTTCAATAGTTGCCTGAGAGTGTGTTCTTGGCACGCGTTACATGAGAAAGATTCGTAGACTTAATACACTTAAAGATATTACTAAAGATGAAATTCATCTCCCCGACAACGGCGCCAAATTATGTGGCGGTCTAGTCGTTATAGATTTTTACAAAATAAATGAATTAAGCAGTATAAAAGATTTGATCATTCCCCAAGAGAGAGAATAATCTCTTCTTTTATATAATAAGTGTATGTAAGTTGATGAATGGTTTGTGATGTGTAATATTCACAATGAATACTACAGCAACATATCTGGTTATCCAAAGATATTTGGGTAAATTGGCATCCAGGAACACTAATGGTGAAACGATTTGGTCAAGGTATGTGATTATAAAAGTTACTTTGAGTAAAAGATCTCGCATTCAATTTATAGAGTCAATTCCTAGTGACTCTAGCTCCTGTAGCAATCACTTTGTAGTGATTCTTGATGTCTTTGACAAGACATTTGTCGCTGTCAAACTCAACCTTGAGTTGTTGACCAACAGATAGTAGATTGTTAGCTATGCCAGATACATATTGCACATTGCTTATCCGCTTTTATCTTCCCGCTGGCTAACTTCACTAGTACCACTCCAACTCCTTTAACAGATAGCAATTTGTCATCAGCTTGTCCAACTTCATCACCATTGTGAGTTTCCTTGAGTTCTGAAAACCACTCTTTCCTTGAAGTCATGTGCTTGGATGCACCACTATCAATGTACCAGGTATCCTTAGATTCATCACTTGTCATTAATGTTGTAATGAACAAGTTTGAATTCTCACCTATATCTTTTTCATATTGATCATGATCGTATTGATGTTGATTAGCATAATTGTCTTCATAAAAATAGTCATCAAATTGATGTTGATCAGCATAATTGCCCGCTTGCCATTTGCCTTTTCTTTGTTCGGGCCAAGTTTGTTGCAGTACCTACCATTTCAGGTTTATTTTGTCTTGAATAGTCGCGTCCTTGACCTCAGCCTTGATTCCAATTGCCTCGATTCAAACTATCATTGACTTGCTCATGAAATTGTTGAAATGATCCCCGACTTGAGTTTCCTCCTCTCAATTGATACCTTCCACGGCCAAATCTTCCACCTCGTCCTCTAACTGCAAGAGCTTGATCATAGCTCCTGTTACAATGATTCAAGTTCTCTTGACGTTTCCCTTCTTGCAAAAGCAATCCACCTAGGTCTTCATAGGTTGGAATTTTTTCTCTTGTGGCTATACTCGTCACAAACATCTGATGTGACTCACTCAGACTATTCAATGTCAATTGCACGATCTCACAATCTTGTACTCGCTCTCCAACTGCTGCTAATTGGTCACAGATCTCTTTGATCTTCAGTATGTGATCGACAATAGTTGCACCATCATCCATCCGCAATGTATGCAACTTCGTCTTTAGAAATGTATTTGTCATTTCAAACAATGCCTTCAATGTATCCCACACTTCTTTTGGTCCTTCTGAATCTGAAATATAGGGAATAATTGCATCTCTAACTGATAAGTTGATGATATTCTAGGCTTTCCGTTTTCTCTTATCAAATGTCCGCTGATCTTCTTCAATCACTGGCCTTGTCTCTTCACCTGTCACGATCTCCCATAGCTCTTTTTCCATCAAAATGTTCTTCAGTTTGAATTTTCAAACTGCATAGTTGTCGGCACCTTCCAATTTGCTTGACTCATTAAGGACACTCTCGCTTAGAGTTGCCATTACTGGATAGATGAGTCTGGATCAAAAAATTTATCACACCACAGAACTGTAAATTTTTGGTTGTACACCTGATATCGGTACAACACGCGGGTGCGCGACTGCTCGGGATTCTCTTTAGCTCGCACGCATGGATTCGATATTGATACGGGTATGCGATATCGATATGACGCGCAAACTGCTCAGTATTTTCTTTACCTTTGGCATGTGGATCCGATATTGCTACGGATATGCTATATATCTGTATGATGCGCGGATGTATGACTATTCAAGATTTTTCTTACCTTTGGTGCGTCGATCCGATATTGGTATGAGAAAGATGAAAAGTAGAGGGAATATAAGAACTTTCAGAGGTAGTATTCTAGATTTCCCACTTCGGCGCGGCTGCTACGCCGCCTCCTTTTTGCAGAGATTTTGAAATGTGTGATCGTTCAAAAGATAGAGATAAGCAATGTGATGAGTATGAAGCCGCCTAACTCTGAATGGCAGTACTAGACACTGTCTAGTGTGATTTTCGGTACCCCAAATAGACAAATGAGAGATTTCTTGGCAAACTTCTCACATAAATGGCACTTTTCACACAAATGGCACTTTTCACAACAACTAGAAAGTATTGTAAAAGAAAATCTCCCCCCACTCAGCATGTTATCAATCTGTCTAATACTGCCCTTGCCTTTCTGATGCCTCCGGGACTGTGTCTTCGTTCCCCACTGATGATTCTGAGCTTCAAACCTTGCAAAATACACCAAAGAAGAATTTCTTCTAGCCGTTTTTGTCTCTCCAAGCTTTCACCTCCTATGAAGGACTTTCTCACTTCATTGCGGAGCCTGTGACAAGTTGTATCCACAATCAGGCACGCAGGACTATCGCTGCTCTGATACCATGTCAAGAATTAGATATGCAACATCAAGCATTCACCATAAGCAATCACCACAAGAACGCGGAAGAAGAACACGCACTATCACTCTATCACACTAACACATACAGAATGTTAAATGTACAACTAAACTCTGAACCCTGATAGAGAGAGAAAACCTACGAGTAGACTAATAGACTAGCCTGCGGCTAATGACAGCTGGTCACAACTGTCAACATCAATGTACATCGTAAATAGTAACAATAAAGTTTATCATTGATTTCTAACATTTAATAGTAAAGAATTAGACCTTGATAGGCCTACTAAAAAATATTATGATGTTGATATTAGTTCAGAAGCTAAAAAGCTTTTAGACGAAGAAACTAGAAAAGTTAAGAAAGTAACATTTTCAGATCCAGTTATAAGTAGCGAGATACCTAGAGATCTATCGCTACTTAGAACCCGTTCATATGATATAGTAGAAGACCTTGTCTCCAGAATGCCCAACATAACTTTTAAACAGTTATTAGAGGATAATCAGTATTATAAGAAAAAAATTAAGCAATTTTTGCAAAGGAAAAAGAAAAGAAAAGCGAAGTTACCATTAGTCAATGTAGGATTAGTTAACTACGGTGATAAAGGTCAACCAGAGATTCAAGTAGTAATCAATGGCTGCATCTTAGATAGTGTGCCCATAGATTCCGGATCTAGCATAAACATAATGACTGAAAAAACAGCGTACGAATTAGGCATTCACCATAGAATAGCACTGACATTAAGACATTTAACGTTAGCTAATGCAACTTGAAGATCACCAATAGGAGAATTGTCCCAAGTTACAATCTATATAGGAGATCATAAGTTCCTAATGGATTTTATTATATTAAGAACTACAAGAGGATCATCGTCTTTCATTAATTGAGATTGAATGAGTTCAGAATAAAAAAAACTTTTTTTTTTATCAATCTATTAAAATAAATAAATTAACGAGGGGACTATGTGCTTTTGTATGATAACAGACACATGTTGTTTCCTGGGAAATTACATACTAGATGGATGGGACCTTACAAAGTCATAGAAGTTTTTAATAATGGATCACTTCAGTTAGCCGATCTTGAAGGACATATACTTGATACTCGAGTAAATGGCTCAAGAGTGAAGCGCTACTATGACTAATTTTTTATGAACATAGTGAAGTTCATTTTTGCGAAATTTACGAAATTTCCGATACTATTCACATTTTATCCAGATTGAAAAACCCATCACCCTCGGTCCAATAATTTTCACCAAAGTTTGCGAAATTTGCGACACTTGTAGCTTTCCATTTTCGCCCATATGTTGTAGCAAAATTTAATACAGACATTGTAGATGCCTTGCGTTCTCCTACCACACTCATTAGGTGCAGTGGGGCATAAACCTCTCCTTGTTTCTCTTTTCTCATTGGACACATTAGGTATTGGGTGACACTGCCCATACTCACAATCACAATAAAGTGACACAAAATTATCTTGCGGCTTGTTAGGACACTCAGCAATTCTATGATTCTCTCCACACCCATAACATTTAATGGGAGCTTTGATTTTGATACCACGAAACTAGTTTGCGTAGATTGGTGTCAAATCATTGTTCACTCCATCTATGAAATGCACTAGGACAGAATCCGATGCTTCATCCTTGAGATAGTAGGGTTCTTTGGTCACTTCAACCATATTCAATTGTTGGGCATCTGGTTGCGAGTTTCTCACTACTATTTCTAAGGTTCTGGGGGGGAATGGATGGTAGAGCAAGTCTAGACGGCGGTTGGGGTAAGCACCTTGTCATTGTGCCAACAGGGCAAAATTTGGTGCTAGGCATGCAGCTTGGTTCAGTAGGTTGTATCGGTAGTCAGTAGTATCGTGGTTGCTCATATTGCAGATATGAAAATATTGTGCGGGCCGCTCTAACCTTTTTTCGCAACTTTGGGCACTCATTTCCTATGTGATTGCCTACGTAGTGTGGACACCAAGTGGAATCTCTTCTAGGATTGCAATCCTTTCAGCTTTTGGCCTATAGCTGTGGTAAGGTCAGTGGAGAGCTTTCTAAATTGCTCATTGCTCTGTGTGTGCAACTTCCCTATGGCGGATATGATCGTGTCTATGCTATTGGCCATAGAAGTGGAAGCATCATCCTGCAGCTTCTCCTTAGTTTGGCTCTTCGCTCTTTTCAACGTCTTCTCTCATGGTCTGAGTTATCAGAGTCTAAACTAGTGCTTTCACTATCGTCGACTCTCTTGATGGCATTTGCACAAGCGGCTTGAAAAGAGACAAACTTGTGCCTTCTCTTCAGCTTTTAACCTTGGGTAGTCCTGCCATGAACCATGTCAGGATGCTATGGTCTGGGACACCCTCAAGGTTGCAACCTCTGTGCAATCTCTTGATTCTTTCTATATAATCATGTAAGGACTCATTCTTCTTGTTTATGCGGATACATCCTAATTGCAGGAAGGGATTAGAAAGAAAGTGGGTCATTTGGAAATGTGTGATGAACTTGTCTTGTAAGATATTCCAATGTTCTTGTTCATTTTTCTCCAAGTTGAATTACCAATCCTTTACAATTCTGATTAGGCATAGAGTGAAGTATCTTAACAGCTCTTGCGCGGGCTATCGTCTCCATAGGCTTTACACACTTGGGTGTAAATCTGCAAGAATCGTCGTGGATCTCCCTTTCCATCAAATCTTGGAAGGTCAATTTTAGGAAAGTTCCTAATGACATGAGGTATGAATGGCCTAGGATTATCCATCGGTGGTGGATCTACATCAACATTTTTGGGATGTATTTCGGTTGGTACGTTAACAAATTTCTCAAGATCAGGAGGATCCATGGATGATAATCTCCTACCGTATATGAGATGCATACACTAAAATGGAGGGTGTGGCTATTTTTTGTTCTTTTTTGTTTTTCTTTTTCTCTCAGATATTTTTGTAGATATTTTCTATTATATGGTGATCAGATGATGGATTAAGATGTAGATTAAAACCGAAGTGAAATTAAAATCAGATCAGGATCAAACAAAGATTAGATGGAGGTGAAAAAAGTTGTTTTGAAACAAAACGTCAATCAGAAAAAGTCAGAAAAGGCGAATGGATTCTGATGGTTAGTCACTCAGATCTATTCCAATTTTTTTTTTTAATTTCTCTAATGGCAAATAATAGGTAATGGCGAGTAATAGTCAAGTAATAGCTAATTATTCGTCGAGCTGCCTATGGACTATGATTGATGATCAGAACACACTCTGGAATGGGCGAGTAAAGATGAGTTGTTGGTGAGTAATAAATCAAAATGTCATATCGTTACTCGTTGGTCTGGTATATGGTGGATCAAGTGCTGTACTTGCTACTGTATTGATGGCGAGTAATATTATTGGAAAAACTGTAAAAAATTAAAGTTGGCAAGTAATAAGAGAAAAATGAGAAATTTGAAAATGATGGACCATTTGAATTGGCAAGATATAGACGAGTAATATCTTATTATTTTCGAGCTACAGAATGCTAGATCTGAAGTCTCTGAGCATATTGTACTAACGGTGAGTAATAAGATGCACAAAAAATGAAAAAAATAAAGTCAGCGAGTAATAGTCTTAATTTTTGCCGAGTTGTCTGATGAGAGATCTGACTATGTAGAGAGCCCTGTAAAGAGAGCGAGTAAACAAATTGTGAAAATCAATCTTGAGATTTTGCAAGACGAGTAATAATCAGGGTAGGCGAGTAATAAACATTACTCTTCGAGATGACAGACAGTGCATCAATGTCTGTTCTCCTCTATAAAAAAGTAATGAGTAATTAAAATTATAGAAATAAAAAAAATCCACTAGATCGAGTAATAAACCTCTCAAAAAGGAAGAAAATCCACTCCTACAACCATTTAGCACCATCTCCCCCCGGCAACATCGGCGCCAAAAAAAATGTTGGACCATCTTCATGCCTCCCGAATCGGATGGATCTAGAGCAAAAAAGGAGTTTTGGATCTCCAACTGGGTGAGTAGTTGTGTTTAGTAACGAGTTTCTATCCAATGGGGAGAGGGTAAACAATGAAATGGGAATTGGGATCTAAGCCTACTAAGGTTTTCAAGCTTAGTGTGAGATCTAAAAGTGGAATGGCTTAGATCTTGGGGTGAGATTCCTCCTTCTATCTTCTTCTTTTTGGGTTTTCTTGATTGGTTTGGATCCTTTCTTGGATGTTGGTTTCTTTTGGATTTATCTAGGCATCCTTGTCACTAGATCTTCTCCTCAATAGAGGTGAACAATGAAGGAGATCCTACCTATGGATCTTAATGATCAATCCAAGATATATTTCTAGCACCTATTTTGCATGTGTGTGGATTTTATGGATTAGTTTTGAAACTAGTGGATGAATGCAAGTGCTAAGGATCATTTGTGATTGTGATAGCATGATTAACAAAAACAATACAAGCATTCATTATTCACAAAAATCACACACAAAGAAAAAAGGAGGGCTTTGCAAGCAAGCACGAGATAGGAAGGAGGAGATTCTCTCTCTCTCTCTCTCTCTCTCTCTCTCTCTCTCTCTCTCTCTCTCTCTCTCTCTCTCTCTCTCTCTCTCTCTCTCTCTCTCTCTCTCTCTCTCTCTCTCTCTCTCTCTCTCTCTCTCTCTCTCTCTCTCTCTCTCTCTCTCTCTCTCTCTCTCTCAACTCTATTCTTCTTAAATGAAAAGTGTTTACAAAATGGTGTCACATGCCTTTTATAGACATTCCTAGGGTTAGGGTTTTTGGTTCACCCAAAACCATGTGCCTTAAGAACTTGACTTTACAAAAACATTTAAACCAAATTACATTCTAGCTACTTGGGTCCCGTTTCACTTTGGGCCCATTTGAGAGTAGATCTACCACTAATTCTCATGCCATAGGCTTATGAGTACAATGCACCTTCTATGGGTGTCTGACATTATAGTTCCGAGCTTTGTTTCCACTTGTTGGCCGGTCTGCTACTTGTTGACTCCTTTGGTATTGGCGCTCCTAGTGTATTTAGGTTCTGGAGCTCCTTTGTTGATGACCTGTCGACACTCTCCATTGTAGTTGGCGGCTCGATTCCTCTTTCTGATAACCTTTATGCACTGGAATCGGTTAGAAGGACCTTTGCTAGAATCCTCTAACAATAGTGAAGCCTTCATGTTGTATATAAATGGTAATCTCACAAAAATTCTTAGGAATCCAAAATTTTAGAATAAGGTTCAAGAAATATGCTTGATTATAAAATGCAATAGCAATTTCAAGTGTTGAAATTCACTTTATGGGCCATAAAGGATATGTTTTGACAAGTTATTCCCATCATTCTTGCCAATATTCCTGAAAACATTGTTAGGGAGTTTTGCTAGAATGAGCTACATTTTATATTGAAATAATAGCGGCCAAATCAAATTCTTCTATAGATCTAGTTATGGTATAATAAGTGCATAGGGGAGTGAGATACAATATGTTATAGTGTCTGTGTTACAACCTTAGTGTTTAAAAACATTTTCAGTCACTCAATTATCACATCTACATGGTTTAAATTGTGGAGCCTCCATGCCTAATACTAACTAGAATCAACCTTGCATTGTCCACAAAATCATGTGGGACTTTGATTTTCAAGACATGTCTATTTCATTATGCATAATATATAAAAGTATATTGAAGCCTTGCTAATATGTCATTATGAAAAGACAATGACTTTAAATGGTTATAGCACTACACCTATTTAAAATCTCAAAAATGACACTAACTCATTTGGTTCAAATGGAATCAATGAGTTCAAGTCAAACACAAATGTGAACTTATTTATACACAAAGACAATAAGAAATCTAAATATTCTTTATTCACAAATGAAATTCTCACTTATGCCTAAGCAAGGCCTTGTAGTATAATTGACTTGAGCCATGATGTGATCCATAAGGAATTCTATTTAAATCTTCAAATGAAGTTTACTAAATTGAAAAACAAATCCAAAGCTCCTCCCTAATATAGAAAATGAGGTTGTGATAGATCCATACAACTACATCTCAATTTTTGATGGCTTATGTGAGGTACAATCCAATGAAAAATATGAAGTTTATCTAAAGAAGCACTTAGATTTATGATAAAGTCAACAAATCCATCCTTACATGCCATAGAATGTCACAATTCTTTTATAATCTCAAGGTTTTCACCTATCATGAGAAGCATGACACTACTATCAACAATTTGAACTATGAAGTTTCTCGTCCCATGCAATGTCCATAACATTCATTACCTATTAGCCTTTTGCTTGAATAAATAATCAAGATGTTTGACCAAACCTCTACTAAAATATACATCAATGTGCAAAGGTTCACATTTGACAATGCACGTGACTCCATTTAATGCTTGTGCTGGAATTTCTCAATCAAGAGAAGAAGAGTTGAGCATCTATCGTGATTTACAATATTCATTACTTTTGAGGCACACCTTGATTATCACGACATGCATGTGTAGCAGCATCCTAACATGCACGTAAATCGGCAATAGTGTTAAGCATGGACAATGTGATCATATTAATATATTCACAATCTGCACTGCTCACGTACATCGGCAAACGCATCCAAACTATTATAAACAAAAAATACATTCTAAATGACTATTCGCGCTGATTATAGTAGACAAAAGTTGGAGTAGTTTTGTGGTGGCACATCACTTTCAATGCGTCTTTCCCAACGTCCAAGATATACCCATCGAAGCATTGAACTGGTCTTCTATCTTGACTCCTTAAAAAATAACATTAGAAGACATTATAAAATTGCGAGTCCTGTATGGAAGAATATAAAATATGTCTGATAGTCTTCTCGGAAGACCCGATCCAAGGGAAGAATTTGTCTGCCATTACGACATTCGAAGGCCAGGCAGCTGTTCTTCCGAGCAAGGCTTCTGCCAACCATTCTCGTCCTGGATCTGGACCAACCGGATGCGTTCTACAACTACAGCTAGGTCATTGCTGGGCACCGACCCATATCTCGTCCTCCGCTCTCCTTTGTACAGAACATGCCCAGTTTAGACTCTATTGTTTTTCGTTGTCTTGAGAAGTACCCTTTCGAATTTCACCTTTCCTGCACGGGTGTCAATTCCAGCTGCTGATTCCCGTGGAAAAGGAGCGGTTCGTTGTTCCTTCATTCTATGAAGGTGGGCGAGGACGAGGGTGCTGTGGACAGTGGCATTTAAGGCCGTCGACTTCTATTGCTGTTGGTGGTGATCGAGCTAGAAGAATGAACCCAAGATGAATAAAAAAGAATGTTGATTGAGTACGAAATAACATTTGGTGACAGGGCCCATGCATGACTCGCGAGTCGCGACCCGTTGGACGTTAGAAAATAGGGGTGATGTGAGGTGACATCATATGTCATGTTCTTGGAGTGACGGCCCACCACATTCCCAAGGTACTATGCATGACAAATTTTCTTCATATTGTGGGCTGTGAGTGCCTCTGTACGGCACCCCAAGGAAATTGTGTCCCATGGTTTTTCTAGAGACTCCATGTTCATGTTCATGTGACATGAACCTAGCTAGACATTCATTACTTCTTTTAGGTTACTTGTTTTTTGGCCTAAGGCAAGACCATGCGGTCAACTTGGTCCAATAAGTTTGTGAAAACTATAGAGATAAAAGGAAGTGTGTGAAAGTTTGAAGACTTAGGGCCCCTATCCAAAGAATGAACCCTATTCCCACCCATTATTTGAATAATATTGTACCTATTCAAGGTAGTTTGTCCACACACACGATGTGGGGACTTTGACCCCACCTTGTCCATTGCATTGACGTGACATTAGGAGTCTTGGGAATCGAGGTTTTGGACCCTTGCCCTAGAGGTCATTCAAATCCTGGGCCCGCAATTTGATTGCAGCCCAAGTCAATAGGGACTGAAAAAATTTAGGGCCCATCCCCATGCAAGCCGGTGGATTTGGGCCTCATCTTGAGTCAATGGGGATAAACTCTTAACCAAGTTGGAATAGTTTTTAAAAATTTGACGTTCAAAGGAAATGCTTAAAGCACGAAGATTGGCTTTACCACAATATATGCACGTCCACTTTTGGTTCTTAATCATCATATACTTGACAAATTTTGACAAGGCAATAACTAGTTTATGTTAATATTAAAAGTAGATATATTGTGTCACTTGGTCTAAGGTCCATTCAACAAACTAGGGCTAGTTGTGCTAGTGATTATACATCGATGGGGCACACGTCTCGTTAGTGGCAACCTTGGTCATGCATGAGCTGCCATAAAAATAACTAGAGGTACAATGTTGGAGAATACAACTTGCTATGTTGGAGTTTTGGTTTTGGAGTGCTTAGTATGTTAATTTTTGTTTATGCTGATTTGAAATCTTGTGAGTTGTAAATTTTAACTTGGTATTAGAGCCTGACGGGGCTCAGGCATAGTATAGAGTGACCACTCAAGAGAACTTCAAAGCAACAATTTTTTAAAAGTTTGGAAATTGCGGCTATCAATAACCGATCATCAAACTTCGGAAACGCCAAATAGAATTGTCGAATTGTGGACTAGGATTCGGGAGTTTTCATAGCAGAGGAGGGCATCAACTCTCAATACAAAAGCATGAGCACTCTCTTCATTCTTTTTCAAATTTAACACTTTAGATGTAGACTTGGATTCATAAAGCTTCTTCAAAGCTTCTGTTGCGCCGACATCTCAAAGGGCACTGGGACTTGAGCGGTTTCCCCAATACGTGCTTAAGTCTAATATTCATCCATCATGCACTTATGTAAAAACTGACTTAAGAAACGTAACAAGCTTAATCATTCAGACTTTAAGAAAACTGGAATCCCAACCAACTCGAAAGCCAACTCAGAATCCGTCCCCAAAAGGTAACCAAAGGCAAAGACAAGCCACACATGAAACTCAAGGCATAGTGACCGTCGCCAAACTGACCAAATGGCATAGCGACGAGCCACACGTCGGTGAAGTGGACCCTTAGGCACCGGCAACGCAAAAAGATTGTAGTAAGGGTCCTTCCACTTAGACCAGTCCCGGAGGCGAAACCGAAATGGTAATCATCCCCAAGGATCAACTTTATTAAATTTGGAAGAGGTTACATTCATACATAGACTGACTAGTCTCGGGGCCACCACCACGTGCTGGGCATTGTGCCTGGCTCGTGCTAGTAGAGGGAGCTGAGACCTGGTGACTGGATTCCTGGCGCTGGTTGAGCTGCCCAAGTTTCTGTCTGCCGGACTCCCCTATAGTTCTGGTGTGATTCGGCGCGCACCCTCTATCCTGGAATATAATGCTTTCTGGTAAAGCACGCTTCTCTGGACTTAGTTTTTATTTTGCTGATTAAGCCTGACAAGCCTGGAAAAATCAGTCTGGCTCCCGAACATGGGTCCCGGGAGCGCCTGTCTCGGTGGCAGAATCAACTTGGCTCCTGACTAGGCCATGACTCGAGCTCCAGAGCTAGCTCATGACTTGTAACTACTTGGCTGGATCACCACAGGTCGGAGGCTCAGTCCTTGACTTCCTAACTCGCTCTGGGACCTTTAGGGAGTGTCAACCCTTAGAGTTTTACAGGGCACCTTGGTGCACCTGAGTCGGCTTTACAACATCCTCCCCTCGTTTGAAAAAGTTGATGTCCTCATCATGGCCAAACTAGACCTAGGACGCATGGCATCGGCTTAATTCACCGGCCGTAACAACTTTAATAAAGATACATTGGCAGTAGCACAAGAAAAGTGTAGGTCAAGTTCACTTACGTAAAACTTGTGTAAAGCTGCAAGTGATTTATTGACAAACTAAGAAAGGTACCTGGAAGTTCCTTGAACTTCAGAGTAGTCGTGAGTGTTCATACGGGAGACATGCCGCCAGGTAGTGCATTGTGTGCCATTCTGGGAAAACAGCTGTTGCATTGATTTTTCTGCAGGTAATCTTGCAGCACTTCAGGGGCTCCTGCTTTAAGTTTGTCTTCGTACTCCCAAGAAGCCTCAATGAGTGGAGCCCATTGCCACTTCACTAGATATTCCCGTTGAACGCCAGTTTGCTTTCTATGTGCTAATATTTGTTCTGGTACAAGTTGTCTCTTTGTATCCTCAAGTGTCGTTGGTGGGTGACGGAGTTCGTGTTTTGGATCAAATCGCTCATCCGGTTTGTATCGTTTGAGTAATGAGATGTGAAACACATTGTGTATATCCAAGCTGGATGGCAGCGCCAATCGATAAGCCACTGGGTTGATCTTCTTTGTGACACAATATGGCCCAGCATAAGGTCGAACGAACTTAGGAGATAAGCCTTTTGGCAACGCGATATTTTTAGTGTTCAGCCAAACTTGATCTCCTTCCTTAAGTTCCAGTTCTCGTCGATGTGGATTTACATCAGCTGCCATGCTACTTTGTGATTGCTCCAAAAATGCCTTCACCTCTGTAAGATTTGTGTGCCACTCATTGATGAATTCCTCCATAGTGGCTACCGAAGTTTCTTGCACGCCTGTAAGAAAAGAGCTTGGAATAATCGGTAACTGACCATTGCTTATCTCGAAGGGTGCTTTTCTAGTAGATCTGTTCAGTTGGTTGTTATGTGCGAACTCGAGGATATCCAAGTAGCTGACCCAATGGGATTGGTCCCAAGTGACATAATTTCGTAAATATTGTTCAATCTGTCGATTGACTCGCTCAGTCTGCCCATCTGTTTGAGGACGATAAGCAGTGCTGAAATTTAGTCCAGTTCCCACGAGGTAAAATAGACAAGTCCAAAACTTTCCTATGAACTTGGCGTCTCGATAAAAAATAATCGTTCTAGGCAGGCCATGGTATTTGAAAAATAACCTTGCCACTGCTTTGGCTGTCACTGAACTCTTAGTTGGTACAAGGTGAGCTTGTTTTGAAAAACAGTCAACCAAAACATAAATCGAGTCGAAACCCTAGCAACGTGGTAGTTGAACAATAAAATCCATGCTCACTAAGTCCCAAGGGTATGCTAAATAAAAGTAATCGCATAAAAGAATAGAGTTGAATTCAGTTGCATAAAAATAAAACCGCAATGATTCAGATACTTACAATTGAATTTTTTATGATTATTTGGATTGACGGATTGAATACAGAATGCATATAAACATGTTGAACTAACACCTCTGAAATGGATTGTCCACCTGGCGATGCTCTAAAGTCAAGAATCCTAGCTTTTCAGTAGGATCTGAAACATAACTTGGATTGTTTTCTCTTTCTAAACACTCCTTTTGATGATGGATGCATTAATATGTAACCACTCCGGGTTAGTAATTTAACTTGAAAAAGTTGATTCGGGACAACATTTACTCTATGGGCAGCACAAGCCAACCAATCATATGCGTAAGAGCTGCCCGGTGGCAATTTAAAAAATTCAAAAATTACAAGCCAATTTGCTAGTCCCGATGAGCTACGTTACGTAGATTTCATTTTTTGGTCTTTTGATTGGTCCAAGTGGATGCAAAAATCAGAGAAAAAAAATATAAGTATCTTTTGAAAAGGCGCTTTTGTACTCAGGAGCTTCTGTAATGTGTTTTGTTCTGTCTCTTTGTTATTAAATAGTATCGACTCAGAAAGAACGCGACTTTGACTGCAAGTAGACTGTATTTATTCACTACTAAATAATCAATGTTCCAAAAATCTAAGTCATAGATTAAATTGTCCTATATGACTAATAGCTTGTGTGGATTTGTCGTTTTAATTTTTGCATCTTATACGCTTCCGCAAAGCTAAATTTTTAATCAAGTTAATTCGTGCATGGCTATGGAATCGATTGTATCGATCCAGTGACTCCGAAGTTCTGATCAAGTAGGGCAGGCTTCAAACTATCAAAGTCAGTCTGAATGTGATAGACGTAGTTGCATGCACCGATGAGTTAGTGCCCGCTTTCGTTGTGTCGCGACAAATTCCAACATGGTATTAGAGCAGTTAATTCTACTCTTTGATGTTTTTGAAGCAGATTAAGAGTTTATATCATCAGATTAATTGTTCTGATAAAGAGTAGACACTCACTATAGTTGTTTCCAGACATATAGTCTACTATCTGCATACACTCATCCTCAATTTCCAGATGCATTCACAATCACAATCAGCTCTAATGGTAGAAAAACTCGATGGTGGCAATAGGTTCAGTGATTGAAGACTCTAACGTTGTAATGACCTTATTGTCCAGCTTGCCATCCTCATATGAAGACTGGGTGATGCTTATTTCCACACACTTAGATATTACATTGTCCAGAGTCATAATCATGCTGCTATAGGAGGAGACAAGAAAGAATGGAGGATCCTCATCCTCCATCAATGACTCACAAGTATTATTCTCGAAGAAGAATACAAGGAAGCAAGAGAAGAAGAGAGCTGTCTGACAAATCGACGATAATCAAAATCAGTCACAGAAGATCCAGAATCAGCAACCTGCTTAGAACAAGAAAAGGCTCTTCTGAAAATTCTACAAGAGGATGAACCACGAAATCTAGGAATGTTGGATCTTGAAGTTCAACAACAACAAGAAGAAACAACCGGATCCAGAAGCCCATGCAACAAACATGAGGTATAAGATCCAAGAAGACGACGATGAAGAGCAGGAGGCCTTCATGCTGAACCATCACTATGTTGAACAATTGGAGGAATGGTTCCTCAATTTTGGAGCAACGCAACACATGACATGTCATCAAGGATGGTTTGTCAACTATTCGGCCTACAGCACCAAGAAGTTTGTTCACCTTGGAGACAACAACTCACACAAAATCGAAGGTGAAGGTACTGTAAGACTGAATTTTTAGAATAGATTATCGAAGCTCATACCAAATGTCTTGTATGTCTCGAACCTGATGACAAATTTTTTGTCGGTCAGTCAAATTACAAATTTAGGACATAGGATAGAATTTCAAGTATATTCCTATCAATTTCTTGATAAAGACAAGAGAGTTCTTGCACTCGAAAAGATGCAAGGATATTACTATAGGCTTAGTCATTGTAACTCTACAATTGATTGTGCTTTAAGCAGTCCAACATCTATCAATAAAGAATTGATTTGGCATTATAGACTTGGCCACCTTAATCATGTATCGATAGGTAACATGTCTAGGCATTCTTCAGTTCTTGATTTAGACAAGGTTCAAGAAACATTGCACTACAATAGTATCACCATCAATATAATACCTCAAAAGGAAATTGGTATTTTATTATCGACCCTCCTGTCTGTTAAAGTTGTATCATAGGCAAATAGGCAAGAAGGCCATTTAAGTCAAATCAAGAATACATAACTAAATATTTGCTAGACATTGTACATACTAATATATGTGGTCCGATGCTTGATGCAAGATTATTTATTACATTCATAGATGATCATTCTAAAAAAACTGTTGTATATTTTCTAAGCACAAATCTGAAGCCTTCTAGTTCTTCAAGAAGTACAAAGAAAATGCTAAGTTGCAGACATGCAAGAAGATCAAAGATCTCATGAGCGACAACAACGGTGAATACATCTCAATTGAGTTTAAGGATTATTGCTCAGCCAATGACATTGAACAACAGTTTGTTGCTTTCTATTCTCCATACTCAAATGGACTGGTAGAAAGATATTGATTTTTCTACATTGGCAAGATTGGTAAATTGCTTGTTTTCCTAACAACAGATCAAAGGGATATTTTGGATCTTAATGATCTGAAATCTTTCACATGGTATCAAAGCTTGTGTTTTACGTTATGAAGGAGGGAATCATGTCTATCAATGATTTGGAGAAGATATCAATGCTAGAGCATGCCAGATTGGATTCTAAACCAAAATTGAGTTTCTTGAATATGTAGATTGCATATCAAGTCTTTAGCATTTGCATGTAGATTTTGAAATATTCAATTTTTTGTGATTTTGTCAAACTCTAATTTTGATTGGATCTCTAGATTGTGAGGTTTATTGAACTTCATTTGAGTGTGTTTCAATCTTAGAAATGGGAAAGAGTCATTAGATTGAGAATAAATTATAGGTTGATCAAGATTTCACTATTCTATGTGTTGAATTGCTTGGTATAAGTGCTAGAAGAGAATTGAGAAGTTTCATATCTTTGTGATTTCCTTTTGAGAACATTTGTTGTTGTTCAAAGGAGTGCTTTGTGCATTGAAAAAGGTTGAAAGAGGTCATTGCTACATGGCTACATATAATGGAGTCATGTTGGAAGCCAATGATAGGCTTACCTCAAGTAAATATTCATTGTGGAAAGTGAGGATGGAATCACTTCTTGAGATGAATGATGTTTTGGATATTGTTGTAGGTTTGGAAGAAAGGTCAACAACACAACAAAATCAAATGAGGTATGACAAGAGGGCCAAAAGGGCTCTACACATGATAAAGATGAATTTTACCAATGAGCTTCTCAAAGCTTTCTTTGATCTCTTGTGATACCTCAATTGATCTTGTGGTGCCAAAAGTCTCTCCTCCACACCTACAACAATATCCATCAAATCATTCATCTCATTTAAAGATTCTATCCTCACAAGTAGAATAATTTGTTGAGGTAAGCCTACCATTGCCTTCCAACATGAAGCCACTTGAGGTTGTCATGTTGCAATGATCTGAACTTATCTTTGAACCTGTTCCAATGCACTAAGCACTCCCTTGAAAATCAACAAATGAAACTCAAGAAAAAATCAGAAAGATATGGAAACAATCTAGCCTCTCCTTTTTCTCTTTATAGCAAATCCTAGCACATAGAATCTTGATTTTTTGATCACAATAGATCTAAATACAATATGATGAAATGTTGCCAACACCTAAGATTGATACACACTCTTGAAAAAGTTCATCAACTTAAAATCAAGAGATCCTATCAAATTTATGGTTTCACCAAAAATGCAAAAGATTGAATCAGGCAAAATCTATATGAAAAAGCTAGAATCTAGATATCTCTTCTAATAGAATGTACCATCCGCAATCATGAGAAATTTTTGTCTCCACGTTCTAGTAAGTGGTTTAAGAAATCAGCCATCTACAAGTATTTTTCCCTAAAATGACTTTAAGATCACAAATATCCAAATTCTATACTTGAAACTACAAGATTTGAGCTAGAAACACTCCAAATCCACATAGAATTCATGGCACCCTCAGATCCACCTCTAGATTTGGAAAATCCACCATTTTTGGCTTGCAACCTGCTCTGATGCCATGTGAAAAAATATAGATCTAAAACATTAGTGGATCAACAAGAACTTGGGCCAATTTGGTTGCACATCTAGAAATAGAGGATAGAAATCACTACTTTATGCATGCTAAAGCATAGAAATGCACAAAGATCTGAGCATAAGCACTTAGATATGTCTTATTACTATCCCTTTCTGTACAACATCATAAGATTAAGTACTTCACATGTGTGGATCCAAGATCTACCAAGAAATCAACATTCTACACATAGATAACCAAGAGATCAAGAGAGAAACACATGAGATGGACATAGAAACACAAGAGTTGAATTCTCCACAAAGAAAGAAAATATGATGATTATTTTTTCACGCAGGTACAACTATTTAAAACTTTAAAAATTTTATTTGGCCACTTGCCCCAAACTTGACCTAATTTGGAAACTTCTAGATACTTCATCAAAAACCTAGAAAATCTAGTCTAGATGCAATGTACCAAAATTAGCCAATGACCTCATCCACTTATCTACTTGTCAAAAATAGTAAATCCACTATTTAGGCCCTTATTGACAATATGAAAGTATCTCTAAGTTGAGATTTCAAGTTGGCCTCACATGCAAGAAAATAGCAACCATCCAATCTTAATTAATTTGTATGTCCCCTTTCACAATCGGAAATCTAGTCTAGAAACTGTACCCAAGCATATACGGACTATAATTTAGAGCATAATACCATCCACTAGATTAAGCAAACTCTCCATAAGTAAAAAAAGCTTACTTTATGAGAATGTTTGTGAGATACAAAAGTTTTCAAATTACTGGAGTAAAGAGATTTAGATTTTCAACATATTGATCTAAATTCCTAATTCATTTAATAGGTCAAGAATTACTCACCATATTTAAAAATCATCATATTTTCTTGTAATCCCTTGTTAATAATTAAGTATCTATTTATGATTTGTCAATTACAAATTATGATTCATCAATCATAATTCACTAGAATCCAAAACCATACTTAATCATTAAAGGATACTAGAGTATATGTCCAACATAACTCAGAAAATATAAGAATCACTCTAAACTCTTTTCCACTAAGAAAATACTGGATTTTAAGAATATTCTCCAAACTAGATTCTTACAAAAATGTGAGACATTAATTTCTATATGCCACAAGTAATTAAAGATAGAAAGTATACCAAAATGATACTGATAATAATCTTCAACTTCAAAAAACTTTAGATTACTATCTAGAATTGAATCTAGCATGCAAAGTTTCGTTGAATATAAACTCAATTGTCATTCTTGGAATCATTAAGATTTGCATTATCATTGAGCTCTCTGTGATAAAATAATTCATGAATTGAGTCTCTCTCTCGACTGATGAATACTCTATACCAAGAATACAGTATATCCTATGCACATAATTTTTTTTCTGATGAATCTAAAAACTCACAAATCATGTGTCTTACAAGCAATATAAATCAAAACAAATGATTTCTGTTGAATTCCCTTTACACTGATTGTTTTACCAATTAACTTCATGTAGGAGTAACCAAGCTACTCAAGTTAATTATCAATGATCTAAAAATCTCAAATTTCCATCACATTTAGATTCTTATCCAAATCATTTCTAAGTTAACATATAAATCTTCCACAAATTTTTTTGTTAACTCTACAAATATTTGTTCTAACAATACATGGTCATATGTCTATGTTCACCTACTAGTTTGAGTGCACTAAATAAACCCAGTAACTAGGAATACATAATAGATTCATACAAGATTAATCATACACATATGAGAATAATCTCACTATGACCCAGTACATAAACACATCATTATCTGACAGATTCCTCCAGAATCCACATATGTTACTCGCATATTTCATTGAGAATCTTGTAACTCAACTACCAAAAAACGATTTCTGAAATGAAGAACATATCCACTCTCATGAGTTTTTCAGCCCAACGTAAACGTAATTTTTTTTCACTCAATCAATAGCTGCATGCTAGATCATCACTTAAGGACTTAACCCTCAAGACAAATGCATGAGCACGTTCACCCTCTCTTTGTCTACTAGAAAATATTTGCCTCCTTAGGGTCAATACCCTAGATGTGGACTTTGATTCAAAGAGCTTCTTCAAGGCATTCCATGCCTCACTTGCACTTTGACTATTACCGACTTCCTTGAGAAGTTCATTGGTAACATTCATTTTAATGTTATGAAGAGCCCTTTTGGCCTTATTATCAAACCTTTGTTGCTCTTGAACTGTGGGTGGTCTCTCTTCAGTTCCTGCAACTATGTCCATGAGTTCATTCAACTCAAGTAAGGATTTCATCCTCACTTTCCAGGTAGAGTAGTTTGATGAACTCAACCTATCATTAGTTTCTAACATGATCCCACCATTGGAAGCCATGAATATAATGATTCTTCAACTTTTAGGCTCTGTCCTAATGCACCTAGCACTCACTTTCCTCTCAACAAATGATGGATAAGGAGATCTCAGAAGATCTAGGACCTTAAAACACTTCTATCTTGAACCTGGCTAGTTTCCAAGCATAGAAAGGAAGATTGAAACACATGCAAGACTTTGCACACACTAAGAATGGATTACAGACTCAAACCAACTTGAAAACACTCTTGCTTAAGCTCTCAAACTTTCCAGCAACTGACTAAATCAAGTTATGGTGTGAAGAGTTACTTGCATTCTAAGAAAATACACAAGACTAGGCTACCAAGAATACCTAGAATTGAACAAACTTGATCAACATATGATCAACACACTAAGATATTGATTCAACCTGTAAAACCACATGTAAACCACACTTCTAAAAGTTTATAAACTCCATCAAATGATAAATACAAGCTTTAGAGGTGAATGAAAGAGCACATTTAGTGAATCATAAGACTAGCTTCACTAGCTTGTCAAATCTTGGCGTTTAGATGTAGATCTAAGATCACTTCTCATGAGAATATTCCTCAACCTGTTAAGAACCTGAAAACACATTTGCATAATGGTTAAAACCTTCCAGCAAATGCTCCAATCAAATTACATAAGGAGAGCTACTTACATGCTCAGCAAAGTACACCAAAATTTATGCAAAAGATTGTTGACAATTTGTTCACCCAAAAGGGGATCTTTCATCTAAGTGGGAGCTTTGCTCAGCCTTTTGGAGAAATACAAAATCACTCAAAGAGTATTTTTCATCCACTTAAGGAGAAGGTTCATCCACTTAACGAGAATATTCATCCACAAAGGAGAGTGTTCATCCACATAAGTGGAGATTGTCAACAATACATTGTACAAAATATCGTTAGTATTGAATATGCACAAGCCTCACGTGTTATGATCTGATCCAAAATAGCTTCTTCTCAGCCTCAGATCTTCAATAGACCTGAAATATGCTTTTGATCCACAAGTTCAACTCACAAAACAAAGGTTAGTAAGATTTGATCAACAGTGCAATGCATAATCATGCTAGAACTTGATCAAACATCCAAATATCACCATAAATGAAAATATTACTTAAAATAATAGCCAACTAGCTCTGATACCATGTGAAAAAAGTGGATCTTGAATGGATCCAAACTTGCAAAATACTTGGCTAAGATCTTTGCACAACAAGCTATAAAAGCTAGAAATGGCAAAGCATCCTAATGCTACCTTTGATACACATGAACTTGACAAAGCATTCAAGAGACAAAAGAAACTAATAAAATGTACTGATGGCAGCCAAACACAACAACATATCAGCCCTACAATAGCACCCTACCACTTTTGGAAACCTCTTAAGATCATACACAAAAGCTTGAAGACAATACACAAAGCAATGCTCTCAATGGAGGAAGAAACTGTGACAATGATCTATTGATCTCTCTCAACAATACAATAAGTTTATCCAACCTGTTCTCCATGAATTTCAGCCTAATATAGGTGAGAGAGATGGCTCTCTCTCCTCTCTCTAGAACTTAGGACCCAAATTTAGGGCACCAGTAGCCTAAAATAGCCAATTTTGGCCTATATGTCCAAATAACATGATTTTGGTGTCATTTCGAAGGTCCTGTAGTTTGAGACTTCTTCAACATGAAATATATACTAAATTAAAAGTATCTAGGCCTCTTTCACACGGGGGTAATGTCCTGGGATTAAAGGAGGTGATCTAGTATATTGGGATTAAGCATAGGTATGGAAGAGTGTTAGAAAGATCATAGAAATATCTATAGGATCTCTTTAGGCTAGAAGTGTATTTGAGAATCCTAACCAAAGGACCACAAAGTATAGAGGAAGTGTATTGAACTATCTTTTCTCTATGACGGTCCGGACTTTTGGAAATGATGAATGAAAACCAATTTCGTCCTGCGGTAGGGGATGTCTGCCAAGTAATCCGAGAAGCAATTTTGCACTATTACTTCAACACCCCAACACTCTACCCCCATTTATGCTCTGGGAACCCGTTGTTTAGAACACAACACTCGGGGGGGTATAGCTATTTAGAAGCATACGAGTTCATAATTGACGGATTTTGGTATCTAATCTATGCCTTGTCCACAGACTATACATGAGTCATCCAACCAATCCTACCGTTTGAGCAAGTAGTACAGTCATCTGGATCAGTCAGTAGTACCAATAGACGATTAGAACAAGACCTAGGTCTAGAAGCAAGGAATGAGGGTATGGCCGAAGGCTCCTCTGCAGAATCCTACATAGAGGGGCGGATGGTCTAGAGAATAGATAAGGGAAAGTGGACTGAAGAGCACAGGAGGATTGAGACGGACCAGTCCTGTGTACACATAATATTCTAGAATACCGGTCACATGAGAGTGGAATGGAAGCCAAAGGAGGAAATCACTTTAGTTGGGTCGTATTCAGCTCAAAAAGATGTTCTCAGACACTTCAAAATAACAACAAATGTTATCATTAGTTGTCTTGAGAAGGCTGTCAATGACAAGAGAACTTTGCGTAAGCTGATCATTTCTTGCAGGGAAGATTGTGTAGGTTGATCAACTTTTGAATTGAAAGGTATCATCAAATGTGGATATTGGAGGTCCATGTATACATGTTATGTAGGACATGCATGATGAGTAGACGAGGAGAAGACCCACATGTCTGGAAGTCAATAGTTGCTAATGCATCTGTCCATCTCATGACATTCGTCTTTGAATGATAGTGACCTCCCTTGGTTGGCCTTGGGCTGTCAATCGTATGATCTGTCATGGATGATCCGTCATCAGCTTTGGGTGCAATAGGTTTCATCGCCCATGTGGTTGGATCTACCTTTACAGCCTGTTCTCTGTTCTCGAAGGTGAGTTTCCATGTACCCCAGTTGTGTACTACTTGCGCAGCCCTCAACCATGGTCTTCCCAGTAAAATACAGTATGCAGATGGAGATTCAGGTATATCCATGGCCACAAAAGTAATCACATACTGCATGCCTGCTATCTTTACGGGAATATCAGCAACTACACCTTTTGGTTTCACACAGGATTGATCTGCTAGCTTGATGGCGAATCTGGCTGGCTTCAATCCTTGAAATCCCCATTTTTCGTATAAAGTAGTGGAGATTAGATTGACACTTGATCCTCCATCTACCACTGTCGCCTCGTCCTCGTATCTCTTGTGTTTGATTGGCAAAGTGATGTTGTGTTCCTCACTTTCCCATGCTGCTCCGATGTGGAGGACGTTACTTGTTTCATCAAAGCCCGCACAATAGATGGGCTCAGGCGCTACTGGCTTCTCATCCACCTTGGCCCATTCAGCTAAAAAGCTTTTCACTTGTGGTGAAATCTGCAGTAGTTCCCTGAGGGGTAAACTAACGTGGCTTGACAACAAGAGTGTGAGCCTTTCAGTCTCTTCTCTCACATTTGGATATGGCACTGAAGTTGAGGGTTGGTCGTCAGTGACTGATGGTGGTGGTGAGGGAGCCACTTCCTTCCTCTTCTGTGCTCATGTAACAGCTAATACAGGAGCGTAGTCGTGTCATCCTTTCGATGGCATCCCTGTTGGAACTGTTGATTGTTGTATGGAAATGAAATTAAGAGGTGCACTGGTTCCAGATTTAAATGGACAATTCTTGAAACAATGTCCATAACCGCAATCCCGGCAGGAGGTTGTATATTGTCCTTTATAGGGACATTCTGCAATTCTGTGTCCCTCGCCGCACCCGTAGCAGCCATAATTTCTTCCACCTTGACGTTGAGTTTGAGCTGCATACGCCGAAACATATTCATTTATAACAGGATCCATAAATGGTTCATCTGGTCCGTACCACTGCTGCTGCTCAGGTTGAGGTGATATTAGCAATTCTTCTTCTGTTGCTGTCAGGTTTACATGGGCCACTTGTTGATTGGCTGGCCCTGGTGGAGCAGGTAAGGCCATGCATTGTGGTTGATTGGGTGTGCCGTACCTTGGTGCCTCATTAGGTGCCCCTTGATGATAAGGATACGAAGTCTGATAAGGACTTCTCTTCTGTTAAACAACCCTGGGATTAAATGAGCAAAATGTCGTATTGTGCGATGTTGCATTGCACAGATGGCAAAATCTATGTGTCAGTCTCATATTTTGCTTTAGGACTGGACACTCGTTCGTTGTATGGTTTTGCGTGCATACTGAACACCATACATTTTCTCGTCGAGGATACTACAGCTGGGTTGATTCCGGTTGATGTGGAGCTACTGCTACAGTTCCTTGTAAGGCATTCAGTTTCTAGTCGAACTGCGCCGTAAGTTGCTCCATCTGCTGTTTGTGTAATTTTGTCATTTGCTCCAACAACAGTTCTGTGGATAGAGCAGATGCGTTTGATGATGATGATGCGATCGAGGGAGTAGGAGTGTGGGTGGAAGGATATTTGTCATCAGATCCCTCATCCTCTTCCTTGATGGCATCTTCCATAGCTTCTTGCAGAGTAGCGTACTGCTCTCGTCTTTTCAGTTCACTTCTGATGCTTCATGGTAACCCGGCTAGGAACCACATGATCACCGCATGATCGGGAGTCAGGGCTACACTACACTCAGATCGTAGATGTTTGACCCGTTCAATATAGTCTCGGAACCTTTCTCGTTTTCCCATCTTGACTTTGCTTAGCAGGAGAAACGGGTCTTCCAAGAACTTTCTTGGTTTAAAGCGCGTAATGAGAGCCGCTTTAACCGCTTCCAAGGTGGATTTCTCTTCCTCTGACAGGTTGAAAAACCAATTCTGAGCCATTGCAATTAAGGACATAGGGAATAGCATCAGCTTCTCTACAGGTGTCCGTTCACCGTAGATTTCACAAGCTTGCTCGTAGATCTGGAGGAATCGGATGAGATCTAAGGATCCGTCGTATTTTGGTATCTCCATCTGTGGTGCTCTTCGAACTGCATGCATGGGTGCGATAGGTACTGGTTGGCCCATTGGATCCATTGGTGCTGGTTTTGGTTCTACCTCTTGTTGCACAGCTGCTAATCTGGGAAGAATGGGCCCATCAAAAATAATAAAAGTTAGGGGCGTCTAAGCCCAAACCCCAATGAGCACATTTGTAAAGTGTAAGTTATTGTAACTAGGGATAAAATAAACTTGGGCCTTGTAAATAAAATAATAGAAAAAGCCCAAAGTATAAGTTACAAATTTCTAAGGTTGAGTCGAAGTCAAAGTGGGGGTAGGTGAGATGTGCTACTTTGTGCGCCATAAGATTTTTGTGTTTTCTATGAAAGGCTTGGATTTCAATCCTTGCCACTCCCAAGTAGCCAATTAGTAGCAAAGGGGCAAAGGCCTCCCCAAGAATAAAAAAGCATTTCATGTACTCATTTTTCCATGCTTAATTGAGATGAGTAAACTCTACCATTTTGACTACTCAAACATTCTCATGTGCTTTTCTTTATAATTCTAATGTTGTGTATGCTTGCAATTTCTTATGTTTTTGCTATGTTCATTGTATATGAGTTTTTATTGGCTTTTCATTAGAATAGTAGCAAGAGCGTATGAGCTAACCTTTCTCTCCCTCTCTCTTTTATTCTCTTCTATCTCATACTTTTGTGGATTAGTAGGAGGATAGTGTTAGTGGAAAGGTAGTGGAAAAATTAGGGGACAACTAAGTTTACTACTAAATCCAAGTTAGAGCTCTATATCCTAGCATTCTAACCCATTTTGACAGGCAAAGGGGCTGCTCACCATCTAGATCTACACCCAATAGTGGCACCATTGTTGGAGATATAGGCTACTAACTCTTTTAGTTGTTTGATTGTTTTTAGAGCTATTTTTTCCATTTCTAGTGAGTTAGAGATGAATTTGGTAGTAGTTTAGTGTAATTTTTTGCTTTCTTTGTTGTTGATCTATTGCAAGCTAGCGGAGGAGGTGTTTGAATGTAGAGGAGGCCTAAACCAGCCTCCAGCACACAAAAAATCCAAAAAACTTAAAAATCTACATTTTTTGAAGGAAAAGTGGCCAAAAAACTGTTAGATTAGATTCAGAAAAAAAAACCACTGGAAACTAACCTTTGCCTAACTGACAGAAAACTGAGAACTGTTCCAGTCCTACATAGAAGGCGCCGAGAGTTACTTCTCACCCAGATCGCATGACATTGGAAAAAACCATAAAAATTCAAAAAACCCTTGTAAAACTAAAAACAATTTCTAAACTGCTCAAAAACCTTCGCTGCTCCTACAAAAACTAGCTCTCACTAAAACAAGCTTACAGACGAGTTTGCGAGAGTGCCCTTGTACTAATGTCCTAAGAAGATTCCTCAGCTCCAAAAAGTGCTATTCTTATCCAAAACCCTCGCAGACCCCAATTTTCCAAGTTTTTGTTGCAACTAACCTTCACCACTCTTGTTGAAGCTTCCTCACACTAAGTGTAGCTTACGGATGAGTCTGCGAGAGTTCTTATTGCTTCAATAAGCTGTACGAGAGTTCCAAAGTTTTCCAAGTAATTTTACTGAGGAAACTGAAGTTTTTGCCAAATCAATAAATCCTCGTAGAAGTAACCTTTGCAAGCTTGTCCATTGTGCTCAGAAAGTCCTTTTTCATATAAGGCCAAGCCGGCAAGAGTTCATAAGAAGTTTTGATAAATTTGTAAGAAAAACTTAAATTTTTGGCTATAACCTTTCACACACCTATAACTTTCACACTAGTGAGAATTAACCATCGCCAATCAAAACAAAGCCCAATCCAAGAGGGCAAGAGTTCATTCCCAGCCATCTACAAAAAATCGGGTCTTTTGACTACCAAATAGTACAAACAACCTTGCCAGTCGAACCTTCACAAGAATAACCCTCACAACCATCATCGGTAGCTAGATCTCATCAAATCCATCCGTAGAAAAAGTTTCATACTCACTACAGCTTTAAGTACTGATAAGTTTGAGTTTTTTTTAGAAAAAATCTCTTTGTAAGAAAAATAAAGTAGGGCTTAAGGGAGAGTGTTAGAATAAGTAAGCCCAAGTTTCTCTTACGATTCCATGCCTTTCCAATTTTAAAAGTGTTTTTGAGTTTTTACTATCTATGTAACAGTTTGCATGAGTGTCAGTTTAATGGCACATGTAGAGTAAAGTCGGGACACGCGTCCCGTAACAAGGACTGAACTGCCATGCCGCGGTACCCAAAAAATGAGATTGTGTATATGTACTCTTAAGTGTTTTTGTGAATATAGTTCAAAGTGTTTTCCCTTGGGTTGTGGAGTGATCTTTGGTTATTTGTATGATTGATTGCTTGCAAATTAGCTGACTATATTGCTAGTAAGATCCTTGACACCAATTTATGCAAAAAACTAATTTTCATCAAGAAACCATACTCAAACTTTTCAAGAATCAACTTGAAAAAGGTTAATGGTTTTAAAAAATTGCAGCCACATTCCATAAACGAACTTATAAACCAAAAAAGCAACAAGGGAATGTCTGCACCTAACAAAGGAATCGACGGCTCTCATGCCAAATGTTATGATCCCATATTCGATTGCTTTGAAGGTTGACACACACCCCATATAAGTGACGACACATTGTATCCACCCATCCGTAGGGTCACTGTCGACCCACCCCCATGCCCTACCCACACCATCACGCCCAATAAAGTCTCCGACAATAGTTGGTCTCCCATACCACCAGCCATCACCCTTGGCTCTCTCTAGCATACATCTTCTGGCTTGGAGATACATCCAGGATATTGCATGTTCTCTCCATCTACCAACTCCCGGGTATACTGAGTGAATGGTAAAGGGGAAGTCCCACCACTATATATGCATAACATAGTTGGTCTCATCAAGCACGGTCTCACCATGACCACTTAGGATGGTGACGCATGCACAAATATATGTCGATAACACCAGACCAATGTCCAAACCTGTGTCCTATGCCCCTTGCGAGGCTATCACTTAAGGGCATATCATTATCGTATATGACAAACTCCTAATACAAGTTAGATTTCACTAGTTGTCTATAGCTCGAGAGCTAGATCCAATCAATCTAGATTTGGTTGAATTGATTAATTTCAACATCTAATTCTTATTTTTCTTTTGTGATTCAGTCTCCACTAACAGACTGAATAGATTCTCATGGGGCAGTCGGTGTTGATGTATTGGCTGGCTGGTTTGAGACTCGATTTCCACTTTTTCTTCCTCTTCTATAAGCTCTTCCGCTTGCACAAGGTCCTATAGTTGTTGTGGGGGTCAGCACGTTGTGGGGATTGTATATATTTAATAATCATGAATGCGTCATTATCCAAGGGTTGTCAGACTCGACATCCACAATGGAGGGATAGGGATGGCAATAGCAATGTGAATAGATTGAGAGATGTGTTGTTCAAACGAAGGGAGAATGGGAGGCATGAGAAATCCCAAGGTTGTGTCAAAGATATTGGTAGAGGAGATTGGAGAAGCGTGAAGTGGATCAAGTTCATTAGAGCTAGGGTGCCTGGGGAGAGTTGGAAATCTTGAGGGTTGATGGATGGAGGAAGAATGGAGACGTTGTGAGGGGTGGTGATAGAGGGGGTGGTTGTAGAATCCATGGCTGTAAGAGGGACAAATGAATCAATGGTGATGGAAGGGGCGGTGGAAGAGGAAGGGATGGTGTATGCAGAGGCGGTGGCAATGAGATCGGTGATGGGGTGGGTGGCACGATGGCGGGTACTGCGAGCAGGAGATGAAAAATCGATAATGTCGCGCACGCGCTTTGATGAGCACGAAAATGTTGAACATAACTACACTTTGTATACAAAGTTGTTGACAAAAGCAATAAAGACCCATGCTCATTCCTATGTTGAGCATAGCAAGAAAACCTTTGTTATGCGCATAGCAAAAAAAAATTTCATGTTCATTCTATTGCTATGTTCAATATAGCAAAAGAGCTGACATGAAAGTTTTAAAAAACTTAAAAAAATTCAAAAAATTCAAAAATTCAAAAAATTCAAAAATTCAAAATTCAAAAATTCAAAAAATCAAAACATTAGAGTTACAATTATAAAATTACAAAAAAAATCATAAAATCATAAATATTATAAATATTAAAACAATAAAACATTAAGAAATCGTAAAAATCAAAAAATTTAAATAAAATCTTCTAGATTGTAAAACTTATAAAAGAGATTAAAATTTTTAAATTTTAAAAGTAAAAAAAATTAAAATTTTAAAAGTGAAAAAATTAAAAATTTAAAATTTAAATAAGTAAATTTTTTTAAATTAAATTAAAAAAATAAATACTTAGGAGTTTAAATATTCATATTAGATATTCAAATAAAAATTTTAAAAAATATAATTAAAAATTAAAACATAAGAACGATTTGATAATTCACAAATAATGTGGAGTGTATTACAAATCATGTTTTTGTAGATTGAAAAAAGGTTGTATGTGGACTCAAGAAAGAATAGGCAAATTGTAAAAGTTACAAAAATGTAGTGGTGTGGTAATTTGACTGAAATTCGAATATGAAGTCTTGTTGTACTTCTAGCTTTTAAAAATAATGAAAGACATCTATTTTGGATTGCCAAAGTGCTTGAGTTCATTCAAAATAGTAATCAAACAAAAGTATTACATGTCCATTTATAAATAAGCAGATATACACTATCAAGCATTCACCATAAACAATCACCATGAAGAAGAAGAAGAAGAACACACCATCACTCTATCACACTAACTGAAAGAGAGTACAATGAACCCTGAATATAGAGAAAGAAAACTAGTAGTTGACTATAGACTAGCCTATAGCTACTTACAACTGGCAACAGAAAAGCACGTAGTAAACAGTAACAAGTTTATCATTGATTTCTAACATTGTCAATGATAAAATTACATTCTTCTATTCCTAATAGAATATGAAACTTTTCAAATTTACATCTATCTAATAACTTAGTAAAAATATTTGTCACTTGATCTTACAAAAAACAAGATCAATGGCTCCATCAAGTATTTTCTCTCGAACAAAGTGATAATGTATTTCGATGTGCTTAGTTCGAGCATGTAAAACTGGATTTTTGACAAAGTGAATGCAGCTTTGGTTGTCGCAAGAGATAGTAGTCGCATCCACCTATAGTTGATCTAAATCAACAAGCAATCTTTGTAACCATATCGCTTCCTATGTAGCATTGTTGAGTGCATGATATTCAACTAATTTTCTTTTACAAGGCTACTTCAAGCAAAAATGCACAAAAAATGGAAAACAATTGTTCGAATCTCCACCAAATGAACTAGAAACAGTTCCAAATTGCTAGTAGCAGTATTGCTAAACTTCTAACAGCACAAAATGTTCCCCACAAGTTGATTGAGCAATTTTTTGATTGAAACTTCTTGAAAACTTGTACTTTTCCACAAAAACTGGGAAGTACTGTAAAAATCTCCCCACTCAACAGATTCTCAATCTATATGATGCTACCCTGGCCTTTCTGATGCCTCCGGGACTGTGTCTAAGTTCCCCACTGATGATTTTGAGCTCCAAAACCTGCAAAACGCACCAGGGAAGGATTTCTTCCAACTTTTGCCTTTCCAAGCTTTCACCTCCTGTGAAGGACTTTCTCACTTCATTGCGGAGCCTGTGACAAGCTGTATCCATTGATCAGACACGCAAGACTGTTGAGCTCTGATACCCTGTAAATAAGCAGATAAACACCATCAAGCATTCATCGCAAGAGATAGTAGTCGCATCCACCTATGGTTGATCTAAATCAACAAGCAATCTTTGTAACCATATCGCTTCCTATGTAGCATTGCTGAGTGCATGATATTCAACTAATTTTTTTTTACAAAGCTACTTCAAGCAAAAATGCACAAAAAATGAAAAACAATTGTTTGAATCTCCACCAAATAAACTAGGAACAGTTCCAAATTGCTAGTAGCAGTATTGCTAAACTTCTGACAGCACAAAATGTTCCCACAAGTTGATTGAGCAATTTTCTGATTGAAACTTCTTGAAAACTTGCACTTTTTCACAGAAACTGAGAAGTACTGTAAAAATTTCCCCACTCAACAGATTCTCAATCTCTCTGATGCTACCCTGGCCTTTCTGATGCCTCCGGGACTGTGTCTAAGTTCCCCACTGATGATTCTGAGCTCCAAAACCTGCAAAACGCACCAGGGAAGGATTTCTTCCAACTTTTGCCTTTCCAAGCTTTCACCTCCTGTGAAGGACTTTCTCACTTCATTGCGGAGCCTGTGACAAGCTGTATCCATTGATCAGACACGCAGGACTGTTGAGCTCTGATACCTTGTAAATAAGCAGATAAACACTATCAAGCATTCACCATAAGCAATTACCATGAAGAAGAAGAAGAAGAAGAACACACCATCACTCTATCACACTAACTGAAAGAGAACCCTGAATATAGAGAGAGAAAACTAGTAGTTGACTATAGACTAGCCTACTGCTACTTGTAGCTGGTAACAGTTGGCAATAGTAAAGTACGTAGTAAACAATAACAAGTTTATCATTGATTTCTAACATCATTCTGTGTCCATTCAAAACAGTAATCAAACAAAAGTATTACGTGTCCATTGGCTACGCTCCACTTAAACAAATGTTTTTTTTGGGAAGGTAGTAATTTGCATTGTTACAAGTAGATCCGAAGGGCAAGAGAAAGCGATTGCCAAAAAATCAACCAAGTGTCGATAATTTGAATTTAGAGGATGCAGATGTTTTGGCTTTTAATTTTGAGTTAACAATGATTAATCAATTATGAAAGTCAACTATAGCTATTTTGAAAGAACTACTTGGCTTGATACAACAACCATCATCATCAACTCGTGAACAATAGAACAAAGTTGACTTATAAGGTTTCTTGTCAACATTGGGCGTTGTTTTGAAGAAGATATGTCAGTCGACTCTAATGAAGAAGATGGGTCCTCCACTTTATCATTTGAAAATGAGTGTCCAAACTATGTCAAGTTCTAAATTAAGAGGCATTGGATTCTCAAAAATCACGTGTTGTCTTGAAATGTTTTTTCATTTTTTATTATGATGGTTTTATGAAGTTTGTAAAAAAAACTTATAAGAATCTATTTTTTGTATAAGGATCTATTAAAATTATGCATTTTATTGTACTTTTTTGGGTATAATTTTGGCATTAACTCAAAAAAAAACCATGATTTTGGGTGATACCTAATGTTCAAAATTGTAAATGCCAACACACGAAACAATGGAGACATTCAGGGTGTATTAAACTAAATGACAGATTTCAAAATTAAGATCCTCACCAGATAGAAAGGGTTGATGTTTCAAGCTGTGGATTGGGTAACATCCCAGAAAAAAGAAGCGCCATTTCAAAAGCCCACCATTCCAAACTGCATCACACTAACGAGCTAAGCCACATTTGGAAGCTGAATATGACAGGAGATTGTGATTTTAGGGCCAAAAGCAACTCAAAAGATTCCTTCCAAGTTCCAACTGAATATGACTCGAGTATGGATATATCAAATGCAAGACAGGAAAAATGACTGTACAGAACCACACAGTACTGCAACTGCAGCAATACTTTCTAAACCAAAAGCTCAGATTTCTTGGAGAGAAGACGAGAGTTGCTTAGTCAGCACTCTAATTTCAATTAGAGTACTGCAACTGCAGCAATACTTTCTAAACCAAAAGCTCAGATTTCTTGGAGAGAAGACGAGAGTTGCTTAGTCAGCACTCTAATTAAATTGCAGGGATCACTAGCATATTCTAAACTTACCAGACCATCATGGCTGAATGGATTGCAAGCTTCAAAAACCCTTTCAGATCATGAAATGCTTCCCTTGAAAACGATATCCAAGTTTTGCTGCAAGTCTTTGAGAACCTTATATACATCAATAATAGTGCCACATTTAACCAGCCTGACAAACTTGAAGCTAGAGCAGCTCCTATATTCCCAATGTCCAACTTGAAAACCAAAATGTAACACACCGGAATGTGAACAAGCAGAGTTATGAAGGAGCATAGGAGCATTGGCAATACAACAGCTTGCGCTTGCAGAAATTTCACAAACCCTAAACCCTAAAACAAACCAGGGATCAACCACCGTGCATATTCCCCTGCTTTTGCAGCAATAGCTGGATCTTGGTGTAACATCAGAAGTATTTTTCCCATGTAGAACCACATGAAACTGATTAGAATGGCTGCCAAGTTGAGAACTATAAGTGCTCGTTGCATGTATATTCCGAGTAGATGAAATTGCTTGCCCCCATAAGCTTGCCCACAAAGTGTCTCCAAAGCACTTCCCATCCCTAGCTATAGATAAGATCGACACAGTAATCAGGTGTGAATGAGAGTGTGGTCATTGAGAACTCCTTTTCTGGACAGATAAGTTACATATGCACTAACTCATTCTGAGCATAGGCTTAGACTCCGCCGTTATAGAATGTTGACTTTGATATAGACCGTTTTCCAAGTACTGTCAATGTTTGTAAATTCTGACAAAGCTTACTCGCAATGAAATTGTAAAACTAAGACTTTATAAACATACAGAATGGCTAGCAAGAGGACCACAATACAGGTGCCGGATTAAACACGAATACGCTATCTGACATGAAACCGTCAGCTTCTTTGATGTATGCAGGTTATAAAGAGCGAAAGTACGTTTTTGCAAAAATATGTACCATGCCATCTTTGAAAAACCGGAGGCTGGCAACTAGCAGCTAAGGGTTACTCATTCTGATCGCAGCATGAGTGCGACTTAACATGATTACCAAGCTTTCAACAATCAGCATAACTTTTGGTAGCGGGAGGCTATATAGGTCACTTCATAAGGCTATAGATCACATGCATACGTCTTGATATCTTTATTGGATTATGCCCTACCTCGTTTGGTCAATGCTCGTTGGCTGATCTCTCGCTTACACTCAAAACTCTCCTTCTAGAGATCTCGCTAACTGTACAGTGTAGATGTTCTATTAATGCAATATACATGGCAAGTTCACCCGAATCTTTCTCATCCAGCCCACGACTCCGTTTCGTTATAAGTGGCTCGAGCGTCTTCGTGTCTTCAGCTTCCATAATGCTTTGTGCTCAGGTGTGGGATCACCTCAGTGAGCATAATGTCCATCCAATTTTTTTTCTTAGGAATCTGTCATTCTCTCTTCTCTCTCCGGTGGAATTCAATTTCTCTTTCCTCTATCCGGTGGATTGCACGTTCTGCGGTGGAATGCACGTTCTCTCTCCTCTCTCCGGTGGAATGTGCATGTGCTATGTGGCAGCCCGCCATTGGCTGTTGTTGTAAAGCTACCTTTACAAGCTTTACTTCCGGCGCCATCGGCGCCAGCTATGTCCCCGGCGCCAGCAGCGCCCCTGCTGCTCCCGGCGCCACTGTGACCAGAATCCAGCCGGCGCCAAGTTCCTATGGCTGAAAATCTTTGATCGGTTCTAGCGAAGTCCAGAGAGCTCAGATCGATGTGCAATCACCTCACACGATCTAGGCATGATTAAAGGAAGCCTGGGGATCAATAAAATCTAGAGAGAGAAAATGACTTTCTAGAGGCTAAGAGCACAAGTGGAAGAGGACAAACAAGGAAACCTTGCAAAGGAGGATGAGGAGGATGAAGTAGATGAGAGATTGGTTGTCAGATTACTTGATCTATCAATCTACTTGAGATTAAGGTCAATCTAGATCAATTCTAGATATAAAATCCTAACAAGAACAATCATTAATTGAAGGTAGGTGTACTTTCTGGTTTCACACGTGTGAAACACTGTATGAGTACGGACTCCAACCTAAAAATCCTCCCAATATCGCTCTCAAGCACGCTCTCTCACCGTTCAAACTTCCGCCCTCTCACAATGCGCTCGAGTTTGATAACGCTGGTTGTGCAATATCGCTTTCGAACACGCATCTCTTTCTTAATATAATCTCTATAGATCTTGCGCTCGAAACCAATATTCAGTTCTGGTATCGATCTCTAGCGCTCTTTCATCGCAAATTTTTTTGTTTTCAACCACTTTTCTTTTATTCAAACTTTTTTTTGTCAAATTTTTTCTTCTGAGAATGATGGCCAGGACCAAATCCACTGCCCCTGCCATACCCACTGTATAGCCATCCCATTCCCATGTTCTCCCTGGTTCTAGCCGTAGGCGTGCCAGGAAGCAGGTTTGGCTGAGGGAGATTAGAAAACTCCAAAGATCAACGGAATTGTTGATCCCTAGAGCTCCTTTCGGTCGATCTGTACGGAATTTCACTTGGGCTAGATGTTCGTTTGTCGTGACAGCCATGCAGGCCTTACAGGGTGTTGCAAAAGATTTTCTGGTCTAGTTTTTTGAGGATACTTATTTTTTGACAGTGCATGGTAAGCATGTCACCATCATGCCAAAGGATTTCGTCATTCTCAAAAGACTTTGGGACAGATATTCTAGTCTGCATGTTGATAATGCCAGCACCTCCAGAGACCTGCCTCTGGATAGAACCGACTTGCCTAAGAGGAAACAACCTATCCCCAATAAGGCTGGATCTCAAAGGCTAGTTGTTTCTCTTCCTCCTAGATGTATCCCGACCAAGAGACCCCGTGTCTTCTTGAGATCTGAGTTAGATACTGGAGAATCTGACTCAGATCGAGAATCTTCACCTCTTCCTCCTCATATTATTCGTCTAGCTCCTCAGCAGGTTTCATCACCAAAAGTGTTGATTATCCAAGAGGAACTGGACAAAATAACAGAAAAATCTGTAAATATTGTTTCCACTTATGTTTCAGCCCCTGTAGATAATCTTTTTGTGAGAATTTCACGATCCAGCCCAAGATTATTTTGATTCTGACCATTATAATCAATACGAGGCCTACCTAGCTAATAAAATTGATCTTCTCGGCAACTTTTTGGATTTTTTTTCTTCCAGATACACGTACAAGCTTTAGATTAGGTCCCATATTTTGTGCCGAGCTGAAAGATAAAATCTCTGAAATTTCAGATGTAATAGTAGAAGTCGGAATTTCTTTTTTGCAGAATAGTATTAGTTTCGATTCCCATGGTACAGTTTTTGTTGTTAGTCTATTTTTCATGAGAGCAGTGAAGGCGAAAGAAGCCAATTTTGAGAAGACTGTTTATTTTATCGATGCAGTCCTTTGGCAAAATTCTATTTGATTCCATATGAAAATAAGTAAGGATTGTTGTTTTGTTTTTGTTGCTTTAATCTGGATTGTTGAATGTTTCATTGCTTTAATAAATAAGAAATTTTTTCATAAATATATATTTATCGATATTTGTATTTTGGCTATTGCAGTCGACATTGGAGCTTAAACATTCTTTTTGTAAAGATAAATGAGGGAGTATCAAATATTCTATGTGTAAAATTAAACTCAGCTGTAAATACACACAGAGAATTTGATTTTCTACTTCATGATGCCGTCGAAAAATACCGACAACGGCAACTTCCATTGGAGAGATAACCATTAGATCTCTCAAGGTATATTAAGTTTATCTATGATATGCATGTATCCTTTTTCAATTCAAATGTATCGTCATAGCATAAATAAAATTTCTATCATAATATTACTAATTTTCATTCTATATATGCAGTGTGTACAACAAAAAGATGCTTTTAGTTGTGCATGGTTCGTCCTATGTACAATACGAAGTTATTTTTTGAGTGCTACAATTTACAAGTGGATGTAGATATTGAAAAGGTAATATTCTGTTCATTTGTAGTTCTTTTCATTCTGATTCATATTTTTTTACTATCATTATTTGTAATTTGCTCATTCTCGTGTTTTGTGATGACAATTCTATTGCAGAATCTTTTTCATTTCGTGTTCGTCCTCTCTCTTCTGATTCACAAACAATTTTCTGTCTTTGAATTTTCTTTTCGTACGGAAGCTCTTACAGGTTCCGAGACACTCGACTACGCATCACAGAACATATTTTATTCTAGCAATCAAGAGACACAGCACAAGGCCAAGAGATACACAACATAGAGCGACTATATTGTCAGTTTGGTTTTAGAGCAAGATCGTCAGTGTCTCGCTCGTTGGCGGATTGACTCTCTACTCTTTTGCTGTGTTTTGTTCGTTGGCAAACTTTCATACACAGCTATGATATTTTTGCTTTCTTACTCTATTCACCACGTCTCTCTCTATTTCTTACAGATCTCTGTAAAATTCTCATCACTTTTTCTCTCTTTTTGGTTATGATCCTGAGAGGGTCGTTTATACCTCCACTGTGTGGAGTTTACAAGATAGCTAAACGTAGAATCACAAGACTAGTTAATGCTAATCAACTAGTTAGTTAGTCTCCGTTGTTGCTATTCATTTCAGCTGGGCATAAAGCCCGTTGATCTGCCAGCTGGCAGTGCGAAAGATTTCTCTTCGTGTGTTTTCGTTCTTTTCATTTTTTTTCGTAGTTTTTGTTTTGCGTCCATTTTGCGCTTTGCGATCCTGGAGGTGTGTTTACGATTCACGATTGATTCGCGAATCATTCGTCCTTTGAGTCAAAGACACGTTGACTGTCGCTAATTGTTCTTGTTTGACCTTCGTGTCTTGTTTGTGCTGCGACAAAGTTGCAGGAGTTCACCATTTCTGACACTCCCCTTTGAACATTGCACCTTTGTTCGTTCAATCCAATTGCCTCTCTTTGCTTGGTAAAGAGTGGCTTGTCGAGTGGTTTCATGAGGAGAACTGCAATCATACTTTTCGATTTTATGAACTAGACCTGGAGCTCTCCTTTTGAGATCAAATCTCAAATGTGATGGTACTTCAAAGGAATGTGCTTCGTCTTTGAATGGAAGACAGGATCTTGGGACAGATAGATGGCACTCTGGGAGTCCATCATCATTGTGCTTGGCCCTTCTTGTGGTATCTCGATGTCTCCAACATCATTTGCCACACTACCTCATTTGTCACTTTCGAGACTGCGACATACTCAGCTTCGCAAGAGGATTGAGCTACCAGGGTTTTCTTTTTGCATATCCAGCTGATTGCAGTTCCGCATGCTATTGTACATCCTCCAATAATGGACTTGTTGTCATCCTTGCAGCTCGCCCAGCTCGCATCACTGTAGTGATGCAGCTTGAATTCTTTCTCCTCGTTTCTAGCTCTGTAGGTTAATCCAATATTCTGGGTACCTTTCAGATACTGTAGGATTAATTGGCCATTTGGCAATTTGCTAGACCAAGATTGGAACAGAATTGGCTCAATGCGTGAATAGAGAAGGCCAGATCCAGTCTGGTACAAATTGTCAAGTATGTCAGACTCCCGATTAAGTTCTGGTAGGGTATACCTGCCATCTTCTGTTCTTCCTCTTATGTTTTTGGGCAATCCCGTTTCGTGAGCTTGGCTCCAACTATCATTGGTGTGGCTTTCTCTTTGTAGTCCATCATGTGGTACTGCTTTAGCACTTTTCTGGTGTATTCTGACTGACTCAAGTGCATTTTGCCATTTGTAAAATCTCTTCTGATCTCCAGCCCTGGGCATTTTATTGCTTCTCCAAGATCTGTGATTTCGTAGCTTTTAGAAATCTGACTCTTCGTGTCTTTGATCAGCATCAAGAAATTTTCTATCATCAGCGAATCATCCACGAAAATGGTTCGTATCACAAAATCCTTTCCTACTCTTTTGATGTAGACATTACAGTCTGGTGGGGTAGGCTTGAAATCTAGAGACTTCGAAAGACCATCACGCTTTTTGTACAAGGCCCGTGATGCATGTTTTAGACCGTAGATGTATCTCTGCAATCGACTGACATATTGTCTGTTGTCGGGGCCTTCATAGCCTTCAAGTTGCTTCATGAAGATTTTCTCCTCTAGATCTCCATGGAGAAAAGCTATTTTCATGTCAATCTGGTGAATTTTTAGATTGTACTATGTGGCGTATGCAAGGAGTAGCCTTATGCTTGTCATCTTCACCATGGGTGAACCATATCTCTGCATGTAGCCCTTTTCAACGGGCCTTGTCTTGTAGCGGCCAATAGTGCCATCTAATTTTAGCTTTTTCTTGTAAACCCACTTGCAGTTGACTATTTTTCTATAATCTGATAGTGGCTCTAATGTCCATGCCTCATTTTGCCTCATCAACTTGATCTCCTCTAACATTGTCTGCTTCCAGAATTCTCCCTCTGGACTCTGGATAGCTTCTTGGTATGTTGCTGGCTCTTCTATGAAGCTATAGTATTCGAACTTTGTGTCTTCGCTCCATTGAAGATTATCAGAATAGTGGTCTAGAGCTCTTCTTTGTCTTGTTGACCTTTGAGGTTCATTTCGTCGCTGCTCGAACATTTCTTGTTCGTGGGGTCGATCCTCTACTTCCTACTGCTCTGAAATTTGGGGCTCTACATTCTGATTTGATGTATGTCCTCGATCTCTCTCTTGAATAGGCAGAAGTGTGAAGATCTCGTGGCCTCTTTCGTCTTTCAGTCCAGGGAATGTGGACTTGTCGAACTTCACATCTCTGCTAGAAACGACCTTCTTCGTGGTTGGATCGTAGAGTCTGTACACATATGTTCCGTTCGAGTAGCCGACCATGATTGTTTGTTCGGATTTATTATCGAGCTTGCTTCTCTTTTCCTTTGGAATGTGCTTGTATGTTGCACATCCAAACACTCGTACGTATGACAGATCAGGCTTTCTGCCTGTCTATATTCTGTATGGTGTTTTGTTCTCCAACGCTGTTGTTGTAGATCTGTTTTGCAGGTGTACAGCTGCAGCTATTGCCTTGGCCCAGAATTGACCTGGCAATTGAGCCTGTGCCATCATGCATCTGGCTCCTTCGACTAGCGTTCTATTTTTTCTTTCTGCCACACCGTTGTATTTTGGGGTGTATGCAGGAGTGAACTGGTGTTCGGTCCCCTTTTCTTCGCATAATCTTGAGAATTCTGTGTTTTTGTATTCATTTCCATTGTTAGATCTAAGAATCTGTATCTTTTTTGAGGTGTGTCAAATGCCACGAACTTCTTGAAAGAATCAAATACTTCGGATTTCTTCTTCAAGTAGTAGATCGTGGTCATTCGGTTGTAATCATCTATGAACGTTAGAAAATATCTGGAACCTAAGAGCAAACTTGTTTTCATCAGTCCACACACATCATAGTGGATGAGCTCAAGAACTTCTTTGGCTCTTCTTCCCTCATGTGTGAATGGATTCCGATGTTGCTTGCCTTTCTAACAAGCTTCACAGAACTCAGCCTCTGGCCTTGAAATCTTGAGACCTGTGACAATGTCCCTTCTGCTCATGTTATACAGGTTCCGCATGTTCAGATGATACATTCTTCTATGCCAGAGCTGATCTTCATTTTTTTAAGCATTTAATATGCTTTCAGAGTTGTTGATTATTTTGGCCTGGTAGAGATTTCCATCTCTACATCCGACCGTCAACAACTTGTTTGTCGTCTTCTCGATCATATGGCAAGTGTTGTCGTCGAACAAAACTCGAATGTCTAGATCTACCATCTTGGAGATAGATAGCAGATCCTTTCTAAGTGAGGGCACATAGAGTTCTCCTGAGAGCTCTGCTTGGCCTGACAATGTTCGTAGCTGTAGAGAGCCTATGCCTTTGACATCATGTCTGCTTCCATCGCCTAGAATCACTGCTTTGTCATTTTCGAGTTTACGAAAGTTGATCAAGATCTTCTTGTTGCAAGTTATGTGAGATGTTGCTCCTAAATCGATTACTACATCGTAGTCGTATTCAAAGTATCTTGTCAAAGCTTCGTCGAGTATCGTGAAAGCTTCGTCACCTCTTTCATCATCCTTTTATGACTCTACAACGTTTTCCTTTTCAACTTTGTTTTTTCTTTTTGGATTGAATCTGTAGTCGTATACATAATGCTCTTTCTTCTTGCAGTGCATGCAAGGTATTGCTAGATTGAACCAGCATTCGTATGGCCTGGTTTGTGACAGTGATCGCAGGAAGAAGATTGTTGATTTGAGGACTTCGTCTTCTCGAATCTTGGCTTGTTTTTGTTCTTCTTCTTTCCTTTCATGAAGAGAGCCCTCTCTTGATTACTGCTTCCCTCTCCTTCGTCTCTCATCAATCTCTCATCAGCGACAAGACTGACTGCTTTGTCAAATGTCATATCTGGTAGACTCAGTATGAGCATTCTCAGCGGCTGATAGGACGTCGGTAGAGCTTTCATAAAGTACATCAGCTGTTGTGGTGTTGGGACCTGGTGCTCCTGTCCTAATGCAGCGAGTTGAGCGAAGATCGTTCTGATCTTCTCAACGTGTTGATCTAACTAGTTGCCATCCCACCGTATGGATTACAGCTGATTGTGAAGGTGCATGACTGAAGCTGCAGTCCTCACTTCATACTTCTACTTTAATCTTTCCCATGCTACATGGCTGCTTTCGCAGTCTTCAATCTGCATGAGTAGATCTTCATTTATGGGCAAAACGATGATCGCCATTGCGCGCTCATCCTTTTTGATCCATTCAGCTCTCCTCGGGTCTGCCTCTGGAGGCTGCACCTCTGAGAGCTTGGTCACCAACCAGATGCCTTTGCCCTTCAAGAGTGTTTTGATTTTGAATTTCTAGATTCTGCAATTTGCACCATCAACACTGATTGCTACTCTGGTTTGGATTGTCGTAGCCATATTGTGTTGTCTGGAAGAATCACTGTTGGGATATTAGTAGTGATAACCTGTAGGCTCTGATACCATGTCGCAGAAGTTTTTTCGTTTCGTGTTCGTTCTCTCTCTTCTGATTTGCGAACAATTTTCTGTCTTTGAATTTTTTTTTTTGTGTGGAAGCTCTTATAGGATCCGAGACACTCGACTATGAATCACAGAACATATTTTATTCTAGCAATCAAGAGACACAACACAAGGCCAAGAGATACACGAAATAGAACGACTATATTGTCAGTTTGGTTTTAGAGCAAGATCGTCAGTGTCTCGCTTGTTGGCGGATTGACTCTCTGCTCTTTCACTGTGTTTTGTTCGTTGGCAAACTTTCATGCACAATTATGATGTTTTTGCTTTCTTACTCTATTCACCACGTCTCTCTTTATTTCTTACAGATCTCTGTAAAATTCTCATCACTTTTTCTCTCTTTTTGGTTATGATCTAGAGAGGATCGTTTATACCTCCACTGTGTGGAGTTTACAAGATAGCATCTTTTTTAAAGGCCCTCATCGGGCTCTAAGTTTCTCTAATGTGTCATGACATTGGCAGAAGTAATCTAGATCATGGTTAATCTGCCACTCTTGTAATTCGAGATTAGTTGTAGATGTTTAATCTTTTTGATCTAGAAGTTACATGATGCGACACGAAAAGTTTGCGAACTATATACTTTCTATTTGATGCATAATACAATATACATAAGACAAAAATATACAAAATACATGTCCGCCTGTGAGCGAGACAATTTTGTAGAGGATCTGTATATCCAGAAGTCCGCTAGTAAGCGAGACATTATTCATGAGAGAACTATATTTCTCTCACACCAATGCGCTGTGTGGTCTACTGCACAGTGCTCGAAAAATCAAAAGATCAATAGATAATATTGTAGCTGTTATGCACTTATTAATCTGTATGATTGTATGATCTCAAATGTATTTTTGTCTGATATTATTCGTGTGTCCGATTAACTTGTTTATTCAATTCCGCACATTGGTCTAATTTGTTGAATACCATATTGATTTGTAAATGTAGATCAGCAGTGTCTGTCTACACTCTAAAGGATTGTAGAAATGATATAGCCGGTAGTGACCAGCAATCATATCTGAATTTCTGACGAATTGATTTTGTTTGCGCTTCGAGTTTCGTTGCGTTTTGCTTCGTTTCATCACTTGGCTATAAGCGTAAATCAATTTCAAAGCTCACTTAAGTTTTGTTTTGCTTCGTTTCGTTTTGTTTTTGTCTAGATTTTGTCTCATTTCATTTTGTTGCATTACAAAGCATGAATGATCCAACGCAAATTATTCTTGAACAAAAATAATTCAAGTTCGCGAAAGTTTTGTGAATCGTTTGAGAGACCTTCTATCAGTTTGTCACCAGAGTTCTAGCTGGAATTTGCATATTCAGGGTGCAGATTTGTCATCAGTGGTATCAAAGCCTACTTTGTCATAGTTTGACATAGCCGAAAAGCTATTAGATCAAAGGGGCTAAGCATTCAAACAAACAACCATTAACAAGTGAGAACACAAATTCAGGAGCAATGGCTTCAATCAGCAACATACAATCCAAGATCTATACAATTCTGGATTCATCAGGATCTAACTTCCTTGAAGGGAAAGTTAAGACCTCGTTGATACTAAAGGGTAAAGGATTATTCCCCTAGGTCGATGACACCAAGGAGATGCCTACAATGACAGACAAGGAGCTACGCAAATGGAGGGAGAATAATGACAAGGCAGCAGCCTTGTTATCGTCATCCATCGAGGATAGCCTCACACTTGACTTGGCTATACTCTCTAAGGCAAAAGAGATGTGGGATACACTACTCACAAGATTTCAAATATGGTGCTCCTTTTTTATGGAAATCTGAGACCTCCATGTCTCATAATGATCACAACACGTATGACAATTCAATATGCACTTCCTATGATTATCAAGATTACTTATGCTAGAAACATAAGTCCAAAAATCACCACAGCTTGGCATGATTTTTCCAATATTGAAATCAAAAGGTATTTCCATCTCAATAAGACTAACTACTTGCTTATGGATATAAGTGTCCACTTTGGCTGCTTCACTTATTTTCTTAAGAAGTTTACAACTTGCCTTTAAGATTGAAAACTTACAATTTTCATCTTTATGAATGAACACATCATTCATGATCTTATTGAAACCATAAGATTCTACATTATGAAGATATTTCCATTTCCTTGACTTCATAACTAATGTAAGCTCACAAGGAAAACATATTTTGCTATCTTTTAAGGCATCACACTCACCTAGCATTGCCTTAAGCCACCTTTGAGATACAAAAATCCCTTTAAAGCAAAATAGATCTTCATAAGTTGACATGAGAGCATAGATGAAACTATTTTCATTTTGTGATTGATGCTCTTTATTCTTGACTAATTTCTCTTGGATCATAACAATAAGTTTGAACTTATCTAAAGTTCCAAGCAAAATACTTTCCAAGGACATAAAATAAATCCAAGTTACTTTCATAAAAGTGACATCTATCTTTGCATCTTGAAACAAACAATGCACTTCCAAATGAAAAATTTCAAAAGATTTGACATGTGTTGTGATGGACTCTTGAAGACAAATCTTGCAAGTCCTTGTGAGACTCCAAGCCTCATTCACCTTTCCACAAAGGAAAAACCTTTCCTTGGACTTGTCCTTCTTGTATTTGCATTTTGAACTTGAAGCTCCCTCCTTCACCTTATCCCCCTTGCTTTGGTTCGCCTTGGATGGACTGGTCTTCTTTTTGTAGCATCTTGAGAAAAAATATCCTCCCTTGCCACAAAGGTTGCACTCAGGATCCTTTCTTTCCATCAACAAGATGCCACCTATTGATGCCATGTGAATAAAAACCTATGATATGATTCTACAAATGTAATTTGTGACTTTCAAGAGACTAGATTTGAACATCTTCAACAATCTAGAAGGATCTACAAAAGATCTAGCTCACAAACCTAAGAATCAATCTTCATAGTAATGACTAGTCACTTGGAAACTTTGCTTTGAGCACTAAGATAAAAGCACACAATCTTTGAATCAAATCACTAAAGAAATCAGATCCAATCTCCTATTGGAGTCATCAAATACCAATGACTCTTTCTTTTGAAAATTGAAATGGATATGAAAAGATTTGACACCTAGATTTTCCTTTTCACTTGACTAGTTCTCTCAACACTTGAGATTCTTGAACAAAAGATGGGTTTTGTTTCAAAAACATGAAAATCAAACTTAATCACTTCTTTTGGACTCACTCTTGACCCAAATAATCTCACTCTTGAGATTTAGAATGAATTTGATTTGATTTGAAAACAAAATACACCACCAATTTTTCACAAAGCTTAAAAAATTAGACAATTAGAGATTCACAAAGATCTCAATCATGCATGAATACTCAAATATGGACTCCTCCTCATTATAGACATCCAATGGGATCACAAATTGGCCCTCACACTCTCACAAATAAAGTTGAATAGAACTAATTTGAGTTTCATACATACTATGTCAATTTTTGCTCAACAAATTGAATTCAATCACTCCTATTAGATTCCACCAATTACTCTACCTTTTGAGAATTGGAATGAAATTCAAAATCAAAAGTTGTGATTTTTTTCATTAAGATATTGTGCTTCAAAGAGCTAATGCCACTTAGAAAGATTTAATCACTTAGGAGAAGAAAAACTCTCCACCAATAACAACACAAAATGAGCTTCTAGATCTTGCCATCTACAAAGGAACTCTTAGAAAATTGGATCTCTCTCTACACATTTGTCATAGACACCTTAATGACTCTTTTCAAACCTTACAATCACTCAAAAAAATTGAGTAGGGTTGAACAATGTGACTTGGATCTCAATCTCTTTTCTAGAACTCTCAATTTAAGCTATGTCAAATTCCACAAAAGATTTGCATAGATGCTCTATATGCACTAGAAACTCTCAAAGGTTTCACTTGGGGGACAGATCCAAGGATGTTTTCAAGCAAATTGATGTTTCTAAACCTTACCCTATCACTCTTGAACAAATCTAGAGTGATGGTACAATGGATTTCAACCTCTCACCTTGCATATCACACCTTAATCTATGATTTTTGGCAAAATCACTCTCAACTTCAACATGCACTCAAAAAAAAAATCAGAGATGATTAATAAATGCACCTGATTCAAGCTTCAATTTTAATTTTTTGGCTGATCTAATCCAAGAACTAATCAAGGGATTAGATTTATTATAGAAAATGCTTGATATTGCACCAAAAATCAATCAAATTGGGTATGTGAGTCAAATTCTACAAATTCTTGAAATTTCTTAGTCAAAACCGGATCTGTACGGCCTCACACGTGTAAAAAGGGTTCCTACAGCCCACAACAAGATCTGGACGATAGCTATCAAATCCAACTCGCTACACAAAATTTGACTAGTTTCCAAAAAATTGCTAATTTTGGCATTGATTTGGATTAACCCTATCAATTTCAACAAAACCTTTGGTACTTGGCTCTGATACCATGTGGAAAAAGTACAAAGAGGACCAATAGTGAATCCTAATCTGATCCTCAAGAGGGATTGGTTGTCAGATTACTTGATCTATCAATCTACTTGAGATTGAAATCAATCTAGATCAATTCTAGACACAAAATCCTAACAAGAACAATCATTAATTGAAGGTAGGTGTACTTTCTAGTTTCACACATGTGAAACATTGTCTGAGTACGGACTCCAATCTGAAAATCAAGTACACATTGATAGAACCTCAAAACAATCAAAACAAATGTACACAAATGGAGAGAATCACTCAAAATTGCTTCCAAAACAAAAATTGGTGTCTCACAATGATTATGGCCAAATGTGGCTCTATATATACAATAAGTGGGAGCTCGTGGTACTGATCATCCCTCTAATCCCACATGTGTGAAGGTTCTTTGTCATATGATAATTTATCATGCAAAACTGACACTTGGACAAAACCTTCTATTTTGAGCACTTTTGGTCCATTTTCCTTCTATATGGAGATCTACTTGGAAATCTTCTAGAAGTCAAAATTCGTCTACTTCAGCTTATTCCACACGTGTGATCTGTCCTCTACACGTGGGATATGACACCTAACCAAAAGATGTGGCTCATGCAATCAATAGATTGATGCTATGTGTCATATGTCTAGAAAACTAGTTTTTGGTCATTTAGCCACTAGAACTTGAATTAAATCATATGTACAACATATATGATTATGGTACATGACGAGTACACTATTTTCACACGTGGGAACAGGCTCCACACATGTGTGTTTATCTATATACAAGATTTTTGGCCTCTACCAAGTTTATTTTTGTATTTTTCACAATATCTACTTACCAGATCATAATCATCGTAATCAATGACATTGGCTCTGCTGATGTCATGTCCTCCAATGGTCTCTATATTTTCGGAGGGGATATATCTAGTCCTAGGGCGATATCTTTTTTGAAATTCCAAAAATTCCTCCTCTGTAGGCAAAGTCTTTTCATAGGCTTTAGATTTTTCAATCATGGCCTCCAAGGCCTCATTGCCAGATTTCCAATTGCCATCTTTATCATAATCTATCTCACTTTCAAGGTCATCATATAAGTAATAAAAAATGTCAGAAAATTTTGATAAATTTTGAGCAAAAATTGAGAGGATTTCATCCTGTCTCAGATTCAATACATCTTCTATATCATTAAATAAAATATAACATTCATTATTTATAAAATATAAAGGAACATCAAGTAGAGTTAATTGATTAACAGAAGATGCATATGGAAGAGAATCAGAGAGGATTATAGAATGAGAGAGATTTTTTGATAATCTGAAGCCATAGAAGCTTTAGCTTCAACCCCTATATCAGTTTCTGCATCATTTACATCAACTGGAACAGGTGTAGATGCTTCGATCAATGGAACAGTTGAAGATTCAACAGACTCATCATATGGAATTTCAGTAGATATGTCGAACACAAAAGTCATTCCTTTGATTAGAAGGCTACATATTCTTTTGTGGATATCAAAGTATATATTTCTTTTGAAATGGTCATGCAGGTTAGAGTACTTTTTATTGTGTTTATGCTTAGAGGATGGTTGGGAATGTACAAGGTCCTGAAAATGAACGAAACAAAAATTATCTATATCCATGATAGGAGTACTAATAATCTGAAAAAAATTATCAAGATAAGAAATTAAATTATAACGATTCTCATAAACTAGCTTATCGATATTGAAGGGAGGAAAAAAAATACTAGCAAAATACTCTAATTTGTCAGATAGAATGTCACTGACATTCAAAAAATCCATAAGTTTGTCATCTGAGGCCATGGAGGAACTAGCCATATTGAATGTGATATCGGTTCAACGTGCGCGCGCTGATCCAATGTGGTGAGGCCGAGAATGAAATTTTTCAAAAAGAACTGGTCGGTAGTGGCTGATATCGATTCAACACGCCGAAATGAATACGAGCATGCACAGCAAAGGTTGGCGCGCGTCGATTTGATATCGGGTTAATGAAGAAAAACAAGAAGACTAGAGAGTTCAGAATAAAAGATTACGGAATCAAAATAAGACAAGTGGTGCACATATTTATAGCCAATTCCTGTTGATCACAGCCATACATCTATCAAATAACGAATTGTGATTTACAGCCTATATTTATCCACCAATCAGAATGAGACTAATTTGTACCTAAGCTGAAATACATTGACTAGTCTAGTACTAGATTCAACTAATCATCATTAGCCCTGACCCTAGAATCTGTACCTGCGTCGAGATGCATTAAATAGAAAATCACTAGCCTCCTAGAATAATAATTACAAAAATTATAAACAATTGATTAATGGATATCATTGAAAAACGTGAACGAGGAGAATTATTACAATCTCTTGTCCTATTTAAGCACCGTAAAGACAAAAATTTCTTTTTTGAGATAATGTTCATTCAGAACATTTTCATAAGTCTTTCATTATGCGTTCCAGTAATATTTTTCTACATATGGGATATCGGATCAGCGTGCCTAGCAGACGATGTATCAGCTGCATTTGGACCTTGCGCGTCGAATCGCTATTCCAAGAAAAAAATATTGTCGAAATTTTTGAAACTATTGGACCCTATATGCATGATTAAAGCTTGATTCAGAAGACTCTTCATAATGGCCAAAGTTATGCAGAATCTATCGAATCAAGTTCTGATCATTCTTATTGCATCCAATATCGGATGAGCGTGTGAGAATACATACTATGGTTGTCAAATGCTTTATATGCGCGTTGATTAGCTATCGGGTGAAAATATGGCTTTTGGTATTCTCAAAAATTATAATTATTGGATATAAAAGGGTCTTATATTTAAAGCTTAACGTTGTCAAATTTAGCATTAAATGGTAGAAGTGTGATATTATACTTTTGTAGCATGAATTGTAGATGTGACCATACTTTATTTGAGATTAAATCTGATGGATATTTAGATTGATATGATTGACAAGCCTCTGAGTAATCATCATCGTAATATGAGCCACCACGTTTGCAAACCACTACGTTTGCAATCATTTCTGATTTTCTCTATATATACTGATCGACGACGTTGAAATTTATTTGCTTATGGTTAATTGCATCCATGCGATATCGATTCTGCGCGCTCAAAACCAACTTCCTTCAATCCATTACTACTTGCACGCGTCCATCCGCTACCAGCTTACGTAATTGTTGAGCTTCGGTATCGCTTTGACGTGTCCGACCTGAGGTCTGATCCTGTAATCAATATTATCGCGCGTTGATTCGCTACTACACATTGATGGCGCGGACCAAGCAGACAGCACGTGGGCATTCAGGTGGAATACCAATTTCAGGTGCGGGTCAAGGAAATTCACAACCGCCACCTCGTCCACCACCACATCCTCCTAGGCCAAGGGGCAGAAGAAAAGACCCTCCATGGCTCAAGGATATTCGGAAGCTTTAGAAGACAAATAATCTTCTGATTCTGAAATCTCACATACAGAGGTCCATCAAGCAGGTGACAAGAAGTCTATCTGCAGATGTGAGATGGATGGTAACGACAATTGAGGTGCTGCACACAACATATGAGGATTTCTAGGTGAAATTTTTTTCTGATACTATTGTTGCAGCTGTCCATGCCAAGAGGGTGACCATCATGCCCAAGGATCTCAACATAGTGTTCAAGCTTCGGGACACATATGACAAGTTTGCTAAATACTTTAGACCTGCTCCTTCCTCTCCTCCAAAACAAGATTCAAAGAGGAGAAAATGCAAGCAATCTCAACCAACCCGGCTTGTTATTCGTATACAGAACATGAGTGTTTCAAAGAAGAGGAGGTCTCTTGAGCCTCCATCTAAAGCGAGGGATTTTGCCAAGCCAACTCCTCTGAATACTATTTTTTCTTCTATTCATTCCCCTCCTAATTCTCCTGCTAATTCTCCTTCTTCTCCTCCTAAGTCTTCTTCTTCTCCTTCCACTCCATCTTTAACTTCTCCTGCTAAATCTTCCTCTCCTAATAAATCTCCGCCTCCTAATTCTCCTCCTTCTCCTAAACCCATAAATATAAGTTCTCCTCCTCTTGTTATTGGAAGCGATTTAAACGATTTTGTTAGTGTAAAGGTAGAATCAATTTTGAATAACAATTCTTTATGTGGCTTATATGTGTTACTTCCGGCACCCCCTGCACTTGCCTTTGTAAATAGTCCTCAATATGTACAGTATGACCAATTGTTAAATACATATCTTAAAGGTTTACGTCCTCGATACAGTTTTAGGATGCCGAAAACCAATGTTGGTCTCCCCCTTTCTAGTTTAGATATCGCTGAATTAGAAAGTAGGGATAAAATGCTAGGAGACAATGTAGGAGGTGGGGCCATTCAGTACTGGATGGAGTTCTTCCAGACCCCATTGTTTATAGATGTTGCATTGTTTCTCCTTCAATTCATGGCAACATTTGATTTTGCTGATTTCAAAAGTCTGCACGATGATATGCTCCAATACATTAAACTGGGAACTCCAATTCTCGTGCTGCCATACATAACAAAGTAAGTGACTATTTTTCAGATTTTATTTTATTGAATTTGTCATATAAATTTTGATTTCACATTGATTCTCATAAATTTCTTGTTTTCTGATTTCAGTGATCATTGGAGCTTATATGTATTGTCCTTGTACGTCAATGATGAGAGTGTGTGTAATCCAGTTTGTTTGAAGATGAACTCTATTACACACACACACAAAATTGCCAGGACCCATATACAGAAAATACTGGAACTATTTCCAGTACCAAATGCAAAAGCATACTCGAAGCTGAAAATGGTTGATGCAGAGGTATAAATTTTTCAATATCGGTTCGACGTGCCCTTGTAGTTATAGATCGGTTTATTTTCCCAACGTGCGCGCTGATCCGATATTCAATCAAATTTTTTTGATATCGGATCGAGAGGCGCTTGTTTCCATTGTAGATTTTATTCTTACATCTTGCGCGTTGATCCGATATCTCATAATGTTCAAATTTGGATTCTGCAGTCCTCCCAACAGATTGATTCTGTCAGCTGTGGCTGGTATACTATATGCAATGTCAAACACTTTTTTAATTGGCTTGCATTACAAGATGGACTTCCAAATCTGGAAGAGATAATATTCGATTAATTACTTTTAATTGTGTTTTTATTTTTTTCATATACAAACTCCTATTAACTGATCTTTGATTAATTACATTTAACTGTGTTTATATTTTTTTTTTCAGTTTAAATGCCTGAAAGTCTCCCTAATGGAGATAATGCACTTCAAGCAGGAGACCATAAAGATTGTGATCGAAAATTCATATCCAATTGCAGTGGCCGAGTGTTCTCCACCCAAGCTACTTCCAACTGGAGAAATGGATTTAGAGATCATAGATAGTTGGTTCTGTTTAAATATTCGTCTCACTTTATATGGATGAGACACATGTACAAAATTTTTTAATAGAAATATACTTACAGTTTTTCTATGGTTGTTCTTACATGTTTTTTTTTCTCTTATCAATTTAGATTATGATTCATTCATCTTCAATTTCTACTGTTTTTTGACATGTTTGTGTTTCATAGCCTTGGATTGCCTTGCCTTTACCATGGTCTTTTTTTGGATAAGTTCAGAATGATGATTTGATTGAACGTTTGCCACAACCAATCCAAACATGCGACATTAGTTCACTTAGATTTGTCGTAGCAAAGCTTTGATCAGATCATCATCTGAACATATCCAAAGACAAGGACAATACAGACCAAGGCAATGAAGACAAAAAATAGAACCGATATATATGAGACTTCAACAAGGGCAAGCGTTCAACTGGAGTTCAAGTGACTGAAGATCTCCCCAATTGAGATAGTGCATTTCCTGCAGGAGACAATGAATCTTGCTATCAAAAACTCATATTATCCAGTTGCAATTACATTGTGTTTTGCACCATGAAAATGGAGATCATAGAACTGAATGAGCCTCATAGAAAAAGTGGTTCATATATATTCTTAAATGATGTATACAAAAAATTGTATTACATAATACAAAATTCCATAGTTCATAATCTATGGATCTTCAATTTCGATGGATGTTCCAATGTCTTTACATTTTATATTCTCTTCCTGCCTTACTCTTACCTGCACAAGAGAAATTGTTTAGTTATATATTTTATGAAACTGATTCACTTAGAAATAGAAAAAAAGAAATATTTTTATATGGCATAACATAGATTGATACCATTCAATTGAAATTGATAGTACTGAGGTAGATCGAATTGCAACATGTCTAGTTCTGATTGAATGTGATTGAGACACCAATCTTCCTCGACTTCAACCATTGCGAGAATGTTGTCATTTGTCATTTCTTTTCACTGTTATCTGAAGTTGCTCTTGAGGGTTTATACCAAAATAAAAAAAAGTGGCTTTCAAACATCTTTGCATTTAATCCATCTTCTATAATACAACAACAAAGTGAGCATTTGTTTTTTGATGTGATATCTAAATGTCATGGATGAGTAACATACTCTGCACTCAACTTGCTGATTTTGTTTTGTATCCCAACCATCATCCAACAACTCGGCGATTATATCAGCACTCAAGTCCTTACAAATAAACATTGTTTTTGTTTTCCGAACAAGCATTTGGAAAAAAAATCAACAAAAATTGTAAAAGGTAGATACCAACTTAATCTATTATTCTTTGATCCAGTACTGCATTTTAATATACTCTGAATATCAATATATAGCCTAGATCGAAGACTTTTTGAAATTGCTGCATCAGGAGAAATCTATTCCTCACTCGAAAAATCTGGTAGAGGATATGGCTCTAATCTACCAACTAAACCATTTTTATTAGGAAAATATGTGTGATCATAACAAGAAACTCCTGACTCTAAAAGTGATTTTGGAGAACGACCTTTATATTGTAAAATACCGATATCCGAATGTATGACATCGATTATTCCTGCAATCGATTGAACTGATTGCCATTCAAATAAATTTGATGGATACAAATCTGCAAAACCAACAAAAACATCTCAAGAAAAATATAGTTTAAAGACAATGATAAATATAAAAAAATTAAATATGAAAACTTACAATTGCATTTTCTTCTATTATTTGGATTCAGATCATGAATGTTGAGCTCGTTGTGAAGATAAGCATGCTGAACTAAAACTTCTGTGATAGATTGACCGGCAGGTGATACTTTAAAATCCATTATCTTGCCTTTCCAAGAGTTTCTATATGTGTTATCCGATCTTTTTATTTTTCAGAATGAGCCTTTTGCAGAGGGATGCATCAAGATCCATTGATATTTTTGATATATTCTTGGTATCCATTGATCTTCTGCATTTTTTTCATTGCAAATATTGATTGCATCAATGGTTCCTCTTAGTCTCCGTTTATGTGTAGCCATTATTCAAAACTACGAGTACGCAAGCTGAGATCGGAGAGAATGTAGAGATTGCGATGTAAACTTAAGAATGACAAGAAAATGAGAGATAGAATGAAAAAAATGAGAGGTATACCTATGAATGAAAAGAAGTTCCTTAACTACAAGGATTAGTTAACCACAGTTTATAGATATTGACATCAAATCAACCTCGAGTGAACAATGACGGGCAACATTAGAGTATTCGGACAGTCAATGTGGTCCAATCACAATTGTTTGTTCTACTTGGCGGGATATTTGAAAATCACAAACATTTGGTCGGGAAAGTTAAATACAATTCTCGTCCGTCAACCACTATAACGAACAACTGGACACCATTCATTGGGACACATAAGCGTTGAAAGCGTGCGAAGTCAAAAACAACATCTTGACAAAGGGCCCATTTTGAGTTCTAATATCTCCCAATGAGTTCCTAGAACTAGACATGTGGGAACTAGCCCCACTATCTATCCACCAAACTTCTTCATTCTTAAAAGAGAAAGATGAAAAAGTAGACATCATTAATGAATCCTCTCTTTCACTCTCTACACCCTCACACTCATCCTCATTAGTAAGGTTAGCTTGCTTAGATTGGTTCTTCTTCTTGAAACAGTTTGATGCATAATGTCCTTTTTTTCCACAGAAAAAACACTTGATCTTTGACAGCTTCTTCTTGCCACTGGATGTTGCACCTTGTGAGGACTGATCCTCACCACTTTCTTTGGCTTTGTCCTTTTTGAAGTGTTCTTGTCCTTTGCCTTTGCCTCTTGACTTGTCTATGATGAAGAGTGCTTTGTCATCTCCACCATCTTTCAATGAAAGTCTGTTGATCCTCAGCATCTTGTTCTCTTGCCTGCTTTCTTCAGCAATGAGAACACCTTGCAGTGTCTCCAAGGATGGAAGATCCTCTCTGACAGCATAAGTCTGCACAATATTGTCATACTCATCTCTAAGTCCATTTAGGACTACTTGAACAAGTTCAATGTTCTTAAGAGCATCACTAATACTAGCTAACTCTTGATGACGATCCTTAACTCTCATGACATATGATGAAGCACTCTCATCTACTCTTTGATAACTTAGAAATATTTGGTTTCTAAGAGTAAGCAATCTAGAAGTATTTTTGATTTTAGAGATTGTTTTTAGAGTATCCCAAGCTTCCTTGACAGTGGTGCATGTACTGATCTCTTTTAACACTTCATTGGTAACATTCATTTTTATAAAATGAAGGGCAATTCTGGTTCTTTTGTGGAATGTTGCAGCTTCATTAGGTGCAGCAGGTTCTTCTTCAGCTCCACTCACAATATCCATTACATCTTGTAGAATCAACAATGATTCCATTTTGATTTTTCACATTGCATAGTTGGAAGATGTTAATCTCTCACTGTGCTCTAAGAAATGTAAACCAAATGAAGACATCTTCTTGGTGAGAAATTCTAGTAATGATAAAAAAAAATAGAGTTGAAAGGATGTGGTTTGTTATCTCAATCTAGGATCTAACACAGATGTTGATCCACCCTATGAAATCTAGCAACAGATGTGAGAAAAAATTCTCAATACAGAAAATCAATCTATCTTGAATTTGGATCTTGCTTCAGTCACAAAAGAAGAAGCACATGCAAGCAAGAAGTCTATCTCTCCCATGAGTTTCAATGTACTGAAAAACTCTCTAGGAACTTACTTTCAACTCAAACACAGTAATATGTGTGAAATGAAAAGTCTAAGACCTCAAAACACTCACTTCTATCCAATCCTACTTGATTGACAATGAAAATTGATGAAATTGGTGAAAAAGACATATGTGTGCTCACTTTGGCATATCCCACGAGTTGAGTACCCTCTCAAACTCTTTGATTGCCTAAAACTCTTCTAAAAATGAATGAAATCGATTTAGAAACAAGAGCAACACATTCTACTCTCCAATACCTATCCAACAAGCTATAGAACATCAAATCTGGATCATTCCTTGAGAAGTAGCACTCATTAATGAGGGCTAATTTCACACGTGTGAGCTCTCTATCCATACATAGCTCTACTGGATCAGATCAACCTTGATTTGATCCACTTATGATCCACAGATTGCTTGTTTCTCAGCGAGCTTGAATCCTTCTCCAAAATCCGAGTTCCTGCAAGCAAAAACATTGATGATCTGATGTATACACCCTCACCTCTTCAAAGTATGAAGCTCTGATACCATGTGAAGTTTTTAGCATGTGTGAAATTCACCACACACCCTACAAGATCTTATTGAGGTGTTGTGATTGCACAAGATTGATCAAAGAACAGTATGCTTGAAAATTCTAAGACAAGAGCACAATGACATACATCTGATGTAAAAATCTAACTCTTCACGATGAGAAATGAATGTCAGAAATAATTCTAAGTGTTTAGTATGGGAAAAAGAGGCTGCTCTTAGGTAGAGAGAGAAAATCATACATAGAAAACTCGGGTAGAGAGAGAATGAGTCCAAAACACCAAAATCTCAATATTCACAATATGGCAACACATGCCCAGCTTTCCCTACATGAGAGAGACTCGAATTCCTATAGTGGAGTTGCATGGAAAGTCCACTTAACTGAACTAATTCACCTATCAGAGATCCACATTTGTAACTACATGCATGTATGGTGCATGTACTGCATGTCAACTCATAAAATTGCCTAGACATGTGTAGATCATAGAAACTACTTTGCATGTTGCATGCACTGATTGCATGTGGCTTGCATGCATACAGTAAGACTTTGCATGCTATCAAAACATCTGCATGTTATTACAATTGAACCTATCTAACTCAAATCCGAGCTACACTAGAAGGATTTATGCTCAATTCACACTCCTTATATGTACAACATGAAATCTAGTGGAAATTTTCATGGACATGACCCCAAACTCGAGATAGGAAGATAATATTTTAATAATCTTCACAAATCTATGGTCAAAGAAGGAAAAGTTGTTCGTCTACCAAAAAAGGAAAAGCTTGTGTGCTGGCAAAGTCACATAGAAGGCCTTTTCCTAGATCAAGTATCAAGACAAAGCAACCATTTGAACTTGTACAATCTGATGTTCATTTCTCATCAACTAAGAGCAAATGAGGAGCCAACTGCTTTGTCTCTTTTGTAGATGATTATACAAGATATTCTTGGATCTATATGATATCTTCAAAAGCCATGGTCTATGATGTTTTTCTTACTTTCAAAGCTTATGTAGAGAAGCAGTTTCCTTTCAAGTTAAAAGCTTTAAGAAGTGATAGTGGAGGAGAATCCACTTCCAATAAGTTTCAAGACTTTTGTGAGAGAGAGGGTATTCAAGGAGAGTTTTTCTGTTCATATACTCCTCATCCAAATGGAGTTGCTGAGAGAAAAATAGAACTTTGTGTGAATGTGCAAAAGCCATTAGGCTAGAAGCTTCTCTACCTAAAGAATTTTGGGGAGAGGCAGTTGCATGTGCAAATTATCTTTGTAATAGGCTTCCAAATCTTGCAATAGGAGGAAAGACACCATTTGAGATGTTGTATAAGAAAAAGCCTAAGGTAAATCATTTAGGATTTTTGGCTGTGTATGCTTTGTGCATGTGCCTCTAGAAACTAGGAAGAAGGAAGATCCTAGTGCATTAAAAGGAATTTTTGTAGGATATGCATCCACTAAAAAAGCATACAAGATTTATTTGCCCTCTACTGACAAAAATGTTGTTAGTAGAGATGTGAACTTCCATGAAGATCAGAAGTTTAACTTGGATGATGCACAGATCAAGAGACTCATGCAAGATCTACAATCATCAATCTTGATGTTGTTCAAGAAGAGGTGAGGCTGATTCTTGAGGAAGAGCAAATTCAAGCTACCACACCCAGAAGATCTACTTGAGCAAGATCTGAGCCAAGGAGGCTCACATATGATGAAGAAGAAAGGCAAGTGGAAGGTGAAACTTCCTATCATGCACTTTTTATATCAGTTGAAGAGCCTAAGGATGTCCAAGAAGCTTTTCAATCCAAGGAGTGGGTTGAAGCAATGACCCAAGAATTTGAAGCCTTGATGTCAAATAACACATGGGAGATTGTGGAGCCACCAAACAACATGCATGTGATTGAATGTAAGTGGGTATTCAGAATCAAGTATAACCATGATGGATCTATCAATAAGTATAAAGCAAGACTTTATGCCAAAGGCTACTCACAGATCAAAGGTCTTGACTATGAAGACACCAAGACACTTGGTGGATAAATAGTGGGGCAAGCTCTCACATGTCTCACCAAAAAGACTACCTTTCTAATCTACTTTCTTACAATAGTTCCAAGAGATTTATTTTCACTGCAAGTTATCAAGAATGTGAGATTGTAGGTGTTGGATCCATTCCTTTATGTCTAGGATCATCTAAAAAAGTAGATCTAGACAATGTTCTTTATGTACCTTCAATTACAAAGAACTTGTTGAGTGTAGGACAAGTTATGGATAGTGGATTAGATGTACATTTCAAGCATGGAGCATGTTCTATCTTGAAAGATGAAAAATGTATTGCTAGTGGTTTCAAGCAAGGGAGGTTATTCAAATTGCATGCTAATGTGATGGTTGGAAGTGTGAACATGACAAGGGAGAGCTCACTCAAGTGGAATTATGGCACAAAAGGTTAGGCCATCCTAACTACAAAGCTATGGAGACCATAATGACAAAAGAGAGAGTTTTGTGAAACTAATGGCATAAAGAGAGAGTTTCATTGTACATATACTCCACAACAAAATGGAGTAGCTAAGAGAAAGAATAGGACACTATGTGAGTGTGCTAAAGCTATGAGATTAGATGCATCTCTTCCTATTTCATTTTGGGGAAAAGCTATTTTATGTGCAAACTTTCTTTGTAATAGAATGACTAATAGTGCCATCAAAGGACTTACACCTTATGAAGTATTGTTTGGCAAAAAGCCAAATCTTAGTGATTTGAAAGTTTTTGGATGTAATTGTTATGTACATATTCCTTTAGAAACAAGGAAAAAAGGAAGATGCCACTTCTTTCAAAGGCATCTTTGTTGGTTATAGTGAAAATAAGAAAGCTTATAGGATATATGATCCTATTACAAAAAAACTTGTTGCTAGTAGAGATGTACTTTTTGATGAATCTCTCCAAGCCAAAGGAAAGGTGACTTCCAACAACACTCAACTTGTCAAAGAGCATGATATGGCCGAGGAGGAGCTTCATGAAGATGAAGACCAAGTGGAACCTACTCCAAGTCCAAGGGTGCCAAGAAGATCAACAAGGACAAGGATTGAGCCATCGAGGCTCACTTATAGTAACAAAGGGGAGCAAAGGGAAGATTCTCAACTACTCACTCTTATACTTTCTTGTCTACTATGCTTGAAGGACCAACTAGTTTTGAGGAGCAAATAAGTCTCAATATTGGAGGAAAGCTATGCAAGTAGAGTTTGATGCATTAATGGAAAGTCAAACTTGGCAACTTGTTGATTTACCTTATGAAAAGAAGCCTCTTACTTGTAAATGGATATATAGATTGAAATATAATCAAGATGGTTCCATTCATAAGTACAAAGCTAGACTTGTAGCAAAAGGTTTTTTGCAAGTCAAAGGCATAGATTATGATGAAACCTTTGCACCTATTGCAAAGCTTGTGACCATTAGATTAATCATATGTCTTGCAACTTCTTTCAAATGGGAGCTCTTCCAACTTGATGGGACAAATGCTTTCGTGAATGGATTCTTCAAAGAGGAAATCTACATGTGCCAACCTGAGGGCTTCATCAAAGATGGAGAAGAAGACAAGGTGTGTCTCTTGAAGAAGAGTCTTTATGGACTCAAACAAGCACCAAGAGCATGGTACTCTAGGTTGCATTCTTATCTTATTTCCATTGGATTTGTTGTAAGTTCTTATGAACCATCATTGTACTACAAATGTAATGATGGAAAGATCATTATCTTAGTTTTATATGTTGACATTATACTCATAGGAAATGATCTAGATGGCATCAAGAATGTCAAAGTTTCCTTGTCTAGTGAATTTAAGATGGTAGATCTAGGATTTCTTAAAGTTATACTTGGAATAGAAGTCACTAGAAGTAATGATTTTACCTTCATATGTCAATCTAAGTATGCTAGATCAATCTTAGCAAGATTTGGCATGCAAAAAGGGTGTTAAGGTATATCTCGGCTACAAAAGACTAATTTATGAAAGGACTAATAATTGTTTGAGAGCATATTCGGACTCAAGTTTTGTAGGTGACAAGATGGATAGAAGATCCGTAAGTGCATTTGCTACATTCTTGTGTGGAGGAGTTACATCATGGCTCTCCAAAATGCAAGATACCATCTCTCTTTCATCAACAGAATCCGAATATAAAGCTATGACAACAACAACAAAGGAGGTTCTTTGGATTAAAAGGATTTTGGAGGAGCTACATGTGATCAAGGATGAAGACATTCCATGAATATATTGTGATAATCAAGCAGATCAGCAACTTGCAAACAATCTAGTCTTCTATGCTCGAACAAAGCACATCGAGATTGCACATCATTTCGTGAGGGAGAAAGTGCAAGCAAAGGAGATCAAGCTTATTCATGTTTCATCATCAGATTGCATTGCTGATATACTCACCAAGGCATTGCCTAAAGATCCATTTATAAAATTAAGATCGGCTCTTGGAGTTATAGATAGATCTATGCTAGATTTACCAAGCTAGATTGTTGAGGAGGAGTGTGAAAAATGCAAAAATAAGCTTGGTAGAGGCCAAAAATCTTGTATATAGATAGACACACATGTGTGGAGCCTGTCCCCACGTGTGAAACTAGTGTAATTTTCATGTACCATAATCATATATGTTGTACATATGTTTTAAGTCAAGTTATAGTGGCTAAAATGGCCAAAAACTAGTTTTCTAGAGATATGACACATGGCACCAATCTAATGATTGCATGAGCCAAATGTTTTGAATAGGTGTCACATCCCATGTGTAGAGGACAGATCACACATGTAAAAATAGCTGAAGTAGGCGAGTTTTTGCTTTTAGAAGATTTTCATGAAGATCTCCATATAGCAGGAAAATAGACCAAAGATGCCCAAAATGGAAAGTTTTGATCCAAGTGTCAATTTGCATCATGGTGACAAGGCATCCTCAAACGTGTGAGACCTGATGCATGATTAGTACCTCGAGCCCCAAAAGTGTATATATAGAGGCTTATTTGGCCATAATCAATGTGAGACACCAATCTTGGTTTTGGAAGCAATTTTGAGTGATTCTCTCCATTTGTCTACATTTTTTTTTATTGTTTTGAGGTGCTATCAATGTGTACTTAATTTTCAGGTTGGAGTCCGTACTCAGACAGGGTTTCACACGTGGGAAACCAGGAAGTACACCTACCTTCAATTAATGATTGTTCTTGTTAGGATTTTGTGTCTAGAATTGATCTAGATTGATCTCAATCTCAAGTAGATTGATAGATCAAGTAATATGACAGCCAATCCCTCTTGAGGATCAAATTAGGATCCACTCTTGGTCCTTTTTGTACTTTTTGCACATCTATCTCTTGTAATGCCACTGAGAATGTTTTTGTTGCAGCACTTCTTGCAATCTCCAACACATCTCCACACAAAGTAAACAACTAAAACGAAAGAAGTCAAGCGTGAGTAACAAGCTTGAGTAAGCATGACATTCTAGACCAAAAACACGGCTATTGAAACTACAATGTTGTACGAAAAAACAAGGTATCGAATTCTAGGTGTCAAATTTTGTGGGTAACATATTTTGGGAATCGATTTTTTTGGAAATCGATTTTTTGGAATCAAAAATTTTGGGAGTCGAAATTTTTGGGTTTCAAAACAATCTAGGAAAGCGAGTTTAAAGTTGTACTGCCGTTTAAAATAGTTTTTAAAGAATGTCTATTGAAGCTCAGTAAATTTATTTAAAATCAAAAAATTTGGGTGTCAAAAATTTTGGAATCGAATTTTTTTGAATGCGAAATTTTTGGGTATCAAATGTTTTTGGAATTGAATAATTTGTTCTGGAAAGTTTATGAGAGAGCAATAAATTAGTTATGGTCTCAATTCAATATTGACAAATTCCAATATCGATTTTTTGATCCAAAGATCAAAATCCATAATTATATTTTTTTGATATCCAAAGTTTTTCAATACTTAGAATTTTCGGAATTTTCGCTACCCAGTTTTCGATATCCAGGTCCTCGAAATTTTTGTTACCCATAGTTTTTTGAATTTTTGACACTCGTATATTCAAATGATCGTCCAGCTTCAATCGCCGTGATTGAAGCTGGACAATAGTTTCAAATCTTAAGCTCAGTGAACGGTTTTAAAAGTTCACACTCAATGAGCTCCAATGAATGCCTATTGACAATGCATGGTTTAAAAAAATGGTGAGATCAGTTAAGAATTAGTAACTCAATGAGCATCAACCAACTAAGTGAGCTAGGATTAGCTATGTATTCTAATTTTGGGCGACATTGTCGGTGGATTAGGTCAACAAATCAATGCGCCTATTTGAATGTTATCAAATATGCTTGAACGATCTGGCTACATGCCAGTTTAAACGATTGAAACAACGACTCCTACTTTCAACAAAAAATCCAACAAACTAAGATAGAGCCAACAAATGTGCAAGTTAGGGTTTCAAAAAATCTCAAAAGTTAGGGTCTCCAACAAGATGCTAAGACCCTGTTTGAAAGCAAAGCTCACTGTTTATAACTATTGTCCAGTTTCAATCACCGGTGATTGAAAATGGACAATAGTTATAAACAGTGAGCTCAATGTATCACATGACCTTCAGAGCGCATCAATTTTTGATCAGAAGATTGAAAAACTCCAATTGAATTCGTCCGACCCAAAGATCAAAATCCATAAATAGAATTTTTGGATACCTGATCCTTTCAAAAAATTAGAATTTTGTGATACACATAATCAATTTTTTTTTGATACCTAGAATCTGAATTTTTCAATACACAAACTCAAAAATTTTTGATACGGGTTCGACACAGAAAATTTTGGATTTTTCGATACCCAGAGTTTTTCGATACCTAGAGCAAGCATAACATTCCAAACCAAAAACACGGCTACTGAAACTACAATGCTTCAGGAAAAAGCAAATGGTGTGGGAGTCAAGAACTTCTACTCCTCTTGGTTGATCGCGGTGTGCTGGACTTGGTGAACTTGTCCAAAGATCATCTGGCAAATCCTCTATGATCTCTTCAACCGTAATCTCTTTGCCCTTGTCTCTTCAAGAACCACTGTTTTGGGACCACTAGATCCTGCCCTCATGTATCATTGAGTCGGGTCTCAAGAGTGGAACCCTCCTCAAGCTCTGTCATACCCACATCCACAATAACCGACTCTACACGCAATGTACCTCTCTGATGATGTTTGAACAGTTCTGTCTCTTCGAAAGGGCATGTCCCACTAGGAAAGTCAATTCATCAAGGATTATTTTGCACCTCCCAATCAGTAAGACTTCTTTGGTTATGAAAGTACATAAACGACTCCTTGCTGTCTAAATACAGCCATAGTTTAAAAAAGGTTGGTAGTTGCGCCACCTTTTTGAGCGATACAAAATATGAATAATATCTGCGTTTCAGTAGTTATAAGCATATGCTTCTAAATTCCAATCCAAAAAATTGCCCACAATATAATCAGTGTTGAATGAATAGCAAACTTTGAGACCACCCTTTTTGCAGCTCCGCGGATGTCTGGCTGTTCCGTTGCACCCTTTGACAACTTCATGTCTTTTTCTATGGCATGGACATTTTTTCCTGATTCAGAAGTTTGAAATCAGTAAAATACTCCTCCATCGATACACAACCTTGAATATTCATTGGCCCTGAAAAATAAGCAACATCCAAGTCAATATGAATTCAACTTTGACATATTGTTCTGTTATGGGTGGCCATTCCATACTCCAATTTGTTACATAGAAACCACGCAAACTTTACGAGTAGCATAAAAATATGACAAAAATGACAGTTGTTTCAAAACACCTATTCAGAGCCAAACATTCTTTAGAACATTGAGGGATGTGTCTTTTAGGTGCTCCAACCATGTCTCCTTCATTACCCATATCCTAAAATCCTTGTCACTCTTTGGGATTCCGAACTGCTCGAATATGGGTCCCATGCACCAAACCAGCCATTTACACTTCACCTCATTGGACATTGTGGAGCAACGCAAATGATGCAACTTTTCCAAGCCAAGGAAAATTCTCATGCCAAAATCTCCTATGCTAGTAACAAGTTCAAACCACTCCTTATCAAGCGATGGGTTGACAACTCCCAACATCTTACCCATTTTGGTAGTCCACCCGGCATACACCACCCCTCAGCATCCTTCAAGGTCTTGTGGGCCTTATCTTGCCCTGATTGAAATTGTTTCTAGCTTCATCCAACTCCGAATTTATGTTATTCTATTCAAAACACAAAGAATTATTCCCCAATTAGTGCTCAAACCAATACTAGTTTTATAAAAAATGTAGCACATGTCGGAATGAAATGTTAAATTACCTCGTACAATATGCGGTCCAGCATATATCTTGTCAAGGGATACCACATAATGTTCCCCCTCTTGATTTCTATTGCCCTAATTTTCTCCACTTCAGTGAGGTCAGCGGGAGAGATTCTTTGCCTGAAGAAGTCGATGTTGCACTCGCATAGTCGACACACACTATAAAGTTGATCTCCTAGCTCCGTTTTTATCACACCAATTTCATTCAACCGAAGAATATAAATATTACATGGAGAGTAGCAACATGGAAAACACAACACCAACTCAAATGAACATCCATCAAAAATAAAAGAAATGTCACATATTGATCCAATTCATAGAAGATAGCAGGGTCATGCCGGTCTATACATCTGGTTGAATGAAATTGGCATGCACTAGTATATGCTTACTTATATCATTGGCATACTCCTCATGTATCGCCTCCATCCATGCCGGCAACCTATGGTTGCCATCCCAACACACAAACATACGGCCATGCAAATCAGTCCATTTGGGATCGAGCAAGACCCTAGCATTAAAGTCCGCACTTATTTTCTTCCAAATGTTATCCCATTGAAATTTTGAATGATCTTTCACGTAAATGAATTCTCCATTGTATCTTGTGATAGATATCATGAAGTCGCCCTTTTTCATGATATAGCCATCACATCCATAAATCTCCTTTAGTTTTGTACGTTGCCCTCCAACAGTTCTGATAGCTTTGTGTTCCAAAATGCGACACAATGGCACTAGTGGTGGAGGAGACTGACGTTGAACTCTAAAACAAGCAAGGGTTGCTGATAAATATCCAAATGAAATGACAAGGAAAAGCACGATTTCATCTGGTCTCACCCCTTTGACTCTCGTTTTTATCTCAGTCTCAGCCTCAACCACACTATGATCTTGGTCTGTGCCACCAACTTCAGTCACCCACAGTATGATCTTTGTGAATTGATTCTCCTTGCTATAAAACAATTCAGATATTATTTAATATTAAATATCAAATAATATTGTAACAATTTCAGCATGAATTGCGAAATCGTATGTGAGAGAATTAGTAAATCTCATTAACAACCTCAATTGCAAGGTGCTCTTCCATGTCCACTATCGTTTCAATATCCCCAATAGTTGCATTTTCTATATCATCACCAGTATCAACTAGCTCTTTGGACAACTCAAGCGTAACCGCGGGCCTCTTAGCCATCTTTTTTTTCCGCATGGTAGAACTATAGCATAGTTGAATCAAGAAGTCAGAAACTCTGACTCACAAATTTAAAAAAATGTTTCTAAGTAATTCATGTCTGAGCAAAAAGAAACTGGATCCACAAACATCTGTTCACAAGCCATTTGAAACTATTGTCCAGCTTCAATTGTCGACGATTGAAGCTGGACAGTCATTTCAAATGGCATGCCCTACAAAAAATTTTAACAAGAGCAAGAAATAACGTTCTTCTTAAAGACGAAAAATGAGATAACCTAACGCAATCAATGATTTTTAGAAATCCGAGTCTGAGCAAAAACAAATTGTAGGCAAAAACATTTGGCTACATGCAAATTTAAACGACTGTCCAGTTTCAATTGCTGGCGATTGAAGCTAGAAAATTGTTTAAAATTGTAAGCTCCTCAAATAGTTTTTAAAAATCTGGGCATCAAAATTATGTATCAAAATCTGGATATCGAATTCTGAACAATCATTTAAAATAGTTTTTTAAACATCTGGACATCAAAATCTAGGTATAGAATTCTGAGTGTTGAATTTTGGGGGCATCAATTTTGGGAAATCGATTTTTTTGAAAATCGAGTTTTGGAATCGAAGATTTTGGGAGTCAAAAATTTTGGGTATCGAAATTATCCAAGAAAGCGAGTTTGAAGCTGGACTGTCGTTTAAAATTGTTTTTAAAAACAGCCTATTGAAGCTCAGTAAATTTTTTTGAATCGAATCAAAAGGTTTATGAGAGAGCAACAAATCAGTTATGGTCTCAATCCAATATCGATTTTTTCCAACCCAAAGATCCAAATCCATAGTTAGTTTTTCGATACCCAGAGTTTTTTAATACCTAGAGTTTTCAGAATTTTTGCTACCTAGTTTTTGAAACCTGGAGTTCTTGAAATTTTCATTACCCAGAATTTCGAAATTTTTGACACTCCTATCAAATATGCTTGAAGGATCTGACTACATGCCATTTGAAATGACTGTCCAGCTTCAATCGCCGATGATTGAAACTGGACAGTAGTTTCAAATCTTAAGCTCATGAACGATTTTTAAAGTTCACACTCAGCGAGCTCCAATGCACTCCTATTGACAATGCATGGTTAAAAAAGACAGTGAGATCAGTTAACAATTACCTCATTGAGTATCAATCAACTAAGTGAGCTGGGATTGCATGTATATGCTAATGAAATATGCTTGAACGATCTGAAGCAACGAACTCCTACTTTCGACAAAAAATCCAACGAACTAAGATAGAGCTAACAAACGTGCAAGTTAGGGTCTCAAAAATCTCAAAACTTAGGGTCTCCAACAAGATGCTAAGACCTTGTTTGAAAGCAAAGTTTCATTGTTTAAAACAAATGTCCAACTTCAATCGTCGGTGATTGAAGTTTGGACAATAGTTATAAACAGTGAGCCCAGTGTGCAAAAAGTACAAAATGGACCAAGAGTGGATCCTAATCTGATCCTCAAGAGGGATTGGTTGTCAGATTACTTGATCTATCAATCTACTTGAGATTAAGATCAATCTAGATCAATTCTAGACACAAAATCCTAACAAGAACAATAATTAATTGAAGGTAGGTGTACTTTCTGGTTCCACACGTGTGAAGCACTGTCTGAGTACGGACTCCAACCTGAAAATCAAGTACACATTGATAGAACCTCAAAACAATCAAAACAAATGTAGACAAATGGAGGGAATCACTCAAAATTGCTTCCAAAACCAAGATTGGTGTCTCACATTGATTATGGCCAAATAAGCCTCTATATATACACTTTTGGAGCTTGAGGTACTGATCATGCATCAGATCTCACACGTGTGAGAATGCCTTGTCACCATCATGCAATTTGACACTTGGATCAAAACTTTCCATTTTGGGCATTTTTGGTCAATTTTCCTACTATATGGAGATCTTCATGGAAATCTTCTAGAAGCAAAAACTTGCCTACTTCAGCTATTTTCACACGTGTGAGCTGTCCTCTACACATGAGATGTGAGACCTATTCAAAATATTTGGCTCATGCAACTATTAGATTGGTGCCATGTGTCATATCTCTAGAAAACTAGTTTTTGGCCATTTTAGCCACTAGAACTTGAATTAAAACATATGTACAACATATATGATTATGGTACATGAAAAGTACACTAGTTTCACACACGGGAACAGGCTCCACACATGTGTGTCTATCCTATATACAAGATTTTTGGCCTCTACCAAGCTTAATTTTGCATTTTTCACACTCAAAAATCTAGCTTGGTAAATCTAGCATAAATCTACCTATAACTCCAAGAGCCAATCTTAATTTTATAAATGGATATTTAGGCAATGCCTTGGTGAGTATATCATCAATGCAATCTAATGATGAAACATGAATAATCTTGATCTCCTTTGCTTGCACTTTCTCCCTCACGAAATGATGTGCAATCTCGATGTGCTTTGTTCGAGCATGGAAGACTGGATTGTTTGCAAGATGTTGAGCTGCTTGATTATCACAATATATGCATGGAATGTCATCATCCTTGATCACATGTAGCTCCTCCAAAGGCCTATAAAGCCAAAGAACCTTTGTTGTTGTTGTCATAGCTTTATATTCGGATTCTGTTGATGAAAGAGAGATGGTATCTTGCTTTTTGGAAAGCCAAGTTATAGCTCCTCCACATAAGAATGTAGCAAATGCACTTATGGATCTTCTATCCATCTTGTCACCTGCAAAAATTGACTCCGAATATGCTCTCAAACAAATATTAATCCTTTCATAAACTATGCCAAAGTCTTTTGTAGCCGAGATGAACCTTAACACCCGTTTTGCTCCTTTCCAATGACATATTAATATTGACTCAACTTGCCAACACAAAAACTAAGATCTGGTCTAGTGATAGTTAAGTATATCAAGGAACCAATAGCATTCTATAGGTAGTGATGTCCTCAAAGGATACTTCATCGCTTTCCTTAAAAACTTTTACACTTAGTTCCATAGGAGTTTCAACTCCCTTACAATCAATCATGCCTAATCTTGCTAAGATTGATCTAGCATACTTAGATTGACATATGAAGGTAAAATCATTACTCCTAGTGACTTCTATTCCAAGTATAACTTTAATAAGTCCTAGATCTACCATCTTAGATTCACTAGACAAGAAAATGTTTACATTCTTGATGCCTTCTAGATCATTTCTTGCGAGTATAATGTCATCAACATATAAAACTAACATAATGATCTTTCCATCATTACATTTGTAGTACAATGATGGTTCATAAGAAATTACAACAAATACAATGGAAATAAGATAGGAATGCAACCTAGAGTACCATGATCTTGGTGCTTGCTTGAGTCCATAAAGACTCTTCTTCAAGAGACACACCTTGTCTTCTTCTCCATCTTTGATGAAGCCCTCGGATTGGCACATGTAGATTTCCTCTTCCAAGAATCCATTCAAGAAAGCATTTGTCACATCAAGTTGGAAGAGCTCCCATTTGAAAGAAGTTGCAAGACATATGATTAATCTAATAGTCACAGGCTTTGCAATAGGTGCAAAGGTTTCATCATAATCTATGCCTTTGACGTGCAAAAAACCTTTTGCTAAAAGTCTAGCTTTGTACTTATGAATGGAATCATCTTGATTATATTTCAATCTATATATCCATTTACAAGTAAGAGGCTTCTTTTCATAAGGTAAATCAACAAGTTTCCAAGTTTGATTTTCCATTAATGCATCAAACTCTACTTGCATAGCTTTCCTCCAATATTGAGACTTATTTGCTTCCTCAAAACTAGTTGGTTCTTGAAGCATAGTAGTCAAGAAAGTATAAGAGCTGAGTAGTTGAGAATCTTTCCTTTGCTCCCCTTTGTCACTATAAGTGAGCCTTGATGGCTCAATCCTTGTCTTTGTTGATCTTCTTGGCACCCTTGGACTTGGAGTAGGTTCCACTTGGTCTTCATCTTCATGAAGCTCCTCCTCGGCCATAGCATGATCTTTGACATGTTGAGTGTTGTTGGAAGTCATCTTTCCTTTGGCTTGGAGAGATTCATCAAAAAGTACACCTCTATTAGCAACAAGTTTTTTTGTAATAGGATCATATATCCTATAAGCTTTCTTACTTTCACTATAACCAACAAATATGCCTTTGAAAGAAGTGGCATCTTCCTTTTTCCTTGTTTCTAAAGGAATATGTACAAACAAGTACATCAAAAAGCTTTCAAATCACTAAGTATTGGCTCTTTGCCAAACAATACTTCATAAGGTGTAAGTCCTTTAATGGCACTATTAGTCATTCTATTACAAAGAAAGTTTGCACATAAAATAGCTTCTTCCCAAAATGAAATAGGAAGAGATGCATCTAATCTCATTTGTTGTGGAGTATATGTACAAGTAAACTCTCTCTTTATGCCATTAGTTTCACAAAACTCTTTCATCCTATTGGAGATGTACTCCCCTCCATTATCACTTCTTAATAATTTCAAGCTAGTATTAAGTTGCTTTTCCACAAGAGTTTTGAACTTTACAAAGGACTCAAAAACTTCACTTTTCTTAGACAAGAGATAAACCCAAGAGTATCTTGATTTATCATCAATAAAAGTGACATACATAAGAGCTCCACCATTTGATTCATGTGAAAATGAATGAACATCCGATGTATAAGTTCAAGAGGAGAGTTAGATCTTATCAAAGATCTCTTGAAAGGAAGTTGATGAGATTTGGAGAGTCCACAAGCTTCACAAAGCTTGTAAGAAAGTAGATTAGAAAAGTAGTCTTTTTTGTGAGTCATGTGAGAGCTTGCCCCACTATCAATCCACCGAGTGTCTTGATTAGATGTTTGCGGTGAGGATACCATCAAAGATAGATTGCCTTCTTCCTCCTCCTCAAGCACAAGATTGCCTTGATTGTCCTTCTCTTGGGCATTCTTCTTCTTGTAGCACTTGGATGCAAAATGTCTTTTTTTTCCACAAAAGAAACATTTTAGCTTCTTCTTGTCCTTCTTGCTCTTGCCTTTGGAACTTGATGCTCCATCTTTGTTCTCCATCTCCATGTCTTGAGTCTTCTTGGATGGAAACTTCTTCTTCTTGCCTTTCAAAGAAAAGTTAGCTTTTTCATCACCATCGTTCAAAGATAAGGAACTCATCCTACTTTTGATATGAAGCATTCTAATCTCCTCACTAACAAGAACAGTTTGAAGTTTTTCAATACTAGAAAGTGAATCCTGAATAGCAAAGGTTTGAACAAGATTGGAATAATCATCTCCTAATCCATTCAAAATGATTTGAACTAATTCATCATCTTTGATTTGATCATCTATAGAAGACAACTCCTTGTTCAAAGATTTGATCCTAAAGACATAATTTTGGGGACTTTCACTACTTCCTTTCATGCTTTAAAGGACTTGATTTCTAAACATGAGTATCCTTGAAGTGGTCTTGGATCCATAAATGGCTTTTAATGAATCCCATGCCTCTTTGGATGTGGTACAATATGAGATTTCTTTCAAAAGTTCATTACTTACATTCTTTTTTATCTCTTTTTGTACTTAGCCAATTCAACTCCTCCTTGAGGTTCTACTTCCAGCTCAAGTACTATGTCATAAATATCATGAAGTACAAGCAAAGACTCCATTCGAACTATCCAAGTAGCATAATTCAAAAGGATGTAAGTCTTTCACTCGCTTCAAGCAAAAAACCACCCATTGATGCCATTTTTTAATGTGAAAAAGCACTAGAAACTCTTGTGGTTTCTCTAAGAGATCTGAACCTAAAGTCTTCTACTAGAAAGCTTATAGACTCAATCCTATCACTCATGAACCAATCTAGAATGTTGGAAATTTACATTCTATTCTCAAACTTGCAAAATCACTCCTTAATCTATAATTTTAGCAATTTCTCTATTCAAAAATCAGAGAAGGTCAATTAGTGCACCTAATTCAAGCTTCACTTTTAATTTTTGGGCTAATCTAATCCAAGAACTAATCAAGGGATTAGATTCACTATAGAAAATGCTTGATTTTGCACTAAAAATCACTCAAATTGGGTATGTGAGTCAAATTCTATAAATTTTTGAAATTTCTTAGTGAAAACCGGAGCTGTATGGACTCACACGTGCAAAAAGGGTTCCTACAACCCACAACAAGATCTGGACCAAAAATTTTGAGGATAGCTATCAAATCTAACTCGCTACACAAAATTTGACTAGTTTCCTGTTAGCAGATTCCAGAGAATCTCCGGTGCTGAGCCAAGCTGAAGACACAAGTTATCTCTCACCCATGACTGAGGAGGTCTCAGAAGGAAGAGAGCAGAAGAAGCTAAGAGCTGAGCATGAGAGCTGAGGAAGTACTAGCTAGGAAGACAGTGAGTTATCTATGTGAGCCTACATGGTGTATCCCAAAGAAGGAATGACCATGTAGGAGCTAGTAATATTTCCTAGGCATTGTAAATAAATGTAGACCCCCCCTTAAATTAGTTAGACTGAGCCACCTTTTGATGGTGACCTTTAGTGGAAGGGCAAATTCCACATGTAATTTCTAATTTGTTGGAATTGCCACTTGGGCTCCACATGGGCAGCCTTCTTGCTTATTTAAGGGCCCCCCTCTCTTGTGAGGGAGCTTTTGAATGTATTGTCAAGTTCTCTTGAGCTAATAAGAGGATCCTCCATGAGTTCTTGATGATAGCTAAGCTCCTTGTTCATGGCAATGTTCTTGAGTAAGATTTCTATGAGCATGCTCGATTCCTTTGCATTGTGGATTAGCTAGGTTCTTGTTTCTTGTTTCTTGCTTAGTTGTGGATTAGGATTCAGTTCTTGTTTGTAGAATAAGGTAGTAATTAGCATTCAAGTAAACTAGATAGGCTGGTTTGTGGTATAGATCTTGCATACTCCCTTGCAACCCAGTTCTTGATTGTTCTTGATTAATCTAAGCATAAAGTAATAAGTGTTTCTTGATTTTTAGATTATTAAAATGCTGCTAGGAATCTTGTTTCTTGTTTTTTGAATCTTGTTTCTTGTTTCTTGAATATCATTTCTTGTTCCAATAGTTAATCTTGTCTTTGATTGTTTCTGATTCAATATATAATGGTAAGATTGCTCCCTGTTCTAAAACATTGATCTTCTTGAGTTATAGATCTTTTCGACCGACGATGCTTCACGTCATATCTTGATCGACGACCTCATGTCAGATCTCGACCGACGTCCTTGCCACAGATCTCGACCACAGCTTCACAACAGATCTCAATCGACGCTTTCGTGTCAGTTCTCAACCGACGACTAATCTCAGATCTCAACCGATCCTTTAGCCATCCAGTCCATATTCACCAACATTACAGTCACTACGACCACTCGTAACGGCCGCATTGATCTGTCGTGACCATGCTGCAGAGTGGCAACTGTATCCAATCGTAGCGAATTTTGTGCTTCACAACGATAGCATCCAACTCACATGCAAGAGCTCACTTAAACAGAGCTTTCGCAAATAATGTTCCACGTATTGAAAAAGGACCCCAAAGCTTGACTTACCTAAGTACGATGGCAACACTGATTTTCAAAGATTTCTTCAAGTCTTTGAGAATGCAAAAGTTGAACAAAGGCAATACAATGAATTTCGAGATGAATTTTTGCGAGAGGAAGAACATACGAAAAGTTCGTTATCAGCTAATATCTCCGAAAAGGAGCAATCCCTACAAGGACTTGAAGTATTTTCTGACCTCCTGCAAGCTCAACTCACTATGTCGTTCGATAGTGCAATCAAATTCTTCACCGGACTTCAACGCTATATCCATCGTAGTTTTCAGCTGTCTCTTATACCTGATAAACAGCAAAAACCAGAAGAGATTCATGAAATTCTTCAAATTCCTATGAATCTGATGAATATAGGTGTTGCTAAGGGGAATAGCATCACACTACCTTTGTCTTATAAAGATTATCCCCCAGTATCTGCTATCCTCAATAGCGGATCATGCAATAATATAATGGCTTTGTCATTGGCAAAGTCATGGGGCTTCAATACCCTCGATCAACCACGATATAAACTTCGCATGGCTGATCAACGAGTTACTGACCCTGCTGGTCATTTATCAAATATAAAGGTTCGAATAGCAGGTGTCAAGTTTGTCATCGATTGTGTCATCTTAGACCTACCAAAAGATGCTAATCCATATAAACTCCTTCTTGGTACACCCTGGCTCCAGATGACAGGTGTTGTCCAAGATTGGAAGCATATTAAAATTACCTTTGGCAACCACGAGAAACAAGTCACGGTTGACTCAGCAAGCCATGTCAAGCCAGCCAAGGTATACAATGATTGCTCATCTACAACATATGATGAATCAGATAGTGCCCCGATCCAACCAAAAGGCCACTATACACGATCCACGGACATAATCAATTGGGGTCATGCACTAGCCACCATGGACTGTGCGGATTCCAATCGATGTCATATCGAAATGACTACAGAAGATGTGGATATTCTCCCATCTTCTACAGACATTGACACACCCATCATTCTGCTTATGATGATAGATCCCATTCTTATAGCTTGGTGCCCAGGAGAACCTAGTGTCTCTACTGCCCATGTTTCGGAAGAAGGCATTCTTTTCATGGATGATGTCAAAATGACGGATGATTATGTACTCCTCTATCTAGATGCTCAACGTTATCCGTCAAAAGTCATTCCTAAGGAGATCAAGTCATCGGGACCGTTGGCTCATGTCCCACTAACATCCCGTTACACTGGACTTGACACAACAAACATTGACATTTGTACTTGATGCAGTTACACACTCAATTGTTGGCATTGATTCTCAGGGAGACTTCCAATTGGTTACCAGGAAGCAATTTATGCGTAGTCTGCCAAAGGCTGACAATGCAGCTCTTCTTTTCATTCAGAGTACATCAGTTGCTGCTTCACTTTCACCATCTGTGGGTCCTCTTCCTTAGGTTGATCTGCTTGAGATTTACAGGTTGTTGCTGTGTGCCTTGCGCCTATATGCCTTGATTCACAGATATTGTATTCAGTGGTCATTCTTGGTTTCATTGATATTGAGGTCGTATACCTTGGTGGTATTTCTACTATTGCTTTTGCGCATACTTAAGATTGCCCTCCTGGTTCGGTGGTTGGTGCAGTATCTTCTCCATTGGTCTTTATATCTCCATCTCTTGAGTCTATTATGGCCAATGTTCCTACTGATTTCTATGGGGTTCTTCATGGGTCCACGTTTGATGGTTCCCTCACTATTGGTGATCAAGTTGTATCTTCTTTCGCTTTACTCCATGGATCTCTGCTTGAGGTTTGTGATCTGCCTCATGATATTTCTACGGTTCCTAACATGATTCATGTGCCTTTGGCCCTTACTGTTACACATTTTTCATCCGAGGATATTTGCGAGATGGTCACTATTACTTATCTAGGGTATTTATATGCTGGGATCTTTCTAGATGAGTACACGAACATCCTCTGTCTCCTAGTGTTTCTACATATAGATTTGCTGCAGTCCATACTGATGGTATACACTTTTGGGTTCATGCGACTGATTCCTTTTTACCTCTTGATATTTGGCATTCCTGGTTATTACGTATCGCTTGGATTTCATTTGGACCTATTGCTTACACTATTGCTTCATTTTCAACTATAGATATATGGCATTCTTGACTATTACATATATCTTGGTTTTCATTGGGACTTGTTGATTGGTGCTGGTTTTTCCATATTAATGATCGCCTATGGTGCGGATATCTCTATGATTATGCATGTGGCTCTCTATCTGTTCCTTGGATTGTTGCTCATTGTCAGGCTTGGCATATCCTGTTGGCTTAGGTTATTGCCTCCGTTCCAGCTACTGTTTGTCTGGGTGATCTTTAGGTTCCCTGTCATTTCAAGTTGCTCCATATCACTTGGTCTCCGATGCTGAGTTGCCACTTTGTTCTGGTGTTCCGAGACCATCAGGGTACCTTGAGAAAATTCCTTCTCCTCTCTTGGATAGTTTTTGGGGATGTTTGTTGCCATATACTTCAGTGTTGCTCATATGTGCTTTGATACTCATTCCCAGCTACACGTGGATATTGCTCCCTGATGCTTGCTACCGATGTTGCGGATCCTGTTCCTCGTTCCAGTACATTTCTTCTATTCCTCACTTGTGCGCCTGTTGTGTGCTTTGGGATTACACTTGCGGCCAGTTCTGATGGGCCATCCGATTCTCCATCCGTTTTTGGTGTATCCTATGATGGATTGTTCTACCTTCTCGGGCTTTTTGGATACCTTGGTGGTTGAGAGCTTATTATCCGGGCTAGTTCTCATTTATTGTGAAAGTACTGTACTTTAGAACCATAAATGGATCTACAAAAGATCTACAAGAGTGATTGGATGCTTGCTTAACAATCTATCAAAAAACTAGACACAAAAAAGTTGATCTAGATTGGCAATTTGACAAACAACAAGCATTAACAATCAAAAGCATTGATAAACATTGAAATCCGAGCCCACACGTGTGTAATATAGGCTGTAGTACGGACTTCAAGCTGAGAAACAAGTAGAAATTGATTTGGTTGCATTTGGATCACAAAAACTCAATGTACATAGTGAACTAGCTTGAGATTGCCAATGAGCTCCAAAAATATTATATCTTCTCACTATGAGATCTTGGAATACATAGCAAATTCGACTTCCTTCTTGAAGTTAGGTGGATTTCTAGCATGTAATAAGGAAGTTAACTCACTCTTCTTGCCCTAAAATGAAACCCAAGCCTAGATCCTAGAGTTATGCTTGGTAGGTAGCTAGTTGGTCAAATTTTCACCTTAAACTTAGGTGTAGGTCCTATAAAGTAGGGATGAACACCAAATAGACAGGACCAACTCTCTTGACTTGACCTAACCTACATTAAAATGGGTTTCCCATGTGGAATCATGGCCTCACATGTGTGGGACCCACTTGTGTACACAATTTACACTATTCTACATGGTTTTTGATCAAGCTAGATTTGCCAATTTTTGGCAATTCTTCACAGTCCTCCTCAAATTTAGCTTGATCTATTTACAACTCTCTTGATAGATGAATAAAAGCTTTTAGAAGTGTCTAAAAAATCCAGCTACAAATAAGAAACTTTTGAGACTCCAATAGAGAATGATGTCCATGAAGGATCTTTCACCACCTCTTAGAGGATCCCTTACAAGATGTTCCATAAATGTGTCTATATACATGTAGCACACTTCAAAACTAAACATCATGCCAAGCCATGGATTCCAGGGCATTTTGTGCACTTGAAGATACATCAATTAAAATATTAAGTGCATAAATAATGTTGCCAAAGACAACTTGTCTTGCTTGATCCATATGATTGAGCCTAGATGGCTCCATCTTGATACTCAAGGTTTTTCTTGGAGTCCTCGGGTCTTGAGCTTGCTTCTCCACTTGACTTGACTCCAAACCATCAATGAATTGAATAAGGTGTTGATCCAAAGCTGCTTCTTCAAGTTTACAAATCTTCCACTCTTGAAAGATCACATTTCCACCATTGACAAATTCTTTGGCTGAAAACAAGTAGATTCTACAATCTCTACTTGAAGAGCAAAACACTACCATTATTCCTATCATTGAAATAGGATAATCTTTGGTCCTTACATTGGAATGATCATGCTCAAAGCATGTGGACCCAAAGATTTCCAATACAAATGATGTTTTATCTTTTATGACACTATTCAAACTATTACAAAAATAGTTATCCAATGAAATTGCTTTATCAACAACAAATGTAGATTTCAAAGCATCCCATTTTATTGTCTTGTCATACAAAGTAATAAATACCATGAATCTTAAAGGTAAGAAACAAGTCACCTCATGTCTACTAATACTTTCCAAAAAGTATTCAAAGATAGTAGACTCTCCAATGCTCACCACCCTTGCAAGATGCACACTTGAATGGACAATTTGCATGCAATTTGATGACTTGGACATTGTCATTGAGGACTCCCTTGGAACTCTCATGCTTTGAGGCTGATCCTCAAGATCTTCCTCCTTTTGATGCTCCTCCTCAATGCAAGCAAGATCACACTTTGCCAAGATCTCCTCTTGAGTGATCTCCTCCTTTGCCAAGCTCATTCTTTCAAAAGCAACACTAGCTTCCAACTTAAACAATCTTCCATGTTTAAATCCCTTTGCAATGCAAACATCATTCTTCAAGATGAAGCAAACACCATGCTTGAAGTGGACATCCAAACAAATTTCTAAGAGTAGACCAACACTAAGCATATTTTTGGTGATTGATGGTACATAAAGGACATTTTCTAGATCCATGCATTTTGAGGATTCTAGATACAAAGAGATGGTGCCAACACCATCTATCCTACACTCTTCATCATTTGCAGTAAAGACAAACTTTTTAGCATCATTGAAAGAGTGTAAGGTTGAAAAAAAGTCCTTTTGACAAGACATGTGGGAGCTAGCCCCACTGTCGATCCACCAATTGTCTCTTGAATTGCTATTGCTTGTTGGTGAGGATGTAGATGCCATCAAGAATACATCTACTTCATCCTCCTCCTCCTCCTTTGCAAGGTTTCCTTGTTTGTCCTCCTCCACTTGTGCTCTTAGCCTCTTGTAACATTCAGATGCATAATGCCCCTTCCTTTCACAAAAGAAGCATTTTTGCTTTGACTTGTCCTTTGAGCTTGATGCATCATCCTCTTCTTTGGCCTCCTTTGGATGCTTCTTCTTTCCATTGGTCTTCTTTTTCCCTTGAATGAGAAATTGGCTTTCTCATCACCATCCTGCAACGACAAGGAACTCATCCTAGATTTTGCATGGAGCATCCTACACTCTTCAGCCACTAACACATTGTGAAGTTTTTCTATAGTTGGCAAAGTGTCTTGGATGGCAAAACTTTGGACCAAATTTGAAAATTCATCTCCTAGACCATTAAGGACAATTTGTACAAGCTCTCCATCATGAATCTTCTCTCCAATGGAAGCCAACTCCCTATTTAGAGACTTGATTCTGAGTACATAATCCTGTGCACTCTCCTCACTTCTCCTCATGCTTTGCAAAATTTGATTTCTAAGCATAAGAACTCTAGAAGTATTGCTAGACTCATAGATTGATTTTAAAGACTCCCAAGCCTCTTTAGCATTAGTACAAGCTGATACTTCTCTCAACAAATCATTGCTCACATTCATCTTCACACAATGAAGTGCAAGCCTAGATCTCTTCTTGTATCTAGCTAACTCCTGTGCACCTAGAGGTTCATCTTCATCTTCAATCAAGAACTCATAAAGGTCTTGGAGCACCAAGAGTGACTCCATTCTAACCTTCCAAATAGCATAATTTGTAGAATTCAACCTCTCACTAGCTTCTAGAAGATATGCTCCAGCAGATCCCATCTTACTAGTGACTTCTACAAACAAGAAATAGATTTGATTGACTTGAAACTCACAAAGGTCTCAAACTTGCAGTGTTTCACTCAAATTTGATTTCTAATCCAACAACTGGACTTATAATCACAGTTCTATCACTCCCTCACAAAGCTGGAATGAAGATAAGATGAAGTGAAAACTACTTTCAAACAAATCTTGCCAAGAAATGGATTTGATTGTCTCTAGAAACTCACTAAGGTCTCTCTCTTGTAGTTTTTCACTCAAATTAGATTTCTAATCCAACAAATGGACTTATAATCTCAGTTCTAGCACTCCCTCACAAAGTTGGAATGAAGATAAGATGATGTGAAATCTACTTACAATCAAATCTTGCCAATTTTGGCTATTTTTGGACAAAAAAATGACTTAATCTCTTTCTTCCTTCTTGGTGTACTTTCAAGACCTGTTTTTAACCTTAATAGGACTTGAACTCAGCCTAGATTAATTAGATTCCATGAAACGAATTCAAATCTAATCAATGGCAAATGATCTTGGTAGATTATCCTAGGATCTCCACCAAAAATTACACCAACAGCTCACAAATTGAATTTTTTTTGGATCAAATGAATACCATGCATTAAATGCAGGTTCAGAGGTGCCCACACATGTGGAAAGTACGGATTTGGACCCCTACCAAGTTTGGGATCAAATCTCCTCATCAAAATCAAGATTCTAGCTTGCCCTCTCAATACTAGCTTTTAGCAAAAAAACTTGCTAAAAATGGATTTGCATTAGATCAATGGCTTATGCTTTTGTACTTGGCTCTGATACCATGTGAAAGTACTGTACTTTAGGACCATAAATGGATCTACAAAAGATCCACAAGAGTGATTGGATGCTTGCTTAACAATCTATCAAAAAACTAGACACAAAAAAGTTGATCTAGATTGGCAATTTGACAAACAACAGGCATTAATAATCAAAAGCATTGATAAACATTGAAATCCGAGGCCACACGTGTGTACTACAGGCTGTAGTACGGCCTTCAAGCTGAGAAACAAGTATAAATTGATTTGGTTTCATTTGGATCACAAAAACTCAATGTACATAGTGAACTAGCTTGAGATTGCCAATGAGCTCCAAAAATTTTCTATCTTCTCACTATGGAGAGAGGGAATACATAGCGAATTCGACTTCCTTCTTGAAGTTAGGTGGATTTCCAGCATGTAATAAGGAAGTTAACTCACTCTCCTTGACCTAAAATGAAACCCTAGTCTATTTCCTAGAGTTATGCTTGGTAGGTAGCTAGTTGGTCAAATTTTCACCTTAAACTTAGGTGTAGGTCCTATAAAGTAGGGATGACCACCAAATAGACATGACCAACTCTCTTGACTTGACCTAACCTACATTAGGATGGGTTTCCCATGTGTCATCATGGCCTCACATGTGTGAGACCCACTTGTGTACAGAATTTACACTATTCTACATGGTTTTTGATCAAGCTAGATTTGCCAATTTTTGGCAATTCTTCACATTTACAGCATGTTCAGCAGCGTTATCAGACCTTAGTTGATCGTCACCGTCGCCATGTTGAGTTTCAGCTTGGAGATATGGTTTATCTACGCCTACGGTTTGCACGTCATCATTTTGTCCAGGGCCATGCTTCTACTAAGAAGCTTGCACCACGTTATTATGGGCCTTATCGCATTTTGGAGGTTCTTAGTCCAGTTACATATCGCTTATAGCTTCATGTTTCCACACGCGCCTGTGATGTATTCCATGTCAGTTTATTACGTGCTGCTATTGAGGATGACGCTCCTTGTGATGCTGAGTTTCCTACTACTCCAAAGTTATTTCCATTTTTACCTGCTGCTATATTACAGGTTCGTCTATACCATAGTCGAAGCCGTCGACATATTCAATTTTTGGTCCAGTGGGATGGTCGTCCTATTGAGGAGGCCACATGGGAGCCTATTGATGTCTTTTATCATACACCATCACTTGCGGATCAAGCTCGTGCTCTTGCTACACTTGTTGATTCATCTACATCAGATATTGCTCTAGTTGTTGATGCACCAGGGCTTGCTGCTACTTGATCCAGTTTCTTTTCAGCAGTTGGGTCTTTTTCTTTTGTGCCAGGGAGAGTTATGGACTTGGCTCATTACATTCGCCGCGTCCATTTACATTTATTTTACTTTATGCGTAAGCAGGCCTTGGGCCCTTTTTTATTCATTAGTGACATTTAGACTATATGGTTGGCCTTTGGCCTTATTATTTATTATTAGGCCATTTGGACATATTACTGGAGAGTGGAGGCCTTCTTGGAGGGCGCACTATTTTCCCTCCCAGTTGGGCCCTAGCCACCGGAAGCTTCCTTTTAGGGCTTCCTCTTGGCTATAAGTAGGGAAACTGTGTCATTTGTTATTCAGCTGATGATATTGATCTCTCTCTTTAGCCTCCTTAATCTCTCTCTTTCCTGCTTTCTAGGGTTAAGTCTTGCTTATGTGCCGCTTTCATAGCTTAAGTCTTGCTTATGTGATGCTTTCATAGCTTAGCTCTAGATCAGCTGTGGCTCTATTCGTAACTATAGCCTCCAAACGAAGGGCACCCTGACTGTACCTGCAAGTACGGTACACCAGAATAGAGTGATTGCCTTGGAGGAAGTGCTCAAAGTGTGCCAAAAGTGATTTCACCATTCCACTGGGCAGGTAGCTGGAAGTTGGTGACAAGAAGCATTTCGGAAAGCGACCGCAGTTTGGCTTTCAATTTGGCGAAAGAGCGGCGGGTGGCCTGGTAAGCCAAAAATTGCAGGTCATTATTATTAATTTATGACATCATGGTTGGCTCCAGCATACACTTTATAGCCTACAGGTGAAGTTTCAAGCAGTTTGGAGATGGCAAACATCAATGGGGCAATTTTGGGCGATGCAAGCAAACTTGATGGGGCTTCTAACTTCAACATCAAGAAATTCAAAATGAAGAGCATTTTGATGGAGAAAGAGTTGTGGGAGATCATGGCAGGTATTGAAGTCCGGCCAAATACCACTCTAGGTGACATAAGGGCCTTTGATAAAAAGGCGCAGAGAGCATTGTCCTTGATCAATCTTTCAGTGAAAGACCATGTGATCACTCATATAAGTGATGCCACGATGGCTAGGGGAGCTTGGGAAGCTCTTAGAATGCAATTTCAAACTTGCAATCCAGCTCGGGCCATGTTCTTGAAGTCGAGATTGAACGCAGTAAGGATGGAAGAAAGTGAATCAGTGGGATGTTTCTTCACCAGGAGGAACTGAGAGATCAACTTGTGGCGATTGGAGAACCAATTAGGGATATTGAATTGGTACATACCACAATGAGCGGTGTCTCGGAAGGGCTACAGATGTTTGTGAGCGGCATTGCTTCGAGGGAGAGGTTGCCTACTTTTGAAGATTTCCACAAAATCATGTTGCAAGAAGAGCAACGTCGCGAAGTGGTGAAGTCAAGGAAAACTCCACAGGAGGATCAAGCCTTGCTTGCTAAAGGCAAGCAGAAAGGATGGAAAAGGATTCCTAAGAAATCCAAGGATGATGATGACGAGGGAGAGTCGTCATCAAAAGGGAAAAAGAAGAAGAAAGACAAATGTTACTATTGCCACAAACCGGGTCATTGGGCACGTGAGTGTTATAAGAAGAAAGCGGACGTAAAGGCGGGAAAAAGTGATTCAACAAGGAAACATTGCTGAAGATGATGGAGAAGACGACGAGACAAGTGTCTTCTCATCGGCAATGGCATCCCAAGTTGATGATGGTGCTAGATGGTTCATAGATTCAGGCGCCACAAGGCATATGATCGGGAAACATGATTGGTTTGAAAAATTCTCACCAATCCATGATGGGGATAAGGTCACTCAAGCCAATGGAAAGGAATGCCAGATATAGGGTGTGGACAATGTACCTGTGCAGTTTTCTGATGGCAAAATCAAGAACATCCCTAATGTACTTTATTTTCTTGGACTCAAAAAGGGTTATAGAGATAGTAACTGTGGCCTTTATAAATTGGATGCTGCAAAACCAGGTGAATATGGTTTGGCTATCTCAACAGCATCTCAATCTGAGTTGTGGCATAGAAGACTTGGTCATTTGAACTATGGGAGCTTGAGATTGATGACGAAGCTGAAGATGGTAATAGGGTTACCGGCATTGCAGGATGATCATCATGCAATATGTGAAGGATGCATCATGGGAAAGCATCATAGGGAGACATTCAAGAAAGGTGGAGCTGCAAGAGCTAAGAAATCGCTGGAACTCATTCACAGCGATGTGAAAAATTGTCAACTAGTAGTATTTTCCTAACTTGAGATTTTGTAGGCCTATGGCCAAATAAAAGTTAGAGATAGGTTCATACATGTATGTAGAGGCCCAAAGTATGTGTACACTACTTTTGAGGTCACATTAATTAGAGGAGGTCGAGTGTGGAGCTCTTCTATTGGCTCATAATTTGGTGCATTCCTATTTGACCAAATTTCTAGGTATATGGGTGAATCCTATTGGACCCCAATTTTAGCCTATCATAAGACAAGTGGCCAAGAGGCACTATGGCTGCTATAAATAGCCATCTCCACGAGTATGTACACATCTCATTTTCATTCTATTGAATGAATGTTATGCTCTTTGAAGGTCCATCTTCTTCTCTCTCACTTTTTTGTTCATATCTTGCATTCTAGCCACTAGAATTGTGATTTCTTTGTTGCTATGGCTTCACACGTGTGAAATGCAGGTTGTAGGCTCTGAAGTACGGACAGGGACAGCAAGTTTCTGTTTGTGGAAGCTTATGATCAGATTTTGATGTTTAGTTGATGTTTAGTATGCTTAACATCACAATTTCTATCATTTTTTCAATCTAGATGTGCATAACTTCCATGGCCAAGATCTTTATGAAACTTTAGCATCTTTTGGATCTGAGTTTTTCACATGGTATCAGAGCATTAGGCGGCCAAATGTGCAGGTTTTGCCAGATTTAGAAGAGATTTGTGGGCGAGTTTGCTTTTGTAGCATTCCAATCAAGTTTCTAGCTAAAAATCTTGTTGATTTATGTGTAGAAATTGGATCTTTGTGATCAAAACATCATTTGTATGCATTTCAATTGAAGTAGGGCGAATTCCCTCTGTACTTATCAGAATAAGGAGACAAAAATTGTTTTGGAAAGAGGGAGATGCAAGATCCAACAAGATCCTATTAGTTTTCCATTCTAGCATATAGTTTTTTGATTCAATTTCTTGCTTCTTCATGTCAAAAACTTCAAAATTGATGTAACCCTCTGATTTTCAGTTTGCTGAATGATTCAAGAGTGTATTTCAATCTTAGGAGTGAGGGAAAAGCAAGTATATTGAGGTTTGGTCTTGGTTTGATCAAGAAATCATAAAACTAGTGGCTAAAATTAAGGAAAAAGTGAGGAAAAGAGAGAAAAAGTAAGGTTTTAGGTTCCAAATCTTTGTGATTTCTTCTTGTGTTTCATTTGTTGATTCAAGAGAGTGCTTAGTGCATTGGAACAGGTCAAAGATCAGAGATCAATCATTGCAACATGGCTACAAATGGAGGCTACATGTTGGAAAGCAATGATAGGCTTACCTCCCTCAACTATTCTACTTGGAAAGTAAGGATGGAGTCTTTGCTTGAGATGAATGAGTTGATGGATATTGTTGTAGGTGTGGAGGAGAGACCTTTGGCACCTCAAGAACAATTGAGGTATGACAAGAGGGCAAAGAAAGCCCTTCACATGATCAAGATGAATGTGACAAATGAGCTTATCAAAGAGGTTGGTAAGTGCACATCATCTAGTGAAGCTTGGGAAGCCTTGAAGAAGGTTTATGAATCCAAGTCTACTTCTAGAGTGTTGACTTTAAGAAGGCAAATCTTTTCTTGTATGCAAAAGAAGAGTGAGAATGGACATGCTTTTGTTTTGAGAGTTAAAGCATTGAATGATGAGTTAGCATGCATTAATGATGGCATAAATAATGAGGAGCTTGTTCAAGTGATTCTCAATGGCTTGTTGGATGATCATGCTAATCTTGTTCAAAGTTATGCTATCCAAAAATGTTTACCAAGTGTTGGAGACTTGCAAGAGGTCTTGTTGGCTGAAGAATTCAGGTTGCAAGCAAGAGTGGGAGCATCTTCTACATCTCAAGGAGGAGAAGAGGAGGCAATGTTCTCTAAAGGCAAGTTCAAGGGCAAAGGTAAAAGCAATTGGTCTAAAGGGCAAGACCAAGGTGAGCACTCTACTTTTGGCAAAAAGAAGGATAGATCTAAGCTAAAATGTTTCTATTGTGGAGTCAAAGGGCATTTTGCTAGTGATTGTTTTAAGAAAAAGAGGGATCAAGGGGAAAAGCAAACCAATCTAACTATTGATGAGGGTGGGGATGAGCTTCTTTCAAATGATGCTTTTGTTATGTCATCTTGCTTGTTGGCTAATCATGGAGACATTGATCCTTGGTGGATTGATAGTGGAGCCACTTCTCATATGACATATCATAAAGAGTATTTTTCATCTTTAATGGCATTTGATGGTGATAGGAAGGTAATCTATACCGCAAATGATGGTGAGTGTGCAATCAAGGGGATTGGCACAATTCCTATTTCACTTTCTACAAATAGGAATATAGAATTGAAAGATGTTTTGCTCATTCCATCCATTACCAAGAACTTACTTAGTGTAAGCCAAATGCTTGACAAAGGATTCAAAGTTGAGTTTGATGGTGATGCTTGCTTGATCAAAAAGGGGTGTAGTATCATTGCAAAAGGGAAAAGGCAAGGGAAATTGTTCAAGCTTGATGCATGTGTTGTTGCTAACCAAGTTGGATGCATGGCAAATGAACAAATGTCAATTCAAGAGGTATGGCATAAAAGGATGGGACATCTCAACTACAAGGCCTTGGAGGTAATAGCCAAAAAGGAGGTAGTAAGGGGACTTCCCAAGTCTCTTACTTGCTTGAATCATGTTTGTGAAGAATGTGCTTTGTCTAAATCACATAGATTTCCATATACTAGATCTATATCTAGATCTAAGATGCCTTTTTCTCTCTTGCATTCGGATATTCATGGTGTTACTACAATTAGCAATGGAGGTGCTAAGATGTATGTAACTTTCATTGATGATTTTAGTAGATTTTGTTGGGTTTATCTACTAAAGAGCAAGGATGAGGTGTTTGATGTGTTTGTCAAGTTCAAAGTTGCTATTGAGACTCAATTTACAACCAAAATCAAATGCTTGAGGAGCGACAATGGTGGTGAATACATTTCTAACAAATTCAAAGCCTTTTGCGATGAGCATGGGATCAAGAGGGAGTACACATGTCCAAGAACACCACAACAAAATGGAGTGGCCGAGAGGAAGAATAGAACCTTGTGTGAGAGTGCAAAGGCAATGAGATTGAATGCTAATCTTCCTAAACCTTTTTGGAGTGATGCTTTGTTGTGTGCAAATTTCCTATGCAATAGATGGCCAAGTGTTGTATTGGAAGGAAAAACCCCTTTTGAAGCTTTGTTTGGTACGAAGCCTAATGTCAAGTTTCTAAGAACTTTTGGATGCATTTGCTACTTCAACATTACTCTTGATGATAGAACTAAGGAGGATCCATCTTCAAGAAAGGGCATTTTTGTTGGTTATAGTGAAGTAAGCAAAGCATATAGGATTTATGTTCCTTCAATCAAGAAAGTGTTCACAAGTAGGGATGTCATTTTTGATGAAGGTAACATTCCAAAAGTTGTTTCAAGTGATGATGGTGTTGTTGCAACTAATGTGCTTGATGACAATGGAGTTGATGACACATTGGATGTGGATGTTGAAGAAGCCTCTTCAAGTCAAATTCCAAGGAGAACTCCAAGGCATAAAGTGAAACCCTCAAGGCTCACTTATGATGGCAAAGGTAAGCAAGTGGTGGATGGATCCAACTATGCTTTCCTAACTTCTTTTGATGTACCTTCATGTGTAGATGAAGCAAGGCAAGAAGAGGAATGGATCCAAGCAATGGATCTTGAGTTTGAAGCACTTATGAAGAACAACACATGGAGATTGGTGGAGCTTCCAAAGGGCAAAAGTGCAATTGGATGCAAATGGATCTTCAAGGTAAAGACAAATCAAGATGGATCTATCAACAAGTTGAAGGCAAGGTTGGTGGCTAAAGGTTATGCTCAAGAGCATGGCATTGACTATGAGGAAACCTTTGCACCCGTGGCAAAGATGGTGAGCATAAGAGTAATCATTTCCCTTGCAACTCTTTATGGATGGGATCTTTGGCAATTAGACATTTCTAATGCTTTCTTGAATGGTGATCTTGAAGAGGAAGTCTACATGGAGCAACCCGAGAGCTATGTTTCTCATAGCAAGCCTAATCATGTGTGTTTTCTACAAAAAAGTTTGTATGGTCTTAAGCAAGCACCAAGGAGTTGGTATGCTAGGCTTAACTCTTTTCTACTTTCTCAAAACTTCACTATGAGTGAGTATGATCATTCACTTTACTTTAGAATTAGTGCTAATGATGTTACAATCCTTCTAATTTATGTGGATGACATTATTTTAAGTGGAGGGAACAAGGAAGATATAGAAGATATCAAGAAAGCACTAAAAAAGGAATTTGAAGTGCATGATCTTGGTCTTTTGAGCTATATCTTAGGAATAGAAGTAATTAGAACTTCTCAAATCACTTTTATTTCACAAGAGAAGTATGCTATTTCTATTCTCAATAGATTTCATATGGTAGATGCAAATCCTATTGATACACCTATGGAATCACATGTAAAGCTAACTATAAGAGGTAATGAAAGATCCTTCGAGGACATTACTCTCTATAGGAAGCTAATAGGTTCTCTTATATATCTAACCATCACAAGACCTGATTTATCTTATTGTGTTGGTAGATTAAGCCAATTCATGCAAGATCCTAGCATAGAACATTGGAAACTAGGAAAGAGGATCTTGAGATACATCTCGGGAACAAAAGATTTTGGCATTGTTTATAGAGGCTCATCACCTAACTTATTTGGTTTTTCAGATTCAGATTTTGCAGGAGACCTTATGGATAGAAAATCCATAAATGCACATGCTATTTTCATAGGTGATGGAGCTATCTCATGGATGTCGAAGAAACAAGCAACTATATCACTTTCTTCTAGTGAGGCCGAGTACAAAGCTTTGACATCATGCACAAAGGAGATGGTGTGGATCAAGAGGATGATTATGGAGCTTCATTTGCTGGATTTTTCAGAGAGTCCAATCATCTTTTGTGACAACCTTTCAGCCCAAAGTCTAGCAAGCAATCCGGTTTTCCATGCAAGGAGCAAACATATCGAGGTGGCTTACCATTTTGTGAGAGAACAAGTGTTGGCAAAAGAGATCAAGCTTGAACATGTCCCATCAAAGGAATGTGTGGCTGATATCTTTACCAAAGCATTGGGAAAGGACTTATTTTTCAAGCATAGAACAAGTCTTGGTGTACTTTCTAAATCTATGCTAAAACTAGTTGAAGAGGGAGTGTGAAAAATTGTCAACTAGTAGTATTTTCCTAACTTGAGATTTTGTAGGCCTATGGCCAAATAAAAGTTAGAGATAGGTTCATACATGTATGTAGAGGCCCAAAGTATGTGTACACTACTTTTGAGGTCACATTAATTAGAGGAGGTCGAGTGTGGAGCTCTTCTATTGGCTCATAATTTGGTGCATTCCTATTTGACCAAATTTCTAGGTATATGGGTGAATCCTATTGGACCCCAATTTTAGCCTATCATAAGACAAGTGGCCAAGAGGCACTATGGCTGCTATAAATAGCCATCTCCATGAGTATGTACACATCTCATTTTCATTCTATTGAATGAATGTTATGCTCTTTGAAGGTCCATCTTCTTCTCTCTCACTTTTTTGTTCATATCTTGCATTCTAGCCACTAGAATTGTGATTTCTTTGTTGCTATGGCTTCACACGTGTGAAATGCAGGTTGTAGGCTCTGAAGTACGGACAGGGACAGCAAGTTTCTGTTTGTGGAAGCTTATGATCAGATTTTGATGTTTAGTTGATGTTTAGTATGCTTAACATCACAATTTCTATCATTTTTTCAATCTAGATGTGCATAACTTCCATGGCCAAGATCTTTATGAAACTTTAGCATCTTTTGGATCTGAGTTTTTCACAAGCGACCTGTGCGGCCCAATGAAGACCATGTCAATGGGGAAAGCATATTATTTTATGACTTTTATAGATGATTACTCTAGGAGGACATGGATTTATCTCTTGAAGAGGAAATCTGACGCTTTTGCTCGCTTCAAGGAGTTCAAGACTTTGGTAGAGAACCAACTGGATGCACGCATCAAAGTGCTAAGATCTGATAGAGGGGGCGAATACAAATCTGATGATTTTGAGGACTTTTGCAAAGAACACGGCATCAAAAGACAATTCACACAGTCACACATGCTGCATAGTAATGGTGTAGCTGAAAAAAAAAAAAGACTATTATGGAGAGTGCACGTTCCATGATGAAGCAAATGGGCTTGATCGATTCACTTTGGTCAGAAGCGTGCAGTGTGGCAACGTTATTGCAAAACAAGAGCCCTACAGTTGCGGTTCCAAATGTGACTCCCGAAGAAGCATTTAGTAGAATAAAGCCAAAAATCGACAAGTTTCATGTCATTGGATGTAAGGCCTATGTACATGTGCCAAAGGAGAAGCGAAAGAAACTTGATGCCAAAGCAATCAAGTGTATCTTCGTCGGTTATGATGAAAGGACGAAAGCTTATAGGTGTTTTGATCCTGTAATGAATAAGATTCACATTAGCAAAGATGTGATCTTTGATGAAACGCATAGGTATGAAGATGAAGACCATGCAAGTGGTGAAAGCATCAAAAGACTTCCCACAATTCTAGGGGAAGAAGATGAAGAAGATCCTCCACAAGATGATGCACATGAAGACGAGAGTCGAGAGGGCGAATATGAAAGGAAACCACCTATTCAAGAGCCTAGGGGTAGGTACTTGCCAATAGGAGCAATAAAGGAGAAACCGGTTGGAAGTAAGAGACATTACTTAGACACTCCTTGGGATACATACTCTCCACGTAGTGTATCACCTGAATCTAAGATACCAAAATGGTATGAAAAGATCATGAAGGACGCAAAGCTAAATCAACCAGGATCTAGCACACAAGGTGAAGTGAGAAGATCAACGTGGGAAAGGAATTCTTCCGATTGTTATCATGTGAACTATGCCCTAATGACTGAAATTTTGAAGTGTCGAGAGCCATCAACCTTTGATGAGGCAAAAGATCACAAAGAGTGGCAAAGGAAAATGGAAGAGGAGATAGAATCCATCCACAGGCCTGATACATGGGAGTTGGTTGATCTACCACTTGGAAAGAAACCCATTGACAACAAATGGGTGTTTAGAACAAAGTTTCATGCGGATGGCACAATAGAAAAGTATAAGGCACGCCTAGTAGTGAAGGGTTATGAGCAAAGAAAAGGAATTGACTATGAAGAGACATTTTCTCTAGTGGCTAAGTGGACTGTGCTACGCCTTATCATTGCCTTAGCATCTCATTTTGGGTGGAAGATCCATCAAATGGATGTGAAGTCTGCATTTTTGAATGGTGACTTAGAGGAAGAAGCTTACATGGTCCAACCACAGGGCTTCATGGCAAAAGGGCAAGAACAAAAGGTATGTAAACTACACAAAGCACTTTATGGCCTTAAGCAAGCGCCACTCGCATGGTATGGATGCATTGACAGTTACTTTCTTTCTCATGGGTTTGTAAGAACAAATTTAGATCCAAACCTTTATGTTCTTATAATTGATGATAGCATTGCCTTGATTGTACTTTACGTTGATGATATCATTATCACGGACAATGATGAGAACCTCACTCGTTCTATCAAATCTAACTTATGCAAGCAGTTTGAGATGACATATTTAGATCTTATGCACTATTGCTTGGGTGTCAAAGTATGGCAAACTAGCGGTGATATCAGATTATGTCAAAACAAGTATGTGGGCGAGATATTGGTGAGATTTCACATGACAACGTGCAAACCTTCCGTCACTCCTTGCGAAGCTGGTAAGAAATTATCTCGTATTGATGATAGTGCACATGTTAACGCTACACTATTTCGTTAGCTAGTTAGGAGTTTGATATATGTTACAACTACACGTCCTGATATCTACTATGTTGTAAGTTTGATTAGCCAATTCATGTCATCACCCACTATGGACCATTGGAAAGCTGCAAAAAAGATTTTGAGGTATGTGAAAGGTACACCTAACCTTGGTCTAATCTACAAAAGACAAAGTGTTTTACCTAAGTTGCAAGGTTATGTTGACGCTGATTGGGCAGGAAGTATAGATGATAGAAAATCAACAACAGGTTATGCTTTCAATTTTGCTAGCGGTTGTTTTTCATGGTCTAGCAAGAAGCAAGATACTATTTCTCTTTCTTCTACAGAAGTCGAATATAAAGCGTTGAGAGATGCTACCCAGGAAGCTGTTTGGCTACGTAAGTTGTTATGTGAGATTGGCATGAAGCAGGTAAATCCTACTGTTATTTTCTGTGACAGTCAAAGTGGAATACAATTGGCTAAAAATCCTATCTTTCACGCAAAGACAAAACATATTGAAGTGAAATATCACTTTGTGCGTGAAAAGTTACAATCTGAAGACATAAGTATTGTACATTGTTCTACGTTATTACAAAATGCTAATATATTTACGAAAGCTTTAAGTAAAGAAAAGTTTGAGACTTTTAGAGCCAAACTTGGCTTAGATCTGGTTATGTAAAAAGCCTTTACCTGTAATACTATCATGGAGGTATGTTCCATGAATAGAGTAAACTCTAAAATAAAGAGAGACGTTGATCATTGAGGGAGAGAGTTAAAATAGCAATGATCGACTTATACAACGCTTTCTTATTTTGACGGCACCACGTGTGCTTAGTTCTAGAGTTATCAGGCCATCTTTCTTTTACGAGCCCTTTGAGTGCTTTTAAGCAACTTATCTTTGTACTTACTTATCAGTTGAATATACAGTTTGAGGAGAGCAATTCTGTTGTCTTGTTGCACTTGACGTTGTGCTGTGGTGATTGATCCGGTTGGGTGTTTAAACTGTGTTTTCTTAACTCATTAGAGGCTACAAGATTCTATCAAGATTTTTGCAATTGCATGTAGAATTTGGAATATTCAATTTTTTGTGATTTTGTCAAAATACTAATTTTAATTGGATCTCTATTTTTTAAGTTTCTGGACTTTAATAGAGTGTCTTTAAATCTTAGAAAGTGGCAAGATTCAATAGATTGTGTGTGGATCATAGGTTGATCAAGAATTTTTCATTCTATGTGTTGATTTGCTAGTAATAGTGTTACTCTAAGAGAATTGAGAGTTTCCATATCGTTGTGATTTCATTTTTTAATGTATTTGTTGTCATTCAAAAGAGTGTTTTGAGCATTGAAACAGGTTGAAAGGAGAAGATCAGGTCACTTCAACATGGCCACAAGTGGAGGCTTTATGCTGGAGAGCAATGATAGGCTCACCTCAATCAACTATTCTATTTGGAAGGTGAGGATGGAGTCCTTATTGGAGATGAATGAGTTGATGGAGATTAATGTAGTTGTGAAGGAGAGGACTCAAGCACCTCAAGATCAAGTGAGGTATGACAAGAGAGCTAAAAGAGCTCTACACAAGATCAAGATGAATGTTACCAATGAGCTACTCAAGGAGATTCGTAAGAGCAATTCATCTCGAGAGGCTTGGAAAGTTGTTGTTAAGCTGACTCGGGTGCACCAAGGTGTCCTATAAGACTCTAAGGGGTGACACTCCCTAAAGGTCCCAGAGCGAGTTAGGAAGTCAAGGACTGAGCCTCCAACCTGTGGTGAGCCAACCAAGTAGTTACAAGTCATGAGCTAGCTCTAGAGCTCGAGTCATGGCCTAGTCAGGAGCCAAATTGATTTCGCCACCGGGACGGCTCCCAGGTGTGCAAAAAGTACAAAAAGGAACAAGAGTGGATCCTAATCTGATCCTTAAGAGGGATTGGTTGTCAGATTACTTGATCTATCAATCTACTAGAGATTAAGATCAATCTAGATCAATTCTAGACACAAAATCCTAACAAGAACAATCATTAATTGAAGATAGGTGTACTTTCTGGTTTCACATGTGTGAAACACTGTCTGAGTACGGACTCCAACCTGAAAATCAAGTACACATTGATAGAACCTCAAAACAATCAAAACAAATGTAGACAAATGGAGAGAATCACTCAAAATTGCTTCCAAATTTAAGATAGGTGTCTCACATTGATTATGGCCAAATAAGCCTCTACATATACACTTTTGGAGCTCGAGGTACTGATCATGCATCAGATCTCCTATGTGTGAGGATGCCTTGTCACCATCATGCAATTTGATACTTGGATCAAAACTTTTCATTTTGGGCATTTTTGGTCTATTTTCCTACTATATGGAGATCTTCATGGAAATCTTCTAGAAGCAAAAACTTGCCTACTTCAGCTATTTCCACACATGTGAGCTGTCCTCTACACATGGGATGTGAAACCTATTCAAAATATTTGGCTCATGCAATCATTAGATTGGTGCCATGTGTCATATCTCTAGAAAACTAGTTTTTGGGCATTTTACCCACTAGAACTTGAATTAAATCATATGTACAACATATATGATTATGGTACATGAAAAGTACACTAGTTTCACACGTGAGAATAAGCCCACACATGTGTGTCTATCCTATATACAAGATTTTTGGACTCTACCAAGCTTATTTTTGCATTTTTCACAAATCTAGCATAGATCTATCTATAACTCCAAGAGCCAATCTTAATTTTATAAATGGATTTTTAGGCAATGCCTTGGTGAGTATATCAGCAATGCAATCTGATGATGAAACATGAATAATCTTGATCTCCTTTGCTTGCACTTCTCCCTCATGAAATGATGTGCAATCTCGATGTGCTTTGTTCGAGCATGGAAGACTAGATTGTTTGCAAGTTGTTGAGATGCTTGATTATCACAATATATGCATGGGATGTCATCATCCTTGATCACATGTAGCTCCTCCAAAAGCCTTTTAAGCCAAAGAACCTCCTTTGTTGTTGTTGTCATAGCTTTATATTTGGATTCTGTTGATGAAAGAGAGATGGTATCTTGCTTTTTGGAAAGCCAAGATATAGCTCCTCCACATAAGAATGTAGCAAATGCACTTATGGATCTTCTATCCATCTTGTCACCTACAAAACTTGAGTCCGAATATGCTCTCAAACAAATATTAATCCTTTCATAAACTATGCCAAAGTCTTTTGTAGCCGAGATGTACCTTAACACCCTTTTTGCTCCTTTCCAATGACATATTAATGGACTTTGCATGTATTGACTCAACTTGCCAACACAAAAACTAAGATCTGGTCTAGTGATGGTTAAGCATATCAAGGAACCAATAAGCATTCTATAGGTAGTGATGTCCTCAAAGGATGCTTCATCACTTTCCTTAGAAACTTTTACACTTAGTTCCATAGGAGTTTCAACTCCTTTACAATCAATCATGCCAAATCTTGCTAAGATTGATCTAGCATATTTAGATTGACATATGAAGGTAAAATCATGACTTCTAGTGACTTCTATTCCAAGTATAACTTTAAGAAGTCCTAGATCTACCATCTTTAATTCACTAGACAAGGAAACATTTACATTCTTGATGCCATCTAGATCATTTCTTGTGAGTATAATGTCATCAACATATAAAACTAAGATAATGATCTTTCCATCATTACATTTGTAGTACAATGATGGTTCATAATAACTTACAACAAATACAATGGAAATAAGATAGGAATGCAACCTAGAGTACCATGCTCTTGGTGCTTGCTTGAGTCCATAAAGACTCTTCTTCAAGAGACACACCTTGTCTTCTTCTCCATATTTGATGAAGCCCTCGGGTTGGCACATGTAGATTTCCTCTTCCAAGAATCCATCCAAGAAAGCATTTGTCACATGAAGTTGGAAGAGCTCCCATTTGAAAGAAGTTGCAAGACATATGATTAATCTAATGGTCACAAGCTTTGCAACAGGTACAAAGGTTTCATCATAATCTATGCCTTTGACTTGCAAAAAACCTTTTGCTACAAGTCTAGCTTTGTACTTATGAATGGAACCATCTTGATTATATTTCAATCTAGATATCCATTTACAAGTAAGAGGCTTCTTTCCATAAGGTAAATCAACAAGTTGCCAAGTTTGACTTTCCATTAATGCATCAAACTCTACTTGCATAGCTTTCCTCCAATATTGAGACTTATTTGCTCCTCAAAACTAGTTGGTCCTTCAAGCATAGTAGACAAGAAAGTATAAGAGTGAGTAGTTGAGAATCTTCCCTTTGCTCCCCTTTGTTACTATAAATGAGCCTCGATGGCTCAATCCTTGTCCTTGTTGATCTTCTTGGCACCCTTGGACTTGGAGTAGGTTCCACTTGGTCTTCATCTTCATGAAGCTCCTCCTCGGCCATACCATGCTCTTTGACAAGTTGAGTGTTGTTGGAAGTCACCTTTCCTTTGGCTTGGAGAGATTCATCAAAAAGTACATCTCTACTAGCAACAACTTTTTTTGTAATAGGATCATATATACTATAAGCTTTCTTACTTTCACTATAACCAACAAAGATGCCTTTGAAAGAAGTGTCATCTTCCTTTTTCCTTGTTTCTAAAGGAATATGTACATAACAATGCATCCAAAAACTTTCAAATCAGTAAGATTTGGCTTATTGCCAAACAATACTTCATAAGGTGTAAGTCCTTTGATGGCACTATTAGTCATTCTATTACAAAGAAAGTTTGCACATAAAATAGCTTCTTCCCAAAATGAAATAGGAAGAGATGCATCTAATCTCATAGCTTTAGCACACTCACATAGTGTCCTATTCTTTCTCTCAGCTACTCCATTTTGTTGTGGAGTATATGTACAAGTAAACTCTCTCTTTATGCCATTAGTTTCACAAATCTCTTTCATCCTATTGGAGATGTACTCCCCTCCATTATCACTTCTTAATACTTTCAAGCTAGTATTAAGTTGCTTTTCCACAAGAGTTTTGAACTTTACAAAGGACTCAAAAACTTCACTTTTCTTAGACAAGAGATAAACCCAAGAGTATCTTGATTTATCATCAATAAAAGTGACATACATAAGAGCTCCACCATTTGATTCATGTGAAAATGAATGAACATCCGAGTGTATAAGGTCAAGAGGAGAGTTAGATCTTATCAAAAATCTCTTGAAAGGAAGCTAATAAGATTTGGAGAGTCCACAAGCTTCACAAAGCTTGCCACACTTCGATATGGTTTTGGGAAGTCCTCTTGCTAGATCTTTTGTCACCAAGGTCTCCAGAGATTTGTAGTTAGGATGGCCTAACTTTTGTGCCATAATTCCACTTGAGTGAGCTCCTCCCTTGACATGTTCACACTTCCAACCATCACATTAGCATCCAATTTGAATAATCTCCCTTGCTTGAAGCCACTAGCAATACATTTTTCATCTTTCAAGATAGAACATGCTCCATGCTTGAAATGTACATCTAATCCACTATCCATAAGTTGTTCTACACTCAACAAGTTCTTTGTAATTGAAGGTACATAAATAACATTGTCTAGATCTACTTTTTTAGATGATCCTAGACATAAAGGAATGGATCCAACACCTACAATCTCACATTCTTAATAACTTGCAGTGAAAATAAATCTCTTGGAACTATTGTAAGAAAGTAGATTAGAAAGGTAGTCTTTTTGGTGAGTCATGTGAGAGCTTGCCCCACTATTTATCCACCCAGTGTCTTGATTAGATGTTTGTGGTGAGGATACCATCAAAGATAGATTGCCTTCTTCCTCCTCCTCAAGCACAAGATTGCCTTGATTGTCCTTCTCTTGGACATTCTTCTTCTTGTAGCACTCGGATGCAAAATGTCTCTTTTTTTTCACAAAAGGAGCACTTTAGCTTCTTCTTGTCCTTCTTGCTCTTGCCTTTGGAACTTGATACTCCATCTTTGTTCTCCATCTCATGTCTTGAATCTTCTTGGATGGAAACTTCTTCTTCTTGCCTTCCAAAGAAAAGTTAGCTTTTTCATCACCATCATTCAAAGATAAGGAACTCATCCTACTTTTGATATGAAGCATTCTACTCTCCTCACTAACAAGCACACTTTGAAGTTTTTCAATACTAGGAAGTGAATCTTGAATAGCAAAGGTTTGAACAAGATTGGAACAATCATCTCCTAATCCATTCAAAATGATTTGAACTAATTCATCATCTTTGATTTTATCATCTATAGAAGACAACTCCTTATCCAAAGATTTGATCCTAAAGACATAATTTTGGGCACTTTCACTACTTCCTTTCATGCTTTGAAGGATTTGATTCCTAAGCATGAGTATCCTTGAAGTTTTCTTGGATCCGTGAATGGCTTTTAATGAATCCCATGCCTCTTTGGATGTGGTACAAGATGAGATTTCTTTCAAAAGTTCATTACTTACATTCATTTTTATACAGTGTAATGCAACTCTACATCTCTTTTTGTACTTAGCCAATTCAACTCCTCCTTGAGGTTCTACATCCACCTCAAGTACTATGTCATAAAGATCATGAAGTACAAGCAAAGACTCCATTCGAACTATCCAAGTAGAATAATTAGTGGATGTAAGTCTTTCACTCGCTTCAAGCAAAAAACCACCCATTGATGCCATTTTTGAATGTGAAAAAGCACTAGAAACTCTTATGGTTTCTCTAAGAGATCTGAACCTAAAGTCTTCTAGCAATTTAGAAAGCTTATAGACTCATCTTATCACTCATGAACCAATCTAGAATGATGGAAATTTAGATTCTAGTCTCAAACTTGCAAAATCACTCCTTAATCTATGATTTTTAGCAATTTCTCTCTTCAACCTCAACGTACACATCAGAGAAGATCAATTAGTGCACCTAATTCAAGCTTCAATTTTAATTTTTTGGCGATATCTATTTGGAAACTCATATCTATTCTATCATGCAAGTTTATATCCATCAAATATGAAGGAATGGGAGCCCACACAGTCACTTGCAAGTATATTGGATGTCATACATTCAGATATAGGAAAATTGCAGTACAAAGGCCGATCTTCAAAAGAACTTGCCGACAGTGGGATCTATTTTTATGAATCACTTTACATTCCAGGTATGCATGAAAGATTTGGAAACCTTGAGGCCCTTCCACTTCCAAGCTTGGATAGTAAAGAATGGATTACTCCTAACAACATTGTTTCAAAATCATTTCGATGAAAGCTCTTTACTGATGTGAAGAATTCTATGAAAATAAGTACTGGGTCCAAAAATGTCCGATTAAGTTGGTTTATTTCTTTGAATGTATTTGTTGATTTTTTGCGATTGCAAATGTGCATAGAACACCGACATTATTTGTTTGTAAGGATTTGTCAGATGATACATTGTCAGAACTTATGGACAAAAGTTGGGACCATAAATCAAACGGAGAAATAGATTGCTGAATAAAAAAAGACTCCATTTGCTTTCGATATCAAATTGAAAGACAAACATTGAGTCTTAACTTTAATTATCAAAGATGGAAAACATTAGATCAAGACATGGAACGAGATGGACACATCTACTTGTTTTCAACCAAAGAATTTGTCAATGGTGGAAATGTGATTTTTCAAGAGTGAAAGATCTGTAAACTTGAAGAAGAACCTTTGGATCAACACCTTATTCAATTCATTGATGTTTTGGATTCAAGTCAAGTGGAGGATCAAGCTCAAGACCCGAGGACTCCAAGAAGAATCTTGAGTATCAAGATGGAGCCATCAAGGCTCAAGCATATGGATCAAGCAAGGCAAGTTGTCTTTGACAACATTATTTATGCACTTAATATTTTAATTGATGTATCTTCAAGTGCACAAAATGCCTTGGAATCCATGGCTTGGCATGATGTTTAGTTTTGAAGTGTGCTACATGTATATAGACACATTCATGGAACATCTTGTAAGGGATCCTCTAAGAGGTGGTGAAAGAGCCATCAAAAGTTCCTTGTTTGTAGCTGAATTTTTTAGACACTTCTAAAAGCATTCATTCATCTAGCAAGAGAGTTGCAAATATATCAAGCTAAATTTGAGGAGTGTGAAGAATTGCCAAAAATTGGCAAATCTAGCTTGATAAAAAACCATGTAGTATAATGTAAATTTTGTACGTAAGTGGATTCCACACATGTGAGGCCAAGATGCAACATGGCAACCCACTCCTAATGTAGGTTAGGTCAAGTACATAGGGTTGGTCATGTCATTTTGGTAGTGCTTCCTAGTTTATAGGACCTAAATCCTAGATTTAAGGTGAAAATTTGACCAACTAGCTATCTACCAAGCATGACTCTAGGAAATAGACTAGGGTTTCATTTTAGGTCAAGGAGAGTGAGTTAACTTCCTTATTACATGCTGGAAATCCACCTAACTTCAAGAAGGAAGTCGAATTTGCTATGTATTCCCTCTCTCCATAGTGAGAAGATAGAAAATTTTTGGAGCTTATTGGCAATCTCAAGCTAGTTCACTATGTACATTGAGTTTTTGTGATCCAAATGAAACCAAATCAATTTCTACTTGTTTCTCAGGTTGAAGGCCGTACTACAGCCTGTAGTACACACGTGTGGTCTCGGATTACAATGTTTATCAATGCTTTTGATTGTTAATGCTTGTTGTTTGTCAAATTGCCAATCTAGATCAACTTTTTTGGGTCTAGTTTTTTGATAGATTGTTAAGCAAGCATCCAATCACTCTTGTGGATATTTTGTAGATCCATTTATGGTCCTAAAGTACAGTGCTTTCACTGAACAATGAACCTAAAGTATTCAGGAAGCTCGTATTGTAATAAGACAAGCTATGTTCAGATATAGTGAAGGCTCCAGTCTTCTTCAACTTCAATAGTAGTAATAAGTTTGTCATTGTATGTAATGTCAATTTGCTTTCACTTCTACAAACAAGAAATAGATTTGATTGACTTGAAACTCACAAAGGTCTCACACTTGCAATGTTTCACTCAAATTTGATTTCTAATCCAACAAATGGACTTATAATCATAGTTCTATCACTCCCTCACAAAGTTGGAATGAAAATAAGATGAAGTGAAAACTACTTTCAAACAAATCTTGCCAAGACATGGATTTGATTGTCTCTAGAAACTCACTAAGGTCTCTCTCTTGTAGTGTATAATGTGAAAAATACAGATGGATCTAAACTCCAAGATCATTGGCTTGAATGCTTGCACTCCAAACTACATAAGCTAGGAATTGGCAACACATTCTATGCTACCTAGAATGCAAAGAACTTGATCAAAAAGCATTTATCACAAATGGAAACTTCCATAAACATCAAGTGCGGCCCAAAATAGCATTATACAGTCCATAATACATCAGCCTATCACTTTTGGAAAGCACCTAAGATCATACACAATAGCTTGAAGACAATACACACAACAATGCTCTCAATGGAGGAAGAAACAATGACAATGATCTATTGATCTCAATGAAGCATACAAAAGGTTTCTCCAACCTGTTCTCCACGACTTCCCTACTATTTATGGATGAGGAAGATGACTCTCTCTCCTCTCTCTAGAAGGTACTTGACCCTAGATATTCCCTATATAGGAAAAATAGCTAAAAATGGCTTATATGACCAAAATACATCAAAATGGTCTCATTTTGAAGGGTATGAAGTTTGACACTTCATCATACTGAAAAAATACAGTAAATAAAAACATTGTGGCCTGGTTCACACGTGTGAAACTCCAGAACCAAAACTATTTACAATTTTAGCCAATTTAGGCCTCAAACTAGCTAGGAAATGTTGACAATTTTCACACTCCCTCTTCAACATTGGATGCTAGTTTCAACATAGTCTTTGAGCACATTCCAAGATTAGATCTATGCATTAAATATAGGTCCTTTCCCAATGGTTTGGTGAAGATATCAGCCACACACTCCTTTGAAGAGACATGTTGAAGCTCCACCTCTTTGGCAATGACTTGATCTCTCACAAAATGGTGAGCAATCTCAATGTGCTTGCTCCTTGCATGAAAAACAGGATTGCTTGCCAAGCTTTGGGCTGAAAGGTTATCACAAAGTATGATTGGAGTCTTCTCTGGTTCCAGCAAGTGAAGATCCAATAACATCCTCTTGATCCAAAGAATCTCCTTGGTGCATGTTGTTAATGCCTTGTACTCGGCTTCGGTGGAAGATAGAGAGATAGTTGGTTGCTTCTTTGATAGCCATGAGACCACTCCATCTCCAAGATAGATTGCAAAGGCACTTGTTGACTTCCTATCCATTTGATCACCTGCAAAATCTGAATCTGAAAATCCACAAAGGTTAGGTGTAGTACCTCCATACAAGATGCCAAAATCTCTAGATCCCGAGATGTATCTAAGTACTCTCTTTCCTAGCTTCCAATGAGCCTCACTAGGATCTTGCATAAATTGACTTAGTTTACCAACCACAAAGCTTAGATCAGGTCTTGTGATGGTTAACCATATAAGAGATCCTATTAGCTTTCTATAGAGAGTAATGTCCTTGAAGGATCTTTCATTACTTCTTGTAGTTAGCTTTACATTTGATTCCATAGGAGTAGAAACAACTTTACAATCTTCCATATGAAACCTTTTTAGAATAGAGTTAACATACTTTTCTTGACATATGAATGTAGATTTAGAAGTTCTAATAATCTCTATTCCTAAGATATAATGAAGTTTACCAAGATCTTGAATTTCAAACTCTCTTTTGAGTGCCATCTTGATTTCATCTATATCTAGATTGTTACCACCACTTAAGATAATGTCATCAACATAGATCAAAAGTAAAGTGATATCATTTTCATTCAATCTAAAGTAGAGAGAATGATCATACTCACTCATAACAAAGTTTTGAGAAAGTAAGAAGGAATTGAGCTTAGCATACCAACTCCTTGGTGCTTGCTTTAGCCCATACAAACTCTTTTGGAGATAGCACACATGATTAGGCTCATCATGTGAAACATAGCCCTCGGGTTGCTCCATGTAAATATCTTCTTCAAGATCACCATTCAAGAAGGCATTAGTAACATCCATTTGCCACATATCCCAATCATAAAGAGTTGCAAGAGAGATTAGGATTCGAATAGTTACCATCTTTGCCACGGGTGCAAAGGTCTCATCATAGTCAATACCATATTCTTGAGCATACCCCTTTGCCACCAACCTTGCCTTGTACTTGTTGATTGATCCATCTTGATTTGTCTTGATCTTGAAGATCCACTTACAACCAATTGCCTTCTTGTCCTTTGGAAGCTTTACCAACCTCCATGTGTTGCTTTTGATGAGTGCTTGATGCTCATGATCCATGGCTTGGATCCATTCCTTCTTTTGAATTGCTTCACCTACACAAGTTGGTTCATCAAAAGAGGTAATAAAAGCAAAGTTAGAGTTGTCCACCACTTGCTTTCCTTTTTCATCATAGGTTAGCCTTGATGGCTTAGCCCTTTGCCTTTGAGTCTTCCTTGAAGTTTGCTTTGGAGTGGCATCTCCATCTTCATCCAAGACATCTTGCACATCATGATGATTAGTAGGCACATCAACATCAACATCAACAACATTGGAAACATTCTCTTCATGAAAGATGACATCCCTACTTATGACAACTTTCTTTGTAGAAGGAATGTACACTTTGTAAGCCTTGCTTACTTCACTATAGCCAACAAACACACCCTTCTTTGATGAAGGATCTTCTTTAGTTCTATCATCAAGTGTGATATTGACAAAACATGTACATCCAAAGATCCTACAATGCTTGACACTCGGCCTTCTACCATAAAGAACCTCATGAGGAGTTTTACCATCCAAGGAAGCACTTGTCCATCTATTACATAGATAGTTAGCACATGCTAAAGCTTCCCCCCAAAAAGACTTAGCAAGATTAGCATGTAGTCTCATTGCCTTGGCACATTCACAAAGGGTTCTATTCTTCCTCTCGGCCACTCCATTCTGTTGTGGAGTCCTAGGACTAGACATCTCCCTCTTAATCACATGTGCTATACAAAAGTCTTTGAACCTATTTGAGGTGTATTCCCCTCCATTATCAGATCTTAAGCATTTGATCTTTGTATTGAATTGGTTTTCCATTTCATTCTTGAACTTGACAAATGCAGCAAACACTTCATCCTTACTTTTAAGAAGATAGATCCAAGTATACCTACTAAAGTCATCAATGAAAGTTGCATACATCTTTGCCCCACCATTGCTAGTTGTACTAGAAGAATGAATATCAGAATGCACAAGTTGAAAAGCTTCTTTAGATCTAGAAGTAGATCTAGAATAAGCAAGTCTATGAGATTTGGACAAGGCACAATGTTCACAAACACTATTGTTTGCAACAAGACTTTTAGGGAGACCAAGAACAAGCTCTTTCTTTGCCATTACCTCCAAAGATTTGAAGTTGGGATGGCCCAACCTCTTGTGCCAAACTTCTTGGTTTGTCAATTGCTCCCTAGCCATACATCCTTCATGATTAGAGATCACACATGCATCAAGCTTGAAAAGTTTACCATGCCTCCTACCTTGAGCAATCAAGGATCCACATTTACTTATCAAACATGCATCTCCAATGAACTCCACATCAAGTCCTTTGTCAATCATTTGACTTACACTAAGCAAATTCTTAGTGATTGAAGGAATGTACAAAACATTTTCAAGATTTGCTTTCCTATTTGTTGAAAGGGAAATAGGAATAGTGCCTATGCCTTTGATGTCACATTGACCATCATTTGCAGTGTAGATGATGTTACCTTCTCCCTCATAAGACAATAAGGATGTAAAGTATTCCTTATGTCTTGTCATGTGAGATGAGGCTCCACTATCAATCCACCAAGGATCATTATCATCTATGTTGGCTAACAAACTTGAAGTCATAACAAATTATTCACATGTGTTATGTTCTTCCTCATCTATTGTAAGATTTCCTTGCCTCTCTCCTTGCTCTCTTTTCTTCTTATAACATTCATTTGCAAAATGACCTTTTATCCCACAATAAAAGCACTTGAACTTTGACTTATTGTTCTTAGTAGAAGAGGAAGAGGAAGAGTGATCATCATGATCAAAGTTACCACCTTTGGACCATTTCCCTTTGCCTTTACCTTTGCCCTTGAATTTGCCTTTTGTGAAGAAAGCCTCTTCACCTCCACCTTGCAAGGATGCACCATCAAGCTTTGATTGCAACCTATGTTCTTCAGCCAATAAGATTTCTTGCAAGTCAACCACACTTGGCAAGACTCTTTGAATGGCAAAACTTTGCACAAGATTAGCATGTTCATTTAGCAAACCATTCAACATAACTTGGACTATTTCACCATCTTTTATGTTCTCATCAATGCATGCTAAATCATCACTTAGGGACTTAACTCTCAAGATAAATGCATGAGCACTTTCACCCTCTCTTTGCCTACTAGAAAATATTTGTCTCCTTAGGGTCAATACCCTAGATGTGGACTTTGATTCAAAGAGCTTCTTTAAGGCATTCCATGCCTCACTTGCACTTTGACACTTTCCAACTTCCTTGAGAAGTTCATTTGTAACATTCATTTTAATGATATGAAGAGCCCTTTTGGCCTTCTTATCAAACCTTTGTTGCTCTTGAAGTGTGAGAGGTCTCTCTTCAATTTCTGCAACTATGTCCATGAGTTCATTCAACTCAAGTAAGGACTCCATCCTCACTTTCCAAGTAGAGTAGTTTGATGAACTCAACCTTTCACTAGACTCTAGCATGATCCCACCATTGGAAGCCATGATTCTAATGTTTCTTCAACTTTTAGGTTCTGTCCTAAAGCACTTAGCACTCACTTTTCTCTCAACAAATGATAGATAAAGAGATCTATGAAGATTTAGGACCCTAAAACACTTCTATCTTGAACCTAGATGGTTTCCAAGCATAGAAAGGAAGATTGAAACACATGCAACACTTTGCACACACTAAGAATGGATTACAAAATCAAACCAACCTGAACACACTCTTGCTTAAGCTCTCAAACTTTCCAGCAAGTGACCAAATCAAGTTATGGTGTGAAGAGTTACTTGCATTCTTAGAAAATACCCAAAACTAGGATGCCAAGATTACCTAGTAATGAACAAACTTGATCAACATATGATCAACACACTAAGATATTGATTCAACCTGTAAAACCACATGTAAACCACACTTCTAAAAGTTTATAAACTCCAGCAAGTGATAAATACAAGATTTAGAGGTGAATGAATGAGCACACTTAGTGAATCACAAGACTAGCTTCACTATCTTGTCAAATCTTGGTGTTTAGATGTAGATCTAAGATCACTTCACATGAGAATGTTCCTCAACCTGTTAAGAACCTGAAAACACACTTGCATAATGGTTAACACCTTCCAGCAAATGCTCCAATCAAATTACATAAGGAGAGTTACTTACATGCTCAACAAAGTACACCAAAAATTATGCCAAAATTGATGACAATCTTTACAATATGCTCTTCACAATGGAGCTTACAATATGTTCACCCAAAAAAGGGGATCTTTCATCCAAATGGGAGCTTTGCTCAGCCTTTAGGAGAATTACAACTCACTCAAAAGATCATTTGTCATCCACTTAAGGAGAAGTTTCATCCACTTAAGGAGAGTGTTCATCCAAGAATGGAGATTGTCAACAATAGGATTGAAAAGAACATTGTTAGTATTGAATATGCACAAGCCTCACAATCACAAATGATTAGGTGTTATGATCTGATCCAAAATAGTTTCTTTTCAGCCTCTGATCTTCAATAGACCTGAAATATGCTTTTGATCCACAAGTTCAACTCACAAAACAAAGGTTAGTAAGATTTGATCAACAAAGCAATGCAAAATCATGCTAGAACTTGATCAAACATCCAAATATCACCAAAAATGGAATACTTACTGTAAATAGAAGCCAACCAGCTCTGATACCATGTGAAAAATACAGATCCTAAGTGGATCTAAACTCCAAGATCATTGGCTTGAATGCTTGCACTCCAAACTACATAAGCTAGGAATTGGCAACACATTCTATGCTACCTAGAATGCAAAGAACTTGATCAAAAAGCATTTATCACAAATGGAAACTTCCATAAACATCAAGTGCGGCCCAAAATAGCATTATACAGTCCATAATACATCAGCCTATCACTTTTGGAAAGCACCTAAGATCATACACAATAGCTTGAAGACAATACACACAACAATGCTCTCAATGGAGGAAGAAACAATGACAATGATCTATTGATCTCAATGAAGCATACAAAAGGTTTCTCCAACCTGTTCTCCACGACTTCCCTACTATTTATGGATGAGGAAGATGACTCTCTCTCCTCTCTCTAGAAGGTACTTGACCCTAGATATTCCCTATATAGGAAAAATAGCTAAAAATGGCTTATATGACCAAAATACATCAAAATGGTCTCATTTTGAAGGGTATGAAGTTTGACACTTCATCATACTGAAAAAATACAGTAAATAAAAACATTGTGGCCTGGTTCACACGTGTGAAACTCCAGAACCAAAACTATTTACAATTTTAGCCAATTTAGGCCTCAAACTAGCTAGAAAATGTTGACAATTTTCACATATAACTCAAATTCGATTTCTAATCCAAAAAATGGACTTATAATCTCAGTTCTAGCACTCCCTCACAAAGTTGGAATGAAGATAAGATGATGTGAAATCTACTTACAATCAAATCTTGCCAATTTTGGCTATTTTTGGACAAAAAAATGACTTAATCTCTTTCACACTTTTTGATGTACTTTCAAGACCTGCAAAACAAGTTTAGAGAACTTTATTTCAGTCTAGATTAATTAAATCTCATGACCCTAAGTCATCTAATCAATGGCACTCAATTTTGGTAGTTTATCGTAAGATTTCCACCAAAAATTACATCAAAAGCTCTCAAATTAAATCTTTGGATCAAATGAATATCATGCATTAAATGCAGGTTCAGAGGTGCCCACACATGTGGATAGTACAGATTTGGACCCCTACCAAGTTTGGGATCAAATCTCCACACCAAAATCAAGATTCTAGCCTGCCCTCTCAATACTAGTTTTTAGCACCAAAACTTGCTAAAAATGGATTTGCATTAGATCAATGGCTCATGCTCTTGTACTTGGCTCTGATACCATGTGAAAGTACTATACTTTAGGACCATAAATGGATCTACAAAAGATCCACAAGAGTGATTGGATGCTTGCTTAACAATCTATCAAAAAAGTAGACCAAAAACAGTTGATCTAGATTGGCAATTTGACAAATAACAAGCATTAACAATCAAAAGCATTGATAAACATTGAAATCCGAGACCACACGTGTATACTACAGGCTGTAGTATGGCCTTCAACCTGAGAAACAAGTAGAAATTGATTTGGTTTTATTTGGATCACAAAAACTCAATGTACATAGTAAACTAGCTTGAGATTGCCAATGAGCTCCAAAAATTTTCTATCTTCTCACTATGGAGAGACATAGCAAATTCGACTTCCTTATTGAAGTTAGGTGGATTTCCAGCATGTAATAAGGAAGTTAACTCACTCTCCTTGACCTAAAATGAAACCCTAGTCTATTTCCTAGAGTCATGCTTGGTAGATAGCTAGTTGGTCAAATTTTCACCTTAAATCTAGGATTTAGGTCCTATAAACTAGGAATCACTACCAAAATGACATGACCAACCCTATGGACTTGACCTAACCTACATTAGGAGTGGGTTGCCATGTGGCATCTTGTCCTCACATGTGTGGAATCCACTTATGTATAAAATTTACATTATACTACATGGTTTTTTATCAAGCTAGATTTGCCAATTTTTGGCAATTCTTCACATGTTCATGAGAAACTGGTAAGTTTTATAATATTTAATTTTATTTGATGCAATAATTTGTCAGCAATACAAAGTTACGTTTTATGCAGTATTTAATAAAACATTTTTTTCTTTTGCAGATACAAAAAAGACAAGAAAAAATTACAAAATGCAAAGATCTAGGTACGATGATCAAGGTGATAGAAGAGCCATGATATGCAAAGGCAAACACACGAGATCATGAAAATAAATTTACTATGTTAAAGCTTTTTATATCAATAAAAATGAGCCCTGAACATTGGGTCTTTTTTTACAAACTATGCTTCATCCTGAAGATTTAACTACTTTTTCTTGTGGTCGTGTTGACTTCCTCTCTTTCTTTGGTCTATGCTCCATCGGTTTGATCTCTTCTTTAACAATAGATATCTCGTTATAAAATGCAACACCGGGAGAAAAGGCTCCTAATTTTGACCTTGCTTCTAAATCAGCCTTATCATTTTTAGGATCACATATTACTGCCTTTGTAAGGAAGAGTTTAATTAAATCTTGTCTGAATATATACACATCATTAAATGTGTACACATCAAGCGAGAACTGCAAACACACACAAAATTGAGTTGAGAAATACAGCCGCATTCATAATGAAAAATACATAAAGTAAAAAATAAGTAGGATCATGATGCTCACTTGTTCGATATCGACCGTGTCTTTTTGAAAATTATACTACTCAAAAACTATCTTTGCATTATAGAGCGTAATCCAGCCACAACTAAATGCATCTTGTTGTTGGGGAGTCTGTAAATCAACAATTTGGGCTCATTTTTTTTTTGCGTTGTCATCTTGGTGGAGGCTGCATCCTATCCATCCTCTTTCCAATCCAGGATGGCTGTGAATGAGGAGGAGCTCCAGCAGCTGGAACAGATCCACCACCAGGAGATCCATCAACAGATCCACCAAGAGATCCACCACTAGCAGATCCAACAAGCGTTGAAATCAAAAAGTTCTTCGACATCCATGGGCAAGGTTCTCACAGCCTGCACTTCGGATTCGATGAAATTACGGACTTCTTCTTCCGTTGGCGTGGGTATCTGAGGTGTAGTTAGAGGGCTCAACACAACACGGGCTGCCATGCGAAGATTTCTCAAAATCTCATTTTGTCTAATAGTCTGAAGTTGTTGCGTAGAAACCCTGATTCTCTGAGGCTCCCTCACAGTTTGTTTTGTCCTTGCCATATGCTTATGTCTAGCTATAAACAACTAAAAAATATGCTAAATAGATCTAACGGGTGTCAAAAATTCAATCCACAACAGAAATAAAATTATTGTATCCTCCACTTATAAAAGTGAAAAATGAATGGTAAAATTTACTCATATATTTTTTTGCCCATGCATACCAAAATTCAACTAGAACTTTTTGGTCATGTGTAGCTCACTGTAAGATATTTGGACATTATCGCATATGTGCATATAGTGACGTGGAGAGATTACGAACTACAAGTTCTGCGCACAAGTTCGATATTGGGTTTTTGAGATATTTTGAGAAATATTCTTCATGGAATATTCATTTCAAATGAATATTCCTTTTTTGCATAGCTGTAAAGTGGATTGAATATTCTAATATTCGACGGTGCATTTATTTCTGGTGACATGTGTTCAATTTTGAAAGTCTATAAATACCATATCAATGTCAACATATCATTTCTAGTAATTTTTTTTCCTTCTACCGTTTTTTAGGTCGTACATATTGTTCTTTTGCATAGTTTCTTATAACCTTAATATTGCTATTAAAGACTGCGCACATATTCAATACATACAGTTAATCTGTTGTTTTTTTTTGTTAATATTACTTTAACACAATGTTTTTAGGTTCATGTAGATCTTATCCGGAGATCATGCTCTCTTCATTTCTCGACAATTTTGGTATTATCGAAGCTAGGGAATACTTCATATCATTGTTTCATCCTTTTCTTCATGTTTCTGCTACAGCTCATCATAATAGACACGTGTTCTTTGAGTCTTACAAGATATTCAAAAGTTTTGTTACATTGCCTTTGCAAACGTTTGAGAACATGGCTTTTTTGCATTACACTGATATTGTCAAGCATGTTGATAGTCATCTGAAAAATAGATTGGATTGATTATATACAAAACTTTATGAGAAATTTAAGTTTCTGGTCACTGCAAAATTTGTTGCAAGAAGTGTAGATTAGTTGAATATCAATCTGCATTTATATTATATTTGATTATTTTAATCCCAGATGATGTGGATTCCTTCACCTCCCTCCTCTTCATGAAAGGGTAAGCAAGTAGTTTCTGGAAATTATGTTGCTTTCCTAAACTCTTTGGATGAGCCTACATTATTAGACCAGATCTAAGCTATTGTGTTGAAAGATTGAGTCAATTGATGCAAGATCCTAGTGAGGAGCATTGGAAGCTAGGAAAGCGAGTTTTGAAGTACATCATTGGAACTCGAGATTTTGGCATATTGTATGAGGTTTTGGATTTTCAGATTCGGACTATGTTGGAGATGTAATAGATAGGAAATCCATTAGTTCTTATTGTATTTTCATAGGTGATGGAGCTATATCATGGATGTCGAAGAAAAAAGCCACTATCTCATTGTCATCTAGTGAGGCCGAGTACAAAGCTCTTACACATTGCACAAAGGAAATGGTATGAATCAAGAGGATGATCAAGAATCTTCACTTGCTGGATTTTTCAGACAGCCCAATCATCTTTTGTGACAATCCATCAGCCCAAAGGTTGGCATTCAATCCTATCTTTCATGCTAGGAGCAAGCATATTGAGGTGCAATATCACTTTGTGAGGGAACGGGAGCAAGTCATTGCAAAGGAGGTGAGTCTTCAACATGTGTCTTCAAGGGAATGTGTAGCTGATATCTTCACCAAAGCATTGGGAAAGGACTTGTTCATGAAGTATAGGACTTCACTTGGAGTGTTATCAAAGTCTATGCTAAAACTAGTTGAAGAGGGAGTGTGAAAGATTCAACTAGTTTGACCATTTTTTCAATATTTTCATATTTGGCATATTGAGGCCAAAACTTGTTTTAGACTTAGAGATTGACTTTTCAAAGTTCATTAGTCTAAATTTCATTTGAATAAACACTTTTTGAAAGTGTGGGAAAGTTTGGAGGCGAGTTTTAGGAAATTCAAATTTGAATAGTTGGTACATTGAATCTAGACCCAAAAATAGTAGGGTTAGCATTTTGGAGGAAATGCCAAGTGGCCAAATAGGGTTTGGATCTGTTATAAATGGATGTAACTCATGGAGAGAGTGATCTTCTCTCTTCTCTATTTCATTTCATACTTATACATGGTTCTCTTGGGTTCTACTATCCATTGGTGCACTATATTAGTGATTGCATGCAATTTTATGTGTAGAATGATTCATAAATATTATTTTCGGTTTCACACATGTGAATGACAGTAGCTTGCTGATTTTGTATGGACAACAACAATACATAATCATTTCATTCAAGTTTGATAAAGTTCTATTGGTGTTTGCATCTCATTTTGTGTGTAGATGCTGATTTTTTTACATTGGTGAGAGTGGTAGTGTATTTCTCTTTCTAACCAAAGATCTTTCAAGTTGATTGGATCTTAAGGATCTGAAAACTTTCACAAAGGTATTGTAAGATTGAGATTCCAGCATGATCAATTTAAACTACTGTCAAAAGTCTTGTATGTTCCTTAACTCTCTATAAATCTGTTATCAGCAAGTAGAATTACAGATTTAGGTCATAAGGTGAAGTTTGAGTTTGATCAATGTAGAATTATCGATAGAAGAAATAAGATCCTTGCACTCAGCAAGAGACATGGATACTTATATAGATTGTCACATTGTTATTCTGATTCTAGTCAAGCCTTGAAAACCTCTGTTCTTGTCAATAAAATATTACTATGGCATCATTGCTTAGGACACTTGAATTATGCATCTGTTTCGAACATGTCCAAACGATCCATGGCTCTTGATCTCGACTGTACTTTTGGTAAAGTCGATCTCCCTATCTGCCATAGCTGCATCCTTGGAAAGCATACTAGGATTCCTTTTAGATCAATTTATAGGCATGCAACAAAAGGTCTGTTAGATGTTGTTCATACATATATATGTGGACCTATGCAAACTCCTTCATTGCTAGATGCAAAGTATTTCATTACCTTTATTGACAAATTCTCCTGAAGAATAGCTATTTATTTCATTAAACAAAAATTAGAGACTTTCATCAAGTTCAAACAATTCAAAGAGCAGGCAAAAAATCAGACTGGCACACGAATCAAAGCACTGAGGTCAGATAACGGGGGAGAATACATCTCCATCGAATTCAAGGAGTATTGCCTTAACAACGACATTGAGCAACAATACATTACCTCCTATTTGCCTCAATCAAATGGTCTTGCTGAGATAAAGAACAGAACCTTAGTTGAATCGGCAAAGTGCATGTTATCACATGTGACACTTTCGAAGTCCTTCTAGACTGAAGCTGTTTCAATAGCAACTTATATGCAGAACAAATGTCCTACTAAAGGTCTCTCAAACAAAACATTATTCGAAGTTTGGACAAGTAACAAATCTTCTTTATCAAACTTACGAGTCTTTGGATGTACTGCTTATGCGCAGATTCTTCACAATCTCAGGAAGAAGCTCAACTTCCAAAATACCAAATGTATTTTCATCAGCTACACTACTTCAGATCAAGCCTACAAGTTGTTGGATCCCATCGATTTGAAGATATTCACTAACCAGGATGTCATCTTCATCGAAGATCAATTTCAAAACCTCAAGGGAAAAGACACAACCCATCCAACCGACCTGTCAGATTCTCCTGACATATTGAACTTTCCAGTTCCTCAGTCGACTATTTCCCTTGAAGGACCAAGCTCATCTACTCTTGACGAACAACAAATCAACAACAAATCAGAAGATGATGATGTTGCAGTTCAGCAACTATAGTATGATAAAAATGATCAACTTCCTCTATTTTCCAAAAGATCATCAAGAGCTAGCAGACCACCTATTAGGTATATTGACGAGTCTGCAACCTACCTTGTTCATGAGCCAATGACAGTCGAAGAGGCACTCAATCAACTAGATTCTGATCTCTAGAAAGAAGCTATGGATAAAGAGTATCCATCTCTTATCAAGAACCAGACATGGACGATTGTTGAATTACCTGCTAGCATAAATGTAGTTGATTGCAAATGGATTTTCAAAGTCAAGTACAAAACAGACAGAAGTATCGACATAAGAAAAGCCCGACTTGTTGCCAGAGAATTTTCTCAAGTATATAATGTCGATTACACCGAGACTTTCAGTCCAATAGTCAAGCATTCTTCTATTCAACTTTTATAATCGTTTGCTGCTGTTGCAGATTTAGAAATACATCAAATGGATGTACATACAACATTGTTATCTTCTGAATTTGACATGACCGATCTGGGCGAAGTTCATTTCTGCCTTGGTATTCAAATCCATAGAGACAGAAATCGAAAGTTGATTTACATTACTCAATAGAGATACATCTACAACATGTTAGTCAGATATAATCTGATTACTTGTAAGTTAGCTCTTCACCAATGGAACTAGGTGTCAAATTGTCAAAAGACCAGTGTTCTCAAACAATTTAAGAGAAGGAGCAGATGTGTGAGTATCCTTACCATTCTATTATAGGATCTCTTATCTATGCAATGATCTATACCAGGCCAGACATAGCTTTTGTAGTTAGCTCTCTCAGTCAGTATATGACCAACCCTGGTGTATCACATTGGAAGGCTCTTATCAGAGTCATGAGATATCTTCGAGCTACTATGAACTTTTGCATTCCACTTTTAGGACTTTCTGATGAGACTAATTCCCCACCAAAAATACCTCTAACACATTGGAGCTTGTCTTCAACCTTGCACAAACATCAAATGGAACATTTAAAATAATCTTGGAAGATAAGTTACAAAAGCTTTCATACCATGTAAAAGTTTCATACACCACACCAAAAAAAATATAGAGTGCAAAGATCCAATTAATCTTTAACCATGACGCCTTGTTGATACAAAGTAACTAAAATGTATATTATCAAATAACAATGCATCGAGATCCATCCTCCAAAACCATAGTGGATCCACACATGATTGATAACCTAAGTTTAGTACATGATAAAAATTACATCCATGATAAGACATCCACTGTTTCACACGTGTGAAACCATAAAGTACACCTACCTTCAATTAATGATTCTTCTTGTCAGGATTTTGTGTCTAGAATTGATCTAGATTGATCTTAATCTCAAGTAGATTGATAGATCAAGTAATCAGACAACCAATCCCTCTTGAGGATCAGATTAGGATCCACTCTTGGTCTTTTTTATACTTTTTGCAAATTTTGTGTAGCGAGTTGGATTTGATAGCTATCCTCAAAATTTTTAGTCCAGATCTTGTTGTGGGCTGTAGGAACCCTTTTCACACGTGTGAGTTCGTACATCTCCGGTTTTGACTGAGAAATTTCAAAAATTTGTAAAATTTGACTCACATACCCAATTTGAGTGATTTTTGGTGCAAAATCAAGCATTTTCTATAGAGAATCTAATCCATTGATTAGTTCTTGGATTAGATCAGCCAAGAAATTAAATTTGAAGCTTGAATTAGGTGCATTAATTGATTATCTCTGATTTTTTGAGTGCATGTTGAAGTTGAGAGAGATTTTGCCAAAAATCATAGATTAAGGAGTGATATGCAAGGTGAGAGGTTGAAATCCATTGTACCATCACTCTAGATTTGTTCAAGAGAGATAGGGTCAAGTTTAGAAGCATCAATTTGCTAGAAAACATATTTGGATCCGTCCTTCAAGTGAAACCTTTGAGAGTTTCTAGTGCATATAGAGCATCTATGCAAATCTTTTGTAGAATTTGACATAGATTGGCTTAAATTGAGAGTTCTAGAAAAGAGATTGAGATCCAAGTCACATTGTTCAACCCTACTCAATTTGTTTGAGTGATTGTAAGGTTTGAAAAGAGTCATTAAGGTTTCTATGACAAATGTGTAGAGAGAGATCCAATTTTCTAAGAGTTCCTTCCTTTGTAGAGGGCGAGATCTAGAAGCTCATTTTGTGCTATTATTGGTGGAGAGTTTGTCTCTTTCTAGGTGATCAAATCTTTCTAAGTGGTATTAGCTCTTTGAAGCACAATATCTTAGTGAGAAAAATCACAACTTTTGATTTTGAATTTCATTCCAAGTCTTAAAAAGTAGAGTAATTGGTGGAATCCAATAGGAGTGATTGAATTCAATTTGTTGAGCAAAAATTGACATAGAATGTATGAAACTCAAATTAGTTCTATTCAACTTTCTTTGTGAGAGTGTGAGGGTCAATTTGTGATCCCATTGGATGTCTAGAATGAGGAGGAGTCCATATTTGAGTATTCATGCATGGTTGAGACCTTTGTGAATCTCTAGTTGTCTAAATTTTTAAGCTTTGTGAAAAATTGGTGGTATAGTTTGTTTTCAAATCAAATCAAATTCATTCTAAATCTCAAGAGTGAGATTATTTGGATCAAGAGTGAGTCCAAAAGAAGTGATTAAGTTTAATTTTCAGGTGTTTGAAACAAAACCCATCTTTTGTTCAAGAATCTCAAGTGTTGAGAGAACTAGTCAAGTGAAAAGGAAAATCTAGGTGTCAAATCTTTTCATATCCATTTTAACTTTAAAAAGAAAGAGTCATTGGTATTTGATGAGTCCAATAGGAGAGTGGATTTGATTTCTTGAGTGATTTGATTCAAAGATTGTGTGCTTTTGTCTTAATGATCAAAGCAAAGTTTCCAAGTGACTAGTCATTACTATGAAGATTGATTCTTAGGTTTGTGAGCTAGATCTTTTGCAGATCCTTCTAGATTATTGAAGATGATCAAATCTAGTCTCATGAGAGTCACAAATTACATTTGTAGAATCATATCACAGTTTTTTATTCACATGGCATCAATAGGTGGCATCCTATTGAAGGAAAGAAAGGATCCTAAGTGCAACCTTTGTGGCAAGGAAGGATATTTTTCCTCAAGATGCTAAAAAAAGAAGACCAATCCGTCCAAGAAAAACCAAAGCAAGGGGGCCGAGGAGAAGGATGGAGCTTCAAGTTTGAAATAAAAATACAAGAAGGACAAGTCCAAGGAAAGGTGTTTCCTTTGAGGAAAGGTGAATGAGGCTTGGAGTCTCACAAGGACTTGCAAGATTTGTCTTCAAGAGTCCATCACAACACATGTCAAATCTTTTGAAATTTTTTATTTGGAAGTGCATTTTTTGGTTCAAAATGCAAAGATAGATGTCACTTTCATGAAAGTAACTTGGATTTATTTTATGTCCTTGGAAAGTATTTTGCTTGGAACTTTAGATAGGCTCAAACTTATTGTTATGATCCAAGAGAAATCAATCAAGAATAAGAAGCAGCAATCACAAAATGAAAATAGTTTCATTTATGCTATCATGTCAATTTATGAAGAACCATTTTGCTTTGAAGAGATTTTTGTATCTCAAAGGTGGATTAAGGCAATACTAGTTGAGGGTGATGCCTTAAAAGATAGCAAAATATGTTTTCCTTGGAAGCTTACATTAGTTATGAAGTCAAGAAAATGGAAATATCTTCATAATGTAGGATCTTTTGGTTTCAATAAGATCATGAATGATGTGTTCATTTATAAAGATGAAAATTGTATGTTTTCAATCCTAAAGGCAAGTTGTAAACTTCTTATGAGAATAAGTGAAGCATCCAAAGTGGACACTTATATCCATAAGCAAGTAGTTAGCCTTATTGAGATGGAAATACCTTTTGATTTCAATATTGGAAAAATCATGCCAAGTTGTGGTGATTTTTAGACTTATGTTTCTAGCATAAGTAATCTCGATAATCATAGGAAGTGCATATTGAATGGTCATACTTGTTTCGATCATTATGAGACATGGAGGTCTCAGATTTCCATCAAGAAGGTGCATCATGAAGAGGATCTTAAGGAGTCATCTCAAGGTTCAAGTGTGCCAAGGATTGAGGAGGAGAGTCCTTCTCAAGGTTCAAGTGTGCCAAGGATTGAGGAGGAGAGACCTTCTCAAATTGTGATTCCAAAAAGAAACTCAAGAAATATGGTTGAGTCCATGTGGCTCACATTTCAAGGGAAAGAGGAGCATATCTCATATTTAGCCTCATTGGATCTGAGATTAGCATGGTAAACAAGCATGAAGATATGATGCAAACACTTTGTTATTATAGCATGCATAGTCTTGCCAATTTGGATGAGTCTAATTCTCTAGATCGTGGTAATATGATGTTAGATCTTTGTGATCCTAATAAATCAAGAAGAAGTCTTTATTTTCTCGTGAAGGAGCATGAACATGAAGAAGGAGCAAGCCTCAAGGTCAAGCATCTACATGAAAATTGGAAGGAATCAATTTTGGAGGTGCTAGGATGGTGCAAAGCTCTCAAGGTCATCAAAGATGTCAACATCAAAGAAGCACTATCATGGATATGGTGATTTCAGATCAACATCAAGCTCATTGTTTGATCTTCACACCTTTTGAACCAGCAAATTCCAATTCATCCCATGGAGTCAAGTTCAAGATCATCATGTTTTCCATCAAGCTAGATTTACCAAGCTAGATTTTTGAGGAGTGTGAAAGCAAAAATAAGCTTGATAGAGGCCAAAAATCTTGTATATAGATAAACACACATGTGTGGAGCGTGTTCCCACGTGTGAAAATAGTGTACTTGTCATGTACCATAATCATATAGGTTGTACATATGATTTAATTGAAGTTCTAGTGGCTAAAAAGGCCAAAAACTAGTTTTCTAGATATATGACACATGGCATCAGTCTATTGATTGCATGAGCCAAATATTTTGGTTAGGTGTCACATCTCATGTGTAGAGGACATCTCACACGTGTGAAATAAGCTGAAGTAGGTGAATTTGGACTTCTAGAAGATTTCCAAGTAGATCTCCATATAGAAGGAAAATGGACCAAAAGTGCTCAAAATAGAAGGTTTTGTCCAAGTGTCAGTTTTGCATGATGAATCATCATATGACAAAGCACCTTCACACATGTGGGATCAGAGGGATGATCAGTACCATGAGCTCCCACTTATTGTATATATGGAGCCACATTTGGCCATAATCAGTGAGAGACACCAATCTTGGTTTTGGAAGCAATTTTGAGTGATTCTCTCCATTTGTCTACATTTGTTTTGATTGTTTTGAGGTTCTATCAATGTGTACTTGATTTTTAGGTTGGAGTCCATACTCAGACAATGTTTCACACGTGTGAAACCATAAAGTACACCTACCTTCAATTAATGATTGTTCTTGTTAGGATTTTGTGTCTAGAATTGATCTAGATTGATCTTAATCTCAAGTAGATTGATAGATCAAGTAATCTGACAACCAATGCCTCTTTAGGATCAGATTAGGATCCACTCTTGGTCCTTTTTGTACTTTTTGCACAATATTGATGGTGTTACTACAATTAGCAATGGAGGTGCTAAGATGTATGTGACTTTCATTGATGATTTTAGTAGATTTTGTTGGGTTTATCTACAAAGATGAGGTGTTTGATGTCTTTGTCAAGTTCAAGATTGCAAGGGAGGTTCAATTTTCTACAAAGATCAAGTGCTTGAGGAGTGACAATGGTGGTGAGTATATTTCTACCAACTTCAAGGTTTTTTGTGATGAGCATGGGATCAAGAGGGAGTACACAAGCCCAAGAACACCACAACAAAATGGAGTGGCCCAGATTCAAATGAAATCTTCAACATGGGGAAACTGTGAAAAATACAGATCCTAAGTGGATCTAAACTCCAAGATCATTGGCTTGAATGCTTGCACTCCAAACTACATAAGCTAGGAATTGGCAACACATTCTATGCTACCTAGAATGCAAAGAACTTGATCAAAAAGCATTTATCACAAATGGAAACTTCCATAAACATCAAGTGCGGCCCAAAATAGCATTATACAGTCCATAATACATCAGCCTATCACTTTTGGAAAGCACCTAAGATCATACACAATAGCTTGAAGACAATACACACAACAATGCTCTCAATGGAGGAAGAAACAATGACAATAATCTATTGATCTCAATGAAGCATACAAAAGGTTTCTCCAACCTGTTCTCCACGACTTCCCTACTATTTATGGATGAGGAAGATGACTCTCTCTCCTCTCTCTAGAAGGTACTTGACCCTAGATATTCCCTATATAGGAAAAATAGCTAAAAATGGCTTATATGACCAAAATACATCAAAATGGTCTCATTTTGAAGGGTATGAAGTTTGACACTTCATCATACTGAAAAAATACAGTAAATAAAAACATTGTGGCCTGGTTCACACGTGTGAAACTCCAGAACCAAAACTATTTACAATTTTAGCCAATTTAGGCCTCAAACTAGCTAGGAAATGTTGACAATTTTCACACTCCCTCTTCAACATTGGATGCTAGTTTCAACATAGTCTTTGAGCACATTCCAAGATTAGATCTATGCATTAAATATAGGTCCTTTCCCAATGGTTTGGTGAAGATATCAGCCACACACTCCTTTGAAGAGACATGTTGAAGCTCCACCTCTTTGGCAATGACTTGATCTCTCACAAAATGGTGAGCAATCTCAATGTGCTTGCTCCTTGCATGAAAAACAGGATTGCTTGCCAAGCTTTGGGCTGAAAGGTTATCACAAAGTATGATTGGAGTCTTCTCTGGTTCCAGCAAGTGAAGATCCAATAACATCCTCTTGATCCAAAGAATCTCCTTGGTGCATGTTGTTAATGCCTTGTACTCGGCTTCGGTGGAAGATAGAGAGATAGTTGGTTGCTTCTTTGATAGCCATGAGACCACTCCATCTCCAAGATAGATTGCAAAGGCACTTGTTGACTTCCTATCCATTTGATCACCTGCAAAATCTGAATCTGAAAATCCACAAAGGTTAGGTGTAGTACCTCCATACAAGATGCCAAAATCTCTAGATCCCGAGATGTATCTAAGTACTCTCTTTCCTAGCTTCCAATGAGCCTCACTAGGATCTTGCATAAATTGACTTAGTTTACCAACCACAAAGCTTAGATCAGGTCTTGTGATGGTTAACCATATAAGAGATCCTATTAGCTTTCTATAGAGAGTAATGTCCTTGAAGGATCTTTCATTACTTCTTGTAGTTAGCTTTACATTTGATTCCATAGGAGTAGAAACAACTTTACAATCTTCCATATGAAACCTTTTTAGAATAGAGTTAACATACTTTTCTTGACATATGAATGTAGATTTAGAAGTTCTAATAATCTCTATTCCTAAGATATAATGAAGTTTACCAAGATCTTGAATTTCAAACTCTCTTTTGAGTGCCATCTTGATTTCATCTATATCTAGATTGTTACCACCACTTAAGATAATGTCATCAACATAGATCAAAAGTAAAGTGATATCATTTTCATTCAATCTAAAGTAGAGAGAATGATCATACTCACTCATAACAAAGTTTTGAGAAAGTAAGAAGGAATTGAGCTTAGCATACCAACTCCTTGGTGCTTGCTTTAGCCCATACAAACTCTTTTGGAGATAGCACACATGATTAGGCTCATCATGTGAAACATAGCCCTCGGGTTGCTCCATGTAAATATCTTCTTCAAGATCACCATTCAAGAAGGCATTAGTAACATCCATTTGCCACATATCCCAATCATAAAGAGTTGCAAGAGAGATTAGGATACGAATAGTTACCATCTTTGCCACGGGTGCAAAGGTCTCATCATAGTCAATACCATATTCTTGAGCATACCCCTTTGCCACCAACCTTGCCTTGTACTTGTTGATTGATCCATCTTGATTTGTCTTGATCTTGAAGATCCACTTACAACCAATTGCCTTCTTGTCCTTTGGAAGCTTTACCAACCTCCATGTGTTGCTTTTGATGAGTGCTTGATGCTCATGATCCATGGCTTGGATCCATTCCTTCTTTTGAATTGCTTCACCTACACAAGTTGGTTCATCAAAAGAGGTAAGAAAAGCAAAGTTAGAGTTGTCCACCACTTGCTTTCCTTTTTCATCATAGGTTAGCCTTGATGGCTTAGCCCTTTGCCTTTGAGTCTTCCTTGAAGTTTGCTTTGGAGTGGCATCTCCATCTTCATCCAAGACATCTTGCACATCATGATGATTAGTAGGCACATCAACATCAACATCAACAACATTGGAAACATTCTCTTCATGAAAGATGACATCCCTACTTATGACAACTTTCTTTGTAGAAGGAATGTACACTTTGTAAGCCTTGCTTACTTCACTATAGCCAACAAACACACCCTTCTTTGATGAAGGATCTTCTTTAGTTCTATCATCAAGTGTGATATTGACAAAACATGTACATCCAAAGATCCTACAATGCTTGACACTCGGCCTTCTACCATAAAGAACCTCATGAGGAGTTTTACCATCCAAGGAAGCACTTGTCCATCTATTACATAGATAGTTAGCACATGCTAAAGCTTCCCCCCAAAAAGACTTAGCAAGATTAGCATGTAGTCTCATTGCCTTGGCACATTCACAAAGGGTTCTATTCTTCCTCTCGGCCACTCCATTCTGTTGTGGAGTCCTAGGACTAGACATCTCCCTCTTAATCACATGTGCTATACAAAAGTCTTTGAACCTATTTGAGGTGTATTCCCCTCCATTATCAGATCTTAAGCATTTGATCTTTGTATTGAATTGGTTTTCCATTTCATTCTTGAACTTGACAAATGCAGCAAACACTTCATCCTTACTTTTAAGAAGATAGATCCAAGTATACCTACTAAAGTCATCAATGAAAGTTGCATACATCTTTGCCCCACCATTGCTAGTTGTACTAGAAGAATGAATATCAGAATGCACAAGTTGAAAAGCTTCTTTAGATCTAGAAGTAGATCTAGAATAAGCAAGTCTATGAGATTTGGACAAGGCACAATGTTCACAAACACTATTGTTTGCAACAAGACTTTTAGGGAGACCAAGAACAAGCTCTTTCTTTGTCATTACCTCCAAAGATTTGAAGTTGGGATGGCCCAACCTCTTGTGCCAAACTTCTTGGTTTGTCAATTGCTCCCTAGCCATACATCCTTCATGATTAGAGATCACACATGCATCAAGCTTGAAAAGTTTACCATGCCTCCTACCTTGAGCAATCAAGGATCCACATTTACTTATCAAACATGCATCTCCAATGAACTCCACATCAAGTCCTTTGTCAATCATTTGACTTACACTAAGCAAATTCTTAGTGATTGAAGGAATGTACAAAACATTTTCAAGATTTGCTTTCCTATTTGTTGAAAGGGAAATAGGAATAGTGCCTATGCCTTTGATGTCACATTGACCATCATTTGCAGTGTAGATGATGTTACCTTCTCCCTCATAAGACAATAAGGATGTAAAGTATTCCTTATGTCTTGTCATGTGAGATGAGGCTCCACTATCAATCCACCAAGGATCATTATCATCTATGTTGGCTAACAAACTTGAAGTCATAACAAGTGATTCACATGTGTTATGTTCTTCCTCATCTATTGTAAGATTTCCTTGCCTCTCTCCTTGCTCTCTTTTCTTCTTATAACATTCATTTGCAAAATGACCTTTTATCCCACAATAAAAGCACTTGAACTTTGACTTATTGTTCTTAGTAGAAGAGGAAGAGGAAGAGTGATCATCATGATCAAAGTTACCACCTTTGGACCATTTCCCTTTGCCTTTACCTTTGCCCTTGAATTTGCCTTTTGTGAAGAAAGCCTCTTCACCTCCACCTTGCAAGGATGCACCATCAAGCTTTGATTGCAACCTATGTTCTTCAGCCAATAAGATTTCTTGCAAGTCAACCACACTTGGCAAGACTCTTTGAATGGCAAAACTTTGCACAAGATTAGCATGTTCATTTAGCAAACCATTCAACATAACTTGGACTATTTCACCATCTTTTATGTTCTCATCAATGCATGCTAAATCATCACTTAGGGACTTAACTCTCAAGATAAATGCATGAGCACTTTCACCCTCTCTTTGCCTACTAGAAAATATTTGTCTCCTTAGGGTCAATACCCTAGATGTGGACTTTGATTCAAAGAGCTTCTTTAAGGCATTCCATGCCTCACTTGCACTTTGACACTTTCCAACTTCCTTGAGAAGTTCATTTGTAACATTCATTTTAATGATATGAAGAGCCCTTTTGGCCTTCTTATCAAACCTTTGTTGCTCTTGAAGTGTGAGAGGTCTCTCTTCAATTTCTGCAACTATGTCCATGAGTTCATTCAACTCAAGTAAGGACTCCATCCTCACTTTCCAAGTAGAGTAGTTTGATGAACTCAACCTTTCACTAGACTCTAGCATGATCCCACCATTGGAAGCCATGATTCTAATGTTTCTTCAACTTTTAGGTTCTGTCCTAAAGCACTTAGCACTCACTTTTCTCTCAACAAATGATAGATAAAGAGATCTATGAAGATTTAGGACCCTAAAACACTTCTATCTTGAACCTAGATGGTTTCCAAGCATAGAAAGGAAGATTGAAACACATGCAACACTTTGCACACACTAAGAATGGATTACAAAATCAAACCAACCTGAACACACTCTTGCTTAAGCTCTCAAACTTTCCAGCAAGTGACCAAATCAAGTTATGGTGTGAAGAGTTACTTGCATTCTTAGAAAATACCCAAAACTAGGGTGCCAAGATTACCTAGTAATGAACAAACTTGATCAACATATGATCAACACACTAAGATATTGATTCAACCTGTAAAACCACATGTAAACCACACTTCTAAAAGTTTATAAACTCCAGCAAGTGATAAATACAAGATTTAGAGGTGAATGAATGAGCACACTTAGTGAATCACAAGACTAGCTTCACTATCTTGTCAAATCTTGGTGTTTAGATGTAGATCTAAGATCACTTCACATGAGAATGTTCCTCAACCTGTTAAGAACCTGAAAACACACTTGCATAATGGTTAACACCTTCCAGCAAATGCTCCAATCAAATTACATAAGGAGAGTTACTTACATGCTCAACAAAGTACACCAAAAATTATGCCAAAATTGATGACAATCTTTACAATATGCTCTTCACAATGGAGCTTACAATATGTTCACCCAAAAAAGGGGATCTTTCATCCAAATGGGAGCTTTGCTCAGCCTTTAGGAGAATTACAACTCACTCAAAAGAGCATTTGTCATCCACTTAAGGAGAAGTTTCATCCACTTAAGGAGAGTGTTCATCCAAGAATGGAGATTGTCAACAATAGGATTGAAAAGAACATTGTTAGTATTGAATATGCACAAGCCTCACAATCACAAATGATTAGGTGTTATGATCTGATCCAAAATAGTTTCTTTTCAGCCTCTGATCTTCAATAGACCTGAAATATGCTTTTGATCCACAAGTTCAACTCACAAAACAAAGGTTAGTAAGATTTGATCAACAAAGCAATGCAAAATCATGCTAGAACTTGATCAAACATCCAAATATCACCAAAAATGGAATACTTACTGTAAATAGAAGCCAACCAGCTCTGATACCATGTGAAAAATACAGATCCTAAGTGGATCTAAACTCCAAGATCATTGGCTTGAATGCTTGCACTCCAAACTACATAAGCTAGGAATTGGCAACACATTCTATGCTACCTAGAATGCAAAGAACTTGATCAAAAAGCATTTATCACAAATGGAAACTTCCATAAACATCAAGTGCGGCCCAAAATAGCATTATACAGTCCATAATACATCAGCCTATCACTTTTGGAAAGCACCTAAGATCATACACAATAGCTTGAAGACAATACACACAACAATGCTCTCAATGGAGGAAGAAACAATGACAATGATCTATTGATCTCAATGAAGCATACAAAAGGTTTCTCCAACCTGTTCTCCACGACTTCCCTACTATTTATGGATGAGGAAGATGACTCTCTCTCCTCTCTCTAGAAGGTACTTGACCCTAGATATTCCCTATATAGGAAAAATAGCTAAAAATGGCTTATATGACCAAAATACATCAAAATGGTCTCATTTTGAAGGGTATGAAGTTTGACACTTCATCATACTAAAAAAATACAGTAAATAAAAACATTGTGGCCTGGTTCACACGTGTGAAACTCCAGAACCAAAACTATTTACAATTTTAGCCAATTTAGGCCTCAAACTAGCTAGGAAATGTTGACAATTTTCACAGAAACTACAACAAAGAGACTTCTACCTGCAATCATTGTCACAAGTCGGGACACACAACAGACAGTCAATCCAACAATACCTTGAACACACTACAAGAAGAAGGGGCATTTGGCATATGAATGCTGGCACAATCCAAAAGGAAAGCACAAAGGAGAGAAATCCAATGTTGCAGAATCACCGAAGGATGTTGAGAAGAATGACAATGCCTTCACAGCTATCAATGAAGAGTCAATGATCTATACGCAGCACGACTACAACATAGTGATTGACTCAGGAGCTACATCGCACATAACTTGCAACAAGAACGTCTTGATCAACTACAGAACACCTGATAATACAAGAATGATGATACTGGGTGATGGGAGCAGACACGATGTCGAAGGCATCGGAACTCTAAAGCTCCGTACATTGTCGGGACATGTAGAGCTTTTAGGAACACTCTATGAGCCTACACTGAGAAGAGACATGCTCTCTGTATCCACGATAGCAGATCTCGGAATACAAGTCCTATTCGATGGGAACGTATGCCGAATGGTCAATTCAACAAGTTGTTGACTGTCGGATCAAGACATGGTAATCTCGACCAAGCAAAAATCATTAGTAGCTATGATAGCATACTGAATGCATCTGAAAATGAAAATTATCTCTAGCATAGAAGAATGTATCATCTAAATGTGAGGAGTCTCTATGACATGAGCAGAAAGGAGCTAGTGAGCGGTATGAGAATTACGAGTGCAGACTCCAACTTCTGTGAAGTCTGTCAGAAGGGCAAGCAGCATCGAAGTCCGTTTTTACATGAAGGAAGAAGAGCCAAGGACATCCTTGAGCTAGTTCACTCAGATGTCTACGGACCGATGAAAGTCAACTCCCTCTCTAGATTGCAATGTTTTTTCACATTTATTGATGATTACAGCAAGACAACAACAATATATTACTTGAAGAAGAAGTCTAAAGTCTTTGAAGCATTCAAAAAGTTTGTGGCATTTAAAAAGTGTTAGGGGAAAAAAAATTCTTCACAGGGGATTGGTCCAGCCAGAAAGCCCTATAGGAAAAGGACCAACACTATCCTTATGTGAGTAATTAGGTCTGGCCACTTCCAATCTTGAGGGTCCCACTGATTACCCCGTACTCACGGATCAATGAAAGTTTTCCAGGCTCTCAGAGATATGACCAATGAGAGAGTATGCTTATACAAATCCAAGAATTACTAGTGCATTTCGGATACGTAGTATATAGGCGGTCTGTGCTACCCAACGATGATGATCACGGAAGTATACAATGGCTAGAATTAGAAAACTAATTATGTTTACTTCTAAGGCGATGTCTCGAAGACGAACTTCTTGAAAAATGGTGTCAAATGCTATTATCTCTCTGTTGACCTGCCCTTATGTAATTGCACTCCCATAATTCTTACTAGCTAGACCCTCGGCTAAGTATAGTTGGTAAGAATGTTGACGAATGTCGTAGGAGCATTCATGGGGTACTTGATCAATAAACATATCAAGAAAAACCAACAAGCATGAAATGGCAATACGGTATCATTTCTAAGTCATTGTTGTGCAGCGTAGGGTGCCAGTTATACACGCCGTCTGGTTTGAGGGGCGTGGTATTTTGCCAACCATTAGGCCTAGATATTTCGCTAAGCAGTTCCAATGGCGGAGGTGACTAGATTGACTCTTAACCAAGGTGATGTGTTTCAACCATAGATGGTGGACAACCCGCTCTTCTATTTCAAAGAGGTCGGGTTATGAAAATCGTCATGATCAAGAGACAGATTAAGAAACCGATAGTAAAAACCATGTCACCTAATCATACTACAAGGTTTATATTGATTGAGGCGCACACACATGATGTTATCTCAAAACACGTATACACAAGACCATTGTGAGTTACTTTAAGGCAGTTGCCTAACAATTTATGCTAAGCATCGAAAAACATGATACGTGTATTTTCTTAAGCGCCCTTATAGCCCACCCACATTGTCAACCTCATACCGGTACTTATAAAAAGATATTCTCCTAAGCTCACAACGTAAGTTGCTATAACATATGTTTAAAATAAAAATTGAACTCCATAGTCATTTCACAGTGTTAGTCCAAATGAAAAGCTGATTAGGCTTAGTAGTAAATTGGATTGAAAAACCCAAAGCCTATGTATGTAACTTCTGCTATCATCATTAGTTATCCCAAAAGAACACATCACATGCCTCTAACAAACCGGAAAAATTAGATACACAGTAACTATTTCCTTTATGACTTCAGTCATTCCACATTTAGACCCAACGGGGTTGGCTCAATTGGTTAGCTTGGCATCCAAAGTTTCTTTGGTCCCAGGTTCGAGCCTCCCCTTGGAAACCAAGAAGCATTCCACATTTAGAAGATGTACATTCTCTCTAAAAGAAGTTTACCTCAATACTGCCCCAAAGTTGCGCTCAATAGGAAAGGGGAGGGCTCAATCACTTCTTGACAGGCGTCTTGTTGATTTTTCAAGTAAGTGTGGGGTCCACAGGCCCAAGGTCCCTTAGTCTCCTTATATCAAAAGTTTGGCAAAAAAAAAGAAGCAACCCCCTTCCCTATTTATTTACCCCTGGCTCGCTGGTGGTCGCGCCCTACTTCCTTTGCTGCTGCTCGCTGATCGAACTCCTACCTCACGCATTTCTGGCCATATTCCTCATTCCCTGCTGGTTCTCTTTCCTTCTTCATGGCTGTTCGGCCTACAAATCACGCTTTGGCTCAGATCTAACTTGTCAAGGGTTGAGTTTGGAGTGCTCTTACAAAGGTATTGCTTGAGAACTGATTGCGCTCGTCTGTCTGAAATGGATCATCAGGTTAGCTGACATCCAAAGTTTCTTTGGTCTCAGGTTCGAGCCTCCCCTTGGAAACCAAGAAGCATTTCCTATCTCAAAAAGATTTTTTTTCTCAGTAGCATAACAAGACAAATGAGAAGTGATGAGAGTGTGAGGAATCATTGCTCAGCTTGGGAAAACACAACATACAGAAAGAAAAGCTCATTAAAAATAACTGACATGTCATAGCTCAGCCTGAGAACACAGTTTTCTAGCAGCAACCTAGTACAAGAGCTTGCAGGATGAAGTCTCAATCTCTCCGAAAAAAAACTCTTTCCATGCAGGCACGTCCAGCCTCTTTTATGGGGTGAGGCCCACCTCCCTTTCCTTCACATTGCCATTGTGCCATTTTTCTTACCCTTCTTTGCCTTGCACACTTAATTTCAGGCATTAAATGTTGATTGGCCGTCTTTTCCCATTTGGCAAAAAAAAACCCTCATGCTTAATTGTATTTGGGCTTTTGGGATCTTTGTTTTTTACATCCCCCAACATAAATGCTCCTCTTCTTCCTTTTGTATTGATTGTTTGGCTCCTTTTGCACAAGAGTTAGCCTCTTAAATGGTGCTAGTTGTTTCTCAACCCTTTTTTCCTCTTGATTGTTGCTCAACTTATGGAGTTAGGCCCCCTTTGAATTGTTGATTTGGCCTTTTTCCCCATGTGGCTATTAGAATGCCTCATGGCTATTTTCCTTAGCCCTTAGCCACTTGATCATGTGGTCTAAAGCCATCTTTCCTTTTTCTTGATATTGGCCCTTGTTTGTTGTCACACTTTGTGGACCCTTTTTGCTTGCTTTTGGATTTTTTGTCTCGCCATTCCACAATTGTGGTGACTGAGCCCCCTCTTCCTACTGAATAGCAACTTGAAATACAATACTTCAGTTTTATATTAGTAGAAAGTCACAATACATTTGAAAATTTGCATGGCGTCGCCGGCTATTACAATTTGCATAAGCGGGCCAATTCTAAGGTCGTAAAATATTTTATGGGCCAATTCTAAGGCCTCAAAATTCTATCTAGCCACTTTTTGGGCTGCACCATACAATGAGAGAAAACTCGAGTTTCTCCTTGAGGCTCCAAAAAGTTTCTATCTCCTCACTATGGAGAATGAGAATACATAGTAAAAGACACTTCCTTTGCTAAGTTAGGTGAAAATCCAGCATGTAATAAGGAAGTAGACTCCACTTTATTGCCCTAATGTGAAAACCCTAGCCTAGATCCAAGAGTCATGCTTGGTAGGTGCATGGTAGGTACAAATCTCATCATAAATCATGGTCTAGATCCTACAAAGTAGGAATCACTACCAAATGGACACAACCACTCCTCTTGACTCATGGTAACCTACTTTAGGTGTGAATGTACAAGTGGCACTTTGGCCATTCATGTAACCAACAAAGAATACATGGCTAGATTTGCCAATGTAGGCAATTTTTCACACTCCTCCTCAAATCTAGCCTTGGAGATCACAATGCTTTTATCAATCAGTCCAATTGAAGATCTAAGCTTGAAAAATGAATCTTTAGGTGAAGATTTAGTAAACAAATCAGCCAAGCAACTTGATGATGGCACATGTTGGAGCTTGTTCTCTTTGGCTTGCACTTTCTCCCTCACGAAATGATGAGCAATCTCGATGTGTTTGCTCCTTGTATGGAATGTAGGATTAGTTGCAAGTGATTGGGCTGATTGGTGGTCACAATAGATGATAGGAGTCTTCTCCTCCATGACATGAAACTCTACCAATAGCCCTTTGAGCCACAAGACCGCCTTGCATGTTGATGTCAAGGTCTTGTATTCGGATTCTGTGGAAGATAGAAAAATGGTATCTTGCTTTTTGGAAAGCCATGATACTACTTCATCACATAGAAAGGTGGCAAAAGCACTTGTTGATCTTCTATCCACTTTGTCATCTGCAAAATCTGAGTCACTATAGGCTCTTAAGCCAAGATTAGTCCCTCTATACAAAATGCCAAAATTCTTAGTAGATGAAATGTATCTAAGAACTCTTTTGGCCATCTTCCAATGTGAAACTAGAGGACTTTGCATGAATTGGCTTAACTTTCCAACACTATAACTAAGATCAGGTCTAGTTATAGTTAAATAGATCAAGGAGCCAATAAGCCTTCTATATAATGTGATGTCCTCAAAGGATGCTTCATCACAACCAATAGATGCTTTGACATGTTGCTCCATTGGTGTGCCATCTAAAGGTATATTCTCATAAAATTTTGAAATATCTGCAACCCATATACCGGTAATTAAAGGTGATAAATTAAGATAGAAATCCATGGATGAAACATTGCTAGTGTAAGATTGTGTCTGCTCTTAGGATACTCCTATATGTATTTGCCTTAAGGCATGCATGTTATATCCATGACCAGTACATAGGATATAGTATACTCCTAGTCTTGGATACACGGTACTCCAGTGAAACAAGCTGTTAGTTATGCCACGTCATACTGGACGTGACCCGAAAGTAACTAATATCCTTGTGAGGCCCAAAACACACTAAATGGAGTTTAGACAAGGTATGAGACAGTGTATGCAAGTGGAGTTATCAATAGGAATTGTATGAATAGTTGGTCCATGCATAGGACTCTATTCCAGGTGAATCTATGTATAGGAAACTTAGAGCTATGCATGGTTGAGTGCCCAGGATGCTTTTGACTCTATGTAATGGGTCCAAACTCGCCCTACTCCTCATCATGGTTCTTGATTCATTGCCAGGTTCTCATTCTACATTCATGCTTCTTGTTTCTTGGCTTGGGGGTGAGGCTTCTAGAGATTGATTGGATGCTTCTACTTGGTTGGGTGGTTTTTGCATAGTGTGTTATCCTTTGTGTTTGGGATTTGTAAGCAAGATCTAAGGAGCTTCCCTTATAGTGGTATCAGAGCAAGGCTTACAAGTTTGGAGAGGTGGTGCTTTTCATTGGAGCTTGGTGGTATTCAACTAGTATTCTTATCCAAGGAGAAGAGCAAGTTTGCAAGTTGGTGGATCTTCCCAATTTCAATTTGCATGTTCCATATCTCTCTCAAATTCATTGTGGTTTGTGGAGAATTGTGCTAGGAAATCAATTTTGGTGTCTTTTTTGGAGTTTTAGCATGTGTAGCTCAAAACTAGCTAAGGATCTAAAATTTCTGGCAAGTTAATGCACTTTGAAGTAGTTGAAATTCAGTTTGCATGTTGGATCTTCCCATGTATTTGGATTCTAGACTCTTTTGTGGCCAAATTTGGCTTGTTTTCCATTATTTTGGCACAAATTGGAGGGTAGAATTCAAAATCCAACAAGTTCAGATCAATTGGCTGGTTATAACTCTTTATTTTGGATTGCATGTAAATTTGGAAAATGTTCTTGCCATTAAATTCCAATTGGGGCATGTGAAAAAAACTAGAAAAGGCTAAAATTCATGATTTTTGCTTGTTTTTTCATGAAATTGGATGGTAGGAGGTTGTTGAACATCAATTGAAGCTAGGAACAGATGAAAAATAGTGTTTTGAAGATGTCCTAGAAGATAGAGCCAAGAATTCTAGCAATTGGATTTGTAAGAAGTCAAAAATTGACCAATTTTGGTGAATTTTGGGGGATGGATTTCTCTAAATCCATAAGGGGATCATTTTGAATTTTTTCCAACATGATTTATATTCTTTTTTACCTTCCCATCAAGCTATCAGACCTATAAATTGATGGGTAGAGTCTTATGTTTCAATTCCATCAAGTTTGTAGCAATTTTGACTTCTAGAAATCAAGAATTCATGGTTCTCAGCCCATACTGCTTCATAGCATCTGTATGAAGGCTTCATGGAACACTTAGAGACCATTAAGATTGTTTGGATCATCACATTTAGCCCTGGTTGAGTGTTTGCAAGTTTTTGAGATGATTGGCCTTGAAAAAGTGTGCCTTCCTCCAGGTTATTTGGCTGTTCTGAACTCACACGTGTGAATCCTAGGTGGAAAGCTGACATGGCAAGTCTCTTCTTCACTAGGTCTCCCTTTGTACTGAGCTTTACAGCACCCAATTTGGTGTCCTATGGCCAAAGATATGATCATATGAAGTTTTGCAATTTTGTGAGCAAAATTGGTAGAATTTCAAATTGTTTTGATTGCATGCATGTCAATTTCCTATTTTGAGGTATTGCGCTTGCATGGAATGTCATGCATGCATGTCAATTTCCTATTTTGAGGTACTGTGCTTGCATGGAATGTCTGCATGTGGGTTCTCTGAGTGATTCTGACATGCATGAGTAGTTTAGATCTATTTTGAGTGGTCATACGCATGTACTCTGACTGTTAGATACAAAACTAGATTTTATAGCTGACAATTTTCGTAGAACTGAATTTTTACGTAAAATTCTGAATATGTAAAAAATCAGTTTAATGTCGCATGTCTTGCATGCTTGAGGGACATTAATAGAGTAAAATTAAGAATCGAACAGTGAATCGAATTTTCGATTTCGATTGCTTAATAACTGATAGTGATTTTTTTATGAATTTTGAAAAAACGTAAAATTTTAAAAAAATCAAATAAAAAAGTGCAAAAACTCAAAATTTTTAGTTTTTTTTTCCAGTTTCTTGTAATATCTATAAAATTGACTAAAAATACTGATTTGACCATGCTGGAGTCAATTTCAGTCAGTTTTTGGTCAACTGTACTTCACTATAAGTTAATCTAATATTAACTAAATTTAGTAATTTCCAAGATAGATATATCGAAATGGCCGAAGAAACTTCAAATCAAACTGCAAATCCAGGTGCGCCATCTTATATGGTGATTTGTCAGCAGTTGAGTACGACACTCAATGATATGAATAATCGTAATTAGATGAGAGATCAACAAATGGAGGTTCTGTTGAATCAAGTCAAATTGATGTCTTCACCCAATCTCAGTTTTCAACTGGTGGTTTATGCAGGCGAGAAGAAGGAGAAGAAACCAAAGGTCGTCGAGGACTGGCTGGCCAATGTAGGGTCGAAGGTCTCACATAGTATAGCCCTCCCGCCTGTCAATGAGGGTTAGATCACTGGATAGGTACCTAACTATGCATAGATGCTACTTTTAGTAAGTTTCCTACTTCCTCCCTTAACTCTACTCACCACTAACACTATTCTCCTTTAACTCTACTCCTCTACACTAACATTCATCATGATTTGGGTGAAGGGAAGGGATAGAAAAGAAGAGATTGAGAAGAGAATAGAGAAAGAGAGAGATATAGAGAGTGAGGGTGGAGGTTAGCTCAAATGCACATTTTACTTGCTAGAGGAGAAACATAAACTATTGAAACCAAAAAGCATGAACTTGAAAGCAATTGAAAACAACAAGAGCAATAGCAAGCATTGAATTGAAAATGAGAATGCTTCTCTTCCAAAATTGGTAGAGTTTCCTCTTTCTCATTAAGCATGAAAATAGTGTACAAATGGTGCCTTTTTATACAATGGGGAAGGCCCTTGCCCCTCAATCCTATTGGCTAATATTCACAATGATCCTATCCATTCATCTTGGACCCAACTTGATCCAAGGGTCCACAAAAAGTACATTGGTAATCACAAGATTCATGTGACTCCCAATTTGGACCCAACTCTAAAATGTAATCTCTAAGTTTAAAAATGACATTGGGCCTCTAGTTTTATTTTAATTCCAAGGCCCAAGTCATGTTTATTTTATTTACAACTTTATTTGCGTGCTCATTGGGCCATGGGCTTATACACGCAGGATGCCATGCCCTCGCAACACATTTTATTGGATGATTTTATCTATTTACACTTTGTTGGAAATACCCCCAACAACCAAGTGGAGTAGTTACTTCAATCTACACAGTGTTCCTGATGAGAAGAAAATTGAAAGTGTCATGCTGTTTTTATGCCGCAAAGCGTCATCGTGGTGGCGAGATTTACCAATGAAGCCAACTATTTGGGAGGCATTTGCGGAAGTTTTCAAGAAAGCTTTTGTGGTTGCTGATGATGTGGACTACTACCTGAATTTCGTGAACTGCAAGATGGGTACAAAGAGTTTAGACTCCTATATCCAGGAATTCATGGATCTATGGAATAGAATTCCATCATTCAATGCGAAGTTGGCACTATGACAGTTTGTCCTAGATTTGCCAGCCGACTATCAGAACGAATGCAGGCGGAATGTGCTTCAAAATCTCGAGGATGCGTTTCGGATTTTGAAAGCATATGATTCCACAGTGGTGGCATCCAGGAGGTAGTTTGCGCAAATTCCAACCACTTTGAAAACCAAGAAGGGTAAGAAGCACGGTCCAGACCAAGCAAAATGTTTTGACGAGTTAGATCAAGCAGCATCGGAACCCAGGAAGCCGAAGAGGAAGAGATTCAAGAAATCTATGTCCTGGGAAAAGGCTAAGAAAGAGAACTTATGTTTCATCTGTAAAAAGCCTGGACATATGATGAAATTTTGTCCAGAAAGGAAGAAAGTGTCTGCTCACATGATTGAAATCCCAGGAGGCAATGGTAAGACTTTGGAAATTAACTTGACTGATTGTGAGTGTGAATGTTCTTTTAGCACTACTTCTTTCTTGCCTAATGAATTTTTTCGTTTAACTGGCACAGTTAAAGATCAAGAAGTGAGTATTTTATTAGACAGTGGTTCAACTCATAATTTTATAAATTCTCGTCTTATGTAGAAACTCAGCTTGGAAACTAAAGCCAACAATCATAGATATAAAGTTTATCTAGCTTCAAGAGCAGAGTTGGAGACTGGGAACGTAAAAGGCCTGAAACTCCCAGTTTTGATGCAAGGACACTTGGAATTGATTAATCTTCATGTTTTAGACCTAGCTCGTACTGATTTAATCTTAGGTAATGAATGGTTATTTAGTAAATCGCCTTCTCTGTTAATTGATTTTGAGAAGCATGTTCTCACTTTCAAGGAGGGTGATAAGGTAGTTACATTATTTGACAGTAATTTTGTACGTCCGTTGGATCAAATTTCTACAGTTAATGAAATGGAAACATTGGATTATTTTGAGTATGAAGTGTTTTTAATTTATGTTATTCCAGTTGTGGATGTTCCTGAAATAAATCTAAATAGTTGTGAATTCTCAGCAATTCTTAACTCAACAGTGAAAGAACAAAACATAAATGAATTTAGGGATGTTTCTCCATTTAAATCACCTCATGATCTACCACCGTCTAGGTCAGTAGACCACAGGATTGAGTTAATTCCAGGAAGTCAACCTGTCTCTAGACAATTGTATAGGTTTTCTCAGAAGGAGGAGACAGAGATTTCAAATCAAATAGAAAACTATCTGAGGATGGGACATATACAACCTAGTAAATCACCATGGGACGCTCCTGTTCTTCTTAAATCGAAGGAAGATGGAGATTTCCGGATGTGTGTGGATTACAAGGGTCTTAATAAAGTGATTATCAAAAATAAATATCCATTACCCAAGATGGATGACCTTGTAGATCGCTTGGGTGGAGCAAGGTATTTCACCAAGATAGATCTCAAGACAGGGTACCATCAAATAAGAATTAGGTCGGAAGATGTCCAAAAGACAAGTTTTTGTTCTAGATTTGGTCATTATGAATTTCTAGTATTGCCATTTGGATTAACGAATGCTCCAGCAATGTTCCAGCAAATGATGAACGATTTATTTCATCCATATTTGGGAGAAAGTTTGTGGTTGTATTCTTAGACGACATTCTCGTTTATAGTAAATCCTTGGTGGAACACGTAGAACACTTAAAAATTGTCTTGATGAAACTCCATCGGGAGTTACTCTACGCTAAAGAGTCCAAGTGTGAATTCTTTAAGCAAGAGTTGCTTTATGTCGGTCATAAGATCACAGTAAATGGGATCAAAATTGTGATTGAGTGGCCAATTCCAAGAACTGTGAGGCAAGTAAAGTCTTTTTTAGGTTTTACACTTTTCTTTAAGAGATTTATTGAGGATTATGCTAAGTTAGTAGCACCGCTTAATAATCTGACAAAAGGACTTGTTAATAAAAAGAAAAAGAGAAATCAACCTAGTCTGTCTGTTGTTTGGAACGAGGAATTGAATCAATGTTTTGAGAAACTTAAAACAATGATTGTTTCAGCTCCCGTGTTACAAATTGCAAATCCAGATTTACCTTACATCGTGAGAACAGATGCAAGTAATGTTGCAGTTGGAGCGGTTCTATTACAAATGGATAGGCCACTAGCGTTTGAAAGCAAAAAATTCACTGGTTCTCAATTGTGTTATACTACGCAAGAAAAGGAATTTTTTGCTGTAATCCATGCACTTAAAACTTGGAGACACTACTTGTTTGGTAGTAAGTTTGTAGTGTATATGGATCAGCAGCCTCTTAAGTATTTTTGTAATCAACATGATCTTCGGGGGAGAAAAGCTCGATGGGCTGAATTGATGCAAGAATTCGATCATGAAATCCGTTACATAAGAGACAACTCTAATCAAGTTGCAGATGCTCTTAGTCGGATTGGTGAACTGAACGAGTTGTCATTCACCTAGATTTCTACGGATCTATATCTTTCGTTGAGAGGAAAATATGAATCAGATTCCCATTTTAGTCACATTTGGAACATTGTTTAGACTGGAAGAAATGTGGACAGTGTTGAGTCAGAAACACACAGGTCAACTAACTAAGAAAGATAATAAGATTGTGGAACAGTTCACCATTCGAGATGGATTACTATTTCGGATTGGAAAGTTTGCGTACCTGGTGATGATGAGCTCAAACGGAAGATTTTGTTTGAATGTCATGACATACCCTGTGTAGGACATCCCGGTATACACAGGTCTCTGCACTTGGTTAAGAGAGAATTTTATTGGCCAAAGCTCAAGCCATATGTCGAGTCATATGTTGTTAGATACAAGCCCTGCTAACTAGCAAAGGCTGAATGCCATAAGGCTGGTGGTTTGTTGCATCCGTTAGATATCCCAAATAAAAAATAGAAAAGCATATCTATGGATTTTGTAGTTGGACTTCCAAAAATCCAACGACAAAAAGATTCTATTTGGGTTGTAGTAGATCGGGTAACTAAGTTAGTTGCATTCATACCAGTCAAGTCAACTATAAAGGCTCAATATACCATGCGGCAATTCGACGATGGCACTATGGTGGACCTTTAGAAAGAAAAAACAAGGCTGGAAGTGGAAAACAAGCAACAACAGCTGCATATTTAAAATCTCACCACTTATAATCAACAACAGCAGCAGATGCTCCTCGACCTCCAAAACCAGCTCCAACTGAAGGTATCCAATATGCAGAATACCATCGATAACATCAAAACAGAAAGGGATGAAGCCGTAGTAGATGCACAAGCCGCATGTTCCGCTATGAAGCAATAGTTGGAATTAGTGGACTTCAACGACTTCGCACCACTAGCTATTCCTGAGGGAACTCCCATTCCATTGGTGGCTTATCAAACACTGGCCCAAAAGTTGAAAGCCACAATGAAGCAACACACGAAAGTACAACAATGCTTCCATCGAGGCCCTGAACCAGCACATTGTCACCCTAGAAGAAGGGTAAAGGTAGTTGTCCAGTCAACGCCGTCTGTTCATGCATGCCCAGTTCCATGATTTCGGACACCACTTTGATGGACCAGATGGTGGAGATGGAGCAGGATTCCAGCAGCCTCCTCCTGTTACTCAAAGCTCCTCCTTTCAAGGCCAATGGGCCACTCATCGTGGCGAGAGGTGGAGACCCATCATAAAAAAAAAAAAATTCAAGTGTTTTTTTTATGGGTACCATGACGGGTGGAGACCCAACCTTATATATCTTTTTATAAAAAAATTTGGATGGGTATGAGAAATTTTTTTTTTAAATGTTTTTTCTGATGGGTCTCCACCACCACGGTGGGCAATCAAACTTTAAAAAACAAAATTCAGATGGTCACCAGTCACGACATCATAAATTTTTTTTTTTTCAAGTTTTTTGACTTTTTTTTTTGAAACATATGTAAAAAAAATATTTGCTCTATCAAAATAAGTGAATTTTACTATATTTAACATGAGGAGAGAGTGTTGATAATTGAAAGTGAGGAGAGAAAGAGAGTGCTGATAATTGAAGGTGATCGAAAAATCACAATTCGTTCACAAAATCGTAGATTGTAATAGAAAACAAAAGAAAAATTGAAAGTGAATATATGGTGGAGACCACATTTACTTATAAGCGATTTGGGGAGTAGAAGTGAAATATCGTTTATGGAATAAATTGGTATTGACACATGTCATTTACAGATCCATCAGACGAGACCCATCATCAGACTTGTTTTTTCAAGTTTTTTTCGATGGATCTCTCCACCCACCACGGCGGGTGACGATCCATGCGACATTTTTTTTTATATTTCTTCAGATGGGTCTTCACTCTCCTCGGCGGGTGGAGATATCGTCACACATCTTTTCTTAAAAATTTTCTGATGGACCCATCGAACATTTTTGTTTCTTCAGATGGGTCTCCACTCTTCTCAACGAATCATCACACATTTTTTCTCGATGGGTCAAGACTCATCAAACTTTATTAAAAAAATTTCAAATGGGTCTCTGCCTGCTGCGGCGCATTTTTATGAAATTTTTCACATGGGTCTCCACCCGTCGCGGCAAGTGCATCATCAAAACAAAAATTCAAGTTTTTTTCTAATGCCCATCATGAAGATCCATCAGACTTTTTTTTTGAAATTTTTTTTTGAATATATGTAAATAAAAAAAATTGCTCTATCAAAATAAATGAACTTTACCATATTTAACGTGAGGAGAGAAAGGGTGCTGATAATTGAAGGTGATAAAAAAATCGCAATTAACTCGTAAAATTGTAGATTGCAACAGAAAACAAAAATAAAATAAAAGTGAATCTATGGTAGAGATGTTAAAATTGAAAAATATTCCATATTGATTTCTTGGCTTGCTACAAGTACCATGCAAGTATGTAGCTCATTAATGCAAAATGCCAAGTTTGGCCTACATAGAACTCGAGCTACATGGTTATGTATTATCTAGTTTGATAAATGCAACTTGCATATAGTTTGTAGACATAGAATTAGCATGATTATGCTTGTAGAAACTCGTGGCAACTCACATGCATTAATTGTAAGTGATCCATAGTGACATGCAAGGCATGCACAAAGTTTAATGGACACATGCATGATGATTTGGACATTTCTAGTTAGAACTAGTACACTTGTGAAAAGTTGGTAGAATTTCATGCATGACAAGTGACAAATGTCACATAGACTCTAGATGTCACTTTGGAATGGATAGACATGGTTCTACTCCGAGCTACCTCAATCTCCATAAATATGTGTAGCTCTCCACACAATCAATGATGAAGAACCAAAGTTTTGTAGCTATCTCATGTCATTTTGGATCTAAACAAATATTGCTTGTTATCTCTCTAGCTCTCTCTCTCTCTAACTCGTGTTGAGGCTAATGCTCATACATTGAAATCTTGTATTTTTATTCATTCTTTGATCATTGCTATTATATTTTGTTGATTAGCATGCTAGATTGTGGATTAGCCATTTCTTTTGAACTAGATTTTGTTAATCAATCTAGAATCAAGTTATAGTGCTAATCACAAAGCTTAATTAAGATCAGTCACTCTTGTGGACATTCCCCACACGTGTGAATTTTGGAAATTTTGTCATGGTATCAGATCCACATTAAGCTTTGCATGCTAACAACTTTGATTGTACAAGAAATTGAGAGCTAAATCGAACAAAAAAAGTAGCTTTGCACTTTTTGTAACTCTTCTCTAAAGTGTATTTGAATCAAATCGGACTTGAACTGAATTTTTAGACCTGAATTGAGGAAGTACGAAATTCTGGAATTCCGCACGTGTGAAAATCATATTTTTTCAGTCCCTTTGTTCTCCTTACTTATAAATCCAAAGATAGCAGTGTTATAGCTTGATGGAAAGCATTTGATCTGTACTTCTCATAAAAATTAAAACCAAATCAATCTGATGTGTCTAGCAAGAGTTATAAGAACTTAAAGAGGATAGAGATAGGTCCAAAATCCGAGTGACAACATTTTGATTTGATTCAATTATACTTTGTTTTGAATCCATTGTTTTGAGCATCCAACACAAGAAACTGTAGATCAAGACTGAGTTTGAAGTATTTGAACACCCTTTGAGCCTTCTGAGTGTCAATAGTGTTTTCTTTTGAAGCATTTCACACGTGCCAAAAGTAGGATTCAAACCATCCAAAGTGTCAGGTGTTTCACATAGGAAGGTAGTTTAACCTTGAAAATACCTATAGTGAAAGAGAGCAGCAACTCTAAGTCTGATAGGAACAAGCTCAAACATATCTCAATCCAATAACTAAGAAGTCTTCATTATAATTGCATCTCAGGGAGGATATCTTCTAGAAGCCAGTGAAAGACTAAACACTTCTAATTACTCAATTTGGAAGTTAAGAATGGAGTCTGTTTTGATTCTCTAGGACGTTATGGATATTGTGCTTGGTGTTGAAGAGGAGCCTCAAGCACAGGTTGAGATTCCTAAATATAAGAAGAGAGCTAGAATGGCTCTACATTTCATTAAGATGAATATATCTAATGAAATTTTGAGAGAGATAGGATCTTGCACTACAGCCAAAGAAGCTTGGGATGCACTAAAGACCATCTATGAAGCAAAAAATACTTCTAGAATACTCACTCTTAGGAATCAGATTTTCCAAAGTTTCCAAAGAAGTGAAGAGAGTGCATCTAACTATGTTCTGAGAGTTAAAGATTTACATAGAGAGCTTTCATGTGTTGGTGTTACCATTAACCAAGTTGAGCTAGTTCAAGTCATACTGAATGGCTTGAGAGATGACTATGATAATCTTGTTCAGTCTTTTGCTATTAAGGAGGAGTTACCTAATCTAGAAACTCTCCAGGGAATTCTTATTTCTGAAGAATCTAGACAAAGCTATAAACTCTCCAGGATGAACAAACTTGAACATGGTGGAAGTGACAAAGCCCTCTTTGTCAAAGGCAAGCAGAAAGGAGGGAGTAAGAACCAACTCTCTCAAGCATACAACAAAGACAAAGCCAAAGATCGAGATCAAGATGGTGAAGAAGATGAAACATCTCATCCCTCTAGCTCAAAAACCAAGAAGAAGAAAGTAAAGTGCTTCTTTTGTGGCAAAAAGGGGCACTATGTCTCTAATTGCTTTAAGAAGAAAAACCAACTCAAGCAAGCTAATCTCTCCAAAGAGATTGAAGAAGATTCTGTTGCAAGTGATGGAGAAGGATCACTTATGATGTCCAGTTTTTCTTCATCACCTTTCAAGAAAGATGGAGCTTGGTACACAGACAGTGGAGCCTCTTCACATATGTCCTGTTCAAAGGTGTCATTTGACTCAATCTTACCTTTCAAAGGACTCAAGAGATCTATTTACACAGCTAATGATCATGAGTGTCCAATAGAAGGAATTGGCAACATTCCATTGAAACTTGCTTATTCAAAAGTTCTTGCACTTTCTAATGTTATTTTCATTCCAAAACTTACAAAGAACTTAATTAGTGTGGGAAAGTTGCTTGATAATGGTTGTGATGTAAGGTTCAACTCCAATACTTGTTTTATCAAGAGAAAAGATGAGATCCTTGCTGATGGAACTAGATGTGGTGGAATTTTTAAGTTGAATTCTTATGAGATTGCAAACCTTTGTGAGGTTGTTTTGTTATCTAAGGAGGAGCTGTGGCATAGAAGGTTGGGACATCCTAACTCTGCATCTATGTCTTCTATGGTTAAGAAAGAGAAGGCTATTGGTCTTCCAAAATCTCTCTAAAGATTTCAAGCCTTGTGAGGCTTGTGCCATTGCAAAGTCACACAGAAAGCCATATCAGAAGTCTTTTATCTACTAATCCATTGGAACTCATACATTTAGATGTACATTTTTTCTCTTCTAAAAGTATTGGTGGTGCAACATGTTTTGTCACCTTTATTGATGACTTTACTAGATACACTTGGTTGTATCTACTTTCTTCAAAGGCTATGGTTTTTTATCACTTCCTTATCTTTAAAGCTTATGTAGAAAAACAGTTTTCTTGCAAAGTTAAAGCTTTAAGATGTGATGGAGGAGGTGAATATATCTCCAACAAGTTTCATAATCATTGTGAAGGTGAAGGAATAAAGAGAGAATTTTCTTGTGCCTATTCTCCATCCCAAAATAGAGTAGCTGAGAGAAAAAATAGATCTTTATGTGAATGTGCTAAAGCAATTCGAGTAGCATCTTCTTTGCCTATTGAATACTGGGGTGAAGCTATAAATTGTGCAAACTATTTGTGCAATAGATTACCTCACAATGCTCTTGCTGGAAAAACACCTTTTGAAGTCTTGTTTCAGAGAAAACCTAAGGTAGATCACCTTAGAGTTTTTGGTTGTACTTGCTTTGTTAATATGCCTTGGAAACAAGGAAAAGAGATGATTCTAATTCTGTTAAAGAGATCATGGTTGGATATGCATCCAACAAGAAAGCTTACAGGATCTATGTTCTCTCTACCTCAACTACAATTGAGAGTAGAGATGTGATATTCCATGAAGATCAAAAATACATTCTTGAGAAGGCCGAGTTCAAAGATTCTCACAAAGATACTCCAATCATCACCCTTGAAGATCATCATGGAGATATGGGGCCGAGATTTGAGGAGGAGTCACCTCGAATTTTTTCACCAAGGAGATCTCAAAGAGAAAGATTCGAGCCTAGAAGGCTTACCTATGAAGATAGAGGAAAGCAAGTGAAAATCAGCTTCACTAATTGTGCCTATTTTATTTCTCATGAGGAGCCAAAGGATGTATATGATGCTATCAACTCAAAAGAATGTTACCTTGCCATGAAGGAAGAATCTGATGCTTTGATGGCCAATAATACATGGGAGCTTGTGGATCTTCCATCCAACAAACATACCATTGGTTGCAAATGGGTTTTTCGAGTCAAGTATAATCAAGATGGCACAATCAACAAGTACAAGGCTAGGCTTTGTGCTAAAGGCTTTGCTCAAGTATATGGACTTGATTATGAGGAGACCTTTGCCCTTGTTGCAAAGATGGTATCAATTAGAATCATAATTTCTCTTGCTTGTTTTTTCAGTTGGCAAATTCTTCAACTAGATGTTTCTAATGCATTTCTAAATGGCTATCTAGAAGAAGAGATCTATATGGATCAACCTATTGGGTTCATCCATGATGAGGAAAAAGTTTGCTTGCTCTTCAAAAGTTTATATGGATTAAAGCAAGCCCCAAGGTCATGGTATTCTCGACTTAACGCCTTTCTTGAGTCACTAGGATTTAATCTTAGTAACTATGATCCATCCTTATATGTCAAGTTTTTTGATAAAGATATTGTCATCCTTCTTATTTATGTTGATGATATCATTCTGACAGGAAGTTGTATCAAGTTAGTTGACGAAACCAAGATTGCACTTGGAAAAGAGTTCAAGATGCAAGATCTTGGAAAAATTCACTATATTCTAGGACTAGAGAAGGACTCTAACAAAGGTGATGAAAGATCCTTCGAGGACATCACACTTTTTAGAAGTCTTATAGGCTCTTTAATTTGGCTCTCAATAACTAGACCTGACATAAGCTTTAGTGTTCATAAGCTGAGCTAGGCTGTGCAAAATCCTTCAATTTATCACTGGAAAAAGGCCAAGAGAGTGCTTAGATACATATCTTCAACTTTTGATTTTGGTTTATTATATAAAAGTGAAGATCTTTCTATTATTGGTTATTCTGACTCGGATTTTGCAAGTGATAGAGCAGATCAAAAATCTACAAGTGCTTATGTCATATATCTTGGAGAAAACTTGATATCTTGGCTTTCCAAAAAGCAAGATACTATATCACTCTCATAATGTGAAACTGAGTACAAGGCGCTCACTACAACAACAAAGGAAGTGCTGTGGATCAAAAGGTTACTAGTGGAGCTAAAGATAATTATGGAAGAAAATATACCTATGATCATGTGTGACAACATTTCAGCTCAAACCCTTGCCAACAACCCAATATTTCATGCAAAGAGCAAACATATCGAAGTCGCACATCACTTCGTGAGAGAGAAGCTCATTGGAGGTGAAATCAAATTGGAGCACATCGACACATTATCTTGCATTACAGATATGCTCACCAAACCTTTGAGCAAAAGTTCCTTCAACAAGCATAGAGCCAACCTTGGAGTTATACCAAGATCCATGTTCAAATCAATATAGATCATTTTTAGGAGGAGTGTTAAAACTGAAAAAACAATCCATATTGATTTCTTGGCTTGCTACAAATGTTGTACCATGCAAGTATGTAGCTCATTAATGCAAAATTCCAAGTTTGGCCTACATAGAACTCGAGCTACAAGGTTATGTATTATCTAGTTTGATAAATGCAACTTGCATATAGTTTGTAGACATAGAATTAGCATGATTATGCTTGTAGAAACTTCTGGCAACTCACATGCATTAATTGTGAGTGATCCATAGTGACATGTAAGGCATGCACAAAGTTTAATGGACACATGCATGATGATTTGGACATTTCTAGTTAGAACTAGTACACTTGTAAAGAGTTGGTAGAATCTCATGCATGACAAGTGACAAATGTCACATAGACTCTAGATGTCATTTTGGAATGGATAGATATGGTTCTACCTCGAGCTACCTCAATCTCCATAAATATGTGTCTCTCCACACAATCAATGATGAAGAACCAAAGTTTTGTAGCTATCTCATGTCATTTTGGATCTAAACGAATATTGCTTGTTATCTCTCTAGCTCTCTCTCTCTCTAACTCATGTTGAGGCTAATGCTCATACATTGAAATCTTGTATTTTTATTCATTCTTTGATCATTGCTATTATATTCTGTTGATTAGCATGCTAGATTGTGGATTAGCCATTTCTTCTGAACTAGATTTTGTTAATCAATCTAGAATCAGGTTATAGTACCAATCACAAAGCTTAATTAAGATCAGTCACTCTTGTGGACATTCCCCACACGTGTGGATTCTGGAAATTTTGTCAGAGACCACCTTTACTTACAAGAGATTTAGGGAGTAGAAGTGAAATATCGCTTATGGGATAGATTGGTATTGACACATGTCATTTACAGACCCATCAAGCAGGTGGAGACCTATCATGACACATTTTTTTTCAAGTTTTGCTCATTTACTCACTTAGTCACTCAATTGAACACTCAGATTGTAATTATTCAATCTTTTTCTTTGTTATCACAGAGTATTATTTCAAAAAGATTGTGACTCTGTCTACACTTAGACTTATACAATCTTGCGACAAAACATATATTTGTTCCAGTAATAAGTCTTGTTCTATTATGTTGAATGCGTCTATTTTGTTTCGATTGATTTATTATATGCTGATAATCTCATTCGTAGATTAAACTATTCATATGACTGATAATCTGTGTCGATCATAATGCTCTAAGTTTCAACTATTTCACTTGCACAAATTAAATCTAGATTAATTTCATGCATGTCTACGGAATCGATTGTTTTGATCCAATGACTTTGAAGCTATGATCAAGGAAAGTGATTTTCGATTACTCAAATGTGGCTTGAATCCGATAGACATAGATCCATTCACCGAGGATAGTTGGGTTGTTACTTCTTTCACCACATTATCTCGACATGGTCGAATCACCATTTATGAAAATTCAAGGTGAAGGTTGTACTGATGGCGAAAGAATTATGGGAAATAGTCGCAAGAACTGAACTAATTTCCAATGTCGATGAGCAAGCCTTTTCCAAGTGGAATCTCAGGGATGGTAAGGCTTTTGTCTTAATCACCCTTAACATCTCTAACATGTAGATCGGCCATAGTAGATAGGGCCAATCTTCAAAAGAAGATCCATTGTAGTAAAAATGTAAATGAAGAAGCACTTACCATAAAAATCCATTTGCCAAATGATGAATTGATAGGGTGCAATTGCAGTAGCAGAGAGAGAGGGAAAACTAAAGCATGCAGTATCAAAAACTGCATGCTTTAGTTTCTAGGAAGATATGAGTGGGAGAGGGAAAACAAATTTCCCTCCAAATAGGATTTTCAAATTTAAAAAGTCTTTTAGTGTTTTTTTTGAAATTTTAGAAAAGCCAATTTTTATGAAAGTTTAATAGGTTACTTGGACCTTGTATTTTTGAAGAGGTAGTGCGTCAGTTGTTGTCCATTGTACAATAGCGAAGCAGGGCAAAGGCAAACGAAGGAGCAAAGTGAGAGAGAGCTCTTTTTATGCATTTTTTTAACGTTGGAACACAGGTAGGTAGATAGTGTGACACAAGGGTACGTAGATAGTCTCTCTCTAGAATATTTTTAACTATATAGATTTGTATTGTTAATATCAAATTATTCTAAGTTTGGTCGTGACCTAAACAATTATTATTACAATTGTTAATTTAGCAAATCTTATCGCAAACTATGTGAATGTATATGAACTTGGTGCAACAATGTTTGGATTCAATGTAATTGTATATTAGCTCCATTGTATATTAGTTGTTGCACAAAAAGAACTCATTAATCAATTTCAAAATGATCCTATTTATTTTGAAACATCTGTTTGTTTAACTTCAAGAGCTTTGATTAATATCAGCTTGCACTATAATCGAAGAAAAACTTCGATTTTTAGTTATTCTTGGAAAAGGGGGCCTTTGGATGGCATTTTCAAAAAATAGTCCAAAAAATTTGGAAAAGTCCAAAATTAGTTGATCCAATTTTTTGAGAAACCTTGAACAAGGTTTATGAGTCCAAGTCTACATCTAGGATTCTAACCCTAAGGAGGCAAATTTTTGAAAGTTTTCAAAAAAAGGATGAAAGTTTTCATGCTTTTGTTTTGAAAGATAAAGCTTTGAATGATGAATTAGGATGTATTGCTGAAAGCATTAAGCATGTGGAGCTTGTTCAAGTTGTTCTTAATGGATTATTGGATGATCATGCTAACTTGGTGCAAAGTTTTGCTATTCAAAAGACATTGCCAAGTATGGAGCACTTGCAAGAGGTCATGGTGGCTGAAGAGTTTAGACTCCAAGCAAAAGGAGGATCATCTACATCTCAGGTTGGAGAGGAGGAAGCTATGTTCTCAAAAGACAAGGGCAAAAGCAATTGGCCTAAAGGAAAAAATGAAAGTGAGCCTTCTACTTTTGTTGGCAAGAAGAAAGATAGGTCTAAGCTAAAATGTTTCTATTGTGGAGTCAAAGGAAATTTTGCTAGTGATTGCTTCAGGAAGAAGAGAGATCAAAGTGAGAAGCAAAGCCATCTAACTCTTGATGAAGATGGTGTTGATGAATAAATTTCAAATGATGCTTTTGTTATGTCATCATGCTTGAACATGGAGATATTGATCCTTGGTGGATTGATAATGGAGCTACATCACATATGACATTTCATAAGGAGTATCATTCATTATTGATGGAATTTGAAGGTGACAAGCATGACCAATGATGGTGAGTGTGCAATCAAAGGGATTGGCACAGTTCCTATCTCTCTCTCTAGCAAGCAGAATGTGAATTTGAAGAAGTTTTGTTCATTCCATCAATCCCTAAGAATCTTCTTAGTATTAGTCAAATGCTTGAAAAGTTTCAAGGTGGAGTTTGATGGTGATGCTTGTTTGATCAAGAAGGAAGGTGAATTGATTGCAAAAGGGAAGAGGCATGGTACATTGTTCAAACTAGATGCTTTTGTTGTTGCTAACCAAGTTGGATGTATGGCAAAGGAGCAATTTTCAATACAAGAGATATAGCACATGAGATTGGGGCATCTCAACTTCAAGTCATTGGAGGTGATGGAAAAGAGGCAAGTTGTTTTTGGTCATCCCAAATCTCTAACGAGCATGAATCATATTTGTGAGCAATGTGCTTTATCAAAGTCACATAGGTTACCTTACAAAAGATCCACATCAAGATCAAGTAAGCCTTTTCAACTTGTGCATTTGGATATTCATGGAGTTACTACAATTAGCAATGGTGGTGCTAAGATGTATGTGACATTTATTGATGAATTTATTAGATTTTGTTGGGTGTATCTACTAAAGATCAAGGATGAGGTGTTTGATGTCTTTGTAAAGTCCAATATTGCAAGGGAGGTCCAATTTTCTTCCAAAATTAAGTGCTTGAGAAGTGACAATCGTGGTGAGCACATTTCTACGAAGTTCAAAGCATTTTGTGATGCAAATGGGATCAAGAGGGAGCTCACAAGTCCAAGGACACCACAAAATGGAGTGGCTAAGAGGAAGAATAGAACCTTATGTGAAGGAGCCAAAGAATGGAAAGACGTGAGAGATTTTAACTAGTTTAGTCATATTTTGGTAAATTGTCAATAAGAGGCCAAAACTCATTTTAGACTTAGAGATAAACTTTTTGAAGTTATATTAGTTTAAAATAAATTAAATAAACACTTTTTGAAATTGTGAGAAAGTTGGTAGTCGAGTTTGAGAGAGATTCAAATTTGAACTTTGGGTACATTGAATCTAGACCCAAAACTAGTAGGGTTTACATTTTGGAGGGAAAGACAAGTGGCCAAATAGGGTTTGGAAACCTATAAAAGGATGTAAGTCGTGGAGAGACACATCCTCTCTCTTATCTCTCTCATTTCATCATTATACATGTTTATCTTTGGGTTCTACTACTCATTGGTGCACTATCTTGGTGATATCTTGCAATCTTGTGTAGAATGCTCATATTTTGTTATTTTAGGTTCCACACATGTGAAATACAGTAGGGTACTGTAATTGTACAAACATCAAACATATTTTATGTTTTGGTTCATGTTTGATCAGTATCTCTTAGAGTTTGCATCTCATTTTATATGTAGATGCTGTTTTTTCTACATTGGCAGGATTGTTGGTTTGTTCCTTATTGTAACCAAAGATCAGGGACATGGATTGGATCTTGAATGATCTGAAATCCTTCACATGGTATCAGAGCTATTGTTCTTCAGGTTATGAAATGATCAGCCATCTTTAGCAAGGATTTAGAGGAGTTACCAATTCTAGAGCATGCTAGATTGATCTCTACTCAAAAATCAGCACTTTTGCATGTGTAGAATTGATCTTTTGTAGGTCAAAACTCAATATAGGGTTATATACTTGATCAATTCTGATTTCACACTTGTTTTACTGGATTTAGATGATTTTTGGTTCATTAGGAAGGTCTCATTGTATTCTACAAGAAGATATATCAAGTTTCTAAAAATTGCATGTAGAATTTGAGATATTCAATTTTTTGTGATTTTGTCAAAACCCTAATTTTGATTGGATCTATAGTTTGTGAGGTTACTGAACTTCATTTGAGTGTGTTTCAATCTTAGCAAGTGGCAAGAATCATTAGATTGAGGATAGATCATAGGTTGATCAAGATTTCACTATTCTATGTGTTGATTTTCTAGTTAGAAGTGCTAGAAGAGATTTGAGAGGTTCCATATCTTTGTGATTTCTTCTTGAGTTCATTTGTTGGCATTCAAGAGAGTTCTTTGTGCATTGGAACAGGTTAAAAGAATAAGATCAGGTCACTTAAACATGGCTACAAGTGGAGGCTTTATGTTGGAGAGCAATAATAGGCTTACCTTAATCAACTATTCTACTTGGAAGGTGAGGATGGAGTCCTTATTGGAGATGAATGAGTTGATGGAGATTGTTGCAGGTGTGGAACAGAGGCCTCAAGCACCTCAAGATCAAGTGAGGTATGACAAAAGAGCAAAGAAAGATCTACACATAATTAAGATGAATGTTACCAATGAACTTCTCAAGGAGATTGATAAGTGCACATCATCTTTGGAGGCTTGGGAAGCTTTGAAGAAGCTTTACGAATCCAAGTCTACATCAAGATTCTTACTCTTAGGAGGAAAATCTTTCAAAGTTTGCAAAAGAAGGAAGAGAGTACTCATGCTTTTGTTTTGAGGGTTAAAGCATTCAATGATGAGTTAGCATGTATTGATGAGAGCATTAAGGAGGTAGAACTTGTTCAAGTTATACTTAATGGCTTGTTGGATGATCATGCTAATCTTGTTCAAGGTTTTTCTATTCAAAAGACTTTGCCAAGTATTGTGGATTTGAAAGAGATCTTGGTGAATGAGGAATATAGGCTTCAATCAAGAGGAGGTGGATCTACATCGACATCTCATTGTGAAGAGGAGGCTATATTCATCAAAGGCAAGTTCAAGGGCAAAGACAAAGGCAAGTGGTCTAAAGGGAAAGATCAAGGTGAGACATCCTCTTTTGGCAAAAAGAAAGATAAGTCTAAGTTGAAGTGCTTTTATTGTGGAATCAAAGGGCATTTTGCAAATGAATGTTTGAAGAAGCAAAGAGATGAAGGTAGCAAGAAAATCAACTTCACTACTAATGATGAGGATCTAGGTGGTGGTGATAGTGCCCCTGTGAAGGTTCCCAAGAGCAAAAAATGGCCTAGAACCTTCTCAGACAACAAATTTTTGAGTTTCCTTGGGAAGTAACCTTCGTAGAGCTCTCTAAAGTTTCATCTCACTAAGACAAGGACAAAGAGAAGTCTGCAAGAGTTAGATCCCAAAAAAAGTGCCCCTGTGAAGGTTCCCAAGAGCAAAAAGTGGCCTAGAACCTTCTCAGACAGCAAAATTTTGAGTTTCCTTGGGAAGTAACTCTTGCAGCTTGGTAAGCAAGTGGATCTGACTTAGATAGAAGCACATACCAGTCTGTAAAGATTAGTTCCCAGAAAATCTCAAAATTTGGCCAAAAAAACCCCAAAAAAATGTAGTTTTTTCAAGATTTTTTAAGTTTCCTAGGGAAGTAACTCTTGCAGCTTGGTGAGCAGCTGAATCTAACTGAGATACAAGTTTATACAAGTTTGCAAGGGTTTGTTCCCAGAAAACCTTAAAATTTTGCCAGAAAACCCCAAAAAAATGCACTTTTTTCAAGACTTTTTGAGTTTCCTTGGGAAGTAACTCTTGCAGATTGGTTAGCAGGTGAATCTAACTTGGATACAATTGCATACTAGTCTGAGAGGGTTTCTTCCCAAAAAATATTAAAATGTTGCCAAAAAAACCCTCCAAAAATGCACGTTTTTCAAGATTTTTTGAGTTTCCTTGAGAAGTAACTCTCACAGCTTGTTGAGCAACTGAATCTGACTAAGATACAAGTGCATACCAGTTTGCAAGGGTTTTTTCCCAGAAAATCCTAAAATATTGCAAAAAAAACCCAAAACAATGCACCTTTTTCAAGATTTTTTCAGTTTCCTTGGGAGGTAACTCTCGCAGCTTGGTTAGCAGCTGAATCTGACTTAGATACAAGTGTATACTAGTCTGCGAGGGTTTGTTCCCAGAAAATCTAAAAATTTTGCAAACAAACCCCAAAAAAATGCACTTTTTCCATGATTTTTTAAGATCTGTTGGGAAGTAACCTTTGCGAAGAGTTTTTAGATAGATCTAACCTAGACCTAGCTACTGTAAAATTTTTGTAAAGATCCAACGGTTAAATTTTCAAATATTTAAGAAAAAATGCCAAAAATAAGTGCCAAAAAATTGAGGTTTCTCCAGATCCTGACAAATCTGTCCATCAAGAACTCTGACAGAACTCACATTGTCTAGAAATGGTCCAGATATAGCTACTTTAGGAAGGTTGAAGGTTTGATTCACTCAGATCTGAAAAAATCTCAAAAAAAAAAAAAAATCACAAAAAACCAAGAAAAAGGGCTAAAATCACACTATTAGCCAAATGAAACTGATCACATCTTGTCAAATCTAGGTTGCAGTCACATTATCCATCAAGATCCAACATCCCTGGACTGAATCAAGTGAATGAACCTCAGATCAAGCTGATCAGTTCCCTCCACATCAACCACTATCCATCCATCATTCTTCTGTCCCATCTCTATTCCATCTTCTATTTCCATCTCTGTTAGATAAATCCATTTCTGTCTCTATTCTCATCCATACTGATCCACTGTTTACCGATTCTCTAAAAAAAAAAAAAAAAAAAAAGAGGTTGGAACACCAGAGTCACTGAGCAAACCTTGAAGCAATTCACCAACCAGCTACTTTGCGACATTCTAGTGCTCAACTATGGAGACCGCCCTTGTAGGATTATCGAAATTAAAAAAGTTTCCTACTGAAACAATCCGAGACTACACCTATTGGATCTATCATCTAGTGAAGGATTGTGAACCCCCGATTCCCCAACAGATCATCATGGCAAAATACTATGCCGGACTGTCCAAAAGGATTGGATATGGTATGGAAGAGTTAGCATCCTATGCGTCGCTTGTAAGGATGCTGCCTTGATGGAAATCTCACTCGGGAAGAAGGATTTTCCCTATCCAGATGGGGAATCAGAGCAACAAAGGTCGACAACGAGCGATGATCCAACAAGAATGGAACCCCTTGCAAGGCAACAAAGTGCAGCAAGGTCAAACAGATCAAGTGCAGCAAAAGACCAAGAACCTTGCACTTCAAGCTGTTAACAAGCTTATGCTCGCTCTATTCAGTTTCTTGAAAAGGACGAATGTACCTTCTGCTTTGGAGATCATCCAAGGACCAGGTGTCCAATCAAGAATTCGCGCTTGGTAAAAGGACCAAATACAAAGCAACATGCTTGTCAACAGCAAGAACCAGTGGTTCAACAGTCAGAAGCAGAATTAAGCCAACAAGGAGCTCACCAGAGGATGAATGTCAGATTGATCCATCTAAATCACGAGTTTCTTCAACAAACAATGGCAAGGTAGAAGTTTTGGTTATATCCTCTTGCATGTCACCGAATTCAATGGAGGACCATAACAACCTACCAGTCTATTTTGTGGGAGATCCTAAGGGAAATCTGTTACCTGTGTATGCCTATCAACTTAGAGGTGATGGCATACTGCACTCAGTTAGGTGCTATGGATGCGGAGAAAAACACCGCCGTGCTGAATCTCCACACCAAGGGGATCCGTCAACATTTGATCCCTCGTGTTCACAATGCGGAGTTAATCATCCATGCCGAGATTTCTCGATGAGAAATCCACAAATAGCCAGGAGGCATTTGGCCTATGTAGACCGACATGCACCTGCGGTGACCCTTCCACCTCGAACTGTTGGGGACTTAGTGGGCCCCACCACAGTACACTGTACATGTAGAGCAATAAGTGCGAGGGCACTAGCTTCCTACGTGTATAATCCCAACCCAATGAGCACACAATTTGGTTTTGTAGAACTTGTAGAATTAGGAATCAGTGACTAGGGGACCACAATACACTGTACATGTAGAGCAATAAGTGCCCAACAATCCTTCATGCAGAATAACAAACAGATAGCTAAACTTGTAACTACTATAAGGAAAAACATCATCGCATTCACAGATTGAGCAGGAGGCAGAATTCTCTATATTATCAGAATGAGTTTTTATAACAAAACCGTGAGCGCTATCTATATCCCACATCAGTGCACCACCGCAAGAGAGACACTCTCTCTCACAAATAACTAGCCATTGCTAGCATCCACACTCTCCTCTCTTCTCTGCTATGTCAAGTAACTAGCTACTGCTTGCTACCTCTATATACATATATTTTTCTCTCACGTTGATCCTATATGTAAACACAACTGAGAGATTAATTAATCTAATCTACGGTAATCAAAAGAAGACTTAATGGCTTCTAGTTTTATGTTGTTGTCCTCCCCGTACTTCACTTGTGTTCTGTTGCTTGCACTGCCCGTCACGCGCCACAGGAGCATGAAAATGTGGTGCTATCACAGCTGCATCCTAATCGCAGCTGAAGCCATTGTGGTGCCTTTGGGGTCCTTCAACATCGTGAGCTTGACCGCAACTAAAGCCATTGCGGTGCCTTTGCGGTCCTTCAATGTCGTGAGCTTCAGCCGCATGTTGACCGCAGTTGAAGCCATTGCGGTTGCAGTGCCTCGGGAGTTAGTCCACTTTGTATTTCCACCGCAAGCGATGACTTGCGGTGGTCTTTCAGTTCTTTCACTTCGTAGCTTGATACCGTATGTGCCCGCATTTTGCAGTTCTTGTTGTGTGGTAGGCGGAGCCTTAGTGGTATCCTGGTGGTATGCGGTGCCTTGGGCGGTGCATTGCGGTTTGACCTTGCGATGCCTTGGTGGTGCATTGCGGTGTGACTTGTGATTCCCAGACTTGCTCTCTGCCTTTCAAACATTGCCTTATTTATAGGCTTTGTGAATATGTCAGCTATCATATGCTTTGTTGGAACGAACAACATCTTCAGCTTGTCTCTCTCAACCAAATCCCTGATTAGGTGATACTTAATCGCGATGTGTTTCATTCTGGAATGAAACACAAGATCTTTTGTCAAATGTATAGCAGACGTATTATCCATGTAGAGAATCAACAACTCATCGGTGTTCTCTCCCAGTCCATCTAGAAACTGTTTGAGCCATGTCAGCTCATTAGCCATCTTGGCCGCAACAATGTATTCTATCTCACAAGATGATTGGGCAATTATGGTCTTCTTCTTGCTGACCCAAAGAACAATTGTGTCTGCTACTATAGTACATCCTTCGGAGATGCTCTTGCAGTCATCTTTCATGGATGCCCAGCTCGCATCACTATAGGACTTCCTAAAATCCTGTTTCTCGACAGTAGCAAAGCGCGTAGTCCTTTGTATGTTGAAGGTATTGTAGGATTATCTTGGCAATTCTCTAGTGTACAGGTCCTAGATTAATATTAAATTGGATCAGTTTGAACACTGCATAGGCAATGTCCAACCTCTATTATCTGCCAAGTACATCAGAGAACCAATCAACCCTCTATAAGGCTTATTGAGCATTGCTTCATGTTATTCTTTTCTTTTGGGATAGTCCTCTTTGGTCAGAACTATAACAGACACCTTTGCAATCTGCCATATGAAAATCATCAATGATCTTCTGAACGTACCTTGATTGGTGTTGATACAGTCTACCGTTGTCAAGGTCTCTATCAATCTACAATCCCAGGTAGCATCTTGCTTCTCCTATGTCTAATATCTCAAAGTGCTTGGAAATATCTTCCTTTACTTGTGCAATCAGCTTATCACTTCTTGGTAGGATCAGTGTGTCATCTACATAGACACCGATGATGATGATTTCTCCATCTATGACTTTCACGTAGACGTCATAATCAGCCATTAAGGGTTGGAACCTTGTCGTCTGGTCCATACTTGTATTTGTAGATCCATTTGTATTTGACAAGCTTCCTATCGTCTGGTATGGGTTTAAGTGTCCACACCTTGTTCTGCTCCATGCAATTTATTTCTTCTTCCATAGCCTTTATCCACTTGTGCTTGTCTGGACTGTCAACAGCTTCCTCATAAGTGTGTGGTTCACCACCGAATCCACAAAACTCTTCTATAATAGAAGTTGAGTTGTCTAGTGCATACTTGACAAGTGGTCTTCTTTCTCTTGCTATCTCCTTGGAGATTATGTAGGTATCTCGACTGATTTGCCTTTGCCCTTCTGGTTGTCTGCAGAACCATTGTGCATTGTAGGCGTTCTAGGTATAGGCTACATCTTAGTTTGTTCATCATCTAAACTGTCACTGAGTTCATTGGCATATGAACATCCCAATCAAGATGTTCATGGTATGCTTCCTTTGTTTGTGTGGGCAGATCATAGTATTGCTTGTTGAGAATCTCATAACTGACTAGATCTCCATCGGCCATCGTTTTTGCTTCACCAAATTTCACATCTCTAATAGTCTTGATTTCCCTGGTCTTGGACATGTAAATCCTGTAATATGAGGAATGTACATCATAGCCTACAAGGAAACCCTGCTCCAGTTTTTCATCTAATTTTTTTCTTTTTTGATCTGGTATGTGTGCATATGCTACACACCCAAAGATACGTACATGAGCCAGATTGGCTTGTTACCCCACCATACTTCATGTGGAGTAGTATAGGGAATGCCAGATTTCCATGTCCTATTTTGCAAGTAGTAGCTACTACCTCATCCCAGAGCCATTAGATGTCTTTGAATAGGACATCATGTATCTTGCAGCCTCCATGAGAGTTCAATTTCTCCTCTCTGCAACACCATTGTGCTGTGGAATCTCCTACCTCATCTCACACACAAAGTCACTTGCACCAAACAACTTTCCAACCTAGAAAGCATTTCATCATGATATTTATTCTGACACTTTGTCTATGCAAACTTGGTGTAAGTCCATCTTCAACCATGTTGTTTTTCTTGAAGCTAAAAAACAACTTGTACTGTTGATTTTCAATGGCTAATCAACAACCTTGGCTTCCCAATCTTATAACAGAATCTACCACATGACAGAACATAAACTTGGATAGATTCTAGAACTTTTCTCCAACTCAAAATAGAATTGATCTCACTTAGTACCACCACATGAACAATCAACTATGACTTGGATGGTATCGAGGAATTACATGACAACCACAACAAGCAATTACTTCGATTACTCATAAATCTGAAGTGATACTAGTTCAGATAGACAAGAAAGTTTCTACAACATAACCAAGTTACTATGACTTGAATAGAAACCAAAATAATACAACGTAGAATGTCTGCCACACAGCTTGCCACACAGCTTGCCACACCTGTCACTTGTAACAATGAACTTATCATTCACCATGATAAGAAACTATGAAAAAAATCCTTTTGAATATCAATTTACCCATGCAACTCCATCTTAAGAGCTTGCACCTTTGTCGATTCCAACCTCGACAAAAACTTGTCAATCCTAGAACATCTAAAGTTAACCTTCCTTCAGTATGCTTATTGGTAGCTGCTTCTGTAGCTTCAGCAATACCATGATCACCGATGTCTTCCCCTACCATCTCTTATGTTTCATGTAGAGTTTTCTTTCCCTGTGAGTTAACCCTTCCATTTTGTGATGAACCTTGTTTTGATTACTATTGTGAATCCCTTCTTTACCTTGCACATGATTGCAAACAACTCCTAGTCGTATTGCCAATCCTTACTCCTAAGATCTTAAGCATGCATCAAGGTTCTTTCCCTTTTTAAATCTTAGTGATCTCCTACTACATGACACAGCCATTGCATCCTAGCAATCTGTGTATGTCCATGCTTCTTTGCATGTAATCCAATTACTTCCAACAATAATCGACAATTTGTAGTGATCCACTTGAGTATGCTCCAAATTTCTCTTAGAAATTTGTAACTAACCACAGCCTATAGCATGCATCCTTGCATGCAACCCAAACTATTTGGCCTTTGAAGTCTCCACTTTCGAGCTTTTGCTTGATTCGAATTTTCTGCTTGTGAATTTTGTCCTTCAGATGTTTGACCTTCCTTTAAACTCATGTCCTTTGAACTTAGCCCTGTTCAAATCTTCTTGTCCTAAATTTCACTTGATCCTTGATTTTTTACCTTGTGATCTAAGATTCCCTTGATTCTAACTTGATTCAAGCCTACTCGAACTTGAACCATCCATTTCTTAGTCTCCATAGAACTATCTCCAGTGCTCTGCCTGTTTCCAGCGATAAAGTACTACAGTAGACAATGCATTGTCAAAAGTGAGCAGGTCTACAATTCTAACAACAACGAACATGTTTGCAGTTTCAGCGAACAATGTTGTAGCAGCGATTCAGTCACTCAGGAAATAGTTTAGTAGCAATCTAATCCTAGTGACCAGGCATCGATCTGTTGGCAATAGAATCTAATACAGCTAGCATTCCAGCTCATCCATGATCTGATTCTAGCGATCCAACTCTCAGGTGTTAAGTAGCGATCCAACATGTAGCCAACCAGTGATCTGTCTTCAACACTTGTGCCCTGCAATTTGCAATAGATCTGTCCAGCCCAACCTATAGGTTCCCTCCGACGATCCAATCTTCTCCTAAAAGATTCTCGTTGTGATAACAACATTGTCTTCACGCTTTGTTGTCCTATAACAACTTGAAATTTGAGGAAGATTCCATAATCTCCTCTTACAGCTGAACTCTTTTCCCTTGTACACCAGATCTTCTCCCACAAAGCTGCCACTATTGTAGTTGAAGATCAAACTTGAGAGCTGGCTAGGGACACCACCTGTACCCTTTTTTCTCCTTGAAGATGATGGCCAAATCAATTCCTTGTGAATTGATTCCATCCATTGGAATACCTCCTTGTTCTCTCAAATCTTGAACCTTGCTCTGATACCATGTTAGAAAACTGACTTGATCATACAAGTAACCCAAGACAAGATTCCTATTGTTGTTAGACAATAGTCATATACATGAGAGAGAACACTAATGATGAAGAGACATACTCCAACTATGTCCCATTACAAATGAGGTAGGGTGCCCATCATACTTGTAGACTTTGGTCTATGTCGAAAAGCAAAAAGCAAAAAGAAAAAGCAAAAGCAGAAGCAACCTAAAAGCAATTGCCTAATTAATGTCTCTATATATGGTAAAAGCACCAACACCTATCTATAGCAAAACTTGTCTAACTATAGTCTAACTTGACTTTTACTAAATATAGGTAAGGGCCCCTGGAATTAGCACGCAGGCATGGCCCAAAAATCCTAGTTAACCTAGATGATAACATTAGGGATACTAATGTAAACATTAACTCTAACAGTCCTTCGGTCAGGCCACTTCCCAATCTGACCGTAGGCTGGACTCTTACGATGCGGTTGCGGTGCCTCGGGGGTAATGTTGACCGCAAGTAATGACTTGCAGTGGTCTTTTGGTTTGTTCACTTTGTAACTTGAGAACGTATGTAACCGCATTTTGCGGTTCTTGCGGTGTGGTAGGCGGAGCCTTGCCAATATCCTGGTAGTATGTGGTGCATTACGGTTTTGACCACGATATTAGGCTAGACTCCTGCGGTGCCTTTGCGGTGTGATTGCGGCCAAAGCCTGTTGGGCTTTTGCGTGTATTTATGCAGACTGGTGACAAGATACAAAGGCTTTGACATTAGAAACCTTCAATTTCTTCAAGGTCCACCACTTTCGCTTTTGTACCCCTACAAAATAGGACACGTGTTGAACTTTGATTGAGCTAGAAGTCCTGACCCAAATACCTATGCCTAATGATGCTTTTGATTTGTACAAGTCATGAGGAGATTGAAGCCCAACTTCATGATGACACTTGGCATGCTTCTACATGACTAGATTTCAATGTCTAGTTTCACATAGCTTTGTAAAACAAGCTATTCTATGGCATAAATTAACTAATGCAAATAGGCCTACTACTCACATGTGGGAACATGCTCCACACATGTGTTATTTACATATGTACATCAAAATGTAAAATCATCAAGCTAAATTTTGCATAATTTTCACATGAACTCCAACACATTGCTATTGATATGACGTAATATGAAATCACAAATTAATTGCACACTAAAACTTTAGCAAGGAAGTTGCTATATCTTTATTGGTTCAAGAGTTAAAACAATTACCGCACTAAACACTCAGTGAAAATTAAATGATTTAAATTGAAGCATTTTTGCTACCATGAAAAATATAGAAGTGGTCCTACAAAAGTATCAACATTGTTGTCAAACCAAAAGAAATCAAAAGTTTGCCTTGATAGAAAGAATAGCCTTCACAACAAAGGACAATATCGAGCTATTTGAGAAAGAAAACATCAAAATGATTGTCAAACATGTACCTAAAGAACATTCACAAAAAAAATAAAAAAAAATAAAGAGAGATTTGACTGCCATATTCATATTGTCAAAAATTGCTCCTTAGGTATAATCAACCCTCTTGCACATATATATGCATAAACTGGTTGTAAATCATGTAGAATTTGTGTTTGGTAGAAGCTTATTTAAGGTAAATCATACTTCTAATTAAGTTTTGAAGACTCTCATTGCAAATAATAACCATGTTGACTTTATGCAATGAGCATTTCACAACACCTTAAGAGTTGTTGCGCATTGACATTCAAGTAGTCCAAATTGTGGAAGCCCGCTAAGGTAGTGTTGAGCTTCCTGACATGTAAACACGTGAAAGTGCTTTTCTAGCCTGCACATTGTAAGTGACAAAAAGTTAATATGAAGCACTACTTGGGCATTTGCTTGTGTATGCATAAATTGTGGAAGTTATAGTCACATATAGAGTACACAAGTATGTTATAGATCAAAGAGCTAACAATCACCATAGCTTGGATATCAATGAGCTTCAACTGAATATAGAACTCCAAAAGTCAACTTATTTACATGAACTAGAAAAGAAGTACATATAGCCCATGATATTTTTGGGGGATACCACTATATGGTGCAACAGTCTCCATTATGGGACAATTGTCCCAAGTTGTAGAACCTACATGTCATTAACGTGGCAAAAAGTATAGTGACATGTATAGATAATAATAATCATAAAACTATTAATTATCGTATGCCAAGTGGAAAGTCAAATTCTAAGTTTTTTCCAAGACTCAGATTTATCTAGGATTAATTTTTTTTTGTAAAAGTATTAGCTAGTTAATTTCTCTAAATAAAAGCATTTCTTTAATGAAATGATACTTAATCTTTGTATGCTTAGTGCATGCATGGAATATAGAATTCTTCGCTAGTTGTATGCCACCTTGACTTACTCCTAATTATTGCAGGCTTATCCTATGTGAACCCAATGTCCTCTATTACCCTACGTAGCAAACCTCATGCGTTGTTGAGTATATCGCTTTGTATTTGGTTTCAGTAATAGATAGGACAATTATCTCTTGCTACTTGCTTGACTACAAGAAGCTACCATTTCCATTGTGAAAGAAATAACATGTAGTAGACTTTCTATCTATATTCTTAGCCTAATTTGCATCTACAAATCCTTATAGCATCAACATATTCCATTGTCTCCCATAATCCAAGCCATATGTTGTTGTGTCTTTCACATAGAGAAGGAGATTCTCTTTGTTGCCTTCCAATGTATTTCTCTCAGAATTGTCCAAAAGTAGCTTACTAGACTAACAACATAATTGAAATCAAAGCGTGTGGTAGTGAGGTAGATTAAGCAAGCAACCAAAATTCCCCACTTCAATTGGTGAAGAAATTGGTTTGCAATCACTCATTTTGATTTACTTGAAAATTTCAAGACACACGTTGTGTATGTTGGTGCAATGCCATCCTTCTTCTACTAAACCTATGTGCCTAGATAGTTATGCATAAGACCTAGGTCTGTCACGTCAAAGTGGGTACAAATCTCTCTTTAAAGCATCAATGTTTCACATTGTTGTTTGTAATTACCACACATCACATCTGAATGATACTAGGATCATGAAAAAAGAAATAAAGGTTAAAGACTTGATAGATACATAAAAAGCCCTTCAATGGAAGATACTCATCAAAATGGCTATACCATTATAGAGATAGTTGTTTCAATCCATATAAATCTTTCTTCGATTTTCATACCTTGTCTTCTTGACTTTGTCTTGGTTATAGTATCTAGACCTCATCTTCAAGTCCTCCATTAAGAAATGTTGGATGTACATACATTTGGTGTAGGCTCCATCCAAACGTTGCCACAAATGCAATAACCATGCAAGCCTTGTCTTTTGTTGGGCGAAAGTCCCACCTGCACTACACTTGGTTTTGAGTACTCACTTATTGCCAATGGACTTCTTATCCTCAAGAAGGTCAACTACCTCTTACATGCCATGATACTCGTGATTTAGATGGAGCACATCCATCCGCTTGATGAGCTCCTTGCCGGCTTGATTCTGTCTTTTACCTTTGAACCGCTAGATCTTGCTGTCGAATTTGTTGCTCTGCATTTTGTCTTTGTAAGAAGCATGAATTTTTTATTGGACATTTTGTATTTGGATGATCATCAAAGCAGTAGGTACATTGGTCCTTCTCAATAAACTTTGCCTTGCAAGCCCGAGTTTGATGACAGTAGGAACTTGAAGTATTAGGTTCATAGTCACTTGTTGCACCTGATTCACTTGCCTCTGTTGCACTCCCACATGATTCATAGCCTTCATCTCTTGTCTGCTTGAACTTTCAGATTTTTCAGATTTTCCATCTGATATTGTTACATGAGTGATTTAATCTCTTTCTTAAGATAAGATTTTCCATAATGACCGCATCTTGAAAAATTTGTGTCAATAAAGTGTAGGATGCGAACTTCTTTATACCAGACTTGATCTTGTCAAGTAATCTGATATAGTAGCTCTACATTATGGTCTCTGGGCTCAGTAGATCATTGTCTTTCACCAGATTGTATAGTCATCTGGTGTATTGCCAAACTTTCTCATCAGGAAACATCTAAATTGAAGCTAATCTAACAAACTCGGTAGTCATGGCTGGAATGCAGTGTAGTCTTGATGTAAGAAATTGCTTCAAGGGTTGCACACAACTGTAGTGTTCCACTTTTGTTTGTTTGTTTGTTTGTTTTTTTATTTTTTAATGATAAAAAATAAATAATTGATCAGTATGGATGAGGAAATTATGAACAACTCAAAAAACAAAAAGTGGAGTAATAGATGGATGTAGCAGATGGACCCAAGAGATGAAGATAACAGATGAACAAGATGAAGGCTATATGAAATGGAGATGGTAAAAAAGTGAACATTGTGACGGTGTAAATGGTAGCAGATGGATCCAAGAGATGGATATAACAGATGAACAAGATGAAGGTTATATGAAATGGAGATGGCAAAAAAGTGAACATTATGGCGGTGTAAATGGTAGCGTTGGCCCCCAACACTAAACTATATGACTTCTATAGGATCAAACAAGTATTTCGGAAGTCAATTCAGTAGCAATTGCAATAATTTTTTTTAAAAAAAATTAAATTTGTAAGAATATTTTTTTTTGAGCAGTGGGCGAGTAATGGCGAGTAATAGGCACTCGTAATCAACTTTACTCGCCGAGTTGTCCTCTGATAGAATCCACCATGTACTTCCTACTGAAATGTGGTGAGTAAAAAATAACAAGCAAAAGAAAAGATATTCAAATTGACGACTAATACAAGAGAGTAAATATGTTAGAGAGAATGACGAGAAATGATTGTGGGTGAAGTGGTGAGTAATTACAGTGGATGGTTGGCGAGAAATGACTGATGGTGAGTAATGGAGGTCAACGAGGCAAGAAATCAGATCTTTATTCGCTAGTCTACTAGATAGTAGATCCAGCATTGTACTAGATATTGTATGAACGACAAGTAATGATACTCAAAAAATGCGAGAAATCTTAGTTGGCAAATAATAGAAAAAGACTAGAAAATTAAAAAGGGTGAGAAATTCAAATTGGCAAGTAATCAGCTAATTATTCGTCGAGCTGCAAGATGCTAGATATGAGGCCTCTAAGCACTCTATGAAGATGGCGAGTAAATTAAGTGGACAAAAATTAGAAAAAAAAATCAAATTGGTGAGTAATTGGCTCATTACTCGTCGAGCTGTCTAGAGAGATCTGTCTGTGCAGAGAGCTCTGTAAAATGGGAGAGTAAAGAAAATGACAAAAACTCATGATTTTTCAATCGACAAGTAACTTGCTATCTGGAAAAGTGGCGAGAAATAAAACCAATAGAAAAGTGGAAAAATACAGTAGGGCAAATAATAAACTTGTCAAAAGAGAAAATAACAGAAAAATACAAACAAAAAATCCACTCCTAAGACTGTTTAGAAACGTCGCCAAAAAATTGTTGGACCCTTTTCTTGCCTCCCTAATCGGTCGGATCTAGAAGGCAAAGAAGTGGTTTTAGATCTCAAATCGGGTGAGTATCGCTTGTAGTACTGGGCTTCGATCCAATGGAAAGAGGGTAAATGAGAAACTAGGATTGGGAATCTAGGCTTGCTAAGGTTGTCAATCTTAGTTTAGGATCTGATCATGGAATAGCCTAGATTTGTGCGTTCTTCATCTTTCTTCTTCTCTTTTTGGTCTTTTTCTTGTTTTGATTTGTTTGTGCTTATCTAGGCATCCTTGGCCCTAGATCTTCTCCTCAGGAGGTTGATTTTTTCAAGGGAGGTGAATAATGAAAGAAAGCCTACCTATGGATCTTAATAATCAATCCATGATGTTCTTAATGTGTGTGTGTGTGTGTGTGTGTGTGTGTGTGTGTGTGAGAGAGAGAGAGAGAGAGAGAGAGAGAGAGAGAGAGAGAGAGAGAGAGAGAGAGAGAGAGAGAGAGAGAGAGAGAGAGAGAGAGAGAGAGAGAGAGAGAGAGAGAGAGAGAGAGAGAGAGAGAGAGAGAGATTCAAAAGTGAAAATGATAGAGTTTTATTAGAATAGATAGGAAGATGATCAAATGCAAAGGAAATGGCTCCCTTTTATAGATTTGAGAAGTGAGCCTCCTTCACTCTGATTGGCTACTGAAGTTCAATCAAGATCACGATCTTGACCGTCAATATCACTTTGTGTTTCTTGAGAACAAGTTGTGTTTCCTAACTCAGGAACTTTACAAAAGCCAAGTCTATTTAATTGATACTTGTGCTCCATGACACTTATTAGCCTTAGGCCCAATGTTGGACTCACACACACACAAAATGCCAACTAGTCACCTCTTTCTAATATTTTTGACTCTGTACTCTGTTTATGTAGTGTTTGGGTGATATTGCAGGAGCCTCTTGCCATATTTTTGAATATTCCATGTTGTCTCCAGATCGGACAACACTTCCACATAAGATGATGTCATCTACATAGATGATGAGAATGACAAGATCACTATTTACAAACTTTATGCACATAGATGGATCATAGTCACTTAGAACAAATGCAAGTGAGATGAGATATGAGTTGAGCCTTGCATACCATGATATTGGAGCTTGTTTGAGCCCATATAAGCTTTTGAAGAGTAGTCAAACCTTGGATTCTTCACCTTGCTTGATAAAGCCTTGTGGTTGCTCCATATATATCTCCTCCTCAAGATATCCATTAAGAAAAGCATTAGAAAAATCAAGTTGGAACATCTTTCACTTGAAGTAGCATGCAATAGAGATGATGTTTCTTATAGTCACCATCTTTGCAATGGGTGCAAAGTTGTCTTCATAGTCAAGTCCTTGGATTTGAGCACATCCTCTTGCACAAAGCCTTGCCTTGATCTTGTTGATAGGACCATCATTGTTGTACTTGATTCTAAACACCCACTTGCATCCAATAATGTGCTGGTTGGTAGGTGAATCCACTAGCTCCCAAGTGTTGTTGGTATTCAAAACATCATACTCCTTTGCCATAGCTTCATACCACTCTTTTGATTGGAGTGCATCTTGGACACTTTTAGGCTCTTCATGAGAGATAAAAATGCATAATTGGTGGATTCAACATCTACTTACTTGCCTTTGTCCACATAAGAGAGCCTCTTGGGCTCATACCTATCTCTCATGGATATTCTGCTTGAAGGTGCTCCCCCTCAAGCCTCGACCCCATCATATCTTGGTTTTCTTCAATATTGATCTCGGCTCCATCCAAAATGATCTTTTGGTCTTCATGAAAAATCACATCTCTACTTTCAATAACTTTGTTAGTAGAGAGTATAGAAACTCTATAAGCTTTATTTATAGATGAATATCCAATCATAACACCTTTGATGGAGCTAGGATCATCTTTCTTCCTAGTCTCCAAAGACACATGAACAAAGCAAATACATCCAAAGATTCTAAGGTGATCAACCTTAGGCTTCTCTTTATGCATCATCTCATAAGGTGTCTTTCCAAATAGCAAGATGAGGGAGTCTATTGCAAAGATAATTGGCACACGGTTGATTGCCTCTCCCCCAAAATCCTTAGGAATTCGAAGGGATGCTTCAATTATTAGAGCCTTTGCACAATTACATAAATCTCTATTCTTTCTCTCAGCCACCCCATTTTGTTGAGGGGAATAAGCACAAGGAAATTCTCTTTTGATTCTTTCTTGCTCACAAAAGTCATGAAACTTGTTGGAGATATACTCTCCACCACCATCACATCTCAAAGATTTGAGCTTGAAAGAGTATTGCTTTTCAACAAGAGCTTTGAACTTGAGAAAATGATCAAACACCATAGCTTTAGAAGATAAGAGATACAGTTACCATGTAAATCTTTTATAATCATCAATAAAGTTGACAAAGCAAGTAGCTCCTCCCTTGATTTTAGAACATGAGAAATGGACATCCGAGTGCACAAGCTCCAATTATGGATGACGAATCTTGATATTAGATCTTGGATATGGATGTTAGATTTTTTATGCTCAGCCTTAGATAAATCGTTCAAGTAATGAGCATCCTGAAAAATCAAAGGCCGACTTCATGTTTTTGGACCTTCAAATTTTTCCTTTTTTTTGCCTCAACAATTTTTTAGGCATCTTCGTCTTTTTCGCACCTTAGCGAAATGCGACACTCCGGCCAAGTGGCCAGAATGCCTTAGACACCATTTTTAAGACACCTTCGGCTTTTTCGGTTTTTTCTACTGCCTTAAAGCTAAGGCACCTTCAGTTTTTCGCTGCCTTTAGTCTAAGGCACCTTCATCTTCTTCGTCGTCTTTAGTCTAAGGCACCTTCGCCTTCTTTGCCGCCTTTAGTCTAAGGCACTTTTCGTCTTTTTCGCCTTTTTTGTTGTCTTAAATTTAAGGCACCTTCTGTTTTTCACTATATTTAATCTAAGGCACCTTCGCCTCCTTCGCTGCCTTTAGTCTAAGACACTTTTTCGGTTTTTTTGCCTTTTTTGTCTTCTTCCCTACCTTAAATCTAAGGGTGCCTTAGGGATTTACATACCTTTAGTCTAAGGGCACCTTCAAGAGTTGCATACCTTCAATCTAAGACCACCTTCGGGTTTTTTGACTTTTTCGCATTTCTGCTACATTGGCTGACCGAGGTCGCCAACTTATCAGCAACCCTAAAACAGCTAGACAACCAAATATCCCAAAGGCGGTTAACGGTACCAACTTTGTACATATGCAAAGACTAGCATAAATAGCATTAAAAGCTTGTAAGATATTTGTCTCTCGACACTTGTAAATATATATACTAGCTGAATCAAGATATGTAAGTGTTAATTGAATTTCTCTTTCAATTAGAGTTATTTGTAGCCAGCGTTATCGTACTCAACAAGCTGACGTTATTACTTCAAGCTATTGTACTCACTGTTGATATATTTCTACTACTAACTGTTGCGTTTCCATTCCTACACACCACGCTCAATCCTCGAGCTTCTGCTGCCGCTCACACACCCTCGATTTTATGACATGGTATCAGAGCGGGCATTTCAGTAATCTACATTACTACTGTGGATTATCAGTCTTGTTTCTATAAAGACATCTTCTAGCAAACGCGCATCCAACATTATTCTGACAATCGTTATTTCTACCAACGATCTAGTCCAACCAGAATGGATCCGTCATCTAGTTCATCTCTCATTAACAAACTCGATGGAGATAACTACCATCTCTGAAAATTCAAGATGAAGGTTATACTTCTAGCCAAAGAACTGTGGGACATCGTTGATGGCACAGAGCTCAAACTAGAAGGTGATGTAGCCATCATCACCAAGTGAAAACTGAGAGATGGCAAAGCATTTGACATGATCACCCTCAACATCAAAGATACTCAAATTAGCCACATACGTGTTGTTCAAACAACTAAGGATGCATGGGACATCCTAGCACTCTCTATGACAACTTTCAAGCTTCATCTGAGAAAGAAATTCTTTACTCTTAGAATGTCTGATGCAGATAGTGTTTCGAGTCATCTCAACACTTTCAAAAATCTTATGGAGAAGATGACTGCAACTGGCTCAGTCATAGAATATTCTGATGCACTCATGACTCTATTATTGAGTCTACCTGAGCCCCAAGAAGCCTCTTCTACAAGCATTCAGGTATGTCTTCTCATTATCGTTTCTTGTATGGATTCTACAAATACAAACAAGAAGAAACTATGCAATGTTGTTTATTCTAATATCTTAGTCTCCTCAACATACTTTAAAAGACACGAACTAAAAAAAGATACTACATCCAAAAAACAAAGCTACTAAATCTTTGTCAAAAACCAAATAATAAGAACTCCAATAGGACGGTCTTAGACAACATGGAAATGCGTAAGATATGTTGTTTTTACGAAAGGGCTAGAATGGCACGGATCTGCCCTAGTACCTAATAAAGACATTGGAAATCACTTACTAAATAACTAATCATGTCTATCCAAAGCAATGTCCCCATACCATGGTTGTTATATGATTTCTATATAACAATCATGGCATTACTGTACCCTACTATGTTAAGTGTTACTTTAGACCTTTGGTGAGATACAACTAGGAAGCATGGATATGCTCAGGAGTATGGACAATAGTGCATGACACACCTTGCTCTGTAAGGGTTACTTGGGTTAGCATAGCATGGATTTTGTCTAACCTCCATTTAGTGTGTTCTGGGCCTCACAAGGATATTAGTTACTTTCGGGTCACGTCCAGTATGACTAGCACACGTGTCCACACCAAGTCTTTTGGCTAAGCAAAACGTAAGCGATTAAAACTTTTCATACTCCTATTAAAACTACAAATAAACTGATATGGATCAACTGCCCATAAGCTGATCAGCATGGCACTCACCCTGATACGGTGATATAACGACTTGGCCCAATGTTTTTTGGGGAAGACTGAACTATGTTGCAAGTTGCTATGCAAAGTTGTTAAGTAGTATAACTTCTTTTGGACATGAATAACAACTGACATTTAGCTATGACACCTGCCTTCCTCACATAACTAACTTGTGCGGTTTTGTTGTGTGGGATGGTGGCAGGTATCAACTGGACATCTTGAAAGTGGTTATGCTTTATGGTGCTTTTTAGTATTGTATTTTACTTTTCAGCTATACTTTATCTTGTTGGATTATGAATAAAGGCTTTAAAAAACTTCAGTCTTGCTTTGTCAAAAGGAACTAAGTGCAGTCTTGTATCTCTCTCTATGCATCCTAGTGGTGTAAATTCGACTATTTCTTGGTTGGGATAATACTGAAGCTTTTACTTTTATCTGATTCATAAGCTAATAAAGGTTTATTTTTATGGTTTAGTCCACAAAATGGTCTCAGGACATTGTCTCTTTGGGTTATGGGGATCCCCTTTCTCCACCTAACCATTTTGTTCAGACACTAATTTGTTGTATGAAATAGACCGTTGAGATGCATAAATTTGTCATTAACACTGATAGGTCTACTTGTTCTTCTGTTGGACTTGAGGATAAGATTCTTTGCCTGATTGATAAAACTATTGACTGGATAAAGATTTATCTTGAATTTGTTAAGAAGAAAGACACTTTGAGCTTAATAGAGAATCTTTATAGTCGCCTTAATGATTTCGTTGAGAAATTTGAGGAAGACGAAAAGTTATGTAATATGCACATTAGAAAAGTGTTCATGTGCTTGGAGAACAAAAATGGTATTACTCCTGCTATCCTTTCCCCTACTGTGTCTGATGCTCCTCTATCACCGCATCCTTTAGTCTTTACTGATGACCTTGATGAGGATAGTGCCTCTCAGCTTGAGATTCCTTCTTACAAAAATCTTTAGAAAAAGGCTTAAACCATATTACTTTACGACAAGCTAATGTGAACGAAGTTGCTTCCGAACTTTACAACGGATGGTTCAAGCTTATGAAACTGCTACCTGCTTAACGCACTTTTAGATGAAAGTACTAAAAAAAACATGCTGGTTTTTTGCAAAGATTGTGCTTTAAGCTATATTAGAAAGGAGAAATGGCTTCATGGTAATACTACTACTCTTACTAAGAATAGGATTGCCAATGATGAACTACAATGGATTACCACCTTTCTTTACGTAAACGGTATCGATAAGGCACAACACAACCTCTGTTTCATGTGTAAATACTTTGTACAAAAGTTGGCCATACAAAGACTTAGCAGTTCAGACTTTACTCCTTTTCCTATTGAACAATCTAACTCTGTTGAGGATTCCCTGTCATATATAATGGACACTACTACTAAATTCTTACCAAAAATTTTCTTGGAAAATGATTCTCTACCATATCTCCTCTGCACCTATAAAGCCCACAAAGGTTCATTCAGATGGATTACCAATGCTCACGATTGTTGTTTTACTATACTTCCTAAATTTCTCACAGGTTATCTTGGTATGCTGTCACCATTCCTTATGGAAGGTGCAGTATAAGGGAAGCTCTTTAGATCCTGCTTAAAAATCCCAAACACAAAGGATAACACACTATGGAGAAACCACCCAATCAAGTAGAAGCATCCAATCAATCTCTAGAAGCCTCACTCCCAAGCCAAGGAACAAGAAGCATGAATGTAGAATGAGAGTCTGGCAATGAATCAAGAACCATGATGAAGAGTAGGGCGAGTTTGGACCCATAATATAGAGCCAAAAGCATCCTGGGCACTCAGCCATGCATAGCCCTAAGTTCCCTATACATAGATTCACCTGGAATAGAGTCCTATGCATGGACCAACTATTCATAGAATTGTTATTGATAACTCTACACATGCATACACTATCAGGTACTTCGTGAGGCAACGCGCATCTTCTCAAAATATCATCCATTCCACGTCGATACAATTGGCTCACAATTAATTGATAAGGTTGTGTCTTAAGAATCAATAGTTTCTTTTGTACTTTTGTCAGAGAGACGTTAGGTTGGCCTAACATCAGATATTCAACATTACTTTTTTTCTCACTCAGGTACTACTTCAACATAAAATAGTGCAGCATCTGGTAGTTCATCATCCACTTCAATATTAACTGGTGCTGATTCGATTCTTGAAACATGGTCGACAAGATAATGGTGTTTGCCTTTTCGAATCACAACTCAAAAATCAAATTCGAACAATAGAAGTAGCCATCTTGCAATACGTCCCGTGTTACACGTCTTGTTCACCAAATAAGGTTAACGGTTGGTGATCGGTATAAGATGCAAAATGCATTGCCATTAGATAATGTCGAAATTTCTTAACGAAAAAAACCATGGCCAACGCTTCTCATAACTCGATTGTCCAATTTGGAGCTCGTAAAATTGGTGTAGAAGCTTCAATTTTTCAAATGCTTCCAATGTCTCAGTTGTCCAAATAGGTGCAATGGTCAACTCCTATATAGGTCGTGCTAAATCCGCAAAAAATAGAATGAATATCCGATAGTAGTTTGCATGACCCATAAAAATGCATACTTCTCAAATTGTTCCTGGTGGCTATGGGAGCTACAATGACTTTGATTTTTGAATAATCCATAGCATTGCCATGTCTTGATATCACATGTCCAAGAACAACTCCATGAGTAACTCAAATTTGACACTTTTCTGGATTTAAGGAGATTTGGTACTTGCGACAACATTCAAATACTTTTTTCAAATGATCCAGGTGGTTCGTATTGGCACTATGAACTCCAAGATCATCCAAGAAAATTTCAAAGAATTTCTGCAAGTAGTCTTTGAAGGCGAACTGCATCACTCTTTGAAATGAACTAGGTGTAGTACAAAGTCCAAACGACATAACTAGATGAAGAATTTATTCTCCATTCTATTGCAAAAGCTGTTTTATGGCGATCCGTAGGTGCAATTTTAACTTGGTTGTAACCATTGAATCCATCCAATAAAATATCGTCAACAATCAGATGTGCAACATCAAGCATTCACCATAAGCAATCACCAAGTAGGGATGCAAAAGAAAAACATGCAATATCACTCTATCACACTAAATCATACTGAATGTAAAATATACAAATAAACCATGAACTCTGATAGAGAGAGAAAACCTAGGAGTAGACTACTAGACTAGCCTACGGCTAGTTATAGCTGGTAATAGCAGTCAATAATAAAGTACATTGTGAACAATAACTAAGAAGTGTAACAATGAAGTTTATCATTGATTTCTAACACTCTCCCTCAATGACAAAATTACATTCTTCTATTTCTAAGAGACTACAAAGGTTCTCAAATTTACATTCACCTAAAGACTTAGTAAAAATATCAGCCACTTGATCTCCATATTTACAAAAAACTAGATCAATGGCGCCATCAATTATTTTCTCTCAAACAAAGTGATGACGTATCTTGATGTGTTTTGTTCGAACGTGTAGAAATGGGTTTCTAGCAAGATGGATACAGCTTTTGTAATCAACCTACCAACATTAGAGCTGCAGACTAATCATACTTCAAGCCAAAATTTAACGTGTCTCGAACATACCTCAAATACGTTTAGCAACTTTCCAATGAGTCTGACTAGGTTCTTGCATAAATTGACTTACCACACCAATAGCATAAGCAATATCAGGACGTGTGTGTGTCAAATAGATTAAACTGCCACTAACTGCCTATATAAGTATGCATCAACTTTCTCGGCTTCATCCAATGAAGATTTTCCAACCATAGAAAGTAGAAATTGCAATGATAGGATGAATAGTTACCATTTTGGCTATGGGTGCGAAGGTCTCTTCAAAGTCTATTCCTTCCCGCTGCTCAAAATCTCTTGCAACTAGTCATGTCTTGTACTTGTTGAGTTGCCCATCCGCTCCATACTTCATCTTGTAGATCCACTTACATGTGATAGGCAACTTACCATCAAGTAGCTCAACCAAGTCCCATGTTTTGTTCTTTGATATAGCCTCTATTTTTGTTTCCATATTTGCATGCCACTCCTTGTGTTCTTTTGCTTCATCAAAAGTTTTAGGTTCTTGAGCTATTAACATGGATCCCATTAGGGCTAGATTCATCTCTAGTCGAGCTGGAGGTTTTCGATTTATGCTTGATCTCCTAAGCTCTCCCTGCTCACTTGATTCGGGAGTATCTCCCTTATTAGCATCACCTATTATTGACAAGTACTACTTAGACACTCCCCTAGGAGTCTCATTATTAACCCTGTCTTTTTCCATTGGCTCTTCCATATCGACATCAACTTCTTTTTTCACCTATACTTTGGCTTTATCATCAAAAGAATCAATTGTCAGTTTCATTTGGTCATTTTGACCCATCTCATACATCTCTGGAAATCACAATCTTTTGTGCATTTGTGTCATACATCATGTATGCCTTGGCTTTTTCATCATATCCAAGGAAAATACACTTAATAGCTTTTGCATCTAGTTTTTTTCATTTTTCATCAGACACATGAGCGTAAGTATCACAACCAAATACTCATAAATGAGAAACATTAGGTTTCTTTCCAATAGAAGCTATATAATCTTGTGACTTTTGGAACTACATCAAGCAGCAAGGGAATTGTATGCTCAATCACTGATGTTGGAATCTCTTTTAGATCCTTGTATGTCCAAGCAAAACAATATTGATATTTAACCAACAACTTCCTTAATGCTTGAAATTGTTCTGGGGTAAGTTGCATTCCAACTTGTACAATTTTTTATGGTTCTCCTGGTTCAACAAGATTCATAGGTTGTGTCCTCGTAGGTCCATCATAAACCTCTTTCATTTCTGTCACTTGCTCTTCTGGTTCACGATGAGCTTTTGGTAACAAAATGATAACATCGTCCAAAGTGTAGCATTTGAAATGCTCTAGCATATCATATTATACTTTATTTGATTGTTCCTCCTCAAAAGGATTGACCTTGGCTCTTCGCTTAGCGTTCTTGGCAGAATCGATCGAGGAGGTGATGACTTTCTAGAAGATGTGGTCTTCTTTGATGGTGACGACTTCCTTGATGGTGATTTCTTATGAGAACTCTGACTTGAAGAGTCTTCCTTGATCTTTCTTTTTCTTTTATTCAATAAAGGCGATACATCATTAAGAACTGCTTCTCTCGATGATTTTTCCCATTTCAAGACTATATTGTAGTGTTGTTTTGCTTGCTTCTTCGTCATTGGTCATATAGTCTTTCCTTCCTTCAATATAACTATTTTAGGCAGTTTTATTGTCGGTTCATCAGGAATATCTCGGATTACAAACCTCGTAGGATCCATATGATTTATAATCTACTCATCTGTGAGTTTTGCATTTTCATTGTAAGACAAGGTGTGACTAACATGTATGAGATCATTTTCAATAGGATCTAGTATTGAATTGGTTGATATCCAAGCTACATTCAGCATATTCACTGAAAAAGTGATCGGTGTATCCAAAGTTTGATCAGGTAAAGAAATCTCACTCAATTCGGATTGATTATCTTGTTGACACATATTGCTTGCTGTACAATCCACTGTTGCAAGAGCTTGGTTCCAATTGACAGTGTTTGTTTGAGAGCCATAATGAATTCCCAAATCTTTTACTTGTCTATCACAGGTATAGTCTGTTGTAGATGAATCATCATCTCCTTTTTGGACCACTAGCTTGATAGGTCCAAGTGATTGGATCAACTTTGATTGCATGCTCACGACTCTCAAACGTGATTTCTTTGATGCCCTAGTTATGAATTACCTGACCGGAGTATATCTTGTAGCCATGAAGATCGAATGATTCTTGAGGGGATAACCCAAAAAAATAGATCGATATTGCAGGCAAGAACCTATTGATAGACTCGAGCATGTCATTGCTACGACATAGAACTATGAGACTTCTCAGATATCGAGAAGTCGAAGGTCAAAGAAAGAGCTCATAAAAAAGAAAAAGCATATATATTCTTCAGACAACCAAGAATTGGAATCTGAATCAAAAACTAGTTCATCATCGTAGTTCAGATTCAGATAGTTTGAGTGAAGATGACTCTCCAAGGAGAACTTCGAAACACCATAAGACACAAACAAAAGATTGAAAAAGAATGGAAGATCCAAGAACAATCGAAAATAGCAGAACTTATGGAAGAAGGATGTATTCGAAGTTGAAAGGAAATTTGAGGATTTAAAAAGTTATATTCTTCAACCGAAGAATAAGAGAAAATCTCCTAATACAATAGAAAAGTCGAATGTATGGTGTACAAACTGCAATAAGGAAGGTCACCATTATTCGGAATGTAAAGCTAAAATGTGTGAAAAATGCAAAAATAAGCTTGGTAGAGGCCAAAAATCTTGTATATAGATAAACACACATGTGTGGAGCCTATTCCCACATGTGAAACTAGTGTACTTGTCATGTACCATAATCATATATGTTGTACATATGATTTAATTCAAGTTATAGTGGCTAAAATGGCCAAAAACTAGTTTTCTAGATATATGACACATGGCATCAATCTATTGATTGCATGAGCCAAATACTTTGAATAGGTGTCACATCCCATGTGTAGAGGATGGCTCACACGTGTGGAATAAGTTGAAGTAGGTGAGTTTTGACTTCTAGAAGATTTTCAAGTTGATCTCCATATAGTAGAAAATTGGACCAAAAGTGCTCAAAATAGAAGGGTTTGTCCAAGTGTCAGTTTTGCATGATGAATCATCATATGACAAAGCACCCTCACACATGTGGGATCAGAGGGATGATCAGTACCACAAGCTCCCACTTATTGTATATATAGAGCCACATTTGGCCATAATCATAGTGAGACATCAATCTTGATTTTGGAAGCAATTTTTGTGTGATTCTCTCCATTTGTCTACATTTGTTTTGATTGTTTTGAGGTTCTATCATAGTGTACTTGATTTTCAGGTTGGAGTCCATACTTAGACAAATTTTCACACGTGTGAAACTAGAAAGTACACCTACCTTCATTAATGATTGTTCTTGTTAGGATTTTGTGTCTAGAATTGATCTAGATTGATCTTAATCTCAAGTAGATTGATAGATCAAGTAATCTGACAACCAATCCCTCTTGAGGATCAGATTAGGATCCACTCTTGGTCCATTTTGTACTTTTTCCACAAAATGCAGGTTTCCTATGTAGAAGAGAGTAATGAGGAAGGAAATTCTGACAACAAAGTGGTTTATTTAATGGAGGTATATATGAATTACAAGCTTCTAATTCAAAAACTACTTCTACACTAGTCTCTTCTTCATATAAACCTCCCGTGAAGAAATTTATTCTGGTAAAGAAGTATATACCCAATCAACAGAAGAATGGTGTCCAAATGACAAAACAGATACTTACATGTTTTAATTGTGGAACATCTGGACATTATTCTAATGAATATCCTGAACCAAAGAAGCAGATTGGATATGTACCCTTGTGTGGAAATTGCAAAGCTGAAGGACATATAACTTCAGAGTGTCTTGAGCCACTAGTTAAAAAGTTACTGGTAAAGTATGTCAAACCTGAAGCTCAAAATCATCCTTCAAGACATTGAGGATAACTTGCACTAAATCACTTTGAATGATGTGGTTTCCAATGCATGCAAGCTCTCTATGGATGTCCTTCACTCTCAAAACATAGTTGAATGCACTCTCACAACTTTGAAAATTTTGATTTCTTAGTGTGAGCAATCTAGAGGTATTCTTGGCCTCATGAATGACTTTGAGAGTGTCCCAAGCCTCCTTGGCCGAGGTGCAAGCACCAATTTCTCTCAACACCTTTGGACTTCTTGAAGCAATTGAGGCTCCTCTTCAAGTCAAGGACAATATCCATCACATCTTGGAGGAACAAAATCGACTCAGACTCCAAGAGAAAGGATCCTAAGGAAGCCATGAAAACTTGAGAAATGGTCTTGTAATGGATAAAAAAGAGTTGCTTCTCTCTCAATGATGAATTCTTTAATGGTGTCCTACCAACTCCAACTTGACATCTTGCAACTTGATGTGAGATGAACCTCACTAGCTCTACCAATAGATCAAGCTCTCATTCAAAAATGAAGCAAGGACAAATTTTGGGCCAACTTCACTCAAGCACATGTAAAGCATTCAAAAAATTCACAAAAGACTCAAATACAAGTGATTTGTATGATGTGTGGCTATGACCTCAAAATGATGCCTAGATCTCAACTAGACACGATTGGCAAGCTTTTCCTTGAGTTTTTGGATCAAACAAGCTAAAAATGGGTCAAACTTGGGGTGTCCAACTAGGTTGGGTGCCCTACCCACCTTGATTCAAATGGCTATAACTTCCACAAGACACATCATGTCAAAGATTCAACTAGTTTGATCATATTTGCTATATTTTCATATTTGGCAAGTTGAAGCCAACTTTGTTTTTAAACTTAGAGATTGACTTTTCAAAGTTCATTAGTCTAAATTTCATTTGAATAAACACTTTTTGAAAGTGTGGGTCGAAGATCTCACATAATAGTAGCCATCCCACCTGTCAACAAGGGTTAGAACACTGGATAGGTGCCTAACTATGAATAGATGTTACTTTTAGATAGTTCTCTATTTTTTCTCTAACTCTACCACCACTAACACTACACACCCCTAACTCTACTCCACTAAACTAACCTTCATCATGATTTTTGGTGAAAGAGAAGAGAAGAATAGAAGAGATAGGGAGGAGGAAGAGAGAAAGAGAGAGATAGAGTGGAGAGGGAGGTTATCTCAAAAGCTCAAGATGCATGCTAATGGAGAAACCATAACTATTAAAACAACAACATAGAAAAGGAAACAAATAGAAAGACACAACAAAAGCATTAGCATGAGTGCTTAGCAAATGAGGATGCTTGGCTCTCCAATTTGGTAGAGTTTCCTCCTTCTCATTAAGCATGAAAAATAGAGTACATGAGGTGCCTTTTTATAAATGGGGGAGGCCCTTGCCCCAAAATACTATTAGCTAATATGTACACTAATCCTATCCATTCATCTTGGATCCAACTTGATCCAAAGGTCTTAAAAAAGTACATTGGATTTCACATGATTCATGTGAGTCTCCATTTGGACCCGTTTTTCCAAAGACATATGAGTAGCAAAAGCACTATCACAAGAGTTAGCATACTCTTTGAGATGAAGCTTGTAGATTCCACCATATCTAGACCCAAATGCAAGGATCTCATCACGCTTCTTGATTGTACATGTATCAACACTGAAATTCACATCTAGTCCACTATCAAACAATTGCCCAACACTAATAAGGTTTTTGTTAACTTAAGAACAAAAAGTGCATTAGACAGAGAAAGAACTTTTGATGAAGAAAGCTTTAAGGGAATGGTCCCTATGCCTTCAATAGCACACTCATGATCATTTGCTATGTAGATGGACTTCTTGGCTCCTTCATAAGGTGACATGGATGAAAAAGAATACTTGGAGCTACAAATATGTGAGGAAGCTCCACTGTCGATATACCACGAACCATCCTTCTTGAAAGGTGACGAAGAAAAACTCGAGACCATAAGAGATCCATCTTCATCACTTGCATGAGCATCTTCCTTCTCTTCATTTGAAAGGTTGGCTTGCTTGAATTGACTCTTCTTCTTGAAGCAATTGGTGGCATAATGCTCCTTCTTGCCACAAAAGAAACACTTGATATTTTTCTTCTTCTTCTTGGATGTGGAAGCTTGAGAGGACTCATCATCATCTCTCTTCTCCTTGGAAATAAGATTGTTCTTGTTTGAAGAGAATTGGTGTTGATTCTTAATTCTTGTCTTGTGCTTGTCTTTGGTAAAGAGAGCTTTACCTTCAATGTTGAGAGACAGTCTCTCCATTTTCAAGAGTTTATACTCTTGTCTTGATTTTTCAGAAATGAGCACACTTTGGAGTGCTTCCAAACTTGGTAGCTCCTCCTTAATGGAATAACTCTGAACAAGGTTGTCATATTCCTCCTTTAACCCATTAAGTATGACTTGAACAAGTTCATTTTGGTCTCCTATGCATGACAATTCTCTATGGAGGTCTTTAACTCTCATTACATAAGCTGAACCACATTCATCACTTCTCTGTACACTTTGAAAAATTTGGTTTCTTAGTGTTAGAAGTCTAGAAGTATTTTTTGCCTCATAGATAGACTTGAGGGTATCCCAAGCATCTTTGGCATTAGAACAAGCACCAATTTCTCTTAAGATGTCATTTGAGACATTCATCTTAATATAATACAGAGCCATCCTGGCTCTCTTTTTGTACTTTGAAATTTCTTGAGAAATTTGTGGTTCTTCTTCAATGCCAAGTACAATATCCATCACATCTTGTAGTATTAAGATGGATTCCATTCTAACCTTCCAAATTGAGTAATTGGAGGTTGATAATCTTTCACTTGCTTCTAATAGAAAGACACCCATTGAAGTCATAAAGAATGATGGAAATAAAAAAAAAATGGATGAAAAAATTGCTTATCTTCTCACTATAGCAACCAATCAAGGGTACAGAACTAAATCCTATGTAAGACTTAGCAAAAAACTGTGAGATGGATCTCACTAGCTTGACAATCTCTCTAAAACAAGATTTGAATCATCAAAAAAGATGAAGTATGGCAAAAGTTATGGTTCTCTGAATTTCACACGTGTGAAATATTCCAAAAAATGTCAAATTGCCTCATATACAATCTATTTGTATGAAACAATTTGCCTAGAACCTATAAGTTTTGTCTAAATCACATACAGATGAGATTGTATAGCTTCTGGATGATTTTTGTGATCATTCAAGCAATAAATGACATGTACACACGATTTGCCACAGGTCTAGGCACCCTACCTACGACTTTTCAAAAGCTTATAACTTCTGATTGGCTTATCCAACTGTCATGATTCAAATTGCATCAGATTCTACAGATTTCTAGTTTTCTAGTGGGCTAATTTGCTTGAAATTTGGATCTGAGGTGAGAGAGAACCACCAATCTGAAAATGGGTGGATTTCACACGTGCCAGCACCTGAATTCCATACAGTACCTGATCTGGCCCATTCAATGTGGTTTGTAGCTCAGAATCATAAGAAAACTGCAAACTAGCTAGAAGGTAGAATCTAGACAATTGCTAGCTTGAAATCTAATCAGATCTGCAAACTTTTGATTAGATTTGCTTGTAAAACTTAGGTAGGCTCTGATACCATGGTGAATTCACACGTGTGGGATGTCGTACACATGTATTTTTGATCTCCTAAGCACAATAACACCATAAAGATCAGACTAACATTGGTTGTCAATAGGAAAGCTGATCATACAAGCAATATTATTGTGTTACAAGCAAGATCTGTCAACAAAACATAAGACAAAGCATCATAAATGCCTCTACTCAGCTAGAGAGAGAAAATAGCAAGTACAAAACTCGTGGAGAGAGAGAGGGCACAAAGAGCTTGTCTCCAAATTTGCATTACACACAAATTTCATCATCTTCTCAATGAGAGTACATCACATATATATAGATCCATGGACTCTTCTCCTACTTTGAGTTGAATTGGAGTTGTGGATCCACCTCTCAAGCTATCTAGACTTATCCAAGCCACCTCACTATGTCTAATTGTGCCACATAGTCTTTTCATGCATTAAATGTGGCATGTAAAGTACAAATGGCAATTCCTTGTGGGGTCGAAGATCTCTCGTAGTATAGCCCTTCCGCCTGTCAACAAAGGTTAGATCATTGGATAGGAGCCTAACTATGCATACATGCTACTTTTAGTTAATTTTCTACTTTCTCCCTTAACTCTACTCACCACTATACTACTCCTCTTTAACTCTACTCCTCTACACTAACATTCATCATAGTTTTGGTTGAAGGGAAGGAATAAAGAAGAAGAGATTGAGAAGGGAAGAGAAAGAGAGAGATAGAGAGTGAGGGTGGAGGTTATCTCAAATGCTCCTTATGCTTGCTAATGGAAAAACATTCACTATGGCAAACAATAAACATGAAAATAGAAAGCAATAGAAAACACAATCAAGAGCAATAGCAAGTAGTGAATAGCAAATGAGGATGCTTCTCTTCCAAAAATGGTAGAGTTTCCTCCTTCTCATTAAGCATGGAATTAGTGTACAAATGGTGCCTTTTTATAAAATGGGGAAGGCCCTTGCCCCTCAATCTTATTGGCTAATATTCACAATGATCCTATCCATTCATCTTGGACCCAACTTGATCCAAGGGTCCACAAAAAGTACATTAGAAATCACAAGATTCATGTGAGTCCCAATTTGGACCCAACTCTAAAAAGTGATCTCTAAGTTTAAAAATAACATTGGGCCTCTAGTTTTATTTTAATTACAAGGCCCAAGTCAAGTTTATTTTATTTACAACTTCAATTGCGTGCTCATTGGACCATGGGCTTATACACGAAGGATGCCATGTCCTCGCAACACATTTTATTGGAGGATTTTATTCATTTACAGTTTGTTGGGAATACGCCCAACAGGACCCACGGCCTGAAGTAGTGTCGGTCCCTCGGCACTCTGCCGGTTTAGTATAGCATTCTCTTAGACCGACTCTGGTGGATGAGATAGCCCGTAACGTCTTCCATGAAGTTGAGACGGTCCAGTTTCTTCGAGTCTTTTGGCATGTGGAAGGACTTGTGGACGCATGTCAGCCATTCTTGATCCACCCATGCTTGGAATCGTTTCGTCCAGGGATCTCCAAGGAATGCAGCTCGGTAATATACGCGAGTGACTGGCAGCTGGTCTTCGACTTTGTCGGAAGCGAGCGCCTTATTTGGATCAAAAAATATGGAGGAAAGGAATCATCCCATTTTGTTTCAATGCCCATTAAATATTCTAAGTCTCGGGCGTAAGTGGCTGCCGCACGGACTATGGGATCGGGGCAATTAATGTAGTGACTGGCGAATGCGGAGAGAGCCCTTCTGGCGTCTACATCCGTTGTCCACCCATATTCGGATTTGATGATTGGCCAGTTGAAATTGTTGAGTGTGATCTGGTCCAGGGGAGTGCTGCATTCTATCCATTTGGATCTTCTTGGACATGGTAGGAAATGCGCATTCACCCGTAACTATTGCGGACTCGTCATGTAGGCCCTGATGGCGGCAGGGTCTCTCTCAAATAACTGCTGTCGCCACTCCAGTTGTGGTTGGAGGGCAAGTAAGGCTTGCAGTTCTTTTCCCTTGATGGTTTGAGCTGAGAATGATATCTGTCCGCCGTCTCTTGATGACTCGTGGGAATATTTGGATAAAAATTCATTGATGTTCTCCTCCACGGACTTCGGTCTTCGGAAGGCCCGGCTGACAGATATCATTCGTGACCCTCTAGATGATGTTTCTTGGCCCTGGCTGGTGGTTGCGCCTTGGCTCTGGTCTTGCGTCTCAACGGCCGCATCTGTATGTCCTTGGTGGCCTTCGGACCCTTGATCTGGTTGAAATCCCCCTGCTGCCTGCTGGCTCTGATCTTGGCTGGTACTAGCCTGTGCAGCGTCAAAATTAGGTGGCGGTGGAATTACCACGGGGGTGGACTGGGTCTTCATTTCCATGTATTTTCGGCACGCCTTGAGGGCTTGCTTGGCCTGGGCGAGCTCTTGTGTTGCGCTTGCCCGATACTTATTGAACTCCGCCTGGTAGCTATTGAGGGTTTGGCTATAAATCTGCACCTAACGCCGTAGAAGATTCATCTTTGATTGGGAAAGCGGCCTTGTGTCCGGTGTAGATTGAGCTAACTAGATGAGCTTATCATCTTGTAAGGCTTTGACCTTTGTCCCCAGGCACGCGTTCTCTGCTTCCAAAAGTGTAAGTTGCACCTAGATGGGGACAAGCCGTTGGGATGCTTCAGCTTGAAGCTCCCACACCTTTGTGGAGGCCTCAATCAGCGCTTTGGAGAGGCTTTGAATATATTTGTTTAGGCCCTCCTCCTTTTGCTGCAGCTTGGCAATCTTCTGGTGCCCTGCTTGTTCGTGTTGTTAAGCCAGAATCAGCTCTTGTTGCAACTTGGTGAGGTCTGTTCGCAGCTGTGTATTACTCGTTGCCAACTATAGTACCCTAATTTTCAGAATAGCTTTGGCCGCTACCGCATCCAAGATGTATTTTCCTAGAGTTTGGTAGGTCATCGTTAGATCCGTGGGAGCAGCTGGTGCACTGGCACTGGCAGGGCTGGTGTTGTATCGGCCCCGACGACTTGTGAAATTTTGTCGTCATTGTCTCGATCAGGTTTTTTTGTCCTGATGCCATCCAGGGCGGTAAAGTCAGTCCGATCTGGTGATGCTACAAAAATTGTTTGTACAAATGCGTCATCAGGCAGCAGTTGGCTGCCCTCGGCAACCTTTGTTGGCAAAGCGGGTGGGGTGTGAGAAACAACTGTGGAAATAGGGCTGAGGACGGTTTGTCTGAATGAGATGATGGGAGGAACAGTGGGGAACTGAAGGGTGGTGTGGAGTATGGAAGAAGGTGAGGATGGAGCGGAAAGTGTCTAGCGTGGGGGTGAAAAATTGATAACTTGCATCCATGCCAGAGTGTCGGGGGACAGTTTCGAATCAGAAGGGTTGAATGTGAGAGGAGCAACGGTGGTGGCAGGAGTAATGGAGGATCCGATGGTGATGGATGGAGCAGCGGACACTGGAAGAGAAGTAGGAGTGGTATCAATAGAAGAAACGGGGATGGAGACAGAAACAGATGTGGATGCAACAGGAAGAGAGGTAGTGGCAACAGAAATTGGAGTGGGGGGTTGCATAGAAGAAGAAGTGGCGGTGGTTGATGGAGTGGTTAGTGCGGTAGTAGAGACACGTATTTGGGTAACAGGTGGAGATGTGGATGTAGAGGCAACGCCACGCATTCGTTTGTTGGCCATTGTGTTAATGACTGCAGGTTGGGAGGAGGTGGATGCTTGAGATGGTGGATAAAGGTTAGTGTGTGGCATAAGAGTAGACAAAAGGGATGAGCATTGGAAACAGTGCACTTTTGTCTCGAGAAGTGCACAGGCAAAGTTACACAACAAGGGGCCTGCTGTGATTCACTCACGGTTGTTAGGTTTGATGGAGTTGGTTAGTTCTCGAATAAGGAAGCTATGCGAGTCGTATGGCACAATAGAGGGGTTAGGAAATTCCAGAAAGGATTCCATTATCTGACTTAGCAACGTAGACTGGATTCTATCCTTGCAAAATATTGAAATAACCAGAAAGTTATTCAACAGATGCGTAGCCGTCTGAATGACGGGTTCCGTGATAGCTTCTATCAGGTAACCATTGTTAGTCTAGATGGGAATTTCTAGTGTGGTTTGGGTGACGAAAGGTTTAATCAGAGCTTTGGCATGGGGATGAGAGACGGGTTGACGATCACCGGACATAATGCCAACGGTGATCATCGAGTCGGCGTTTCATCGAGTCGGCGTTAATCCTGACCTTGTACGTGGTACCTTGGTACAGGAAGTGGAAACGAGCCTTGTCCTCATCCCAGGTGGCGTAAGCGTGAAGGGCGAGGCCCATGTTAATCTCAGAATGGAAGAGCGCCAAGTAAAAACCCATTGCTTCAAGGAGGGGGCCGGCTGTCTGTAGCCATGGTTCAATCAGAGTGTTAGAGGGTAGAGGCCAAATCTGCGTGGCCTCGGGGATGTCATGTTGGATCACTTGTTTGGCGCCAGAGTCTTCAGAGGATGAGGAGGCCATGTTAGCAATGATGATTAGTGGTCGAAAAAGTCAGAAAAGTAGAAAAAACGATGGAAAATGGAAAAAGATGTGGAGCTAGTAGAAAACTGAGAATAATGAGTGTTGGAGGACAATGATTGTCGTTCAGAACGTAGATCAGTGTTTAATATGAGCAGATGACAACTGGTAGGAAGTTTGGTTGAAAACAAAAGACTTGGTATTTTCAGTGGAAATTTCGGCAGAGTTTCGCTAGCAAAGGTGACAAATGACTCGAATTCAGCCCTTATATAGCGGAATTTAGAGTGCGTATTAGGTGAAATTCACTTTCCCTTGTTCAGTTCCACCCAAATTTTGGCAGACACCTTCTTCACAAAATTCTAAGACCTCAAGGAAGTCTGCGAGAGTTCAGAAGGTGATTTGACTGCTATGTGAAGGTTCTGCGAGGGTTCAGGCTGTCTGCGAGGGTTCAACTCTCGCAAGAAGTGATCTCTAGCACAACTTGTTCTTGTGATTGGATTTTCAAGATCAGACCATGTAGACAGACTAATTTCACTACTTCGATTCCATTTAGGCACCTTGCGAGAGTTGGTAAGATGATCTTGATGCTCTGCAAGGGTTTTGAAAATTTTGCTTCTGGGAACTCTCGCATACACTAAAAAATAATGGTTCCTCCATCAGGAACTCTTGCAGAGATTTTCATGGATGCATCTAGGTCAGATCTGGTGACTATCCAATTTTCAAGAGCTATCTCCCAGGGGATCTAAAAAAATCATGAAAAAAGTGCTCTTTTAGAGTGTTTTTTGACGAGATATCGAGATTTTCTGATTTTTAACTTTTGTAAACTGGTAATCAGCTTCATCCAAGCTTGATCTGACTATTGATAGTGCTCTAAAAGTTCTGATGGATTCTTGGTAGTAGATCCCTCAGTCAATCTGATGATCTGCTTCCTTTTTGACCCTATTAGGATCTGGATCCTCCTTGAATTCTAATGGATTTCTCCGATCTTGCCAGATTTCGCTGAATCTTGATGGATTTAGCATGATTTGGCTTGATCTCCTTAGATCTAGCGGTGATGGCTAAGCAGATTAGCTTTTGGTAACGTGTCACTCCCAATCTGGATCTGTCTTACTGTGGTGGCCAGTACTTGTGCAACTGGTTACCGTTGATGGGTGTGTTGAATGGCATCCCATCCAGCTGTTCTAAGTTCACGGCCCCATGATTAAGAATTTTCTTGATCCTATAAGGACCTTCACCCGTGAATTTTAACTTCCCCTTGATCGCCTTGGTTTTATACATCAAGACCAGATCTCCTGAACGAAGATCCTTCTTTGCGATCATGCCAAGCTTTGCATCTTTTCTTTTCAGCTGCCAGTGCATGCATAGCTAGTAAGCATGTTTCATAGAGTTTATGTAGAGCTTTGTGATGTAGCTGTAGAGATTTGGATTCATTAAGACGTTGCACGGTGGCAATCCTTAATGAAGGAACTAAAAACCCTACTGGCATTACAGCATCCTGACCATATACCAATTGGAAGGGTATTTGATCAGTGCTCCCTTTATATGCTGTCCTGAATGCCCATAGTGCAGCATGCAACTTGTGTTCCCAATCTGATCTGCTTGCTTCAACTGTTTTCGTGAGCACGCTACACAGGATCTTATTGGATGATTCTGCTTACCATGAGGATAATAAGGCGTACTGGTTCTGTGGATCACGAAGAATTCTTCCAACAGGACCTTGATGGTCTTGTTGATGAAATGGCTTCCGCGATCACTGACTAGTTCCACCGGACACCACCCGAAGCGCACAATGATATTTTCATAAAGGAACTTGGCAGTGGTCCTAGCGTCTACTACTCGTACTGCCTTGGCTTCGATCCATTTGGTGAGGTAGTCTGTGGCTACGATTATGTATCAAGCCTGGGAACTCCTTGCTGTAGGGTGAATTGGACCAATATAATCCAATCCCCATTTTTTGAACGACACTTGGGCTAAGACTGGTTGCAGTAGATCATAGTTCAATCTCGTTGGTCTCCTTGCCCTTTGGCACACATCGCACTTTTTCAAGTATTCCTCCGTGTCTTTATGAATCGTTGGCCACCAACATCCTGATTGTAGGATCTTGCGAACTATAATGTCAGATGCAAAATGACCTCCATCCATGCCTTCATGTGAAAGCGAAATGATCTAGGTGGTCTTATGAGGAAGAATACACCGTCGAAGAATTCTGTCTGAACCTCTTCGGTACAACTGGCCGGCAATCAGCTGATAAGGTCTAGCCTTCAAGATCAATTTCCGCTATTCCGCCTTTGGTAGTGATTTGTCTGGTTGGCCCTGCATTAGATATTCAACAATGTCGGCAGCTCATTCTGGTACTGTATCCACGTAAAATAAGACAACATCTGCCAGCTCATCGTCGGGTTGGGTTGCAGTCTCCTTTCCCTTGATTCGTGACACATGATCTGCCATGTAGTGTTGTTTTCCCTTGCGAACTACTATCCAAAAATCAAATTCCAACAACAGGAGGAGCCATCTGGTGATTCTCCCAGTGTTGCAAGTTTTATTAACAAGATATAGCAAGGGTTGATGGTCTGTATAAAAAGCAAAATGTGTGGCCATCAAATAGTGTCGAAACTTCTTAACCGCATAGATCATTGCTAGTGCTTCCCGCTCTGTGGTTGAATAATTCATTTCGGTATCATTGAGCTGTCGGCTTGCAAATCGGATTGGAAAATCCTTTTTGTGTTCACCTGGCTGGGTTAAGACTGCTCCAACTGCATACTTCGATGCGTCCGTATGCATGTGGAACTCAATGGACCAATTGGGTGGTCGTAAGATTGGTGCTGAGACCAATGCATCCTTAATCTTCTGGAAAGCCTTTAGAGCTTTCTCATTCCAATGTGGATCCGTTGTGAGCTTGTAAATTGGTCTGAATAACTCTGCAAAATCAAGAATGAAGATCCTATAATAGTTAGCATGACCCATGAAAATGTAGACCTCGCGGATCGTCCCCGGTGGTGGTAGATCAACAATGATCCTGATCTTTGATAGTGTTGTGGCGATCCTGTGTCTTGACACTATATGGCCGAGTATCAAGCCATGTGTCACCCAGAATTGACTGGTATTCGTGGCATTTTTGTAGCACCTTCTCCAAATTGGATAAGTGTTCTGAATCTGGTCCATGCACGCACAGATCGTCCAAGAAAATTTCCAAAATTTTTTGCAAATAATCTTTGAATGCCGCCTGCATGACTCGCTAGAAAGTGCTTGGGGCATTGCAAAGTCCGAATGGCATCACTTTATAGGCATAAGTTCCCCATTCTGTGGCGATTGCTGTCTTGTGCTAGTCTTGGGGGGCTATTTTCACCTGGTTGTAGCCGCTGAAGCCGTCCATAAAACTGTAGGCTTCGTCGCCAACTACTCTATCGAGGACACTTTCCGTAAATGGTAAAGAAAAATGGTCCTTTTTGGTGACTGCATTAAGCGCCGTCAGATTCACACAGATACGCTTTTTGCCATTCTTCTTGGGTACTATAACTATCGGCGATACCCATTCTGTGTGCTCGATTTCGTAAATGAAATCTACATCTATAAGCTTCTGCAACTCTTGCTTGATCAGTTCTGTATAATTTGGGTTGCAGCGGTAGTAACGGCTTACCTTGGGGACTGCTCCGTCCACCAAAGGTATGGTGTGTTGGACTACTATTGGAGGAATGCCCTTTAAATCACTATAGCTCCAGGCAAAACATTCTTTATATTCCACCAACAAGGATCGTAGTCTCTTGAACTACGTGGGTGTTAATTGCTCTCCCACATGCACTATCCTTTTTTTTCTGCAAGATTCATCGACTGTGTTTGCGCAGGTCCCTCGAAGACTTGTTCCATTGGTGCCTGACTTTGATCAGGTTCTCGTTGGGCTTGTGGCATCATGATTACCACGTCGTCCAATGTATAATTCTTGAAAGTATCAGGCATCTCGTGAACTGGAGCTCGTCGAGATTTCTCTTTCAGCATATTGATCTTGGCCCGACTGGTCATTTTTTTATTTTCTGTCACTTGTCTAGAAGATGACACTGTATCGGAGTCCAATTTGATCGACTTCAAGGAACCCAACATTTTCTTTTTGCTCTTTTTTGGCATTTTGGTGGGTTCATCCTTCTTCGGGACTGCTGTGACATTCGCCTCATGGTTGCAAATATCCACGTCTACTGTAGCTATTGCCTCTTTGGGTAGGTCACTCCATTGGATCACCTGGTTGTAGCGTTGCTTCAACTGATTCTTCTTGTTCGCAGGTGCCTTGGGTGATTCGATCCTTGAGACTTTCGCCATAGCAGACCTTTGTGGTGGTTGAGCTAGTACCTTCTTGGTTCCGTAACGATTTGGGTCCATGTGGTGTAGGACTTGTTCATCAGTCAGCTCAATCTCCTTATTATAAGTTAGAGCATGTTGCCAAGGGACTAGATCATCGTCCACTGGGTTCTCAATCGGCTCCGCTGACAGCCATGCTACGTTTATCATATCCACCCCAAATGTGATTGGTGTGTCCATAGTATAACATTTGGGTGAAGATGTACTCGGTTCTGCATCTGATTCATATTGACATGCCTGGCAGTCAATAGTTGCTAATGCATCCGTCCATCTCATGACATCCGTCTCCGAATGATCGTGACCTCCCTTGGCTGGCTCCGATGTGGAGGACGTTACTTGTCTCATCATAGCCCGCACAATATGTGGGTTCAGGCGCTACTGGCTCCTCATCCGCTTTGGCCCATTCAGCTAAAAGGCTTTTCGCTTGTGGTGCAATCCACAATAGTTCTCCGAGTGGTAAACTAACATGGCTTGATAGCAAAAGTGTGAGCCTTACCGTACCTTGGTGTCGCGTTAGGTGCCCCTTGATGATAAGGATAAGAAGTTTGATAAGGACTTCTCTTCTATTGAACAGCCCTGGGGTTAAATAGGCAAAATGTCGTATTGTGCGATGTTGCATTGCACAGATGGCAGAATCTATGTGTCAGTCTCAGATTTTGCTTTAGGACTGGACACTCGTTCGTTGTATGGTTTTGCGTGCATACTGAACACCATACATTTTCTCGTCGAGGATACTGCAGCTGGTTTGGTTCCGTTTGATGTGGAGTTACTGCCATAGTTCCTTGTAAGGCCTTTAGTTTCTGGTCAAACTGTGCCGTAAGTTGCTCCATTTGCTGTTTGTGTAATTTTGTCATTTGCTCCAACATTAGTTCTATGGATAGAGCGGATGCGTTTGATGATGATGATGCAATCGAGGGAGTAGGAGTGTGGATGGATGGAATCAAAACAGTGAAATTAGTCTGCCTATATGGTCTAATCTTGAAAATCCAACAACATGAGCAAGTTGTGCGAGCATTCACTTCATGCGAGAATTAAACCCTCGCAGAACCTTCATAGGGTAGTCAAATCAACTTCTGAACTCTCGCAGACTTCTCTAAGGTCTTAGAATTTTGTGAAGAAGGTCCCTGCCAAAATTTGGATGGAACTGAATAAGGAAAAGTGGATTTCACCTAATACGCACTCTAAATTCCGCTATATAAGGGCTAAATTCGAGTCATTTGTCACCTTTCCCAGCAAAGCTCTGTTCAAATTTCGACCGAATTTTCCAACTTTTCCGAATGCGACCAAACTTCATACAAGCCATCATCTACATACTCTAAACCTAGATCTGTGCTCTGAATTGCTGTTACTACCATCCAACTCTTGTTATCCACTGTATGACTCTGGCACCAAACAGGTGATCCAACGCGAGATACCCTCAGCCACCCAGATTTGGCCCTTGCCTTCTGATGTCCTGATTACACCATGGCTTCAGATTGCTGGCCCACTTCTTGAAGCAATGAGTTTTTACCCAGCACTTTTCAACTCCGACATTAACATGGGCCTCACCCTTCACGCTTACACCACCTGGGATGCGTCGAAGTCGCGTTTCCACTTTCTGTACCAGGGTACCACCACATACAAGGTACAGATTAACACGGGCTCGATGGTCACTGTCGGCATTATGTCTGGTGACCGCTAGCCCATCTCTCATCGTCAAGCAAAAGTCCTGATAAAACCTTTCGTCACCCAGACTGCACCAAGAATTTCGATCCAAACTAACAACAGGTACCTGATAGAGGCTATCATGGACCCAGTCATTCAGGCGGCTGCGTATCTATTGAACAACTTTCTAGTTGTTTCAACATTTTGTAAGGACAAAATCTAGTCCTTTCAAAATATTAAAAAATCTATCTAATGTTGTGAGTATGGGTCCTAAAAATGCCAAAGATGAATTGAGCTCTTTTGGCTTAGTAAAGACCCATCTTAGAATAAAATATTCAAGGTAGGTAGAAGTAGAAACTCGAGCTACCAAAGGAATGTTGGGGGTATTCCCAACAAAGTGTAAATAAATAAAATCCTCCAATAAAATGTGTTGCGAGGGCATGGCATCCTGCGTGTATAAACCCATGGCCCAATGAGCACGCAATTGAAGTTGTAAATAAAATAAACTTGACTTGGGCCTTGTAATTAAAATAAAACTAGAGGCCAATGTCATTTTTAAACTTAGAGATCACTTTTTAGAGTTGGGTCCAAATTGGGACTCACATGAATCTTGTGATTTCTAATGTACTTTTTGTGGACCCTTGGATCAAGTTGGGTCCAAGATGAATGGATAGGATCATTGTGAATATTAACCAATAAGATTGAGGGGCAAGGGCCTTTTCCATTTTATAAAAAGGCACCATTTGTACACTAATTCCATGCTTACTGAGAAGGAGGAAACTCTACCATTTTTGGAAGAGAAGCATCCTCATTTGCTATTCACTACTTGCTATTGCTCTTGATTGTGTTTTCTATTGCTTTCTATTTCCATGTTTATTGTTTGCCATAGTGAATATTTTTCCATTAGCAAGCATAAGGAGCATTTGAGCTAACCTCCACCCTCACTCTCTATCTCTCTCTTTTTCTTCCCTTCTCAATCTCTTCTTCTCCATTCCTTCTCTTCAACCAAAACTATGATGAATGTTAGTGTAGAGGAGTAGAGTTAAAGAGGAGTAGTATAGTGGTGAGTCGAGTTAAGGGAGAAAGTAGGAAATTAACTAAAAGTAGCATCTATGCATAGTTAGGCTCCTATCCAGTGATCTAACCTTTGTTGACAGGCGGAAGGGCTATACTACGAGAGATCTTCGACCCCACAGTGGCATCATTGTCGGGGATAGGTTTCCACTAACTAGTTTAGTTGCATTTTAGCAATTTTCTTGTTTTTTAGAGTAGTTTAGGTAGATTTTTGTGTTTGGACTGTTCACAGCTAGCAGAGGAGGTGTGAGAAGGTAGAGGAGGCCCTGAACAACCTCTAAGGGCTTGAAACCCAAACCAATCATCCAAAAAACTCAAAAAACACACCAATCTACATTATGGAAGGAAAAGAGCCAAAAAAAACTCATCAGATTTTTATATCTCCAGAATCAGTGGGAATTGACCGACCCTTGCATAACTGGCAGCAGCTCCAGGGTATTGTCCCAGACCTGCATAGAAGCCTGCGAGAGTTAGTTCTAAGCAGATTGTAAAAATCAGAGAAAAATCATAAAAAATCAAAAAACCCTTGAAAAAATTAAAAAAATTCAAATCTTCATAAGAACTCTCGCAGAGCCCTCTAAAGTTCCATCTCAGTGAGACCAGGACACAGAGAAACTTAAGAGAGTTAGTTTGATGTATAAGTGCATGTGCGAGAGTTCCCAACGAAAAAAAAGATGGCAAAGTATCAGTGAACCCTCGCAGACAGTGAAATTTTTAGTTCCAGTGGTCAAGAACTCTCGTAGAGGATTCTGAAGTTCCATCTCAGTGAGACCAGGACACAGAAGAGCTTGCGAGAGTTAGTTTGATTCTAGTGAGCAAAAAATTGGATTTGAGTGCCCCCTTGATACACGATACATGATATACCATGTAGTGTTGTTTTCCCTTGCGAACTACTATCCGAGAATCAAACTCTAACAACAAAAATAGCCATCGAGTGATTCTCCTTGTGTTGCAGGTTTTGTTAACGAGATAGAGCAAGGGTTGATGGTCCATATAAAAGACAAAATGAGTGGCCATCACGTAATGCCAGAACTTCTTAACTGCATATATCATTGTCAGTGCTTTTCGCTTTGTGGTTGAATAATTCATTTGTGTATCACTGAACTGTCGGCTTGCAAATCAGATCGAAAAATCTTTTTTTGTGTTCTCCTGGCTGGGTTAAGACTGCTCCAACTGCATACTTTGATGAGTCTGTATGCACATGAAACTCAATGGACCAATTGGGTGGCCGTAAGATTGAGACCAATGCATCCTTAAGCTTCTGGAAAGCCTTTAGGGCTTCCTCATTCCAATGTGGGTCCGTTGTGAGCTTGTTGTGAAAAAAGTACAAAAATGACCAAGAGTGGATCCTAATCTGATCCTCAAGAGGGATTGGTTGTCAGATTACTTGATCTATCAATCTACTTGAGATTACGATCAATCTAGATCAATTCTAGACACAAAATCCTAACAAGAACAATCATTAATTGAAGGTAAGTGTACTTTCTGGTTTCACACGTGTGAAACACTGTCTGAGTATGGACTCCAACCTGAAAATCAAGTACACATTGATAGAACCTCAAAACAATCAAAACAAATGTAGACAAATGGAGAGAATCACTCAAAATTGCTTCCAAAACCAAGATTGGTGTCTCACATTGATTATGGCCAAATGTGGCTCTATATATACAATAAGTGGGAGCTCGTGGTACTGATCATCCCTATGATCCCACATGTGTGAAGGTGCTTTGTCATATGATGATTCATCATGCAAAACCTACACTTGGACAAAACCTTCTATTTTGAGCACTTTTGGTCCATTTTTCTTCTATATGGAGATCTACTTGGAAATCTTCTAGAAGTCAAAATTCGCCTACTTAAGCTTATTCCACACATGTGAGCTGTCCTCTACACATGGGACACCTAACCAAAGGATGTGGCTCATGCAAGCAATAGATTGATGCCATGTGTCATATGTCTAGAAAACTAGTTTTTGGCCTTTTTAGCCACTAGAACTTGAGTTAAATCATATGTACAACCTATATGATTATGGTACATGACAAGTACACTATTTTCACATGTGGGAACAGGCACCACACATGTGTGTTTATCTATATACAAGATTTTTGGCCTCTACCAAGCTTATTTTTGCATTTCTCACACTCCTCCTCAAAAATCTAGCTTGGTAAATCTAGCTTGATGGAAAACATGATGATCTTGAACTTGACTCCATGGGCTGAATTGGTCTTTGCTGGTTCAAAAGGTGTGAAGATCAGCCAATGAGCTTGATGTTGATCTGAAATCACCATATCCATGATAGTGCTTCTTTGATGTTGACATCTTTGATGAGCTTGAGAGCTTTGCACCATCCTAGCACCTCCAAAATTGATCCGTTCCAAATTTCATGTAGATGTTCACTTTGAAAATTTGTATTGAGGCAAATTGTAAACTCTTTATGAGAGTAAGTGAATCATCTTCTAAAGACACTTATCTCCATAATGAAGTATTTAGCCTCATTGGATCTGAGATTAGCATGGTAAACAAGTATGAAGATATGATGCAAACACTTTGTTATTATAGCATGCATAGTCTTGCCAATTTGGATGAGTCTAATTCTCTAGATCATGATAACATGATGTTAGATCTTTGTGATCCTAATAAATCAAAAAGAAATCTTTATTTTTTCATGGAGGAGCATGCACATGAAGAAGGAGCAAGCCTCAAGAGCATAGACAGAGAAGGCCAAGTTAGGCCTGGTATAGATTGTGAGGTACATCAGACTACAGATCAGGTTTTGGTATGGAATACCTTCCATCCTCTATCTCTCCTCATCTGTGTTCAGGCAATCCTGCTTTGTCAGTCTAGCTCTTGCTATCATTGGTGTGGCCTTTTCTTTGTAGTCTATCATTCGGTACTGTCTCAACATCTTTTCGGCGTATTCAGATTGACTCAAATGCAATACTCCTCTAATTCGATCCCTTCTAATCTACAGCCCAAGGCATTTAGTTGCTTCTCCCAGATCCTTGATTTTATAACTTGCAGATATCTGACTCTTCATTTTCTTAATTAATATCAAGGAGTTTCCTATCATCAGAGAGTCATCCACAAAAATAGTCAAAATCACAAAACTTCTTTCTACTCTTTTTATATATACATTGCAGTCTGGTTGAGTAAGAATGAAGTCTAGAGACTTCAAAAGATTGTTGAGATTTTTGTACCAAGCTCGTGATGCCTGCTTTAGACCATAAATACATCATCATAACCGACAAACATATTGTCAATTGTCGAGGTCTTCGAATCCTTCAAGCTGCTTCATGAAGATTTCTTCCTCTAGATCTCCATGGAGAAAGGCTATCTTCACATCAATATGGTGTATTTCCAGATTGTATTGCGTTGCGTATGCGAGCAGTCTAATACTTGCCAGTTTGACCATTGGTGAGTACGTATCCAAATAGTCAATGTCGTACTTTTGTGTGTAGCCCTTGGCCACAAGTCTGGCCTTGTAGCGTCCGCCGACAGTGCCATCTAATTTGACTTTTCTTTTGTATACCCATTTGCAGTCGACGATCTTTTTATCTTCGGGATGTGGCTCCAGTGTCCATGCCCCATTGGACCTCATTGACTCGATCTCTTCTGACATTGCTTGCCTTTTGGACTCTGGATAGCTTCTTGATATGTATTCGCTTCTTCAGTGAAGTTGCAGAATTCGAACTCTGTATCTTTGCTCCATTGAAGATTGTTAGTGTATCGTTCTAGAGGTCTTCTTTGTCTTGTTGACCGTGTGAAAGATTCAACTAGTTTCATCACATTTTGCAATATTTCCATATTTGGCATATTGAGGCCAAAACTTGTTTTAGACTTAGAGGTTGACTTTTCAAAGTTCATTAGTCTAAATTTCATTTGAATAAACACTTTTTGAAAGTGTGGGAAAGATAGAATGCGAGTTTGAGTAGATTCAATTTGAATAAGTTGGGTACATTGAATCTAGACCCAAAATTGGTAGGGTTAGCATTTTGGTGGGAAAGCCAAGTGGCCAAATAGGGTTTGGACCTGTTATAAAAGGATGTAACTCGTGGAGAGAGTCATCTTCTCTCTTCTCTATCTCATTTCATGCTTATACATGGTTCTCTTGGGTTCTACTATCCATTGGTGCACTATCTTGGTGATTGCTTGCAATTCTATGTGTAGAATGATCTATATTTGCTATTTTTGGATCCACACGTGTGAAATACAGTAGCTTGCTGGTTTGTACGGACAGCAACAGTACATAATCATTTCATTCAAGTTTGATCAAGTTCTATTAGTGTTTGCATCTCAAATTGTGTGTAGATGCTGATTTTTCTACATTATGAAATTGGTAGTGCATTTCTCTTTCTAACCAAAGATCATTCAAGTAGATTGGATCTTAAGGATCTGAAATCTTTCACATGGTATCAGAGCTTGTGTTTTAGGTTATGAAGGAGGAAATCAAATCTATCAATGATTTGGTGAAGATATCAAGTCTAGAGCATGCTAGAGAGGATTCTACACCAAAATCGGATTTTTTGCTTTTGTAGATTGGATCTTTTGTAGATCGAAACACTAAATAGGTCAATATACTTGTTCAATTCCATTTTTTGAATTCACATGCTAGATTTGGCCAATTTTTGGATCATTGGTTCAGCCTAAGTGGTGGCTTATAGATTGCATATCAAATTTTCAGCATTTGCATGTAGAATTGGAATAGTCAATTTTTTGTGATTTTGTCAAAACCCTAATTTTGATTGGATCTCTAGATAGTGAGGTTGCTGGACTTCATTTGAGTGTGTTTCAATCTTAGGAAGTGGCAAAAGTCATTAGATTGAGGATAGATCATAGGTTGATCAAGATTCCATGATTCTATGTGTTGATTTGCTTAGATAAGTGCTAGAAGAGAATTTGTGAGATAGTTTCAAATCTTGGTGATTTCTTTTAAAAGCATTTGTTGTTGTTCAAAGGAGTGCTTTGTGCATTGAAACAGGTTGAAAGAGAAGATCAGGTCATTGCTACATGGCAACCTCAATTGGAGTCATGTTGGAAGCCAATGATAGGCTTACCTCAAGTAACTATTCATTATGGAAAGTGAGGATGGAGTCACTTCTTGAGATGAATGATGTTTTGGATATTGTTGTAGGTTTGGAGGAGAGACCAGCAACACAACAAGATCAATTGAGGTATGACAAGAGGGCCAAGAAGGCTCTACACATGATAAAGATGAATGTTACCAATGAACTTCTCAAGGAAGTTGGTAAGTGCACATCATCTTTGGAAGCTTGGAATTCATTGAAGAAGCTTTATGAATCCAAGTCTACTTCTAGAGTGTTGACTCTAAGAAGGCAAATCTTTTCTTGTTTGCAAAAGAATGAAGAAAGTCCAAGTACTTTTGTTTTGAGAATGAAAGCATTGAATGATGAGTTAGCTTGCATAAATGAAAGCATTAAGGAAGGAGAGCTTATTCAAGTGATTCTTAATGGCTTGTTGGATGCTCATGCTAACATTGTTCAAAGTATTGCTATTCAAAAGACTTTGCGAAGTTTGATGGATCTTCAAGAGATCTTGATCAATGAGGAATATAGGCTTCAAGCAAGAGGTGGATCTACATCGACACTTCAAGAGGATGCTATGTTCACAAAGGGAAAATTCAAGGGCAAAACCAAAATCAAGTGGTCTAAAGGGCAAGATCAAGTGGATGCTTCTTCAAGTGGCAAAAAGAAGGATAGATCAAAGCTCAAGTGCTTCTATTGTGGCATCAAAGGACACTTTGCAAGTGAGTGCTACAAGAAGAAGAGAGATCAAGGAGACAAGCAAGGTAATCTTACTCTTGATGAGGATGGTTTGGATGTGCAAGATGCAAATGATGATGCTTTTGTGATGTCTTCATGTATGCTTGTTAATGATGGATATCTAGATCCTTGGTGGATTGGTAGTGGAGCAAGTTCACACATGACCTTTCACAAAGAGTACTTCACTTCTTTGTTGGCATATGGAGATGACAAGAGGGTGATCTACACGGCCAATGATGGTGAGTGTGCAATCAAAGGGATTGGCACAATTCCTATTTCTCTCTCTACAAATAGGAATGTTCATTTGGAGGATGTCTTGTTTATTCCATCTATTACCAATAATTTGCTTAGTGTGAGTCAAATGCTAAGTAAGGGCCTCAAGGTGGAGTTTGATGGAGATGCTTGTTTGATCAAAAGGAAGGATGTCTTGATTGGAAAAGGTAAAAGGCAAGGGAAGTTGTTCAAACTTGATGCTTGTGTTATTGCTAACCAAGTTGGATGTGTTGCAAGGGAGCAAATTTCTATTCAAGAGGTTTGGCACAAAAGGATGGGACACCTCAACTTCAAGTCATTGGAGGTAATGGCAAGGAAGAAGGTTGTGATTGGTCTTCCAAGTTCCTTAAGTAATGACAAGCATGTTTGTGAGTCTTGTGCTTTGTCTAAATCACATAGACTACCTTATACTAGATCTATTTCTAGATCTACAAAGCCTTTTCAACTTGTACATTCGGATATTCATGGATTTACTACAATTAGCAATAGTGGAGCTAAGATGTATGTAACATTCATTGATGATTTTAGTAGATTTTGTTGGATCTATCTACTAAAGAGCAAGGATGAAGTGTATGATGTCTTTGTCAAGTTCAAGAATGCAAGGGAGAACCAATTCTCCACAAAGATCAAGTGCTTGAGAGGTGACAATGGTGGTGAGTACATATCTTACAAGTTCAAGGCCTTTTGTGATGAGCATGGGATCAAGAGGGAGTATACAACATCAAGGACTCCACAACAAAATGGAGTGGCTGAAAGGAAGAATAGGACTTTATGTGAAAGTGCTAAAGCTATGAAAGTGCTAATCTTGACAAACCATTTTGGGATCAAGCTTTGTTGTGTGCCAATTTCTTGTGCAATAGGTGGCCGAGTGCTATTTTGGATGGAAGGACACCTTTTGAGATGCTATTCAAGAGGAGGCCGAGTGTCAACTTTCTAAGAACCTTTGGATGCACATGCTATGTCAACATCACTCTTGATGATAGGATCAAGGAGGATCCATCTTCAAGAAGAGGTATTTTTGTTGGATATAGTGAGGTGAGTAAAGCCTACAAGGTTTACATTCCTTCTACTAACAAAGTGATTGTTGGTAGAGATGTCATTTTTTATGAGGGAAACATTCCAAAGGTGTTTTCAAGCATGATTGATGGTAAAGTAGATGGATCTAACATTCTTGATGTTGATGAGAAGGATCCTACTTTGGATGGTGGTGATGATGGACCTTCATCAAGTCAAAAGCCAAGGAGAACATCAAGAGAAAGACAAGTACCTTCAAGGCTCACATATGATCAAAAGGGTAAGCAAGTAGTTTCTGGAAATTATGTTGCTTTCCTAACCTCTTTGGATGAGCCTACAAGTTTAGATCAAGCAAGGAAAGAAGAGGAGTGGATCCAAGCAATGGATCTCGAGTATCGATCTCTTATGAAGAGTGGAACATCTTTTGGAGAATCTTCTTGTGTACATGGAGCTATGCAAGTGGATGGATGTTATCTTGCTGTAAAATCAAGTAATGGATCTGGAAAACAAAGTTTGTTCAATGACTTTGATGGTCAAGTTGAAGATCGAGAGGTTGATCTCAAAGCGCTTCAACTAGTCAAAAGGGAAGGTGACAATTTGGAGCTAGTCAAGAGCATCAAAGGAGAGGTAATTGGCAAAGGTGTTATGGATCTGTTTTTGCAGCATATTGAAGACTCAAGTAAGGTCAAAGGAGCAGCAAGGAAGTGTTGTTCAAGTTTACTTTACTTGTTCTATCTCATGTTTGAGCAATTTCATGTGGATGTGTGCAAATTGTCAAGATATGGTAAAACTAGCTACATTGGTGAGCATTGTTTTGATGTTGGATTTGTACTAGCATTCTTGGCTGATTTTTCTGATGGAAATGAAGCTATTGGAGGTTCATTATGTCACTCATCCATGGCTAAGTTCTCAAGTGTTGAGCTACTTGGTGCCAATACTTGGAGATTGTCAATTTTTGGTGAATTCATGGTCATTTTCTTGTGTCAAGTAGATCTTGAAGATGGAATAGTGCAAACTACTTGGTTTATGGAGTCATGTGGTGCTGGATTGGCATCATTAATTTACTCACCTACTCATGGATTTTCAAGGTTTGATGGTTTCTTGTGGCAAGATGAAGATGGAGGCTCATTCATGGAGTATCATGGTGGATACAAGGCAACAAAGGACAAAGGAGGAGGAGACATGCAAGCAAAAGTTGATCACTCACATTTATTGTTTGTTTGCTGTATTTTTCCAGAGAGTTCAGAGTTGGAAGCATGGTGGAATCATTTCATTTACATTCTATTTGATTCTTCATGTTCTAGTCACATTTTTACATGTAAAATTGATGTAAGAAATAGTGAAGCATCCCAAGTGGACACTATTCTCTATATCAATTATGGTTGTTTCTATTTTGAGCATTACATGATCATTGAAAGGAGATCTATTCTTAGGAAGAAGATCATTCTTATTGTCAAAGTTCTATTGTCAAAAACTATGCTAGGAGCAAGCATATTGAGATACAATATCATTTTGTGAGGGAGCGAGTCATTACAAAGGAGGCGGAGCTTCAGCATGTGTCTTCAAGGGAATGTGTAGTTGATATCTTCACCAAAGCATTGGGAAAAGACTTGTTCATGAAGCATAGGACTTCACTTGGAGTATTATCAAAGTCTATGCTAAAACTAGTTGAAGAGGGAGTGTGAAAGATTCAACTAGTTTCATCACATTTTGCAATATTTCCATATTTGGCATATCGAGGCCAAAACTTGTTTTAGACTTAGAGGTTGACTTTTCAAAGTTCATTAGTCTAAATTTCATTTGAATAAACACTTTTTGAAAGTGTGGGAAAGATAGAATGCGAGTTTGAGTAGATTCAATTTGAATAAGTTGAATCTAGACCCAAAATTGGTAGGGTTAGCATTTTGGTAGGAAAGCCAAGTGGCCAAATAGGATTTGGACCTTGCTCTTGTACTCACCTCCATTGTCAGATCTGATGGTCTGCACTTTCTTTGAGGTGTATCTCTCTACAAATGCCATGAAATTCTTGAAAGAGTCAAACACTTTGGATTTCTTCTTTAAACAATAGATCGTGGTCATCCGGTTGTAATCATCAATGAATGTCAAGAAGTACCTTGATCCAGAGAGCGAATCTTGACTTTCATCGGCCCATAGACATCTGAATGGACGAGCTCAAGGACTTCCTTGGCTCTCTTTCCTTTATGTATAAATGGACTTCAATGTTGTTTGCCCTTTTGGCAGGATTCACAGAAGTCAATGTCTGGTCTGGATATCTTCAAATCTAACACAATGTCTTTTCTGCTTATCTTGTAGAGGCTTCTTATATTCAGATGATACATTCTTCTATGCCAAAGTTGATCTTCATTTTCTGATTCATTCAATATGCTATCGGAACTACTGACAATCTTGGCTTGATATAGGTTACCTTCTTTGGATCTGAGAGTCAACAACTTGTTTGAACTTTGTTCGATCATCCGGCATGTATTGCCATCAAACAGACTCGAATCCTGAGATCTGCTATCTTTGAGACTGATAGTGGGTCTCTTCTTAGTGAGGGTACATAGAGTGCTCCTGACAACTCAGCTTGTCCAGATAGTGTTCATAGTTGTAGAGTCCCAATGCCTTTCACATCGTGTTTTCTCCCATTGCCTAGAATCACTATTCTGTTGTTGTCGAGTTCTTTGTAGTTGATCAATATTTTCTTGTTGTAGGTAATGTGTGAGGTTGCTTTTGAGTCGATGACTACATCGTAGTCTCGCTCTGTATAGCTTGTTGAAGCTTCATCAAATATTGTGACGGCTTCGTCGCTCTTGTCAACATTTCTTGACGACTCTGCAACATTATCTTTCTCAGCCTTGTTTTTTCTTTTCGGGTTGAATCTGCAATCGTATGCAGAGTGTCCCTTCTTCTTGCAGTGCATGCAAGGTATTGTCGAGTTAAACCATCATTTGTTGGCTGTGTGTCCCGGCTTGTGACAGTGGTCACAGGAGGAGGTTTGTTGGTTGTCGTTGCCTCTACTCGAAGACTTTGGATTCACCTTGTTTAATCTAGGCTTGTGTCACTGCTTCCTTCTCCTTTGTCTCTCATCAGTCTCTCATCAGCGACAAGATTGACAGCTCATTCGAATGTCATGTCTGGCAAGCTCAAAATGAGCATTCTTAGCGGTTGATAGGACGTCAGTAGTGATTTCATGAAGTGCATCAACTGCTGTGCTGCTGGGACCTGGTGCTCCTATCCAGATGCAACAAGTTGAGCAAAGATCGTTCTGATCTTCTCGATGTGCTGATCTAACTTATTGCCATCCCATCACATGGCTTGCAACTGATTGTGGAGGTGCATCACCATAGTGGCAGTCTTCACTTCGTATTTCTGTTTTAGTCTTTTCCATGCTTCATGGCTGCTCACACAGTCTTCAATTTGCATGAGTATTTCTTCGTTGATGGACGAAACGATGATCGCCATTGCGCGCTCATCTTTCCTGATCCACTCAGTCACTCCTCTCATGAATCTGCTATGTTCTGCTCGTTGGCAGGCTTTCATGCATAGTTCATAGTGCTTGAACGCGACTATCTCTTTTTCTACTACGTCTCTCTCCTTGCTTACCCTTTTTTTTGTTCATAATATAGGGAATGGTTGCATGGATTCACCATTTCCAACACTATTGACATCGTTGGATACCTTATGTCATGTCCTCCCCCAAAGATGAACAAGGTGGAACTATGCAGATTGATTATCAAATCTCCCCCCTATACGTTGATAGTTGGACAATTATATTGCATATGCAACGATAGAATTATATGATGATGCATCCTTATGCATGAGGTGCCCCAAGTGGTTAGTATCACCCATGAAGGAATAGGCAAAAGGCATTTCACTACCGAAGCTACCAATCAAAAAGTGCTGCAACATCTATGTTTAGAGATATTTATTACTAGTTCAAGAGGTGTGACGTGTGCCAACGGTTCAACAAAACCCATGAAAAGGACTAAATGTCATTACGACCTATCTTGGCTAAGGTGCCATTTGAGAAATGAGGCTTAGACTATGTCGGCCCTATTCGTTCGGCTACGCGTGGCTCCAAGGCCCATTATATTATCTTAGCCATCGACTACCTAACCAAATGGGCCGAATCCAGGGCAGCAAAAAAGGCTGACACAACCCCACTAATTGACACAAAAGAAGCCTTCTTGTCACTTGAGTATTTCTTTTGCCTTCAAGCCCACCACACATAAAGAAATTGCACGAAAAGAAAACTAAACATGCAAAAAAAAAAAATTCCCTTGAGTTTTTCCATAGACATCTTAGAAAACTAGAAAAGGATGACAATGTTTCATTAGTATAGATTTGAGATGCAACTTCTAAAACTATTATATGAACTTACTTGTGTCTCCCAATTCAATCTCAAAGTGATTACAAGAAGTAAGACCATTTGAGTTGAAATTCCACATAGAACTCCTATCCAGAGACCCTACAAGGAGATACATAAATAATCTTGTTTAGTATCCAGGACTTGATATTGAGATCATATACGATATATACATAAGTACCAATTCACAAATTTATCTCATTCAAATTCCAACCGATATATTTATAATAAACATATTAGCTTTTAACAAATATATCATTAAAAGTTGAGGTTTAAATACACTTTAATCCTTGGCACTATTATTTGGCCTATTACACACAACATTAACTAACAAACTGTGAACAACATACTTGATACTCTTAATTCCATTGCCAAGCCTTAAAGTTCAAAGAACAAACATTTACATGTAAAACCTAAAAAGTGATTGCTCCTAATCTAAGAAAAAGTAATCTCATGTGGCACTCTTGATTGACATCAATTTTAAAGATTATGTGCAAAACAAAGATCAATCATTTATTAGAAGAAACAATTTAAAACTCTTTAAAGGACTTTCTCAAACTAGTCTATTTCATAAGTTAATATCTTTAGCTGCATGCAACATAGTTTGGCTTGAATTTGGTGGGCTTAGATTTGATCAAAAAATTTCGGGGAGGCGAGCTAAAATACCCTACAAACAAAAGAGTTAGCATGGAGAAATCAAGGGCTTATTAACCTACATATGTTTTTTCTTAATCACCATAAATTTGGAGAACAAACCTGGCCATTGAGATGGAAAAAAAATGCTAGCAAGACTGCAATTGGTAATCCAACAATGTAATATGCTCCCAGATTAGCGAATGCTCCAATTGCTTGCCAACCACATCCCCTTGCTATGCCTAAAAGAAATCCAACCTTAAATAGATACTAGTCTTCCATGGCAAAAAACGTTCAACAAAAAACCTTCATGCTTTTTGTATCAAAACAAAGCCAAAAATTACATATTGAACAACTAGTGGCCAAATGTACATGTGCCAAGCTTCACATGTTTGATTTTCTAAAACAAAATCTGTTTTGCTTTCTCTCTCTCTCTCTCTCTCTCTCTCTCTCTCTCTCTCTCTCTCTCTCTCTCTCTCTCTCTCTCTCTCTCTCTCTCTCTCTCTCTCTCTCTCTCTCTCTCTCTCTCTCTCTCTCTCTCTCTCTCTCTCTCTCTCTCTCTCTCTCATAATTGATTCCAAAGACTAAATGATTCACACAACATGTTTGCTACAGATGAAATCAAAATTACTTTTAGAAATATTATCGAGTGAAAAACTTTGAAAATACTTTATTGGAATAAAGTTTATTTTCATCCTATAGAATTTACTCCATTTTTTTAAATTGAAATCTAGAAATATTAAAAACAAAGCAAAAAAAACCAAAATTTTAGGGAATTTTGTTTTTCCCTCAAGTTTTATTTTTTCAGTGGAACTTGGAAGGGCTAGTGACAAAAAATAATATTCCTCTCAAGTTTCACGTTGATATGAAACTTAGACCTAGGGGCATAAACTCAGAAGAATATAAAAATTTAATTAATTGATTAATCAATCAGATAAAATAAAACTTAAAGTTAGCCTTTTGTTTTATTAGGAAAGCGGGGGAGGGGGTTTTATGTGTGTGCTCCTAAACACATGGGGGGAGGATCACCAACAGGCTTGTCATGGCATGAGCAACACCCCCCCCCCCCCCCCCCCCCCCCCCTTCGCTCTCGCTCTCATGAAACAAAAACCATACATTAAAATTCTAACATTATTTTTTTTTTATTTATTCTAACTTCCTCAGTTTCCCAAGTTTCACTTCAAAACCAAACTTGGTTGGCAAATTTTTTAATTCTAGACGTCTCTTTCGAAATCATTTGTTTTGAACGATAAAAATATTTTTTATGAAATTGTAATTATTCAAATTGAAACTTTTTACACTTATGCTACCTATAATAGAACTAGAAAAGAAGATGAGTAGCTATAGTAGGGTTAAAGTATGGTCCGTGGGTGAGGGAAATGTGAGATCATAGCTAGATTTGATGTGGACCTTGGACTATGGTGGTACACAACACACCATGTATATTCCTTGAGGGAAAGGTCAAAGATGTTATATGGGATAGCTCCTAGTTCAAGGCACCCATGAATTTGCTCTATTGTTGGGTTTGGTAATTTGCATGTTTTGATCCATGTTCTTATTTACTCCATTATGCTCATGTGAGGATTAGATCCATGGGGGGCATTATAGCAGTATCAAATAGAGGTTTTGAACTTGGGAGTTGTGATTATTCGTTGGCATATTTAAAAATCTTTGAAACTCAAATGACTAGCTAAAAAGGGGGAAAGAGATATCAAATAAATATGGATTGCAACATTTACGAGCACTTGATCTAGACTATTTGAAATTGCTCATAAATGTGATCTCACTATACTAATGGAATGAAATAATATACCTCAGTACAATACATCTAGATCACTTTGGAGTCAAAATTGATCTTTTCGATTGATTAGTGTTCTCTGAACTTCTAATCCACTGCTAATCACATAGGTTTCTTTGACACAAAATGGTTACGTGATGAAACCTAAAAAGTCCTACAAATATTATTTAATCACCAAATGATAAAGGATATTCATGGTTGACTCAATGGAGAGTATCATTTAATAACTTGTGGGGATACATGGGGGTAAAAATATCTCTGATGTTTAGAATCGTGATGCTAGAATGACAATATTTTCTTATCTTGAACTTATTTTACTTTTAGATATACTTAGAGTTGAGCTACGTTGAGGTGATGAGTAGATGTTAGTGATATGAAAAACTAGCATAAGTCTATTATCCAAACTTAGTAGGATTTAATATAAGCTCTAGGATTCAGATGAATCGGTAAACCATTGTCTCGAGAGTCTATGCTTCTACTTTAGTGACAACATCCTGTTAGCATTTTTCCAATGACAAACCAATGGATTTTGCATAGATTGGCTTAGCTTGCCTACACTATAACTTAGATCAGGTCTAGTTATAGTAAGATAGATTAGGGAGCCTACAAGTCTTCTGTATAGTGTGATGTCCTCAAAGGATGCTTCATCATCACCATAAGAGACTTTCACATTTTGCTCCATAGGAGTATCTACTCCTTTATAATCTTTCATTTCAAACTTTTCTAAGATAGAAGAAGCATATTTGGATTGACAAATAAAACTCAAATATTTGCCTCTTGATACTTCTATTCCTAGTATGAAATGAAGAACACCAAGATCCACCATTTTAAACTCTTTAGACAGTGCTATCTTCACTTCTTGTATACCATCATGATCATTTCTACTAAGGGTAATGTCATCTACATACAAAATAAGAATGGTGACTTTACCATCATTAAATCTTAATTACAAAGAAGGATCATAAGCACTTACAACAAAATTTATAGAGTTTAAGAAAGCATTCGACCTAGAGTACCAAGCTCTAGGTGCTTGCTTAAGCCCATAAAGGCTTCTTAGCAACAAACATACTTTTCCTTCTTGATCTTCCTTGATGAAGCTCATGGGTTGCCTCATAAAGATCTCCTCTTCCGAATAGCCATTAAGAAAGGCATTATTCACATCAAGTTGAAATAGAGGCCAATTGAAAGTAGTTGAAAGAGAAATGATCAACCTTATGGAAACTAGTTTAGCAACAGGAGCAAAAGTTTCATCAAGTCTACTCCCTTGGTTTTCAAGAACCCCTTTGCCACTTGCCTCGCCTTGTGTTTGTTGATGCTTCCATCTTGGTTGTACTTCAATCGAAAGATCCATTTTCACTCAAGTGGTCTTCTTCCATGAGGAAGATCCACACAAGCTTCCATGTATGATTCTCCATAAGAGCATCATAGTCCTTTTGCATGGCATCCCTCCATTCTTGTGACTCCATAGCATTCAAAGCAACTCGGCTCATCAAACATAGATGTTAGGAAAGTATAAGAGGAAAGTGAATGAAGATCTTCCCTTTGCTCACCTTTGTCAACATAGGTGAGTCTTGATGGCTCGAACTTCCTTCTTGTAGATCTTCTTGGAGCACTCGGGTCTTGAGGTGGATCTTTAAGAACTTGATCACATGTAGGCTCCTCAAGATCTTTGACATAAGATGGATTAGAAGCATTTTCATTCGACTTGTAGTAGTTACCTTCATCAAATGTAACATCTCTACTCACTAAAATCTTTTTAGTGATAGGATTATAGACTCTATATCCTTTGCTATTTTCAGCATAACCAACAAAGATTCCCTTTATGGATGTAGGATCATCCTTCTTTCTTGTATCTAATGCTTGAAAAACATAGCAAGTATATCCAAAGATTCTAAGATCTTTGAGATTTGGCTTCTTACCAATAGAGCCTCATAAGATGTTATGCCTCCAATGGGCTTACATGGCAATCTATTACATAAATAAGTTGCACAAATAATAGCCTCTCCCCAAAAGGACTTAGGTAGGGATGAATCTAGCCTTAAAGCCTTTGCACGCTCACGAAGAGTTCTATTCATTCTCTCGACTATACCATTTTGTTGAGGACTATAAGTACATGTAAGCTCTCTTTTAATACCATTGGATTACAAAACTCTACCATCTTGGTGGAGATATACTCTTCACCATTATCACTTCTCAATACTTTTACTTTAGCATCAAGTTGATTCTCAACTAGAGTTTTGAACTTTACAAAAGACTCAAACACTTTACTCTTGGAATTCAAAAGTTCAATCCAAGTGTATCTAGAGTAATCATCAATAAAAGATACATACATTAATACACCTCCATTAGATTCTTGAGAAAAAGAGTGCACATGACTAAGAATGATATCTAATGCTCTAAGAGATCTAGTGGAAGAGTTAACAAAAGGTAGCTTGTGTGCCTTTGATAGGCTACAAGCTTCACAACTTTTTCCACACTTTGAGAGTGTCTTTGGAAGGCCGAGAGAAAGATCCTTGGTGCATAGCATTTCCATTGATTTGAAGTTGGGATGGCCCAACCTCTTATGCCAAAGCTCCACTTGATTGAGCTCCTCCTAAACCATGTTCACACTTCCAAGAAAAACATTAGCATCTAGCTTGAAAAGCCTTCCTTGCTTGAATCCTTTTATAATGCAAGTATCATTCATCATTATGGAGCAAACACAAAATGGACATCTGAACCATCATCCATCAATTGTCCTACTCTTAGTGAGTGTAGGAACATAGAGTAGATTTTGAAGATCTACTCTTTTAGAGAATACAAGACTTAAGAGAATAGTTCCCACTCCATCTATTCTACATTCTTGATCACTTGCTGTTAGAATAGAATTTTTACAACCTACAAAAGGTACAAGAGTTGAGAAAAAATCCTTTTGGAATGTCATGTGGGAGCTAGCCCCACTATCAATCCACCATGTGTCATTAAAGTAGCTCTTGGATGTTGATGTAGATGCCATCAAGGATGAATCCACTTCATCCTCATCTTCCTCAAGGGTGAGGTTACCTTGCTTGCTCTGTCCTTGTGCATTCTTCTTCATGTAGCACTCGGATGCAAAGTGCCTCTTCTTTCCACAAAAGAAGCACTTGAGTTTGGCCTTGTTCTTATTTCCACCTTTAGAGCATGATGCTTGATCATCACTCTTGGTCTCCTTGTGTTGGATCTTCTTCTTGGACTTTGCCTTCCGTTTGCTTGAGAAGTTGGCCTTCTCATCTCCATCATGAATCTTCAAGGAACCAATCCTTTGCTTGACATGAAGGATTCTACTCTCCTCGGCCACAAGCACACTATGGAGCTTGTCAATAGAAGATGGAGAATCTTGAATTGCAAAGCTTTTAACTAGATTGGAGAACTCATCTCCAAGACCATTTAAGATGATTTGCACAAGCTCATCATCTTGGATATTCTCACTTATTATGGAAAGTTACATACTATCCCCTACCACAACAATAGTATTGATGTAGGTGGGAGACAAGAACAACCGTTTTCTAGCAGTTTCTATCAGAACGACCCAACCAAAGCATCACCATCAGAATGTGCCATCTAACAACATATTAGTGGCCGGGGACTCAAAAGCTATAACATTGGGTTTGGGCCTCTACATTTGAATTAAAACTTATGAGAAACGCTCAAGCCAACATGGCTCAAGGAGTGCACCATTTATCATTTGCGATATTTACTGGGCTACTAGCCCATTGCACATGATGAAAACAAGCTAGCATAAAAAACATTTGCCATTGATAACATTAATAATTCAGATACTTTGTTTGGTTACTTAAAGTAGCAAACTGGTAATGCAAACATTTAAGTATCGATTATCAGGCAATCAGACATTAATTGTCCAATTTAACTCCAAATTTCTTTCAGAAACCACTATTAGAGGGGTCAATTTTTCCCTCTAACAGCCATAGAGTTTATAAATCTTATTTTGTCATATTAGCATATATTTGGTTCTCATTTGAGATCTTCGTGCAAGTTACGACCCCTTGAATTTGTGCTAATTTTTTTCTATCGTTGGTGATGTCAACCCTCAAGTTTATTATTTTGTCCAACATGCACTATTGATACATTACCTATATGAACTTAATCACTGAGATTTTCCATAATCCTCATTTTTCTTTTTGAGATGCCTAGTAGGCTCAATTAGACAATTGGATTATCTAAACCATTCTAACATCTCCATAAGTACATCTCGGCCACCAAGAACTTTGGCATTTTGTATCATGGATCTAACCTTGCTTTGAGGGCATATTCGGATTTCAGGTGATAAGGTGGATAGGAGGTCCACAAGTTCTTTTGTTACCTTTCTTTGCAATGGCATAGTGTCTTGGCTTTCCAAAAAGCAAGACACAATTTCTCTATCTTCAACTGAGTCGGAATACAAGGCATTAACATCAACAACAAAGGAGATCTTGTGGTTGAAGAGGCTTCTGGTGAAGTTGCAAGTCATGGAGGCCAAGGAGCAGCCAAATATTGTGACAACCAATCAAGCCAAGCATTAGCAACCAATCCCACATTCCATGCAAGGAGCAAGCACATAGAGATTGCTCACCACTTTGTGAGGGAAAAGGTTCAAGCAAAGGAGATCAAAATTCATCATGTATCTTCTTCAAATTGCCTTGTTGATCTACTCACTAAAGCCTTGCCAAAGGATTCATTTATCAAGTTAAGATCATCCTTAGGAGTTGTAGATAGATGTACCATAGATGTATCATTTAAAAATTGAGGAGTGTTAGATTTTAGCAATTTTCACATGGTTTAGGCAATTATTTGGCATCTATGTGGATCCACACGTGTGAGGACCTGTCCACACATGTGAAATAACACTTGTAATATTCAAATCCATTTTATTTAGATTTTATTTGAGTCAAATATGGAATCTCCTAAATTGTAGGAGTTATCTCCTAGATTGTAGGAATCTAGAAGGTCAACACAAACCACCAATGGATAATGTGGCAAATTAGATATATCTTATCCAAAGTGGATATGGATGAGTACAATGAGTTGTCCCACATGTGCTGAAAGTATCCTAGAGAGATATTATCATGATTGTGTACTTGAGCCTAGAGGTATTTTTGGCCTCATAGATTGCTTTGAGAGTATTTTAAGCATCCTTGGCCGAAGTACAAGCACCAATCTCTCTCAAATCTCATTAGAGACATTCATCTTGATATAATGGAGAGCCATCCTAGCTCCCTTCTTAAACTTTTGTACTTCTTGAAGGACTTGAGGTTCCTCCTCAATCCCAAGTACAATGTCCATCACATCTTGGAGTTATCAAGATTGACTCCATTCTAACCTTCCAAATAGAATAGTTAGAGGTAGATAGTCTCTCACTAGATTCTAATAGAAAGGAACCCATAGATGGCATGTAATAGTGAAGACTCCTTGTGAATTAGAAAATAAAGTGTTGCTTCTCTCTCACTATAGGATCCAATATAGGTGTACTACCAACTCCTATGCAAGATTTTGCAACAAAATGTGAGATGGATCTCACTAGCTCTACCAATCTCCCTCAAACTAGATCAACCTCTCATCAATTGATGGAGTATAGGCAAAGTTTGGGTCAAACTATCTTTGGCACATGTGAAACACTCAAAGAATCCACAAATCACTCTAATATAATGGAATTGTAAGAAACAAGGTGGCTATGACCTCAAAAAATTGACTAGATCTCAAATAGATGGGATTGGCAAGCCTCTTCTTGGATTTTCTGGTCAAACTAGCAAGATATGATCAAACCAAATGTGTCCATACAGGTCCAGGTGCCTTGTCTAACCCTCTTCAAAAGCTTGAAACTTTTGATTGGCTCCACCAAATGGATTGAAACAAATTGCTACAAAAACCAGACAAAACTAGCTTTCAAGCAAGCTATCTAGCACCAATTTGGATCTAACTTGGAAGAGAACTTTCCAAATGAATTTGGCTGTACTTCACACGTGTCTGCACATGGAATTTTGTACAGTACCTGAAATGATTCAATCATTATGATAATGAACCCTTTTGATCCAAATTTGCTCAAGATAGCATGGGAGATGCAATCAACACTCTCTAGATATTGATTTTCATGAAATTTTTGAAACTATGGATGATAGATGCATCAAAAGCTTAGGTAGGCTCTAATACCATGTGAATTTACATCGGGTGCAATCAAGATAGAGAAGTTTTTGAATGCACGACATTTCTTAGCAAGTGAAGCCGGTTGGCGACTTTTCAGACTTTCTATGGGTACTCACAAGCCAGTGGTGACCAGACTAGTGATTCATCTCCCTAGACATAACTTGATGTTCTTTAGTGAAAAAGATGATTTACAGGAGGTAATAGAAGGATCTTCCGAAACCACTTTGACTACATACTTTGGATTGAATAAAAGTGAGGATGTGGACGCTCAAGAATTGCTTTATCAGGACTTGCCAAGGATATATGTGTACAATAGAAAAATGCATAGGTGGATCCGTTGAACCAATAGCTAGAAAATACCAACCATTGAACGCATGTATTTTGTCCATCCACCGTCTGAAGGAGAGCGCTTTTATCTGTGGGTCTTTTGGGTCACGTCAAAGGTGTAACAAGTTTTGAGAACTTGCGTACAGTTGATGGTGAGGTGTTCCCATCGTTTAGAGATGCCTGTAGACATAGGCTTATAATAAATGATGCGATGGAGTGGAGCAATTGCTTGCGGGAGGCAGCTTCATGGGGGACTCCATCCCAGCTCCATCTCATCTATGTTGTGCTTCTGTTGACCTATGCCCCTTCAGACCCACCAGATCTTTGGAGGAGTGTAGAGTTGTATTTGGTTTAGAATTATGCGCATGAGTTGGGACATGCAATAACGTGTGAGAACGTTGTTTGAGTCAATTTCTGGTAGATAGAGCTATTTTGGACATTGCAACGCATATGCAGAGCATATGCAGGCAGCAGGAAAGTCTTTAAAAATTTTGGGTTTAGGATTCCCGAGAGTGAGGTCAGTTTTTGTCCAGTATTTCGTGAAGAAACATTTCTCGATGAGAGCATTCAACAGGTGGAGGTAGAAATCGAACAATGCACGATATTTGAGCGAGTAATATGTGAGCATGTGGTGAAAAGAACAGGCAGAGTGTTCTTTGTGGATGGTCTGGGGGGTACTGGGAAGAATCACCTTTACAATGTCATGTTGTTATATGTACGTGCATAAGGATGTATTGCATTGGAAGTTGCATCATCGAGGGTTGTTGCACTACTAATGAAAGGTGGTAGGACTGCCCACTTCAGATTTAAAATTCCTCCGATGAAATTGCATAAGACCTCGACATGCAATATCTCAAAGCAATTTGCGGTATAGGTCGGTTATTGATGGCATGTCGGCTCATCATCTGGGACGTGGATCCAATGGTACATAAGCATGCAATAGAGTGTGTAGATTGATCTTTAAGAGATATGATGTTGAAGGATGCTCTCTTTGGTGGTGTACCAGTTGTGTTGGGTGGTGATTTCTGACAAATATTACCTGTGGTGCGACGTGGTAGTCGTGCACAATTGTTAGTGCATCAGTTAAGTGTTCATGTCTTTGGAAACATATTGACCTGCACCAATTGTCAATGAACATGTGTGTAATGAGTGTGGGAGGTGTTGATAGAAATGAATAGTCGAGGTTTGCCGATTACTTGTTGTGCATTGGGGATGGTCGTGAGCGCACGCTTGTAGAATGTGATACCGACGTGATTTGTCTACCTGTTGGTATGTGCCTCAAGACACATGATGTAGAAGAATTGATCTCATTCACTTTTCCCGATATTGCAGAACATTACAAGGAAGTCAATTTTTTGAGGAGCCATGCAAATTGACAGCATTGAATGAGGATGTTGATGAAATCAATACGAGAGTTATTGAATGATTTCCTGGTGATGCATGCACATTTTATAGTGCCAATAGCATGGTCGAATGTGGGTATTTTGAAGTGTACTTGCTGGAGTTTTTGAATAGCTTGCAACCAAGTGGATGTCCTCCACATAAGTTGGTTTTGAAAGTAGGAATGATAGTAATGTTGTTGAGATCAATTGCATCACACAAGGGATTGTGCAATGGCACAAGATTGATCATCCATAGGTTGGGTAGAATGATCATAGAGGCGGAGATAGTGACCGGCAAAAATATAGGTGGTAGAGTACTCATTCCACAGATCCCTATAGTGCCGAGCAATTCAAACTTGCCATTTGAATTGCAGAGAGTTCAGTTCGCCATGATAATAAACAAGGCACAAGGGCAAACAATGGACACGATTGGATTGTATTTGCCACGATTCGTGTTTAGTCTATCTAGAGTGCAAAATGCAGCAAGTGTGCGAGTACTAATTAGAGATATTGATGGTCAATTTATGGATGAGGAAGGAATGGTGAGGTCTACACAAAATATTGTGTAATCGAAAGTGTTATAGAACTTTGACGGGAGCTCATGATTCAATGAAGGTTTGAACGTAGGTGAAATTTAATGTTTTGGTTATATTTGAAGCATTATTAACATTGTTTAATGTTGTTGTTATGATTGTTAGTATGTTGAGAACATTAGTTTGGCTTACATTGTTCATGTTGTCGTAGATGGTGAATATTGTGGTAAATCACAAAATATTTTTGCGAGACTTGATGGAGATGTTTTGTTTCGACGATGAGTTGTACATCTCCAGTGTTGTGTGGCTGATTAGGGGCTGGTCGGATTTTGTATACCTCCAACAAAAGAGTGGACATTCCCCCCCCCCTAAAAAATGGTTATTTCTAAATGTAGAGTTGCTGATTAGAAATGTGAGTTGTGCTTATAGGAACGTCAATTCAGTCAGACTTAATGACATGGAGGAAATGCTAGAGGACTTGGTGTATTTGCAGGTTTTGTTATGTGAATTATCAATTGATTTGTTGTCCATGTGTTAGAAATTTATAATATGAATTTGTCGCTACGTTATTGGTGAAATTCAATTCATGTACATACTTTGTTTTTTTGTGCTGTAATTATGCATACACACACGTGCATGCATACACACACACATTTATTAGTGTACCCATTTATTAGCCAGGTGTGATGTAGGAACATTTGATGTTCAGATAGTGTACATTTTATTAGCATAGGAACATGCCGCAAGTGCCCTCAAATGGCCGCAAATGGACAACAAGTGCTCCAGTTGCAATCCTAAAGCCCTGTTTTGGCCTCAAATGGCCTGCCGAATGCGGTCTCAAAGGATCTTATGGTCCTAATGCAGTCTCAAACGATCTTGAGGTCCTAATGCGTTTGAGACTACAAATGGATCACATTAAAGCTGTTTAGGACCATTTGAGACTGCATTAGGACCATTTGAGATTGCATTAGGACCTCAGGATCGTTTGAGACCACATTAGGACCATTTGAGACCGTTTGAGATCACATTAGGACCTGAGGACCATTTGAGACCGCATTAGGACCGGATTAGGAGCAGTTGTGATCAGTTTGCAGCCATTTCAGGCCAAAATTAGAATCGCATATTAGGAGTAGTTGCAGTCAGTTTGTGGCCATTTCATACCATTTGAGGCCAAAACATGACCAGGATCAGTTCGATGAGACCAGCGCACTAGGGTGGCCGGGCGCTGGGACCCTGGTTCAGTGCTCTGGGACCAGGGCGCCAGGGTGGCGCCAAAGCCGGGACCAGGGTGCTGGTGTGGCGCCGACGACTGGGTTGCGTCGGGACCACTGGCACCGATGCCGAGACCAAGGCCTTGATGCAGTCCTAATGCCCTGTTTTGGCCACAAATGGCCTGAAATGGTCGCAAAGTGACCGCACTTGCTCCTAATGCAGTGATTTGCCCTCAAATGGTCTGAAATGGCCGCAAATTGCTCCTAATGCGGTCCTCATACGGTCCTGAGGTCCTAATGTGGTCGGTCTCAAACGGTCCTAATACGACCTTAAACGGGCCTGAGGTTCTAATGTGGTCTCAAACGGTCTAATGCATTAGGATTGTTGGAGACCGCAAAGGACCGCATTTCACTACATTTGGACCACATAGGATCACATTTCATCGTCTCAACTAGCCTGAAATGGCTGCAAACTGACCGCAACTGCTCCTAATGTAGTCTCAAATGGTCCTGAGGTCCTAATGCGATCTCAAACGGTCCTAATGTGGTCTCAAACGGTCCTAATACGGTCCATTTGCAGTCTCAAACGCATTAGGACCTCAGGATTGTTTGAGACCACTTAGGACTGCATGAGGACCGTTTGAGATCACATTAGGACCCCGTTTGAGACCACATTAGGATCTTTTGAGACCGCATTTATGACCTCATGACCGTTTGAGACCGCATTAGGACCTCACGACCATTTGAGACCGCATTAGGACCATTTGAGACCACAAAGGACCAGATTAGGACATTTGAGACCATTTGAGACCGCAAAGGACCGCATTAGGACCGCCCATTTGAGACTGCAAAGGACCCCATTAGGACCGTGGGAGACCATTTGAGATCGCATTAGGACCGCATTTGGACCGCAAAGGACCACATTTTGACCCTAAACCTCAAGACAGTTCGAGACCGCATTAGGAGAGGTTGCGGCCATTTCAGGCCTTTTGATGCCAAAACAGGACATCAGGTTCACATTAGGAGCAGTTGCGGTCAGTTTACGGCCATTTCAAGCCATTTGAGGTCTGGTCGAAATGCGGTCCTATGCGGTGAAATGTGGTCCTTTGTGTTTGAAATGTAGTCCTATGCAATACTTTGTGGTCGAAATGCGATCCCTTTGAGACCGCATGAGGACCACATTAGGACCATTGGAGTCCACAAAGGACCGCATTAGGAACATTTGATTCTATTTCCGACTGTTTGAGTCTAAAAATGACAACAATAGACCATGGGGGACCGTTTGAGACCGCAAATGAACCGCATTAGCGCCATTTGAGACCGTTTTTTACCGTTTGAGACCACAAAGGAACGCATTAGGACCATGGGAGACCGTTTGAGACCACAAAGGACCACATTTCACCACAATTGGACCTTATAGGACTGCCTTTCACCACACTTTGATCGTAAAGGACCTCAACTGGCTTGAAATGGCCACAAACTGACCACAACTGCTACTAATGTGGTCCTAATGCAGTCCTAATGCGGTGTTTTGGCCTCAAATGGCCTGAAATGGTTGCAAACTGACCGCAATTGCTCCTAATGCGGTCTCAAATGGTCCAAATGGTCCTAATGTAGTCTCAAACGGTCCTAATGCGGTCCATTTGCGGTCTCAAACGCATTAGGACCTCAGGATCATTAAGACCTCATGAGGACCTTTTGAGATCGCATTAGGACCATTTGAGACCGCATTAGGATCTTTTGAGACCGCAATAGGACCTCATGACTCTTTAAGACCACATTAGGACCGTTTGAGACCGTTTTTGACTGTTTGAGACCACATTAGGACCTCACGACCATTTGAGACTGCATGAGGACCACATTAGGACCGTTTGAGACCGTTTTCGACCATTTGAGACCACGAAGGACCACATTAGGACTGTGGGAGACCATTTGAGATTGCAAAGGACCGCATTAGGACCGTTTGAGACTGCAAAGGACCGCATTAAGACCGTTTAAGACCACAAAGGACCGCATTAGGACCGTGGGAGACTGTTTGAGACCACAAAGGACCGCATTAGGACCGTGGGAGACCGTTTGAGACCGCAAAGGACCACATTAGAACTGTTTGAGACCGAAAAGGACCGCATTTCACTGCATTTTGACCACATAGGACCTCAAATGGCCTGAAATGGCCACAAACTGACCACAACTGCTCCTAGTGCGGTCCTAATGCCTTGTTTTGGCATCAAATGGCCTGAAATGGCCGCAAACTGAGCGCAACTGCTCCTCATGCGGGCTCAAACAATCCTGAGCTCCTAATGCGGTCTCAAACGGTCCTAATGTGGTCTCAAACGGTCCTAAATGGTCCTAATGCGGTCCATTTGTGGTCTTAATGCATTAGGACCTCAGGACCGTTTGAGATCACATTAGGACCGCATGAGGACCGTTTGAGACCACATCAGGTCAGTTTGCGGCCATTTCAGGCCATTTGAGGGCACTTCCAACCATTTGAGACCACATTAGGACCGTTTGAGACAACAAAGGACCGCATTTCACCGCATTTTGACCGCAAAGGACCTCAAATGGCCTAAAATGGCCACAAACTGATCGCAACGGCTCCTAATGTGGTCCTAATGTCCTGTTTTGGCCTCAAATGGCCACAAGTGCCCCGAAATGGCCACAAACGGACCACATCTGCTCCTAATGCGGTCCCACTGAGGGCACTTGCAACCATTTGAGACCACATTAGGACCGCATGAGATCCGTTGCAACCATTTCAGGCCATTTGAGGACACTTCCGACCATTTTAGACCGCATTGGCACTTGCGATCATTTGAGACCGCATTTGATCATTTGCGGCCATTTGAGGACACTTCTGACAATTTTAGATCACATTAGAACCGCCCATCACCCAAATCGTCGGCCGCTCATCAACGATGGGCATACCCACTAGATCATCGATCGTCGATTGCCCGTCAATGACGGACACTCTTTACCAGTATATATAAAGATATTTTAGAGAGAGAGTGTAAGGGTATTGCCCAATCTACTCTCCCTATGTCACACCTAGACTCTAATCTTTGCTTATTCATACATACAATACACATGCACACACATTGAAGAAATTTTCGTGAGAGATTGTAGCCATACCTGTGTCACACTATCTACCTAACCTATGTCACACTACCTACCTACCATGTGTCACACTACCTATGTTCCAATGTTTAAAAAAAAAAACCATAAAAAAAATTTGTCTGTTTGTGTGTGTGTGTCTCTCTCTCTCTCTCTCTCTCTCTCTCTCTCTCTCTCTCTCTCTCTCTCTCTCTCTCTCTCTCTCTCTCTCTCTCTCTCTCTCTCTCTCTCTCTCTCTCTCTCTCTCTCTCTCTCACACACACACACACACACACACACACACACACACGGGAGGGGACGTGGGGAGGGCATAGGGAGGGCAGTGCGCGTAGGGAGGGCGCGCGAGGAGGGCACACGAGAGGGGGGGCAGGGAGGGTGCACGCGCAGGGAGGGGGCTCACGTGTACTCATGAGCGTCTACGAAGTATGGTAAGTAGTTAGGGCAAATCCATGCCATATCAAATACCCAGAATCAATGACCTACATCTAAGAATAATAGTTACCATGCTAGCCTTGTCTTATTCAAACAACGAATCACATTGTCTCTTTTCTTGTAATAACCAAAAATTAAAGAGTATGTATAAGCAAATCTATTTTCAAAGTCGATATCCCTACACTCATGTGTTCTTTACGTAACACATCTCTATGTCTTTTTTACAATCGTTGAATAGTTCTCACAAAGCTAATTTCTCATATAGAAGATATAAATCACGTTCCTAGCATCGTTCATATAATGTATGTTTATATCCAATAATGTATGTTATTGAATGTGATCTAACAAAAAGGGTTTGTGCTTAGTATAATATCTGAATTCGTCGTGAAGCCATATCCTGAGTATTAGCCATCTCTCACTTAGTAGTACTTTTCGTCTATCATCATTGATTCATTCCGAAAAGAACAAAGTCAAAGGAAGTTTTGACATTGTTTACACAATAGACAAGAAAACTAGCAAGCTCTTGCCTTACGAACTACTTTACTCCCATTGTACACCTTATTACACTCTAAGGTTGTCAAGCATTGTTCAACAAAGCAATAAAAGTTCTTATATTGTTCATTCTCAAAGCCAGTAAAGGAATACTATCAAGAAGACAATAGAAAAACAATAATCTATTACAGGGATAGTCAATTAACGACCGTGATCAGAGATCATACAAAGGTTGTACACCATAGTTGCTTATCAGCATACACGGATCAATCAACAAGCAAAACTCGTTTTTATCATGATAGAATAGACACAAATAGCCAAGGAGGCTGATCGTGGTAGGAGAAGAGTACCTGAAAAATGTAAGAAAACTGATTCTGATTGTGGCAAAAAAGATTGGTAGTCCAACGTTGATCTGTGGGGAAGATCACACCATACAACTGTCTATCCAATAGGGTGCGAGGTAGTAGGATGAAGGATGCAAGTATGAGAGAGAGAGATAGAGGGATGAAGAAAATGAGAAAGAGAGAAAGAGTGGTGTGAGGAAGTGTGATTCACCACTTCTTTATTTATAGCTTTTTAAGGTAGAAGGCAGGGTTTGCTTCCCACTGTTGGATTGTACTCATGCTAGGTGTCATAATCTTATCCTTCTATGAGTAGCTTGTAGAACAAGCTTTTGCAAAAAGCAAGAAGGCCCTTCAAGTAAAAGATTTTTATTAACTATTAAAAACATGTACTTGTGCTTACATTTTTTTGTTTCTTTGATGGAAAATTCGAAATTTCAAGCTATGATACGTATGAGCATATCGAAGGGACTCTATAACATCATAAGCATTGAAGAGAGAGAGAGAGTCAATGGTAAGCAAAGGAAAGGTGTGCTCTAGCAAGAGAGGGACAGATTGCAAAACTAAAAAGTGATAGCGTTGGAGGAGAACACACAATGATCTAGGCAGCTTAATAAAGTGCTCTAATACCAAGTTATAAATCCAAATCACACTCAACCTAGGAATCAAATAGTTGGATCCCAGGCCCATAATGTCAATCAAGCCCAAATTTACTTTACCTGTGAGTGTAATTGTATCATACATCAAGATTGATTGGACATACTATTGATGGAAAGAGGGCAAAGAACATCTTATGTAGGAGACAATAAAACATATACAAAATTTTGAAGTTCTACAACGATATATTCTAGATCGAAACTTTTAGTTATCTTTCAGTAAGTCTAGCACTTCAAAGGGAAAAACAATATGAAATGGGAGAACTTAACCCTTCAACAGGAATTTCTCAACTAGGAGTGGGTTTCTCTAGTACCGTGGATTTGCTTAACTAGCATTAGGTTTCTCTTGTACCCTGGATTCTCTTAACTTGCACTAAGTTTCTCTAGCACTATGTTCTTGAAATACAATTACTTTGAAATGAGAACTAACCTGAAAGAACCCCTTGTATGGCATCCATAACAGCTACACAGGCAATGAATGGCATCATAGCTGCTACATATCGAACCACTTCTGCTTCATTGCTAAACGCCCATCCCCAGACATGTCGAATAGAGAGGAGAAGGCTTGCAACAGACAGTGCATCAACAACAGCTAGACTGAGTGCCACAAGCACCGCAGACTGTGCTACAATTGGACGGCCTGCGCCTAGCTCATTTGAAACTCTGGTGCTGCAAGTTTGTAAAGAAATGTCAAAGTAAGCATAAAACGATACCCAAGAAGTGTTTAAATCTTGTTTATAATGTTTTGTTTGCATCGAAGTATGCCAATGCAAACATGGGTCTCCACAGTTGTACAAATGTGGCTTATGAGTTGCAAATCTACAGATAAGGCTTCATGTTACAACAAAAAAAATAGTTGCAAATTTCAGATGAGTCACCTGACTGCTGCACCTAGCCCGAAAGGGATCATGTAGGCTAGTCCAACTGTATTCAAACTGTGGAACATCATGTTAAAGATTGTGGACACCAGCACATGGAGATAGTCAGATTAAACTGAGAGAAAGGGAGATTAAGACCCTCACCAGATAGAAAGGGTTGATGTTTCAAGCTGTGGATCAGGTAATGTCCCGGATAAAAGAATCACCATTTCAAAAGCCCAATATTCCAAACTGCATCACACTGATGAGGTAAGCCACATTTGGTTGCTGAATATGACAGGTTCTGATATCCTTAAACCCTCTTTTTAACCCAATACTGAATGACTCTAGCTTTTGTAAGATAATGAAGAAAAATACTCGAGAAAGCAATTGTTGAATGGCTTGGCTGGCTGAATTTTGACAGTCAGCTCAAAAAATGGTAAGAAAGGTACACTACTGTTTCGGAGGTGTTGAGAATAGTAAATCTAGCAGCTACACTGAGCGCTACCAAAGGGTGGCAACAGAATTGCTGTGAAGAAACAGAATTTAGAGCATTAACGTTTTCAACTGCTAGATTGGTATCTATCACTGTTGTCAACAAGGCGATCAATTCCAATCTGTCATTCTGCATGCAGCAACTCTGATTTCATCTGCTTAGCAAAGATAATCCAAATTGCACGGATCACTAGCATATGATAAACTTACCAGACCATCACGGCTGAAGGGATTGCAAGGTTTAAAAAACCTTTTAGATCTTGAAATGCTTCCCGTGAGTATGAAGTCCAAGTTTTGCTGCAAGTCTTCGAGAACCTTATATACAGCAATAATAGGACCAAATTTAACCAGCCTGACAAACTTGAAGCTAGAGCAGCTCCTATATTTCCGAAACCCAACTTGAAAACCAAAAGGTAACACACCGGAATGTGAACAAGCAGAGTTATAAAGGAGCATAGGAGCATTGGCAATACAACAGCTTGCGTTTGCAGAAACTTCACAACCGCCTGGAGAGACGCATATGCAAACAAACCAGGGATCAACCACCGTGCATATTCCCCAGCTTTTGCAGCAATTGCTGCATCTTGGTGTAACATCAGCAGCATTTTTCCCATGTTAAACCAAATGAAACTGATTAGAATGGCTGTCAGGTTGAGAACTATAAGTGCTCTTTGCATGTATACTCCGAGTAGATGAAATTGCTTGCCTCCATAAGCTTGTCCGCAAAGTGTCTCTAAAGCACTTCCCATTCCTAGCTATGGATAAGATCAACACAGAAATTAGGTGTGCATGAGAGTGTGGTCATTGAGAACTCCTTTTCTGGACAGATTAGCTATACATGCACGAACACATTACTATACTCTGAGCATGGGCTTAGGCTCCTCGGTTATAGAATTTTGACTTTGATATAGACTAGTTTCCAAATACAATCAATGTTTCTGACAAAGCTTACTAGCAATGAAATTATCAAACTAAAATGCTATCAACATACAGAACAGCTAGCAAGAGGACCATATTACAGGTGCAGGACCAACACGAATACGCTATGTGACATGATTAAACCATTCGCTGGTCTATGGCAGGGTAGGAGTTCTTTCCATGCTCACCGCCTCACCCCGCTGTGCATCTTCAGACTCTGTTTTCTCCAAAACTTGCAAATCTCCTCACCCGTTGAGCAACCCGTGTTGTTGCCTGGGTGAGGGGGTGAACATGGTAAGACGTTCTTTGCAATAATTTGACCCATGCCATCTTTAATTTGAAAAACCATAGGCTGGCATTAGTACTCAGGAACTGGATCTACGAACTGCAACTGATCGTAACACAATTCGACAAGAGCACATTATTTAGGCCACGTTTGTATTACTACTAGGAAAACTGACGGATGCAACCCGATCTGCTATGTGTTACTCGTTCTGATCGTAGTGTGAGTGCGACCTAACATGATAAGCTCTCGACAGTAGGTCATAATTTTTCACCGCGATAGGTATATACTTCATTTCATAAGGCTACAAGGCACATATATTTAAACAAGAATGTAGAGTATAGATTCTCGATGCTATCTCTTCCAAGTTCGACTTCTAGGAGACTTTAAAAAACAGATATACATGCTGAATGCCGGCAGGCGAATATATGGCAAGTTCAGCCTATAATCTTTTAACAGACATGCATGATAAATGATGGCAAGTGAATTATGATCCTCTCACTCAAGAACTAGAGCCTTAAAACAGGTAAATAGATCGACCATGGAAGTTGGAGAAAGGCTTAGGTGGTACCAATACGCTCCACCCTGAGACATTTGCGAAGGAAGTTGCAATAGAAGCGCTGGCAAGAGAAAGCTCTCCCAGATGCCCCACAAACATCAACGAGACAAGTTGAAGGGAAAACTGCAGCAAATTCACGCCTATCATCGGCCATGCCAAGGGTAGTTGCTTGCTAATTTCATCCCAGGCCTTTGATTTTGTCTGCGTATCCAACAAATAACCTTCCGTTGCTAGTCCCTCGTTAGTTTGCGATCCAAAAGAAAAGGAGACAGGCTCCGAGTGTTCATGCGAATCTTTCTCATCCAGCCCATAACTTCGTTTAACTATAAGGGGCTCCGTTTTCGTTTCTTCAGCTGCCATGATGCTGCTTCAAGGGAATCGGTAACCCGGAGTTTTGTCCTTGGTGGAGTTTCTCCTCAACAATCAAACAGAAAAAACCACGCCTTAACTTTGTATAAGCATGAAAGTAAAGAACGAAATCTCGTTCACCCTCCAACTAAAGAGGATGCTCGTGATAAAATATGCCGTCGCAATGTTTAATGGCTATGCATAAGCTTCAAATAATGGATTGACAAACTTCAATCGCATTACGATCAAATGATGTTAGAGGCAAAACTTTCAAGAAATTAAATCCTCCACAGAACGTCTCGAGCATATCTCTTCCCAGAATTTGACAGTTATTCAATCGGGCGTCAAAGCACGGGAACAAGTGCTATTAGAAAGAATGCTTAAATGATTTGCTTGTCACAGGCAACAAAGGATCAATCCCTCGCAATCAGATAATTTGAGGTCAAGAATAATTGCACATTTGGCTTAAACGCTAATCACAGGGATATCTACAGCAAAAGAGGAGATTGATACCCTTAACAAGCTACTTGTCACGTAATGCAGAGATGATATAAAAAAAGAACCTCTGCCTCGAATTAATGGACAAAAACCACGGAGGTCATCTAAGCAATTTGATAATGATGTCTTGACCACTCATGAATCATCCTCCTTTATTTTCAGGTTCTGTACGAGTTAGAGAGACCGTCCTGTTTGGTGCCTGTTCTTTCTTCTGCAGACCACCTCCTCATCTTCTCTCGTATTTCTTCTTCTTCTTCAATATTCAAGAATCAATTTTTCGTCATCGTCTTTTTGACCTTTTTCTTGCGATTGGCCTAGAATATTGGACGCACCATGACTTTCCAGCCCCATTTAAGAGCACGTCCCCATGGACACTAACAACCGGGATTGGGACGGATTTCATTATTCTGGGCATTGAGAGGCCGGTGGGTCTAAGCCTAAAGGCCCTCTCTCAAGGTGACAAAACTTCAGGATGGATGGATAGAGTCCATTTTTCTCATGGATGGATAGAGTTGGTTTTTCTTGTCCATGGAAACTTGCATTAACGTGAGCACACACATCGTGGATATGAGATGCTTGCGCAACAAATTTCTCTATGTAAATTTTTTCATGGAGATACTCGCGACCATCTAATGACAACTTGAGGCTCAACATGTCTTTCCAAAGTAGACCACCCTATTAACATGAACATGTCTTTAGCACCCGCAGTTGGAGACCTAAGGAGCGTTACACAAGTATTAAATGTTAGCCCATCATTAAATGTTTATAAGGCCAACTAAAATAATTTCATGTCATCATTAAAAAATAAAAACTACAAATTTTTTCTCTCTCTCTCTCTCTCTCTCTCTCTCTCTCTCTCTCTCTCTCTCTCTCAAAATGACACAAAGGTTCTAAAAACTAGGTGTCACATGTCTAGGCAAAACTAGGGTTAGGGTTGAGTGCCCTAACTTTTAGACCTTGTGTCTTCTTTATTTAAGTTACACCAAATGTTTAGCTTAAATTCACTTTTGAATACTAGTGTCTCTTTTAAATAGTTGGGCCCATTGAGAGCTAGGCTACCACCAATTTGCATGCCTTTGGCATGCAAGTACATTGCACCATTTTGTTAAGATTATTAAAATATTATCTTCCTATCTCAAGTTTGGGGTCATGTCCATGATAATTTCCACTAGATTTCATGTTGTACATATAAGGAGTGTGAATTGAGCACATATCCTTCTAGTGTAGCTCGGATTTGAGTTAGATAGGTTCAATTATGATGACATGCAGATGTTTTGATAGCATGCAAAGTCTTACTGTATGCATGCAAGCCACATGCAATCAGTGCATGCAACATGCAAAGTAGTTTTTGTGATCTACACATGTCTAGGCAATTTTATGAGTTGACATGCAGTACATGCACCATACATGCATGCAGTTACACATGTGGATCTTTGGTAGGTGAATTAGTTCAGTTAAGTGGACTTTCCATGCAACTCCACTGTAGGAATTCGAGTCTCTCTCATGTAGGGAAAGCTGGGCATGTTTTGCCATATTGTGAATATTGAAATTTTGGTTTTTGGACTCATTCTCTCTCTACCCGAGTTTTCTATGTATGATTTTCTCTCTCTACCTAAGAGCAGCCTCTTTTTCCCATATTGAACACTTAGAATTATTTCTGACATTCATTTCTCATAGTGAAGAGTTAGATTTTTTCATCAGATGTATGCCATTGTGCTCTTGACTTAGATTTTTCAAGCATACTGTTCTTTGATCAATCTTGTGCAATCACAACACCTCAGTAAGATCCTGTAGGGTGTGTGGTGAAGTTCACATGTGCTAAAAACTTCACATGGTATCAAAGCTTCGTGCTTTGAAGAGGTGAGGGTGTATACATCAGATCATTAGTGTTTTTGCTTGTAGGAACTCGGATTTTGGAGAAGGATTCAAACTCGCTAAGAAACAAGCAATCTGTGGATCATAAGTGGATCAAATCAAGGCTGATCTGATCCAGCGGAGCTCTGTACGGACAGAGAGCTCACACGTGTGAAATCAACCCTCATTAAGGAGTGCTACTTCTCAAAGAATGATCCAAATTTGAGGTTCTATAGCTTGTTGGATAGGTATTGGAGAGTAGAATGTGTTGCTCTTGTTTCTTAATCAATTTGATTTGTTTTAAGAAGAGTTTTAGGCAATCAAAGAGTTTGAGAGGGTACTCAACTCGTGAGATATGCCAAAGTGAGCACACATCTATCTTTTTCACCATTTTCATCAATTTTCACTATCAATCAAGTAGGATTGGATAGAAGTGAGTGTTCTGAGGTCTTAGACTTTTCATTTCACACATATTACTGTGTTTGAGTTGAAAGTAAGTTCCTAGAGAGTTTATCAGTACATTGAAACTCGTGGGAGAGATAGACTTCTTGCTTGCATGTGCTTCTTCTTTTGTGACTGAAGCAAGATCCAAATTCAAGATAGATTGATTTTCTGTATTGAGAATTTGTTCTCACATATGTTGCTAGATTTCATAGGGTGGATCAACATATGTGTTAGATCCTAGATTGAGATAGCAAGCAACATCCTTTCAACTCCATTTTTTATCATTACTAGAATTTCTCACCAAGAAGATGTCTTCATCTGGTTCACATTTCTTAGAGCACAATGAGAGATTAACATCTTCCAATTATGCAATGTGGAAGATTAGAATGGAATCATTGTTGATTCTACAGGATGTAATGGATATTGTGAGTGGAGCTAAAGAAGAACCTGCTGCACCTAATGAAGCTGTAGCATTTCACAAAAGAACCAGAATTGCCCTTCATTTTCTAAAAATGAATGTTACCAACGAAGTGTTAAGAGAGATCAGTACATGCACCACTGCCAAGGAAGCTTGGGATACTCTAGAAACTATCTATGAAATAAAAAATAATTCTCGATTGCTTACACTTAGAAACCAAATATTTCTAAGTTATGAAAGAGTAGATGAGAGTGCTTCATCATATGTCATGAGAGTTAAGGATCTTCATCAAGAGTTAGCTGGTATTAGTGATGATGTTAAGAACACTGAACTTGTTCAAGTAGTCCTAAATGGACTTAGAGATGAGTATGACAATATTGTCCAAACTTATGCTGTCAGAGAGAATCTTCCATCCTTGGAGACACTGCAAGGTGTTCTCATTGCTGAAGAAAGCAGACAAGAGAACAAGATGTTGAGGATCAACAGACTTTCATTGAAATATGGTGGAGATGACAAAGCACTCTTCATCAGAGACAAGTCAAGAGGCAAGGACAAAGGACAACAACACTTCAAGAAGGACAAAGCCAAAGTTCTGTGGAAAGAAAGGACATTATGCATCAAACTGTTTCAAGAAGAAGAACTGCAAGCTAAGCTTACTAATGAGGATGAGTGTGAGGGTGTAGAGAGTGAAAGAGAGGATTCATTAATGATGTCTACTTTTTCATCTTTTCCTTTTAAGAATGAAGAAGTCTGGTGGATAGATAGTGGGGCTAGTTGCCACATGTCTAGTTCTAGGAACTCTTTCACTAATCTCATGCCATATCTAGGTGCAAAAAGGTCAATCTATTTTGCTAATGATGTAGAGTGTAGGATTGAAGGAATGGGTAGCATTCCATTACATGCATCATCATCAAAATCTTTTTGCTTACATGATGTATTGTACGTACCTAAATTGACTAAGAATCTCATTAGTGTAGGATAGTTGTTTGATAGTGGATTGGATGTCAAGTTTCAAGTTGACAAGTGTATAATCTCAAGAGAAAATAAAGTTATTGCTAGAGGATCTAGAATTGGTAAGTTGTACAAACTAGATTCTAGGGAGAGTGCTAACATTTCAGATATTGCTTATGAGACCAAGGTTCTACAGGAGGATCTGTGACATAAGAGATTGGGTCATCCCAATTTCAAAGCCATGCAATCTATGGTCAAAGAAAGAAAAGTTGTTGGTCTACCAAAGACACTGTCAAAGGAGCTTCTACCTTGTGAAGCTTGTGTGCTGGCAAAGTCACACAGAAGGCCTTTTACTAGATCAAGTATCAAGACAAAGCAACCATTTGAACTTGTACACTCAGATGTTCATTTCTCATCAACTAAGAGCAAAGGAGGAGCCAACTGTTTTGTCTCTTTTGTAGATGATTATACAAGACATTCTTGGATCTATATGCTGTCTTCAAAAGCCATGGTTTATGATGTTTTTCTTACTTTTAAAGCTTATGTAGAGAAGCAGTTTCCTTTCAAGATAAAAGCTTTAAGAAGTGATAGTGGAGGGGAATACACTTCCAATAAGTTTAAAGACTTTTGTGAGAGAGAGGGTATTCAAAGAGAGTTCTCTTGTTCATATACTCCTCAGCAAAATGGAGTTGCTGAGAGAAAAAAATAGAACTTTGTGTGAATGTGCAAAAGCCATTAGGCTGGAAGCTTCTCTGCATAAATAATTTTGGGGAGAGGCAGTTGCCTGTGCAAACTATCTTTGTAATAGGCTTCCAAATCTTGCAATAGGAGGAAAGACACCATTTGAGATGTTGTATAAGAAAAAGCCTAAGGTAGATCATCTTAGGATTTTTGGCTGTGTATGCTTTGTGCATGTACCTATAGAAACTAGGAAGAAGGAAGATCCTAGTGCAGTAAAAGAAATTTTTGTAGGTTATGCATCTACTAAAAAAGCATACAAGATTTATTTGCCCTCTACTGACAAAAATGTTGTTAGTAGACATGTGGTCTTCCATGAAGATCAGAAATTTAACTTGGATGATGTTCTGATCAAAGAGACTCATGCAAGATCAATCATCAACCTTGATGTTGTTCAAGAAGAGGTGAGGCCGAGGCTTGAGGAGGAGCAGATTCAAGCTATCACACCAAGAAGAACTACACGAGCAAGATCTGAGCCAAGGAGGCTCACATATGATGAAGAAGGAAGGCAAGTGGAAGGTGAAACTTCCTATCATGCACTTTTTATATCAGATAAAGAGCCTAAGGATGTCCAAGAAGCTTTTCAATCCAAGAAGTGGGTTGAAGCAATGACCCAAGAATTTGAAGCTTTGATGTCAAATAACACATGGGAGCTTGTGGAGCCACCAAACAACATGCATGATCAGATGTAAGTGGGTACTCAAAATCAAGTATAATCATGATGGATCTATCAATAAGTATAAAGCAAGACTTTGTGCTAAAGGCTACTCTCAGATTAAAGGTCTTGATTATGAAGATACCTTTGCACCAGTTGCAAAGATGGTAACAATTCGAATACTCATCTCTTTTGCATGTTTTCACAAATGGAGTATGTTCCAGTTTGATGTTTCTAATGCATTTCTCAATGGTTATCTTGAGGAGGAGATTTATATGGAGCAACCTCCAGGTTTTGTGAAGGAAGGTGATGAATCAAAAGTTTGTCTTTTGTTCAAAAGTTTGTATGGACTGAAACAGGCACCAAGGTCTTGGTATGCAAGGCTCAATTCTTATCTCATATCACTCAGATTTTGTCTAAGTGAATATGACCCTTCTCTGTCTTATAAGTTTGTAGATAGCTTTGTAATTATTCTTCTCATCTATGTAGATGATATCATTCTTTGTGAAAACAGTGAGAAGTTAGTTGAAGAAACTAAGCATGCACTTGGTACTGAGTTTAAAATGCAGGCTTAGGAGTTCTTCACTATATTCTAGGCCTTGAAATAGATTTTTGGAAAGGTCATGCATTTATAAGCCAAAGTAGATATGCACTTTCCATGCCTAGGAAATTTCATATGGAGAATTGTAAAGGCATAGATACACCTATGGAGCACACTGTAAAAGTTCCTATTAAAGATGATGAAAAATCCTTTGAGGACGTCACTCTTTATAGGAGTCTTATTGGCTCACTTATCATGCACTTTATAGGAGTTTCTATCATGCACTTTTTATATCAGATGAAGAGCCTAAGGATGTCCAAGAAGCTTTTCAATTCAAAGAGTGGGTTGAAGCAATGACCCAAGAATTTGAAGCCTTGATGTCAAATAACACATGGGAGCTTGTGGAATAACACATGGAAGCCTTGATGTCAAATAACACATGGAAGCCTTGATGTCAAATACCACATGGGAGCCACCAAACAACATGCATGTGATCGGATGTAAGTGGATATTCAGAATCAAGTATAATCATGATGGATCTGTCAATAAGTATAAGACAAGACTTTGTGCTAAAGGCTACTCTCAGATTAAAGGTCTTGATTATGAAAATACCTTTGCACAAGTTGCAAAGATGGTAACAATTCGAATACTCATCTCTCTTGCATGTTTTCACAAATAGAGTATGCTCCAGTTTAATGTCTCTAATGCATTTCTCAATGGTTACCTTGAGGAGGAGATTTATATGGAACAATCTCCAGATTTTGTGAAGGAAGGTGATGAATCAAAAGTTGGTATGGACTGAAACAGACACCAAGGTCTTGGTATGCAAGACTCAATTCTGATCTCATATCACTCGGATTTTGTCTAAGTGAATATGACCCTTCTCTATATTATAAGTTTGTAGATAACTTTGTAATTATTCTTCTCATCTATGTAGATGATATCATTCTTTGTGAAAACAGTGAGAAGTTAGTTGAAGAAACTAAGCATGAACTTGGTATAGAGTTTAAAATACAGGACTTAGAAGTTCTTCACTATATTCTAGGCCTTGAAATAGATTTTTGGAAAGGTCATGCATTTATAAGCCAAAGTAGATATGCACTTTCCATGCTCAGGAAATTTCATATGGAGAACTGTAAAGACATAGATACACCTATGGAGCACATTATAAAAGTTCCTATTAAAGATGATGAAAAATCCTTTGAGGACATCACTCTTTATGGGAGTCTTATTGGCTCACTTATTTGATTAACAGTGACTAGGCCTGATCTAAGCTTTTGTGTTCATGAGTTAAGTCAACACATGAAGGATCCAAGTTATATCATTGGAAGTTGGCTAAAAGAGTCTTGAGGTATATATCTTCTGCCTTGGATTATGGACTATACTATGAAGGAGAAGATCTGACTTTGATTGCTTTTTCAGATTGAGATTTTGCAGGAGACAGATTGGATAGGAAATCCACAAGTGCTTATACTATATTTCTTGGAGGAAATTTGGTTTCTTGGTTGTCAAAGAAGCAGGCAACTATTTCCTTATCATCCTGTGAAGCTGAATACAAATCTCTTATAACCACAACAAAGGATGTTTTATGGATCAAAAGGCTACTTTTGGAGCTTAAGTGTTATGCAGATGAAGATTTACCAATGATCAAGAATGATAACATTTCTGCTCAGGCTCTTGCAAATAATCTAGTCTTTCATGCAAGGAGCAAGCGTATTGAAGTGGCTCATCATTTTGTAAGAGAAAAGCTCATTGGAAGAGAGATCTCATTGGAGCATGTTTCATCTTCAGATTGTGTTGCAGATCTTCTCACCAAGCCTCTACTCAAGAATGTCTTTATGAAGATGAGGTCTAATCTTGGCCTAATTTCGAAATGTATGTTGATAGGAACATAAATTTTAAGGAGGAGTGTGAAGATTATTAAAATATTATCTTCCTATCTCGAGTTTGGGGTCATGTCCATGATAATTTCCACTAGATTTCATGTTGTACATATAAATGTTAAAAATTCACAATTCTAGCTTGACTAGTTTTGGTCATATGACTTGTAAATAGTTAGATGGTCATGATGTGGCTTGTCAAACGTGCCAAATAGCATAGGATTCCATTCATAAGGATGTTCTCAAGTAGACCTAAGTGTTAGAACCTTTGGAATGAGTCCAAATTATGCTTAGATACAAGAGAAAAAAAATAGGAGCTATTTTTGGTAATTATGGCATTGTTGAGGGATCTCTAAGATTCCAACCCTAACTTGGTAGGGATGAGAGATCCACCAAAATTAGCATTAGGGATAGGTTTAGGGCCACTCATACCTACCCAAAACCGTGATGGATCATGTATATATAGGTGATGATATCTCACCAAAATCAATCAAGCAATTTCATGATTTTTCTCTCATAATGGTGCAATTGCTCTCTATGTTCATAATTGTTTGAGTACTTGTGATTACTAATGATTATAGGATTGAATGGAGGTCTGGTGTATAGTACTCAGACTGTGGGAGGCCGTACTTTCACACGTGTGAAGCCTTCTTCAAGGATTTGGGCCATTTAGTGAGGTTCAAGCATAGATTTTTGATGGATTTTGATGGTTCAACTCGTGCTAATCTTATGAAATCATAATCTATTGTTTCTCTCATCATTTCAAGTGTTTTAGGATCCTTATTTGCTTTAATTTTTACATGGTATCAGAGCCTAAAGGCTGAAATGAGCTAAATCCTTGGTTTTCATTCAATTTGATCACAATTTTTTATCTAAATCTTGTGTAGATTGGATCTTAGCATCTAGCATTGATTCTAGAACTCAAAGTGAGTCAAATACATTGGAGATTGGTGTTTTGTGACTTCATTTGCAGGTTTTTAGGTGTCTAAAACCAGAGGAAAAGTTGAATTCAATTCACATTACCAAGATAGCAAGTTTTGCTTGCTCCAAGGATTGATTTCTAAGCGAGTTTTGGAGGTGATTTCACAGAGGAGGCTTTCTAGCATTCAAGGAGAGGGAAGATCAGAGTTTAGGGGACTCTTCAAGGCTGTTCTAAGGTGTAGTGGACACCTCCTAAAGTGATTTAGGTTTAGTCCAACCATTGCTTGATTATGCACCAAATTAGATCAATTTTTCATCAATTTTGATCATTTTTTGCTTGTGATTGGATAGTAGATTGTGTTGCATCCTCATTAAGTTCCATTTAAATCTTTTACAAGTGATTTTGGATTTATATTAGGTTTCTGAAATTCACTCTTGATCAAATCATTTGGAAGCTTTAATGTTCTTTATAGAAAGAGAGGCAATTCTATTAGTATTTTCTACTTCAATCAAGCAAGTGCATTGTTTCTAGTATTCTATGATTTGATTTTGTTAGAGATCATTCTTAGATCTTTAAAGGAAGTCTATTACTGATGTTTTTAGGTCCCTAAGAAGTGGGATAAGGTAGATCTTCAATCAAATCAATAGAAGTAACCTTCATTTGTGTCAAGTCCTTGATTAGGAGACTAGATGGCATCTACAAATGCATATCTTTTGGATACTAATGAAAGGCTCAACAAAACTAACTATTCCATATGGAAAGTTAGAATGGAATCCATCATGATCATGCAAGATCTGATGGAAATTGTAAATGGTAAGGAGGGTGAACCTATTCATCCTCAAGAAAAATCCAAATACATCAAGAGGTGCAATGTTGCACTACATTGCATAAAAATGAATGTTGCAAATGAACTCTTAAGAGAGGTAGGAGATTGCACTTCGGCTCAAGATGCTTGGGATACTTTGCAAAAGGTCTACGAATCCAAGAACCAAACTAGAATGTTAGCTTTGAAGAATCAAATCTATAGAAGCTATCAAAAGAAAGGAGAGAGTGCACATACTTTTGTCCTAAGAGTAAAGGAATTGAACAAAGAGCTAGCCTTCATAGGTGATCCTATCAAGGATGAAGAGCTTGTTCAACTCATATTGAATGGACTAAGCTTTGAGTTTGACAATTTGGTTCAGGGATATGCAATTATGGGTAAGCTACCCATACTTGAAGAACTCCAAGGCAATTATGGGTAAGCTACTCATGGCCGAGGAATCAAGAAGGAGCCAAATTCAAGAGAGGATGGATAGACTTTCCATCCAAGGTGGAGATGACCAAGCTCTCTTCACCAAAGGCAAAGGCAAGTCCAAAGGCAAAGGATCAACATTCAAGAAGTCTTCAAAGCTTGAGGATCAAGAAGGACCCTCAAAGGCATCTCCATCAACCACCAAAGTCAAGAAGGACAAATCAAAGGTGAAGTGCTACTATTGTAGCAAGATGGGGCATTATGCCTCGGAATGCTTCAAGAGGAAGCAAGATCAAAGCCAAGCCAACATGAGCAAAGAGGAGGAGGAGGAGAGTTCACATGAGGACTCTCTCATGATGTCCATATTTTCTTCAATAAGTTTCAAAGGAGAAGATCCTTGGTGGATTGACTCGGGTGCTAGTTCACACATGACTAGCAAAAGGGAGTTTTTCTCTTCTCTCTTATCTTATGATGGACCTATAAAGTCTATCTATACAGCAAATGATGAGGCTTGTAAGATTGAAGGAGTTGGTAGCATTCCCTTTTGCTTAGGATCTTCCAAAAAGATCAACCTTCTAGATCAACATAGAAGGTGTTTTGTACATTCCTACAATAACAAAGAATATGCTAAGTGTTGGTCAAATGGTAGACAATGGTTTCAATGTTGACTTTGCTTCAAATGAACGTTTCATCAAGAAGAAGGGTAAGATAGTGGCTAAGGGCACTAGACTTGGCAAACTTTATAAGTTGGATACTTTCGAGTAGGCCATCATGCATCTGGCAGCTTCCATCAGAGTCCTATTCTTTCTCTCTACTACACCATTGTGTTGTGTTGTATAGGCTGCAGTCCTTCTATGAATGATGCCACGATCATTGCAGAAGTCAGTAAAACAATTCAAGATGTATTCGCCACCTCGATCTGTCCTGATCTGCTTCACTTTGTTGCATGTGCATCTCTCAACCCAATTCACATACTTTGTGAATTTATCAAGTGCTTCAAATTTATTCTAATAAAGTACACTCTGGCAAATTTACTATAATCATCAATGAAGGTCATGTAATATTTTGAGCCTCCTACTGAGATCACGTTGAAAGGCCCACAGATGTCAGAATGCACTAACTCCAAAATCTTGGTCATTCTGTAGGAGTCTTTGACAAATGGAGTGTGTGACATCTTACCCTTCAAACATGCATCACAGGTGGTCGAACTGGTTGCATTCGAGATGCTGACTCCTGTTATCGCTCCATGATGGATAGCTTGGTAAAGTGCCATTGAATTCATGTGGCATAGTCTCCTGTGCCACAGAGTGTCTGGCAAATCATCATGAGTCTGATGCACTTGATCTGCAGGCAGGCGTACCTTCAGGTGATATACATTACCTTTTCTTCTACCTTGAGCGATCAAGGTACTAGTACTGGCATCAACCACATTGCATGCTTCGTTAGAAAACATCACACGCATCCCTGGATTCATTATTCTTGCCACATAAAGCAAGTCTTGTTGTAGTGTAGGCACAAACAGAACATCTTTGAGTCGTCTGTCTCTACCATTGGTGTTGAGCCACAATGAACCAATACCATTGACTTGATATTTAGATCCATCTCCAAGAACTATGAATCTTGAAGGATCAACACTTCTGAAATCAGTCATTATTCATCTTGATGTCACGAAGTGTGAGGTGGCTCCTGAATCTAGGATCACCTCATGTGTGTCAGATGTTGATGTTGCACAAATATAGGCAGTCGAACAATTTCTGTTCGATCTCTCTTTGCCCATTTTTGAGCTCTCAGGCTCCTCGACATAGGATGAACTGTTGTCTTTTTCCTGTCTGCTTTGTGCTGATTTGTTTCTCGAGTTCATGCAACAATCCATGATTGCATGACCCTTCTTGTGACAGTGGGTACACTCAATTTTTGGATTGAGCCAGCATGTATCAATTGTGTGCCCATCTCGTCTGCATCTCACGCAAGTCTTCTTTTCTCTCCTTGATGTTTCGACCTCCCTTTGCTCTTCTAGTTGTCTTTGCTGGTCCCCTCTGCTTGTTGATCACGATCCTGCCTTTGATTCGACTCCCTCTTAGGCTTGAATTGTTTCTTGGATTTTCTTTTGTTGTTGTAGAGGGCCTGGTCAGAACCGTCCTTGTGATCAAGGTGTTTTCTAGCCTCGACTACCTCTCGAATCTCAACAATCGCCTTTTTGAGGTTCAAGGTAGGATCTTTCACGAGCAGGGTTCTGGTTGTTTGGAAAGATCTGGGTAAGGCTCTCAACAGGTAAGTGAGCTGCTTCTCTACTGACACTACGTTCTCTGCTCCAAATTTGTGTAGTGACAGGAATAGATCCTTCATCTTCCTTACAAAAGAAGTGAGATCTTTGTCGTCCCACTGCAGGTTCATCAACTGATCTTCCAGCATCATTATTTGACTTCTTAATTTCGTTTGAAATCACGTGAGCAATGTATCCCACATCTCCTTTGCTTTGGAGAGTGTAGCCAGGTCAAGTGTGAGACTATCTTCGATGGATGAAGATAGCAAGGCTACTGCCTTGTCATTTTTCTCCCTCCACTCGCGTAGCTCTTTGCCTGATGTCGTAGGCATCTCTCATGCCATCCACCTAGGGGAATAAACCTTCACCCTTGAGTATCAATGATGTCTTAGCTTTCCAAGCTAGAAAGTTAGATCTTGAAGAATCAGAAATTGTATAGATCTTGCTCTATATGCTACTGATTGAAGCCATTGCTTATGAAGTGTGTTCTCTTGTTGATTGTTGTTTGTTTGAATGCTTGTCCTCCTGGATCTGATAGCCTTTTGGCTATGTCAGACTATGACAAGGTAGGCTTTGATACCACTAATGAGAATTGCGATCGCAAAAAACAAACACAATGATTCGGATGGATTTCAGATATGATTGATGGTCACTGCCAGTTGTATCATTCCTACAGTCCTCCAGAATGTAGACAGACACTGCTGTACTACGTTAATAGATTAATGTAGCATTCAACAAAATCCCCTAATCTCTCTCTCGTACATTACCACACCACCCATATCATCTTCATCTTGCACACAACAGGCCATGGCAATGTATGAGCAGTTTGCCCAAATCTCAATGCTTTCCGGATGTTGTAAAGCTGACTTGGGTGCACCCAGCGTGCCCTGTAAGACTCAAAGGGGTGACACTCCCTAAGGTCCCAGAGCAAGTTAGAATGTCAAGGACTGAGCCTCCGACCTGTGGTGAGCCAGTCAAGTAGTCACAAAGTCATGAGCTAGCTCTGGAGCTCGAGTCATGGCCTAGTCAGGAAAGCAGGTTGATTCGGCCGCCGGGACGGCTCCCGGGACCCATGTCCGGGAGCCAGACTGATTCTGCCAGGCTTGCCAGGCTTAATCAGCAAAATAAAAACTAAGTCCTAAAAAGCGTGCTTTACCAGAAAGCACTATGTTTCAAACCAGAGGGGGTGCGCCGAATCACAGCAGAACTATAGGGGGAGTCCGGCAGACAGAAACTTGGGCAGCTCAACCAGCGCCAGGAATCCAGTCGCCAGGTCTCAGCTCCCTCTACCAGCACGAGCCAGGCACAATGCCCAGCACGTGTTGGTGGCCCCGAGACCGGTCAGTCTATGTATGAATGTAACCTCTTCCAAATCTAATAAAGTTGATCCTTGGGGATGATTACCATTTCGGTTTCGCCTCCGGGACTGGTCCAAGTGGAAGGACCCTTACTACAACCTTTTTGCGTCGCTGGCGCCTAAGGGTCCCTGTCATCGACATGGGGCTTGCCGCTATGCCAATTGGTCAGTTTGGCGACCACTATGCCTTGGGTTTCATGTGTGGCTTGTCTTTGCCTTTGGTTACCTTTTGGGGACGGATTCTGAGTTGGCTTTCGGGTTGGTTGGGATTCCAGTTTTCTTAAGTCTGAATGGTTAAGCTTGTTACGATTCTGAGTTGGCTTTTATGTAAGTGCATGATGGATGAATGTTAGACTTAAGCGCGTGTTGGGGAAACCGCTCAAGTCCCAGCGCCCTTTGAGGCGCCGGCGCAACACCGGAGAAACTCTCAAGGGCTACATTGCACGATTTGCCAAGATGGCAGGGAGATTGGAATTTCGGTCTTCCTAGTCACCACAAAATGGCATTTTTCTATGCCGGATTACCGCATGAGATCAAGATTGGTATGCCACCCTTTACATCATATACCAGTCCAAACGAACTCTGTAAGGCAGCCGCAATTGCAGAAGCACAGATCTTGCATGCACCATTATATCCCATATCCAACATTCAAACAATCAGGGATGATAGAGCATCTAATCTACAAGATGCCACAGACAACACTAGCCAAAGTACTAGCAGTACGGATGACCAGATGCAAATTGTCAGTGACACAGATGAGATATGCAGTCAATCTTATTACCTCCCAGCACCACGAAATGTCAATCGGAAGATTCGACCACTGGACTAGTGCCATTATTGTTTTGGAAAACATCCAACACCTCAATGTCCAGTTCGGAATCTGAGACTACGAAATCAAGCCAATAAGGGAATTTTGGAGATTGGGAATCAATCAACAAAATCCTCATCTATGCCATCTAGCTTGCCATCAGATCGCTCCTCCAAAGAAAGTAGATCGGTCTCAAGACTTTCAGAATCTTCTCTAGTGGCTAGGCAAGTTTCGGTGGAAGTATTGGTTATATCAGTGAGCAAATCATCCCAGGCAGAGAAAGTTCAAACTGGCTCACCACTATATTCTGTGGAAGGGATTAAAGGAGACCTGATACCAATGTACGCGTATCAATTGAGAGGTGACAAAATCTTACACACAGTATGGTGTTTCGGATGTGGAGGTAAACATTGTAGATCAGAATGTCCACACCGAAATGATCTGTCCTCCTTTTATCCTTGGTGTGAACAATGCGGCATCAATCACCCATGTCGTAATTGTCCACTAAGAGATCCAAGAAAAGCCATTATGACTCCTACCTGTTTGAATCGACAACCTACATATGACCATGCAAATCCACCAACTGAGAAGCTGCACTACAAACGCAAACTTCTAGTGCAACCTGGTTACGAAGCAGATGCGGATGAAAGGAATGAGAGAAAGATCCTAAGACAAGTTAACACGACCACACGTGAATCACCAACACCACAAAAGATAGAGTGGATAAAATCTATCCAACCAAGGATAGCAAAAGAAGTCAATAAATTGGCAACAGATGCAATCCAGCAGATTTTACCAAGCCTCATTAAACAAATGTTGCAACAACTTCTGGTGGATGCTCCACATCGATGACCCCACACAGCAACTTCAAGCTGTGCTTGCTTGCTCCGGAGCCTCAGACCATCCTGAATATTTGGAGGCAGTCGCGAAGATTGACAAGCTCGCACAGGAGCTGTCAGATATCAAGCAACAATTGGTAGATCAGAAGTTGGCTACTGAGTTGCAAACTCAGGATTTGACAACTGCATCTACACAACCAAAGCGAACACGTTGTAATCAGTCGAAGGTATGTGCTGACAAATTCCATGCATTTGCTGAATGCTTCTAGAAATGGTGTCCACATGTATTTAATATTGAATTGCAATGGCGTGTGGATTACACGATGCTTTCAATGTTGGTCTCATGTCAACCATGCAATTTGAAGGCAAACTGACTACCAGTCAACGCAATGATCCATCTATACCACCTTCAAGAGAGCACTCCATTGAGAAAGGAAAGACTAAGGTGGAAGATTGTCCTCTGATTTCAATGCCAATCATAAGTAAGATCCAACCAAAGTCGAAATGTTCCACTCAACATCTGGCCACCACAAAGCTACATCAAGACATCACATTGCTTAGACGGCCAAATCCAAAAAATCCAAGCCCAAAATGGCCAATTGTACAGCAAGAACCAGAATCTACAATGAAAAAGCCTTGTCTTAAATCTATGATATTGACTGTTGAGGAAAGTCGTTAAGTCATGGCATACCATGAATACCTGGATAGACAAGAGAGTCAAGCAAGCATGTCATATCCACATTATGATTTGAGAGAGTTCATGACATTGGGACCAGTTGTGCCGATCTCTGAGGATCCATTATATCAGCAAGATTTATCTTGGGATCCTCCAATGGCATACCTCGACTACCCAATTGTCAATGAACAAGGTTATCCGGAATGGCCATCAGACCTTATGGGTATTATTGAAAATCTGGCAAGTCCAAGTTCTTGTTGATCGCCATCATCCAATAAAGCCTCAGGTTTTACGTAAGTGAATTTTATCCACGCTTTTTCTAAAGCACCCATGTCCCAGCAATAGAAGAACTGACAACAGCACCCCTTCACGAGAGTTGCAGCCTAGTGCCAAGGGACTGGCACTACTTTGGGTCATGGACAAGCAAGCCAAAGAGCTGAATGAAGTCCAAAATCAACTTAAGCAACAGATGATCTAGATCAACCAAGCTCGAGATGGATCATCTGGTGCGATGATGGTTGATGCCCCTCCCGTGAAGCCAAAACATATCCAAGTTCAGGCCCCTCAAGCCTCGGCAATCCGAATGAAAAAGTATATTAGGCTTATTCAAGAGAGGGAGGCCGACAAAAAGAACTTTGAACGTGCTACGGAAAATGTTGTGGGTATTTCCTGCACAATAATAAACAAGTGGGTCCCACCACTTGAAATACTGTTGGCCAAGCCTTACCTAGTGGGCCCCGCCTCAGTAAAGTGTACAGTTAGAATAATAAGTGCGAGGGCACCGGCTTCCTGCGTGTATAAGACCGACCCAGTGACCACACAAATCGGATAGATAGAACTTGAATAAAAGGACTTTGGACCTTATTAGAATAAATTAATTAAAAAGCCCAAAGTCAAGTTCATAAGGTTCTAAGTTAAAAGGAAATCTCTCAATCTCACATGAATCATGTGAGTTTGGCCCTTTTCCTAATGAACCAAGAGACAATCGAGGCTGCCTTTGGGAGCCTCAAGATGGGCAACTAGACCTTCGAAGATTTTTACCATGACCTGTCGGTGTGACGTGGGTGAAGCTGAGCCCTCAACAAGTGAAAGGGCCAGAAGAGAAGATAAGGGTGCCAAGGCATTTGAAGATTATCTAGTGAAGCCTCAGCAATAGCCAAAGATGACCCAACCGATCGAGCCAAGACCCAGGATGGCCGATGTACGAGAGTCGGAGAAGTTCGCAAGAAAGTACCCTTGAAACATGAGGGGCAGAAAGGATGACCTAGACCAGAGCCAATATTCCACGAGGTCTAAAATCATTGTCGCTTTAGAGCCACAGGCATAGTAGAGAAATAAGATCTTGAAGGATAGCAAGAGGCTGTAGGAGTATTCAAGGGCACCAGCCTAGAAGAGGGTTGACCCCTTCTATATGCCAATCAAGAGAAGAAATCCATGGCCAACGGATTGATTGCGAGTCGAGGCTGTCAACTGGTTAGTTATTCTAGGAATTTCAGAGAGCTCAACAATAGATGACTTGAGACTGCAGCTACTAGACTTTGACCATAAATATAATTCTATTGCTGAATATTGTCGATCCATAGTGTTTCTCATTAATCAAGAATGTTTTTGGGATCGAGGTTTAGATCATATAAAGATCAATCTCAACATAGCCCTGCAGTCAGAAGAAGACCACCAAATGATGGCCCAACTCTATTATAGAGCGGCGGTGGAAGATTGGCAAGAATTCGAATTCATACAAAAGGCGCGATAATACCTGGGGCCACTACAATTTGGAAATATATTACGTTTCCAGGTATTTGAAGCCCTGGGAAGAAAAATGAGTACGAGAAAACAATTCATGAAGCTCCAATGAGAGCAGGACACAGAGGAAGTTCTCAAGCGGGCTGGAATGTAAAGGGCCATTGAGAGATCTCATTTTTGCAAAACAATTTTGCGGAAAACAAACACTTGGCTTTACGCAAGCGAGTGAGAATCTATGCTTTTCCAAGTGCCAAGGTGAACACGAAAGCAATATTATTTGACATGTATTCCAGTGGGTCCTGCAACAGATTAGGAAAGATGATGATGTTAGGCTAAAGCTATTCCAAGGCATCTCTCAACTTAGACCGAGGAGGTCTCTGAGTGCTTTGTGCATTGAAACAGGTTGAAAGAGAGGATCAGGCCATTGTTACATGGCTACATCAAGTGGAGTCATGTTGGAAGCCAATGATAGGCTTGCCTCAAGTAACTATTCATTGTGAAAAGTGAGGATGGAATCACTTCTTGAGATGAATGATGTTTTGGATATTGTTGTAGGTTTTGAGGAGAGGCCAACAACACAACAAGATCAAATGAGGTATGACAAGAGGGCCAAAAGGGCTTTACACATGATAAAGATGAATGTTACCAATGAGCTTCTCAAGGAAGTTGGTAAGAGTACATCATCAAAGGATGCTTGGGATTCATTGAAGAAGCTTTATGAATCCAAGTCTACTTCTAGAATGTTGACTCTAAGAAGGCAAATATTTTCTTGTTTGCAAAAGAGTGAAGAAAGTCCAAATACTTTTATTTTGAGAGTGAAAGCATTGAATCATGAGTTAGCTTGCATTGATGAGAGCATTAAGGAATGAGAGCTTGTTCAATTATTAATGGACTGTTGGATGCTCATGCTAACATTGTTCAAAGTCTTGATATTCAAAAGACTTTTCCAAGTTTGATTGATCTTCAAGAAATCTTGATCAATGAAGGGCTTCATCAACATCTCAAGTTGGAGAGGAGGATATGTTCATCAAGGGCAAATTCAAGTGAAAAAACAAAAGTAAGTGGTGTAAAGGGCAAGATCAAGGGGAGGCTTCTTCAAATGGCAAAAAAACATATAGATCAAATCCCAAGTGCTTCTATTTTGGCATCAATGGACACTTTGCAAGTGAGTGCTGCTACAAGAAGAAGAGAGATCAAGGAGACAAGCAAGATAATTTTACTCTTGATGAGGATGGTTTGGATGTTCAAGATCCAAATGATAATGCTTTCGTGATGTCTTCATGTATGCTTGCTACTGATCGAGATCTAGATCCATGGTGGATTGATAGTGGAGCAAGTTCACACATGACTTTTCGCAAAGGGTGTGAAGAATTGAAAAAGATTATCTATGTTAGATAAAGGGGTCTTATGTTTTTTGTATCAAGCATCTAGGTGTAGGATGTTGATAGGGTCAAATTTGGCATAGATGGCAAATTATCCATGTCCACTTGTAATGCCACTATTGAGCCAAAATAGAGTAGGAGGCCAAACTTGAGCCAACTAGAGTGTAGACAAGTGTAATGCTTTTGTTTGATGAAGTTTAAGAGGTCCAATAGGACTTAGAGGTGGAACCATGAGTGGTCCAATAGAATTTGAGAGATGCTTTAAAATAATCCAATAGAATTTAGAGGTGAATGGATCAAAGGTCCAATAGGATTAAGAGGTGGCAAAAGTGTGGTCCAATCATGATTGGGCATTATTCTCGCTCGTGGATCTACTAGTATAATTGTACTTCTCATTTGAATCTAATTAATTTTGAGATTGAGTGGATTTTGAGTGTTATTGGTATTCTAGCTTTCTCTCTCTACCCGAGGAGAGCAGCATGTTTTTGGAGCACTTTATACACGTGTGAGTGAGAGTTGGAAGTGATTGAATGCTCCTTTGAAGACATCATACTTTTTAGGAGTCTTGTAGGCTCCTTGATTTGGCTTACCATTACTAGGCCCGATTTAAGTTTTTGTGTGCACAAATTGAGTCAATTTATGCAAGATCCTAAGATCCATCATTGGAAGATGGCCAATAAGATTCTAAGATATGTATATTCATCTTGTGATTATGGTCTACTTTATAAAGTGAAGATCTATCCATTGTTGGCTACTCGGATTCAGATTTTGCAAGTGACAAGATGGATCAAAAATCTATTAGTGCATACACTATATTTCTTGGAGGCAATCTAATATCTTGGCTTTCCAAAAAGCAAGATACTATATCTCTCTCTTCATGTGAGGCCCGGTACAAAGCACTCACTACAACTACCAAAGTGGTGCTTTGGATCAAAAGATTATTATTGGAGCTAAAGTGCATCAAGCAGAATGATCTACCAATGATCAAGTGTGATAATATCTCGGCCCAAGCTCTTGCCAATAATCCCATATTTCATGCAAGGAGCAAGCATATAGAAGTGGCACACCATTTTGTGAGAGAAAAGCTTATTGGAGGAGAAATCTATTTGGAGCATGTCAACTCATCCTCTTGTATTGCCGATCTACTCACCAAGCCTTTGAGCAAAAGTGCCTTCATCTTTTTGTATCAAGCATCTAGGTGTAGGATTTGATAGGGTCAAATTTGGCATAGATGGCAAATTATCCATGTCCACTTGTAATGCCACTATTGAGCCAAAATAGAGTAGGAGGCCAAAATCGAGCTAACTAGAGTGTAGACAAGTGTAATGCTTTTGTTTGATAAAGTTTAAGAGTTCCAATAGGACTTAGAGGTGGAACCATGAGTGGCCCAATAGAATTTGAGAGATGCTTGAAAATAATCCAATAGAATCTAGAGGTGAATGGATCAAAGGTCCAATAGGATTAAGAGGTGGCAAAAGTGTGGTCCAATCATGATTGAGCATTATGCTAGCTCGTGGATCTACTAGTATCATTGTACTTCTCATTTGGATGTAATTAATTTTGAGATTGAGTGGATTTTGAGTGTTATTGGTATTCTAGATTTCTCTCTCTACCCAAGGAGAGCATCTTGTTTTTGGAACACTTCCCACACGTGTGAGTGAGAGTTGGAAGTGATTGAATGCATGTAGTAGTGTGTTTTTGCCATAGAATCAAAGATAGATCTTGAATCTCAATCTAGTCTTGATCTTAGTGCATCTACACACCTTAGGAGAGCGGACAGTGTTGAAATCCAAATTGTGTGGTAAAAAGCACTTAGGCGTTCCGACAATCCACTTTGACGTTGTCCAAGCGGTAAATCTTGATTCCTAGGAGCCACCCATCATCGCGGCATGAAAATACAATCTTGCTAAGGACAGCTGATCATTTGTCGGACGCCATTGGTGTATTTGGATCGAATGCCAACCTAGGAAGGCACTCATCCCATCGAGTAGCAACGAATGCCAACATAGTTAAGTCTTTTGCAAAAAGTGTCAATTGTCTAACGGTCGGATCGGGAGAAAACATGTACTCCTGCTAATATGCTTGTAGCGCTATGCGAAAATCCACTGAAATCATCCAATTGAAAGGCTGGTAGATAACTGGCCACTTCGGTGTATGGATCATGATTTTATTCATGGCCACCCCCAGATCTTTCCACTTATTACGATGTGGCATCAACACATAGCATGGATCTACTCATAGTTGGCGAGGACTTGCAACATAGCTCCTTATAGAATCAGGAGCTTCTCAAAAACCGTAACTCTCCAGGTTCGTTGCTCTCCCAAAATTGGTAGCTTATCAATTTCTTTTCCGGCCTCAATCTCTGAGGTTTTGAACTTTATGACCCAACCACCATGCGAGGACCCAACCACCATGCGAGAACTCAACTGGGTGTTGCTGCAAAAAACTTTTGATTCGTCCTCGACGTTGATGGGCCTTTGAAACAATGGTCTGGTCCCTGATGTGCATGGACCTTTTTGTGTGACTAGTGGAACTGGTAGGACCTCTTCAACCTCTAGCGCTCTTCCTTGATCCATTCTTAAATCCATAGCCGCATCCAATTATGCCTAATCATGTTGTTGAGGCGAGAATTGTGGCATGACCGGTGTTAGCTGATGCCATGCCCCTGACATGTCGATGCAGTGTCTCATCACCCAAAAAGGGTTTCCAACAGAGATGAAGTTGAGAGCCGAGTCTGAGAGCACAAAAATTATTAGTGCTAGGCTAATTGAATATTCTGTGAGCCCCATGGTAATTCTCAAAAGATGGATAACCATGTGGGAGAAAGTAATTTAGACTCTCTCAACTTGAGTTATGTTTTTAATAAAGAGGCCTCCTATTATCAAGTAAGAGGTGGAACTCAAATCATTATAGATTGGGGCTCACTCAGTTGCAAGACGTGGACTCCAAAATAAGATACAATTGGGTTCTACAACTCGTGGGTATAGATAGAGGCCTCCACCACGAGTTCTAGAGCATGTGTTTTGTATTGAAATGTTGTTGTTTTGTTAATTGAAGATTCTACTACTTGCATTTCCTTCGATGCTCCATCTTCATGCATATAGTTTGGGTACTGATGCATGAATGTGTTTCTTGTTTGGCATGATCGGCTAATTAAGCTCAAGGAGTTTAAAGAGGGGGCTAAGCTCTCCTTTACCAAGCTAAGGCACATAAGGGGAAGTTAAAATTCATAGGACAAGGGCCATATATTATTGATCAGATCTTTTCTTCAAGATATGCCCGCCTTGAAACACTAGAAGGCATCCCTTTAGATTCTATAGTGAATGGGAGTCAACTTAGGAAATATCATGAGCATTGCTTTCATCTTGAAATATACTGAGCACATTCATTGTTTAATGTGTCTGCATGCATGTACCAGTCCTTTTGTCATTCGTTTCAATATCGTGTGTTTTTATTTTTTATTGTTTCCATTTACTTCTTTCCTAGATTTAGTATGATAGCAAGTTCAGTGATAAGTAGAAAAGAGAGAATCAGTCTCAAGATTTATCACTTAATCAGATCTCTGTTCCGACTATAGAAAATAGATCAAGTGCTAGAAAACACCATCAACTAAGTTAGAGAACCTCACATAGAACTCACCAGACATCTATCAGCCTTCTAGAATACATCTGTCACTAGGGCGAGTTTTGTTACAATTGAGATCAGGTCAACATTTTGGTTATAGTGAAAATTCATCAATTTTGACCAAGTGGATCAAAAATAGTGATTTTTGTCACAAACAAAACTCACAGGTACTGCAATGGACATTATTAGTCCAATCAGGTCACATCTGATCCTTGTGCGAGTTTTTTTGAAAAACATCAAAACATTAGCAAAGAGACCTCAAGAGGAAAACTCGCACAATATGCAGAGAGTTTGTACCAAACTCACATAGGCAACCAAGAACTCGCCCATAGTCTGGAAATGCTAGACTTTGGTTTGGTTAGTTTTCATTGGGTTTTAATTTGCTGGAGGATTTGTGGATCCCAAGACAACCCTAGCCCTAGTTAGTAGGTGAGAGGGATTTGGCACCTTGCGTGTGTAAGTCCAACCCAATAATCACATAGTTATCTGATTAGTTACAAGTTAATAAAAGGACTTTAGGCCTTTTTGCGGGACTTTTAATGTCGTAGGCTTAAATGTCAACTTAGTGAATAAAATAGGGGTTCTCACTAAAATTCAAATTCAAATTGGGTCCTCTAAATAATGCAAGCTCTTTTTGAATTTTAACGGGCCAATAAGATTTTGAGGCCAAGGCTCCACTATAAAGAGGGGCATACTCGAGTTTGTAAACCATGTTCCCTCTTCATTTCAATACAAGCAGATTGGTTCTCTTATAGAATGGACTTGTGATTGTCCTTGCTCTCTATCTCTATTCCTCCATCTCTCATGCTTTTGTTGTATTTGTTAATTGTTGGATCTAAATATTATTAGAATTGCTATTTCTTATGCTTTTTGTGAGAGAGAAAGGGAGAGAGAGAGAGAAAGAGTAAGCTATTATCATTGTGGATCTAGAATTAATGGTTGTAGTGTTAATGGATGTTAGAGTTAGATGTCGATCTTCATTACATGCTGAATTCTAAGATATGCTATCGCTCTCATGGGATCGAACCTCCGCGTGACAACTACCTTCATCTCCTTGATGCTTGTGTGCTTGGATTTTGGGTTGAGAATAGAATAGGAAATAAACCCACTATAATTTTGGTGTCATTGTCGGAGAGCTACGCCAATTTTTCAGTTTACAACATGTTTTTTGGTTGATGGTTAGCTTGCATTAGGCATTTTGTCTTGGCATGAATAGTGTTAAAGTTGCATTTTAGGATTAAATCTGGAGTGATTTTGCTTGAATTGAGTAGATTCTTGTTTGAAATCTAATCTGATTGTTGAGCAAGGGAAGCTATTCAGATCACCATGCTTAAGATCCATTTGGATTTGAGAAATCATTAAAAACAATAAAAATTGGTCAAATTTGTTAGATTTTGGTCAAAGGAGACAAAATTGTCATCAGAGCTGATACTTTTTACCCTCTTTCAGGAACGTTCGTCGAGTTGCAGACACCTTCTGTTTTGCTCACAAAACTTTTGGTTTGAAAGGCGAACATTCCTTTTCAGCAGATTTGCAAAAACATCAAAAAAACCATTAGAAAACACCAAAAACACTCAAAACCCTAAAAACTACATAAAAAGAACCTTCGTCTGATTCACTGTGCATAGGTGTGGTTCAGACTATCTACTATTTGCTCATCTGTAAGTTCTGCATCTCCATCATAAGTCAAGGCATGACTAGTTGTTCTAGTCATCCAAGGGCAAAGTTGAAAGTCTTCCCATTAGGACTTGGTCTCATTTTTCTCCATGAGGATAGTATTTATTTTAGTCCTTAAATACATCATCCATGATGGATTTACCCGTTGTCTTGATAAGCTCAAATTCCCACCCCTATGTGATAACTGCGGAATAGAGCACATACTAAGAACTGTCCAAATCGACCTAAACCAGTTGTCCCAGTACGTTCAGTTCCAAGTAGAAACTTTACCAGCTATGGTCATGACTTTAGTTCAACAAAGATCAGCCAGCCGAAAAATGGATAGACGACCTGACGAACCACCTAGCTATACCAAATAAGTTTTTTTATTTTCACTTTTTTTTTACTATCTTTTCCAAAAAAAAAAAAATCAGTCAAGTAGTGAAAAAGAGAAAATCTCTATAACAATAAAATCAAAATCGTAGTGTCAGATTATGCTGGCTAGACTAGCGAAACAGGCTACCAAAACTTGCGTAATTAGTTGCCATTCACTAGAGTGTCAAATCATTTTCAATCCAAATGTTCCAAAATAACTGCTTCATAGTTCAATATTTCTTTAACTTTGTATGGTCCTTCACCAGTAAATTTCAATTTGCCTTTGATCAGTTTTATCTTATACATTAGTGCTAGACCTCCTTCCTTCAGATCTTTTTTGTGTAATCGACAATCGTGCCATGCCTTGCAATGGGCTTTCCCTACTGCTAACGCATGAATTACCATCAATCTGGTTTCACGTAGTTTATGCTAAGCCTCATGATGCAGTTGTAGGGATTTGTCATCGTATAACTTTTCTGTGGCTGCTATGCGTAAAGATAGTACCAAAAATTCAACTGGCATCATAGAATCTTGACCATAAACAAGTTGAAAGGGTGTTTGATTTGTGCCACTCTTGTAAGCGGTTCTGAATGCCCATAATGCTGCATGAAGTTTATGTTCCCAATTAGAACGACTTGCTTCAACCATTTTTGTCATAATGTTGCAGAGAATCTTGTTGGAAGATTCAGCTTGACCATTACCCCTAGGATAGTATGGAGTACTAAACTGATGAATAACGAAAAAGTCTTCCAACAGACACTTTATCATTTCATTCACAAAATGTGTTTCACGATCACTTATGAACTCGATAGGACATCCAAATCTAGTAATGATATTTTCATAGAGGAACTTAGCTGCTGATTTGCATCTGTAACTCGAACTGCTTTTGCTTCAACCCATTTGGTCATATAATCAGTTGCAACAATGATATATATGGCTTCAAATCCTCGTGTCGCAGGATGAATAGGGCCAACATAGTCAAGGCATGTAGGATCACGTGCTCGTTGACAAACATCACATGACCGTGAATATAATTTTCTGTATCTTTATGAAGTGTAGGCCACCAACATCCTGATTGTAAAAGTTTGCAAATAGTGATATCTGTTGAAAAATGTCCTCCGCCCATTCCATCATGTGAAAACATGATAAGTTCAGGTACTTCATGCGGCAAAACACATCTTCGCAAAATATCATCCATTCCTCGGTGATACAATTGTCCAGCAATCAATTGATAAGGTTGTGCCTTAAGAATCAATTGTCTCTTTTGTACTTTTGTCAAGGAATTATTAGGTTGGCCTATTTTGATGCATCAGTATGAACATGAGAGGGGACATTGATGGCGAGGACTTCATGGTGTGCTCATTTGGGAGTACAGGTTGGCATTACAGCAGGGGGCTAGTCATTGGACATTGGCATCGGTGGGGAGACATCTACCATCACGGGCGTGGATAAGCTATCTATAGCTTTCATGCATTTGGCTATATTTGCAGGAGTCTAGGCTTGGCACATGTGTTGGAATTTCCATGGTGCAGATTCTCGGGTGGTGAGATCATGGGGAAGCCTAGAGGAAGTCACTCAGAGCCATATACCTCAGTATGATCAGGGAGACAGTGGTCTCGGGATCCCATGAGCCACGACTCAGGGATATGCTTGTGGTGGCATGGTGTCGGGTGGCACATAGCCAAGGAGAGCGAGCAGATGCTAGGAGCCAGGTGGAGCAGGTGATGCTTTGGAGTTTGGCTTGTCTAGCAGGATGGTGACCAGGATCGGAGACATCAAATGAGCATAGTATGTGGATGACGAGTCCATTGGGGTGGCACTCAAGGAGATGCTACAATTGCTCAGGTATGATATGTCATTTGATGTATGGATGATGATCTTCAGCTGGTGCATCATGTGATGACCTAGGGATGGGTCATGCCTACTTGGAGGTAGGTGGCATGGAGTGTACCTGGAGGTGGTACATATCTTGAGGGCATGGAGTGCATTACGGGGTGATGTGGATCCAGCATGGCCATGGTTGTGAGCTAGCAGGGATGGAGATGGTTGCTCAGGGAGTGACAGCTGATACTTTGGCGAGTGATCAGGTGAGCTGCATGGTTATATGCATAGTAATCTCCAGGTTGGCGTCACATGTTGTGTCTATCCATCATTATTTGATAAGCAGGATGCAGCTTTTGGTTAGATCTAGTTGGAGTCTAGTTGCACTACAGGTGGACAGATTCTTGGGGAGCTATCAGCGGGTAATGGATATTTGGTGATCAGATAGCACAGGGTACAGGGTTCTGGAGCTATCCTACCTGATATGCTATGGATCTTGGGTGAGTTATTCATCACGATAGTGGATCTAGTTTGTATTTGCTTTGGCTTGGACGCTATGATGGATACAGTGTTGGTGAGATAGGCTACATGGGATGTAGGATAGGTAGATCATCATCAATATCTCTGGGAGGTAGGCGAGCTACTCAGGTATAGCCTATGGTGAGGTTTGTGTACATTCATTCATTGAGTCCTTGGTAGATTCTTGTGCTTGAAGCATAGAGAATGGATGGGGATCATCTTTCAGGGCTTATTGGACAGGATGTCAAGGCAAAGCGGCTTGGAGCATAGCTTTGTTTGGGAGGTACATCAGGGATGAGGCTTGGAGCTCTCATTGGCTCGAGATGGTTGATCTTGGATGATGTATGAGGACATCTATGTGATATGCTTGGACGTGAGGGCATCTTGGTTACAGGTGTGGGCCATGGTTGGAGACACTGATTTGGAGACCAGTGGTGTAGCAGCAGACCTACTGGTGGCACAGGTGTTGGTACGACAGGATACCACAGTTTGGGCAGGCCTTGGTCATGTATTTGATGCTTTATCATTCGTGTTGGCTTGCATGAGTGTGTGTGGTCTTGCATGTTGCCTTGTCAAGGGAGTCTAGATCTGAGTCGGAGTCGTATGTGGTTGTGTATTTGCTACAGTAAAACAAAGTAGTCATTCTATGCTCATTGACTTGTCATTGTCTACTAGTTGTCTATCTGGTGAGGGTGCAATCTTATGGTGGCAGTAAGATTTTCTCAGGTTGAGCCTCAGTCGCTCATTTATGTCAGCTTTACAGGTTTGTGCTTGTAGGTGTCTGATAGGATGTCAGCCTAGCTAGATGGAGGATGTAAGTCTCATGGTGACAGTGGGATTTCCTCAGTTTGAGCCATGTTGCTCATGTGGTCCACTTGTGGTCAAGTTGGATTGGGGATGAGTCAGTTGGTCAAGAGTGTGGTAGAATCTCTATATGAGCATTGTGTTTGCATGATACTTTGTGAGTCAAACCTGGTGGTTTGTTGGTGTGCTTGAGTGTGAGTCAAGTACAAGGTAGTAGGGATATGCATAACATCTTTTGGACACTCCAAACGCTGCTGCAATATATCGTTTTTCACTCTTATCACATTTGAGCTTAAGGGAGAGAGTTAGAAATCAGTTTTGATCTGATTCATTAGTATAAGCTCTAAATGTGATGATGTAATTGGTGTATAGTTTATTTGGTTTACTGTATATGGTTGTGTTCGGGACGTGACCCATTAGGATATATTGATCAGGCATTGATCACGTAGACGGCTACTTGGGTTAGCCGGGTAGCCACACATAGGAAGAATTAGCCTGTACAGAGTTATATACAGTACTTGCTATACTCAGGGGCATGTCCTGAGTTTGTCGGTCGAATTTGGCCATATTGGGCCCGACCTTAGTTTGACAGGTGGTAGGCCAATTTTAGGACATCTGCCTTTTCATGCAGTTTGTGAATACTCTATATGTACAGTGTTTCTTTGTAATCTATTAACTTTTGTTGTGCCATCTTTGAGAGCTTGTGAGGATTGGCTATGGTGATTGTGTGATGTGATCTGCATACTGCACTAGATCCTAATAGAATTTCAACTTCTAATTGGTTAGAAGAGATACATTGAATCTAGTCAAGTTATCTAGCTTTTTGGAGAAGTTTCTAGAAACTTCCATAAGTTGATAAGCTTGGGCAAGATGATCTAAATAGGTCAAGAGGCTTCTATAAATAGGCATACAAGTTGGGAGAAATTTATCTCCCTCATTCTTCTCTCATTCATTCTTATGGAAGATATCTCTTTTGGTTTCTACATCAATCTCTTGCATCTTGGTGGTGATATAGTGAATATTTGTGTGTAGAATATTGATTTTCTTATGTATATGGATTCACACATGTGAGTACTAATATTTTATGACTGTTGTCGAGGTAAGCCTATCATTCCCTTCCAACATGAAGCCACTTGAGGTTGCCATGTTGCAATGATCTGATCTTCTCTTTGAACCTGTTCCAATGCACTTAGCAATCTCTTGAAAATCAACAAATGAAACTCATGAAGAAATCACAAAGATTTGGAAACAATCTAGCCTCTCCTTTTGTCTCTTGTAGCAAATCCTAGCACATAGAATGTTGATTTCTTGATCACATTAGATCTAAACACAATATGATGAACTTTTTCCAACACCTAAAATTGAAACACACTCTTGAAGAATTTCAGAAACTTAAAATCAAGAGATTCTATCAAATTTAGGGTTCTTCCAAAAATGCAAAATATTGAATCAAACAAAAACTATGATGCAAAAGCTAGAATCTTGATGTATCTAGTAAAATGTAACGTCCTAAAAAATCGGCCTACTCCAAGTGATTTGACCTAGAATGCTCCAACTTTGGCTTGCAACCTGCTCTAATAACATGTGAAAAATCAGATCCAAAACATACTTAATGGATCAACAAGATCTTGACCAAATTTGGATGCACATCTAGATTTGGCTACAAGATAGAAATCATCAATTTTGGCATGCTAGAATTGCATAAAGTTCTCCCTAATATTGGAATATGACGTATGATATGAGAGCCTAAGTTCAAAATCTAGAGGTATAAGTAACCATATGAGCAAATTAAATGATAAATGAAACAAAAACACATACACACACACGCACATGTGTGTAATTCTTGGAGTTGCACAATTCTATACTGATGTGTTTGTTGAAAGAAGTGATTTTCAAGTTGTGATCTTTATAGATATGATGAGCGTTTCTTTCTATGGTTGGTGTCATCGGGGAGATTGATTTATTTTAGAAGGTCCATTAGAAAGAGAAGTTACTAGTATCTAAGTTGTGTTGATTTAGATAATTGTTCGATAGTAGAAAATGGTTCACGTACTTACTACTGATTGCTTGAGATCACAAGGAGGATGGCAATGTGAAGGCATTGTTTGAGAAGATTATTATTTGGTTTTAAATAGATGTGTTGCACATAATTAGGATATTAATTTAGATGACTACATTGTATATGAGAATAGTTACCATCCCATGACTTGCTTATGGGACAACATGGACTCTGTTTGCACACCTTCACTAGGCACCCTCATGCATGCTTCTATACACAAGTTACATATGCCAACACAAACCTTTTCGATCCAATATGTGAGCTTGACCACATATTTTGTATGATTCAAGCTATAAGCCCAATTTTTTTATTAATAGTGGGTATAGATTTCAAAATTTTAAAAGTTCTCTTGTATTATGCCAATATATGCAATTGGATTTTGTTCAAGACTACAAGTTGGGAAGGGCATTGAAGGCTTTGACTTTTTTGTGTTTGTGAGTACATTGCTACAAAGTGCATATATATCAAGGGTAACATATATTAGAAATATATAGACTAATTGCACGAATCTCAAGAGGCTTGGAATTTGATGTGCACTCTCATCTTTTAGATTGAAAGGCTTCTCTTGGTTTTAACTTTTGTATGGCATCCTATTTGAAAGATAGTTTTCTAAATTTCAAGATGGAAGAGATTTGACCTTTTCTAGACACAATCCTATGTGTTTTGAGGATGAAAAAACTTCAAAACATTGACATTGTATAAAGTTTGACTTACAAAATTTACCTCTCAAAGATAAGGTCACTTTTTAAATTTGACTTTCACTTGACATTCTACAAATATATTTGCCTTTGTTTAAAGGGCACATAGGCCATTGAAATGCATTGCACTTCTTGCAAATGCCACGACTGATCTCAAGCATAACATATTAACAATATATAGAGCAATTGCAACTAGTGCCCATGTGGCTTGCCACACTCACTTGTTAACAATTTTAATGTCATGAGCATGGCAAAACTTCTCATAATACTTGATTACCTCGTTTAAATTTTTTTTAAAAGCTAAAAATCCCCAGGCCTGTGGGTTTTCCAACAAGAGCTTTTCTCGATTTTGATAGCCTAAGCATAACACATTAACAATATATAGACCAATTGTAGGCAGGCCCATGTGGCTTGCCACACTCACTTGTTAGCAAGTAAAATGTCATGCATACGACAAAGCTTCAGGTCTATGACAGAGGTAGATTTAGGCCTACACATCCCAGCCATTCACCCTCAATGTGAAGTGTGAGGATAGTGTGGTTGGAAGGTGTTTGGATGCAAATTTGCGGCTTGTAGAGGCTTTGGCAATTAACTATAAAATGCATTTATCTCAACCCCAAAGCTTCTTCTAATCTTTAATTACATTGTTTAAAATAAATTTAAAAGTTGGGAAAGCCCATGTCTCAAGGCTTTCCGACCATAGCTTTTCTCAGTTTTGATAGCCCTGACTCTTATTGCCACTACTTCAAAAACGTTTTTTACAACCTAACATAAAATTTAGAAAGTTTTAATTTATAGGCATTTTAGATACTCATGGGCCAGCACAATTTTCTCCAACTGGCAAACATGGCAAAGGTAGTCATTGAGGAAAGGCCATTTGGCTAACAAAGGTAGAGACCCAAAGATAATGCAGTAGGCTAGGTGCCTGCTCTTGCTCACAAGAATGGAATGAGCTATCGAGAATATCTTGTGCCCGAGAGCGCGGGGTCCAAAAAGGACTATTGGGTATTAAAGCTGGCAAGGAGGAGTGATGGGTGGTGGCAAAGATGTATGATACATGGTAGTCCTTGACTACCAGGGAGGAGTCAAGGGCAAGGGCAAGGGCAGGCTCCCCAGCATGTCATAGAGGGGTCTGTGATGAGGTGACGCATTGTCAGCAAGAGACTTACAGACCTTGTTCCATCTTCGGTATGGGCCCAGCCAAAAATGTGATTGCCAACCTAATTATTTTTAAAATTTAAAAAAGATTAACTTATATACCAGAAAACAAGACACCATCACCGAATATTGGCGATGGGGATGAAGACGCCGTGGTCGTCTGAAAAAAGAAATAGACACCCAAAAGGATCTACATCATATATTGTAGTTTTCATTAATTTATATCATCTGATCTCAAAAGGAAGAAAAGATCGTAGATGGTGGCTGGATTGAATAGATGAACTGTTTAGTTATCTCCATTAATCCGAGGCAGAGGTTCATTTTTTATTAATTTAAATCATTTCTGCACAAACTACGTCAATAGCAGCTTGTTTACAGTAATTGTCCTCATGTGCTGTAAATTATCCTTGTGTTTAGGTTTTATTGCAAATGGGCAATCGTTTCTGTCCTGAAATTTGGTCGACGAGGGATTGATTCCTTGCTGCCTGTGACAAGCTAACTACATCATGTGCAGAAAACCATTTAAGCATTTATTCTGTGTAGCAGTTGTTTCCTTGGTTTGCGCTGGATTGAATTTGTGTCAAATGCTGGGAAGAGGCATGTTCTAGAAGTTCTTGGGAGGATTTCTTGAAAGTTCTGCCTCGACAGTGCTCAATTTGCAGTTGGTGATTTGATTATTGAGGACAAACTCCAGGAAGGCAAAAAAATCTGGCTTACGGATTCCTTTGAAGCAGCGTAATGGCGGCTGAAGAAACGAAAACGGAGCCCCTTATAACGAAACGAAGTCATAGGCTGGATGAGAAAGGATTGCATGAACACTCGGAAACTATATTATTTTCTTTTGGATCTCAAACTAACGAGGGACTTGCAACGGAAGGTGATTTGCTGGATATGCAAACAAAATCAAAGACCTGGGATGAAGTTCGCAAGCAATTATACTTGGCAGGGCCGATGATAGGCGTGAATGTGCTGCAGTCCTCCATTCAACTTGTCTCATTGATGTTTGTAGGGCATCTGGGGGAGCTTTCTCTTGCCAGTGCTTCTATCGCGCTTTCCTTCGCGAATGTCTCAGGCTTCAGCGTATTGGTACCACCTAAGCCTTTCGCCAGAGCGAGCATTCCATATAGATTCATTCACATATTTTAAGGCTCTAGTATTTGAGTGACAGATCAGTTGCCATTATGTAGTATGCATTTGTGTTGTTGAAAGATTATGGCTTGAACTTGCCATGAAGGAGAGTTTTGAGTGTAAACGATAGAGCTAAAGAGGATTGACCAAAGGTCAAGCATAATTCAATGAAGATTTCATGTATGTCTGTGCTCTATAGCCTTATAAAGTGAACTATATACCCTCCCTCTATCAAAAGTTATGACTCATTGTCGAAACCTTGGTAATCATGCTAGCACTCACGCTACTATAAGAATGAGTAACCCTTAGCAGATCAGATCAATTAATTTCTCGATAGTGATACAAACATGCCCTAGATAATGTGTGACGATCCAGTTTTAGTTTGTAGATCCAGTTCCTGGCAGCCTACTGTTTTATAAGATGGCCAGGGATGTATTGTTGCAAGAACGCACTTTTGCTTTTTATAACCTGCATAAACCAAAGAAGCTGACGGTTTAGTGTCAAATAGCGTAGTCGTGTTTAATTTGACAGTTGTATGGTCCTCTTGCGAGCTATTTTGTATGTTGATAGAATCTTAGTTTGATAGTTTCAATGCGAGTAAGTTTTGTCAGAAATATTGATTGTACTTGGAAAATAGTCTATATCGAAGTCAACCTTCTATTAACCGCGAGATCTAAGCCCATGCTCATAGTTTAGTAATGAGTTCGTGCATATATAGCTAATCTGTCTAGAAAGGGTTCTCAATGACCACACTCTCATTCGCACTTGAATTCTGTTTTGATCCTATCTATAGCTAGGAATGGGAAGTGCTTTGGAGACACTTTGCGGGCAAGCTTATGGAGGCAAGCAATTTTATCTACTCGGAGTATACATGCAAAGAGCACTTATAGTTCTCAACCTAGCAGCCATTTTAATCAGTTTCGTGTGGTTTAACATGGGTAAAATACTTGTGATGTTACACCAAGATGCAGCTATTGCTGCAAAAGCAGGAGAATTTGCACGGTGGTTGATCCCTGGTTTGTTTGCATATGCATCTCTCCAGGCCCTTGTGAAGTTTCTGCAAACGCAAGCTGTTGTATTGCCAATGCTCCTATGTGCCTTCATAACTCTGCTCGTTCACATTCCGGTGTCTTACGTTTTGATTTTCAACTTCGACATTGGAAATATAGGAGCTGCTCTAGCTTCAAGTTTGTCAAGTTGGTTAAATGTGGCACTATTATTGCTGTATATAAGGTTCTCGAAGACTTGCAGCAAAACTTGGACTTCATATTCAAGGGAAGCATTTCATGATCTAAAAGGGTTTTTAAAACTTGCAATCCCTTCAGCCGTGATGGTATGGTAAGTGCATCATATGCTACTGATCTGTGCAAATCAAATTTTCTTGCTTAAGTAGATGAATTCTGAATTGCTGTAAGCAAAAAGACAAATATATTGACAACACTGATAAATATGAATCTGGCAATTGAGAACCTTAATGCTCTAAGTTCTGTTGCTGTACAGCAATTTTTTTGCTACCCATAAGTAGATTGAGTATTCATGGTAAATATACTATTCTTAACACTTTTGAAAAACAATGCAGACCTTTCTTACCATTTTTTTGAGCCAACTTGCAAAAAACTCATTCAGCGAAGCCATTCGCTTTCTCCAGGATATTTCTTCAATATGTACAAAAGCTAGAGTCACTCAATTGGGTAGAAAAAAGGATTTACTCGATGCCAGAATCTTTCAGCATCAATACTAGTGCGCATTAGTGCGCATCAATACTAGTGCTGGGCAGGTATTAATATTTTTAAAACCAACGGGTCCTGGTATTACACTTTTTGAAAAAAATTTATACTACTTGGATATAAATATAACCATGTCTACAAATTAGTGGCTGATATTAACTGGCCTCGGTATGGCAAGAGTGATACCAGTCGAGTATAAACTTGGGTATAAGTATATAACTTTTTTTTAAAATTAGACTTTTTATCAAGGGTAGTATGCATTCATATGGTGACCTTTTTAAGTGTAATATGCATATGATTTGAAAGGTCAATACTTTGCTGGTGCCCCAGCAATGTATTTGGGACACCATGAATAATATTTATCACATATGTAAAATTTGGAAATCAACTAAAATCGAATACTATGTTGGCACAATGTTAAAATCAAAAATTTTCCCCCTAATCCAGGTATCAATATGCGCATAAAACCAGCCCAAGTCATATAAGGGTCGGATATGTTTTATGATACCATTGTTAATACCATTCTAGCACCTATATACCCACCCAACACTGATCAATACATCATACCTAGGTCAATTTTCTTAGGTTTAATGAATGAATATTATTGTTTACTTCTACCAACTTTTTGATGCTTGTAAATCTCTAACATGAGCATGTATTTGACATTAGAGTATCAATCTAAGCAACCCTTGTCTTCCCTACAAGAGATTTGAGCTTTTGGTTTAGAAAGTATTGTTGCACATGTAGTTGTATGTGATTCTAGACGATAAGTTTTCCTCTCTTTTTTATATGCTTGTGCCATATTTGTAAGTCTTTGCTCCGCCCTTAAATCATATTCAGTTAGAACTTGGAAAAAATCTTGTCAGTTGCCTATGGTCCTAAAATGACAATCTCATATTATATTCACCTTCCAAATGTACCTTAGCTTGTTACTGTGGTGCAGTTTGGAATGGTGGGCTTTCGAACTGGCACTTCTTTTATCGGGGATGTTACCCAATCCACAGCTTGAAACATCAGCCCTTTCTATCTGGTGAGGGTCTTAATGTCTCTTTCTCTCAATTTAATACATTCTGATCATCTCCATTGCTTCATTTGCTGGTGTTTACAATCTCAAAGATGTTGTTTTACAGTTTCAATACAATTGCACTAGCCTTCATGATCCCTTTCGGATTGAGTGCAGCAGTCAGGTGACTCATCTTCAATATGCAACTATACTTCTTTCTTGTACTATTAAGCCATATTTGCACAACCATTGCAAATTTAATTGGCATGCTTCGATGCAAACAAATGGCTCTTATTTCGGTTTTTAAAGAGGTCTTGGTTCAAATATAATAAACAAGATGTTTTAACGTTTCCTTGGGTACAGTTTTATGCTTATTTTTGCAATTATTTGTCAACTTTGTAGCACCAGAGTTTCAAATGAGCTAGGAGCTGGTCGTCCGATTGCAGCACAATTTGTGGTGCGTGTGGCACTTAGTCTTGCTGTTGTTCAAGCTATGTTTGTTGCAAGTCTTCTCCTATCTATTCGACATATCTGGGGCTGGGCATTTAGCAATGAAGCTAAAATGGTTCGATATGTGGCAGCTATGATACCATTATTTGCATGTATAGCCGTTATGGATGGCATGCAAGGGGTTCTTTCAGGTTAGGTGTCTTTTCAATGCAATCCTATTTCAAGAACATAGTACTAGAGAAACATAATGCTAGTCAAGAGAATCTATTGCAAGATTGAGTTCTAAGATTTCAAAATTTTGTTTCTCTTTGAAGTCCTAGAGTAATGGAAAGATAACTAGAAATCCCCTCTTTATAATTTATTGCAAAGTTGTAGAACCTCAAAACTTTATACATATTCTATTATGTGCTTTGTGCTAGTTCAATGAATAATATGTTCAATCAATCTGTTGTATGATATGATTACAAGATCAATTCCCCATCTTTCTATCTCTTTTTATCTGTAGCTACACACACTTTATCACTTTTCCTAGATCTGTGATCTCATAATTTGTAAATATTCGATTCTTCGTTTCATTGATTAGCGTCAAACAATTTTCTATCATCAGAGACAAATATTGTCAAAATCATGAACTTTCGTTCTATCTTTTTGATGTAGACATTCCAACCGGGTTGTGTAGGATAGAATCTTAGAGACTTCAGAAGACTATTGAGCTTTTTATATCAAGCTCGCGAGGCTTGTTTAAGACCGCAGATACATCTGTGCAACCGACATGCATAATCTCAATTGTTTGGGTCTTCATTGCCTTAAGACTGCTTCATGAAAATTTCTTCATCCAAGTCTCCTTGGAAGAAGGCCGTTTTGACATCAATCTGATGCATCTCCAGATCATATTTTGTACCATAAGCGAGGAGGAATCAGATGCTCGACATCTTGACCATTGGGGAGTATGTATCGAAGCAGTTGTTACTATATCTCTTAGTGTAGCCTTTTGTGGCAAGTCGAGTCTTATATCTTCTGACATTGCCATCTGATCTTAGCTTCTTCTTGTATACCCATTTGTAGTCGACTTTATTCTTTTCTTCGGGTAGTGGTTCAAGTGTCCACACTTGATTCTAATGCATTTATTCGATCTCTTCCAACATTAGTTACTTCCAAAATTAACCTTCAAAATTTTGGATTGCTTCTCAATATGTCATTGGTTCCTCAATGAAGCTACAGAATTCGACGTATGTGTCTTCACTCTACTGAAGATTATCAATGAATCTGTCAGGGGGTCTTCTGATTCTTGTCGACCTTCCTGGTTGGATTTGTCGTTCCTGGTGTGTTTGTTCTTTGAATTCTTCGACTCCAATCTAGAATTCATCTAGAATCTACTCTTAAGTTTTAATCTAGGATAACTTAAGATTCATCGTAACTTCATTATGTGAAGCTCTATCCTTTGGCTACTATCAACTATCCAACTCTCTTGAGTCTTCCAGAATAACATTTCATCCTTTTCAATTGGGAAAAGATAAAGCCAAAATATCTTGTGTATTCTACGCACAAAAAACCTTTTAAATGAAACCCGAAATTGAATCATAAAGGTTGCGACTTGTAAGCAATACATTTGATCAACAATCCATAAGCAAAGTTATAAAGTCGATCAAATAACTAACTCAGAAATAGCACTTCTGACACGGTTAGCTGTATCAGATTAAGAAAATATTTGAATGTGTAGGTGTGGATCCAAAACACCACATTCAATCTGATTCTAATCCACCAAGGTCAAAAAATAATTTTTGATTGGAAAATTTCTTTACCTTGTGAGAAATTGTCTCTATAAAATTCTCATCAATATGCTTATGTTTTAATGACTAGTTTATGCATGCATATAAACTTAGTCTAAGGAATCCTTTGTAGATCCACATGATTACAACTTTGTACAAAAGGTTTATGATCACACAAAGATTCACTACATAGCATATCTCTACAGATATCACCTGACTTGTACACAACAATACTTTCTTAACCAAGAATCTTGTAACTTGGTTATCCTCTAAGAGAGAATATTTCTCAAAGAGTGCTATCTCACAACCAAAATCTCAACCGAAGATTATTAAAAGAATATATTATTAGCATGAATTTCCTTCCTTGCATCAACCCACAGATCTCAGTCCTCACTAAGATCAAGTTTGATTACACCAACAAGGAACAAGTTTCAACAAACCACTATCTTGCAATAGAATTCCATAGCTTTGACACAAATCAATCAGACTTGTGATTAACAACTCTTCTACCACAAGAATATTTTCCAGTTTCCTTCTCTTACATCTTCAAACCAGATATCAGCTATACTCCCTAAAGGATTTCTGTAATATCTAAATATCCTATCGGGTCCGTCATCTATTCATACAACAGATTCCTTATGGAATCTATGATAGATGTTTCTCCTTGATAACTTTTTCTTCTTCCTATTTCTCCCCCTTTTTACAAGAAACCACACGAGTTTTCAAGGGGTGCATATCAGTTAGATTTGCCCTAGGAGAAGTTTTAAAAAAGAGATCCAAGAAAAACTCGAAAGTCAAGAACATATTGCATTATCGTAACCAAATACTAATAATGTCCCAACACATTTTTGTGAATGACTTACAAAAGATCGTCTTTGTTACCAACACAGAGAATTGACCTGTAGATCAAAAAAAGGACTTATTGAAGATTCATATAAGGAAAACAATCTAGAAAATGAATCCATTAACCATTTTTTGTGACATCGTCCAAGGTCCATGGGTAATAAAAATTACCTTCCAAGGAATCACAAGAAATCGGGCTAATAAATGTTTTAAGAAATTCACAAATATATCTTTTATGAAAAAAAATAGCTTGTCGGGTTTCCGATTTTGTAAATTGGAGATATCCATAAGGGGTCATGACCAATATTTCAAATTTCTGACAAAACACGCATTTTATGACCCATAGTATTTGACATCAATTAGATTTACGGCCTCACTATGGTCAAAAACTGATCCAGTTAGCTTTAGATCTTCGCTTTGGAATTGACTGCATCCCATACCACAGGTTTTTCCTCCACGAAGGCCCTCCACTTCTTGATCAAAGTATTTCAAAATCTATACTTATGTGAAAAATCAATCAAGACCAAAACCACCAGTACCACTGAAGTTCTCGGGAATTTCACATCCCAACTTCAGAGTACCAATTCCAACTCACTGAGGAATGAGTGAGAATAAACTCATGATTTTTACTGACTTGATTTGTTTTTACTTTCATAGCGTGTTGGTACGTCTCAGTTTCAAGCATATAAAAAAGAACTACTTTTTTATTATTTTTAGTCTTTTCCATCTTAGGCTTTACGGCCGTTTGGCCGTGCGCTCTTTTTTTGCGAAGCGGCACCTTGGCCAAAAAATCCAAGAACTCTTGGACACAGATGTCCAATTCTTGATTGCCCATTTTGTAGTTAATAAATCGTTTATTGTGACGAAAGCCTTAAGAGAAAAAAGACCCTTGCTTCTTGAAGGCTGCTACATTCTGTCAACCATGTTCTTTGCCCCTTCCGAGCTTTGTGCATGAAGCTCAGAATGCTAGCATCTGCTATTTTTGCAGATCAAAAAATGTCGAGATTCCATGTCACACAACGGAAAAATTCCCACACAATTCAAGATTTCATCTTGAGCCCAAATCAATGGCAAAACTTGCTTAGAAATGGCTCTGATACCAATATAAAGTCCTCAACCAAGGATCCTATTCTAAGGCATGCCAATACAAGCAACAAACAAGGGAACGGATGGTAGACAAACCAACCCAACCATATCTAGATCGAATGGATCTAGCCTCCAAGCTATGGATCAATCTCAAAGAGGAGTGAGGCATCACACTAGCAGTATACAGCTACTAGTCTCACAATCAAGGATACACTAGTGAGAGCCCAATAGGTATACTTATATCCTCCAAGGCCCATGCATCACTAGTAGTGCATTGTGACACCTCACTGGACACCTTTGCAACCTATCTGGGCCACGTCATCCAGTTTCCCAATGACTCATTGATAGACCCATACAAATCCACCATCAAGAGTTTAGGCCTACAACCATTAATTTTGACCTTATACACATAAGGGCCCCAATTCCCTTATAGTCACAATTAACTTACGGGTTGTTGGTCTACTGAACCCTAGCGTGGACACGCTACCCGAGACCAGTCATGGGCATGACAAACTCCCTTTTCAATTGGTAGTATTGAGAAGATTTCATGGCCTCTTGATTATTTTACTCCTGAAAATGTCGATTCTTCGAACTTCACATCTCTGCTCATTACCATCTTCTTTGAGATTGGATTGTAGAGTCGATAAATCTGTGAGTCGTTCAAATATGTGACCATCACTGTTTGCACCGACTTTTTGTCTGATTTGCTTCTCTCTCTTTTTGGTACGTGCATGTACACTGCACATCCAAACACTCGTACTTATGATAGATTGGGCTTCTCTCCTGTCCACATTTCGTACGGTGTCTTGTTTTCCAATGTTGTCGTTATCGATCGGTTGTGTATATGTACAACAGTTGTGATTGCTTCAGCCAAAAACTGACTTTGTGCTTGTGCAGGTGTGAACTGATGTTCAATTTTTCTTTTTTATCACAAAAACTCAAAAACTCTTTGCTCAAATACTCGCCTCCATTGTCGGACCTGAGGATCTGCAATTTCTTGGAGGTGTGTCATTTTGCAAACGCCACGAACTTTTTGAATCCATCAAACACTTCGAACTTTTTCTTCAAATAGTATATAGTTGTCATCCTGCTGAACTCATCTACGAATGTGAGAAAATATTTTGATCCAAAAAGGGAGTCGACTTTCATTGGTCCATAGACATCTGAGTGAACTAACTCCAGGATGTCCTTGGCTCTCCTTCTTTCATGTATAAATGGACTTCGATGTTGCTTACCTTTCTGATAGGCTTCACAAAAGTCGGAGTCTAGACTTGTAATCTTAAGACCATTCACAAGTTCCTTCTTGCTCATGTCATAGAGACTCCTCACATTCAGATGATACATGCATCTATTCCAGAGATGGTTCTCACTTTCAGATGCATTTAGTATGCTATCGTAGTTGTTGATGATTTTTGCTTGATATAAATTACCTTGTCTTGATCCGACAGTCAGTAGCTTATTCGATCTGTGTTCGACCATTCGGCATGTGTTCCCATCGAATAGGACTCGATCCACCAAAATTAGCATTAGGGATAGGTTTAGGGCTACTCATACCTACCCAAAACCGTGATGGATATCTCACCAAAATCAATCAAGCAATTTCATGATTTTTCTCTCATAATGGTGCAATTGCTCTCTATGTTCATAATTGTTTGAGTTCTTGTGATTACTAATGATTATAGGATTGAATGTAGGTCTGGTGTACAGTACTCAGACTATGGGAGGCCGTACTTTCACACGTGTGAAGCCTTCTTCAAGGATTTGGGCCATTTAGTGAGGTTCAAGCATAGATTTTTGATGGATTTTGATGGATCAACTTGTGCTAATCTTATGAGATCATAATCTATTATTTCCCTCATCATTTCAAGTGTTTTAGGATCCTTATTTGCTATAATTTTTACATGGTATCATAGCCTAAAGGCTGAAATGAGCTAAATCCTTGGTTTTCATTCAATTTGATTACAATTTTTGATCTAAATCTTGTGTAGATTGGATCTTAGCATCTAGCATTGATTCTAGAACTCAAAGTGAGTCAAATACATTGGAGATTGGTGTTGTGTGACTTCATTTGCGGGTGTTTAGGTGTCTAAAACCAGAGGCAAAGTTGAATTCAATTCACATTACCAAGATAACAAGTTTTGCTTGCTCCAAGCATTGATTTCTAAGCGAGTTTTGGAGGTGATTTCATAGAGGAGGCTTTCTAGCATTCAAGGAGAGGGAAGATCAGAGTTTTGGGGACTCTTAAAGGCTGTTTTGAGGTTTAGTGGACACCTCCTAAAGTGATTTAGGTTCAGTCCAACCATGGCTTGACTTATGCACCAAATTAGATCAATTTTTCATCAATTTTGATCATTTTTTGCTTGTGATTGGATAGTAGATTGTGTTGCATCCTCATTAAGTTCCATTTAAATCTTTCACAAGTGATTTTGGATTTATATTAGGTTTCTGAAATTCACTCTTGATCAAATCATTTGGAAGCTTTAATGTTCTTTATAGAAAGAGAGGCAATTCTACTAGTATTGTCTACTTCAATCAAGCAAGTGCATTGTTTCTAGTATTCTATGATTTGATTTTGTTAGAGATCATTCTTAGATCTTTATAGGAAGTCTATTACTGATCTTTTTAGGTCCCTAAGAAGTGGGATAAGGTAGATCTTCAATCAAATCAATAGAAGTAACCTTCATTTGTGTCAAGTCCTTGATTAGGAGACTAGATGGCATCTATAAATGCATATCTTTTGGATACTAATGAAAGGCTCAACAAAACTAACTATTCCATATGGAAAGTTAGAATGGAATCCATCATGATCATGCAAGATCTGATGGAAATTGTAAATGGTAAGGAGGGTGAACCTATTCATCCTCAAGAAAAATCCAAATACATCAAGAGGTGCAATGTTGCACTACATTGCATAAAAATGAATGTTGCAAATGAACTCTTAAGAGAGGTAGGAGATTGCACTTCGGCTCAAGATGCTTGGGATACTTTGCAAAAGGTCTACGAATCCAAGAACCAAACTAGAATGTTAGCTTTGAAGAATCAAATCTATAGAAGCTATCAAAAGAAAGGAGAGAGTGCACATACTTTTGTCCTAAGAGTAAAGGAATTGAACAAAGAGCTAGCCTTCATAGGTGATCCTATCAAGGATGAAGAGCTTGTTCAACTCATATTGAATGGACTAAGCTTTGAATTTGACAATTTGGTTCAGGGATATGCAATTATGGGTAAGATACCCATACTTGAAGAACTCCAAGGCACACTCATGGCCGAGGAATCAAAGAGGAGCCAAATTCAAGAGAGGATGGATAGACTTTCCATCCAAGGTGGAGATGACCAAGCTCTCATCACCAAATACAAAGGCAAGTCCAAAGGCAAAGGATCAACATTCAAGAAGTCTTCAAAGCTTGAGGATCAAGAAGGACCCTCAAAGGCATCTCCATCAACCACCAAAGTCAAGAAGGACAAATCAAAGGTGAAGTGCTACTATTGTAGCAAGATGGGGCATTATGCCTCGGAATGCTTCAAGAGGAAGCAAGATCAAAGCCAAGCCAACATGAGCAAAGAGGAGGAGGAGGAGAGTTCACATGAGTACTCTCTCATGATGTCCATATTTTCTTCAACAAGCTTCAAAGGAGAAGATCCTTGGTGGATTGACTCGGGTGCTAGTTCACACATGACTAGTAAAAGGGAGTTTTTCTCTTCTCTCTTATCTTATGATGGACCTATAAAGTCTATCTATATAGCAAATGATGAAGCTTGTAAGATTGAAGGAGTTGGTAGCATTCCCCTTTGCTTAGGATCTTCCAAAAAGATCAACATAGAAGGTGTTTTGTACATTCCTACAATAGCAAAGAATCTACTAAGTGCTGGCCAAATGGTAGACAATGGTTTCAATGTTGACTTTGCTTCAAATGAATGTTTCATCAAGAATAAGGGTAAGATAGTGGCTAAGGGCACTAGACTTGGCAAACTTTATAAGTTGGATGCATTTGTGGATACTAATGTTGTCATGTTGGCTGAGAAGAGCAAGATATCTACCTTTACTTTATGGCACAAAAGACATGGACATGTCAACTCAGGTTCCATGGAGGCTATGATCAAGGAAGAGTATGCTTTAGGCCTACCGAGGTCTATTGGGAAGGAAGACAAGGTTTGTGAAGTTTGTGCCTTATCCAAGGCACATAAGAAGGTGTTTCCTAACTCCATCACAAAGTCATCTCATCTTCTTGAACTCATACACTCAGATGTGCACATTGCTAGCACCAAATCTAATGGAGGTTCATCCATATTTTTGACCTTCATTGATGACTACTCAAGATTTTGTTGGGTGTTCTTACTTTCCCTCAAGTATCAAGTATTTGATACTTTTGTAAAGTTCAAGTTGTTTGTGGAAAAGCATCATAATCATAGCATCAAGATTCTTAGAAGTGACAATGGTGGAGACTTCATCTGCAATGAGTTCAAGGCCTTTTGTGAGGAGGAAGGGATCAAGAAAGAGACTTCTTGTCCTTACACTCCTCAACAAAATGGAGTTGCTGAAAGAAGGAATAGAACATTATGTGAATGTTCTAAGGCTTTAAGATTAGATGCTTATTTGCCCAAATCCTTTTGGGGTGAGTCTCTTGTATGTGCAAACTACTTGATGAATAGGGTGTCTTGCAAAGCAATTGAAGGCAAAACTCCTTATGAGATGTTGTATGAAAAGAAACCCAATCTTAATCACTTGAAAGTTTTTGGGCGTATATGTTATGTGCATGTGCCATTGGAAACAAGAACCAAGGAGGATCCATCTTCCACAAGAGGGATCATGCTTGGATATGCAAGATCAAGCAAGGGCTACAAAGTCTATCTCCCATCCTTGAACAAATTTGTTGTTTCAAGGGATGTTATCTTTGATGAACATCATATGCATATGCTTGAAGAAGGCTCGAGTGCTCCAACAATCAAGAAGAAAATGGCCGAGGAACAAGATCTTGGTTTTGAGGAGGAGCTCATGGAGGATCAAGCACCAAACCCACCTACCACACCAAGGAGACCTTCAAGGGCAAAAGTGGAGCCATCAAGGCTCACATATGAAGGCAAAGGATAGCAAGTTGAGGGTATCTCATCCACTTGTTATGCTTTATCTAGTTTTGAAGAACCATCTAATGTTGAAGATGCATTGAACTCCAAAGAATGGTATAAAGCTATGTTGGATGAGTATGATGCCTTGATTGAGAATGAAACTTGGTTGCTTGTTGAGAGACCTCAAAGGAATGTAATAGGATGAAAGTGGGTCTTCAAGCTTAAGTTGAATGCAAATGGGAGTGTTAACAAACATAAAGCAAGATTAGTTGCAAAAGGTTATGCTCAAGAGAGAGGATAGACTATGAGGAAAATTTTGCACCCGTGGCCAAGATGGTCACAATAAGGCTAATCATTGCACTTGCATCACATTTTGGATGGATCCTATGTCAAATTTATGTCTCTAATGCTTTCTTGAATGGTTTTTTGGAAGAGGATATCTATATGGAGCAGCCACAAGGGTTCATCAAGCATGGAATGGAGAACAAAGTATGCCATCTCCAAAGAAGCATCTATGGCTTGAAGCAAGCCTCGAGATCTTGGAATTCAAGACTACATTGCTATCTCATTTCACTTTCTTTTGTTCAAAGTGAATATGATCCCACTCTTTACATTAAGTTTGATGATGTTGGTATTGTACTTTTACTCATTTATGTAGATGACATCATCATTAGTGGAAATAGTGTTGATGGTATTGAAAAAATCAAGATAGATCTATCTTTAGAGTTCAAGATGGTAGATCTAGGGTGTTTTCACTTCATCTTAGGCATAGAGGTACTTAGAGGGTCTGATTTATCTCTATAAGTCAAGTAAACTATGCTCAAAGTCTTTTGAAGAAGTTTAAGATGGAAGTATGCAAAAGTGTTGACACACCAATGGAGCAAGATGTAAAAGTGCCAAATGAAGATGATGAAAGATCCTTCATGGACATCACTTTGTTTAGGCAACTTATAGGCTCCTTAATGTGGATCACTATAACTAGACCATATCTTAGTTTTAGTGTATGCAGGTTGAGCAAATCCATGCAAAAGCCATTGACTATCCATTGGAGAAAGGCTAAGAGGATTCTAAGATACATCTCGGGTACATTGGATTTTGGGATTCTATATAGAGGAGATGTGATTAACCTTCATGCATTTAGTGACTCAAATTTTGCAGGGGACAAGAGGGATAGGAAATCAACAAGTGCCTTTTCAACTTTCATAGGAGAAGGTGTGGTTTCATGGCTTTCAAAAAAGCAAGAAACTATATCTCTATCTTCAACCGAGGCCGAGTACAAAGCTTTGACAACCACTACAAAGGAGGTACTTGGATCAAGAGATTATTGGTGGAGCTAAAGATCATGGATTTAGAGGAGGCCCCAATCATCTACAATGACAATATATCAGCCCAACACCTTGCATCTAACCCAATCTTCCATGCAAGATCTAAGCACATTGAGATATGCCATCACTTTGTGAGAGAAATGGTGCAAGCCAAGGAGATTTCTTTGGAGCATGTTCCAAGCAATGAATGTGTAGCTGATCTACTTACTAAACCACTTCAAAAGACACCTTTTATGAAGTTCAGATCATCACTTGGAGTGATTAGTAAAGCAATGATTGAACCAAGCTAGATAGTGAGGAGGAGTGTTAAAAATTCACAATTCTAGCTTGACTAGTTTTGGTCATATGACTTGTAAATAGTTAGATGGTCATGATGTGGCTTGTCACACGTGCCAAATAGCATAGGATTCCATTCATAAGGATCTTCTCAAGTAGACCTAAGTGTTAGAACCTTTGGAATGAGTCCAAATTATGCTTAGATACAAGAGAGAAAAAACAGGAGCTATTTTTGGTAATTTTTGCATTGTTGAGGGATCTCCAAGATTCCAACCCTAACTTGGTAGGGATGAAAGGTCCACCAAAATTAGCATTAGGGATAGGTTTAGGGCCACTCATACCTGCCCAAAACCATGATGGATCATGTATATATAGGTGATGATATCTCACCAAAATCAATCAAGCAATTTCATGATTTTTCTCTCATAATGGTGCAATTGCTCTCTATGTTCATAATTGTTTGAGTACTTGTGATTACTAATGATTATAGGATTGAATGTAGGTCTGGTGTACAGTACTCAGACTGTGGGAGGCCGTACTTTCACACGTGTGAAGCCTTCTTCAAGGATTTGGGCCATTTAGTGAGGTTCAAGCATAGATTTTTGATGGATTTTGATAGTTCAACTTGTGCTAATCTTATGAAATCATAATCTATTGTTTCCCTCATCATTTCAAGTGTTTTAGGATCCTTATTTGCTATAATTTTTACAGCGTGTAGGTGGTTGACTCTTCATCAACAACTATGAACGCATTGTCGTTCTTTTCACCATCTTTGGATGATTATGTGACATTTGCCTTTTCTCCTTTGTGCTTTTCTTTGGGATTGTGCCAACATTCAAATACTGAATCTCTCTTTTTCTTGCAGTGAGTGCAAGGTATAGTCAGATTAAACTAGCATCTGTCTGTTGTGTGTCCTGACTTGTGACAATGATCAGAGATAGAAGTTTCTTTGTTGTAGTTACCCATTCGTCGAAGACTTTACTTGAGTCTTCTCAATCTTGGGCTTGTTTTTGTTTTTTTTTCTTTTCTCTTACAAAAAGGGCCTTCTCTTGGTCACCAGATGATTCTTCTTCATCTCTCATCAGTCTTTCATCTACTATGAGATTGATTGCTCTCTCGAATGTCATCTAAGATGAGCATTCTCAACAGTTGATAAGATGAGGGTAGTGATTTCATAAAGTATATTAGTTGCTGGGGTGCCTAGACTTGATGCTCTTGTCCAGATGCAGAGAGCTGAGCAAAGATCATTTTGATCTTCTCTACATGTTGATCCAGCTCATTTTCATCCCATCACAAGCTTTGTAGCTAATTGTGGAGGTGCATAACCAATTCGACTGTCATCACTTCGTACTTTTGCTTTAGTTTTTTCCACGCTTCATGGCTACTCTGGCAATCTTCAATCTACATGAGAATTGCTTCGTTTGTGGAGAATACGATGATCGCCATAACACGTTCATCTTTCCTTATCCATTCCGCTCTCCTTGGATCTGTAGATTGGTATTGCAATGATGAAGTTTCTATATACCCGTCAGGTATGGTTTTTAATACCAAGGTTGATGTCTGAGTTGATACCAGGCCATCCTATGTATCTAGCTAACATTGGTTTGGCTGTCTTGATTATTGTATGTTGTGATCTAAAGATAACATGTTCTAATCTTTAATCATGACTACCTAAAAACAAAAATAAAAGACTCACAAACTCATAGCTATTTTATTAATACACTTTGGAAGAGAGAGAGAGAGAGAGAGAGAGAGAGAGAGAGAGAGAGAGAGAGAGAGAGAGAGAGAGAGAGAGAGAGAGAGAGAGAGAGAGAGAGAGAGAGAGAGAGAGAGAGAGAGAGAGAGATATTTGCTAAACTTGATGCATGCACCTTTGGCCAATAGTTGTTCAACATAAAATCCTTGGTTTGTTTCAAAAAAACATAAGTTTTCATGTTGACCATTTATTGTCATGCAAAATAGCATCTAAGATTGGATTTTTTTCAGGCATAGCAAGGGGATGTGGTTGGCAGGTAGTTGGAGCATTTACAAATCTAGCAGCATACTACATCGTGGGTTTTCCAATTACAATCCTACTAGGATTTGTTTTCCATCTAAGTGGCCAGGTTTGTCCTCAAAAGTTACAGTCCTTAAGAGAACACGTGTAGGTTTACTATCCATTATCTCTTTCTTCCTTCATGCTAAGTCTTTTGTTGCTAAGGCATTTTACATTGTCTGTCCCATTTTTTTTTCATGTAAGCCAAATTCAATTGCATGAGGTTAAGTATATTAAATTATGAAATGCATCGAACTAGAAATGTCCATTTAAAGAGTGTTGAATTGTTTTGTGTTAAAAGGATTGAACATTGTTCTTTACATAGTCTATACATATGAAAGTTCTTACTTGGCTTCAATAAGAAGTCCTACATGGGACCACTTTTGCTCTTTAGGAGTAATCATGCTCTTTAGGTTTTTCATCTATTTGTTTCTATTCAAAACTTTTGAGGCTTTGGCAATGGAAGTAAAGAGTACGGAGTATGTTGTTCACATCTTGGTTCTTAGTGTTGTGTGATACCGAGATCGTTACTTTTTATAAATAAAGTCTTCCCATTTTTTTTCACTAACAATGTAGATTTGATGAGTCGCCAAATAACTTTAATAGATCACAACATAAGGATCAAAGATTATAAAAGAATTGACTAACTGTGATAGTTTTTATGAAGCTAATAACTTTGTTATAGGTAGATTGGTAAGGATTTTCAAGATAAACTTGTAAATTGGTACTTATGTTTAATGTTGCATAAAGGCCTCACTATCAAGTCATGGATACTAAACAATGTCATATTGGTATGTACTTGTAGGGTCTTTGGATAGGAGTTTTATGTGGAGTTTCAACTCAGATGGTCTCACTTCTTGTAATCACATTGAGGTTGAATTGGGAGACACAGGTCAGTTCATTTAATGGTTTCAATGTTTGCACTTCAATTCTATAAATGAAATTAGATCCATTATCATCCTTTTCTAGGTTTTTGAGATAAATACTCAAATGATGAGAAGTCTATTTTTTTTTTATCAATTATGTACAAAGGTGGTGCACATTTGTTCATCTAACCAAAATCTAAAACACAAAAAAATTCACTTCGAAACTCTAAGAATTATGATTCCATATGTTCACATGTTTCTACTTGAAAAAAAGTTTCTTGACTATGTGAGATACCATTCAAGCTCAACAGCATATCGGTGAAGGACTGTGAACATTTTTCTTTTGATAATATAGTGAGAGTTGAGTAAAGATGCCCATATCTTGAGCTTAATTAAATGTTATGTTTTGTTAAAATTGAGGATTGAAGACAAAGCCACAAAATCCAAATTGAGCTATTGGGCATGAGTATGTCAACCATGGATTATGTTGACAAGAGAACCTTGCAGCCATGTACCATGAAGTAATATTTCTATGGGTCTATTTTGAGACCTTGTATGAATATTTGGATAAAATAACATCGAAATCATAGTGGTGGTATGGCATTGTTTTTGTGAAATATTTAACATTAGACATATTATAAGCCTATTATGTTCAAAGAGCTATACGCCATCAAATAGTATGATTGTCATGCATCGACCGTGGTTCCTACTCCTAGGAGTGTTTCTATCAATTTGACTACTATTAATATGGTAAAAATTTATTGCCTAACTCTTGATTCTCATCAAAGACATAAAAGCAGTTCCTAGCAAACTGTAGTAAGTTCTTACACAAAGAACATACTTCCTTACTTTAAAAGCTCCATTTTAAGTAGTCTTTACAAGGCTATCTATGGAGTTTATGGAAGGGCAGCCATCATCCCCAATGGAAGTGCACCCACATTCCAATGAGTGCTAGATTTATTAGCATAAGAAAACTTAGTAATATGGCACATTCTACCACAGATCAACTGTGACTAGCTATGGTCGCAAAATACGTTCATTCTGTGAAAGTACAGTACTTTATGACCATAAATGGATCTTACAAAGATCCACAAGAGTGATTGGATGCTTGCTTAACAATCTATCAAAAAACTAGACACAAAAAAGTTGATCTAGATTGGCAATTTGACAAACAACAAGCAAGAAAAATCAAATCATTGATCATAGATGTAAATCCGAGTCCACACGTGTGAAACACAGCTTGTTGTATGGCCTGTAGACTAAGAATGAAGTAGAAATCAACTTGGTTGCATTTGGATCACAAAATCACAATGTACATAGTGGAGTAGCTCGAGATTGCTAACGAGCTCCAAAAATAATCTATCTTCTCACTATGGGAGAATGGAATACATAGCAAAAGTCACTTCCTTTGTAAAGTTAGGTGAATTTCCAGCATGTAATAAGGAAGTTAACTTGGCTTTCTTGACCTAATTTGCCACTCTAGCCTCATTCCTAGAGTCATGTCAAGCAGGTGACTAGTTGGTCAATTTTCAATAGATCAAATTGGGAGCATAACTTGAATGCTTGGATGTTTCAAACCACATATGAAGTTAGCACCAACGAAATGCTTTTCCAATTAGTTTATGCTCAAGATGTTGTGATGTCAATTGAATTTATTGTATCATCCTTATAAATTGATACAACGGAACGTCTAAATAAGGAATTATCATTACAATTGTGACATGAAGCTTTGCATAAATTGTGTGAAATACTATTGATGACACTTCATTTTCTAACTATAGAAAAATCTCAAGAAAAGATTTTTTATGATTGAAGATTGTATAAAAAAAATCTTAAAGTTGAAAATTTGGTGTAATTGATGTTCCCAATCAGACTGTCGGTGAGAAACATTTGCTCTAAGCATATCTTCCAACGTTTGGTTAATACGTTCTATTTGCCCATCAGATTTTGGGTGATTTGAAGAACTAAGACTAAGAGTTGTTTCAAGTTTATCAGATATTGACTACCAGAACTTGCCAGTGAATTTGGAGTCATGATCACTAACAAAATCATTCGGCAAGCCATACAATTTGAACAAATTTTCAATGAAAAGTTGGGCTAGTTCAAATGCCTTGACAGTTAATTTAGTTGTTATAAATTGCGCCATCTTGGTTAGCCTGTCAACCACATCGTGACCCCGGGCTTTAGGGAGTCCAATCACAAAATGCATTGAAATAATTTTCCATTTCTTATTGACAAGGGATGTAGAAGACCCGCAACTTTGATTCTTTCTGCTTTATTTTGATGACATTGTTCATAACCTTGAACATATGTCTCAACATGACCTTTCATCTTTGGCCAGAAGAAATTATGCCTGACAAGATCAAGTGTCCTCTAATATGCCTAGGTGACCAGCACAAGGGTTGTCATGACACTACTATAGGATTTGGGCCCGTAAGTCCTCCCTATTTGGCAAACCTTTCCCTTACGAAAAAGTAGGCCATTTCTTATAGAATAGTCTTCAAGTATCTTATCATTTCAAGATTGTTTGGGATCCTGCCTCCAAGGTCATCACAGATCTAGAATTTTTCGTCAATACATGTAGCCATATGCGACCAAAAAACCCATTAGTTCGACAAAGATCCCGAAGTGAAAGATATAAATCAGATTGGAACTCAACACAACATAACTGATTAATCTCTCCAATCTGACTCAAGACATCAGCAGCATTGTTCGACATACCTTTACGATACCTAATGTCGAACACGAACTCCTAAATGAGTTTCGACCATCTAGCCTTATGGCCAAGAAGGTCCTTGGCATCACAAATGTACTTAAGCGATTGGTGATCAGTCATCACCGTAAATCTAAAACCATAGAGACAATACCTCCAGATCTTTAACGCGTGAATGACTACAAAAAGCTCCTTCTCATAAGTAGAATACATCGTTTAGCTTCTTGCTTTCAAAAGCAATTGGTCTACCATCCTGATAAAGGACCACTCCTACAACAAAGTTGCTAGCATCCGTATACACCACAAAGGGTCGGTTAGGATCGACAATGTGTAAAATTGGAGCCGTAGAAACACATTGCTTGAGAGTCTCAAAAATCTCATTCATTTCATCAATCCATATTATCAATGGACTTTTTCAGCAGCTACATCTTTTTTTTACAAAACACTAGATTTGAACACATCAAAAATCTAGAAAGATCTACAAAAGGTCTAGCTCACAAACATATGAATCACATCACACCAAAACCTAGTCAATTGGAAATTAGGCCTTGCCTTGATCACCAAAATCAAAGTACAACAAATTTGCACCAAACCACACCAAATTTGCCCCTATTGGAATCCACAAAGACCAATGACTCTAACTCTTTAGAGTTGGAATGGATTTGAAAAGATTTGATTACAAACAATGTCCTAGATCCTTTTCACTTGACTAGAATTGAGAGAACCTTTCAATTTTGAACATAATTAACACTCAAGATCAAGGGCTTTAAATCATCAAGATCCAAAAAACACCATGTGGGCACACCTACCTACCCTCAAACAATGGATCCATACATCAACAAGATGCATCAACAACCCTTGGGGGCTTGGTCTTCTCAATGTACACTTGATGTTATTTCCAACAAATGCCTACTTGGTCTAAATGGATCAAAGATGAGTTTGCTATTCCAAAGTGAATGCCACTCACATGTGGCCTATACTTTCCATTCATTAAATGCTCACATATGATCCAACACTCAAGATCTTGCTTCATGGAGATCAAACTTTATGCATGCATGCACCTAGGCTCTAATACCATACATGCCATAATTGTTATTTGACAATAAATATAATTGAGATATTAAGTGTTCGTAAATAGGAGATGGCAAACATAAATTTTGATAAATTTTACAGTTTTTAGGACAATAATGATTGTACTTTACAATCATAGAGAGTTATTGGTTGCTTAATCAATGAATCTATCAAGTTCTACACATTAGATCTTGATCTAGATTCACTACACTTGGATTTAAGCAAGAGCAATGGATCAACACATCATTTTTTAGTGAGAGCGGCTTCACACGTGTGGAGTACTGTCCACTGTACGGCCTGCACCTGAAACAACAAGTACAATGATACTAGATAGCAATCATGCATAAAAATCACAAGACAAATGACTAGAAATCTCACAAAAGTGTAGAGTGCAAAAGTCTCATCAATTTTCTTAGCAAAATGATGATCCTTTTATGGATCAAGTACATCCATGAGTCTGGTACAGTCCAGCAGGCCTTCACACGTGTGAAGAGTGCCACATCACTCATATCTATCCATTTGATCCATCCTTGATCCTTATCCAATAGTTGACCTTCTAGAATATGACTAAAATCCAAAAAGCTAGTCTCCTAGAATATAGGAATATTCCCTACAAAATAGGATCTAAGGAAAATGGTCAACTCTTATCTTCTAGTACTCTATACACACATGTGAACATCCACTTGCCATGTGGGAGCATTTACTCATGCACATGCAAGGAAAAGCTAATTTGTAGGTGACTAGTCAACTTGACTAAAAACTAGTCATTTCATGTTCACACTAACTAGAATGATACAAAATCAATTTGGATATATACAAACATGAAAAGTACATCCTTTCACACATGGGAACATGCTCCACACGTGTGAAATCATATCATCAACATATTCTAATGTTTGATCAATATTTACATGAACCAATGTCAAGTGAGAAGTGACAATTTTCAACACTCCTCCTCACTTCTAACTTGGCAAATCTAGTGTACATCTATCTACAATTCCAAGAGCATATCTTAACTTAAAAAATGGATCTTTGGACAATGGTTTGGTTAAGATATCAGCTATGCATTCGGATGATGGTACATGATGTAGTTGCACTTCCTTGGATTGTACCTTCTCCCTCACAAAGTGGTGAGCTATCTCAATATGCTTTGTTCTAGCATGGAAGATAGGATTTGAAGCAATTTGTTGAGAAGCTTGATTGTCACAAAATATGTAAGGGATCTCCTCGGCCTCTAGCACATGTAGTTCCATCAAGAGTCTTCTTAGCCATAAGAGCTCTTTGGTTGTTGAAGTCAATGCCTTGTACTCGGCTTCACAAGAAGATAGTGAGATTGTATCTTGCTTTTTGGAAAGCCAAGATATCACTCCTCCACAAAGAAATGTTGCAAATGCACTAATGGACTTCCTATCCATCTTGTCACCTGCAAAATCTGAATCCGAGTAGGCTCTCAAGTGCAAGTTAGATCCTTCATAAAGTATACCAAAAAATCTAGTACTAGAAACATATCTAAGTACTCTCTTGGCACTTTTCCAATGATGAATTAAAGGAGCTTGCATACTTTGACTCAACTTGCTTACACAAAAACTTAAGTCAGGTCTAGTGATGGTTAAATAGATTAGAGAGCCTATAAGCTTCCTAAAGAGAGTGATGTCCTCAAAGGATGCTTCATCACCTTCATTAGTTGCTTTCACAACATGCTCCATAGGGGTGTCAATCCCCTTACAATCTTTCATACCAAATCTTTCAAGAATGGAAGTAGCATACTTAGATTGACTTATGAAAGTACAATTGCTACTTCTAGACACTTCTATCCCAAGTATAAACTTTAGGAAGCCTAGATCTACCATCTTGAACTCACTAGATAAGTCAACTTTTACTTTGCCTATGCCATCATCATCATTTCCTGTCATAATGATGTCATCAACATAAAGAACCAAAATGATGATCTTTCCTTCATTACATTTGAAATATAAAGAAGGTTCATAAGCACTTAGTACAAAGCCAAGGGAATAGAGAAAATCATGCAACCTAGAGTACCAAGCTCTAGGTGCTTGCTTCAAGCCATATAGGCTCTTCCTTAAGTAGCACACCTTTTGCTCTTCACCAATCTTGATGAAGCCCTCGGGTTGCATCATGTAGATTTCCTCTTCTAAGAAGCCATTCAAGAAGGCATTTGTCACATCCATTTGGTAGAGATCCCATTTGAACAAAGTAGCAATGCAAATGATTAATCTAATAGTTACAAGCTTAGCTACAGGTGCAAATGTTTCTTCATAATCCAATCCTTTTATTTGAAGAAATCCCTTAGCAACAAGCCTAGCTTTGTATTTACTAATAGATCCATCTTGATTGTACTTAATTCTATAAATCCACTTACATGCAAGTGGTTTCTTTCCTCTTGGAAGATTTACAAGATTCCAAGTATGATTTTCTTCTAATGCATCATACTCTACTTGCATTGCATCTCTCCAAACTTTAGATTTACATGCTTCTTCAAAAGATGATGGTTCTTCAATCAATGTAGCTAAAAAAGAGTAAGAGGTAGAAGATGTAGAGCCTTCCTTTTGCTTTCCCTTGTCCACATAGGTAAGCCTTGAGGGCTCGGCCTTGCTCCTTGATGATCTTCTTGGCCCCTTTTGACTTGGATCCAAATCTCCATCCTCGGGTTTGTCATGATCCTCCTCGGGTTTGTCAAGATCCTCCTCGGATTTGTCAAGATCTTCAATGCACAATGGGTTAGATCCATTTGACAAGCTCTTAGCAAATTGTGACTCATCAAAAAGTACATCCTTGCTTACCTTTACTTTCTTGGATGTAGGATCATATATCCTATATCCCTTGCTATTTTCTCCATAGCCAACAAAGATTCCTTTGAAGGAGGTAGCATCTTCTTTCCTTCTAGTCTCCAAAGGAATGTGTACATAACAAGTACATCCAAAGATCTTAAAATATTTTACATTGGGTTTCTTATCAAACAAGGCTTGATAAGGTGAGATCCCATCTATAGCACTACTAGGAAGTCTATTACACAAATAATTAGCACATGTTATGGCTTCTCCCCAAAATGAGATGGGAAGTGATGCATCAAGCCTCAAGGACTTTGCACACTCACATAGACTCCTATTTTTCCTCTCGGCCACCCCATTTTGTTGAGGGGTGTAGGAACAAGTGTATTGTAACTTAATACCATTGATCTCACAAAAGTCTTTCATTTTATTGGAGGTGTACTCTCCTCCATTATCACATCTTAGTGCTTTGATAGAAGTACTAAGTTGTTTCTCTACTAGAGACTTGAACTTAATGAAAGCTTCATAAACAAGATTTTTCTTTGATAGTAACTCAATCCATGTGAATCTAGTACAATCATCTATAAAAGTTACATACATCAAGGCACCTCCATTACTTGCATGTGAAAAACTATGTACATCAGAATGTATGAGATCCAAGGGAGAGAGAGATCTTGATGAAGATTTCTTGTAAGAAGATTTGTGTGACTTTGCAAGGCCACATGCCTCACACATTTTTCCACACTTCTTGAAAGCTCTTGGTAGGCCGAGAGCTAGTTCCTTGCTTGCCATTGACTCCATAGATTGAAGATTAGGATGGCCTAATCTCTTATGCCAAAGCTCCACTTGAGTTAGCTCCTCCCTAGCCAAGTTCACACTTTCACTTGCAACATTAGCATCCAACTTGAAAAGTCTACCTTGCTTAATGCCACTAGCTATGCACTTATCATTTTTCAAGATGGAACAAACTCCATTCTTGAAATGTACATCTAGTCCATTGTCCATTAATTGTCCTACACTAAGCAAGTTTCTTGAAATGGTAGGAACATACAAAACATTATCTAGATCTATCCTTTTAGATGTACCTAAACAAAGAGGTATAGATCCTATGCCATCTATCTTGCATGCTTGATCACTAGCAGTGTATATTGACTTCTTAGAGTCATTACAAGATAGAAGAGTAGAAAAATAATGCTTGTTAAAGGACATGTGGGAACTAGCCCCACTATCTATCCACCATGTGTCTTGACTTGAAGTTGGTGTAGATGCAACCATTAAGGATGTGTTGAATCCATCCTCATATTCTTCCTCTTGAGCAATGTTCCCTTGATCTCCTTTGGCTTGTTGATTCTTCTTCAAGTAGCATTCTGAGGCAAAGTGTCCTTTCTTTCCACAAAAGAAACACTTTAGTTTTGCCTTGTTCTTCACTTTGCCTTTGGAGGTAGATCCTCCATTCTTCATCTCGGCCTCCTTGCCTTGATTTTTCTTGAATGGATTTTGCTTTTTCTTGCCTTTAGATGTAAAGTTAGCTTTCTCCTCTCCTCCATTAAGTGACATGCTATCCATTCTTGTCTTGAGGTGTAGAAGCCTACTCTCCTCGGCCACAAGAACATTGTGCAACTTTTCAATGGATGGAAGAGAGTCTTGAATGGCAAATGATTGGACTAAGTTGGTAAACTCATCACTTAGACCATTCAAAATGATTTGTACTAGTTCTTGATCTTGGATCTTCTCTCCTATTGCACTTAACTCCTTGTTAAGAGATTTGATCCTAAGAACATACTCTTGTCCACTCTCTCCACTTCCTTTCATGCTTTGGAAAACTTGATTTCTTAGCATGAGGATTCTTGAAGTATTGTTGGATTCATAAATGCTCTTTAATGAATCCCAAGCCTCTTTGGATGAGGTACAAGAAGACACCTCTTTCAAGAGGTCATTGCATACATTTAACTTTATGCAATGTAGAGCTAATCTTGCTCTCTTCTTGTATTTGGCTTGTTCTTGGGGAGTTTGAGGCTCTTCCTCTACTCCTTGAACTATGTCATATAGATCATGGATCACTAGGAGTGATTCCATTCTCACTTTCCAAATGGAATAATTTGTGGAAGTGAGTCTCTCACTTGGTTCCATCAAATATCCACCCATGGATGACATTTTAGAATGAATGCTCTTTTAAAAATCACAAAGATTTTTGAATTTTAAAAGATCTATGAAGTGGCCTAAAGCTTACTAGAATGCCTATAGGCTTGTCTCTATCAAACTAACACACAAGCTTGAATGATACTCAAAGATCTTACCAAAAATTTCTAGCTTTCACTCTCACAAAAAAAAATTGCTTTACACTTTTCTTAGAGATTTCACTTCAACTAAGGATCTGAACAAATCAGCCTCTTAGATCTGATCTTAGACTCTAAAAAGAAATGCTTCAATGATCCAAAACACTATTTGGTCATAGGCATTAGTTAGAATGAATCTAGATCAATACTATGCTTCAAAAAGCACCAAAAATGAACTAGTATTGTGATTTTGGGACCAAAAAACACAAAGTAACTTGAATTGAAAGTTGCTGTACGGTTTCACACGTGTGAAAAGTACATACACAGCCTCCAAGTCGTTTTGATCCAAATGATTACAAGCTATCACTCTAGAAGAACTCGCCCTCACTAGTATTGGCCAAAAAACAAATTTTGCCAATGATCTTTACAAGATTTATGATTCAATGATCACTCTCTTACTTAGCTCTGATACCATGATAAATTTTACAGTTTTTAGGACAATAATGATTGTACTTTACAATCATAGAGAGTTATTGGTTGCTTAATCAATGAATCTATCAAGTTCTACACATTAGATCTTGATCTAGATTCACTACACTTGGATTTAAGCAAGAGCAATGGATCAACACATCATTTTTTAGTGAGAGCGGCTTCACACGTGTGGAGTACTGTCCACTGTACGGCCTGCACCTGAAACAACAAGTACAATGATACTAGATAGCAATCATGCATAAAAATCACAAGACAAATGACTAGAAATCTCACAAAAGTGTAGAGTGCAAAAGTCTCATCAATTTTCTTAGCAAAATGATGATCCTTTTATGGATCAAGTACATCCATGAGTCTGGTACAGTCCAGCAGGCCTTCACACGTGTGAAGAGTGCCACATCACTCATATCTATCCATTTGATCCATCCTTGATCCTTATCCAATAGTTGACCTTCTAGAATATGACTAAAATCCAAAAAGCTAGTCTCCTAGAATATAGGAATATTCCCTACAAAATAGGATCTAAGGAAAATGGTCAACTCTTATCTTCTAGTACTCTATACACACATGTGAACATCCACTTGCCATGTGGGAGCATTTACTCATGCACATGCAAGGAAAAGCTAATTTGTAGGTGACTAGTCAACTTGACTAAAAACTAGTCATTTCATGTTCACACTAGTGATATTCCACCTCACTGCATAGGGCAGATGGGTGGTCATGTCTTGTGTAACCTCTCTCACAGCCCGGTAGAAGGCTGCTTTTGGGATCAGAAGTTTGGTGCTCCTCTGCAAGGCCCTGGTGTCCCTCAACCATGGACGGCTAGGTCTACGGCATCTTTGCGGACGTACGGGTTCAGATGTCTGGGGACGGGACGAATGAACAAAATTGGTAAGCCTAGCGGCTTGCTTCGTCCGAGCCATTGAGGCTGAATATCTATACTACGCGAGGATAGAGACACATCAGAAGAGACACTGAGAACTCTAACCGTGATATCGCTACGACGCGAGAGAGTGGCAGAGTCAGGCGGGGAGAGGCAGGGGCTTGCGTGATGGCAATACTGGGGAAGTCAAGCTAATATCGCTATGACGCGAGAGGGTGTAAGGAACGGGCATGGAGAGGAGGCCGCTCGCGTGATGGCAATATCACGAATGCATTTCGTATGGATGCAATCAAACGTGCCAGCAAATTTTGCAAAAACCTGTACAAATCCCGGGAATGGACTTATATAGGGGAGAAAAATTGGCACGTGCGAATACCAGTGACACGTGGCCCAGTCAATAGCTGAAATGTGGAACCACACGTCTGTATACGCACGTGTGAAACTGCACTTCTGGATCAACACGTGTGGGAACCCACGTGGGGACACGTGGCTGAATGGATCAGTGACATGTGTTCTCGCACGTATAGGCTCGCACGTGTGGTCACGTGGCCCAATCAGTACCTGACATGTGGGACCTACACCTCTGTATCTGCATGTGTGAAACTTGCACGTGTGTCCACGTGGTCCAATGGTTTAGTGACGTGTGTTCTGGCACGTGTGATCTTGCACGTGTGGGCACGTGGGCGATTGGCAGATTGACGTGTATTGTAGCACGTGTGGTGTCGCACGTGTGGACAGTTGTACTATGTGCTATATATCTGATCCGCTGTTGGATCGACTAGTGTACGGATTGGATTTTCTTGGTACGGATTTCAATATGTCTTTTGATATTGAGAGGTTTGTATCAGAACATAAATCATATTTTCCAGTGTTGTATAAGGAGTATTATGATAGTCTGAATCAGTCTATGTTGATCATGGATAATCTACGATTCATCCATTTCCATGACCTAGTACTTGCCCAACCATCTTCAAAGCAAAGCCACAACTGACGATTCACGAAAATCGTGAGTGATTTTAAACGTGTGGTCCATTGTGACCAGCACAATCGATCATGTCATTTTTTGCAAGAAGGCATGGGCTTTGTGTTTTATCTTTGTGCTCTTATTCCTGATGAGACAAGAACTTCGACACTTAGCATTGAGGGTGCCTCATTATCAACTGATTCTGTGATATTAGAGTCAGCTATTGTTGATGACGCCTTGGGTGCTGACGAGGAGGCAAGGTTGGCTTCAATGTACGACCCAGCCGAGTCTTCCTTATCTGACGTGAATCCATATGACAAAACCAAGACTCTCCTCGATTTGCCAATGTTTTACATGAATAGTGTCACATACCTCTCACTGAATGATGTTGAAGATGTTCTTGTTTACACGTGGGAACAGGATCCACACATGTGTGTTTATCTATATACAAGATTTTTGGCCTCTACCAAGCTTATTTTTGCATTTTTCACACTTATTGTATTTTCATAGGTGATGGAGCTATATCATGGATGTCGAAGAAACAAGCCACTATCTCATTGTCATCTAGTGAGGCCGAGTACAAAGCACTTACACATTGCACAAAGGAGATGGTCACTTGCTGGATTTTCCGTAGAGCTCAATCATCTTTCGTGACAACCTATCAGCCCAAAAATTGGCAACCAATCCTATCTTTCATGCTAGGAGCAAGCATATTGAGGCGGCATATCACTATGTGAGGGAGCAAGTAATGATAAAGGAGGTGGAGCTTCAACATGCTTCTTCAAGGGAATGTGTAGTTGATATCTTCACCAAAGCATTGGGAAAGAAATTGTTTATGAAGCATAGGACATCACTTGGAGTGTTATCAAAGTCCATGCTAAAACTAGTTGAAGAGGGAGTGTGAGAGATTTCAACTCGTTTAGTCATATTTGCTGCATTTGTTTATTTAGCATTTGAGGCCAATTTCATATTAGACTTAGAGTTTGACTTTTCAATGCTATATTAGTCTAAAAGCATTTGAATAAACACTTTTGGAAAGTGTGGGAACTCATATTACATGAGTTTTAGTAGATTCAAATTTGAGTAGTAGAAACATTGAATCTCGTCACAATAATTGTAGGGTTTTCTATTATGGAGGGAAACTAGGTTTGAATTTAGGTTTGGACCTGTTATAAAAGGATGTTACTCATGGGGAGAGATAAAATTCTTGTTCTCTTATCTCGTTCATGCTTATACATGGTTCTCTTGGGTTCTACTATCCATTGGTGCACTATACTTGTGATAGCTTGCAATTTTGTGTGTAGAATGTTCATTAAAAGCTATTTCAGATCCACACGTGTGAAATATAGTAGCTACTGTTACTGTACAGAAAACAACTTCATTTTATGTTCTGGTTCATGTTTGATTAGGATCTATTAGAGTTTGCATCTCATTTTTAGTGTAGATGCTGATTTTTCTACATTGGCAAGATTGGTGAATTGCTTGTTTTTCTAACCAAAGATCATTTTGTAGGTTTGGATCTTAATAAATCTGAAAACTTTCACAAGTTAATCAATCTAGCCACCAACATGAAAAAACGCAAGGGTTAGGCTGGAATGAAAAATTAGGAAAAAAAATGCTCAATCTTCTTCCTCATTACATGCTAGATTTTCACCTAACTCGAGGTGGGGAAGAGATTTTCTATGTAATATCATCTCTCCATAGTAATGCCTTCAAAATTTTTTGAGAGCTAAGAGACTATCTCGACTTCTACCACTATGTACTTTGTTTTCTTTTGGATATAAATGAAATCTAAGTGCTCTAAAATTTATTAATTTTTTGAGCATTGTTTGTAGAATTCATTGGGAAGAAATGGGAACAATTGAATCTTTCCTTCTAGAGCCTAGTGAAATATTAAAATCTACAAACTATTCCATATGGAAGGTGAGAATGGAATCACTATTGGTACTTCAAGATCTCTATGAATTTGTGCTTGAAGAAGAGGTTGAACCTCTTGGTGCACAAGAGTTGATTAGATACAAGAAGAAATCCAGGCTAGCACTTCATTGCATTAAAATGAATGTTAGCAATGATCTTTTTAGACAACACCAAGGAAATGATGATATGACATGGTTCCTTCATGAATTTGGAATCATCTATGTACATCAAGGTGCAGCAACTATTTCAATTACTCAGCTACTTCAAGAGACTAGAAGAACTTATGAGACCTATTTCTTTACAATCACAATAGAGTTGTTTCTCATCAAGTTTCAGTCACCTAAAGAACCGAACCAAAGACTATCGGTCCTCAACAACCAACTGTCTCCTTACTCTCATGACAAGTGGCTAAATATAGTAGGGATGTAAAGAGTGTCGTCCTCACCAACGTATCTCTCCCTATGTATTGACTCGCACAACATGTAATTTCAGTATTTGTGATTATTAGGGAGTAATGTAATTTATTTATATATGGTTGAATGTAAGGAGTGACTTAATTTGTTCGACCCTAAACCCTAAACTCATTAATTTGAATTTATTTCTTGCACTCATTGATTATATGGGGTTGTATTTTTAAAAACTATCTTTTACTGCCTGTAGACATTATCCCATACGTATCCTTAATGTCTCGTGACACATCTCCAAGTCACGGATCTGGCCGCAGTCATGGGTCTTCCCATTTTTATGGATGGTGGGTCGCATGGTAGGCATGATAGCCACTGCAAATCGGAGATCCGAGATGCGGTGAGAGATGTAATTTAAATGTTTGCAATTTTTTTATTTATCAATTATGAACAAATAATTTTGCTTACCAACTTCATAAGAAGTGGTGCAAAACATTGGTGGAATTGGATGGAGTCCATTTTTAGGGCAGAATGGAGCCAGTTTACTGGCTCCATTTTGCCCTAAAAAGTATTTTTCCATTTTGCAGCCTTGGAATAAACCTTGGAATAGGATGCCTTGTTAAGAGAGATATAACAAGGGATATGCCTTGGTATATCCCTCGAAAAAGACATGCCACCAACAACCTTTTTAGAGGGATATATCGAGATCGATATATCCCTCGATTTATACATGTTATAAACAAAGCAAAAATGAGATGAAAAAGTCTTGATTACCGAGGTAATTATTGAGGATATTTTTCCAAGGTATATACTGAACTTTTTCTTCTTCTTTTTTAAATTCTTCATAAAAGCCTCGGTAATAGGGTCAAAAAACCTCCAAAATGTTGTAGTGAAGAGAGAGAGAGAGAGAGAGAGAGAGAGAGAGAGAGAGAGAGAGAGAGAGAGAGAGAGAGAGAGAGAGAGAGAGAGAGAGAGAGAGAGAGAGAGAGAGAGAGAGATGTGAAAAATTGCCTACATTGGCAAATCTAGCCATGTAGAATATTGTACATTTTGTCAATATTGTTTGTTGGTTACTTGAATGGCCAAAGTGCCACTTGTACATACACACCTAAAGTAGGTTACCACGAATCAAGAGGAGTTGTTGTGTCCATTTGGTAGTGATTCCTACTTTGTAGGATCTAGACCATGATTTATGATGAGATTTGTACCTACCATGCACCTACCAAGCATGACTCTTGGATCTAGGCTAGGGTTTTCACATTAGGGCAAGAAAGTGGAGTCTACTTCCTTATTACATGCTAGATTTTCACCTAACTTTGCAAAGGAAGTATGTTTTACTATTTATTCCCATTCTCCATAGTGAGAAGATAGAAACTTTTTGGAGCCTCAAGGAGAAACTCGAGTTTCCTCTCATTGTATGGTGATTACTCTTGATTTTCAATGAAACCTAGCTTTGGCACTTGGTAAATATTGTCTACAAGCCGCACTACAGCCTTATTTCCACACGTGTGGAGTTGGATTATACTAATTTGATCAATGCTTTGATTGTCTCTACTTGTTTCCTATCAAGCTGCTAAACTAGATCTTGTTTTCTAATGACTAGTTTCTGATAGATTGTTTAACAAGCATACAATATGTGAAGAATTGCCAAAAATTGGCAAATCTAGCTTGTTAAAAAACCATGTAGAATAGTGTAAATTGTGTACACAAGTGGGTCCCACACATGTGAGGCCATGATGCCACATGGTAAACCCATCCTAATGTAGGTTAGGTCAAAGAGTTGGTCATGTCTATTTGGTGGTCATCCCTACTTTATAGGACCTACACCTAAGTTTAAGGTGAAAATTTGACCAACTAGCTACCTACCAGGCATAACTCTAGGAAATAGACTAGGGTTTCATTTTAGGTCAAGGAGAGTGAGTTAACTTCCTTATTACATGCTGGAAATCCACCTAACTTCAAGAAGGAAGTCGAATTTGCTATGTATTCCCTCTCTCCATAGTGAGAAGATAGAAAAATTTTGGAGCTCATTGGCAATCTCAAGCTAGTTCACTATGTACATTGAGTTTTTGTGATCCAAATGAAACCAAATCAATTTCTACTTGTTTCTCAGGTTGAAGGCCGTACTACAGCCTTTAGTACACACGTGTGGGTTCAGATTTCACTGTTTATCAATGCTTTTGATTCTTAATGCTTGTTGTTTGTCAAATTGCCAATCTAGATTAACTTTTTTGTGTCTAGTTTTTTGATAAATTGTTAAGCAAGCATCCAATCACTCTTGTGGATCTTTGTAGATCCATTTATGGTCCTAAAGCACAGTACTTTCACATGGTATCAGAGCCAAGTAAAAGAGCATAAGCATCTAATGCAAATCCATTTATAGCAAGTTTTGGTGCTAAAAACTAGTATTGAGAGGGCAAGCTAGAATCTTGATTTTGGTGAGGAGATTTGATCCCAAACTTGGTAGGGGTCCAAATCCGTACTGTCCACATGTGTGGGCACCTCTGAACCTGCATTTAATGCATGGTATTCATTTGATCCAAAAAAATTCAATTTGTGAGCTATTGGTGTAATTTTTGGTGGAGATCCTAGGATAATCTACAAAGATCATTTGCCATTGATTAGATTTGAATTTGTTTCATGGAATCTAATTAATCTAGGCTGAGTTCAAGTCCTATTAAGGTTAAAAACAGGTCTTGAAAGTACACCAAGAAGGAAGAAAGAGATTAAGTCATTTTTTTGTCCAAAAATAGCCAAAATTTGGCAAGATTTGATTGTAAGTAGATTTCACATCATCTTATCTTCATTCCAACTTTGTGAGGGAGTGCTAGAACTGAGATTATAAGTCCATTTGTTGGATTAGAAATCTAATTTGAGTGAAAAACTACAAGAGAGAGACCTTAGTGAGTTTCTAGAGACAATCAAATCCATTTCTTGGCAAGATTTGTTTGAAAGTAGTTTTCACTTCATCTTATCTTCATTCTAGCTTTGTGAGGGAGTGATAGAACTATGATTATAAGTCCATTTGTTGGATTAGAAATCAAATTTGAGTGAAACACTGCAAGTGTTAGACCTTTGTGAGTTTCAAGTCAATCAAATCTATTTCTTGTTTGTAGAAGTCACTAGTAAGATGGGATCTGCTGGAGCATACCTTCTAGAAGCTAGTGAGAGGTTGAATTCTACAAATTATGCTATTTGGAAGGTTAGAATGGAGTCACTCTTAGTGCTCCAAGACCTTTATGAGTTCTTGATTGAAGATGAAGATGAACCTCTAGGTGCACAGGAGTTAGCTAGATACAAGAAGAGATCTAGGCTTGCACTTCATTGTGTGAAGATGAATGTGAGCAATGATTTGTTGGGAGAAATATCAGCTTGTACTAATGCTAAAGAGGCTTGGGAGTCTTTAAAATCAATCTATGAGTCTAGCAACACTTCTAGAGTTCTTATGCTTAGAAATCAAATTTTGCAAAGCATGAGGAAAAGTGAGGAGAGTGCACAGGATTATGTACTTAGAATCAAGTCTCTAAATAGGGAGTTGGCTTCCATTGGAGAGAAGATTCATGATGGAGAGCTTGTACAAATTGTCCTTAATGGTCTAGGAGATGACTTTGCAAATTTGGTCCAAAGTTTTTCCATCCAAGACACTTTGCCAACTATAGAAAAACTTCACAGTGTATTAGTGGCTGAAGAGTGTAGGATGCTCCATGCAAAATCTAGGATGAGTTCCTTGTCTTTGCAGAATGGTGATGAGAAAGCCAATTTCTCATTCAAGGGCAAAAAGAAGACCAATGGAAAGAAGAAGCATCCAAAGGAGGCCAAAGAAGAGGATGATGCATCAAGCTCAAAGGACAAGTCAAAGCAAAAATGCTTCTTTTGTGGAAAGAAGGGGCATTATGCATCTAAATGCTACAAGAGGCTAAGAGCACAAGTGGAGGAGGACAAACAAGGAAACCTTACAAAGGAGGAGGAGGAGGATGAAGTAGATGTATTCTTTATGGCATCTACATTCTCACCAACAAGCAATAGCAATTCAAGAGACAATTGGTGGATCGACAGTGGGGCTAGCTCCCACATGTCTTGTCAAAAGGAGTTTTTCTCAACCTTACACTCATTCAATGATGCTAAAAAGTTTGTCTTTACTGCAAATGATGAAGAGTGTAGGATAGATGGTGTTGGCACCATCTCTTTCTGTCTAGAATCCTCAAAATGCATGGATCTAGAAAATGTCCTTTATGTACCATCAATCACCAAGAATATGCTTAGTGTTGGTCTACTCTTAGAAAGTGGGTTGGATGTCCACTTTAAGCATGGTGTTTGCTTCATCTTGAAGAATGATGTTTGCATTGCAAAGGGATTTAAACATGGAAGATTGTTTAAGTTGGAAGCTAGTGTTTCTTTTGAAAGAATGAGCTTGGCAAAGGAGGAGATCACTCAAGAGGAGATCTTGGCAAAGTGTGATCTTGCTTGCATTAAGGAGGAGCATCAAAAGGAGGAAGATCTTGAGGATCAGACTCAAAGCATGAGAGTTCCAAGAGAGTCCTCAATGACAATGGCCGAGTCATCAAATTGCATGCAAATTGTCCATTCAAGTGTGCATCTTGCAAGGGTGGTGAGCATTGGAGAGTCTACTATCTTTGAATACTTTTTGGAAAGTATTAGTAGACATGAGGTGACTTGTTTCTTACCTTTAAGATTCATGGTGTTTATTACTTTGTATGACAAGACAATGAAATGGGATGCTTTGAAATCTACATTTGTTGTTGATAAAGCAATTTCATTGGATAACTATTTTTGTAATAGTTTGAATAGTGTCACAAAAGATGAAACATCATTTGTATTGGAAATCTTTGGTCCACATGCTTTGAGCATGATCATTCCAATGTAAGGACCAAAGATTATCCTATTTCAATGATAGGAATAATGATAGTGTTTTGCTCTTCAAGTAGAGATTGTAGAATCTACTTGTTTTCAGCCAAAGAATTTGTCAATGGTGAAAATGTGATCTTTCAAGAGTGGAAGATTTGTAAACTTGAAGAAGCACCTTTGGATCAACACCTTATTCAATTCATTGATGGTTTGGAGTCAAGTAAAGTGGAGGAGCAAGCTCAAGACCCGAGGACTCCAAGAAGAACCTTGAGTATCAAGATGGAGCCATCTAGGCTCAATCATATGGATCAAGCAAGACAAGTTGTCTTTGGCAACATTATTTATGCACTTAATATTTTAATTGATGTATCTTCAAGTGCACAAAATGCCTTGGAATCCATGGCTTGGCATGATGTTTAGTTTTGAAGTGTGCTACATGTATATAGACACATTTATGGAACATCTTGTAAGGGATCCTCTAAGAGGTGGTGAAAGATCCTTCATGGACATCATTCTCTATTGGAGTCTCAAAAGTTCCTTCTTTGTAGCTGGATTTTTTAGACACTTCTAAAAGCTTTCATTGATTAATCAAGAGAGTTGTAAATAGATCAAGCTAAATTTGAGGAGGAGTGTGAAGAATTGCCAAAAATTGGCAAATCTAGCTTGATCAAAAACCATGCTCCAAATGAAACCAAATCAATTTCTATTTTTTTCTCAGGTTGAAGGCCGTACTACAGCCTGTAGTACACACGTGTGGGCTCGGATTTCAATGTTTATCAATGCTTTTGATTGTTAATGCTTGTTGTTTGTCAAATTGCCAATCTAGATCAACTTTTTTGTGTCTAGTTTTTTGATAGATTGTTAAGCAAGCATCCAATCACTCTTGTGGATCTTTTGTAGATCCATTTATGGTCCTAAAGTACAATACTTTCACACAATCACCTTGTGGATCATTCAAAGATCCATTTAAGGTCCTTAGTACTATACTTTTCACATGGTATCAGAGCCAAGTACAAGGCCATTGATCTGTGTCTGAATCTAATCCAGTTTTAGCAGGTTTTGGTGCAAAAAGCTAGTATTGGAAGGGCGAGCCAGTATCCAAGTTTTGGTGAGGGGATTTGATCCCAAACTTTTTCAGGATCAAAATCCATACTGTTCACACGTGTGGGCATCTCTGAACCAGCATTTAATAACCCATATTCATTGGATCATAGAAAATTCATCTGGTGTCAGTTTGATGTAATTTTTTGTGCAAATCCTAGGATAAGTTACCAAGATCACTTGCCATTGATTAGTTTTGAATTTGTTTCATGAAAACTAATTAATCTAGGCTGATTTCAAACCTTCTTAAAGTGGAAACCAGGTCTTGAAAGTACATCAAAGTGAATGAGAGAGATAGAGTCAGTTTTTGTCCAAGAATAGCCAAGATTGGCAAGATTTGCTTGAGAGTAGTTTTCATCTCATCTTATCTTCATTCCACCTTTGTGAGGGAGTGATAGAACTGTGATTACAAATCCATCTGTTGGATTAGAAGTCAACATTTGAGTGAAACACTGCAAGTTAGAAACCTTTGTGAGTTTCAGGTCCAAACAAATCTATATCTTGTGTGTAGAATCTTGCTAGTAAGATGGGATCACTGGGAGTCTACCTTCTAGAAGCTAGTGAGAGGTTAAATTCTACCAATTGTGCTATTTAGAAAGTGAGGATGGAGTCACTAATGGTGCTCTAGGATCTTTATGAGTTTCTAATAGATGATGAAGATGAACCTCTAGGTGCACATGAATTAGTGAGATACAAGAAGAGGTCTAGGCTTGCACTTCACTGTATTAAGATGAATGTAAGCAATGATCTTTTAAGGGAAGTATCATCATGTAAGAGTGCTAAAGAGGCTTGAGAATCCTTAAAATTTATCTATGAGTCTAGTAACACTTCGAGATTTCTCATGCTTACGAATCAGATTCTACAAAGCATGAAGAGGAATGATGAGAGTGCACAAGATTATGTGCTAAGAATCAAGTCTCTCAATAGGGAGTTAGCTTCCATTGGAGAGAAGATTCAAGATAGTGAGCTTGTTCAGATTGTCCTCAATGGTCTAGGGAGTGGCTTTACAAATTTGGTCCAAAGCTTTGCAATCCAAGACACTTTGCCTACTATAGAAAAGCTACACAGTGTATTAGTAGCTGAAGAGTGTAGGATGTTGCATACCAATGCAATAATGAATGCTATTTCTCTGCAGGATGGTGATGAGAAAGCTAATTTCTCATTCAAAAGCAAGAAGAAGACCAATGGCAAGAAGAAGCACTTCAAGGAGACCAAGGAGGAGGATGAGGCTTCAAGCTCAAAGGGCAAGATCAAAGACAAGTCCAAGTACAAATGTTTTTTCTGTGGAAAGAAAGGACATTTTGCATCAGAATGTCTCAAGAAGAAGAAGGCACAAGAGAGCAAACGAAACAACATTGCACATCAGGAGGAGGAGGAGGATGAAGAGTCATCCTTGATGGTTTCCAACAAACCACCATCATCCAAGAGCAACACCAATGACTCTTGGTGGATTGATAGTGGGGCAAGTTCCCACATGACATATCAAAAGGACATATTCTCCACTTTACTTTCTTACAATGATTTACATAGATCAATCTATACTGCAAGTAGTCAAGAATGTAAGATAAGTCGAACAGGAACAATTCCCTTGTATGTGGGATCATCCAAAAGGATGAACTTGATAATGTTCTTAATGTTCCTAAGTTAACCAAGAATTTGCTTAGTGTTGGCCAGTTAATGGATAATGTCGTAGATGTACAATTTAAGCATGGAGTTTGTTCCATCCTTAGAAATGATGAATGTATAGCCAAAGGCTTTAAGCAAGGTAGATTGGTTAAGCTTGATGCTAATGTTGGAGTGGAGAGTGTTAACTTGGCAAAGGTGGAGTTATCAAAGGTGGAATTGTGGCATAAAAGGCTGGGCCACCCCAACTACAAAGCCATGGAATCTATGGTTGCAAAGGAGCTTGCAGTTGGACTCCCCAAGCATTTGTCAAAGTGTGGGAAGAGATGTGAAGCATGCAGCCTCTCAAAGGCTCACAAACTTCCCTTCTCAAGATCTACATCAAGATCAAACTCTCCTCTTGAACTCATCCATTCGGATGTTCATAGTTTTTCACATGAGCCTAATGGTGGTGCCAAGTACTATGTAATCTTCATTGATGACTATTCTAGATTTTGTTGGATGTACCTCTTGTCTAGCAAATCAATGGTGTTTGATTCTTTTGAAAAGTTCAAGACTTTGGTAGAAAATCAACTTAGTACCAAGATTAAGGTATTAAGGAGTGATAATGGCGGTGCATATTTCTCCAATAAGTTGATTGACTTTTGTAGTTCTAATGGCATAAAGAGGGAGTTGTCATGTCCATACACTCCTCAACAAAATGGAGTGAGTGAGAGAAGAAATAGATCTCTTTGTGAGTGTGCTAGGGCCTTAAGGCTAGATGCTTCCCTATCCAAACCATTTTGGGGTGAAGCAATAACTTGTGCTAACTATTTGTGCAATAGATTGCCAAACCAAGCCATTGGAGGAATCACACCATTTGAAGCTCTATTAGGAGAGAAGCCCAATCTCAAGGATCTCAAAGTTTTTGGATCCACTTGCTATGTACACCAATCCTTGGATAAGAGAAGGAAGGATGATGCAACATCCATCAAAGGCATCTTTGTGAGATATGGTGAGAATAGCAAAGGTTATAGAGTCTTCCATCCCATCACTAGCAAGGTGATAGTGAGTAGGGATGTTATTTTTGATGAAGGACATGCTTGTGATTTGGATGATAATGCTACTAATCATCTTGATGCCAAGTATCATGCTAGGATAGAGGAAGAGCTCCCAAGTGAAGAAGAACTTGAGGATCCACCTCAAGATGCAAGAACTCCAAGAAGATCTACAAGGGCAAGATCCGAGCCATTGAGGCTCACCTATGATGGTCAAGGTGATCAAAGGGAAGGCTCATTATCTTTCACATCTTACACCTTTCTTATTTCAATGTTAGATGAGCCAACATGCTATGAAGATGCTTGTAAGTCTAAAAGTTGGATGGATGCTATGCAAGTAGAGTATGATGCTCTTATTGAGAATCATACTTGGGATCTTGTGGATCTTCCTCAAGGGAAAAAACCTCTTGATTGCAAGTGGGTATTTAGATTGAAGTATAATCAAGATGGATCAATAAGCAAGCATAAAGCTAGGCTTGTTGCCAAAGGTTTTTTACAAGCCAAAGGCATTGATTATGATGAGACTTTTGCTCCTGTGGCTAAGCTTCTTACTATCAGATTGATCATTAGTCTTGGTACAACCTTCAATTGGGAGCTATTCCAACTTGACTTCACAAATGCATTCCTCAATGGTTATTTGGAGGAAGAGATCTACATGAGGCAACCCGAGGGCTTCATCAAGGCAAATCATGAAGGAAAGGTGTGTTTTTTGAAGAAGAGCCTTTATGGGATCAAGCAAGCACCTAGAGCATGGCACTCTAGGCTAAACTCTTTTCTCATTTCCATCAATTTTGTAATGAGTGCCTATGATCCATCATTGTATATAAGTTTTCATGATGGCATGATCATTATTCTTGTTTTGTATGTAGATGACATTATCTTGAGTGGTAATGATCTAGATGGAATTAGAGATGTAAAAATTGCTTTAGCAAAAGAGTTTAAGATGGTAGATCTCGGCCTATTGAGCTTCATTCTTGGAATAGAGGTTATTAGAGGATGTGATTTAGCTTCATTTGTCAATCTAAATATGCTACATCCATCCTAGATAGATTTGGAATGAAGAATTGTAAAGGCATTGAGACACCAATGGAGCAACACGTAAAAGCATCTATTGGTTGTGATGAAGCATCCTTTGAGGACATCACATTATATAGAAGGCTTATTGGCTCCTTGATCTATTTAACTATAACTAGACCTGATCTTAGTTATAGTGTTGGAAAGTTAAGCCAATTCATGCACTAGTTTCACATTGGAAGATGGTCAAAAGAGTTCTTAGATACATTTCATCCACTAAGAATTTTGGCATTTTGTATAGAGGAACTAATCTTGGCTTAAGAGCCTATAGTGACTCGGATTTTGCAGGTGACAAAGTGTATAGAAGATCAACAAGTGCCTTTTCCACTTTTCTATGTGATGGAGTAGTATCATGGCTTTCCAAAAAGCAAGATACCATCTCCCTATCTTCCACAGAATCCGAATACAAGGCCTTGACATCAACATGCAAGGAGGTCTTGTGGCTCAAAAGGCTATTGGGGGGAGAGAGAGAGAGGTTGGGCTATTTTTTGGTGTATTTATTAATTAGTAAATAATTTAATAAATTCTAAATTCCTACTTTCAAAAAGTGTAAACTTGCCTATGAGCTGGCCTAGAAAACCAAACTAAAACTTGGAAACCCAAAAAAGAAAAAGAAGAAAAGCCTTCAAAATTTACAAAAGTGATTCAATAACTGAAATGTGCCTAACCCCATTACCTTTGCTACAAACAAAAGAACACGCAATTCAAGTACGTTGATGACACAACATATTCAAGAACATCACAATATTATCAATTTACATTAATATCATTATATTGTAATAGCATTATATTCACATTAATTGGGCACATGTGACACAACATTGAACATCTAAATGACTCACATTTATAGAAGTGATGAACTCACACATGCAAATGAGCCAAAGGAACAATAGTTAACTAGTTTTACTAAAATTCAAAACATGGCTACACTATGTCTATTAGCTTGTTAACATCTACTTAGCCATTGAGCAATATAAAACTCATTTGAGCATTTTAAGACCATTTCAGTGACTCCTTTGAGGCGTTTCAACTCTTTTGAAAGCCATCACATTTATACCAAGCTCTCCTTTTTGCAATAGAAATTGAATGAGAGAGTTGATTATTTAAAGTCCAAAAAATTTGTTCCTAACTTTTATTGTTTTGAATAGTTGAGTACTCGCTAAACAAGTCCATGTTTGTTGTTAAGATGTTGATAATGGAGCTGAGCAATAGAGTTGTTCTATGAATAACAACATCCAATAAGTGGTGAGGTGGTTATAACTTCCCTTTATCTTCATGAGTTCATGTTTAGCTCCAATCTCACACACCAAAATGATGCCGATTACAATCTCAAGCAATGCCTTCAAGGTCACTACATACTCAATAATGATTGTGTTGTTTTTCTCAAAGTTGATTCACATCAAAAGTGTTTTGGCGATGGAATGGCCTTTCTTGAAAAGTTATGATCAAACATGATTTGGACATCTTCCATTGATGGAAAAAAAAACATTCTTCATAATGCAAATGTTTTTGATTTGGTAACTGTGCACCATCAACTATATGTGACGGTTAATGGGAGCTTGATTACCAAGAAATAGAATAGCTATAGAAAAGAAATAAAACTATACATATAATGCATTACTACATGTGGAAGTATTGCTTTTTTATACATAGGTTGGTTGAAGATAAACTTGCATTACTTATGTATCATTATATAAAATAGATAAGGTTTAAACATATTCAAAAACTTCACTTGAATTCATTAGGATGTTATCATTTCGATATCCAAAAACAAATAAACAAGAGTTAGTAGGTTATCGTTTTCATACCCATAAGAAAAAAACGTATTGCTAAGTCAAAATCAATTCTGTATTGCAAAGGCTTGCAGCTGCAATAGAATGTCTAAAATCTAAAGCTAATCGTATCATTTTGATTACTTTTTAACTAGCTTTCATTCATCATTGAAATGTAATGGTGTTATTTGAAGAGTAAAACATGCACATCACTAAATACTCAAAAGTGAAACCTAGATGGTTTAAATTTTTATTGGCAAGAAGAATATAGAAATGGTATCACAGTTGCATTATTATAATTGTCAAACCAACACAAAAAATAATCTCGTTGAACACAAAAATCATTGCCTTGATAAAGAAACAAAGAATTTTGACAACAAAGAAGAAATAGAGTTGTTTGTATGAAAGCATTAAGTTGATTGTCACCTAAGGAGCAGGAAGAAAAAAGTTTTGGCTACAAGATTCATCTTTCAAAATTCTACTAGGTAGTAACATAAATAGTATTACAAATGCATCAACCTGGCTATAAAATTCAAACAATAAGATCACTCTATTAAACACATAAAAGAATTTTCCTTGATAAAATTAATAGTCCAACAAGATATTTGAAAACAATATCAACATAGTTGCAAACATGATGTCAAAGAATGAGAAGAAAAGAATTTGACTACCAATCTATATTTTGGATAGTTGTTCTTCAATAATATATGCCTAAATTGATTGCGAAGCACATACATTTTGAGCTTAGTATGAGCTTGGGCACCAAAGCACATGTATTTTATTGATTTCTAAAAGAGTCCCATGACAAGTAATAACCATGTAGACTTTATGTAGTTTACATTTCCACCTTGACATTATACTAGAGTTTTTGTGCATCAATTCTTCACCAACTTTTGGAAGCCAGTTAAGGTAGAGTTGAGCTTGTTGACATATAAACATGTGAAAGTGCTCTTCTAGCCTGAACATTATAACCAATAGAAAGTTAATATGAAGCATTAGTTGGTGTTTGCTGATATATGCCTACAATGTACAAGTTATGACCAAAACAACACATTGCGAAAGAAAATGCAAGTATTTCAATGTGAAATATGAATCCAATGTTTGACAATATGACCAAGGTAATGAAGAACTCTTATAATTGAAGAGGAAGCCAAAATTTCCAAAGAACCAAAAATGAGAACTAACTCTATTCTCCAATCGATCACCTTCTTAAATGAGAAAAAACTAGATAATTTTTACTATATGCAAAATTTGTTGAAAATTGTCACTTCTCACTTGACATTGGTTCATGTAAATATTGATCAAACATTAGAATATGTTGATGATATGATTTCACACGTGTGGAGCATGTTCCCATGTGTGAAAGGATGTACTTTTCATGTTTGTATATATCCAAATTGATTTTGTATAAGGCCCTCCATACTGCATACGAGGATTTTCAGACAAAACTGTTTGAGGATTCGATGCTGTGCTCCATTCATGGCAAGAGGGTGACATTGATGCCCAAGGACATGCTTCTTGTCATGAGGCTTCGAAACACCTATGACAACATTTTTAAGTCTGGATTCACACAAAGGAAAGTTCCTCTTGAAAAGGGGCCTGTCCCACCCCGCAAAAAGAGAAAGCAAGCACAGCCCAAGCGTTCGCAACCCAAGCCCAGGTCTCCCAGCTCTTCACCCTCAGCTCCTCCCATTAGAAAACATTTGGCTAGTACGTCTGCAATTCCACTGGCTGAGAGTCCTCCCGTAACCCCTGATCTTCAACTGCACGATTCTCCTTCTATACATGAGGATGACCTAAATACAGTGGTAGACATGATTGTTTCTGATGTTGATGCAACTGATAAAGAGTTGCACATCAAACTTCCGAATGAACCTAAAGACACATTTTTTTATTCTGAGAGGTACATTGATCTTGACCTATATATAGCCAAGAAAATAGATGATCTCGGAGGGGAATTTATGTTTTGTATCGACGATATTAATTTTGCAATGCATATCAAAGACCCGCATTGTAGGGAGCTAAAAGAGAAGACCTCATATATCTTAGACACAGTAGTTGAATCTGCTTGTGCATACTATCTACATAAATATACATATACAGTCACGAAGGAGATTTTTGTTGTATCTCCATTTTTTGGGCATCTGTTGAATAAAGAGAGGAAAGCCAGAAGGCTCTTCAGGCACACCAGCAAAGAGGCATCAATGTTCATCATCCCATACTGTTCAAAGTAGGATAGTTTCTTCTTGTAATATCTATTTTCTGTAAGATTTTTCTTTTGGAAACTCTTATAGATTCTAGTAATTCATTGCTTGTCTCTTTCTGGCAGCAAACATTGGAGTGTGGACGTCATATCCATGAAAGTGAATTCGACTGAAAGCTGCACACCTGTGTGCATGACAATGAATTCTTTGCATGCCACCCATTCCATGATTAAATCCATGTACAAAAGGATGGTGGAGCTATTGCCCAGGCCGGATGGGTTGGTTGTAATACCAACATAGAGGTTGTTGATGCAAAGGTAAAAAGAATCTTTTTACGTATTTTATTTGCATGATGGCATGTAGTTTAGAATTATATTGAACTATACTTTAACAATTTTTCGTTGTGATTTCTTAGTCTTCGCAACAAGACGATGCTTTCAGTTGCGGATGGTATTCAATCTGGAACATTAAATCGTTCTTGGATTGGTATATGGTACAACCTCCAAGTGCTAGTATCCGTGAGGTATTTTTTTCAATGTTCCAGTATCCTGATGATATATTGTTAACTTTGTGAATTTATATATTTTAAAACATTGGCTAATACATATATACACTCGATATTTTTTTTTGCAGTTCCAATGTCCTGAGGTATCAACAAATGCGATTCATCAGTATCGGCATGAAATGTTGGAAATTTTACTATCATGTGCAAGGCCCTACAAGCATTAAGGTGCCTCAGATAAACCTGCCAGGGGATCCGTGGATGAGGTTACAGTGCTCGAGGATATGCCTCATGCACCTTTAATTGAAATGTAAATATAGTTCTGACAGACACATAGAAATATATCAGCACATGATGATCCATAGAACAATAGATAGGCAAATAGAAAGTGGGCTATCACTGAATGCCACAAATATATTATATCAATTTACAAAACAATGTACATTTTTCAAAATACTAAATACAAATTGCTCGATGAAATCTTGAAGTCATTTGAGACTTCTTTGTATTCCTTTTTTTTTGAAAAAGTACATTGATGTTGCTCGTCTATCATCTCAATGTTTATGCGGTTTCAACAATTTCTATGCTTCTATTTAAGTCCTTGCACTCTATGCGACTTTCTTGTCTTGGTCTTACTTGTACATCAAAGAAACTTGTTAGACAATGTAATAGATCCTAACACCACAGTAGGGCAAACACTGACTGATCCACCCAACCTTGCCTACTCCCTGATATAGAGTAAGCCCCTCCTAGCCCAGTGTGAGGACTGGTAGCATGCAACTGCCAAGTGTCGGCCACGTGGCACTGACGTGGCCGACTGCACATCGGGACCCAACTGGGGGCCCTATCCTGCTGACAGGGTCCCTAGGCTGTGTTAGGCCCGCCATGGCTATGGACCGTGCTGGGGCACACTACTCACACTGTCTTGCCCTGTTGGTCATGTACGCTGGACACGACCCTGACTGTGGTATCTGACCTATCTGTGTTCTCTAGGGTTCGGCACTGGTTACGAGCTCGTAACACTCCCTCCCCCTTAAGAACCGTCTTGGTCCTCTAAGACAAAGTCTGGAAAAATCTTGCGAAGGACGCTGCCTCTTTCCCAAGTGGCATTCTCAACAGGCTGATCATTCCACTTAACCAGATATTCTCGGTATAGAGTATGACGAGTCTGCGTCTCTCTACTATCAAGAATTTCCTCTGGTTCATGTGGAGGTTGTTGAGGATCCAATGGGAGAACTAGAACACTGTCCCCTACCAGATTATCTGATCTGGTTAAGGCTTTTTGTAACTGACTTACATGAAAAACTGGAAAAACCTTACTGTTGTGTGGGAGTTCTAGTTCATAGGTGACCTCGCCTAGTCTCCTACTGATGGTAAAGGGACCACAATACCTTGGAGACAACTTAGCACACACTCCTGATTTGAGGGTTTTAGAGTCAACTGGGACTCTCAAGTAGACTCTATCACCAGTGGAGAACTGCACATCCCGTCTGTGTGGATCTGCATAATGCCTGGCTCGATCCTGGGATTGTCTAATGCTACGCTTAGCATGTTCTATCATCTAGTTTAGGTCTTCTAAAAAGTTTCTGGCTGCTTCAACTTTTTCTTGTTTAAACCCTACAACTGTGGGTGAGCGTGGCTGAAAACCGTACATCAGCATAAATGGGCTGTATCCCGTAGCTGAATGTTTGGTACTGTTGTAAGCAAACTCTAATATCGAGAGATACTCCTCCCAATTAGTCTGCCTCTTGCTGACGTATGCACGAAGCATATCCTCCAGCACTTGATTTACCCTTTCTGTTTGACCGTCCGTCTGTGGATGGTCAGTGGTACTCATATTAAGTTTAGTATGGAGATGATGGAATACTGCCTTCCAAAAATTTCCAGTAAACTTACTGTCCCGGTCGCTGACTATGCCGGAAGGTAGACCGTACAATTTAAATAGCCCGTCTACAAACAACCTCGCTAACTCTGGAGCTCTAACGGTTGTTTTGGTCGGAATAAAATGAGCCATTTTGGTCAGACGGTCAACTGTGACCCATATAGCGTCATTACCCTTTTGGGTTTTAGGCAGGCCTACTATAAAATCCATGGAGATACTCTCCCATTTACCAGCTGGTATTTCTAAGGGATGCAACAACCCTCCTGCCTTTAAACGCTCTGCTTTATTTACTTGACATTTCTGGCAACTGGTTACATACTGGTGGACGTCCCTTTTCATACTGGGCCAGAAAAATTGCCTACGAAGAAGTTCATAGGTCTTCTGTATGCCTGGGTGTCCCGCGCTAGGATTGTCATGACATTCATATAGGACCTGCTGCCTATAATCCTCTGAATTGGGGACACATACTCTATCTCTATAGAGCAAGTACTCATCCTGAATGGAATACTGTTTCCATTTGAATCCTTGAGTCAACTGACCCTCAACCACTGGGGTTTGCTTGGGTAATACAGGCTCAGAATCCTCAACGTCATCTGACGACGTATACTCGGACTCATTATCATCCTCAACGGAAGCTGTCGTATTCTTGGATGAACTGGCACCAGCCCCGGGAACTGGTTCTGGAGTCTGTAACTGTCTGTTCTGGACTGAGTTCCAGATAATAGAGAAGAATGCATCATGCTGGCATTTCCCTCTCAAGGACTCGAGTAACTCATTACGAATCTGAGTAAAACTCAGCTCGTTTATCATAGGCATTCTGCTAAGGGCATCTGCTACTGTATTGAATTTTCCACACCTATATCTGATAGACATGTCAAACTCTTGCATCAACTCTGCCCAACGAGCTTTCCGACCTCTAAGCTCAGGTTGATTGCAAAGGTATCTGAGACTCTCATGGTCTGTCAGGACCTCAAAGTTGGCACCATACAAATAATGCCTCTAAGTCTTAAGGGCATGGACTATAGAAAAGAGTTCCTTTTCATAGGCACTATACCTAGTCTGTGCTGGCTCGAGTTTTTTACTCTCGAACGCAACTGGTCGTCCACCCTGAGTTAGCACAGCACCTACTGCAAAGTCGCTAGCATCTGTTTCGACCACAAATGGCTGATTGGGGTCGACGACCTTTAAAACTGGTGCTGTGGCTAAGGCTGTTTTGAGAGCATCAAAGCTCTCCTGTTGTGCGGACTCCCAAATGAACTCCTTTCCCTTCCCCTTAAGGAGATTTGTCATAGGGACTGCTATCTGAGCATATTCCTTGACAAATCGTCTGTAATATCCCGCCAGGCCAAGAAAGATTTGAAGTTCCAAAATATTCTGAGGTCTCAGCCAACTGAGTATGGCTTTAACCTTATTTGGGTCCATCTTAATCCCATCTGAAGAGATAATGTGACCCAAATATGCTATTTCTTCAACGAAGAATTCACACTTGGATTGTTTAGCATAAAGCTTATGCTTTCTGAGCAGTCAAAACACCTTTCTGAGGTGTTTTAGATGCTCCTTCCTGGTTTTGCTGTAAACGAGGATGTCATCTAAAAATACGACTACAAATTTACCCAAGTATGGTCTGAGGACACTGTTCATCAAGGTCATAAAGGTAGCTGGAGCATTTGTGAGCCCAAATGGCATCACCTTAAACTCATAATGACCGTGACGAGTCCTAAAGGCTGTTTTTGAGACATTTTCCGATTTTATACGGACTTGATGATATCCCGATCTAAGGTCTATTTTACTGAAAAACTTAGCCCCGTCGAGTTGATCAAACAACTCGTCTGCCCGAGGCATAGGGTATTTATTCTTAATTGTGACTTTATTGAGGGCTCTGTAATCTACGCAAAGACGCATAGACCCCTCCTTCTTTTTCACCAATAGGACTGGTGAGGCCCATGGTGAACTACTGGTCTGAATTTGGCCTTTCCCAAGATAGTCTGTTAACTGCCTAGTTATTTCTTCATCCTCTGTTCGGCTGACCCGATACGGAGGTTTAGAAACAGGTGTTGTACCTGGTACTAGGTTTATTACATGATCTACCTCTCTGCTAGGTGGTAAACCATGTGGCAAATCTTCAGGAAAAACATCTTTAAATTTAGACAATAAAGTTTCTAATTTACTAATTTTCTGCTGAATAGAACTGGAAATAGAAACTTCAGGAATAAACTGAAAGTCACATAAGAATACCTGATGGTCTTCATCTCCGATTAGCTGACAGAGCTCTGAACTGCAGACCATAGGGCTGTTGGGAACATCATGCTCCCCATGCAACTGGATCTCTCGGCCTTTATGCTGAAAGCTGAGGGTGTTCTCCTGATAGTTTCTGTGGAGGGAAGGTCCTAAACTGTAGAGCCAATCTCTCCCGAGAACAATATCTGTTCGATCCAGGTGCATTATCTGAAAGTTTATTTCATCTTGGTACCCCTGAATACCAAGATTTAACTTACTTACCATAGTTTCCCATATTTTTTTGTCTTCACCCTTAGCTAATGAAACTATGTACCTATGCTGACTAGGTACTTCTGGTAGTTTAAGCTTTTTAACCAGGGTGTGGTTGATGAAATTATGGGTTGCCCCATCATCAACCATGACTCTTACTGACTGGTTACCAACTTTCCCATGCATACGTACTAGGTCATGCGGCCCAAAGCTGAAGGGTCTCGCTAGCATTGCAGAGGTTAGCTGGCAACAGTGTTCATGATCTTCATGATACACTTTGATCTCGGAAGCTGCCGATTCACTGGGGAAACATACAGTCTGAACAAGATGAACTTGTTTTTTATCTTTCTTATCTTTTTTAGTGAAAGGCCCCTTGGGACACTGTCTGACTGTGTGTCCCTTGCCCATACACACAAAGCACAAACGTTCTTGTTTGGCTTTCTCAAAATCATCTGGTTTTAAGGGCTGTATGAGTGAAGGGCGTTTCTGAGGAGCTTCACCTTTAAATTTATCTTCTTTCTTTCTTTTTAAAAATTTCTTTTTAAATTGAAAGTCTTTCTGAGGAAGCTGCTCAGAAAGTGGTTGTTGTCTCGCTCTCTTCCTACCCACTGAATCATCATAGATTTGAGCATATCTGAGAGCTTGCTCAAGGGTAGTAGGCGAGTTTCTCTGGACCTCTACTTTATATTCATCTTTGAGGCCACGGACAAATCCCCTGATTTTTTGATAGTCATCCATATTTTTAATCTTTAAAATTGCCTCTCGATACTGCGAGATATATTGGATGAGGGACTTGTCCATTACTGTTCTTTCCCAGGCTTCCCAGGCTCTATCAAGTTCATTCTCTGGTAGAAATTCTCTTAGGAAAGCTTCTTCAAAAGCTTTCCATGACCGGGGAGTCTGCCCAGTCTCCTGGAGATTTAACCACCACTTATAGGCCATAGGCCCTAAAGAAAGACTGGCCTCAATTGCTTGCAAATGGTCAGGGGTCTGTTTAAGAGCATGAATATTCTTCCATTTGCTGAGGAAAGTTTGTAGAATATCTGCATTTCTATCCTTCTCTTCTCCATTAAAAGTAGGAGGCTTTAAATCTTTAAAAACACTGGGGTGAGACCGTAAAGTCTCACCCGAAACTGATGGAAGTGGAGAAGGGGATAACTGAGAAGTGGAGGGAAGGCTTCCTTTCGCGGAACTCAAAATCAAGTTTTTGAGTTCAGCGAACGAGTCGTCCACACTGGACTTGAAATTGGCTAATGCCAGCTTCAGTTCATCCACCTCTGTTACCAATTGGAGGAACTGCTCCTTGGTAACCAGTTCGTCGAGTTCTTCGGCGAACTGTTCCTGTTCTTCTACTTCCATAGGTTCCTTCCCTTTTCTGTAAGCCAAGGCTTCTGTTTCAAGTTCGTCGAAGCCTCTCTCCTGGGGTTGATCAGGTCCCTGAGGAGTGGTCATCTTCGAAACTGAAAGAGAGCTACCTTAACTTCTGAAGGAAAAAAGTCTAAAAGACTGATTTACAACTGTACAAGGGAAAGGAAAGATGACTTAGCTGTTTCTGAGGACTGTACTTCCAAAGAAAGAATGAAGAGGAACTCTTTCAGCTCTTTTCCCAAAGATTTTAGACCTGCTGTTCCGAAAAATGCCAGTTTGAGGCTTCAAAACGGTACTAAATTTCCCGGTTTTTTGAGGATAGTAGCTCGCTGGTCTGATTGCAATCCAACTTGTCCACAAAAAGGCAAATCTGAAGTCCAAAAACCCTTCTGAGTTCTGAAATTTCAGAAGTCTCCTACTCGCTGATCTGGTAGGAATCCTCTTGCTCCAAATCTCTGACGTTGGGGCCCAAAAACTTGTTGAAAAACCAGATTTTCAGAAGCACTGGCAGCGCTGGCCCTGCTCCTCTTTTTTGGCTTCCAACTCGCTGAGAACCAGTAACTTTTTCCCTGGAAATCGGATGTAGGTCTCTGACTGTACAACGATGGAGGTGCTGGCTTCTTCCTACTCTAATTTCGCTGGGAAAACTATAGAGAATCCTCTGAACTCAGTGAGAAACAGCTGTTTTTTCAGCGAGTTACCTACACTTGGAATCTAACTCCTTGCTACTGTGATTTCTCAGTGGAAATCAAAAGTTTGAAGGCTGCTCCTACAGTGATCCTCCTCCTCTATTCCTCTCTGAGAATCTGAGAAACACTTCCTATCTTCTGATAGCTTTCTCTACTGCTGTCCTGAACTCCCTAGGATGGAGATGGCTCTGATACCAGTGTAATAGATCCTAACACCACAGTAGGGCAAACCCTGACTGATCCACCCAACCTTGCCTACTCTCTGATATAGAGTAAGCCCCTCCTAGCCCAGTGTGAGGACTGGTAGCATGCAACTGCCAAGTGTCGGCCACGTGGCACTGACGTGGCCGACTGCACATCGGGACCCAACTGGGGGCCCTATCCTGCTGACAGGGTCCCTAGGCTGTGTTAGGCCCGCCATGGCTATGGACCGTGCTGGGGCACACTACTCACACTGTCTTGCCCTGTTGGTCATGTACGCTGGACACGACCCTGACTGTGGTATCTGACATATCTGTGTTCTCTAGGGTTCGGCACTGGTTACGAGCTCGTAACAGACAATATCAACATTGAGATTATGTCAAATGAAATATTGCAATACCGAAAACACTAAAACATGTTTAAATAAAATCATTGAAAGTCATTTCCGGAATAAATACACATACAACTACCACTCTCTCGTTGACTCGAAAACAGAAGTGTTTAGGAATATCGTATTGCAGCAATGTAAGCTCTGATCGAATGTGATCGAGTTTCCAATCTTCTTCCACTTCAATTGTTGTAAGCGTAGAATTATTTTTCCTCACTTTAATTTCTATTTGATCTTGATGATTCACTGTAAAATCCTAATCCAATGCTTTCCATCCGTTGCCAACTTTGGACCATCTTCTATAGTAAAATGTTAAAGAAAGCACTTGTTTTTCTATAAGATATCCAAATTTCATTGACGATCTATTAACTATGCACTCGATATTGCCATTACTCTTTTTATCCCAATGATCATCAAGGAGGCTTCCCTTCATTTTATCTTCATTCCAGCTTTGTGAGGGATTAATAGAACTATGATTATAAGTCCATCTGTTGGATTAGAAGTCAACATTTGAGTGAAACACTGCAAGTTAGAAACCTTTGTGAGTTTCAAGTTCAACCAGATCTATATCTTGTGAGTAGAATTTCACTAGTAAAATGGGATCAGTTGGAGCCTACCTTCTAAAAGCTAGATTAAATTCTACCAATTATTCTATTTGGAAAGTGTGGATGGAGTCACTCGTGGTGCTCCAGGATCTTTATGAGTTTCTAATAGATGATGAAGATGAACCTCTAGGTGTACAGAAATTAGTGAGATACAAGAAGAGGTCTAGACTTGCACTTCACTGTATTAAGATGAATGTAAGCAATGATCTTTTGAGGGAAGTATCATCATGTAAAAGTGCTAAAGAGGCTTGGGAATCTTTAAAATCTATCTATGAGTCTAGTTACACTTCTAGGGTTCTCATGCTTAGGAATCAGATTCTACAAAGCATGAAGAGGAGTGATGAGAGTGCACAAGATTATGTGCTCAGAATCAAGTCTCTCAATAGGGAGTTAGCTTCCATTGGAGAGAAGATTCAAGATGGTGAGCTTGTTCATATTGTCCTTAATGGTCTAGGGAGTGACTTTTCAAATTTGGTCCAAAGCTTTGCAATCCAAGACACTTTGCCCACTATAGAAAAGCTTCATAGTGTATTAGTGGCTGAAGAGTGTAGGATGATGCATACCAATACAAGAATGAATGCCATTTCTCTGCGGGATGGTAATGAGAAGGCTAATTTCTCATTCAAAGACAAGAAGAAGACCAATGGCAAGAAGAAGCACTTCAAGAAGACCAAGGAGGAGGATGAGGCTTCAAGCTCAAAGGGCAAGATCAAAGACAAGTCCAAGTACAAATGTTTTTTCTATGGAAAGAAAGGACATTTTGCATTAGAATGTCTCAAGAAGAAGAAGCCACAAGAGAGCAAACAAAGCAACATTGCACATCAGGAGGAGGAGGATGAAGAAGAGTCATCCTTGATGGTTTCCAACAAACCACCATCATCCAAGAGCAACACCAATGATTCTTGGTGGATTGATAGTGGGGCTAGTTCTCACATGACATATCAAAAGGACATTTTCTCCACTTTACTTTCTTACAATGATTTACATAGAACTCTAAACTACTTGCCCACTGGAATGGTGAAAAGACTTTTGACACGCTCCGAACGCTTTCTCCACGGCAATCCCTCTGTTTTCAGGTACCGTGTGTACGTTGGATCATCCAAAAGGATGAATCTTGAGAATGTTCTTTATGTTCCTAAGTTAACCAGGAATTTGCTTAGTGTTGGCCAATTAAAGGATAATGGCCTTGATGTACAATTTAAGCATGGAATTTGTTCCATCTTTAGAAATGATGAATGTATAGCCAAAGGCTTTAAGCAAGGTAAATTGTTTAAGCTTGATGCTAATATTGCAGTGGAGAGTGTTTACTTGGCAAAGGTGGAGTTATCAAAGGTGGAACTATGGCACAAGAGGTTGGGCCACCCCAACTTCAAAGCCATGGAATCTATGTTTGCAAAGGAGCTTGCAGTTGGACTCCCCAAGCATTTGTGAAAGTGTGGGAAGAGACGTGAAGCATGCAGCCTCTCAAAGGCTCACAAACTACCCTTCTCAAGATCAAGCTCTCCTCTTGAACTCATCCATTCGGATGTTCATAGCTTTTCACATGAGTCTAATGGTGGTGCCAAGTATTATGTAATCCTCATTGATGACTATTATAGATATTGTTGGATGTACCTCTTGTCTAGCAAATCAATGGTGTTTGATTCTTTTGTAAAGTTCAAGACTTTGGTAGAAAATCAACTTAGTACCAAGATTATGGTATTAAGGAGTGATAATGGAGGTGAATATATCTCCCATAAGTTGATTGACTTTTGTAGTTCTAATGGCATAAAGAGGGAGTTGTCATGTCCATACACTGTTAGAAATCCATAAATCATAATATGGAAGGACAGACTAGGATTTGAACCCAGGACCTCCGTCATACCGGATGGGATGCTCTACCACTGAGCTATCCGCCCTGTTTAATAGTTCTCTCTAGAGTGGGGATTGATATTTCAAGACATGTTCTTTCCTTTACATCGTAAGGGTGTCAAGCTCTCTACCTTTTGCTCTTATTTAGATACATGGCATTCCCCTTCCTCTTGAAGATCCAAATACATTTTTCGAAACTTAAATACATGGCTTCCATAGGAGCTAGAATAGAAGATCTTGATGCAATGTTGAAAACAAGCTCCAAGAATGGGATATGTCATGGAATTCCAAAGTGGAATCCATTCTTGATTCTATGCAAGCATCTAGAGACAAAAAATTGATCACATTTAATCCAAATGAAAGGCTATAGATCATGAGGTGGCCTCTACCTTTTATGCTCCCAATTTCAAACAAGGTATTTTCATGGTTATTTATGCTTTTCATTCTAGAGAATAATCGTGTTTTAAGGTGGATCCATTCAAAGATCCTCAGCCACAAAGGTAGATCCATCCATCAGTCCTTGGTCCCTTTTATCTTTGACGATGGCTCTGAGAAGAATCTCACTAGGAATCAACCCCATGCCCGTATACAAGCACATGATGCAAGAACAGATTTCACCAGAAAAATACTTCACGGGTACTACACTGTCTGAAACACGTTCTGCTGCATAGATCCAACAAGTCTCGATTGCTCAGTTTTTTAATGGATTGTTCGGTTTTTGCAAATAAGATTCAGGTTTCATAGATTCTAAAGTCTCAAGATCTTTGAAATCTTTTTCATTTCTTCCGACTCTTGCTCAATAGTCTGCTTTTAGGGTTATTTTCAGTCGATCGGCAAGAGTTCCATCCATCTCCTGATTTAATTTTCTAATGGATTCAAAGTATTAGAATTTGCTGGGAGCTATGTTCTTTGGTACAAGTCGTGAAACTAGTTGCTAGAGTCACTCATGAGAGAGATGCACGAGATTAAACTGATTTGTGCTTCTAAAATGATCTAAGGAAAGAAACTTATCCGCAGGTATCATCTACTACAGCAAGTTGCTAAAACTTTAGGCGCTTCCCTTGACAGAAACTTCAATGGCCAACTTGAACCAGTAATTTTACTCCTTTGCAGGACAAGTTCAACAGAAAGACCTTAAATTCCCGTCTTCCAAGACATCCCATGCTTTCATTCGAACACAGTAAAATCTAGAGAGCTATTGCTAATGTCATATGTAGACACTAACACTAACAGTACAGTGGGCGCAATGTTCTGTTTTACTCCGCTAGAAAGCTGATCTAAAACAGAAACCTTTACAAAACCCAACAAAAGAATTTACGACGTATCTATCCGTCAAAGAAGTAACAGCATTCATAAAGTAGTTCACATGGAAGCCAAGAATCTTGCAGAAATCTATTTGAAATTTCGGGTGCAACCATTCATTATACAGTTTAAATTTACATAATATTTTAGTCTGTGAGCTCAAGCTGGAATTTTCTAGGTAAATCTCAAAGTCTTCGTAATTCACAACAACGTAGTTGTGCCTTTGCAGATATCCACACCTTCAGACTTAGAAGCACATACATGCATATATCCTGATTTCTAGGTCAAGTTCTTCACGTCTGTGTTGAAGAGAACAAGCGTTAAACTTCAAACAAACTTTAGCAGCGAGGAAAGTAGATAGCCGTTTTCTGGAAACAAACTTCACGCAAAGAGCATGAATTTGTAAGGCAATAAAGTTCTATTCTCTCAGTGAGTAAGAATAAGATCTGAGAGCCTCTTCTGTTGTGCGACAATCTTCGATTCGTTTTGCGATTCCGAATTTGGCTTATAACTGTTGTCGACATGGTCCAAATTTTGTTCCTGTCCATACAGGGCGTGCTCCTCAGCAATTGTAGTCAGCTTTTTCACTCGTGGATAGAGCCTTTCCACACTTATCATTTGAGGTGGGACAGTTTCCAGCACAACGTTGCGTGACCTGGGCGAGAATCCTTGCTCCATGTCTACAGATTATATCACACTTCTAGATTTCTGTCGCGAGATTTTGCCACAGTATCAAAAAATTGCTCCTTGATTTTGTGAGAATGTTGAGAGCACGATATAATTACACGAGTGGCATCGTAGCACATGAACTCAATCCAAGGAAAAGAGGAATTGCAATGAGACCAGTGAGTCTAAAGTCTAAAACCCGCACTTGCAAGCTCCTCGGTGAAAGGGGGCAGGCTGGATATTGTATAAAGCTTGACAAAAAAAGACTCCTGAGAGTTAAATGGAAGAACACAGATGCCAGAGGCGCCTATTAAAAAAAAGCTGGGCAGTGAGAGCTGATCTTCAGCAACGAGAAGAGATGGGATGGATCATGATCGTAGCACAGAAAAGGGTGATGCATCAATTGCAGAGACTCATCCAGCAGCAGCCAATCAGATAGTTTTGTTGGAATACATATTTAGGCACATGATTCACGATGAAAAACCCCTCTTAAAAGGACGACGAAGAAGCTTCCCAGCGGCCAGGCTGGGCACAGCAGCCTGCTCGTCAAGCCAGCCAGGTCCCATCCCAGGGACCAGGGCCAGCACCGTCAGCACCGTCAAGCTTCCAATTTGACGTGTGCACCCACCTACCTTTCAAATTTTAGACTAATAAAGCATAAAATGTTTTTCTTTTTTTATGCCTAGTAATGCTTCTTGGATTCCAAGGGGAGGCTCAAACCTGAGACCAAAGAAACTTTGGATGTCAAGCTAACCGAGCCAACCTTGTTGGCTATGCCTAGTAATGGCAATGGCACCGTATTTTAAAGTTAGCTTTCAAGGTCGCCTTATTGATGCTCTTGCTATCCACCTCCTCCGTTGTCCTTTCGGGAGTGAGCGCACAACTATGCATGATATTGTCAGAGATACAGCGGCCGTTATAGCCAGAGATGGAGAATTCCATGTTCTCAGAGAGCAGTCTCATGTCCTTCCTTCTAACGCGTCCCACTCTTCCCGCAGGCATGTTGACATTGTCCTCTCTCGGGATGAGCTTCGTACTTTGGCAGATGTTGTTGTTGATCCCACGCGTGGTGACATACTGCCTCGCTCTACCTTCACACCAGGAGAAGCGGCAAGCGTGGCAGCACAAGAGAAGAAAAATAACTAGTCTGACAAGCATCCTACTGATGCTTTCATTCCCATGGCAATTGAGACTTATGGCACCTTGCATCGCCGCTTTGAGGATTTTCTTCGCATGTGTTCTCATCAGACAGCAGAGCGTCTTCTCGTGGCTTCTTTCAAACAACGTATTTCCATTGCCTTGCAACAGGCCCTATCAATCCTGCAACGGGGTACGATGGTTGGATCTGCTACATCTCATCTCCCTTCATTAGCCGACTCACCACCTCTTCACTTTTCTTGTTGCAGTCAGTTGGCAGACTCCCACTGACATGATCATAGTTTCTGCACTTTTATTTTTAATGTCAGAGGATTTGGATTGATCTTAGATTTAGTGCAAGCATCACTCTTGTTTTAGCTTACTTTTGCTTAAACTTCCCCTTCAAGGTATATATCTTTTTCAACAATGTACCTACTACTTTTTTCTATGAATAAATGCACCAAGGTGGCAAAGCCATTGTGAGTTTGAGCATTAGATAGGTTTTTTTTTTTTTGGAACATCTTTGTGTTTTTAATTTTTATTTTGTGGTATTATTAAGCAACTAGTGGGGTTGTTATCACAACATATATAGAAATACCAAAGCCATTTAAGAATTTATGCTCACTAGATGTTAGCATGTTGCAGTTCAAGTGAGAGATTGTCACTATTTGGATGGCATTCAAAACCTGTGTGCAGGACCTACCTCAATGAGATTTGGATTTGAATGCATCCAAGGTCCTAAACATTTTAAGCTCATCGGGTCACTTGGGTGTTAGCCACAAGTCAAATTTACCCACATGATACATTTTTATAATTAAATCAACACCAGGCAAATTAATATCAAGTGATGATCATGTCATTAACAACACGAAGCTCACTTTTTTCAGTCCAAAGCAATGTTGGGCATATATATAGGTGCCCCACTAGTATCAACACATATATCAATCTGGATATCAATGAACCTACTAAACTACTGTATCATTTTTTGATACTAGGACCAATACGCGACTAGGGTGGTTGTAGCCCAATCAATGCTCATATCAATACCCAAACTATGGGTAGAAAGATTAATTTTGTTGTGGTATCAATATATTATCTATTTTTTCTTGGTACTCAAAATCTACATATGTAATAAATAGTATTTAGGGTGCCCCAAATACGTTGGTGGGACACCAACAACAAAGTATTGGTGTTACATCCATGTCCAAAAGTGGAATTTGGAATAATTCCTGACATGGATAGCTGGTTACTACAGTGTATAAGGTTATTAGTTATGTCTCGTCATTCCAGACTTGGCTGGTAATGTAATTAATAATCTTCTGAGGGCCCAAACCTATAATTAGGAGCACTTGCAAAGTGTTTGACTGCAATAATACAAAAATAGGAGGTCAATAGCTTATATTTGGGTTGCATGGGATCCTAAGAGAAATATTCTCTCCTCAAAGGAGATTATATATACTATGGAAACTCGCCCATCTCCCTATTATTTGATCCATGAAGCCAAGATCCTCTCGCTCTTCTCTTGCATTCATTCATCATGGCTTGGGGGTGAAGTGATTAGGATATTGACTATCCATTTCATATTGGTTGGGTGGTTTTGGCTCCACAGGTGTCCTTTTGGTTGCATGCAACAAGATCTAGTTGGATCTTCACTTGGCGATCCTTACAATTGGCCTTTGAAATCATATGCATATTGTGATTAGAAAAGTTCTTAGTTCGTATCTTTCATTAAATGCATATTACCCTTATATACTTATACCAAGTTGATACTTGAATGATATCACCTCTACAATACTTTTTTTTTTCTCAAAAATCTGACTTTAGATTATTGACTTTTTACAAAATACATAGCATCAACAAACGTAAAGAAGCATTAGCTTATTAGCCTCTTTAAAGAGGAATAGAGGGGAGATGTAAAAATCACCATTTCCAAGTTCTCTACTATTTCTATCCAACCAAATATTCTGCAAAGTAATGATCCTAATTATTTGCCAATAGGCATTAGTGTTTGCATCATCAAACGTAATATCATTCATCAATAGCTCACTAAATCTCTTAAACGTGGCATGAAAACATGCAATAAAGAAGTCAATCAAACTCTTCTAAAGTGGAGCATAACAATGAAAGAACAAATGTATCACATCCTCATCAAATATTTTACATTAGAGCAGACACATCCCCTCTATAATTGGCATGTAAAGGAAGAGAGAGTTGAAGGATCCTCATAAAAAAGACTCTAAGTTTGCCAGTTTTGATTTTATGGTTTTGTCAGAATCTAGATTTCCCGAGGGGGGGGGTTCAGAAACTTTTCACTTCGAATTGTACCACGAGAAGGTGAAATTGGATTCCTTGGTAGCAAAAAAAAATAGAGTAAGAAATATTGCCTAACTTGTCAAGGGCCCTGAAAAGCCATTTATTGGTAGTCAGAAGCAGCAGAAGTAGTCAATGAGCCCCGCTCTAAGAAAAGGCAAAGGAAAGGAAATTAGTTTCGCGTGAGGAGAAGCCAAGTTCAGCTTTGAGGCGAGAAAGACTGTTAGAGTAGATCGAGTTCATGATATGGTCCCATGTAACAAGGCCCTTATGAGTCAAATTCTTACAAAGTCTACTCTCAATCAAAGCCAGAGGCTTAGAATTAATGGTTATCACTTTAGAAAACCAAAGAGATTCTAAAGGAGAAAAATAATTGCCCCCTGTCCAGAAGGTAAGCTCCCGCATAGAGAGGAGAATTCCATGGATGGAGTTGAACAGGAGAGAAAGGGAGATAGAAAGAGGGAAGGATGAATGTGTGAACTCTTGAAAGTAAGACTGAGGAATATTGTCGTCCATCGAAGGGAGAGGAGGAAGAATAGTCATCATCAGAGTCCAGGGTTGAGGAGAAACAAACTTGGCATGGAGACATCTATAAAGTAAAGTAAGGGAGGTAATAGCATGATCAAGAAGACCTACGAATATCCCAATTCAAAAGGCTAGGTCTATTATTCCATAGGAATTTCCGAAGTTTTAGCAATAGACAAGAAGTAGGAAGGAAAAAGAAACCAAATAAAAATAAAATGAGTGAAACAGGAAGAGATGATATGCTTGAGAACTACAAGCCTAGCAGGAAAGGAAAGATCAGAAGAGTTCTAAGATAAGATTTCGGACCTGATTCTATCGAAAATCCAATCAAATCGATCTTTGTTGGAAAGCAAAGCACCTAGAGGGAAGCCAAGACATCTAAAGATGGTTCCATGAGGGAGGACATTAAGACCTAGACCTTGGCACCACTTAGGAGGAGCATCATGAGAGAGAACAACGTGGTGAAGCTCAATAATACTTAGGCTACTTAATATTAGCCAAGTTCACACATCTTTAGTCATTGGGGGGGCTCCATCACCGCTTAGTATTTTCTCTACTCTTCTTGGTGCTTGCAAAAACTTTTTTTTCAACCTAACACAAAGCCCTTTACTATTAATATAACGTAATTACTAGTTTTTATGAAAATCAAAATTTATAATCTAATATTCAATAGGCTCATAACCTATAAGGACTTAAACATGTAGGTTATGAGAACCTATAGTTAGTGAATTATAAATCTAGTAGGCTTTTTTAATGGATTATAGGCTTTTTGGCATGTTGCCCTCATGTTTTAGCATGTCTACAATCTCTTAATACATTGTTTCAACTGTCTTCGATTGCGACCAAACTTCACACACGCCATTCTCAGCACTCATAACTATCTGTTCGAAGTCTACGGAAGGACCACATTCCATCCCTCCTCTTCAGCCAACTTGTGGAGTAATGGGTATGCTTCGGCCCTCCCAAGGTTATTAAGGTGCGAGATGAGACTAATATCTTATCACGCACAACTAGTTAACAAACGACGCCAAAAGGCCTGGCATGACCGTCACCTGCGCAATAAAGATCTACACTTAGGTGACCAGGTGCTTCTTTATACATCAAAGAAGCACCTCGACAAATTGAAGTTCAGAAGTGAGGGGCCATACGTTATCAATAAAATCTTGCAGTCCAATTGCAAACACTTGACGGGATACTCCTAGACACTGTCATAAACGGTGGTCTGCGGTGGTATTACGAAGAGTTGTTCTTTGTTGACCCAATTTAACATCTTTTCCCTAGTAAATATTTTGCATTTTTATTTTATTTTATTATTTAATTTTATTTTCATTCCTTGCTTGTAATTCTCGTTTTGCATGTCTATTGTTCACCTCTTTCCTTGTTTATACTTCATACAGTTACTTATGTACTTTTCATGAATTTTCTTTTCCCTGTACATACTCATGGTTCATGGATGTGTTAGATCAACAAATGATAGGCTACACCATAGGCAATGATTCTCACACTTTAGCCACCTCATCTCTGTCTAACTGGTATCTTAGACATACAAACATTTCTGGAGATACACCTTTTCATAAGAATTTCTACTCTGAGCCACCGTCATATTTTTCCTTTGAAGTTCTTCACTTGCATCAAACAGATCCATTCGTTCATAATGAGGTTTTCTCAAATCTCAACCGAAGTGCTTCAGTAAGATCTTGACCGGAGCACTCCGCTCAAATCTCAACCGGAGCACTCCACTCAAATCTCAACCGAAGCACTCTGCTCAAATCTCAACCGGAGCACTCAGCTCAAATCTCAACCGGAGCACTCAGTTCAAATCTCAACCGGAGTATTTCTATCAAATATCGGCTGGAGGACCTAAATTCAAATTTCACGAATCGGCACATCCCATCTCGCTCGCCACCAGAAGACAACGTCCATAAAGGCCCTCACCACGACGCCATTCGCACCTCAGCGAAGTGCGAACTCTAGTATTTTCTGGCAACGATCTGCTGACGATTTCCTTGCTCCTGTGACTGATCCTGGCGCTCAGTTGTTCAATCCTTCTGTTATCGTCTTCACACCATCTCTACAAACTATCAACCACCATTGTTACCATTCCATTGCGAGCACCATCACTAAAACCTTACAACCTAATGTCGCCACCAGAATACATCATATTACGAGTCTTCGCATGCTGAGGGGTAGTGTCACGTGAGCTTCCATCACGCTCCCATTACACTGTTGAACATCATCAAAATCAACATCACAAAACGTTTGTCTTCCGTCCAGTCCATTACTCACACATATCCACCTTCACAAAATCACCATCCTTGACAAACACCTCCACTTTCTGATATTCCACTTTCCATCCTTTTTAACCCCACCTCATTTGGTGCCCACCTTTTTTACATCATATTTCGTTTGCCACCCACATTCCACATGGTTCTGTCTAACACAACCCACACTCCACACCGTTCTATCCAACACAACCCACTTCCACACACTTTTCATTCCAAACCCTCCATTTTTCACAACCCTTTTTCATACAACATCGTACATCCCTCCCCACACATATTCCAAACCCTTCTACACCACCATTTATTTCCTTCATACTCGACCGAAGCTAGTCCTTCAGACTCGATCGAAGCCAATCCTTCAGACTCGACCGAAGCCAGTCCTTCAGACTTGACCGATGCCAATCCTTCAAACTCGATCGAAGACAGTCCTTCACACTCGATCGGAACCACTCTTTCCATCTCAACCGGAGCACGTCCATCACTCTCGACCGACACCGTCACGGAAGTGGCTCAACAATCACAGGCCCAGCAAGTCCACACACTAGACACGTCACAATATTTTGATGTTGCGGACCTGATGGAAATAAGCGACGACGAGCCAGAGAAGGAGAAGCAACACCCTCCCAACATGAGAGGAGACAAAGAAGACATTGATCAAAGCCAATACTCCACTAGGACCGAGATCATTGTCGCGTTACAACTGCAACCAGAATGGCAGAATAAAGTCCTGAAAGATAGCAGGTGACTTCAGGAGTATTTGAAGGCACCGGCATGGAAGCGGGTGGATCCTTTCTACATGCCACTCAAATGCAGAAATCCATGGCCGGTGGATAAGCCACGAGTAGAGTTGGTAAACTGACCAGTCATTCCGGGAATTTCAGAGAGAACCACCCCGGATGATCTGAGGCTGCAGTTACTCGATTTTGGGCATAAATACAAAACAAGTGCCGATCTTTGCGTGCAAGAAAGTGCCGAGTATTGCAGATCCATGGCCTTTCTGATGCAGCAAGATTATTTCTGGGATCGAGGCTTGGAGCCCATCAAAATCAACCCAAATGTAGCCCTCCAGTTGGAAGAAGACCATGAGATGATGGCTAGGCTATACTATAGAGCGGCCTTCATGTCATCACATTATGTGACCATGGTGGAAGACTGGTAGGAAATGGGCTTCGTGGACAAGATAAGAGAATATCTGGGGCCTCTCGATTTCAGAAGTAAGCTCTGCTTCCAGGTTTTTGAAGCCTTGGGGTGAAAGATGAGCGAGAGAAAGCAAACGGCATGACGACGAGGCGAGCAGGACTCACAAGAAGTTCTCAGGAAGGCTGGAATGTAGCGGCCAATTAAGAGTCTTCCACCATGCTTTTCTAAGTGCCAAGCGAAAGACATCACCGGTGTTGTAGTGGGTCCTGCAACAGATTAGGGGTGAATAATGTTAGCAGATTCTAGAGAATCCCCAGATGTCGAGCCAAGCCGAAGACATAGAATACCTCTCACCCATGACCGAGGAGGTCTCAGAAGGAGGAGAGCAGAAGAAGCTGAGAGCCAAGCATAAGAGCCGAGAAATTACTAGCTAGGATGACAGTGAAATATCTATGTGAGCCTACATCATGTATCTCAGAGAAGGAACGACCATGTAGGAGCTAGTCATATTTCCTAGGATTTGTAAATAAATGTAGACCCCCCCTTAAATTAGTTAGAGTGAGCCACCTTTTGATGGTGACCTTTAGTGGAAGGGCAAATTCCACATATAATTTCTAATTTGGTGAAATTGCCACTTGGGCTCCACATGGACAGCCTTCTTGCTTATTTAAGGGCTCCCCTCTCTTGTGAGGGAGCTTTTGAATGTATTGTCAAGTTCTCTTGGGCAAATAAAGAGGATCCTCCACTAGTTCTTGATGATTGCTAAGCTCCTTGTTCATGGCAATGTTCTTGAGTGAAGTTTCTATGAGCATGCTTGATTTCTTTGTATTGTGGATTAACTAGGATCTTGTTTTCTAGTTTCTTGTTTAGTTGTGGATTAGAATTCACTTCTTGTTTATGGAATAAGGTAGAAATCAGCATTCAAGTAAACTAAATAGGTTGGAATAGTGGTGTAGACCTTGCATCCTCTCTTACTTTCCAGTTCTTGATTGTTCTTGGGCATTCTAAGCATCAAGAAATGAGTGTTTCTTGATTCTTGGACTGTCAAATGCTGTTAGGAATCTAGTTTCTTGTTTTCTAGTTTCTTGTTTCTTGTTCAGTAGTTAATCTTGTTCTTGATTGATTTCTGATTCAGTAGATAGTGGTAGGTCTGCTCCATGTTCCAAAACGTTGATCCTCTTGAGTTATAGATGGTTACATGGTTGGTTTCTGCATGTAGCTGAGCATCGAAACTGTGTCTCTCATTGACAGGCTGGGAAATACATATTCAACTCTGAGTAACGCTTCTGCTTTGTAACTGTTCTAATAAGAAGAAAAACCATAAAGAATCGTAACTATAGAAGAGGTAAAGAAACCACCAAAACCGTGTTCACAGATTCAGAAAATCTGTGAACATGAATGTAGTGAAGTTAAAGTATATCTTGAAGCCATATATACCTCAGAGCTAGAATATCCATTCAAATCAAGGCACAAGGAACACTTAAAGTTTGTGAAAAAAGGATTCCCCGAAAATTCAGATCGTGTCAAACAACAGTTGGAGGTTACTAAGAAGCTATAGGAGACTTTAGGGACCTACTTACCTTGGAAGTGGTGGCCAAGGTTCTCTCATGGACATTGGTATAACCCTATCAAATGGCTCCATTCTATCCTAAAACTAGACTACATGCAATTGAAAAGCCATGTAGTGGACTTAACTTAAACAAATTATATATTTTGATACATAAATGTTCGAATTACGAATATATATTGGAATGAAATGCCTAATATTAGATCCAGCTGAATCGTCCCCATCCTGGCCATGGTCATCAGACTCATGTGACTGTGATGCATGAGACTGGGACTGCGATACCTGCGTGCAACGAAGATGTGTAAATTTTGTAAACGATGTTGTTAGAGTGTCCGACCGAATGAATGTGGTGAAGTCAAAATATATGTTGAAACCATAATGCATACCTCAGAATATCCATCCCAGTCAATTCTCACTCCTTGTCTCTCCAATAATTCGAGTAACGATTGCAAGTTATTGGAATATGCATACTTGTACTCCTCTTTTGTGGGAGACCGCTTTACGGTAGATTTCTGCATGGACCGACAAATCGGGAATTGTAATTTAATTTAAATAAATCCACAAATAAAATATAATCTATGACCAAAACAAGTTCAATTTATGAGTGGGGAGACTTACAAAATGGGCATGAAAAGAAACTTGGCCAGCACTGCCCAGGTGCGAAGGCTTTGCCATCTCCATTTGCTTCGTAGTTGCCTCTCTTTGTTGCTTGAAACAATCTGGATCTTCTTTATAATCAATAAATTAAACATTTCTACATGGTTTTAGCACCAAATACATTTCAATTACATGATTAGTCAAGGTTCAAGATTACCTTAAAAAAACTAGCTGCATCGAAAAATGGCTGGCAAATGTACGAATAAAAATGATAGATGTAAAAACATGTACACAAGCTTCTGTAAACATGGAAAGGCTAGCTACAAAGCCAAAACACTAGCTAGACCTATCATAATCCTCCTCATCATCTCCGTCATGTGGACCTTGTTGTTCCTGCACGCGCAAGACACATGAATTAGTCTTCTGAACAATCGTATGGGAGTCAGGGAGAATAGCAAGTTTTAAAAACATAAAATGGATTTGATGATGTACCCGAGGAGCTACATCCCAGTTTATACGCACGCCCTACCTCTCCAATAACTCAGTTATTGCCTGCGTACCGTGGGAATACGCATGCATGTACTCGTCATGTGTGGGAGAATGCCCCACGATGGATCAAACATTCCAAATTTCGATCATATAAAGATGGCATTTTACTCCAATGTATCTTACAAAAAACTCCCAAGAGCAAAAAAAAAAACACATTAATACCAACACATATATTGTCCGTTCACGACCATTTCAAGTTCAAGGAACAATGATGATCCAAATTGAACCACATGAGGAATAGCATCAACAAGAGGCTCACTGGCCCCACATGTGACTCATATGTAATGAGGGGGTGTCTCCTATATGAAGACACAAAAGAGGAGTATGGTGTGCAGGCCCATGGCAGTCCTTGAATCTTGCGGTTCGTAGCATCGAAAAAAGAAAAGGATGCTGCTACTTCGAACACAAGACTTCAAAGTAGTTACATGTGGACACTTGTTTGAATCCAAATGAACCTCATGCAACCTTTTAGAGTTATTGAGTTTGAAGTAGCAGACACACTTTTCTCATTTCGATGTGGTGAACCATAAGGTTCAAGAATGCCAATGGCCTGCACACCATATGCCTCTTTGGTGTCGTCATTTTTAGTCGAGACACTCTATCGGCACAAACAATTCGATTGCGAAGCCAGTTAGCCCCCTTTGCATCCTCAATGGATTCATGTGTTCACCAATATTCTTAGAGTTTAGGTTATGTGGATAATTATAGATGGAAAATTGATTTATATGCTGGTATTGCCCTCGTAGCTTTGACTCAATACCTATAATAGCTTGGAATTAAAATAACATGAATAGATTAAGATCCTACAAATCAAAGTAGCATGAACTAGTAAGCATGAAACATAAATCAAGATTCTGCGAATTAGGGTAGCATGAACTGGTAATCATTAAACATAAACGAATGGCATCACACACACACACACACACACACACACACACACTCTAAACCCTAAAACCTAAACACACATGAGGATAAAAAAAGAAGAACATAGTAGAGTACTGAACCGTACGGTTATATCAAAACTCTCAAACCGTACAGTTATATCCTATTTCAGACTGTCACCACATGCTCCCTCCCTACGGCGTTTGGGCTTTCTCGTGGAACTTATCATCCAACAAGAAACATTTGAACCACGTCTTTATCGGAAGAAAACAAGGGCTACACACCTTTCTAGAATTGGGAGTGTTGGTTAACTTTAACTCTTTCTCTCTCTCTCTCTCTCTCTCTCTCTCTCTCTCTCTCTCTCTCTCTCTCTCTCTCTCTCTCTCTCTCTCTCAGCATGAAAACATAACCAATACACAACACATAAACTATGATCTTGTAAATTAAAATAACAGGACTAGGTTAAGATCCTACAATCAGAGAAGCACAAACTAGTAAGCTTGAAACATAAACCAAGATTTTGCGAATTAGAGTGGCATGAACCGGTAATCATGAAACATAAACGAATGGCATCACACACGCACCGCACACTCTAAACCCTAAAACATAAATACACACGAGGATAAAAAAAAAAAAGAACATAGTAAAGTGCTGATCAAAACTCCCGAACCATACGGTTATATCCTATTCCATAATGTCACCACATGCTCCCTCCCTATGGTGTTTGGGCTTTCTCGTGGAACTTATCGTCCAACAAGAAACATTTGAACCATGCCTTTATGGAAGAGAACAAGGGCTACACACCTTCCTAGAATTGGGATTGTTGCTTACCTTTAACTCTTTCATGATCTCTCTCTCTCTCTCTCTCTCTCTCTCTCTCTCTCTCTCTCTCTCTCTCTCTCTCTCTCTCTCTCTCTCTCTCTCTCTCTCTCTCTCTCAGCATAAAAAAATAACCAATACACAACACATAAACTATGATCTTATAAATTAAAATAACGGGACTAGGTTAAGATCCTACACATCAGAGTAGCACAAACTAGTAAGCTTGAAACATAAATCAAGATTTTGTGAACCAGGGTAGCATGAACTGGTAATCATGAAACATAAATGAATGGAATCACACATGCACACGCACACTCTAAACCCTAAAACCTAAACACACACGAGGATAAAAAAAAAAAAAAGAACATAGTAGAGTGCTAATCAAAACTCTCGAACCGTATGGTTATATCCTATTCCTAAATGTCACCACATGCTCCCTCCCTACGACGTTTGGGCTTTCTCGTCCAACAAGAAATATTTGAACCACGTCTTTATCAGAAGAAAACAAGGGCTACACACCTTCCTAGAATTGGGAGTGTTGGTTACCTTTAACTCTTTCATGATCTCTATCTCTATCTCTCTCTCTCTCTCTCTCTCTCTCTCTCTCTCTCTCTCTCTCTCTCTCTCTCTCTCTCTCTCTCTCTCTCTCTCTTTCTAAGCATGAAAACATAACCAATACACAACACATAAACTATGATCTTTTCTTGTAAATTCAAATAACAAGACTAGGTTAAGATCCTACAAATCAGAGTAGCACAAACTAGTAAGCTTGAAACATTTAATTATGTATACCACGAATTGTTGAGAGTGGAGATCATTTGTTTTCTTAGGCCAACAATGGAGTTCCCCAACAAGTTTGTAAAAACACTAGAGGAGAAGTGTCGTCATTTCAAGGACAAACGTAATCAAGAAGGCAGCATGAAGGCCTCAATGTGGTGAAAGAATCTAAAAAGATATCTTGAGCACACTGTAATTTCCAAGCTAGAAAGAGATTCTTCTCCCATGGCCAATGGTGATTCATTACAAAATCACATTAACCAGTTCAAAAACCTCTTGCAACAGATGGACGTTGTCAGACTATGGAAGATATGTTGAGAACATATATGTGTTTCACAGGCAATCTCAGTGAGAAGATTACGTTCCTTTGATTAAGTTTGCTTATAACAGTGAGAAACATTCTGCTACTGGATATAGTCCATTTATGCTGATGTACGATTTTCAATCTAGATCTCTGATAAATGTGGAGACAAAGTCTGTTAAGATCCATGAAGTTGCGGATTTCTTGAATGATATGCGTGAAATGTTACAAGTGGCCTGTGATTGTATCCGGATTGCTCAGGATAGAGCTAAGCACTATGCCGATCTTAAGAAGTCTCCCCGAGATTTTATAGTTGATGACTGGGTATGTCTTAGAATACCTAAGGATTCTAAGACTATGCGTACGGGGAAGCATTATAAATTGTCTACCAGATATTGTGGACCATTTTAGATTATGAAGAAAATTGGTTCTTTAGCTTACGAACTAGATCTTCAGAAGAAGACTACAGCTCACCATGTATTTCATGTAAGCCATTTAAAATTAAGTTTATATGAAGGTGATGTAGTTGGTTCAAAGGAAGATCTTATCCATTTGGAGGACTTATCGCTTAGTGTTCCTTTGGAATCTGAAAAAGTACTCAGAACCAAAGATAAACAATTGAGAAATTGTTCTATCTATGAGTGCTTGATTAGGTGGAAGGGACAGACTGAGGATGATGTTTCATGGGAGTGGGTCGAAAGCATAAAAAAGAATTTTCCTAGGTTTCACTTCTAGAAATAGAAGTGGTTCAGGGGGGAAAGAATGTTATGTCCTATCTTGTACAAGGGAATCAGAATAATTCCTGACGTGGATAGTCAGTCACTCCAGTTGTATGTGGTTATTAGTTATGCTACGTCATTCCGGACGTGGTCGTCACAAGTAATTAATGATCATATGAGGGCCCAGATCTATAATTGGACATAGGAGCACATGCATGGTGAATGACTGCCTTAATGCAAGAATAGGAGGTCAATAGCTCAATATAGGTTGCATGAGAATCCTATGGAGAATATTCTCCTTCTCTTGGAGAAAATATATCCTATGAAACTCGCCCATCTCCCTATTGTGAATTCAGTTTCTTGAGCCAGTTTCTCCTCTCCTCTCTTGTATTCTTCATTGTGGCTTGGGGGTGGATTGGTTAGGGTATTGACTAGCCTCTCCATATTGGCTGGGTGGTTCATGCTCCACAGGTGCCCTTTTGGTTTGCATGTGACGGGATTCTTGAAGATCTTCACTTGGCGATTGTTATAAATGGAGCCTCTCCTTGAGATGAATGATTTGATGGACAATGTTGTGGGTGTGGAGGAAAGACCCATGGCACAAAAAGATCAAGGGTGGTTTGACAAGAGGGCAAAGAAAGCTCTACATGTGATAAAGATGAATGTTACCAATGAACTTCTCAAGGAAGTTGGTAAGTGTACTTCATCAAGTGAGCTTGGGAAGCTTTGAAGAAACTTTATGAATCCAAGTCTACATCAAGAGTACTAACCATTAGGAGAAATCTCTCAATGTTTGCAAAAGAAGGATGAAGGTGCTCATGCTTTTGTTTTGAGAGTTAAAGCATTCAATGATGAATTAGCATGTAATGATGAGAGCATTAAGGAGGTAGAACTTGTTTAAGTTATACTTAATGGCTTGTTGGATGATCGTGCTAATCTTGTTCAAAATTTTGCTATTCAAAAGACTTTGCCAAATATTGTGTATTTGCAAGAGATATTGGTGAATGAAGAGTATAGGCTTCTATCAAGAGGAGGTGCATCTACTACATCTCAAGTTGATGGAGAGGAGGCTATGTTCATAAGTCAAATTCAAGGGCAAATGCAAAAGCAAGTGGTCTAAAGGGCAAGATCAAGGTGAGACTTCCTCTTTTGGCGAAAAGAAAGATAGATCAAAGTCAAAATGCTTCTATTGTGGTATCAAAGGGTATATTGCTAGTGATTGCTTCAAAAAGAAGAGAGATCAAGGTGATAAGCAAGGAAACCTAACTCTAGATGAGGATGGTGTTGGTGATCAAAACTCAAATGATGATGCTTTTGTGATGTCTTCATGTTTGGTTGCTAATGTTGGAGATATTGATCCTTGGTGGATTGATAGTGGAGCAAGCTCACACATGACTTTTCACAATGAGTATTTCACATCTTTGTTGGCATATGGAGATGACAAGACAGTGATCTACATGGCCAATGATGGTGATTGTGCAATCAAAGGGATTGGCACAATTCCTATTTCTCTCTCCAAAAATAGAATGTTCATTTGAGGATGTTTTGTTCAAACCTTCCATTACTAAGAACTTACTCAGTATTAGCTAAGGAAGGGTCTTAAGGTTGAGTTTGATGGTGATACATGCTTTCTCAAGAAAAAGGATATTGTGATTGCAAGAGGCAAAAGGCAAGGTAAGTTATTCAAACTTGATGCTTGTGTTATTCCTAACGAAGTTGGATGTGCTACAAAAGAGCAAATGTCAATGCAAGAGGTTTGGCACAAGAGGATGGGGCATCGCAACTTCAAGTCATTGGAGGTAATGGCAAGAAAGCAAGTTGTGATTGGTCTTCCAAGCTCATTAACTAACATCAACCATGTTTGTGAACAATGTGCTTTGTCAAAGTCACATATATGTTACCTTATAAGAGATCTACATCTAGATCTACTATGCCTTTTCAAGTTGTGCATTCAGATATTCATGGAGCTACTAAATTAGCAATAGTGGTGCTAAGATGTATGTAACATTTATTGATGATTTTAGTAGATTTTGTTAGGTATATTTACTAAAGAGCAAAGATGAAGTGTATGATGTCTTTGTCAAGTTCAAGATTGCGAGGGAGGTCCAATTCCCTACCAAAATCAAGTGCTTGAGGAGTGACAATGGTGGTAAGTATATTTCTATCAAGTTTAAAGCTTTTTGTGAGCATGGGATCAAGAGGGAGTACACAAGTCCAAGGACACCACAACAAAATGGAGTGGCTGAGAGGAAGAATAGAACCTTGTGTGAAGGAGCAAAAGCCATGAGGTTAGGTGCTAATCTTCCAAAACCATTTTGGGATCACGCCTTATTATGTGCAAATTTTCTATGCAATAGGTGGTTGAGTGCTATGTTGGATGGGAAAACCTCTTTTGATGTATTGTATGGTAGAAGGCTGAGTGTCAAGTTCTTTAAAACTTTTGGATGTATTTGCTATATCAACATAACTATTGATGATATGACAATCCATATTTGAAGAAAGACATTTTTGTTGGATATAGTGAGGTAAGCAAAGCTTACAAAGTTTACATTTCTTCTACTAATAAAGTGTTCATTGGAAGAGATGGCATTTTTTATGATGGAAATATTCCAAAGGTTTCTTCAAGTGGTGATGTTGTGGTTGGGTCTAACAATCTTGATGTTGATGGTACTTTGGATGATGTTGATGAAGGGCCTTCATCAAGTCAAAAGCCAAGGAGGACATCAAGGGAAAGGCAAACACCTTCAAGGCTTATTTATAATGAGAAAGGTAAGCAAGTTGTTGGTGGAACAAGCTATGCTTTCCTAACCTCTTTTGATGAACCTACATGTGTGGATGAGGCAAGGAAAAAAGAGGAGTGGATCCAAGCAATGGATCTTGAGTAAGCTCTTATGAAGAACACCACATGGAGATTGGTGGAACTTCCAAAGGATAAGAAAGCTATTGGATGCAAGTGGATCTTCAAGGTGAAGACAAACCAAGATGGATCAATCAACAAACAAAAAGAAAGGTTGGTGGCCAACGGATATGCACAAGAACATGGTATTGACTATGATGAGACCTTTGCACCTGTGGTAAAAATGGTAAGCATTTGGGTCATCATCTCACTTGCTACTCTATTTGGTTGGGATCTATTGCAATTGGATATCACTAATGCATTCTTGAATGGTGATATTGAGGAGGAAGTATAAATGGAGCAACCCAAGGGCTACATCTCACATGGAAAAGCCAAATCATGTTTGTTATTTGCAAAAGAGTTTGTATGGTCTTAAGCAAGCTCCAAGGAGTTGGTATGCTAAGCTTAACACATTTCTACTCTATCTAAACTTTGTTATGAGTGAGTATGATCATTCACTATATTTTAGATTTGCTGGAAATCATGTTACCATTTTTCTAGTCTATGTGGATGACATCATATTGAGTGGAGGCAACAATCAAGATATTGATGAAATCAAGATTGCACTCAAGAAAGGGTTTGAGGTGCATGATCTTAGACATTTGCATTATATTTTGGGATTAGAAGTGTTTAGATTTTTCTCAATCTACTTTCATTTGTCAAGAGAAGTATGCTAACTCTATTCTAAAGAGATTTCATATGGATATAATCAAGTCTTGATAAGAGAATAAGACCAGTCTAAAACAATTTTGACAATGGACTAGAGCACTTACAACTATCAACTAATGTCGTTTGGGTTATGTAATGCACTGGCAACTTTTCAATGAATGATGAAGATAGTCTTGCAAGATTATCTCAATTTTTTTCAAAAATATTTGTTGATGATTTTTGTGTCTATAGTTTGAAAGGAAGCCATCTTTTGAAGTTACGGAAGACACTCCAACGATGTAGAGAGACCTTCTTTATCTGCATCCTGAGAAGTGCTTCTTTGGCATGTTAAAGGGCATTCCTTCATTTCATGTGATGTAATTTTTGACAAGGAGAGCATTGTAGGAGTCAACGAGAACACAGAAGGGGAATCGAGATGGAAAAAGACAAAGTGAAAATTATTTAAAACTTGAAGGAACCAACAAATTTACGTCTTCTTCGAGGATTTCTTGGCCATGTCCGCTATTATTGACGGTTCAGTCAAGACCATGCAACTTTAGCATCTCCTCTCACACAATTATCAAAGAAGGGTGTCAAATATCTCTGGATGACTTATTGACAACAAGCATTTGACGAACTCAAATTGAGCATTTCGACGAACTCAAACTGAAGCTTATTCGAGCAACCCCCCTGATTGGGACGTCAATTAAGTGCTTTAGGAAAGAATTATTTACTAACGGAGCGAGAAGGATTGGGTACGATGTTCATAGTGAAGAAAAATTGACACCATCTATTGGGCTACACATTCACATTTCATGTGGATCATTACACTCTGAAGCATTTGGTCAATAAACCAGATTTGTCGAGGGACATTACCCGATGGGTGCTGCTACTTCAGGAGTTCAATTACCAAGTTAAAGTGCGACAAGGCAAGTACCATACTAATGCAGATTATTCGTCACGCCTAAGCATTGAAAAAACAACAAGAATTTAAATGATGATTTTATGGATAAACAAATCATGTGAATATCATCCGAGAATTCGCTTTATTCAAAAATCATTGAATGTCTTCAAAACCATAATTACTCTGCTGGGCATGATCTAGAACAATGAACAGTTTTTTGATATAAAGTCAAACCATACACTATAATTAAGGATGTACGTTATAAGTTGGGATCAGATGAAGAGTTATAGAGGTGTCTCGAAACATCAGACATCCATAAAGTTATCCAAGCTCTACATTCGGAGGATGCTAGCGGGCGCTATGCGATAGTGAACATTGTATAGAAGATTTTAAATGCAAAATACTATTGGTAGCTGACTATGTACAAGGATGTTACAACATTTATCAAAACTTGCGATCCTTGTCAACATGTTGGTAAGCCAACTTCTTCAATGCATTGGCCTCTAGCTCTAATTCTACCACTCGCATCATTTGAGAAGTGGGGGATTGATTTTGTCGGTCCTATAAAGCCAGTCACCCCATACACTAAGCAAAGTTATATACTAGTGGTGACCAATTATGTGACCAAGATGGTCGAGGTAGAAGCAACAAACAAGAACGATGCTAAGACTGTTGTTGAATTTTTGTTTTGAAATATCATAACCAAATATGGTTGCCCTTTGGAATTGGTAAGCGACAGAGGGACATATTTTTTGAATGATACAATACACCTTGAAAAAACATTTCATGATCAAAACATCCCAAAACCAGTCAATACAATTCTAAGGCAAACTGTTTGACTGAAAGAGCTAATGGAATTTTGTGCAAGATTCTTAATAAGATCACTATGGCACATGTTGCTGATTGGTATAAGAAACTACCATCCATTTTATGGGCTTATAGAAACGCTGAGAAAGTAACAACGAAACAAACTCCTTTCTACTTGGTGTACGATATGCATCCGATACACCCAATCGAGTTTGAAGTTCCAACTTATCGTATACAAGTTTAGACTCGATCTTCCAAAGATTCTAGCATAAATGACAGACTTTTCTCTATCGAGAAGCTCTAGGAACAAAGAACTAAACCCTGATCGATATCAAGAAAATTCAGATAAGGCGTAAGAAAAGCTTCGATGATTCTATAAAGGCTGTTGTTCTTAAAGAAGGAAATTTTGCTCTGTTGTATGACAATAGTCACATCAAATTTCCAGGGAAGTTACATACACGATGGATGAGTCCATTCAACCTAGTTGTCAAAATCTTTGACAATGGATCTATTCAATTAGCTGATTTACAAGGAAATTCGCAACCAACCAAAGTGAATGCTTAGAGACTTAAGAAATAATACTTGTAAATATTATTTTATTTATTGACATTTTGGCTCAAAACAGCATCACCATTATAATGTATGTGACGTATTGAGATGTAATGTATTATTTTTGGAGAGTTGACAATTTTGGTTCAAAGCACGTAGTAGATGATTAAGAAATGGGGAGGTTATTCGTTCTTTAGAACGTACGCAGCGCTTTCGGAAGTGTTGGAGAGGGAGTTGACACGAGGAGGGTGTGCTGACATGCGATCATGCTATGACGTCCGCCGTCAGATAAGGCATGCAATGCGATAATCCCTTCTTATCATAAAAATGGTTCTATCGCAGTCGGATCGTGGTGCAAAAGTTCTCAAGCAAAATCTCATTCTAGCTGATTGATTTGATGCTACATTTTGCTCTTGATTTTGATTTTGGAGTTTATCATGGTGGAATTGCAAAAGGCTTGGGTGTACAAGGAATATGGAAAGTTTCAGGATGTACTGAAACTTGATGAGATTCCGGTGCCAGAGGTCACTCCGGATCAGGTGTTGGTGAAAGTGGAAGCTGCTGCTCTCAACCCCATAGATTTCAAACGTGGCCTCGGATACTTTTCAAAAACTGATTCTCCTCTCCCTGTGAGTTTGGTTTGAACCATTCTATTTTTCTAGATTTAGTTGAAAAACACATTAATAGCCTTCCGTTTGCTCTGTTTGATTATTATTCATAATTCCCTTTGTGAGCCTTTCGCAAATAAAGCTATCTATCTTCTATTGTTATACAGTTGCTCACCTTCAATTTTAATATCTGGTAGCGCTCAAAAATAAGGGTGCATGAATACTGTACCGAACGCTATGTGCATATTACGTACTTATCGCAGTACGTATGATGGGCGTCTTCTCTTTGTAGACGGTGCCGGGATACGATGTGGCAGGCGTCGTGTTCAAAGTTGGATGCGAGGTTTCCAAGTTCAAGGAAGGCGATGAAGTATATGGGGATATAAACGAGTATTCAATTGATAAGCCTAAGCAGTGGGGCGGTCTGGCGGAGTATACAGCAGTGGAAGAGAAGCTACTTGCGCTAAAGCCGAGAAATCTTACATTTGCTGAGGCAGCCAGTCTACCTGTAGCAGTCGAGACAGCGGAGCAAGGTCTGGAACAGGCTAACTTTCAGAAAGGTCAAACTATCTTGGTAACGGGGGGCGCTGGAGGAGTGGGTAGCCAAGTGATTCAGGTTTGAACTGAAAAATTATACTGTTTCCAGTCTCATCCACGAATCCTCGCTCGTGGACGAGACAGTACATTGTGGTCAGATCCGTCAACACGATCAATCCCGTTATACTATTGAAATGTATATTGCCTTTATTTGATTCGCTAGAATAGATTGTTTAACCTGCCGTTGATCATTCGTGCAGATAGCTAAAGAAGTGTATGGTGCGTCATTGGTGGCAACAACTGCCAGCACTAAGAAACTGGAGTTTGTTAAAAGCCTAGGAGCAGATGTTGCAATAGATTACACAAAAGACAATTACGAAGAACTTCCCAAGAAGTATGACGTTGTTTACGATACCGTTGGTAAGTTCTTGCTCATCCATATGTTCCTGGCTTGTTGAAATGTTCTCGAAACCTGGCAAGAATCTCTTCCGTTTACACAGAGGTAGCAAACGAAGACTTGGATGAAACACGCAATAGACACTGCATTAAACTATAATATCTCAAAATGCTCATAGAGACGACGAATATGCGTTTATATTGGTACTTTATCCATGAGTGCTAGACACTGAGAATTCAGAATGACAAACCTACTATACGTTACTATATAGGTCATCATACTATGTTTTGGAAAATATAACGTTTGATGATGAAATCGTAGGCTCATGCTTTCTTTGCTCCATGCAGGTGATTATCCTAAATGTATTAAAGCAGTGAAAGATGGAGGCAAGGTTGTCCTCATTAGTGCTTACGGTGATGCCCCAGCCATTAACCTTGGCCTTGTTGCAGATGGAAAAATTTTAACCAAGTTGGCACCATATTTTGAACAAGGAAAAGTGAAACCCATTATTGATCCGAAGGGACACTTCAAATTCGCACAAGTGATAGAAGCATTCGCTTATTTGGAGACAGGGCGAGCCACGGGGAAAGTTGTGGTATCCATCGGAGAATAATCTACATCTTGGGGTTGATTTTAGTTTCATTCCTCTAGTTGGAGCACAATCCAAGGTTTCTCCTTGGTAAAGGTCAAAGTCCTTAATGACAAGACTTTATAACCTACTAGGTTTTTATATTCAAACCATGATCACGTTAAAATTGAGTTTTTAGGTAAGAATCCATTTAGGCAATATATCCAATGCATAGCATAAAAAACCTTTTTCTTTATCTAGAATTATATACACAATATTTAAGCTATGCCATCATCAAATTATCATAGCACTTACAAGATGTTGGCATAAGCATCATTAAGAATGTTATCAGGCTCCACTTGTCAACAAATGTTCCGATTATCCACGGATGTGTATGAGAACATATACAACTGTTAACCTGCAGTAGGAAGTTCAATTATGAGTGAGTATCATATAGATTTCATTAATAGCAATGTAATAAATGTATACACACCTCTTTAAATACAAAATGTCCCAAGCCAGGAATAGCTACTAACTTTCATGAGTCAAGCTGTTCTTTCCTCATCATTGCTGGTCCAGAGAAAGCCTATAACAAACTTTCCTTTCCACAACAAAAACTTGTCAACTTATATGTGGGTTGCATAGTTTTCGGAAGAGAGCCAACTGTGGTATAGAAATGAGATCTGGTCTGAAAGTAATTTCGGATAGATTTAGAGTAAGATATTTAATTGGAATTTTTTGTCAAAATATTGAAAAATATATCTAATGTTGTGAGTAGGGGTCCTAAAAATGCCAAAGATGAATTGAGCTCTTTTGGCTTAGTAAAGACCCATCTTAGAATAAAATATTCAAGGTAGGTAGAAGTAGAAACTCGAGCTACCATAGGAATTGCCGTTTGTACTTTACATGCCACATTTAATGCATGAAAAAACTAGGTGGCACAATTAGACATAGTGAGGTGGCTTGGATAAGTCTAGATAGGTATGACTGATAGAAATTCCTAGGAAATTTTTTCAAAGCAATTAGTAATAACAAGCCAAACTAATTCGTCGTAAGTTTGAGACAATGAATATCATGGAGACATAGCAAACCATTAAATGATAAGTTTAATTCATGAGTTCTGGGCACTTGCACAACAAGGCACTTGCACCATGCACCATCTCTCGAAATAATTTGAAACTATTGGGTGCATGTGGTAAACAATCCTCATGGTTCCTACAAAAACAAACGAGCATCTGCCACAAAGTTTTGAAATTAAAATAAAGGGTTTTAAAGAGGCAAACAAAATACTACGGAATTTTGAACATTGTCTCCAACAAAATTCTACATACATTCATCATCGATTCTTGAACATATTTAGCATAACTTTACTTTTGAGCAACATAACCATTTGATACTAAAAACATGCATCATTATGCTCCTAGAGATTCTTCATTGAGAAAATTATAAGAAGTCAACCATTGATTCAAGTTTACACTAAACTTTCTGACCAAGTTAAGAATTCCACTGAATGTCATATATGTAAACAAAAATGTCATTATCTCAAGTATCAAACCAGATTTATTTTTGTTTTGTTAGTTCATATCCTAGAAGAGTCAGATACATCGATTCCTGAAACTGAGATTCCTTCACCCTCCACCACTGAACATTCCATAAAGGATATCAGTCATTTCTTGGTGGATACTCCTGATAAAGACACTGACTATATGAGTGTAGATACTGATAAGTTGAGAGATGCCTTCATTGGCTCCAATGCCAATATTGAGAAAAAAATTGTTGATGTACATTCCAAACGCTTCTTTGATTTTTTGGAATATTATATTAATGAAGATGTATATATTACAACTGCAGATCTATGTGTTTTTTTATTATCGGGAGGATGAGGTTCTTTGTCTATTGTCAAGCACCATTTATGAGTTTTCTGACCTTGTGATTTTGAAACTGAAGACTTGGTGCCGGACATTGACTATGATGATGAAGAGGGTATTATGATTAGTAAGGAATGGTTGTCGATGGCTTTGGCAAATGTTCGTGATCATGGATGAAGTTTTCCATCTGAAGAGAAATTTATTTCCTTCTAGGCCTGGCTGGAATTCCCTCATCCATCAATAATGAAATTTGCAGATGACTCTTCTTCAATAGGGGGTCACAATATACATCATCCTGATCTAGTTGCAGCTAATGATGAAGAATGCATAAGTTTAGCAGTTTTACTGTAAGTTTATTAGATGTATGTGTTCTATTAAATTTTATAAACTGAGAACTCCAACTTTGTTATGCAGAATACACTTGTAATCGATGACTTTGCTACTCGTTGAGGGGGCTTCAGACAACATTCATCATCTTTCCACAGGGATAGTGGTCTTGGCCACTACTTGAGGCAATTTCAAAAAAACGAAATTTGTGTTGCCCATTCCAAACTCAGTCCAGTTGGAGAGACTCTGATAATGGTTGTGAAAGCCTTATCTTATTATCTAGATGGACATAAATTTGCTACAACAATTAAAATTTTTGTTGTGAAGAGATCGTATGTTTTGAACATATTAGGATTTGCAGATGGGAATGTACCATTAAGGAGTTCCCATTATTCATTGTCTGCAACATATATAGAATTGAGTGGTAACAAGGACAATGCGCATCTTCTGGATGCTTATGCAAGTAGAGAGTTACTGCATGATAGCACAACAATTGAACAAGATGAAATATCAGATCCCACTGAATGAAACTTTGTATATATTGAATATTATGAATACAATTTACATTTGTAGCCTCTTTGTAGCTCTAAATTTCTAGCTTCTTTGTTGCTCAATGAATTTGCAAGCTTTTCTAAATTTTTCATGATTTGAAGATTTGGTGATCTGTCAAATATGAACTCTACGGTAGAACCACTAAAATAATTGACAAAGATAGTTTCGTTTTTCATTGGTTCCTCCAAGTTGTGTATTTCGATGAAATGTTGCCCGTGCTTGCCAATGTGACTTCTCCATTCCTTGTGATGACCAGACACTTAGGCTTCCATATGTGTTTGCAAAAAATGATGTATGATCACTTACTATGTGCTGCACATGTCAAAATCGTAATGTCAGTCTTATGCTTGGATCAAAATATATAGAACTTGATTGAAAGCAGCTTTGAGCATATATACTAATCATGTAATGAGTGATGTGATCTTCTCCCCATGCTTTTGATACTACATCAACAAAATCGATACAACTCTTTTGTAGAGCTCTCTTATCAGTATCAGAAAATTTGTCTTTTCTTAATATTTTGATCATACTGTCAAGCTTCCTCCATACATCAACTTTCAGTAATCTAGTTTTGCCAGTCACCCCTAAGTTCTGAGTGGCAGCAACAATATCTTTCCAAAATGAGTGTTGAATATTAGAAGCCTTACCTGTGTGGTTTGACATGAATCAACGTGCTTTTGCTCCTCCTATGCTTGGCTTAGTAGGCATATTTCCTAATTTTCCTGAAAGCTTTTCATCTTTCTGTATTTTGACACGTACCTTATGAAGTCCTGCTTTCGATAAAACATCTTCTTTCAATACCTATCCAAAGAATAAAACCAACTTAGTTAAATAAGAATTATTACTATCCACTGAATCTAATCTAATAATGAGAAAAATTACCTGAAAAGTTGCCAACCACCATATATCATATTCGGACTGGACACTAAGTCTGAAGTGTCCTTGGTCCATTGTTTGTGATAGTGCACCATTCATGAGAGTTATACTAACTCTCTCCATCTTCTGCCCTTTCACAATCTTTGACTCATCTAACACCACAAAACTTTAATATCTCTATGGTTATGATGCCTAAATATCTTCTTCCTACATTCACTTAGTTGTAGCAAAACTAGTCGTCGTCCTATGTTGCCTTGCTAGTTTCGCCACCCAAGTTTTGAAAGTCACTTTCATACCTTTCTCCTTGTTGTACCCAATAATGATTCTAGTTTCCCAATCATGAAGGGCATGTGAAGCTCATAACCATAGTCTATTGAGTAAGACTTTGTAAGATTACACCATGTCAAGTAGGTCTAAAACGAGAAATTTGATCACAAAGCACACCCTAACAACTTTAATGTAAACATTTTTTTGTCATGCCAACTAGTCTCATGCATTATTGATCAACCAATTTGAAGGAATACATGGTCTGATTCCTTGGATTCCCCAGGCATGATACAATTCTAACGATATGAGATTCGGTCTATGTCTTCCATTAATGATAGCAAACTCTTTCATGGAGTTCTTTTGCTCTAAGGATAATGTGATTTTGGTATTGCTTTCCATATGACATTGATGTTATGCACCTATTGGGATTTCTCCTCAACCCCATTGATGTGAATGGGTTGTTGTAACACCATATTTATGGACTCATTGTGATTGAGGGAATGTATATGTGACTCTGAAGCTTTAGCCAAACTCTTGAGATCAATCTAGAGTTGAGGATAGCTATGTAGTAAAATACCCAAGGGCATGTCGACATGAGACTAGAGTAGGTTATATAGTGTTATTCTTTTCTTGTATGTTGGCCCAATTAACTTGCTCTCTTGGAATGATCTTTTTTGCAATTTTGGTTCTTCTAGTATTGTTTAGGGTCAAAGGTCTCAACACGGTATAGTTTGACAACAACATAAAGCCTAGACTTGATGCCACACGTCATTTTTTTAAAGGGGAGGTATTTGATGCATTGCATTTTTAGGCTCAAGTCATGACAAACATTGGGATCTCAGTGCAATTTCTATTAAATACTACATTGACTAGATTCAGTAGAGCTTATAGCCCAACTTTTGAGTATTGTCAAATGCAATTGTTAACTATCTAGCAAACCACATTTATTTTCTGGGTAGCAAAAGTATCCATGGGTCGAGATGGCCCAAAGACACTTGATTGAGAACCATGGAGACTGCTCAAAAAAAAAAAGGGAATTGAAAATAGGATGGCGGTAGAAATTATTGTATTTATTCGAATAATTGATCTTTAATCTACATCCATTCATCTATCTAGTTTTGTAGTTTTACTCATGTTTTTACATAGTTTGTAGAAATACAAGGGCATAGCCAGTAATCAGGTTCAACAAAGAGTATTGAAGGTGTTCAAACTATCAAATGTTGATAGTGTTGGAATTCGATGCTTGGCCTCAAATCCATTCAATAATGAGCATCTTGAAAAACCAAAAACAGAAGGCTCGAATTTCTGAGCAGAGATCGAATTTTCTAGAATTTTTTGAAACTGGATCAACTCAAAAAATTATATTTCGAGTCATTGTACATTTTTTGATACTTGTAAATTTTGATACTGTCGGTCCCAATGACTTCATATTGACAGTCCGCCCACTTTGTACATTCATTAACTATAATGAGGTGGTTGTAACAATCGCAACAAAAGGTTGTTGTAGATATTTTATAGGATATCAATCCTCGAATCTTCATTAGAAAACTTCTTCTGATTATTCGAGTTTCTGTAACCAGCGTTATCACGTTCGATGATTGTAAGTTGAAGCTATCACTGCAAGCATTGTACTCACTGTTTGATATTAATCGGAGTGCAAATTTTTAGTCCCACTATTGTATTGTTTCATTGATGATTTGTCTGAATCATTCAATTTGAATTTTCTTCTATTGTCTGTTGTGCTTCTGATTCTACACCAAGCCCTCTCATCAGCTTTTGCTCATTCCCACTGATTTCTGACATGGTATCAGAGTGGGCAGTTTAGTAATCTACATTTCTACTACAAATTACCAAGTCTTGTTTCTATCAAGATGTTGTTCTAGCAAACACGCAGCCCACAATATCTCGAAATCATTGTTTCTACCAATGATCTCGCTCAACCAAAATGGATGCATCTACTAGTTCTTCTCTAATCGACAGACTCGATGGTAGTAACTACCATCTTTGAAAGCTCAAAATGAAGGCCATACTACTAGCCAAGGAACTGTGGGACATCGTTGATGGCACAAAAGTTAAACCTGAAGGTGATGCAGTCACTATCACCAAATGGAGATTGAAAGATGGCAGGGCTTTTGCCATGATCACTCTCAACATAAAGGACAATCAAATCAGTCACATACATGATGCATGAGACATCCTAGCAACCCTCTACGATATCAAGGACGTCCTCTCCAAACTCCATTTGAGAAAGAAATTCTTGAGAATGTCTTAAGTAGTAAGTGTTCAAGCCACATTAACACTTTCCAAAATCTTATGGAGCAAATGACTGCAACTAGCTCAGTCATAGAAGATACCGATGTTTTTATGACTCTATTATCAAGTCTTCCTGAGGCCTATGAGAATTAGGTTCTAGCAAATTCAATCCAGGAGAAGATCGCCCTTTCAAGAGTGATTTCATTACTTCACCAAGAGGAGGCCAGAAGATCTGCAGCCTCCTCAAGCACAGGGTCGGATCCTCAAGCTCAATATTCCAGAAATCAAAAGTTCAAATGAGTGTTTGGTTGCATTGCTTATGTTCAGATCCCTGAAGATCTCAGAAAGAAGCTGGATGACAAGGCATACAAGCTTTATAATCGAAAAACAGAAATAACATTCATGAATATCGATTTATCAACCACAAGGGAAAAGCTCAAGAAATTTCTGATCCAAGTATTGAAAAAAAAATTTGATCCACGTATTGAAAAAGACTCCAGGATCGAAAATCAGAAAATCAATACAAACTCAGAAAATGAGCCTGAACAGAAGGGTGTCGAAATTCAGCCAAGAAGATCAAATTGACCAAGACAACCTCCATCCAGATTTATGGACGATGCAGTCTACTACTTTGTGCAGAGAATTAAACGTGGATAGTCACTGAGCTGTCAAAGGGAAGAAATTTGATTCCATGCAAATGGATATTCAAGGCGAAGTATGATACTGAAGGAAGGCTGAACCGATACAAAGCCAGATTGGTCGTCAAAGATTATTCTCAGATTCTAGATCTGGACTATTCTGAGACCTTCAGCCCGGTTGTCAAGCATGCTTCAATATGTTGCTACTCTCCTTTGCAGCTGAAACGGATCTCGAAGTCCATCAAATGGATGTCCAGACGCTTTCCTCAACGAGACCATTGAAGAGGAAAATTTTATGTCACAACTAGAAGGATACGGGCTGAGGGGTAAACAACACCTTGTGTGCAAAATTCACAAGGCACTTTATGGGAATTATCAGACAACTAATCAATTGCAAAGAAAACGCATACATTATGAGACGAAGTTGAACGCAATAAGAAGATAATATTAAATCAGTATGAAAGCGAAATAGATGTAAATGGGTACAACAAGTTGCGGATCAAAGCCGCCTACTCTAAGCTATCTCTGAGCGGCTAAAATATAAGTTTGAATTAAGGGCAACTACTGATAAGCAGTAAGCGCAATAGCAATCTCTATTCAACTCCAAAGAACTGAGCTAAAATGCTCAAGAGTATTCAAACTCGTAGGCTTGAGAGAGAGCTAACTATTCAATACTTGATTTTTGAATTAAGATGCTGAAATATGAACAACTATTTATACTAAGCAATTAGGTCGTCAAAAGTAGCTGCTAGTTGAATGGAGTCTGTTGGCATTCATCCAGTTCTTCTCAGAAGTTGCTAACTAATAAGCGATGACATTTGGCTGTAAACAGTCTGTCTACATAAATGAACGTAACTATCACTTTGCAGAAATGAACGTAACTATCATCAGAGAGAAAGCGAAAAATGAGAGTTTTGTGAAAAATACGACAGTGTCGCAAAATCTCATTTCTTAAATATTGCAGTAGCCCCACACTTTGCCAAAGTCATTTTCTTAATATTTGAGGCACTTTAAAAAATGCGAAAAATGCGACATTGCATTTTTACTCACAATTTCTGACAAGCAAAAAATACGAAAAAAATTCGACACTATATTTTTACTTGCAATTTTTGACAATGTCGCTTTAAGAGAAAATTGACTGTAGCAAAAAGGGGACAATGTTGGGTTTTGTTGTGAGAGAAAATTTTCAACATTTTGTCAAACTTCGTGTATTTCTACAGACTGTGTAAAAACAGTTGTAATTTTGCAGACTATGTAAAACATGGGAGAATCCACGGAACTGGATAAATAGTTGGATGAAGATTAAAAACTGATTAGTCAATTACTAGGAAGGAGAATAATCCAACACTCCCCCTTAATCTGAATCCATGAATGCCTTGACTTTTAAACTTAGTTCTGCATAGAACTTTCTCTGTGCATCCAAGCTTAATGCTTTAGTAAAAAAATTCGTTGTCATATCTTGTGTTCGACAGTACTGCAATCCGATCTCCTTGTCGAGAACTTTGCTTCTGACATAGTGATACTTCAATTCAATGTGCTTACTCCTAGAATGAAATCTAGGTGGGCTGATAAGGCAATGACACTTTGATTATCACAAAATAATAATGTCGGAGCATATTGATTCAGACTGATATCTAAAAGTAAGTTTCTCAACCAAACTGTTTCTTTTGTAGCTTGTGAGGTTGCGATATACTCTGATTTTGTAGAAGACAGAGCTATCAACGATTGCTTGCAATTGTTCCAGGAAATTGGACCATTGTTGAGAAAGAATGTAAATCCAGAAGTGGATTTACAAGTGTCTACATCTCCTACCAACTTGCATCTGTAAAACCAATGAGTAAATTGAATTTGTCGTTGTCGACTACTCCATAACAAATGCAAAAGTCCATAGTAGCTCGAAGATATCTCATGACTCTGATAAGAGCCTTCCAATGTGTTACACCAAGATTGGTCATATACTGACTTAGGGAGCTGATTGCAAAAGCTATGTCTGGCCTGGTACAGATCATTGTGTACATAAGAGATCCTATTATAGAATGATAAGGATACTCATGCATTTGCTTCTTTTCTTCGATTGTTCGGGGACACTGGTCCTTCAACAATTTGAGAACTGGTTCCATTTGTGAGAGAGCTAATTTGCAATTAATCAAATTATATCTGACTAACATATTGTAGATGTACCTCTGTTGAGTAATGTAGATCAACTTTCAATTTCTGTCTCTATGAATTGAATACCAAGGCAGAAATGAGCTTTGTCTAGATCACTCATGTCGAATTCAGAAGATAGCATTGTTTTGTCTTCTTTTATCAGATCATTACTATTGCTAAAGAGCAATGTGTCATCCATGTACAAACTGATAATGATAAAAGATTGCTGCATTGTCTTGAAGTAAACATTTGAATCTGAAGAGCTAGGTGTGTAGCCATGATCAATAAGAAAAGTATTGATCCTTTGAAACCATGCTTGAGCAGATTGCTTCAAGCCATAAAGTGCCTTATGGATTTTACACACATGAATGTGTTTACCCTCGATAATATAACCTTCGGATTGCACCATCATGTACATGTCTTCTTCAATAACTCCATTGAGATATGCTGTCTGTAGATCCATTTGATGTATTTCCAAATCTGCAGTAGTAGCAAATGATAATAAAAGTCAAATAGAAGAATGCTTAAACTACTGGATTGAAAGTATTAATGTAATTGACGTTGTATACCTGAGAAAATCCTCTGGCAACAAGTCGGGCTTTTCTTTTGTCGATGCTTCCGTCTGCCTTATACTTGACTTTAAAATCCATTTGCAATCAACTACATTTCTGCTAGCAGGCAATTCGACAATCATCCATGTCCATCAAAATCGGGATGACTGAGTGCCTCTTTGACAGTCGTCAGCTCATGAACAAGATAGGCTGCAGACTCATCGATATACCTGATAGGTGATCTTGTTGGAAATAGAGGAAGTTGATCATTTTCATCATATTGAAGTTGTTGAACTGCAGCATCATCATCTTCTGATTCCCAATGATATGTTATTCGTCAAAAGTAGATGGTCTTGGACCTTCAATGAGAAAAGTTGACTGAAGAACTGGAAAGTTTGATATGTCAGACGAGTCAGACAAGTCGGCTACATGGGCTTTGCCTTTTCCCTTGAGGTCGATAAACTGATCTTCGATGAAGATGACATCTCAGCTAGTAAATATCTTCGACTCGATGGGATCGAACAACTTGTAAGCTTGATCTGAAGTTGTGTAGCTGATGAAAATACATTTGATACTCTGAAAGTCGAGCTTCATCCTGAGATCGTGAGGAATTTGCACATAAGCAGTACATCCAAAAATTTGTAAGTTCGATAAAGAAGGTTTGGTACCTGTCCAAACTTCGAATGGTGTTTTGTCTGAGAGACCTTTAGTAGGACATCGGTTCTGAATATAGATTGCTATTCAAACAGCTTCAGCCCAGAAGGACTTTGGAAATGTTGCATGTGATAACATGCACTTTGCCGATTCAACTAAGGTTCTGTTCTTTCTCTCAACAAGACCATTTGACTGAGCTGAATAGGAGGTAATGTATTGTTGCTCAATGTCGTTGTTAAGACAATACTCCTTGAATTTGGTGGAGATGCATTCTCCCTCGTTATCTGACCTCAGTGCTTTGATTCATTTGCCAGTTTGATTTTCTGCATGCTCTTTGAATTGTCTGAACTTGACGAAAGCTTCTAATTTTTGTTTAATGAAGTAAACGGTCGTTTTTCTAGAATAAAGGTAATGAAATACTTTGCATCTAGCAATGAAGGAGTTAGCATAGGTCTCATATATCTATATGAACAACATCTAACAGACCTTTTGTTGCATGCCTATGACTCGATCTAAAAGGAATCCTAGTCTACTATCCAAGGATGCAGCTATGGCAGACAGGGAGATCAACTTTACTAGAAGGATAGTCGAGATCGAGTACTAGGAATTGTCTGGACATGTTCAAAACAGATGCATAATTAAAGTTTCCTAAGCGATGATGCCATAGTAATGCTTTATTGACAAGAATAGAGGTTTTCAAAGCTTTACTAGAATCAGAATAACAATGTGCCAATCTATATAAGTATCCATGCCTCTTGTTGAGTGCAAGGATCTTATTACTCCTATCAATAATTCTGCATTGATCAAACTCAAACTTCACCTTATGACCTAAATCTGTAATTCTACTTACTGATAACAGATTTGTAGAGAGTTTAGGAACATATAAGACTTTTGACAGTAGTTTGAATTGATCATGCTGGAATCTTAATCTTACAGTACCTTCACCTTTGATAGTGTGAGTGCTATCATCACCAAGATGAACATACTTCTTTGTGTTGTAAGACGTATAGGATTGAAAAATCTCACGATGATTGGTCATATGTTGAGTAGCTCTAGAATCCAGAAATCATGAATCATTCGAATTTGCGTATTTGTCTTTGACCATAAAAGCGTCTTCGTCCATTTCGGCTTCAAGAGATGTTGTAACTGTATTTGCTTGTTGATCAGATTGCTTGCCTACATTCTTCGCTTTGAGAATTCAGCAATCTTGGATCTCATGGTTATTGTGTTGCAATACCTGAAACATCTTCTTCTTCGACGAAGGATTCAATGATTGTTCTTGACTTTGAGTTTGTTTCTAATTTGATATAAACTGCTTGGAGCTTTTTTGCTTCTATCGTTTTGAGACCTTGTTGACATATAGAGCATGAGACGAAGAGATAGACGAAGTGTCTTGACTTCTTCGATTATCTTCTTGCAGCAACATAGTGATAACTCTAGTAAGAGTTAAATCTGAGTGTGTCGTGATGATCATCACCCAGTACTCATATGTAGAGGGCAGACTTGAAAGAAATGTCATAATTGCATCTTGATCGTCTATGACTGATCCGACAACGACCACCTGTTGCAAGAGATTCTTAAACTGGTTAATATGATTTTTAGCTAACTATTCAATACTTGATCTCTGAATTAAGATGTTGAAATATGAACAACTATTTATACTAAGCAATTAGGTCATCAAATGCGGCAGCCAGTTGGCTAGAGTCTGCTGGCATTCATCCAGTTCTTCTCAAAAGTTGCTTGCTGATAAGTAGTGACATTTGGCCATAAACAGTCTGTCTGCATAAATGAACATAACTGTTACTCTGTAGAAATGAACGTAACTGTCATCAGGGAGAAAACAAAAAATGAGAGTTCTGTGAAAAATACAACAGTCTCGCAAAATCTCATTTCCAGAATGTTGGGCTAGCCCCACACTTTTCCAAAGTCATTTCCTTAACATTTGAGACACTTTGAAAAAATGCAAAACATATGACAATGCATTTTTACTCGCAATTCCTGACAGACAAAAAATGCGAACAACATGACACTGTATTTTTACTTGCTATTTTTGACATTGTCACTTGAAGAGAAAATTGACTGTAGCAAAAAGACGATAGTGTCGGATTTTGTAGTGAGAGAAAATTCTTGACACTGTTGTCAAACTCTGTATTTCTACAGACCGTGTAAAAACACTTGTAATTCTACAGACTGTGCAAAATACGAGAGAATCCGCAAAAGTGGATAAACAGTTTGATGAAGATTTAAAACTGATTAGTCAATTAGTGGGAAGCACAACAACAAAATGCGCGATTTCTGACACAAGGTTCCGAAGGATTAAAAAAAAATTCATAATCCGTCGGAATCCGACATAATAATACGTCGGAATCAAACACAAAAAAAAAAAAATTGTCGAAAAAAAAAATTTGCCGAAATTTTTATTTTTTTAGAGACGTCGGATTCCTACGGCCAATAAAAATGTCGGAATCCGACATCCCATTTCGGAGACTGCAACTATTTAAATGAATGACGTCACCTATCCGTGCAAAAAAAAAAAAGCACAAAGCGGACGTCGGATCCCGACGGATAATACAGATATCGGAATCTGACGTCCGTGACCGAATTCTCAAAGCCGCATCATTTTTCTAGGGTTCTCTTATTTTTTATTCTTGCAGGAGATTGTTGGAGATCGGCTTTTGGCACTTCTTCTCAACTCTATCAATTCCATTTGTCTCATTCCAAGTACAATTCTTTTGTTTTGTTATGTGCAACTAAGATTTCTTTCTTTGTAACTTTTTCTTGTACACTATCTTCCTTGTATTGTATATTTTGTGTAGTTAAACACAAATATGTGTCTTAATGATTTATGATCATGAGCAAATGAGAGAGGAAGAGAAGGATGTGTGTGAGAGACATGAGAGAGAGCAAGAAAATATAGATAGAAGAGTTTGATTTAATATTATGTTCTTTGTAAATTATTGGGTTTAGATTTAATGTTATGTTCTTTGTGAAATAGTGTGAGACTAAGAGCTCTTGAGGTTTGAATGAAGATCATAACCAGCTCCACCATCAAAGATGTAGAGCTACCACTTTTTCTCACTGATTGATCCAGTATGGCTATCTTGTTGCTACTCCCTATCGAGCTATAAAGGGTAATCCATCGTTGTATGATACATGTACAATGAGATATCAGCTAGAGAAAGCTAATGAAGCGTGCTCGGTATGATGGCATTTCTATTGAAAATCAGAACTCAAAATGAACTTTGAAGAGTGCCATTGACTCACTATCTCCGTTGGAAGCTTGAGATATCTTGGCTATGGGGTGCTTAATTATCTTTGCTCTGAGAGTTAGAACCCAGTTTTTCTTGCAAGATATTTGGAGTGCTGGCCTACTATTGTTGCTAAATGAGTGAGTCATCTAACCATTCAATCACATTATAGTTGTTGAGGAATTACACGTTGTCCAAAATACTGAAGGATTATTGTTGATTTCCAAAAGAGAGTTGAGAGATGTGATTATTAACATCGCTACCTCTAAAATACATCTGACCATCGCTGCTACTACTTTGCAAGCCTTCACTACGCCTATGAGTATTAGATATGAAAGAAAGCCATCACTAAGCTAATTGTCAAATCAGAGACTCAGCTAAATGAGCCTTCACGACTATAAAAAGGGAGCTTGCAACTATTGTCTAAAGCTGATCTATCAACGACCATTGAGAACTCACTGATTTATTGTCAATGGGAGCCCTCGTTCATGGCTGTTCTAGTTGAGAGCAGTTCTGTCCTAGCAAAGGACAGAAGCAAAGTGACAAACATACTAGAATCAATTGAAGCATTCATGACTAGCACTTCTTCGCTTTCCTGCTACATGCATACGCACTCAGAAATAAATATGGCTTTATCTATTTTCAGTTCGTTTCATCTATGTCATTTTTCGTAATCATTTACTTTTCGTATGCACTTCGAATTCCTATTGATTGGAGTATCATTGGATTTTGCCATGGTTTTTTTTTTGGCACGTCCGGCCACGTGGATGTCGGAATCCGACGTCCACGTGGCAAAAAAAAAAAAGTGAATATTTTTCTTCAAGTTTTTTTTTTCCACGTCTCACTTTGTGCATTCATTAATTGTAATGAGACGGTTGTAATAACTGCAACAAAAGGCTGTTGTAGATATTTTATAGGATATCAATCCTAGAATTTTCATCATAAATCTTCTTCTAATTATGCGAGTTTCTATAACCAGCGTTATCATGCTCAACGTCTATAATCTGAAGTTATCACTTCAAACATTGTACTCACTGTTTGATATTAATCAAAGTGCAAATTTTCAGTCCCACTACTGTATTGTTTCATTGAGTATCTGTCTAAATCATTCACTTTGAATATTCTGATGTTGTCTGTTGTGCTTCTGATCCTACACCAAGCCCGCTCATCAGCTTCCGCTCATTCCCACTGATTTTCAACAAACAGAACTGGTCTCCACTTGTTGTGAAGCTAACAACTTTCCCTAACAGTATTTGCAAGTAGTTTCCAATAAGCCTAACTAGATAAGTGATAGCGCAATATGGCTAAGCTCCAATTGCGATTTGCGACCAAACAACTATCTTCAACTGTCTTTTGGATAAGCCTCAACAACATTCATACCTAGTATAAATAGTTGATCAATTTCTAGATTAATTGAAATTTTCTTCTTTTAGATTTTTCTTTTGCATATTGATCTTGGAGATTATAGCGCATTGTTAGAAACACTTGCTGCTTATTAGCGAAAGTGTCAAACATAGTCAATCAGATACTCAGAGATAGTTTTTGAGTATGTAGTACCCAAGTTTGAGTTAACTAAGTTTCCTAAGTTTGGTTTAATGGTCAAAAGTCAAATGGTGGTAGGTGGGGTGTGCTTCATAGATTTGTGCTCACATAGATTAGAAGGTGTTTCTTTTGAAGGGTTAGGATTTCAATCCTATCTTCTTGAAGTAGCCAATAGAAACCAAGGGGCAAGGGCCTCCCCAAGGTAAAAAGACACCTCTTGTAATCCATTTGACATGTTAATAGAGAGGAGGAAACTCTACTATTTTGGAGATCCAAGCATCCTCATGTGCTAATCCTTTCATGCTTTGCTATTGTTTGTGTTTGCTAGTTATTTTCCCATTTTGCATTGTTTTTACTTTGTGTTTTTTTAATGGATTCTCCAATGTATGTGATATTGAGCACATGAGCTAACCTCTTTCACCTCTCTCTCTCTCTCCCACCTCTTTCACCTCTATCAAGGATGTATGCATGTAATTAGTACTAGTTAGAGTTAGAGTTAGTGTTGGTTACAGTTAGTATTGTGTAGAAAAGCAAGTAAGTAGCAACCAAACATAGTTATAATTAGACTCCGATCCTTGTGTTCTAACCCCTTTTGACAGGTGGAGGAATGCTCAAGATCTATTTACTACACCTACAATGGTGCCCTTGTCAGGGATAGGCCATTACTAACTAGTTTAGCTGTCATTTTAGTTGTTTTTGTCTATTTTAGTTTGTTTTACGTGGTTTTGAGGTGGTTTAGGCTTGTTTTGCTTGTTTTTGTATGATTGGACTATTGGAAGCTAGCGGAGGAGGTGTGGAGAGGCAGTGGAGACCTAAAACAGCCTCTAAGGGCTTGACATAAATCATCACAATTATCAAAAAACCACAAAAAATCCCACAAATCTGTATTTTGGAGGAAAAAAGTGGGCTAAAATCACATCAAATTTTATTTCTCCCAAACCAGTAAAAAATAACTCTCGCATGACTGGCAAGAGCTTGAGACCACAGTTCCACACTTGCATAGAAGCCTGCGAGACTTAGTTCCCAGCAGATTGTGAAAAAATAGGGAAAAACCATAAACATTCAAAAATCCCTTGTAAAATCAATTTTTTTTTGTCAAAACTGCTCAGTAACCTTTGCAGTGCCTCCTAAAGCTACATCTCATTGAGTCTGCAAGAATTCAAATCCATGAATTTAATATGAAACAAAAGCGATTGTTCTTAGTCTACGAAAGTCCTTTTAAAAGAGTGGTAAGGTTTGAGTTGAAATTTGTTTGAAACAGGATCACAGATCATGCAACACAGTAACATACACAGAAAACACTCTCCCACCACAAGCTCTCATGGCAATTGGATTTTCAAAAAACTAAGTACACTGCACATATAGCTTTCTTTATGGCAACCCATTCATCATGTGTCATGTACTTTTAGTACATCAATGCTTTTCAAGGCAATATAATATCCATTGTAAGCTTTGTAGGCCCAAAAGGAGCTATCAGCCTTAAGAACAAGGTGGTTCCCTCTTTAGGCCCTTCAAAGTAATTAATAAGGATAATAGGCCAACAAGGGCCCAATGTAGTTTGAATAATACTTAACAAGGGCTAACTATCTCTCAAGATAGTTAAGTTAAGTTAAGTTAAGAGTTGTCTATAACTAGGCAAGAGACATCATTTTGTGAATCTTTTGGCTCATTTGCAAGTGAGAGCTTCTAGCTTCCTTGTGAATGTGAGCCATAGGGATCTCCATTGCTAGGTCTCACGTGCCCTATCCACATGAATCAATGCTCCATTTCCATTGATTGTACTCTTTCTTTCATTGCTAATGTGATTCCATTGTGATCTCCATGTTTCTAGCTTTCTAATGATATGCTATCTTGAATGCTATGTACTTTTCTTGCTATTAGCTTTACTTCTTTTGTAAGTGCTATTTGCTTGAGATTTGGCACATGACATTTCTTGGTATTAGAGCATAGATCCTAAATTCATGATGATTTTATGAGAATTCCTTTAGAGTTGATGAATTTATTATTTTTGTAGCTTTCTTTTTGCTAATTTTTAACTTTGAAATTTTCAGTTCTGTTCAGACGAATGTTTTGATATTCATTTCTAATTTGATTCCATGGGTTTGTAGAGCTTTGTTTTAGCTTTAATTTTCACCAATTTTCAAGGCATTTGGATAAGAGATGCAAAAGTTATTGCACTTTTCCCAAAGGCTATCAAAATAGGTGTGTAGGATTTTGCTTTTATTTGATTTGAATTTTTCAAATTTGACCTGAGCTTTTATTTCAAGTTTCTTTCCATAGCATTTTAGAGCATTGTCTTAGCTTTGATCTAATCGATATGGCAGGTCATTTGGATTAGTATCCAAAAAGTTATGACAAATCTTGATTTGTAGCTCTAGTTTTGTTAGTTTTTCTTTCTTCAAAATTTTCAGTCTTGTTCGGTTGTTAATTTGACCTATAAAATCACTTGCAATCATTGATCTGATATATAGCCTAATAGAGCTTGTTGTTAGCTTTTCAGAGGTACTGAGTTTGTTTGATTTGGATCAGTATTGAGGAAGTTATGATCAAATTACTAGACATGGGTCAGATTAGCCAGAATCTTGGAAATTTTTTTCACAAGTGAGAGAGAAGCACTTCAAATTTTCAGATTTGGAGTTTAGTTTTCTTTGTAGATTTTTTTTGCATTTTTCATTTTGAAGTTCAATTTTTAAAAAAATAAAATAACCCTAACCTTCATGCGACCTAAACCTAACCCTACACGCCTACCCTAACCCTAAGGCCCTAACCTAAACCTACTATGTTGCGATCTTTGATTGTTGCGATCTGTAGCTAGCTGATTGCTCTGATTTCTGAGAGTTTGATTACTGTGATCTGTAGCTGGCTGATTGTTTTGATTTCTGAGATTTTGATTGCTGCGACCTGTAGCTGGCCACTGAAAAGTGCCAAATGCTGGACTAAGACTAGAGTTCAATTTCATTGGTAGAAAATGCCTGTCAATACTACAGTTTCCAAATAATCGAAATAACCAAACAAAAACAGGATTGCAATAAGCTTGACTCGCATGTATGTGCTGTCTTCTAATGAATACTGGCCGAATCAAGAGACTAGTAAGATGTTCAGCTCCAATAATTCCCAGCATGCATCTGATGGCGTGCCGAAGGCTGATCAGGCTCAAATTGTTGCTTCCACCTAGAAATCAATAGCGACTTATCCTTTAAACTTAGCTACATTATCATCATTCATTTCCACAATTTGGTCAATATAATTTCAGGAGTGTGATTTAGAAGACAACATGAATATAAGTTCACATTTGATACCTTCTTGATCTATCCTGCGATGTGGGTTCTGGAAGTCATCCGACTGTCCGACTGTGAGGACTCCTGCGGCGCCTGCAGTGGGTTTGCCATGATACCCCACAAATGCGGTCGATGATTCCCAGGCTTTCCATCTGCTGCACAAGACGCCTATTCTCCTCTCTCTCTACCTTCACGTCGGTTACGCCTCTCTCTCTTTCTAAGAATCGGCTACCTCCTCTCTCTCTCTCTAAGCGTCGGCTACCTCCTCTCTCTCTCTAACCATCGGCTACCTCCTCTCTCTCTAAGCGTCGGCTACCCTCTCTCTCTCTCTCTAAATGCGTCGGTTGAGATTTTCTCTCTCTTTGCGTCGATTAAGTTTTTCTCTCTCTTGCTCGATCCCTTTTATTTGCATACAATTTTTTAAAAATTTAGGGTTGTCACAAATTTTTTTTTGACGAGCACTCAAATGCACCACAAGAGCAGCCGATAAAAAAATTTGCCGACAATTTTTGAAACTATTTTAATGGTTTCAAGTATTTTTCGTCGAGCACTTCAATGTTTCATGGATTTCAAAGTGTTATCCATTTCAATTTGTAAAATTTTTCAATACCCCCCCCCCCTTCTAAGTTGTATATAATCTACTTTACCAGTTTTTCTTTAAATTTTCGTAACTTCTTTGTTTGAGCTCAGAATTTGATGCTGTAAAAAGCAAAAGTTCTTAGTTTCATATGAACTTCAAGGTTTTGCCATTCTCAGTTTCACTCATTGTAGAACTCTGAGTTTTAAGTGGGTGGAGGAACTGTCAAGATCTTATTTCCTTGCAAAAATCTAACTTCGCAATTTTTTCTATAAGGGTCTTTATAAATTTACAGACTCATATTCTCCCTTGATTTGTGCCAATCCCTTTGATTGCACACTCACCATCATTGGCCGTGTAGATCACCCTCTTGTCATCTCCATATGCCAACAAAGATGTGAAATACTCTTTTGTCAAAAGTCATGTGTGAGCTTGCTCCACTATCAATCCACCAAGGATCAATATCTCCAACATTAGCAACCAAACATGAAGACATCACAAAAGCATCATCATTTGAGTTTTGATCACCAACACCATTCTCATCTAGAGTTAGGTTTCCTTGCTTATCACCTTGATCTCTCTTCTTTTTGAAGCAATCACTAGCAATATGCCCTTTCATACCACAATAGAAGCATTTTAACTTTGATCTATCTTTCTTTTCGCCAAAAGAGGAAGTCTCACCTTGATCTTGCCCTTTAGACCACCTGCTTTTGCATTTGCCCTTGAATTTGCCTTATGAACATAGCCTCCTCTCCATCAACTTGAGATGTAGTAGATGCACCTCCTCTTTATTAAGAGAGAGAGAGAGAAAGAGTTAAAGTTAACCAACACTCCCAATTCTAGAAAGGTGTGTAGCCCTTGTTTTCTTCCGATAAAGACGTGGTTCAAATGTTTCTTGTTGGACGATAAGTTCCACAAGAAAGTCCAAACGCCTTAGGGAGGGAGCATGTGGTGACATTCTGAAATAGGTTATCACCGTACAGTTCGGGAGTTGTGATATAACTGTATGGTTCGGCACTCTACTATGTTCTTTTTTTTTATCCTCATGTGTGTTTAGGTTTTGGTTTAGAGTGTGTGTGTGCGTGTGCATGTGTGATGCCATTCGTTTATGTTTCATGATTACCAGTTCGTGCTACCCTAATTCGCAGAATCTTGATTTATGTTTCATGCTTACTAGTTCATGCTACTTTGATTTGTAGGATCTTAATCTATTCATGTTATTTTAATTCCAAGCTATTATAAGTATTGAGTCAAAGCTACGAGGGAAAATACCAACATATAAGTCAATTTTCCATCTATAATTATCCACATAACCTAAACCCTAAGAATATTGGTGAACACATGAATCCATTGAGGATGCAAAGGGGGCTAACTGGCTCCGCAATCGAATTGTTTGTGTCGATAGGGTGTCTCGCCTAAAAATAACAACACCAAAGAGGCATATGATGTGCAGGCCATTGGCGTTCTTGAATCTTATGGTTCACCACATCCAAAATGAGAAAAGTGTGTCTGCTACTTCAAACTCAATAACTCTAAAAGGTTGCATGAGGTTCATTTGAATTCAAACAAGTGTCCACATGTAACTACTTTGAAGTGTTGTGTTCGAAGTAGCAGCATCCTTTTCTTTTTTTGATGCTACGAACCGCAAGAATCAAGGACTGCCATGGGCCTACACACCATACTCATCTTTTGTGTCTTCATATAAGAGACACCCCCTCATTACATATGAGTCACCTGTGGGGCCAGTGAGCCTCTGGTTGATGTCTATTCCTCATGTGGTTCAATTTGGATCATCATTGTTCCTTGAACTTGAAATGGTCGTGAACGGACAATATATGTGTTAATATTAATGTGTTTTTTATTTTTGCTCTTGGGAGTTTTTCGTAAGACACGTTGGAATAAAATGCCATCTTTATATGATCAAAATTTGGAATGTTTGTGTAGCGATCAGCCGTGGGGCATTCTCCCACACATGACGAGTACATGCATGCATATTCCCACGGTACGCAGGCAATACTCATAATTTGTTTAAGTTAAGTCCTCTACATGGCTCTTCAATTGCATGTAGTCCAGTTTTAGGATAGAATGGAACCATTTGATAGGGTTATACCGATGTCAATTGGAGAACCTTGGCCACCACTTCCAAGGTAAGAAGGTCCCTAAAGTCTCCTGTAGCTTCTTAGCGGCCTCCGACTGTTGTTTGACACGATCTGAATTTTCGGGGAATCCTTTCTTCACAAACTTTAAGTCTTCCTTGTGTCTTGATTTAGATGGATATTCTAGATCTGAGGTATATATGGCTTCAAGATATACTTTAACTTCACTACATTCATATGATCTAGCTTTCACTCTCATCACATTTCTCAGATAACTATATTATATTCATGGATGCAAGTATCACAGTCTCAATCCCATGCATAGCAGTCACACGAGTCCGATTGCAATGTCAATAGCCAGGACGAGGATGACTCAGCTGGATCTAATTATAATTAGGTCTATTTCAATAATTCAATTTGTAACATATCTCTGTACTTGGAACATTTATGTCTGAATTTAAGTTTCCTTTATCAATGTTTAAGTGCCTAAAATGTAACTCAAATAAATTTTGCAAATTTTTTTATTGACAATAATGAACAAATGATTTTGCTTACCTACTTCATAAGAAGTGGTGTAAAAGACTCCTGGGGTTGGATGGAGTCCATTTTTAGATAGAATGGAGTCTAAAAACTGGCTCCATTCTACCCTAAAAAAAAAAATTCTGATTTTCTACCCTCGGAATAACCCTCGGTTTAGGGTAAACTTTTGATAGAGATATACCAGCGGAGGGCCTTCGGTATAATCTTCGGAAAACGCAATGTCGCCAATAGCTTGTTTGGGAGGGATATACTGAGGGCCCTCGGTATACCCCTCGGTATACCCGTTCTATAAACAACGCAAAAACGAGGTGAAAAAGCCTCAATTACTGAGACAATTATCGAGGATCTCGTTCCGAGGTATACTTCAGGGTGTATACCGAGGGTTTCGGTCTTTTTTTTTTTAAATTCTTCATAAAAACCTCGATAATAGGGTCGGAAATCCTCCAGAATGTTGTAGTGTCCCTAGAAACCTTTCTAGGCTTTAGTAACAGATCTACTCATTATATATGGGAAAATATACATGCCATACAATCGAGAAAAAAAGTAGAGGAATGGAAAAATTTGGTAGAAGAGGAGCATGCCAAGTATTAAAAAAATGATTCATTCACAAACCTATGACTTTGATTATTTAAAGTTTTCAAGGTCAACATCCTTGATGTATTGCTGGATCAATACCGTGTGGCATCAAGGCTAGGCTTTTGTTGTTGTCAAGATATACCGCATTGAGTCTTTTGACCCTTAAAACAAAAGTAGGATACTAGAAGAACCAAAATTGCAAAAAAGGTCATTCCAAGAGAGCAAGTTAATTGGGCGAACATACAAGAAAAGAATAACACTATATATCCTACTCTAGTCTCATGTCCACATGCCCTTGGGTATTTTACTACATAGCTATCCTCAACTCTAGATTGATCTCAAGAGTTTGGCTAAAGCTTTAGAGTCAAATAGACATTCCCTCAATCACAATGAATCCAGAAATATGGTGTTACGACAACCCATTCACATCAATGGGGTTGAGGAGAAATCCCAATAGGTGCATAACATCAATGTCATATGGAAAGCAATATGATGCTTCCAACATCACATTATCCATAGAGCATAAAAACTCCATGAAAGAGTTTGCTATCATTGATGGAAGACATGTTGGATTTATCTCCTCTATTCTCCTAAATCCCATGTTAATCTGCGTCCATTCATGTTACTGCAGTTTTACTCATGTTGTCGCACAGTCTACATATATACAAGTAAACTTGAACAGGCGAAAAAGTCGACAATGCGACAGTCTGCATAAATACAAGTAAACTTGAATAGGCGAAAAAGATGAAAAAGACGAAAGTTGCGACAAAGTCTTGTAACAGAGAGACAGACATTGTAGATGCTTTCACACATCGATTCTTTCTTTCAGATAGATTGTCAGTAATAGGTTCATAACCTTTTTTACAGACTGTGATTAGCCTTGTGAAGCACGCGGTTACGTCTATTTTTGTGCTCACCTACATTATTGACTTGTATATTTTATTATACTTAATCTGATTAGAGCTATGTTTGGTTCTGCGTGTTCGTGTCAATACTGCAATGCTTTTCTATGTTTTGTCTGGCCATTTGATTGATTTGTCTGGTTGTCTGCTCATCGCTTTTGCTACCACTGCGCATTACAGGCTCTAAACTTATTATGTTTTTGTGTTCGCCTAATAAGTCACCAGTAGTGCACGCACCGAGAGAATTGAACAAACCGATTCTCTCATTTTCTCCGACATGGTATCAGAGCCAAAGATATTAGAACCTATCTGATTCTTTAAGCGGTTTCATTTCGGAGCTATTTCTATAGCCTGATAAGCTTTCACATAAACAAGACTCTACTAGCCGATAGAGTGGTTGCCTTCTTGTTCTATAATTTAGCACCAGATTTTCATACTTAAGTCACTGATAGTTACTCCTATCACCTAGACTAATCTTCCAAATGGATTCCTAAGGGAAAGCTGATCCTTGCAATGTACTACTAGTACGTAAATACCTACAGATTTTTTTCAAGTGTATTTGAAAGTTGCCTTAAATGGCATAATTTTGTACTTTTGAAAAGTATGAACAATAAATACCTTACAGATTTGTGAGGTACTTTTGTTATTTTTAGAAAGTCTAAGAAACACATTATATTTTTATAACATTTGCTATTTTTAAAAAGTCAGATGAAATCAAAATTTGCTATTTTTGAAAATCAACTTTCTAAAAAAAAATTTAAAAAAATTAAAAAAAATCTGTTGGCATTTACGAAGGGGAAGGCCCACGGGCGGGGGGGCCTTCCGCGTTGTGAGGCAATTCTTTCCATTACTGATGTGATTCCATTGTGATCTCATTGTTTCTAGTTTTCTATTGATATAATATCACAATTGTCTTGTTATCTTCTTGCTTTTAGCTTTACTTCATTGTTATTGCTATTAGTTTGGATTTGGCAAATGACATTTCTTGGTATCAGAGCATAGATCCTAAATTCATGATGATTCTATGTGAATTTCATTGATTTGATAAGTTTCTTGTTTTTTTAGCTATCTTTTTTCTAATTTCTAACTTTGAATTTTTCAAGTCTGCTCAGACCAATTTTCGACATTCAATTTTGTTTTTCATTTCTGATTTGATTCAACACATCTATAGAGCTTTGTGTTAGCTTTCATTTGCACCAATTTTCAAGTCATTTGGATAAGGGATGCAAAAGTTATTGCACTTTTTCCAAAAGCTATCAAAATAGGTGATTAAAAATATGCTTTCACTTTATTTGAATTTTTTAGATTCTCTTTGAGATCTTATTTCAAATTTTTGAACATAAGATTTTAGAGCATTGTCTTAGCTTAGATCTGATCCATATGGTAGCTCATTTGAATAAATATCCAAAAAGTTATGACAAATCTTGATTTGTAGCTCTAGTTTTGTTAGTTTTTTTTTTTTAATTTTCAGACCTGTTCTGTTATAAATTTGATCTATCAAATCACATTCAATCAATGATCTGATCCATAGGCTGATAGATCTTGTTGTTGGCTTTTTAGAGATACTGAAGTTTTGTGATTTGGATCAATATTGAGGAAGTTATGGTCAAATTAGTGGAGATGGGTCAAAATTGCCAAAATTTTGAAAAAAATTGTTGGATTTTTTCAAGTGAGAGAAGCACTTCAAATTTTTAGTTCTGAAGTTTAGTTTACTTTGTAGTTTTTTTTCACATTCTTCATTTTGAAGCTTATAAAAAAAACAAATAAAGCTAACCCTACCTTAGTAATGAGGCCCTAACCTTAACTATATATGCTAAAAAAACAAACCCTAAACCTAAATGTTCCCACGCACCCGGCACCTCCCTAAAGCTCGGTCAGGTACTCATTCAATCACTCCTCGGCTCTCTTCTGCGCTCGGTCCACTTTGCGCCTCCTGAAGCTCGGTCCACTTTCCACTCCTCGGCTCGGTCAGTTCATATACTCCACATTCGGCGTCTTCACTCCCGGCTACCTTGAAAGTCTGTTGTAACAATGATCGTTAATTGGGAGTATAGATATTCTCTCCCGGCTACCTCGAAAGTCTGTTGTAACAATGCAGGTCGGTAATTGGGAGTATAGATATTCTCTCCCAATTAACTACCTCGAAAGTCTGTTGTAACAATGGCCGTTAATTGGGAAAATACATCCAGGCGCAACTGATCATATTTTAGTTCCAATTCTTGAAAATCCATTTCAATCTTATTCTCTAAGATCCACCAGAGGTCTTTCGAAGGGAAGTGTGACGGGCTTTGGTTTGATGAGAATGTCTTTTCTATAACCTAATTTCCAAAGAACCTTTCCAACCTCCTTTGGAGATAAGACCACTGCACCATTGGGGACATTCACTGCGAACTTGCTCATGAGATTAGCTCCTTGGTATTCGTGGATGTTAAGACGACGCAGCTGCTGGTGCAGTGCTGGGTGGCACAGAGCAGAGTAAACCGTGTCAGGATTGTGATAATAGAGAGGACCTAGCAGCGCGGCTGGCTACCCGACTTGCGACTCGCTCGATTGATTCAGTTCGACCAAGACCATAAGCACCACCATAAACTTTTGATGCACTGCCTATGAACGACGCTCCATTTCAGACTCCCAGATCCGAATACCACTTGTGAACCAGCTGATGGCTGTTAGGCAAGACCACCTCAAGAAGAATCAAGCGAAGAAATGAAAGCTCCCTGTTTCGCTCACTAGCGGCATCAACAGCACTTCGGAATTCAGAAGTAACAGCAGCGGCTTCTTTGAATTATATACTTCAGCAACGCGGTTTTCAACAAAGCAAATTCTTCAAAAGCGTCAGAATATGTACAACAATCGTAGTATGCCCTCGCCGGCAGCACTGTTTCAAAAGCTGACTATCACCTATGGCTTTGATCTGAGATACAAGCAATCTCGTCTTCCTTTCTTCCTTTCCTTCCATCCTGCAATTCCGCTGAATGTATACTGACAATTCCAATTCCATCGCGACTCTCTTCTTCTTCTTCTTTGACTACACCCCCTACTCAGTCACCCTCCCTCTCTCCCTAACACTCGGTCCAACTCTCTATTTCTCTCTCTTCCATTGCACTCGTCTGTCGAGATTCATCCATTCACTCGGTTAAGATTTTTCTCTCTCTACGACTCGCTCCTCTCACCCGGTCGAGACCTTTCTCTCTCTCTCTCTCTCTTCCCTCTCCATAACTCACCAACCTGGTTGGGTTAGTTGGTTAGCTTCACATCCAAAGTTTCTTTGGTCTGTGGTCAGGTTCGAGCCTTCCCTTGGAAACCAAGAAGCGCTCTCCCTGACTCGGTCGAGGCCTCTCTCTCTACTCGGTCTAGATCTTTCTCTCTCTTCCCTATGTCTAGGCTCGATCGAGATACGCAAAGAAAAAGAAATTTGTTACAATTCTCACTGTTCCTTGAATTCTTCCACGAGCACCCAATAAATTCTTTCAGGGGTTCTTTATATTCTTTTACGAGCATAGAACCATAGAATGCGCATCCAGATTCTGCTAGTTTTTTGCAAAAAAAAAAATAGTTACATTCCCGCGTTCCAAAACGATATATCCCAAAACCTCGTCCTGGTGCACTAGGAGGGGGGTGTAGAATAGAACCTTTCTTTTCCATGGGGCATCTTATATACAAAGTCAAAAACATAAAAGGAAGATAAAAGATTTTAAAATAATGTCTCTATCACCAAAAATGCATTGACTACAAAAAGCATACTCGCAAAAAAATTAAACCTCCCAAAAGACAATTTCACAAGCACCACATTTTTTATTGGTCCACACTTATCATCATATACATTCAGTGTCCAACGATGAATGTTTTTTAGAATCTAATTTGTAAAAAATTTTAAATATCCCATTTTCTAAGTTGAATGCAACTCATTTATCTTCTCTTTCTTTGAATTGCTGTAACTTCCTAGTGTGAGCTCAGATTTCAGTGAAGTAAAAACTAAAAGTGATCAAAACGATGAGCCTGACACTGCTAAGCTATTAAAATTTTGTAATTAATACTTTCCCAGAAAAATTTCAAAACCCCTTTTTACCCTCAGTCAAATTTTCTTTTATTTTATTTGCTTATTTTCAAATCTTCATATCGTCTTCGTCGGAGCTCGGAATTGAATATTGTAAAGAGAAAAAGTGCTCAGTTTTATACGACCTACAAGTTTTTGCCTCTCAGTTTCACTCATCATAGAACTCTGAGTTTTAAATGAGTGGAGAAAAGAGCATTTAAGCTATTTATCGAAGTGCATTGCACATAAACTTCAGCTCAGTATACCATAACCTACAAGTCCTTCAATTGTCAAGATGGATGTGGATTCCAATCTTGAGTACATAGATGACAATGACTCTGAATATGAAGATCAATCTAACTATGATTTTGAAGATCAGTATTATGAGCACATCAATGGTGAATCCAATCAAGGAACATATGGTATGTAAATTGCATAAGGCTTTATATGGTCTTAAGCAAGCTCACTTTTGTACAAAAGTGCATCGAAGAATTTGAATGTACAGACGACCAAGTATGGCATTCTACCCAACAAACGTCCACTGTGGAGAGCCATTTCAATAAATTCAATCAGATAATGGACAGATATGGTTATTCAGTGGAGGAATTTAATGCAATGCACTTTATTTTAGGCTTGAAGCCTGAGATAAGAGCTTGTTTATCTAAGGATATATATCAAGAGACTTGGATAATGTCATGATCTGATATAAGATCACATGCTCACACCATAGAATATGAACTGCACAAGGGTCAACGTGAAGGTGCGACAGAATATTCACACCACTAGAGTGCACTTTGGAGATATGTGGGATATTAAGTATCAACAAAATGATAGGACAATTACAAAAGATGAAGGATCAGGACAAAGCGCCTAAGGTTTAATTGGAAAAAACTGTCCTATCATTTTGGAAGTACAAAATGATGATAAAGATAATTCTTCATCAACATCATCAGTGAATGAACTAGAAGTGCAACATGATGAAGAAGAACAATTATCAACAATGAAAAAGCTTGTTCAGCAAATAGATCAGCCGACTTTGTCAACATTTTTTTATTTTCCATTGAATTCACAAGAAATGGCTGATCAACATTTATGCAGTGCTATGGAGTGTACATAGGATCAACAACATAAATGTAATTCCCAATTTAAACCAAGCAAGACAATTCCAAATGTGAGCACAATGTCAATGCAAGGACACTGAAAATCAGCTGAGGACAACGAACACGATGCAAAGGATTATGATGACAATGTTTTTGTTTTCACTATTGATTTTCAATTGAGCAATATAAAGGCCAATTCAAGCAATGAAGTTGTCAATGAGGCAAATCTCTCAAGGACCTCATCTTCCTTGAGATCACAAGAACCGTTGCATCACATTCAACCAGAAAATTGTCTGGAACATCTTGTGAAATGCGATTGATAGACAAGGATAAAACTGATCTATATGAATGTTTCACATTTAGTATAGAGTGCACAACGAAATGTGATGAAACTTGTATTGTACAAGTTGGAAATTGTCCTAGCTATGAAATGGGACAAACAATCAAAGATACCATCACTCTTTGCAGGCATCTCATTCACTCGATATTCTTGGAAATGAATGCCCATTCAGAATATCATTTTTTCAATCAAAACGTTTTGGTTCCTATATTGGGAATTGATCATGCTAATAAAGGGATCTCCACAATTCAAATGCAACGTTCATGGTTATCGTCAAAGCATTTGGATTGAATGACAAAGCGACTATCAAACAACATGACGAAATCTTCAGGTCAGCACAAATGCAATGCTAAAACAGTTAGAATTAAAGTAGAATAATTGTGCTACTATATTGTGGATCCTATCCATGGATAAGGATCAGGGGGCCTCGCCACGAGGCGAGTGGACGGGACACGTGTCCTGTCAACGGCAACCTGGGTCATGCATGGGTTGCCTGAGTGAAGAACTATATGTACAGTGTGTTTTCATTTTGAGAAATACAATTGCTATGTGAGCTTGCTGTGGAGAGTGTTTTCTGTCTGTGTTAATGTGTAGCATGATCTATGTTCTTGCTCGAAGCAAATTCTAAGTTGATATCAGAGTCGTACAGGGAGTGTACACATTACAGTGTCGTCGTTGAAGAGAGCTTCGGGAGAAGAGTCTTCTGAGAGTTCGGGGTTTACGGTAGGTTGGAGACAAGAAGTAAATCACCGGTGCACAGTTTCTAGTTTACAAAGGCTTGCCAAGCTCAGCAAAGGACTTATTAGCCTATGCATAGCATCAGACAAGAAAAAAGTTGGTGGAAAATTGGCAATTTTGTAGCCAGTTGAAAATTCAAACCGGTTTGAGGTTACGGTTTTCTACACATAACTGGTGATTATTTCACTGTTTGTGTTCCGTTTTGGATGCCGTAAAAAAAGCAAGGAAGCTAATCATATTGTTTACCAGCCATGGAGAGATTCTGAGTTTTATGTCAGAGATTTGCCTGTAGACAGATAACGTAGCAGATCTGCGGTAAAAAGTGAGAAAAAGCCACTTTTTCAAGCTGAGCAAAAATCACCGTTTTTCCATGGAATTTCATGTTTGAACACTCTATAGACTTGGAATCAGAAGGGAACCTTGCTCCAGGCCTCAGGTCATCCTCAAATCGATCAGAAAAGGAGTTTGATTAGACTAGAAACAGGCTGGGAAGGAGCGACCGTGCAGAGAAGGTACTGGAGACAAATCGCGGGCCAGTCACGCGCCCTCACCCGAGTGGGTATTTAGTGCAGGAAGGTGCCTAGCAGTTGTGTGGAGGTCCATCGATGCCCAGAAGGATTAAGAGCCATAGCATTGAGTTCCATCGCGATGGACGGTGCTGATTAAAGGGCCTGAGGAGCAACGTGAATCGTTGGATCCAAGATAGCCATTGGATTGCTTTGGAACCATTTTAAACTTCAAATAAAGGGGATTGAAGGGCAAAGTGAGCTTCAACTTCTTTAAAAATCTTCACTTTGAAATTGGAGTTGGGTCCCAATTTTCTTGAAGGTCGAAGTTTCTTCAAGCTGAAGAAACAGTTCAAAAACTAGAAAAGCCCTTATTTTCTAGTCCTTAAGCCTATTTGACTCAAACGAAAGGCTATAACCTCCAAACGAAGGGCACCCGGACTGTACCTGCAAGTACGATACCGCAAATTAGAGTGATTGCAGCGGAGAAAGTGTTCGGAGTGCGCCAAAAGTGATTTCACCATTCCATTGGGCACTTAGTTGAGAGTTGGTGACAAAGTGCATTTCAGAAGGCGACGCCGATTTTGCTTTCAATTTGGTGGAAAAGCAGTGGATGGCCTGGTAAGAAAAAATAGCAGGTCATTATTCTCAACTTCTGACATCACAATTGGCCTCGACATACAGCTTTTAGCCTACGGTTGAAGTTTCAAGCAGTTTTGTGATGGCAAACATGGGAGGCTCCATTTTGAGTGAAAGTAGCAAATTGGACGGGATTTCCAACTATGTAGTGTGGAAATTCAAAATGAAAAACATACTGATAGAGAAGGATGTGTGGGATGTCGTCACGGGTGATGAGAGAAGACCACCAAATGCATCAAAGTGTTCAATAAGAAGGTGAGAAAAGCTTTGACCTGCATTAACTTGTCAGTGAAGGATCACATCATTACCCACATTTGTGATGCTGTTACACCCAGACAGGCATGGGATGTGCTAAAGGAGCAGTTCGAAACGTCAAATCCGTCAAGAATCATGTTTCTGAAGTCAAAACTGAATAGTGCCTGCATGGAACAAAGAGAGCACATTCAGACGTACATGATCAGAATCAAGACAATGAGGGATGAACTGCACTCTATTGGTGAGCACATACGTGATGTTGAGCTGGTGCACAATGCATTGTGCAACATTGCAGAACCCTATCAGATGTTTGTGAGCAGAATAGCATCAAGAGAAAGATTGCCAACCTTTGACGAGCTCATAGGATCTTGATGCAGGAAGAGCAATGACAAGAAATGGTGAAAACTAGATGTCAAAAAATTGATGATCAGGCACTTGTGACACGCCAAAAGCAAGGCAAAGACAAGGGCAAGAAGAAGTCTAAGTAACAATTTGCAAAGACTCAAGAGGATGAGGGATCTTCCAACAAGACCAAGAAGAAGGGCAAGTGCTTCCATTGCGGCAAAAAGGTCCATTGGAAGTTCTCATATCAAATAGTGGAGGTGAGTATAAGTCTAACGACTTCAACGATCTTTGTGATCAATGTGGGATCAAAAGACAATTTATGCAAGCTCATAGTTACCCACCTTAAAAGATTTGCAAGTGTCGTGGTATCGACTAGCATTTGCAAAGACAAGAATCAAGCAGCCAACATCAATGGCAATGAAAATGATTTCTTTACCACACAAGAAAATTATATAGGAGAAAAGAGCAAAATCCCCTTTATCAAAAGGAGAAAGAGCATATATTATGGACACAAGAGGGACAAATTCACATAAATGCTTTTATTTTGATAAGCTTGACCACTATGCAAATGAACACACTTCAAGAAGAAAAGAAAAGAAAATTTTCAGAGGAATTGTTAAGTAGGGCATAATAGTGATGGGAATTTTCTGACACCTTATGAAAATTTTAACAATTCATCTAGTCTTGCTTCTTGCGATCCATGAATCATTTCCACCATATTTTCTTATGGTGCATCTAAGCATCTCATCTATTATGTTGGCAAGTGTTCTATAGAAAGAATATAACATACACTTCCTTGTTTGAACAAAAATAAAAGTGCAAGAATAGATAATGTTCTCTATCTACCTACACTTACCAAGAATCTTGTAAGTGTAGGACAAATACTTTAAAATGATTATGGCGTAGAGTTCAATATAGACTTTTGTTCTATCAAATTAATACTCATGTAATAACTAAATTTCAGCTAAAGGTATAAAGCAAGGTAGACTTTTGACATGCAACCTCTTTTTTACATATTTTGGAGAATCTATGAGTGTGAGAGAGGATGTATCTTTAATTGAATTGTGACATAAAAGATTGGGTCATTCCAACTTTAAATGTATGGACATAACATTTAACAAGTATATTGTAGATGAGTTATTTCAAGATGTCCATAAGGTTGACAAGATTTGCCAAGCATATAATAATGGGCATCGGAGGTCAAGGATGTTTGTCATTTTTGTTGACAATTTTAGTAGATCTACTTGGATATATTTTTCAAAGAGCAAAACACAAGTGATAAGAGACTTTTATTCACTTTAAATCTATGTTGAAAACCCAACTCAACAAGACTATCAACGCATTAAGTTCGAAAAATGGAGGTGAGTATATTTCAAATGATTTTTGAAACTTTTGTGGCACGCACAGTATCTATTCATTGTCAAAAACTCAACGCATGGACATAGGTGAAAAAGAAAAACTAACACGCCTCAAAAGCCACCAAACACTAACCCATAATGCCAATGGCTGCACTCTAAACCCCTAAACTATACCCCCTTATACCTAAGAAAAAAACTACGAAAAAAAGGCCTCGTTCACATTAACCACATGAATGCTCATAGCCACCACCTACGCCAAGAGAAGCTTGAGAAAAAAAAAAATCACTCTCCCTAGCACCCACCCTAAAACCAATTCTAACAACAAGGTTCACTCACGATGATGCACTAAAGTCTCCGAACAAAGCAAAGAGAAAAATGGTACAAAAAAGTCTCAAGAAGATGTTTGGCTGGTCTCCACACACTCACGTTTTCCATCTTCTATGTGCAATAATCCCATAAAGATCACTACCTTCACATAGAATACTCACATATCTTATTTGGCCTTCTATTGCTCTCTCCACAACCTCATGTTCATCTCGTTGGAGCACTTGTGTTTAATGGCACTTTGGAGTCCAAGGCCTTTTTTAATTATCCCAATGTTCGAAATGATTCAAATTTGACGATCACCATTGTACATAAGATAATTTGCGAATTTGGTGAAAATCTTCCAGAAATACTTTATTTGCAGCTTGACAACACTGCTAGGGAAAATAAAAATCAAACTGTTTTGGCATACTTGTCTATGCTAGTGGAGAAAAAAAAATTCAAAAAAAAAGTAAAAATAGAATTTTTGTTGGTAGGACATACCCACGATCAAATTAATCAAATGTTTAGTTGCTTTTCTAAGGGGTTGAGACGCAAGAAAGCATTTTTATTACCAGTGCTTCAAAGCATTGTTGAGGAATCGTATGTGCCAAAGCCAAACATGTCATTAATCAAATACACGTATGATTTTTGTGATTATGTTAAGGCGTCCAACGAAATAGAGCGATGCGTAGCTAATATTAATGATATTAGCTTTCAGCACCAGTTTGAAATCAAATGTAACGAATCAGGCATTATATTATTATGGGGCAAACTATTTTCAAATTCAGTTTCGTGGCTACCTCTTGAAGGAGTTCAATTTTTGCTTAACATTCCATCGACTCAAATCAAGCTTGATGTGTTATCTCCCTTGAAGTCCTTGCTAGAAGAACAAAAGGCGCAAAGAGAACATCGTGAGATTGATCCATTTGCCTCATTATATTTTTTGGAATCAAGTAGCTTATCATTTTTTTGATGAGTTTGATCAGCATTGGTGGATGGACTTTTTCGAGGAACAAAAAATCAGTTTGCTCAATCTCGAACATACATCAACAACTGATGACTTTCATTGGTCTCATAAATTAGGAACATCAACTACGACTGTCGAACCTTCAGATCTTCCTCGAGATAATGATTTCCTGCAGCTTGTGCAAGGTGAAAAACGTGAAATTTATATGAGCTCAAGGCAGAATAGGCAAAGTGTAAAAGCTGCAAAAACGAAATGGCACGGTAATTTGAATGAAATCCAAATTGGAAGCCTTGTTGCACTTCTAGCTTCAGAAAACAATGAAGGACATCCATTTTGGATTGCCAAAGTATTTGGTTTTATTCAAAATAGCAATCCAACAAAAGTACTACGTGTCCATTGATTGCGCACCACTTTAATGAATGCTTTTTTGAGAAGGTACGAACTCGAAATGTTGCAAGTAGATCCAAAGGGCAAGAGAAAGAGATTGCCAACAAATCAACCAAGGATCGACGATTTGAATCTACAGAATGTAAATGTTTTGGCACTTAAAAACGACTTGGATTACTTGAAAAACCATCATCCTCCACTCCTCATCAACAGAAAAAAGCTGATTTACAAAGTTTTTTGTCAACATTAGACGCAGATTCTGAAGAAAACATGCCAGTTGACTCTGATGAAGAAGACGGGTCTTCCACTTCATCAGCTGAAAACGAGTGTTGAAAATATGTCAAGTTTTGAATTGAGAGGCATCAGTGAAAATTCCTTAAAAAATGTACTTTAAAAAAAAGAATGTGCAAATATATTTTAAGTTATTTTGCATTTCAATGGGATTTCGAGTTTCAAAAATCATTTGTTCTCTTGAATTATTATTTCATTTGTAATTATGATGGTTTTATGAAGTTCACAACAAAAAACTTGTAGTTCTTTATTTAAAATATGCATTTTTTGGCTTTTTTTAGAAACAAAATTTAAAGATTTATTAAAAAAATCCATGATTTTGGCCTAAAACTAGGACCATTAAAAAACACCAAAAAAAATTACTCTTTTTCAGATCAAAGTCCCAAAACAAATGTCATCGTGTTTTGATACCTTAAACAAATATTTCTTTGGAAAGTTTTCCAAGAAAAGAAAGCTAACAATATTTTGACACCTTAAACAAATATTTCTTTGAAAAGTTTATCCAAGAAAACAGCTAACAATTATTTGGCAGAGGACAACTCGAAGCATGATTTTGTTTAGTCCACATGCCTCCTCAATTCTGATGCAAACTTCCACTGGATTGCCATTAAAGAGCATTGTTACCTTGGATTAAGTTGAAGTCTGCAAAATTTCTCATCAAAAGTCCAACAATAAAAGATCTGTTGGTTGAGACTCCTTTCCACACCACGAGAATCCACTCAGTGCATGGACACGAGATTTAAAAGAAACCTACTAACCACAGAGGCCATGAATTAATGCCAGGGTAGTTGCATGATTCTTAATTACTACAAATGTGCTTGTCACAATATACTACAAATGGCAGGTACTGGTCCAGTTATTGTAGCTTGTTGGTTCAAGACTCCTTTTCTCACCTCAAGATCTAGAGTTCGATTCAGCTCAGGCACACACACACCATACAAGATCAAAAGAATATATAGTGGATACTGGCTAATTTGTGTTCAAAAGAAGCTTTGAATAGAAACTCAAAAGCTTGTATCAGACTCCAAAAAAGTAGAAATGGAAAAGAAAACATCAAGTATTGAGCTCGTAAACATTATCCTAAATCCAAGTGATGCATTAACTTTATATGACATTTATAGTCAAGCATGGGATGGGCCTCGCACGAAAGTAGAAAATATCATCTACAAACCCAGTTTAACTGCAACCAATCCTAATCATTTATCAGCTTTTGATTATTTACAAAAAAAACCATCAAAAAGTATTGAAGTGTCAGTACATTATACATCGATGTTTAGTCTAGACTTGTACCTGAACATAGCAAAACAAAACCTGCAATCTTCAGCTCTATGGAGCCTTACTCACAAAATATGAGATCGTCAACTCCATGGATAGCCTAGACCAAATGCTATGACATATCTACATGTCATCAGTGCCCAAGAGCTGGCAAGGATATGTGGATAAAAATGCGTCCACAATACCTTTCATACATATAGATATTTGCTAATGTGGCATAAAGGATATATCAATGCAAAGTCTGGACAGTGCCTCAACATAACATAAGAGACAAGCAATCTTTTACTCTATGAAGTCCATCCACAAAATATTAGACCATCCTAGCCTGGACTAGATGGTAAGACATCCCAGCTCATTATCCATGCCCAAGAGTTGATGCAAGTTACAAGCATAAGAATACATCCACATTAGCTTCTATACCTTACACAGATCAATGTGTTGCATTTATAACACTTCTCTGGAGGTGAAGGCCAGATTCAATTGTTATCCCTTCAGACTAGCATTCAAGATATCAGTACTCTGTTTAGTTCTGTTTGACAACATCAAGCATGATTTACTATTTAACAACCAAGATCATAAAGCCGGAAATAACAATTACTCAAACCAATACTTGCATCAAGAGAAAGTACTCTAATGGCTCAAGACAGTTGTACCTTAAACCAAAAAAATCCTTAGGATGAAGCTTGTAAGCCTGTGTCACTTGGTTAAATAAACCACTTATGGAAAAATCTCAATAAGCGGTAAATGGAGTGTGACAGTATTGACTTAGTTCATTCTACTGAATCAAAAGAACTTGTTTGAGATCATGCACTGGCATTTGAACCATAGAAAAGTACAAATCTATGACACAGTCTGCATAAACTTCATCTCTTAAGGTGCAAGTATTCAACTTCCCTCAACTGTCAGAACAAACTTGTTAGGGGTGACAGACAGACATAGCATGTAAGATATATGTTCCACTCGGAGGAAGTTGAATCATGCTCAACAGAACTTCAGAGTTGCTGCATCATTTTGCAGAATTTAACATTAACACACATGAGTCATGAACGAGAACAAGTAGGCAAAGACCTGCATTGCATTAAAAACTTGATTATGGCTAGAATCTTATTTAGTGGGAAAAAGCATCGTCTACGTCCTCAAAATCCATCTAACTGCTAGAGAAAATGATGAAAATTATGACAAGGTGCATTATGTAGACAATATATTCGTTGTTTGACGTGGCATATAAGTATGTGTACTGTACCTCTCACTCCTTAACAAAATGTGGAGATAATAGCTTTGTCATACTGAAGCCTACAAAATTGTCACATTCAAACAATTCTTGCAGCTTGCTATCGCATATTATCCTCTTTTTGTCAGCAGGATCCTGAAAATATTGCAGAATAGACAGCAAGCAACAGCAGCATGCATGAAGGTACATCAGGTCTGTCACATTCATATCTGTAAGCATTCTCTTAAAAACTGCTGATGCACCTAAATTTCAATATGGAGACATCCTTCCAAAAACAAACGCACAAAGGAGATTGCTTTAACATTGCATATAATTTACAATATACATGTGTGCACTTCCAAACACATGCACCAGATAAAGCCTATAGTAACAATACCTGCAACTGGTGTTCCTTTATGTACTCCCATAACCTTTTCACCACCTCTGCACGCGACACCTGAGTTTCACCTGTTCCAAAAAAGTTCTGAAGTGCACCTGAAATGGGATGAGGTGCAAGAAACACCGAGTTTTTCCCTTTGCCACCCTCCTTTTTTGGTGTCTTTTGTTTTTTGGGCCTTGGTTCTGCATGATTCCCCCCTGCATCCAACAGATATGACTATAATATGTAAAGGCAACAAACAAAAATGGTGTTACGATCCAACCGAGCCTGCATAGAAAGTTTTGAGTTCATTTGCTATCTCACCTTGAGCACTATCAAGTGACCAAATGTGCTTTGATAAAAGCTTGTTCATTTTGAACATATCAGTTGAATCAGTCTCAAACAGTGTGCGCAATGCATCATTGCAGATGATCCTTTTCCTATTTTCTGGATCTTGCAAGTTGTTTTTGCGTATGTAGACCCACAGTTGTTTAACCACCTGATGCACAATCACGTTAAAATGAACAAGATTCCTAAAGGTTCTCAGAAAGTTGTACCCTTTGAATATACCAGAATTTTCACAATGTATGCCCACAATATTGGAGTAGAATTTACCTGAGTTCTAGGCAAGATCGATTCACCAATAACAGCTTGTAGCTCTGGAGACAGCTGGCAGCCCTTATTTAAGCCACCTGCTCTCCTCTTTTTCTCAGTTGGAGAGCTGCAACACGGATAAACAAATTCAGCATACATCGATTATCACCTAAGGGTAGCCAATAACGTAAATAGCTCAAATGGGAACACCAACAATGAATTACAAATAAGAAAGTGCATACAATGGTTTCAATTGCAATCAGAAAACCACGACAACAGACTAGGACAGGATAAGACATATGGAATTTTGACATTGAAGAATCATTTTGGACCATCAACTCAATCATGGGCAACTGGCTAAGTAAATAAAATTAACCTCTTCTGACATTGTTTGCTCTTATTGATGGAGGTCATAGATCATTTATATGTGCATGTTCAGAATAATGAAAAAATCTTCATCAAAGATAAGAGCAGCCTCTTGTCGCAAGAAGAATATCTTTGAGAGGTGTGGCAAACTAAACTGATATCCTCTTCTTGATTTGACTACTCATTTCTGATCAGAAATCTGAACACTGAATGAGACCACCTAAACGAAGAGAGTGAAGAAATACAAGATGAATTCGTATAAGATTATCTTCATTTCCATATGCAGCAACCAATGAAGCATTCATTGTGAAATTTACAAAGGCATATGAAGTACATAAGGACAGTGATTTTCCCTAAAATGCATAAGTCTTCAGCAACATCATTTACAACTGGCATGAAGAACTATTTGTCACCCAAGGGATGCTTCAACTTTCTCAACATTCAGGGAATAATAAACTTCTGTAGCTCTGCCAAGAAATAGTACAGAATGCCAAGCCCAATGTGGCATTCAAACGTTTGAAATGTTATTGATCTTTGTTAAGTGTTTTTTTATGCTTTTCAGAAATACAAATGCTAATTTAAGGGTTGGAAGGTTAAATATGTTAAGATTGGCTTGATAGATTTAGGTCATATCATCATGAGTTGGCATAGCCATGATTAGTCATTAAGGATGTTAAATATGATCTATATCTAGCAGTTAAGACATAGGATCATTTCTCACATGGAGTGGATTTGTCATCTTACATGGAGTAAAAATTAGGTCTTGAAATAACATGTTGGTTGGTAGGAAATGGAGCCCACCTTAACATGCATGTAAAAGTTGGAGTGACGGGTCATCTTAGGGTTTATATGGAAGGTTTAGGGTTGTAGAAAGAGGGTACCACCCTTGTTGGGACTAACCACGTGATGATGGTTGGCAAGGATAAGATTGTACATCGGAGTTGTGGCAAAAAGGGCTTGGTCACATCAATCCCAAGTCTATGGAGGCAATGTGCACCTTCCAAGTTCTTAGGCCAGGGAAAGTAAGGTTTGTGAATCGTATGCTATGGCAAAAGCACATAAGCTAGCTTTCTCTAGCTCCATCATCATACTCTTGCTTCATGGCCTCATACCACTCCTTGGTATTGAGTGCATCTTCAACATCCCTTAGCTCTTCATGTGAGATGAAAAATGCATAATTAGTGGATCTCCCGAGAAGACTGCTCCTCAAATCTCGACCCCAACACATCTTGATTGTCTTCAATAGTGATAATTGGTGATGCATCTTGAGATTGCTTGATCTTGGCCCCTTCAAGTGATGGATGTTAATCTTCATGAAATATGACATGTCTACTTTCAATGACGTTTGAAGTAGAGAGTACAAAGACTCTATAGGCCTTTCTGGTGGATGAGTATCCAACCATGATCCCTTTGCTTGAGCATGGATCATCTTTCTTCCTTGTTTCCAAGGGAATATGTGCAAAGCAAATAGTACCAAAAAATCTAAGGTCATCAACCTTAGGCTTCTTTTTGAATAAGACCGAAATGGTGTCCTTCAAGCGCAAGATGTGGGAGCCTATTGCAATGATAATTTGCACAATTTATAGCTTCTCCCCAAAAATATTTAGGCCAAGATGCTTCAATCCTTATGGCTTTGGCACACTCACATAAGAATCTATTCTTTCTCTCGGCCACTCCATTTTGAGAAGGTGAATAAGCACAGAGAACTCCCTTTTGAAGCCTTCTTGCTCACAATAGTCATGGAATTTGTTGGAGATGTACTCTCCTCCTCCATCACACCTCAAAGCCTTGATCTTCAATGAGAATTGCTTCTCAACATATGCTTTGAATATAAGGAAGTAATCATACACCATGGATTTTGAAGAAAGAAGATATAACCATGTGTATCTTGGGAAATCATCAATAAAGGTCACAAAGCAAGTGGCTCCTCCCTTGCTTTTGGATGATGAGAAATGCACATTCGAGTGTATCAACTCCAAAGGATGTGCGCTTTTGATGGAGGATCTTTGATATGCTTTCTTGTGTGATTTTGCAATTGCACAAGCCTCACATGGCTTGATCTCCTTGGAAAGATTCTTTGGCAAGCCAATAGCCTTGGCTTGGCTTCTTTGATCATAGAAAGCATGGATTTGTAGTTGGGATGTCCCAACCTCCTATGCCATAACTCCTCCTTGGAAAGCTTTGTCACATAAGCAATATCACAACTCTCTCTTGGATCCAACTTGTATATGTGATGATGCTCCACAATCAATGTACCAAGAGCCATCCTTCTTGAAAGGTGAAGATGAGAAGCTAGAGACCATAATGAGATCCTTCTTCATCACTTGCAATAGAGTCTTCTTTCTCATTAGATATGTTGGCTTGCTTGAATTGGCTTACTATCACTAGACCCGACTTGAGCTATTGTGTGCACAAGTTGAGTCAATCTATGCAAGATCCAAAGATCCATCATTGAAAGATGGCCAAGAGGGTGCTAAGGTACATATCTTCACCACATAATTATGGTTTGCTTTATAAGAGTGAAGATCTATCCATTATTGGCTACTTGGATTCGGACTTTGCAAGTGATAAGGTGGATCGAAAGTCCACAAGTGCATATACTATCTTTTTTGGAGGAAATCTCATATCTTGGCTTTCCAAAAAGCAAGATACTATCTCTCTTTCTTCATTTGAGGCCGAGTATAAAGCACTCACTACATCAACAAAAGAAGTGCTTTGGATCAAGAAGCTAAAGTGCATCAAAGAGGAGGATCTACCATTGATCTATTGTGATAATATCTCGGCCCAAGCCCTTGCCAATAATCCAATATTTCATGCAAGGAGCAAGCACATAGAAGTGGCACACCACTTTGTGAGAGAAAAGCTTATTGGAGGAGAGATCCATTTGGAGCACATTGATTCATCTTCATGTATTGCCGATCTACTCACCAAGCCTCTACTCAAGAGTTCTTTCATTACCTAGAGAAGTTTTGGCCATAGTTAAAGAAGACCAAGCAATTGTAAGACGACATCAACTCTAAAATTTTAGAAATATCTGAATCGAAATCCACTCCTTCATGACAAAGTGGGAACAACCAAGGACAACATGGCTGCAACTTGTAGCTTGGGCAAACAAACTATGGGAAAAACCACTTTGGTGTCTGTTAGATTTCACAATCAATGAACAAAAAAAATATGTCACCCCACAAATCAAAATCGCAAGGGACAAAGATCTTTGTGGAAGAGAACCCAACACCATAATAAAAAGCAAACGTTCGGAAAGAGTGGGAGAAAGTAAAGCAAAAAAATATAGACGTTAAGTGGGCTGGCTTTAAAAGGATTTTTTCAAAGCTGTACCCAAGAAATAGGAAGGCACGGCGCAAGTAGGAGCATAACTCTCAGATTGTTCCTTCGGGACTATAATGGCTTAACAAATTTCACAATCAAAAGATACAACCATACGTATTACACAATACAAGGAAATCTCAAGGGATAAAAATCTTGTGGAAAAGCCCATTTACAGCAGGCAGAAGTCCCGAAAGAGTGGTGGAAAGTCAAGCAGTGGCATGCGAAAGAAAATTGGTCAGCTTCACTAGAGATGAGGCATGCCCAAGAATAGGAAGGCAGGGTCCAGAGGACCACAAGTACGAATACGACTTCAAATTGCTCTTTTGGAATTTTATTCCTTGCGATAAAGAAGTGGGACTTTTAGAAGTTGCCAAAAAAAATTTGGACATCATTTTACTCGTGTTAGCATGGGAACATGAAATATGCAAGCCCACATGCACAGATGGCTATACATATTAATCAATATTGTGAACTCCAAGAACAAATTGCTTATTAAATTTAGACCCTTGAATTTTACTCAATCTTTAATAACAACAACTTTATTCCAACAAACTTTTCATCAAATACATAAATGGATAATGAAAATACTATACCAAAACATTCATATCAAACATTCACATGAAGTGGTGACGAGGGGTCAAGATGGGAAACCCCGGAAACTGCCCCCCCCCCCAAAAAACGAAGGAAAATCTTTGTTATGCAAGGCCAATGGGCAAAAGCCAATTACATATACATGAATATGGTATTTTCAAATGTTTCTTGGCGTTTGGTAATCCTTGAAATGAATACAAAATTCTAGATGAGGGTAAAAAATGACCTTCCTTTAATTTAAATCAGCAGTTCTAGACTATCAAAAAAATGGAAAAGCTCAAAATGTTTTAGTTGAAGTTGGAATTTTCTAATAAATTCCCGAGAACTTCATATACTTGTATTATTTTTCTGACACTTTGATCAGGAAGTGGAGGGCCTTTATAGAGGAAGAACTTGTGGTATGGGACGCAGGCGATTCCAAAATGAAGATCTGAAACTAACTGGATCAGTTGACCACAGTATGGCCGTAAATCTTAATGATGCCAAATATTGTCGGTCATAAAACGGGTGTTTTGTCAGAAATTTGAGATATTGGTCATGACCCCTTTTTAGGATATCTCAAATTTACAAAACCGGAAATCCAGTATGCTATTTCTCTGTAAAAGATATATTGGTGAATTTCTTAACACATTAATTAACCCGATTTTTTGTGATTCCTTGGAAGGTAATTTTGATTACCCGTTGACTATGGACGATGTCACAAAAATGGTTAATGGAACCGTTTTCTAAGATTCTTTTCCTTACTTGAGTCTTCAATAAAACTTCTTTTTCTAGTCTACGGGGCGGTTCTCAAGCTTGGTAACGAAGAAGATCTTTGGTTTAGTCACTGTGTTGGGACATCATTGGTATTTGCTTACAATGATGCAACACTTCTTTGTCTTTCAAGATTTTCTCGGATCTCTTCTTTGAAACTTCTCTAGGGCAAATCTCGATTGATATGCACCTAACTCATGTCATTTCCTGTTAAAAGAGGGGGAGAAGTAGAAAGAAAAGAGAGTTATCAAGGAGAAACATCTGTCAAAGATTCCAAGAAGAATCTGTTATATAGATGATGGACCTGTTTCAATAATCAAAAACGATAGGATATTCAGATATTACAGAAATCCTTTATGGATTATAGTAGATATCTGGTTTGAAGATTTAAGGAGGGGAAAATTAGAATGTACTCTTGCAGTAGAAAAGTGGCTGATAACAAGTCCGTTTGATTTGTGTCAGAACTATGGAATTCTATTGCAAGATGAGGGTTTGTTGAAACCTGTTCCTTGTTGGAAGTGGTCAACTTGATCTTAGTGTGGACTGAGATCCGCAAGTTGAAGCAAGGAGGGAAATTCATGCTAACAATATATTCTTTTGAGTTAATCTCCGGTTGAGGTTTTGGATGTGAAATAGCACTCTTTGAGAAATATTCTCTCTCTTTCAATCCTGTGGATATACAAAGTATTTCGTGATCTAAGTTATTTGCATGCATAAACTAGTTGTTGGTACATAGGCATATTGGTGAGAATTGTGTTTAAGCTAATTTCTCGCTGGGTTAGTGATTTCTCATTGCTTATTGACCTAGAAGTGATTTAGAATCAGATTAAATGTGGTGTTTTGGTACCACACCTAGACATTTAAATATTTTCTAAATCCAATACAGCTAACTGAGTCAGAAGCGTTACTTCTGAGTTAGTTGTGGAAAATCAACAATATAATCTTTAGATGTATTGCTTATAAGTCACAACGTCTATGAGTCATTTTGGATTCATTTACTGATGGGTGTGCATAGAATACACGAGAACTTTTGGAACTTATCTTATCCCGTTCGGAAAAAATGGAATGCTATCCCGAAAGACTCAAGAGAGTTGGATAGTTGTTTGCCCGATAAATCTTAAGTTATTCTAGATTAGAACTTAAGAGAAAGATCTAGACGTATTCTAAATTGGGACCCTTACTCTGGAATGACAATTTGTGCCATGTCTAAAGTAAGGGCGTTTTTTGCTTACAATCCTTATATAAACACCGAGTGTGAGTTGGAAAAGTCTGGAACTTTCCAGATGGAAAGGACTTTCAAGAACAACTCATGTGTCTTTTAAAAATTGTAGTACACTCTTATGATATGGTATGGTCTCGGGAATCTAGAGAGTTGGGACTGGTGAATCATAACTCAGATTCTAGGGAATAACTAATCCATAGGAGAGGATTGTCTTCATGGTAAATTACCCCAGAAGAATAAACAAGATAGTGGAATTTTGGTAATGGCTGGCCATCTTACCAAATCGACTATGTTTATTTGGGTAAAGAGCAAGTAATTAGAGTATCTGTTTTGTCTTTACGGATTACCAAAGTGGCATTATGACCATTCGTGATTTGAAGTTCATTGGCTTTTGGTGGCCGTATTTGCTAAACTAGAGATGACTCTGAATTTAAAGTTCTTCTAATCATTGGTAGTTGCCTTATTTTATTGAGTATAGGATAAGAATCCGATGAATTATGATTGACGAATCCTAGTTCAGATTCTAGTTACACTTGATCGTTTGAAAGAAGGATTACCCGCATGATCAGAAGATGGGATAAGATATGTATTTGTACTTTGATTGCAATCTCCTCGGAGAGGAAATTATCCTTGATGGAGATTGAGCTATTATAAGCATTTGGCTACCGGTTACAGCCCGTTTATGCTTAAGGATTTGCGCCTAGGTCACCCACAGCGGTAGAGACTCGGACGATCAAGTTTCAGAAGGTAGTGGATTTCCTACATGACATGCAGGAAATGCTACGGATTGCACGTGAGGATGTCTAGTGTACCCAGGATGGGGACTGACATTATGCAAGTCTGAAAGGATCACCGAGAGACATCCAAGTGGGGGATTGGGTATTTTTTGAGAATCCCGAAGGATTCAAGTGTAATGCGTACCAGCCAGTGAGGTGTCACAGTGCACTACTAGTGGTGCATGAGCCTTGGAGGGTATAAGTATACCTATTGGGCTCTCACTAGTGGATCCTTGATTGTGAGATTGGTAGCTGTCCACCATCAGGTTCCCTTGTGTTGCTTGTGATTGGCATGCTTAGAATAGGATCCTTGGATTGAGGACTTTATACTCTCTCTCTCTCTCTCTCTCTCTCTCTCTCTCTCTCTCTCTCTCTCTCTACCACCCCCCATAATTTCTCTCTTCCTTTCTCCCACACCCTTATCTATCTCCCTCTCTCACTTACACTCGGCCCTCTACCACTCATTTTTCAGCACCTCTTTTAGGATTAGCCCCTTCTCTCATACACTCCACCCTCTACCAATCTAGATCCACTCCCAAGCGCTCTCAAAACCGAAATCTTTTTTGTTGGATCAAGAAACCCAACACTACTTGCATGCATGCATCACCCCATTCCAAAGCTTTGATGTCTTCATAATTCTTGCCATTGCTATTGCATGAATCTGTTCTCCACTTCATTCTTCTTGCATGTCGCCCTTTTTAAGTTCTTTACCCTTACATGCATAAATAACAAATGTTTATGAGCACGTTTTTGCCATTGATTGGTGTTCATGAAGAAATCTCGAATTGTGGGGATTTTTCCGTTGTGTGATATAGAATCTCGACACTATTTCGAGAATTCAGTGGAGTATGCAACGATGTGGTGAAACTGCAGATTATGCTTCCCGTAGATTTCCTTGTTTGAAGTCTAATCGGTTGTGTGGTAGGTGCACTACCAGGTATATTTTAGACACTTCATATTGGTTTTCAAGAAGTAAATTTCCGGTTTTCAATTCACTTGTGTTGCCGTTTACTTCATTAGGGACACTTTCCGTCTGCAACAGGATAGGATTGTGTTCATGGTAAATTACCCCGAAAGAATAAACAAGATAGTGAGATTTTGGTGATGACTGGCCATCTTACCAAATCGACTATGTTTATTTGGGTAAAGGCCAAGTAATTAGAGTATCTGTTTTGGCTTTACGGATTACCAAAGTGGCATTATGAACATTCGCGATTTGAAGTTCATTGGTCGCTTTTGGTGGCCGTATTTGCTAAACTAGAGATGGCTCTGATACCAATATAAAGTCCTCAATCCAAGGATCCTATTCTAAGCATGCGAATCACAAGCAACACAAGGAAACCTAACGGTGGACAAACCATCCCAACCAAACCTAGATCGAACGGATCTAGCCCCCAAGCTATGGATCCATCACATAGAGAGGAATGAGGCATCACACCAGCAGTATACGGCTACCAATCTCACAATCAAGGATCCACTAGTGAGAGCCCAATAGGTATACTTATACCCTCCAAGGCTCATGCACCACTAGTAGTGCACTGTGACACCTCACTGGACACCTCTGCAGCCTATCTAGGCCACGTCATCCAGTTCCCCAATGACTCACTAATAGACCCATATAAATCCACCATCAAGTGTTTTAGGCCTACAACCATGACCATGTACACATAAGGGCCCCAATTCCCCTATAGTCACAATTAACTTATGGGTTGTTGGTCTACCGGTCCCTAGTGTGGACACGCTACCTGAGACCAATCATGGGCATGAGAGAGAGAGAGAGAATGGAGGGGGTTTTGAAGATGGATCTCCAAAAGTCTTCAATCAATTTGACATAGTTTCCTCACGCCATAGCTCCAACTTCCATCTCCAAAGCACCCACGTGCAAAAGCAAGCAAGCTCATGAGGAACAATTGCCATGGTAGAGCAGTGCACTCTCCCTTTCATAAAGAATGAGGAAGCTTGCCAAAGGGGGTGAGGTGTCAAGTTCATGTGTGAGGTTTGGGGGAGACTCCAAGTAAAGTAGGGATAATTAGAGTGAAGGGGTGAGGAAACGTTGTGAGGGAGTTGTGGAAAGTAAAGAGAGAGTAAGGCACATTTTTCTAAGTGTTCAAAAGTTCTCAGGCAATGGGGCAATCAAGTAAGGACTCAAATGATCCATGTAAGGAATTTGATGATGAGTAGTACACAAATTTGGGGACTTCTATGCACATGACTCCTTAGGCATTAAATGTAAAGCTAAAAGACAACTATGCTCATGACATAAAAGGCAAAGGTGTGCTACAAGCATTCAAGTAATGTTGGTGAGACAAAAAAATGTCTTGTACGTTCCTAGTTTAAAGGAGAAGAATCTAGATTCTGCTTTCAATTTCAACTATCACTAAGCAACATATGATTGTTGAGTTTGATCAATGTCTCATCAAGGATAAAAAGAATCTTGAAGTAATAGTTGGAGTACTTTCAGGAGAGCTTTGTCATTGGCATGCTTTTGATTCATAGATGGAAAATGAGACTAGAGCTACCTTCAAGGAAAAAGCCTATTGGATGTAAATGGGTTTACAGGACAAAGTCCAAATCTGATGGTATGATAGACAAATATAAGGCGAGGCTTTTTGCCAAAGAATATGCTCAACAAAGGGTACTAATTATTCAAAAACGTTTCCACCAATTTCATAGATGAATACCACAAGGACAATTATCTTTGGCAGCCTATTTTGGTTGGGACCAATGTTGCAACCCATGATCCGCCCATGATCCGGAATTTGTTCCGGATCACATTTCAGAATGTGATCCAGGATTTCTCGTTAGGGTTTCTCGGAACACCAAAAAAAAAAGTCTTAAATTTTTTTGGTGCCAAAATGGGTATTAAATGAAAGGTTTTTTTGAGAGCGGCTCATTTATCTAGTTTTCCAAGAGTTTCAAGACCAATGTCATCTAGTTTTGGGCCATTAACCGATTTTCTATCCTGGTGTTCAATCGAATCTATATTGTGTGAAATGAAATCATATGAACTATACTAAACGACATCAAACTTATGTGATATTTCGTAATCTCTCTCTCTCTCTCTCTCTCTCTCTCTCTCTCTCTCTCTCTCTCTCTCTCTCTCTCTCTCTCTCTCTTCCCTCGAAACTTTCCTTATGATAGTCCACTCCACTCCCAAGCATCGTTCCTCAATATAGCTCTACATATTGTTGCCTCTATGGCCTTCCCATCCAAACATCGTAAAAAATCCAAGTGCCCGAAGTTTCATCATACTCATCAACCTTGGTATGATGATGTATGCAAGTTAACTCTCCTTTACCGTCTCCCCATCTTCGTCATCTCAGATGCCCATATAGCTATACTTGCCATTATAAGAAACGCATATATGAAACTTCTGAAGGGAAACGCCTTGTGGATCTTCTCTATAGCTCCTCATATGGTGCATTCTCGCGTGAGTTTCTCCACCTCCTTTGCTGAAAAATTACGTTATTGGACTGAATATGCCACTTTACTCTATATCTTTCCCATTGATCCGATTGTTATCTCCTCGTCCCTCCACCTTCTCCTTTTTCACCCCTGCTATGGTCTCTCTTGCCATTGAGAAAATGAAGACCCATCTGTGATGGCTCCACCAACTCGAGTAGCTTCCACGCCTCGTAGGAAGACTGTGCCAAGCGAGCAAGAAACTAGGAATTGACGACGGATCGCCGACCAATGTCGGTCCATCCATCGCTCAATATCGAGCATCCATAGCTGCAAAAAAAAACATCTATTAGACATATGCAAACACAGTGGTACTTGCAAAGTGAAACAGATGCAAAAGTAAAGAGTAGCAAAGATTCTTGCATCTGCCATGTGTGAATGGAGCTCAGCTCCCGTGTGAGTGTCTGCTCCTCCTGACATAGGATAGTCGTGCACAATGCCTCTCTCCTCGGAGGCCTCCATGAGGAATCAATTGTTGCGATCTAAGGCAAGTGTCCTGTTAGAAATCCCATCGTCGTGCCGGTCATTGCTAACGCACAAACAGGTGACGAACGCTACGTTACCACCCAACCATAGAGGTACTGTCACCTCACCCCCGTGCACTGGAGCTACAGACCACCATCAAGCAAGCTCAAATCTCAAGTAAGCCATGGTGTCCCATACCACCATGCCTTACCCTCGACCCTCGTCTACCTACATCCTGAGGCCTAGATACTCGTCCTGACCTGACCACCAGTGGGAGAGCTCTTCATTCTCCAGGAGAGAATGAATACCAAGCTCATGGAGATCCACCTCTATATACATAGTCCAGGTGGGTCATCTCCCTCCACAGGAGTCACGCATGACCAACGACACGCGGCAGTAGTGCACACTGACGCGGGTCCATAGCAACAAGTCACCGCGCGCCAATGAGACATTGACACATGGCACCCAAAAGACCTATAGCTCCAAATCAGCGTTCCATCCCATTACTGAGACCGTCACCTTAGGTTTCATATTGCGTACCCTTATGGGTATGTAACATTCCCTCCCCCTTTAAAAGTCTCCTCCTAATGGGAGCAAGCCAGGGAAGTTCAGTCTTAAATAGTCCTCTCTCTCCCAAGTGTCCTCCTCATCTGTCTTGCCTTTCCAATGTACGAGAAACTCAGAAACCAGACGGTTTCTCAATTGGTGACAACGAACGTTCACAACTTTTTTAGGTACATTAGGAACAAAGGTAGACAAATCCTCGAGCTCAACTAGTTCACCTTCCAGAATTAGGGAATCCTTCCTACTAAGTCGTTCCTTTAGACGACTTACATGGAAAACAGGACGAACCCCAACCCCAATCGGAAGATCTAGCTGATAAGCGACCGGGTTGATTTTCTTTACAACCTTATAAGGTCCGCTATATCGAGGAGATAGCTTATGGCATTTTCCCGTCCAAAGTACCTTCGAATCCTTAGGGATTTTAACATACACCCAGGTTCCAACCTCAATATCCCGAGGTGAGCGACCGCGGTTAGCATAAAATTGAGCTCTATCCTGAGCGGTTTTCATGCTCTCTTTGGCACTAGCAACATTTCTTGCATATCTTGCAGGAAATCTACTGCAGCTTGCACCTTGAGACCTTTGAGTCCGACCGAAACTGGAGAACGCGGTTGAAAGCCATACATCAGCATAAAAGGACTGAATCCGGTGGTAGAATGCTTAGCACTATTGTGCGCAAACTCAACCAAAGGGAGATACTTTTCCCAATCAAACTGTCGGTGAGAAACATATGCTCTAAGCATATCTTCCAACGTCTAGTTGACAGGTTCTGTTTGCCCATCAGATTCTGGGTGATCCGAAGAACTAAGACTAAGGGTTGTTTCAAGTTTTTCAAAAACTGCTTGCCAGAACTTGCCAGTGAACTTGGAGTCACGATCACTAACAATATCATTCGGCAAACCATACAATCTGAACAACTTTTCAACAAAAAGTTGGGCTAGTTCAGATGCCTTGACAATTAATTTAGTTGGTATAAATTGCGCCATCTTGGTTAGTCTGTCAACCACCACCCAAATGGCATCGTGATCACTCCGGGTTTTAGGGAGTCCAACCACAAAATCCATTGAAATACTTTCCCATTTTTTACTGGGAATTTCCAAGGGATGTAAAAGAACCGCAACTTTGAGTCTTTCTGCTTTGTTTTGTTGGCATTGTTCACAACTTTGAACGTATGCCTCCACATGACCGTTCATCTTAGCCGAGAAGAAATTCTGCGTAACAAGGTCAAGTGTCCTCTTTTGTATGCCTGGGTGACCAGCACAAGGGTTGTCATGACACTGCTGCAAGATTTGGGCCCGCAAGTCTTCCCTATCCGGCGCTCAAACCTTTCCCTTTCAGAAAAGCAGGCCATTCCTTATGGAATAGTCTTCAAGTATCTTATCATTACGGGATTGCTTGGAATCCTGCATCCCAAGGTCATCACTAGATCTAGAGCCAAATGCGACCAAAAAAACTATCGGTTCGACAAAGATCCCATAGTGAAAGATACAAATCAGATTGGACCCAGCAAAGCATAACTGATTCATCTCTCCAATCCGACTCAAGGCATCGGCAACACAGTTCGACGTACCTTTACGATACTTAATGTCAAACACAAACTCCTGAATGAGTTCCGACCATCCAAAATCTCTCATTCATTTCATCCGTCCATGTTATCAATGGACTTTTTCTGCGGCTACACCCCCTTAAGAACGTTCGTCAAGGGCAATTCTATAAAGGCATAGTCCATAATGAACCTGTGAAAGAATCCTGTGAAGCCCAAAAAGGATTTCACATCTCAAATTATCAGAGGTCTCGGCCATTCTCGTACCTTATGGACTTTGTCATATCGATTTCAAGACCTTTATCCGATATGACATGGCCCAGGTATTTGAGTTTAGTCTAGAAGAACTCACATTTCGACTCCTTAGCATAGAGCTTTTCTTGCCTTAGAAGATCCAAGACAATATGAAATACACCACCACAAACTTTCCCAGATATGGACGAAGTTCATCATCTGCTGGAAAGTCGCAGGTGCATTCGTGAGTCCAAAAGGTAACACTAAAAACTCATAATGGCCATACCTGGATTGGGAACACCTTCGTTCCTAATCCTTATCTAATGGTAACTTGATCTAAGATCAATCTTGGAGAAATACTTAGCTCCATTCAGACGATCCATAAGATCATCTATCCTAGGTAAGGGATATATGTTCTTGATGGTTAAAGCATTTAACTTGGTCATCCACATAAATTTCATTTTTCAAAAAACAAAGATAAACTTTATTACCAGAATCTTTCAAATATTCCACAACTTCTAAAGCAAAAACCAAAGGATCAAAAGGCCTATTTACATCGCCTTTTAGCTCAACCAACGAGCCCTTATGCAAAAAGGAAATACTATGCGACACATAATCCTTTGTTAAAGGCTCGTTTCTAGAATAAAACCATTCTTTTCCTAAGATTATGTCTACGCTATCCAAGTTCATAATATGAAAATCTAGCGGCTCAACATAATCTTGGATCTGAAGCGGCAGCTGAGGAACAAGCTGATCCCAAGCTTGCCGATCTTCCCCCGACGCCATTTTCACCACGTACAAGTGATTACTTGGCGCGGTAGCCGCCTTGAGCTTCTGCACTAGTTTAGCATTTATGAAGTTATGTGTGGAACCATCATCAAAAAGAACAGTCACAGCTTGGCGTCCTACAATTCCATTCATAGAATGAGATCGTGGGGGCCAAAAACAGCTGTATTAAAACAACAATTCTTGCAACTAGTGCCATCCTTAAAGGATAAACCAACAAAAGAAATACAAGAATTACTTGGTGCTTTAAAAGATTTAGGTTGCCCGCCAGATTTCTTTGCTTTTTCTTTGGGCAATCTTTTGAAAGATGCCCCTTCTCCATGCAGGAGAGCACAACCCGCTGGTTCTCGCCTTGTCCTAGTCGGCGCGATCCAATTTGACGTGCTTTTTCCCGCCTTGGGAACCAGTGTCCGCCACCTTGTCTCTGCCCTGCTTCTTGGTTTTTTACAAAGTTTAGCAAACCTTGAAACTTTGTTTAATCATTAGCAGTCACATCAAAGCAAAAAGTACTTAGATGTGATCTCCAATCCCAATAAAGTTTTTTTCCTCCTCCCATAAGAGTTTGTTTCCTCCTGCCTGTGGGCTGCCTGTACGCCTACAGCCAGCGCTTCTTGTTGTCCGTGTCAAAAGCAAAAAGTTGTCAGAAGGCCGTACGGACCCGCGTGCGCAGGTGCTCGGCGAAAAAAAAAAATTCAAAATTTCTTTTGCATTAGGCAAAACTCTGAATGCAAAAAAATTTTCGACTTCCAAGTCCCAAAATAAGGCCAGAAAGCGAAATCAGCTTTTAAAGATTTTTTAAACCGCAAAAATCCAAAAAAAACCAACTACTACCACCATAGCTAGCAAAGGTGGTTCGTTTTCAATCAAAACGACCTCGGATTGAGACGAACCAAAAAGCAAAGTTGTTCAGATCGATTCAATGAAATCAACTAAGCCTTCAAAACCATCAGCTATAAGCTTAAACCAACCAAAAACGTAAGTTAGAGCGATTGCACCTTATACACAATGATCGGTAGCTCTGATACCACATGTTAGAATCCCCATCGTTGTGGCGGTCATTGCTAACGCACAAACAGGTGACGAACGCTACGTTACCACTCAACCATAGAGGTACTGCCACCTCACCCCCATGCACTGGAGCTACAGACCACCATCAAGCAAGCTCGGATCTCAAGTAAGCCATGGTGTCCCATACCACCATGCCTTACCCTCGACCCTCACCTACCTACATCCTGAGGCCTAGATACTCGTCCTGACTTGACCACCAGTGGGAGAGCTCTTCATTCTTCAGGAGAGAATGAATACCAAGCTCATGGAGATCCACCTCTATATACATAGTCCAGGTGGGTCATCTCCCTCCACAGGAGTCACGCATGACCAACGACACGCGGCACCAGAACTACAAGAGACGACCTTGTGAGTGTAAGGTCAACACAACAGCAGTTCTCCTTATAAGAGAAGCTAGACAACAGTTATCTAGGATTCATTGAAAAAAGTAACAAATTGAAGTAAACTACCACATAGAGATGCTGTAAGTTCATTACAATCTCCATTTGCTAAATAAAGCAATATGAAGTTGAGTAAGGTGAGACAGACCAAGGAAGAGATGCTAACGAACATCCAAGAGATAGAAATGCTTGATGATGACATTTCAAATGCTCTCTAAGATGCTTTGAATGTACTTCTAACTTTGTTAGGGAAATGATGGAAAATTTGCAAAATTTCCGAAATGTTCTGATTGTGTGTCAGTATATAAAGCAGTAGTGTGCATTCCCAGTGTTAAAAATACTTTTTTAAATCAGTTCGCGTGTCTGGGTACATGTTTTTGTGTGTTACAGTAGTTTGATGAGAGAATTTTCATGCATGAATACAATTTCCATTAAAGCTAGTTTAAAAAGCTGATTTCCCAGTTGTTAGGCAATTTATGTAAAAAAATTTGATGTTTGAATAAATCATTGCATGTCATGTCTGATGCATGCATGATGTTTCAGAATCAGTTCAAAATGGGATGGCAACTATGGAACTAATAAATCGATGCTAGTAATCGATTCCCACAGTTTTTGTCCATACTGAACAGAGTTCGAAAATCCCAGATACGTAATTTTTTGAAAGACCAGTCAAAGTTCAAAATTGTTCTAAATCTGCCAATTGTTGATTGAATGGAATTAGCTTAAAATAGCGGAAGACCTTGTTGAGATGCAATCATCCGGTAATAAGGTCCAGTATTTTTTCACTTTTGGTTGAAGATTTTGAATCTGTCAACTGATTAAGCCAATCTTTCGTTTCAGGTAATCAATAATGGCCAAGGATCACACAAGTCTAGAGGGAACGGTACCAATGCCAACCTATTTATAGATTTGCCAGCAATTAAGTACCACACTTAATGAAATGAACAATTGGAACAGTTTGAGGAATCAGCAAATGGAAGTGTTGTTGAATCAAGTTAAAGCTTTGTCTTCGTCGAATTTGAGCCAGCCATAACCACATTCGGGGGAGAAGAAAGAGAAGAAGCCCGAGGTTGTAGATAATTGATTAACCAAGTGAACTGGTTATTTTAATCTACATAATAAAAGATCGAGAGCGTGGTTCTGTTCTTCCGAGAGAACGCTTCGTCGTGGATGGATTTATGGAATGAAGTTGCATCATTTGATTCAAAATTGGCCCTCTGGCAACTTATCCTAGGTCTGCCAGCAAATTATCAAAATGAATGTACGCGAAACGTGCTTCAAACTTTTGAGAACATCGTACGAGTCGTGAAAGCTTATGATTCCACGGTGGTGGCATCCAAGGAAGCAATTTCAGGCTAATCCATCAGTACCCAACCCGAAGAAGCGGAAAAAACGAGTTCGTGACAAAAAACAAGTCAAATATTTTGACGAACTTGATCAAATGGCACGGAATAGAAGCACAAGAAGCAGATGTCTCGAAAGAAGGCTAAAAAGGTGAATGTGTGTTATGTCTGTAACAAGCCTAGACATGTTATGAAGTTCTATCTGGAGCGAAAGACACCCGTAGCTCAAGTCATTGAGATGCCAGGTAAAGAAAATCTAAAATTGAAATTGATAAAATCAATTGTGAGTGTGAATGTTCATTCAGTACTACTTCATTCTTGCCTAATAAATTATTTCGTCTAAAGGCACACACGGCTAAGGGACATGAAGTTAGTACATTGGTGGATAGTGGTTCAACTCATAATTTCATTGATTCTTGTCTTGTGCAGAAACTCGACCTGGAAACTGAAACCAGTGATCATAAATATAAGGTATATCTAGCTTCAGGTGCAAAGTTGGAGACTTGGGATGTCAGAGCTCCAAAGCTCCCAGTTTGGATTGAAGACTACAGGGAGTTAATTAATTTTCATGTTTTAGATTTAGCACGTACTGACATTATTCTAGAGTATGAACGGTTATTTAATAAGTCTCCTGATATTGATTTTGAGAAGCATGTGCTCTCATTTTAGGAGGGGAATAAAGTAGTTACACTATTTGGAGACAGATATGTACATCCATCTGAGATAATTTCAACGGCTAATATAATGGAAATTTTTTATTCACAGTATGAAGCTTATTCTTTGTTTGTCAAACCCATTTTGGATTTTTCTGGAATGCATCGAAGTAGCAGTGAATTGTCTGAAATTCTTAACTCAATGGACTTAGATTATGAGCAAATAGAAACGAATAAGATCATAGATGAATTTAAAGATGTTTTTCCAGCTAATTACCTCATGGTATACCACCTTCCAAGTCGATAGACCACAAAATTGAGTTAATTCCAAGGAGTCACCCTATCTCTAGACAACTGTACCGATTTTCTCAAAAAGAAGAGATAAAGATTACAAATTAAATTGAAAATTATCTGATGGGTCATATACAGCCTAGTAAGTTACTTTAGGGGGTGCTCATGATCTTCTAAAAGCGAAGAAAGATGGGGGATTCCGGATGTGTGTGGACTACAAGGGATTGAATAAGGTAACTATTAAGAATAAATATCCCTTAAATACTTCACAAAAATAGATCTCAGAACCAGATATCATCAAATTAAAACTCATCCAAAGATTGTGGAATAGTTCGCCATTCGAGGTGGTTTGCTATTTCGGAATGGGAAAGTTTGTGTACCAAGGGATGATGAGTTAAAAAAGAGAATTCTTTATGAATGTCACGACGTACTCTATGATGGTCATCCAGGTATACACAAGACTTTGGACTTGGTCAGAAGAGAGTTTTATTGGCCAAAACTCAAGCCATTTGTCGAGTCTTATGTGGTTAAATGTAAACCTTGTCAGCTAGCCAAAGCGGAACGCTTAAAGGCTAGAGGGCTATTACATCCCTTAGATATTCCTCAAAAACGATGGGAAAGCATATCTATGGATTTTGTAGTTGGATCCCAAAACCCAACGGCAAAATGATTCTATTTGGGTTGTAGTGGACAGGTTAACTGAGATAGCTACGTTTATACCAGTAAAGTCAACTGCAAAGCCTTCGGATTTAGCCCAGATCCTTGTTGCAAAATTATTTCGGCGTTACGGACTGTGAAATGACATTGTTAGTAATAGAAATCCTACGTTTACAGGTTACTTTTGGTCAGCTGTAATCCATAAGCTAGAAATCTCGCTTAGTTTTAATTCTACTGATCATCCTGAATCAGATGGTCAAACTGAGAGAACTAATCAAACTATGGAGGATATGTTGAGAACATATGTGTCTCACAAGCAATCTCAGTGGGAGGACTACATTCCTTTAATTGAGTTTGGTTACAATAGTAGAAAACATTTTGCTACAAGTTATAGTCCATTTATGCTAATGTACGGTTTTCAACCTAGATCTCCGATAAATGTGGAGACGAAATCTATTTAGATCCAGAAAATTGCGAAAATGTTGCAAGTCGCACGTGATTGTATCTGTAATGATCAGAACAAAGCTAAGCACTATGCCGATCTTAAGAGATCTCCCAGAGATTTTAAAGTTAATGACTGAGTATATCTTAGAATTCAAAAAAAGTCTAGGACTATGCATACAAGGAACGATGTTTTGTGCACCGATTCGAATCGGCCGATTCTACCAGTCCGAATCGGCCAATTTCAGGTTCGAATCGGCCGATTCAAACATTTTTTCATTTTCGGGGCCGATTTGAAATTTTTCTTAAACGGGAACCGATTCAAATTGGTCGATTCGAACCTGTAGGAAAACAAGAGTCAAGGCACCAAGATCTAGGTATCAATCAATATCCAAAGACACAAGAGAGAAGAGGTTGGGCGCCCTCCTCTAAGAGAGAGAGAAAAAACAACACAAGTAATGGAGAGCAATGCTTAGCCAAAACTGAAAAATGTGACACAATAAGCCAATATGTACTCTACCTACTTACTGAATGTAGGGCACCCCCAAAAATCAAGATAGGGCCCCTAAACCAAATTAGACCTCTAAGGACCCACGAGTCAGTACATGACCAAAATTCGGTCCATCACAAATTAAGACAAACTTAACATGGCCTAAATAACTAGATACCCATGGTTACACAAATCTCGACCTTTTGGGTCAAAGTAACCTACGGATTAACTTTAGCATAGTCATTTATTTCTAACACCCTCCTTAAATGACAATGCAAAAAAACTGAAATCTTCACTATGTAATAAAGCCACCACGTGGTATTAAATTTAAAGCTTTGCATAAAGCTTAAAATCTGACTCTAGGCAACGCCTTTACTAAGAGGTCTGCAATCCGCAATATTATCCTCTGTAGGACAATACTCAAGTAAAATGTCACCATCATGAAGTCTCTCCCGAACAAAGTGATAATGGATCTCGATGTGCTTCGTCCTCGCATTAAAAACAGGATTCCGTGCAATGGCCATAGCACTATGACTATCACTCAAGATAAGAGTGGCTGAGGGCTCGCCAAACTTCATGTCAACAAGTAGTCTTCTCAGCCATAAACACACCGTTGTGGTTAAAAATATCGCCCTATATTCTGCCTCATTAAAAATTCAAATTTCCATAGAAAAAGCAATGTCCACTTGTAGAGCGTCTAGTGTCTTGATCTCCACCCCAATCCGAGTCACGAAAACCAACCAAACATGCATCATCACAAGCAGGAAAAATCAGTCCATGACTTCTTGTTCCTTGAAGATATCGAAAGATCCTCTTCAACGCTTTTCAATGTGATGTCATCGGGGCATGCATGAATTGACTCATGAGTGAGACACTATAAGAAATGTCCGGTCCTGAATTACATAGGTAAATGAGACAGCCAATAGCTTGAAAACATAAAGTAGTATTAAATGGTTCACCATCACCTTGACTACTTAATTTCAGGCCTATCTCCATAGGTGTAGCAACCGGCTTGCAATCTTCCATCTTGAACCACTTCAAAATCTGCCCAATGTAGCGTTCTTGAGAGATGAAAATTCCAGCCCCTTCTTGTACAAATTCAAGACCAACATAAAAGTGCAATAGGCCTAAATCTGAGGTTTCAAAAACTGTACCAAGATCAAGAATTAAGGCATTAATCTGCTACTCATTACTTCCCGTAACAATAATATCATCAACATAAAGCAAAATAATGATGATATAATTTGAAGTATGTTTGACATAAAAAGTAGATTCGCTAGGACTATTAGTAAACCCACGATACAAAAATAGGCATGTATCTTTTGATACCACATCCTCGGGGCTTGCTTCAGTCCATAAAGTGCCTTCTTGAGAAGACAAACTTTATCTTCTTGGCCTTCAACCAAAAAACCAGCAAGTTGTTGAAGGTACACTTCCTCATTAAGATCACCATCGAGGAATGTTGTCTTTATGTCAAGTTGCCGCAAACGCCAACCAAAATGGGTAGCCAAAGAGGTGACTACCCTCACGGTAGTCTTCCGAGCAGTAGGAGAAAAAGTCTCCTCATAATCAATCCCCTTTTGCTGAGCATAGCCTTTGGCAACAATCCTTGCCTTGTACCTTTCAATGGTACCATCTGCCTTATACTTGATTTTGTATACCCATTTAGAAACAATTGCCTTCTTCCCATGAGGAAGATCAACAAGAACCCAAATTTGGTTCTTCATGAGTGAGTCATACTCATCTTGCATCGCATCCTCCCAACATTTTACTCCCTTGGCCTGCTCATAAAAAACAGGTTCTTCCGCAACATCTCCATGAGATGTAAGAGCAAAATCTGAAAAATCAGCATAGTCCACTGATTTTGTAGAGGCACGTGTCTTTCCATGATAAAATGAACTTACTTTGCTGTCCCGCAAAGTCGACAATAGCCACCGTGGGACTGTTTTAGGCTGTCCAACAGCCATGTCTCTTCTTGCAATTTGTTGTCCAAGATCTTTCGACACTGCACTTGGCTGTCCTTTGCTTTCACTACTATAGCCAACAAAAAAGCATTTAACTCCTTTATCTTCAAGCTTTGTACGAAGTTTATCCGGAACAAAAGCATAAGCCGTACAACAAAAAATGCGAAAGTGAGAGATTGAAGGCTTCTTCCCATACCAAACTTCGTAAGGAGTTAATACTTTCAATGCTTTAGTAGGACAACGATTGCTTATGTATGCTGCCGTTATAACCGCTTCAGCCCAAAACTGTGAGGCAGCCCCTTTGCTTTGAGCATGCAATGGGCCATCTCCATAAGTGTGCGATTCTTTCGCTCGGCAACACCATTTTGTTGAGGCGTATAGGGAGATGTCATTTGATGTAGAATTCTCTTCTCTCGAAGAAATGCACCGAACGTACTCTTGATGTATTTCCCTCCTCAATTGGTGCGTACGGTCTTCAAAGAATGCCCAAACTAATTTTCCACCATTGCTAGAAAAGCTTTGAAATGTTGAAAAACTTCCGATTTAGACTTCATAGGATAGATCCATGTAAAACGGGAAAAGTTATCAATAAAAGTCACAAAATAGATGCACTTTCCAATGGATTCGGTCCTCATTGGACCACAAACATCACTATGAACCAAATCAAATTTATGAAGAACCCTTATAGTTCCATCAATTGGAAAAGGTTTCCTTTGAAACTTTCCAAGGATGCAACCCTCGCATACATGCCCTTTCGGCTGCTCAATAGTAGAAATATCTTCTACCATATTAAATGTCTTCAGCTTCTTCAAATTTGCAAAGTTGAGATGTCCAAACCTTGTGTGCCACAATTTAGCCAACTCCAATGATTGTGATGTAGAAGCAACAAGACATGTAGAGGGAATTCGTCGCTCATAGGTATCCATAATGAATAAGCCAGCATGCATTGTTCCCGAAACAATAATCAAGAGAGATCTTTTAGGATCCTTGACAAGACACTTATCTTCTTTCAACTCAACAACTAGTCCTTGCTTCAACATAGTTGAAATCGAAAGAAGATTCTTCTTGATTCCCGGAACATAAAGCACATTCTTAATGTACTTTTCTTCACCATTAGGCAGAATGATGGCTACAATTCCAATTCCATGAACAGAATAAGATGCATTATCTGCACATTGTACCTTGCTTCCATTTTGCACTTTCACTAATTTAGTGAATGCTTCTTTGCAAGAAGTCATATGACGAGTAGCACCACTATCAATCACCCATTCATCTGAAAATCAGCAACTTGCAAAACAGAACCTGAATGCCTCATAGATGTAGAAGTACTAGTAGAAGCAATATTAGACACAAAAGCATAGTCTTGGTTGAAGGGATCACCACTAGCTTCAAACTCTTGCTCCAAAGTAGCAAGTGAAGCACTAGTATCAATTCCTTTACTCTCCTCTTTCGCAAGCTTCTTCTTACAATCCTTGATGAAGTGCCCATACTGCAAGCAATTATGACACTTCCCTTTCTTGGAAGCCTCCTTCCAAGGATGAGCAACAACTCATTGGAGGTCAAAATGTCAACACTCAAAAGACTTGCCTTTGCCCTTGCCTTTCGTGAAGAAAGTTGAGTGTCACCCGCAAAATTTTGCCTCATTTGCTCCTCTTGAAGAAGCAGCCCAACAGGTTCATCAAAGGAGAGTTGATGTCCCCTAAGAGAGATACTCAAAGATGAAACAAATGGAAGTTAAGAAGAAGGTAATGAGTTGAGAGTAATGGAAACAAATTGAGCATCCTCAATTATCTCATCAATATTGAGAAGCTCCTCACGAAGATCCTTGATCTTCGTCAAGTGATTGGTCACTTGATCCCCTTCTTGCATCTTCAACAAAGAAAGTTGATTTCTGAGATACACCACTCTTGCTGGATTTTTGACTCTATACATAATATAAAGTGTATCCCACGCACTTTTGAATTACAAGACCTAATATGAGGTAAGATAGCTCTTTTCACAGCAAGAGCAACCATAGAATGTGCTGGTGCATCCCTTCTATCCCACTTCTTTTGTTCTTCCGAAGATGTAGAAGATGATGTTGATGATGATGATCCACGAGAAGGTGCCAAAGAAGGAGGCCTTTCCTCATCACCATTGACCAAATCCCACAGCCCTTTCGCTATGAGAAGATTCTTCATCATGTAACTCCACAAGGAGTAGTTTGTGCCATCCAACCGATCTTCACTAAACAAAGAACCGATAGCTTCTGATTCTTTAGCCATTACCTCCAATAGAATTTCAGCTTGTAGTAGATAGGAAAGAGAGCCTTTCCACAACCAAATCTACTCAAAAATTTGCAGCAAACAATAAGCTGAAAATAGGAGCACCAGATGTCTTCCAATGTGCAACCAAAGTGCCCAAAAGATAATGGATAAATGGCTGTCTTTCTGCACAAAAAAAACAGCTTCTTGAAAATTAGGTTAGCTTTGATTAAAGCCTACACCGAAACCCAATTAGGAAGCCAAATAAGGAGGGGCTTACTCTATATCAGGGAGTAGGCAAGGTTGGGTGGACCAGTTAGTGTTTGCCCTACTGTGGTGTTAGTTTATTACACTGGTATCAGAGCCATCTCCATCTTTGGGAGCTTAGTAGCAGCAGTAGAGAAAGCTATCAGAAGATAGGAAAAATCTTAGAGATTTTCAGAAAAGCATAGAAGAGGAGACTCGTTGTAGGAGCAGCTTGAAAGTCCTTGAATCTTGCTGAGAATTCATGATAATAGGAAGTAGAATTCCTTGGGTAGACAAATCGCTGGAGAGGCAGCTGTTTACCCCTGTTTTTGGAGATCTATTCCCTGAATTTTGAGCGAATATAGAGCAGAGATCAGCGAGCAGATCCATCGCTGGAGCAGTAGCCCTCAAATCGGAATTTCGGAGGAAAAGAGCGACTTCTGAGCTGAATTCCAGCAGCAAGGCCAGCGCTGGACAGTGAAGAGAGAGGGTGAAGTTTTGCCCTTCTTTTCAGAGATTTTTTGGGTAGTTGAGCATTAGACTCTCTTGCTACAGATCAGTGAGCAGGCTGCCTAAAAAATTTCAGAATTCAACAGAATTTGGGCTTCAAATCTGATTTTTTGGAACCATTTCAGAAGCTGACAGATCAGCGAGGGAGGATAGCAAAGAAATTCAGATCTTTTTGCACTTCTTTCGGCTTCTATTCAAGTTTTTTCAGAGCCACAAGTCTGCTAGCAAGCCAGCTATTCTACTCAAGTAACCGGAGATTTGGTACCATTTTGGAGCTTCAAACTGGGATTTTCCGGGACAACAGGTCTGAAATTTTGGATAAAAGAGCTGAGAGGGTTCCTCTTCGTATTTTCTTTGGAAGTACAGTCCTCAGAAACAGCTAAGTCATCTTTCCCTCGTACAGTTGTAAATTAGTCTTTCTGACTTTTTCTTCTTCAGAAGTTAAGGTACCTCTCTTTCAGTTCTGAAAATGACCACTCCTCAGGGACCTGATCAACCCCCGGAGAGAGGCATCGATGAACTTGAAACAGAAGCCTTGGCTTACAGTAAAGGGAAAGTCCCGACATGCAGTCGGCCACGTCAGTGACACGTGGCCGACACTTGGCAGTTGCATGCTACCAGTCCTCACACTGGGCTAGGAGGGGCTTACTCTATATCAGGGAGTAGGCAAGGTTGGGTGGATCAGTTAGTGTTTGCCCTACTGTGGTGTTAGGATTTATTACACTAGGCCAGTAATGTGATCAATAACCTTGTGAGGGCCCAAATGCTCTAATTGGACCTACGGAGCTAGTGCACGGTGATTGACAGCTTCCGGTGCAAGAATAAGAGGTCAAATGCTTTTGGATTGGTCTTCGAGATCCTAAAGGAAATATTCATCAACTTTTGGGGTGGTCTATATCTCTTGTAAGAACTCGCCCATCTCCTTATTCAGTTTTCTGTTTTCAAAGGCCAGGATCCTCTCCTCTCTTGCATTCAGTCACCGTGAAAGAGGTTAGGGATTTGACTATCCGTTTCCTATTGGTTGGGTGGTTTGGCTCCAAAAGGATACGGTTGGGTGGTTTGCTCCACAAGTATCCTTTTGGTTGCATGCGACAGGATCTTGATAGATCTTCACTTGGCGATCGTTATAATGTGTATCTAGAAAACTTGTCCGACTGCCTTAATATTGATGATTGCCTTGTCTCGTCAATTTCTGGTGAGTAAAGGACTTGTCTTTTCATTTTCATACATTTGAATAATCATAAAAATTTTCATTTTGCATGTTCTACATTCACTCAATTCAGAACATAGCCTTTTCTTACTCTCTGAAATCTGTGGTTTAAAGCCTTTCAAAATTCAAGGTTCTCGCCGAAGGATGTAACAAGCTGAACATTCAAAATGACTTAAAGAAATAACATTGCATTGCAGTTTTATACCAAACCTTTCCTCGATTGCTAATTCAATATTTTCTCTAAATTGCTCCAATTCGGCATCGTGTTGTTCCAGTCCTTCATCCCCTTGCAAATACTGCCCATTTTGTTCTTCTTCATCTATGTCTGCGACCACAGGGCCTCCAGAAACCCTAAAATTACTCCCATTGCTTTGCTGTTCCTGAAGGTAATGATCTACTTGCTGGCGAATGAAGGCCTTTCTGTCTGAAAGATCTGCATTAAGGATTTGCTCCAGCTGTTGGCGAATAAGAGCTGTTGTGGTGGTATTGAAGTCTGCGTTCTTCAAAACCACCATAAGTTGCCTGACAAGCTCCTCATCCGTCACCATTTGCTCTCACTCAGCTCAAAGATATCCGCTAAGTCGGAACCTGAAACATGGCAAGATGCGTCCATACCAACACATACTATTGAGAGATAAATTCAAATAAAATACCTAGGGCAATTTTCTACACAAACCTTATCTGCAGTATCTGCAACTCCTTAAAATTTCCTGCCTGTGCTAACAAACCAAAACCTAAAGCCTTATCAAGAATATTTGACACCAAGTGCTCAATTTCTTACGTATTTTGCAGCCACCTTAAATAACATAATCAGCCTGTGCTTGCTAAACACTAGAACCTTCTACCCAAACTCTAATGTGATGTGAAGTGAAGAGCTTTAGAACAAGAATTCCGCTTCTGAAGGAGTGAGTAAGTTACTTACTAGAAGCAATTCAGAAGCAGCGAGTAAGTTACTTACCGGACGGGAAAGCAGCCTGAAGTACGATGCCGAAGATTATAAAAATTGAAAATAGCACAAAACCAGGAAGCGAGGGACATCAACAGACAAAAGACAGCAGAAAAGGTATTACTAGTACGAGGAAAAATCTAAGTAAAAGGAATACGAGAAAGTCCAAGGCAGCATAGGAAAGATCGCATAGAAAGCTACCATGGATGCTGCCACAGAAAAGATGTTGCCAAATCAGAGCAGCAGATTAAGGGCTGGATCAACGAACAACGACGTGAAAGACGAGGAAGAAAAGAGTGAAGAGGGAAGAGTAAAGCATAATATTGGATGGCCCGCCACCCAAAGTTCCATGTGGCCAAAGATAATCCCTGCCATCATTAAAAAAAAGAAATGTTAACATGCTTTGGGTGCACACACACAAACATATCTATTTATTTATTTACTAGTAAATGTGCCTGCCGATGACGCCCGCGTGTGTGTGTGGATTTGTGTGTTTGTGTGATTGTCTATATGAGTGCATGTGCATGCATTAAATTCTCCAAAACTCAATGTTTTTACACTTCCCTAGACTACTTTTAAAAATAATAATAATATCCTTGCTTTTAAGGTTAATGGCTTGGACAAAAATTTATTTACGCATGAATTTGATGGTTTGGAACCTGGTTTGGTGTTGCAGGTTTATCTTGGCGTGCAGCATAGTCCAAAGTCTTGGCGTGCACTTGTAGCCACCTTCCGTCCGAAGTTTTGGGGGGTTTTGACCGGATCCGACCAGTTTCTGGTCCGACAGGCCTAACTTCCCTATACTACTTTCAGGTTTCTGGCTCAAGCGCACGTTTTTCTATGAGTACTGGACCGTATGGAAATTGGTTTGGTGTTGCAGGTTCGTCTTGGCGTGCAGCACAGTACGGAATAGACGGCCGGCCAAATGGACTTCTCGGGAATGCCAAAAAGTAGTCCGTTCATTGGGGAGGCCATAGACATTCCAAAATACTCTGCTAACCGAGGATAATACTGAGACTGATGAAAAAAAGGCCCCTTGGTAGAAATCACAGAATGTTATTAAATGAAAATAGATGGCACTTTTGAAAATTGTTGTTCATCAACACATTGAATTTCATTTTCTATCAACAATAGTGTGTGGGCTCTGATACCAATCTGTGGGATCGGATGGAATGTGAATTATCAACTCTGATACCACTTTGGTTGACATTTGGATTGATGTCAACTGAAGAAACAAAGAATTCTTGATAGCAAGAACGTGGACTAATGCCTTGTGCAATTTACATACTAGATGCTCCTTGCCTTGAAGGACGTAACCTTCTGGTTGATAGATAAACACATCTTCTTGTATATATCAGTGTAGGAATGTCGTCTGGACGTCCATCTGGTGAATGTCCAGATCTTCTGCAGCAACTATAGCCAATAAGGTACGAATAGACTGATGCTTTACCACTGGACCTACTCACATTGTTGAGGAAAAACAAATGTTTTTTTTTTATCTATCTAAAGCTTGGTGGAGTCAATGGCAAAATAATCACTCTCATCTTTCCTCACAGTTACATTGAGACCATTGCAAATAACTTTGAACCATTTGACATTAAATATGAGAAAACTGAATTGTCTAAATCCAACTTCGAGGATGTCATTGATTGTCCCACAATAATCAAGCTGAGAAAAGAGTAAATTGGTGTCAATCGTGCTTGTTCAACTCTCTTGGATAAAATTTGCCATGACTCCACAATCATAGGTGTTTCTATTAATATCAATGTGCTCCATATGAAAAATGTCATCCATGCGTCCACAATGCATTGTATATTTAATACTGAACGAGATAGAACAAAATGTGTTAGGAAAATAACAAATATTGATTCATGACTCATGTTCCAAACTATATTATCCAATATATCACACAATATCAAGCAAATACATAAAAATAGTTTAAACATGTGAATGATACGGGTGTTTGTTCTTTGGATTGGCTGGTGATACGTTTCATGAGTGTAAGTCTTGAGTGTGATTAGTTACATATCTTACTCCTACCACTTATCACTTAGATACGGTAGTATCATGCATCTTTCAAACTCTGGATGACATATCATACAATTTCTAGGTATGACATTGGGTATGACATTCGTTTTGGGGTAGATTGTACTTGGACTTTCCATTAATTATTTTCGTTGATTGGTTATGCTTCCTCTAAGCACCGCTAGTAGGGTATATATATGATTAATTGGATGTAGGTCAGAGGATAGTTGGGTGGAAAAAGCACAAGTAGATTTATGATCCTTTTTGTTTTGTTGTCATACATATCAAAGTGGGACTTTAAGGCTCATAATGAAGGAAGCGCCTATAAGGGAAGTTCAAACACAGAGAAAAATCTCTTACGTAATTTTGAGAAGAGTTATTGAACAGGGCATTTAATAGTTTGGATGTGCATACAGATGCTTTGATACACTGACATGACCAAACATGTCTCAAATAGGAGGCTGTGAATGATGAGGTCCCCTTATAGCTAGCTGGTGAGTCAACAACTCAGGCTCATTGATGGACTGAACATTTTCATCACTCGATAATCTTTTGAGGACTATCAAGGATCACCTCTTAGCAAGAGTAGCTAGTGATGAGCAGAAAGGCAGACGAGTAGCTACTTCAAGAGAGCAAATGAAGAGCCATTTCTTAGAGAGAATTCAGCAATGGTTTAGATAACAAAGAACTCCTCCCCACAACCTTGCATATGGAAGAAAAATACAGTCTAAAAACACATTCTTGAGCAGAAGTAGAACCCAGCACCCCAGTCCTTCCCACGAGAATGACAAAAAAGAGAGGTGAAAGCCATCCAAAGAAAACATTTCTAAATTCTAAACAGAGAGAAAACTCAGCATATAGAAGGAAGTTGGTAGCTAGAGGCTAGAGCTACAACACATCTTTTAACAAACTCCAGAGCTTAGAGGGGAATGCAACCAGCAACAACTCCTACATTCCTTAGAATAATACACCACCACCATCTTCTTGAAGCATAGCCCACAACCCCCCTTTGGAGAGCACAAAGAACATCCATCATAGCACTCTGAGATCATCCTCTTGAGAACATAGTCTGAAGCACAAGAGAGTGAGAGTGATATTGACAAAAGAGAGTTTTTTCAGCTAAACATCCACCTCCTTCTGTAGAGGTAACTTTTCTTCACCTTTTCAGTTTGCCATCTTGCCATTTCCCGCATCCTTCACAACAACCTTTCAAGGACATCAAATGTCATGTGCTTATTTGAAGGTTGGCATGCCTATTTTGCCTTTAGGCACATGGTAGCTAGATAGTGGACTCTTAAAGTTCTAATAACTTTGAATTGCCCATTATGAGCCCTTTTTTCTTTGGTTAGCAATAAAGGATGGTTGGCTCCTTTTCCATGCGCCAATTAGAAGGGCACTTTCCCAATTTCCATACACATGGCCACTTGCTCTTTAATTGCTTGACTAACCATATTTCCAATTAAGGGTCTTCCAATCTCTTTTGACATTGATTTGGCCTTCTTTAGCATATGTTTAGTGGAGTTAGCCTTTTAGGTGCCATGTGGCTATTCCCTTTAGACCTTGGTCATGGTCCATTTGGTCATCAAGTCATGCTCTTTTTTTTTTCTCTTTCTTTGACATTGGTCCTCCTTTTGATTTTGCACTTTGTAGACCCTCTTAACCTTACCCATTCGACTTTTTTACTTGCAATTCCGCATTTGTGGTAAATGAGCCCCCTTTCCCCACTGAGCAACAGACATGAAAACACCGTACTTCGGTTTTTATATTAATATCAAAAATCATAGTACATTGCAAAATCTGGCATAGTAGCCAAAACTATACTATAGGCCAATATTTAAAGGCCGTCAAAAATTTTAAAGGCCAATTCTAAGGCCATAATTTCCTCTAACCACATTATGGGCAGGCTGGGACCCCTAACTATTGGTGATTTTTAGCCATTTTTACATTGAAATTGTGCAACTTTTACATGTTGATTTCTATATCATAGCAGAATTAGCTCCAAAATTAGCCTGATTTTTGGTGTCAAAAATTCGGCTATAGCACGACCCTGGGGGGGGGGGGGGGGAGGGGCGGGTGGAATTTAATCTAACTCCTACTCATCCCAACAACCCTCCTTCCTTATCTCAAAACTACTCTCTCAAAGATGTCTGCAGAAAATGAACTCTTTTTCAATAGTCTAGTCAGTTAAACAGATGTTAAACTATCTTGTAATTGTAAATCTAGAATAACACAAGATCTACCAGCTACTATAAATAAATGAGAGACTAGGGAAGTACATGAGATGCATGAAGATACTCCATCAGAGATCAAACGACCACACTCTTATTAGCGCAATTGTATTGTGATTTGATCATTGTTACTACAACTTTAATTGACAACCTAGTATGCAATACTCCTAACGATGTCTCTCTAGATGCTGATAGCCAGTCTATTGCAAGAAGAGGTAAGGAGAAAAAGCTTATCCACAACGAGTACCAAATCAATGGCATTGTACTCTAATAAGCAGCAGTCCAAGAAGAAGAACTTCAAGGACAAAAAAATGAAGGCAGAGCAGCCAGATTCAATGCAACAATTACAGCAAGAGCTTAGTCATCAACAACAACCATCAAAGACCAAACTCTTTTGCAGATATTGCAAAAGATCCAATCATGAGGTAAAGGATTGTCGCATCCTCAAACACAATGAAATGAGGAAGAAGATACATGAGCACCAAGAAGGAGCTTCTGACTCTGTCAGAAACTCCCAAGAGAACGATAAGACGTTGATGGTACAAGAACATTCAAGTAGATATGTCTATCGATGGTATCTTGATTCAGGTGTTTCACAGCACATAACGCCATGTAAGAACCTTTTCTCTACTCTCACAACAACGGACTCAAAGTACATTTTCTTTGGTGACTCAAACTCTCACAAAGTCGAAGGCCAAGGCACTATCTGACTTTAGTTCCCTTGTTGGCAATGAATAAACTCTGCAGATCTGAAAAATGCAAATTCCAGCCAAAACTCTGGTGACAAACTAATCAGGGTCTCTCAAACGATTCGCAAAACTTTAGCAAATCTCGAATTATTTCTATCCAAGAATAATTCGTGTTGGATCAATCAGACTCTATAACACAACAAAATGAAACGAGACGAAATCTAGATGAAAACGAAACGAAACGAAACGAAGCGAAACTTAAACAAGCTCTAATATTGATTCATGATGGAAGCATAGAGATTGTGAAACGAAGCAAAACAAAACACGAACCAAAGCAAAAATATTCGCAAACGAGATCAGTTTGTCAAGAATTCAGGTATGATTGCTGGTCACTGCCAGCTATGTCATTCCTACAATCCTTCAGAGTGTACTTAGACACTATTGATCTACGTTAACAAATTAATATAGCATTCAACAAAATCAAACCAAAGTGTGAAATTGAATTAACAATTGAATCAAATACACGAATAATATCAGACAAAATTTAATTCAAGATCATGCAATCACATAGAATAATATGTGCATAACAGCTACAATATTATTAATTGATTTTCTAGATTTCTAGCACTGCATGACAGATCCACGCAGTGCTTTGATGTGAGAGAAATATTGTTCTCCCACGATTCGTGTCTCGCTTACTAGCGGACTTCTGGATCTACAGATCATCTTTTTCAGAATTGTCTTGCTCACAAACGAACATGTATTCTGTATATTTTTATTTTTTTTTTGTTATGCATCAAGCAGAAAGTATATAGTTTGCGAACAATTTCGTTTCGAGTCGTGTAACTTCCAGATCAGAAAGATTAAGCATCTACAACTAATCACGAATTACAAGAGTGGCAGATTAGCCACGTTCTAGAGTACTTCTGCTGATGTCATGATATCTGATCAAATACTTGTACCCCATGGTACTTGGCTAATCTTCTTGATCCTTTGTGGAGCACGATTGATTTTGTGTCACGAACAATTTCGTGTCGTGTCGTATCGTCTTTTGCCAAACATTCAAGATTAAAAGCTAGCAAAGCTTTGGCAATAGAAATATTTTGTTTCTTCATTATTGACGACATCAATAGATAGTTAGATGGTGTACTTTACGTACTCAATTTAACAAAGAACTTATTGTCCACTAGCAAGATCACTAATCAAGGCTCTAGAGCTTTGTTTACTACTAGTCGATGTACTATTTTTTATGGGAATTCTACTTTAATCCTCTCTACAAACAGAGAAGGAAATTTGTATATCTTGAGTCATGATTATGTACTCTCTATGAGCAACTCTGATGCTCATATTTGGCATCAAAGACTAGGTCATTTAAACATGCGTTCAATCTTGTACATGCATCATAACAAATTGGTCAAGGATATGAATATCAATCATGTTTCTATAACTAATCAGACTGTTTGTGAAAATTGCTTACTAGGGAAACAACCTAGAACAAAATTTCCAAGAGGACAAGTCAGGAGAGCAAAGTCCATTCTATCACTGATTCACAGTTATTTATGTGGTCCTATGAGCGTACCCTCCTTGGGTCAAGCCCTATATTCTATCACATTCATTGATGACTACTCCCGGTTCACCATAATTATGTTCATAAAGAACAAGTCAGAAGCATTCAATTGTTTCAAGGAGTTCAAGCAATTTGTTGAGAACCAAACTGGTCAGAGAATCAAGAACATTCGGTCTGATTCAGGGGGAGAGTACCTATCAAATCAAGCGGTGTGCACCATCAACTCACAGCCAACTACACTCCACAACAGAATGGAGTAGCTGAGCGAAAGAATCGTACATTGTTGGAAGCTACATGATCCATGACTATCAACGCTCAATTATCCCAGAACTTTTGGGCTAAAGCAATCTCTACAGCCTGCTATCTACAAAATTATTTCAGCACGAAGGCAGTCGACTCCAAGACACCCTTTCAAGTCTACTACGACTGCAAGCCAAGTCTGAAACATTTATGTATATTCGGATGTCTCTGCTATGCTCAAATTCTGTCTTATTTGGGAAAGAAGTTAGACCCAATAAGTTGTAAGTATATCTTTATCAACTATTCAACATCATATAAGGCATATCGTATCTATGATATTGACACAGGTCAGATCTCAGTCAACCGTGATGTCATCTTCCTTGAAGACAAGTTTTATGACTTCAAGCAGAAGCAGCAAATGTAAGTCTGTCACAACAGCTCCATTCTCCATCGATAGGCACCGACCTGCGAACGTTCAAATGCAACTCCATTCACCATCAATGGGCTTAGACCCATGACTGTTCAACCACAAGATGAAGTTATCCCAGTCATTCACCCAAGAGAAACATCAACTCAAGCACTTGCAGTCCAAAGATCTACACGTCAATGACAACAACCTGATCGTTTCTTCCTCAGACGTTCATTAGTCATGATGAACCTACCACTATTGCAGAAGCACTGTCATCATTAGATGCAGACAACTGGAAGGCTACAATGGATGCTGAGTACAGTTCCTTGATGAAGAACAAGACCTGCAGTCTTGTTAATCCTCCTATAGGTTTAAAACCTATCGACTCTAAATGGATCTTCAAGCTAAAGCTTAAGCCAGATGGATCAATATCCAAATGGAAAGCTCGCTTTGTGGTTAAAAGATTTGAGCAAGTATATAGAATAGATTACACTAACACCTTCAGTCCAGTGGTAAAACATCAATCTATTCGCACCTTGTTGGCTATAGCAGTTGCAGAAGATCTGGACATTCACCAAATGGACATCCAGACAATGTTCCTTCACGAATATATACAAGAAGACATATTCATTTATCAACTAGAAGGTTACGTCCTTCAAGGACAAGAACATTTGGTATGTAAATTGCACAAGGCACTATATGGCCTCAAGCAAGTTCCTTGGGCCTGGTATGAAAGAATTAACCACTTCTTATTGTAGCATAACTTCACTTCTTGCTCCGCAGACTCAAATGTATATCTCAAACGTAAAGGGTCAAGCTATGTTATAGTAGCATTATATGTTGATGATTCAATAATTATCAGCAATTCAAATCAGTTGCTACATGAAACCAAATCTTTGCTTTCAATTTGAGATGATTAATTTAGGCCCAGTTCATTACCTACTCAGTATGGAGATCAATAGAGAACGCGCAAGCAAAAGGATCACTATAAGCCAAGAGTCCTATTTAATCAATGTACTACATAGATATGGCATGATGGACCACAAGCCCATAGACACACCTATGGATCCAAGATCGAAGCAGTCCAAAGACATGTGTCAAAAAAACTCAAATAGATCAGCAAGAAAGGTGTAGGTATCCTTATTAGTCTGTCATAGGACCTATAATGTATTCTATGATCTGTATACAATCTGATCTAGCATATGCGGTAAGCACACTATCTCAATACATGTCCAATCCAGGCCTACAACATTGGAAGGATCTGCAAAGAGTATTAAAGTACATTCAAGTTACGAAGCACTATGCTTTGAGCTATAACGGTAATACAGAAGCTAATCACCTATTTAGATTCAGATTGGACAGGAGACGTGGATACTAGAAAATCTCCATCAAGTTATATTTGTTTCCTTGTAGGATGATCCATTTCATGGAACAACAGAAAGCTTAAATACATTTCATTGTCCTCCACATAATCCGAATACATTGTAGCTACATCAGCAGTGAAGGAGATAATTTGGCTCAGAAAGTTGCTACATGATCTGCAATTTCCACATATAGGTCCAACAATACTCCAGTGCAACAATCAGAGCTACATAGCTCTATCTTTGAACCCACGCACTCATGCTAGAACTAAACACATAGAAGTTCAGTTCCATTTTCTTAGAGAGAAAGTTCAGAATAAAGATGTTGTACTAAGTTATTGTCACACAGACATTATGTTGGCTAATATTTTGACAAAGCCATTGTCTAGAGATAAACATTCTACTTTACTAGATATGATAAATCTCAATTGTAGTTCAGATTTGTAGTAGTAAGCTTAAGGTGGAGTATTGGAATTTAATCTAACTCCTACTCATTCAAACAACCCTCCTTCCTTATCTCAAAACTACTCTCTCAAAGATGTCTGCAGAAAAATGAACTGTTTTTCAATAGTCTTTATTTTTGAACTGAATGTTGCAACAGGCGAAAAAACCCGACAAAGACTTCCACTTCACAAATACAAAAGTAGAAACAACAATAAAACATTCACACATTATACTCTAATTTGAAAAATACAAAGTATAATTAAAATGCACAAATGTACATGAGATTGTTGTAAAAGAATCTATTTATTAGTGTACAAGCCTCAAAGAACAACTTAGAGTTGAACAATAATGCTAGGTTGAGAGCAGCAAGAATGTCTCTGAGTCAAAGCTCTAGATCAGATTGTAGTGGGTTTCCTTCCTGGCCTATCCTCAACCCAAGATCTAAGCAATCTAGCATCAAGGAGATGAAGTTAGTTGTGACGCGTAGGTTTATTCCCATGAGAGCGATAACATATCTCAGATTTCAGCATGAATGGAAGATCCACACCTAACTCTAACATCCATTAACCCTAAGCATTAACACTGCAACCATTAACACTACGCATCCATTAACACTACAACCACAATGAAGATAGCTTATTCTTTCTCTCTCTCCTCTTCTCTCTCACAAAAAGCATAAGAACATGCAATCCCAATAATATTTAGATCCAACAATTAGCAAACACAACAAAAGTATGAAAGATGGAGGAAAAGAGATAGAGAGCAAGGACATTTACAAATCCATTCCATAAGAGAACCAATTTGCTTGTATTGAAATGAGGATATGAACATGATTTCCCTTATTTATAGTAGAGAGGAGGGCCTTGGTCTCAAGATCCAATTGGCCCATTTCTACTTCCCTAACAATTCAAACTTAAAAAAGAATGAAAAACCATTCAAAATTGGAGGGAACCAATTTGAATTTGAATTTGAACCGATTTTGGTGGAAGGCCCAACTTTATTCACCAACTTGACATTTAGGCCTGCGAATTAAAAGTCTCGCAAAAAGGTTTAAAGTCATTTTATCGACTTTCTAATTATCAAATAACTATGTGATCATCGGGTTGGACTTACACATGTAGGGTGCCAAATCCCTCTCACTTATTAAGTAGGGTTAGGGCTGCCTCAGGATCCGCAAACCCTCCAACAGTATCCCCCACCAAAACTAGTGGTGATTCCACGACACCTCACGAGATTATTCATTTTGGGCTCTGGTTCTGCTCACGTCGTACCTTGTACCTTGATGAGATGGTACTGCACCTTCTCCATGAATTCTAGGCACTCCGTATTGAAGTCGTGTTTGTGTGAAAAAAAGTACTTACTGGCTCCGACAATCTAATTTGAAGTTGTCCAGGCCAGAAATCTTGATTCTCAAGTACCACCCAACATGGTTGCATGATAATATAGTCTGGTCTTGGACTTTATCTGATGCCATGGGAAGATTTGGATTGAATGCCAAGGGAGGTAGGCAATCATCCCATCTCATAGCAGTGGATGCCAACTTGGACAATTCATTGGCAAATATTGCCAATTGTCACACAGTTGGATCTGGCGAATTCCGGTACTCAGCAGCATAAAACTGAAGTGCTCTGATAAAATCAACCGATATTTGCCAATTGTATGTTTGGTGAAAGATGGGCCAATTTGGGGTGTGAATGCTGACTTGATTCAATGGCACGCCCAAATCTTTCCATGTATTACATCTCGACATCGGCAAATAATAGGGATCAACTCGCAATTGGTGAGGGCTGGCAACATAGCTCGTAATAGAATCTGGAGCTTTTTCAAAAACTGTTGTGCGCCAAGCCGGCTGCTCTCCCAATGCGGGTAGTCTGTCCAGTTCTTTTCTTGCCTCTATCTCAGAGGTTTTGAGCTTAATAAAGTTCTGGAGTAAAATTTCTAGGCATGCTCAGTACTATACAAATAGGTTCTAAAAATCTTAGTGAAGGTTTCTGAAGCACTGAACCTATCCGGCGAAGGTTTTCCATGTCTGTTCATCCTTTGTCCAAGTACTGTCATAAATGCAAATTTTCAGGATCTGAACCTATAGCCTACCTAATTTTGGCATTTTAAATCCATCTAGCATGTCGGTGAAGATTTTTGAGTACAGGAAGATGCTCGGCGAAGGTTCCCAAAATGGCATAATGCTTAACATTCGTCTAAAATAAAACAAGTACCAATTGGTTAAAATAATGTTTGTCGAACTCAGTATGGCTATATCTGAGTTGGATCTTGCTTTTGAAAACTCGACGAATAATTCTAAAATAGTTTGAGCAAAAAATGACCAAAAAAGTAATTTTTCACAAAGATCTGATTCTTGAAAATACTTTCTTTCAATTTTTTCTGATCTAATGACATTTTTTACTTTTGCTCATTAGTCTTTTCTCACTTCTTTTTCTTTTTTATTTTTTTATTTTTTGTTTATTATCTTTTCCAAAAAAAAATAAGTAGTGAAAACAAGAAATTGAAAAACAAAAAAAAAGAAAATATAGTCTCGGATCATGCTAGCTGAACTGGTGGTGTAGGCTGCCAAAACTTGCGTAGTCGGCTGCCATTCACTAGAGTATCAAAACGTTTTCCATCCAGATGTTCAAGAATAACTGCTCCATGGTTCAGTATTTATTTGACTCTATACGGTCCTTCACCTGTGAACTTCAATTTTTCTTTAATCAACTTAGTTTTATATATCAATGCTAGATCTCCTTCTTTCAGATCCTTTTTGTGTAATCGACGATCGTGCCATGCCTGCTGCTTACGCATGAACTGCCATCAATCTGGTTTCACGTAATTTGTGCAAAGCTTCATGGCACAGTTGTAAGGATTTGTCGTCATCTAATCGCTCTGTTGCTATTATGTGTAGATGTAATGTGCCAAATCCCAAACTAATAGCAATAGCAATGAAGTAAAGCTAGAAGCAAGAAGATAACAAGACATTCATGATATCATATCAATAGAAAGCTAGAAACAATGAGATCACAATGGAATTGCATTAGCAATGAAAGAAAGAGTAGTGGGCGTCAGTTGAGATCTAATACAGGTCGTCGGTCGAGATGTAATACTGACCGTCGGTTGAGATCTGAGAGATGGGCGTCGGTTGAGATCTAATGCAGGGCCGTCGGTCGAGATTGGACTGAGGGCTGTCAGTCGAGATGTAACTGTAGCGCATCGATCGAGATTTGAGAGAATGGATGTCGGCAGCAACACCCAGCTTCACATCCACCCAAACTCCATCGTTGTCACCACATGCTACCCCAGTCACCCACCTTCCTCACCTCTGCAACAGCCCACTTACCATCTCATTCAACATACCTTTTGCCCCACACCATCCGCACTCTCCCCACCTTACAGTTCGCATTGCACTAACCGCATTACACTGTACCACACCACCCTCTGCACTCCATCGCAACCGCTCTGCAAACACTACAAACACTCGCAAACAAATAACCCTCCGTCTTGCCCCGTGACCACACCACTCCTACGGGCCTACGACTACACTCGGTCGCCCCTGATTGCAACAGACTGCCACAACCCTTAACTTACCACACTCAACCGCAATAGACCGCACTTGAACTGCAAACAGACGCCTTACGACTACCACAGCCACCTTCGACCGCCACAACCACAAACAACTCGTATACCCCGTAGCAATCGTATTCCCACGAAGAGCCAGTATTTCCCATAGAGATCTCATTCTCCCATAGTACGCGCATACACCGCAACCACGCCTGCCTTCACCCATCGCAACCGCATCGAACTGTCAACAAACGACACTACGACTACCCACGGCCACCTCCTCTGCAACTAACCGCACTCATCCCATTCCATCGAACCCTTGTGACCACCCTACATCCGCATACACCCTCCCGATAGCCTTCCGTCAAAAACCACCGCAAATCACTACCCAACACCGCAATCCTACGACCCTACGATTACCCACGACCACCTTCAAGCGCCACAAGCCACTCTCTACCAAGATCCGCAATCAGTTGATTGACACCGCATTCAGCCCGCTGACACCGTAATCACAACACCTCCACTTTTATATCGTTACCACTACACTGACCCCCTGACTACCTTGACCCGTTACCACTCAAAAAACCGCATTTACCGTCGAAACCATACTGCATCCCACACACAGACACGCATCCAGCTGCCACCGACCGCAACTAAACCGTGTCCACCATTCAAACATTAATATCGTCATCATAGCACCTCCACCAATGCCCGCCATCACCAGTACATAACTGCAATCCACCGCCACCGTACACCATAAACCGTAGGGACCGCAAAAACCAAAAAAAAAAAAAAACTAAACACAGAAAAAATCACCAGTACCCAATGGACCAGTAAAACGATCCTCAAGTCCCAGACGATTATCCATACGAGATCAGGTCCCCTGTAGCTGAACAAATCAGATGTCATAGGTTCTACTAAATGCGGGCCGAACTACAAGACCAACCAACAAGCCCATTTGAGGGACAAGAACCTGATAGAGCCGAGTCCTCACGCGCACGATCCCATTTTTCTGGTGCTGAGCCCTCACGGGTCAGAACCAACCTTAATGGAGTCCCTGCTACCCATGGAGCTCATCTTGAGAAATGTACATTAAAACTAGACCTACCAAAGTTTGACGGTACTTCAAACCCTCAAAGATTTGTAAAAATCTTTGAGAATGCATGTGATGTATATGGCGAAACATCCCCCGATGCTATGGTCCAATTGTTTTCGATGACCATGATTGCTAAAGCACATGATTGGTTTTTCAACTTTGATCGTGACGAAAAGACAGATTGGTCAATTTTGAAAGAATCCTTTATCAAGCGTTTTAAGCCCTTTCACTTGGTAGAGAGCCCTTTTGTCCAATTGAGTAACATCAAACTGACAAAAGACGAACGTGTACGAGACTATATCGAGCATTTCAAACGTCTCAAAATTCAAGTACAAGAACAGCCCTTTGAACAGATGCTCATCAACTGGTTCTTAGTTGGTCTTCCAAGATGGATTAGACGTGAGCTTAAATCCAATGATGAATATACGAGCCTAAAGTTAGCTATGTCTGATGCCATCAAGGAAGAAGACGAAGGATCAGATATTGACAAATCTAGGGAAAGGCGAGCACCACGCGCTCCTGTCCATGAGTCAAAGCCGATCGAGGACACAAGAGATTAGCTTTGGAAATCCCAGCTGGTGTTGCTTAATAAACAACACCAACTTCAAATGGAGAAACTCACCAATGAGTTTCAAGCTACCCTGAAGTCTATCCAAGGCAGTATGTCTGGTCAGTCAAACCTTGCACAGGTACCTTATAGACGAAAAACAATATGGTGCCCACACTGTTGGGCCACGCATCCTGTTGATGCTTGTCCTTCATATCGACCTATCCAAGCACATACAGTTCAACAATATGAAGAACACCCATCCCAATCTGAAAATTCCTTGTCTTATCTTGACTATCCATCAGAAAGTCCAGACCCACTAGCCATACAAAATGGCTATGCAGTTATACAAGGGCCACTGCACACCAGATGCTTCATTTGTGGTGAAACTGGCCACTTCATGGTTGATTGTCCAGTCAAGACCAAGTATCATCCTAAGTGTCCCGACTGTATCCGAAAACACAGTTTCAAAGACTGTCCAAAACAACCAACTAAGATTCTACCTGCCCGTCACGTCAGTTATGAATCACAATAGGACCTTCACGACAACAACATGAGCACCATAGCCACCAAAAGTTAAACCTGCTGCCCAACCGAGAGGTTTCTTGCAAACTTCTATAACACTGCACAATATGCCAGCGTCATAATGCAAAAAGACACTCTAAAATGAGTCCTTGTCGAAAGAAAGTGAAACTGATATTTCGTCATCTTCTAGAATGTCCAACCAAGACCAACCTCCACAGGGAATTGGCAGTCTTTCTCCCCTTCTACAACCTCAAATCTAATTGCCTTTCCACATACAAATAAGATCTCCAATGTGCCAATACACAATACATCTAGGATTCGGAAATCCAGATAGAGATTTGGTTCTGAATCTCTTATTCGGAGAGGTCCTTAGGAATAGTACCTCACCCATACCTGCATCTCACGCTATATCTTACAACATCAATTATCCATGATGATAGATTTTAGTGTCACCAACCTTGTCTTGTTTTGACAAGGGCATGTCAGAGTAAGTCACATTACTCTACAAAACAACTAAAATATTGCAACTATCAAGGTACATTATCAATATTGATGAATGCAAGTTTTGTTCGACAAGTGCTATACAGTTCTCACTCTCTGTCGCATTTGTTTATTTCCTTGTTTCTCTTCACCTATTTTGTGTGATTGATTTTTGCATGAGAAATAGCTACTACACAAGAGTCTTCTGTAGAGCATCTCCAGAACACATTTTCATTCATCTATCCATCTTCAGATTACCTTGTATAGCAGTTTAGGATTTTTTGAGACATATGAGAAATCCATGTCAAATTAGAATTGATTATTGCATCTCATTGCCATATTATTTTTTGAGTCAACTATAGCAAGATCGAAACAAATTTAGTTAAAATTTGTTCAATCTTTAGTCCAGTCACATGTTCAACGAGGTTCACCTACATGTTCCACACATCGATCCAATCCTGAGCATGAACAGTCACCAGCAACAACATCCCCACCAACAGATTTTGGAGGGGGGGGGGGGGGGGAGAGAGAGAGAGAGAGAGTGGATTTGCTTGGATCCACTGGAGCAGTTACGTTGCCAACAACAACACCAGCAAGTTTGACAGCCAAGGTCACAAACCCAAAGTCGACAATGACAAGGCTAAGAAGACAGATGGGCAATCCAAGGAGACTCAATTAGAAGAAGTACTTCAGTCACAATGAAGATCTTCAGAAAGAAAAAAACACAAGCATTGGAAAATCAGTCTCCTTCTTCAACCAACCTCTTGCCATATCTCTACGCCCATTCTCATGTCTACCGTCCACACCATCCACCATTGTCACCACCACCGTCCCTTCCATCTGTTTGTTTATCATTAGTTTACTATTCTTCTGAGAAATCCCCAGTTTTGATAGTCTTATCGATGCAGCTGATAGATCATTGCAAATGTCTTGTGAAGACCAATTGCCACCTACAATGGTTGATCAGTCAAACGAAGACCTAAGAAGCAAGTGAAGTAGCTAGAAGAACTAAAGAGGAAGATCCAAGAAGCTGAGGAGGAAAGGACAAAACTTAAATAACAGATGAGTCAGATCGATCTTGATCAAAAGAAACTCTCTGGAGTAATGATAGTTGAATCCCCTCTTATGAAGCCCAAAGAGATCCGAAAGTAACGGATCAAAAGAAAGAGCTGCAAAAAATGAAAGATGAAGACATCTGTGAACCTGCAAATAAAGCAAGCTCCTCACCTAGCAAGTGGTGGTCGAAGCTTGACATTGCAAGGGTCCAAGGCTACAATTGTAGAACTATCAGTTCCTGCACCTTGTCACCAAGCCTTCATCATGTTTCCTTACCGTTACCAAACCGTCCATCCAAAACTGTTTCTACCACCAAACTTTTTATGATGAGTCCATCCCCTTGAGACTGATAACCAAGATTTGTGCTACCTATCAGAAAAGAGCATCGACAAGACTGGAACTTCAACTGAGAGAAGAACCACGGAAACACCCAGAGGCAAATGGAGGATACAGACCTCCCAGAAGAAACCAAAGATGGAATCTGCCAAGAAACCAAAGATGAAACCGTCAATGGCAGATACAAGTGACTAAACAAAGAGACACATGGAAAGCACTCAAGCATGCAAGTTTGAAGTTGCTGGGAGCTCTCCAATTTTGAGAATGTCAACCACCTCTAGCAAAAAGACATTCTAATCCAATCGTGGCAATTCGTGAAAGACAGTTTTTGTGATAAAGATTGGCGACAATAAGCACTTGCTTTTATGTAAGCGAACTAGGATCTACGCTTTTCCAAGTGACGATCGAAGATGCTAATGCAAAGCGGAGTGACATCGTCCAATATGAGTTGCAGTGGGTCCTGCAACACATTAGGGGTGGGATAATGTTGGTTGATTCTGACGAATCCCCATGATACTCAGACAAAGCAACTCAAGAGCACCTCTCACCTTAGACCGAGGAGGTCTCTGAGAAGACGAGACTAATGAAGACTGAGAGCCGAGTATGAGAGCTGAGAAATACTAGCTAGGAAAGACATGCAAGAACTGTATAAGCTCATGGTGAATTCCGGAAGCACACGCGTGAAGTTGCTGGAGTTTTCACACAGCTACACCAATTTTTTAGTTTGCAGCATGTTTGCTGGATGGTTAGCTTGCATTAGGCATCTTGTCGTGGCACAAATAATGTTAAACTGCATTTAGAGTTAGTTTAGAAGAGATTTTGCCTGATTTGAGTGGATTTGCTTATTTAAAATCTAATCTAATTATTGAGCAAGGGAAGCTACTCAGATCACCATTCTTAAGATCCATCTGGATCTGAGAAATAAGAAAAACAACAAAAATCGGTCAAATCTGTCATATCTTGGTCAAAAGAAAGCAAAATTATCATCAGAGCTGATAACTTTTTATTCTCTTTCAGGAAACCTTTGCCGAGCTGCAAGGAGCTTCGGTTTTATTCACAGATTCTTCAGATTGAACGGCGAAGATTCATTCCCAGCAGATTTGCAAAAGCATTAGAAAAACCATCAAAAAACATCCAAAACCCTAAAAAATACAGAAAAAATAACTTTCGTCTGATTCATTGTGCATAGGTGTGATTTAGATCTATCTACCACCAGGTCGACGAAGAATAATACCAAAAATAAAAGGCCAAAGTCACTGTTCATCTAGTTGTTGATAACCTTTTGTGGAAAATTCAAAACTTTCTGCAAAAATATCAGTTTTTTGAGAAGAACCTTCACCTAAACCTTCGCCAAAATCTATGTCAGTCTCACTTATTATTTTTAATAATCAGTAAGTTGGACGAAGGTTTCCCAAAGGATCAGTTGTCATATTGTCCTAATTTTGCCAAAAAAAAAAGGTCTCTTTTTTGCAAAAATACCAGTATTACTCTTGATTCTTCGCCAAATCCTTTGTAGAGTTTTTAGATTATTTTATTTATAGTAAGTGATTATTTGTGAGTTGGGCAAAGAATAGATCTATCAAGATCTTCCAAAAAGTATATTTTTACTCTCGCCAAGTTACAAAAATCTCATTTTTTTGTCAAAAGTGTGAAAAAAGTACAAAAAGGACCAAGAGTGGATCCTAATCTGATCCTCAAGAGGGATTGGTTGTCAGATTACTTGATCTATCAATCTACTTGAGATTAAGATCAATCTAGATCAATTCTAGACACAAAATCCTAACAAGAACAATCATTAATTGAAGGTAGGTGTACTTTCTGGCTTCACACGTGTGAAACACTGTCTGAGTATGGACTCCAACCTGAAAATCAAGTACTCATTGATAGAACCTCAAAACAATCAAAACAAATGTAGACAAATGGAGAGAATCACTCAAAATTGCTTCCAAAACCAAGATTGGTGTCTGACATTGATTATGGCCAAATGTGGCTCTATATATACAATAAGTGAGAGCTCGTGGTACTGATCATCCCTTTGATCCCACATGTGTGAAGGTGCTTTGTCATATGATGATTCATCATGCAAAACTGACACTTGGACAAAACCTTCTATTTTGAGCACTTTTGGTCCATTTTCCTTCTATATGGAGATCTACTTGAAAATCTTCTAGAAGTCAAAATTCGTCTACTTCAGCTTAATCCACACATGTGAGTTGTCCTCTACACATGGGATGTGACACCTAACCAAAGGATGTGGCTCATGCAATCAATAGATTGATGCCATGTGTCATATGTCTAGAAAACTAGTTTTTGGTTTTTTTAGCCACTAGAACTTGAATTAAGTCATATGTACAACCTATATGATTATGGTACATGACAAGTACACTATTTTCACACATGAAAACAGGCTCCACACATGTGTAATCATCCTATATACAAGATTTTTGGCCTCTACCAAGCTTATTTTTGCATTTTCCACACTCCTTCTCAAAAATCTGGCTTGGTAAATCTAGCTTGATGGAAAACATGATGATCTTGAACTTTACTCCATGGGATGAATTGGTCTTTGCTAGTTCAAAAGGTGTGAAGGTCAGCCAATGAGCTTGATGTTGATATGAAATCACCATATCCATGATAGTGCTTCTTTGATGTTGACATCTTTGATGAGCTTGAGAGCTTTGCACCATCCTAGCACCTCCAAAATTGATTCCTTCCAATTTTCATGTAGATGCTTGACTTTGAGGCTTGCTACTTCTTCATGTGCATGCTCCTCTTTGATGGAAATCCGAGACCTCCATGTCTCATAATGATCACAACAAGTATGACCATTCAATATGCACTTCCTATGATTATCAAGATTACTTATGCTAGAAACATAAGTCCAAAAATCACCATAACTTGGCATGATTTTTCCAATATTGAAATCAAAAGGTATTTCCATCTCAATAAGGCTAACTACTTGCTTATGGATATAAGTGTCCACTTTTGATGCTTCACTTATTCTCATAAGAAGTTTATAACTTGCCTTTAAGATTGAAAACTTACAATTCTCATCTTTATGAATGAACACATCATTCATGATCTTATTGAAACCAAAAGATCCTACATTATGAAGATATTTCCATTTCCTTGACTTCATAACTAATGTAAGCTTATAAGAAAAACATATTTTGCTATCTTTTAAGGCATCACACTCAACTAGTATTGCCTTAATCCACCTTTGAGATACAAAAATCTCTTCAAAGCAAAATGGTTCTTCATAAGTTGACGTGATAGCATAAATGAAACTATTTTCATTTTGTGATTGCTGCTCCTTTTTCTTGATTGAGTTCTCTTGGATCATAACAATAAGTTTGAACTTATCTAAAGTTCCAAGCAAAATACTTTCCAAGGACATAAAATAAATCCAAGTTACTTTCATGAAAGTGACATCTATCTTTGCATCTTGAAACAAACAATGCACTTCCAAATGAAAAATTTCAAAAGATTTGACACGTGTTGTGATGGACTCTTGAAGACAAACCTTGCAAGTCCTTGTGAGACTCCAAGCCTCATTCACCTTTCCACAAAGGAAACACCTTTCCTTGGACTTGTCCTTCTTGTATTTGCATTTTGAACTTGAAGCTTCATCCTTCACCTCGGCCCCCTTGCTACTTTCTGGTTTCACACGTGTGAAAAACTGTCTGAGTATAGACTCCAACCTGAAAATCAAATACACATTGATAGAATCTCAAAACAATCGAAACAAATGTAGACAAATGGAGAGAATCACTCAAAATTGCTTCCAAAACCAAGATTGGTGTCTGACATTGATTATGGCCAAATGTGGCTCTATATATACAATAAGTGAGAGCTCGTGGTACTGATCATCCCTTTGATCCCACATGTGTGAAGGTGCTTTGTCATATGATGATTCATCATGCAAAACTGACACTTGGACAAAACCTTCTATTTTGAGCACTTTTGGTCCATTTTCCTTCTATATGGAGATCTACTTGAAAATCTTCTAGAAGTCAAAATTCGTCTACTTCAGCTTATTCCACACATGTGAGTTGTCCTCTACACATGGGATGTGACACCTAACCAAAGGATGTGGCTCATGCAATCAATAGATTGATGCCATGTGTCATATGTTTAGAAAACTAGTTTTTGGCTTTTTTAGCCACTAGAACTTGAATTAAGTCATATGTACAACCTATATGATTATGGTACATGACAATTACACTATTTTCACACGTGAAAACAGGCTCCACACATGTGTAATCATCCTATATACAAGATTTTTGGCCTCTACCAAGCTTATTTTTGTATTTTTCACAAAAAGGAACCTTCCCCAGTTTCACCCTAGTCTTATCTAAGTCAGATTCCTTATCTGAGAGTTCGACGAAGGTTATTTCCACCAAATTTGTCAGAAAAAGTTTGATCAGAGATTTTTATCTAAAATAGCATTGTTGAACCTTCGTCCAGAAAACCTTCGCCAGTACTACTTTTAGGTTCTGGTTTTCCAGATCAAGTCTTTGTCAAATTTTTGTTCAAATCTGGTTTAATTTGATTCTGATTCTGAGAATTCTTCATTTGAGAAGTGTCGATCACTTGATCATAGATCTTTTTCCAAAAATCAAAAATTTGATTGTTGTAAGTGTTAAAAATTCACAATTCTAGCTTGACTAGTTTTGGTCATATGACTTGTAAATAGTTAGATGGTCATGATGTGGCTTGTCACACGTGCCAAATAGCATAGGATTCCATTCATAAGGATGTTCTCAAGTAGACCTAAGTTTTAGAACCTTTGGAATGAGTCCAAATTATGCTTAGATACAAGGGAGAAAAAATAGGAGCTATTTTTGGTAATTTTTGCATTGTTGAGGGATCTCCAAGATTCCAACCCTAACTTGGTAGGGATGAAAGATCCACCAAAATTAGCATTAGGGATAGGTTTAGGGCTACTCATACCTGCCCAAAACCGTGATGGATCATGTATGTATAGGTGATGATATCTCACCAAAATCAATCAAGCAATTTCATGTTTTTTCTCTCATAATGGTGCAATTGCTTTCTATGTTCATAATTGTTTGAGTACTTGTGATTACTAATGATTATAGGATTGAATGTAGGTCTGGTGTACAGTACTCAGACTGTGGGAGGCCGTACTTTCAGACGTGTGAAGCCTTCTTCAAGGATTTGGGCCATTTAGTGAGGTTCAAGCATAGATTTTTGATGGATTTTGATGGTTCAACTTGTGCTAATCTTATGAAATCATAATCTATTGTTTCTCTCATCATTTCAAGTGTTTAGGGTCCTTATTTGCTGTAATTTTTACATGGTATCAGAGCCTAAAGGCTGAAATGAGCTAAATCCTTGGTTTGCATTCAATTTTATCACAATTTTTGATCTAAATCTTGTGTAGATTGGATCTTAGCATCTAGTATTGATTCTAGAACTCAAAGTGAGTCAAATACATTGGAGATTGGTGTTGTGTGACTTCATTTGCAGGTGTTTATGTGTCTAAAACCAGAGGCAAAGTTGAATTCAATTCACATTATCAAGATAGCAAGTTTTGCTTGCTCCAAGCATTGATTTCTAAGCGAGTTTTGGAGGTGATTTCATAGAGAAGGCTTTCTAGAATTCAAGGAGAGGGAAGATCAGAGTTTTGGGGACTCTTCAAGGCTGTTCTAAGGTGTAGTAGGCACCTCCTAAAGTGATTTAGGTTCAGTCCAACCATTGCTTGACTTATGCACCAAATTAGATCAATTTTTCATCAATTTTGATCATTTTTTGCTTGTGATTGGATAGTAGATTGTGTTGCATCCTCATTAAGTTCCATTTAGATCTTTTACAAGTGATTTTGGAAGTATATTAGGTTGCTGAAATTCACTCTTGATCAGATCATTTGGAAGCTTTAATGTTCTTTATAGAAAGAGGGGCAATTCTACTAGTATTGTCTACTTCAATCAAGCAAGTGCATTGTTTCTAGTATTCTATGATTTGATTTTGTTAGAGATAATTCTTAGATCTTTATAGGAAGTCTATTACTGATCTTTTCAGGTCCCTAAGAAGTGGGATAAGGTAGACCTTCAATCAAATCAATAGAAGTAACCTTCATTTGTGTCAAGTCCTTGATTAGGAGACTAGATGGCATCTATAAATGCATATCTTTTGGATACTAATGAAAGGCTCAACAAAACTAACTATTCCATATGGAAAGTTAGAATGGAATCCATCATGATCATGCAAGATCTGATGGAAATTGTAAATGGTAAGGAGGGTGAACCTATTCATCCTCAAGAAAAATCCAAATACATCAAGAGGTGCAATGTTGCACTACATTGCATAAAAATGAATGTTGCAAATGAACTCTTAAGAGAGGTAGGAGATTGCACTTCAGCTCAAGATGCTTGGGAGACTTTGCAAAAGGTCTACGAATCCAAGAACCAAACTAGAATGTTAGCTTTGAAGAATCAAATCTATAGAAGCTATCAAAAGAAAGGAGAGAGTGCACATACTTTTGTCCTAAGAGTAAAAGAATTGAACAAAGAGGTAGCCTTTATAGGTGAACCTATCAAGGATGAAGAGCTTGTTCAACTCATATTGAATGGACTAAGCTTTGAATTTGACAATTTGGTTCAGGGATATGCAATTATGGGTAAGCTACCCATACTTGAAGAACTCCAAGGCACGCTCATGGCCGAGGAATCAAGAAGGAGCCAAATGCAAGAGAGGATGGATAGGCTTTCCATCCAAGGTGGAGATGACCAAGCTCTCTTCACCAAAGACAAAGGCAAGTCCAAAGGCAAAGGATCAACATTCAAGAAGTCTACAAAGCTTGAGGATCAAGAAGGACCCCCAAAGGCATCTCCATCAACCACCAAAGTCAAGAAGGACAAATCAAAGGTGAAGTGCTACTATTGTAGCAAGATGGGGCATTATGCCTCGGAATGCTTCAAGAGGAAGCAAGATCAAAGCCAAGCCAACATGAGCAAAGAGGAGGAGGAGGAGAGTTCACATGAGGACTCTCTCATGATGTCCATATTTTCTTCAACAAGCTTCAAAGGAGAAGATCCTTGGTGGATTGACTCGGGTGCTAGTTCACACATGACTAGTAAAAGGGAGTTTTTCTCTTCTCTCTTATCTTATGATGGACCTATAAAGTCTATCTATACAGCAAATGATGAAGCTTGTAAGATTGAAGGAGTTGGTAGCATTCCCCTTTGCTTAGGATCTTCCAAAAAGATCAACATAGAAGGTGTTTTGTACATTCCTACAATAACAAAGGATCTACTAAGTGTTGGCCAAATGGTAGACAATGGTTTCAATGTTGACTTTGCTTCAAATGAATGTTTCATCAAGAATAAGGGTAAGATAGTGGCTAAGGGCACTAGACTTGGCAAACTTTATAAGCTGGATGCATTTGTGGATACTAATGTTGTCATGTTGGCCAAGAAGAGCAAGATATCTACCTTTACTTTATGGCACAAAAGACTTGGACATGTCAACTCGGGTTCCATGGAGGCTATGATCAAGGAGGAGTATGCTTTAGGCCTACCAAGGTCTATTGGTAAGGAAGACAAGGTTTGTGAAGCTTGTGCCTTATCCAAGGCACATAAGAAGGTGTTTCCTAACTCCATCACAAAGTCATCTCATCCTCTTGAACTCATACACTCGGATGTGCACATTGCTAGCACCAAATCTAATGGAGGTTCATCCATGTTTTTAACCTTCATTGATGACTACTCAAGATATTGTTGGGTGTTCTTACTTTCCTTCAAGTCTCAAGTATTTGATACTTTTGTAAAGTTCAAGTTGTTTGTGGAAAAGCATCATAATCATAGCATCAAGATTCTTAGAAGTGACAATGGTGGAGAATTCATCTCCAATGAGTTCAAGGCCTTTTGTGAGGAGGAAGGGATCAAGAAAGAGACTTCTTGTCCTTACACTCCTCAACAAAATGGAGTTGCTGAAAGAAGGAATAGAACATTATGTGAATGTTCTAAGGCTTTAAGATTAGATGCTTGTTTGCCCAAATCCTTTTGGGGTGAGTCTCTTGTATGTGCAAACTACTTGATGAATAGGGTGTCTTGCAAAGCAATTGAAGGCAAAACTCCATATAAGATGTTGTATGGAAAGAAACCCAATCTTAATCACTTGAAAGTTTTTGGGTGTATATGTTATGTGCATGTGCCATTGGAAACAAGAACCAAGGAGGATCCATCTTCCACAAGAGGGATCATGCTTGGATATGCAAGCTCAAGCAAGGGCTACAAAGTCTATCTCCCATCCTTGAACAAATTTGTTGTTTCAAGGGATGTCATCTTTGATGAACATCATATGCATATGCTTGAAGAAGGCTCAAGTGCTCCAACAATCAAGAAGAAGATGGCCGAGGAGCAAGATCTTGGTTTTGAGGAGGAGCTCATGGAGGAGCAAGCACCAAACCCACCTATCACACCAAGGAGATCTTCAAGGGCAAAAGTGGAGCCATCAAGGCTCACATATCAAGGCAAAGGACAGCAAGTTGAGGGTATCTCATCCACTTCTTATGCTTTATCTAGTTTTGAAGAACCGTCTAATGTTGAAGATGCATTGAACTCCAAAGAATGGTATAAAGCTATGTTGGATGAGTATGATGCCTTGATTGAGAATGAAACTTGGTTGCTTGTTGAGAGACCTCAAAGGAATGTAATAGGATGCAAGTGGGTCTTCAAGCTTAAGTTGAATGCAAATGGGAGTGTTAACAAACATAAAGCAAGATTAGTTGCAAAAGGTTATGCTCAAGAGAGAGGGATAGACTATGAGGAAACTTTTGCACCCGTGGCCAAGATGGTCACAATAAGACTAATCATTGCACTTGCATCACATTTTGGATGGATTCTATGTCAAATGGATGTCTCTAATGCTTTCTTGAATGGTTTTTTGGAAGAGGATATCTATATGGAGCAGCCACAAGGGTTCATCAAGCATGGAATGGAGAACAAAGTATGCCATCTCCAAAGAAGCATCTATGGCTTGAAGCAAGCCTCAAGATCTTGGAATTCAAGACTACATTGCTATCTTATTTCACTTTCTTTTGTTCAAAGTGAATATGATCCCACTCTTTACATTAAGTTTGATGTTGGTATTGTACTTTTACTCATTTATGTAGATGACATCATCATTAGTGGAAATAGTGTTGATGGTATTAAAAAAATCAAGATAGATCTATCCTTAGAGTTCAAGATGGTAGATCTAGGGTGTCTTCACTTCATCTTAGGCATAGAAGTATTTAGAGGGTCTGATTTTATCTTTATAAGTCAAGTAAACTATGCTCAAAGTCTTTTGAAGAAGTTTAAGATGGAAGTATGCAAAAGTGTTGACACACCAATGGAGCAAGATGTAAAAGTGCCAAATGAAGATGATGAAAGATCCTTCATGGACATCACTTTGTTTAGGCAACTTATAGGTTCCTTAATGTGGATCACTATAACTAGACCAGATCTTAGCTTTAGTGTATGTAGGTTGAGCCAATCCATGCAAAAGCCATTGAATATCCATTGGAAAAAGACTAAGAGGATTCTAAGATACATCTCGGGTACATTGGATTTTGGGATTCTATATAGAGGAGATGTGATTAACCTTCATGCATTTAGTGATTCAGATTTTGCAGGGGACAAGAGGGATAGGAAATCAACAAGTGCCTATTCAACTTTCATAGGAGAAGGTGTGGTTTCATGGCTTTCAAAAAAGCAAGAAACTATATCTCTATCTTCAACCGAGGCCGAGTACAAAGCTTTGACAACCACTACAAAGGAGGTACTTTGGATCAAGAGATTATTGGTGGAACTAAAGATCATGGATTCAGAGGAGGCACAAATCATCTACAATGACAATATATCAGCCCAACACCTTGCATCTAACCCAATCTTCCATGCAAGATCTAAGCACATTGAGATATGCCATCACTTTGTGAGAGAAATGGTGCAAGCCAAGGAGATTGCTTTGGAGCATGTTCCAAGCAATGAATGTGTAGCTGATCTACTTACTAAAGCACTTCAAAAGACACCTTTTATGAAGTTCAGATCATCACTTGGAGTGATTAGTAAAGCAATGATTGAACCAAGCTAGATAGTGAGGAGGAGTGTTAAAAATTCACAATTCTAGCTTGACTAGTTTTGGTCATATGACTTGTAAATAGTTAGATGGTCATGATGTGGCTTGTCACACGTGCCAAATAGCATAGGATTCCATTCATAAGGATGTTCTCAAGTAGACCTAAGTTTTAGAACCTTTGGAATGAGTCCAAATTATGCTTAGATACATTGGAGAAAAAATAGGAGCTATTTTTGGTAATTTTTGCATTGTTGAGGGATCTCCAAGATTCCAACCCTAACTTGGTAGGGATGAAAGATCCACCAAAATTAGCATTAGGGATAGGTTTAGGGGTACTCATACCTGCCCAAAACCGTGATGGATCATGTATATATAGGTGATGATATCTCACCAAAATCAATCAAGCAATTTCATGTTTTTTCTCTCATAATGGTGCAATTGCTCTCTATGTTCATAATTGTTTGAGTACTTGTGATTACTAATGATTATAGGATTGAATGTAGGTCTGGTGTACAGTACTCAGACTGTGGGAGGCCGTACTTTCACACGTGTGAAGCCTTCTTCAAGGATTTGGGCCATTTAGTGAGGTTCAAGCATAGATTTTTGATGGATTTTGATGGTTCAACTTGTGCTAATCTTATGAAATCATAATCTATTGTTTCCCTCATCATTTCAAGTGTTTTAGGATCCTTATTTGCTGTAATTTTTACAGTAAGGTGAAAGAAATTTTGCAAATCTGAACTGAGATAGTTCCTAATTGAAAAATCTAGATCCAATCTCATTGTCTGCTTTTTGTGATTTGTGAAAATGGCTGCTCCTGGAGGTACTCCTCAGAAAGTCAATCCAATCATTGTTAGGAGATCACCCTATTTGGATATACCCAAATACAATGGACTAACAGATCCAGTTAGATTTTTTCATATCTATGTGAAATCTTGTGCAGTCTATAGCAAAAAATTTTCTCAAAGATAAACTTAAGCTTTTTCCTATGGCCTTAACGGGTGTAGCACAAGATTGGTATTATAATCAAGATGAAACTAAGCATACAGATTGAGAAACTTTTAAATGAGCCCTTATCACATGGTTCAAACCTCGGAAGTCTATGGAAAACCCTTTCCTAATTTTAAGTAAAATTAAAATGGGAAAGCAAAAATGGTTCAAGATTATACTAAACGAGTTAAACGCCTCAGATTTGAGTGCGAACTTGAGCTGATTAACAAAAATGCCATGATTATGTGATTTTTGTCAAATCTACCTAAAATAATCAGACGTGAGCTGAAACGCCATAATGAATACGCAATTTTGCAAAATGCTATGGACAATGCAATACAAGAGGAGGATGAAGATTGAGATGCCGAGCCAAATATTGGTATGTTGCCTTATACAGCAAGGTAGACCACTACGACATCCACCACTACTACATCAACGAATATGATCGCTACTGCAAAGATGATGCTCAATGAGTTTGAGAAACTGGGGAAGAACCAACAGAAACAGATGGAAAAGTTGCAGTCGCAACTTGATGAGAAGATCAAAGTATTGGAAGATTTCCATGGAAAAGTGAACAAGGAACCTGAGAAGTTTGCTAAGACTTTTCCTACCAAGGAAAATGTCTGGTGTTTCATTTGTACGAGAAATCACACAACAAATGAATGTCCTCAATTGAAAAAACGAATAGAAACCAGTATTTGCGATCTGTGTAATTCACCTGATCATGAGACTGCTTATTGCCACTTTAATCCTTAGATTATCCAACAATTATATGCCCAAATGGGATATCGGGAACCCCTTTATGGAAAGGATCCTGCAGCCAAACATCGTCTTGGGTATCCAAAGAGATTAGCTTTTCCAGCCCCACCGACAAAACCGGCTCCTCTTGGTAATTTGATGGAACCAGAACCTTACAGAGGCAACGAGCAATGGAATTACAGTAATGAGAGCAGACCTTCAAAACAGTATGCTATTTATGCTACTACGCAACAACAAGCATCTAGAAATTGGACCAAAGCATCACTTGGATGTTTTGCTTGTAGAGAAAATCACAGAGTTGTAGAATGTCCAAACAAAGACAATTTGTACCATTCTGTCATGATTTTAATTATGGGCATTGCTATAAGGAGTGTCCAGCAAGACCAAAGCTGCCACCAATTACAACTTGTCAATTTGATAACAATCAAGCAAAGACCAACAGTTCACAATCTGAACCAAGTGTACCTATGATGGTGGTTACCAGAGCACAGAAGCAGAAAGAACCGGTAGCAGATCTAGTACCTGCAAATTCTATACCATTCACTGATATACCAACAACATCTGGAGTCTATCCAAATCTCCATGCCGAAAAGAGGAGATATCAGGATATGAGACAGTGGATTAAACAACTGCAAGAAGAAGAGAAACTTGAGCTGCAGCTGAAATCCATTCTTCACCTGTGCAGCCATTGAATAATCCACGAATGGATATGAATACTCAGTTTTCTCATCATGAATAACCTTCAAGATGACTGAACTAGAAGTGCCGCAAACAGAGTTACTCATGAATATTTTATCTAGTAAGATAAATATTACATTGGAAGAATTTCTAAAGTTGGTGCCACAAAAATTAACTCAGATTGAACCAGAAGCCAATCAGGAACCACTTTTTTGTGCTGGATTTGAAAAATCTAATGAGGTACTCCATGTCGAAGCAGCTTGGAAAAGATAGCAAAAAAATATCACTTTGCCAATACAACATAGACAATTTTCTAAAGAAGCAACTATGATAGATGGAGGCTCTGGAGTTAACTTGATTTCAACAAAGCTATGTGCAAAGTGGGGCCTTACAAGAATTAAGTTGGTGACTTTTGCAGTTAAGCTAGCTGATCAAATGACAGTTTCTTATTGAGGAATGGTGGAAGACATACCTGTCAAAATTGCTGGAGTATAGTTTGTCATTACTTTTGTAGTAATGGACTTACCTGACGCACCAAATGTCTACTGAGTCCTATTGGGACACCCATGGTTACGAGTTGCGTAGTAATTTATAACTGGGATATCAGAAAAAGCACTTTTGTAGATTGTGAACATGCAGTCAAAGTTGATCCGATCACTTGGACTATCAAACCAGTAGCCCAAAAAGAGGATGATAATTCATCAACAACGGATCATACATGCGACTGACCAGTAAAAAATTGGGGAGCTCATTATGACTCTCAAACTGATACTATCAACTAAAATCAAGCTCTTGCAATAGTTGATTGTACAGCAGGCTATATATGTGTCAACAAGATAATCAGTCCAACTTGAGCGAGATTTTATTATTGGATCAAACTTTGGTTACACCGATCACTTTTCCATTGAATGTGTTGAATGTAGCTTGGATATCCAATTGAAGATGAACTTATTCATCTGAGTCACACCTTGACTTATGATAACAATGCATAACTTACTCATGAGCAGGTTCTAAATACATGGATCCTACCAAATTTGGATTACGTTATATTTTCAATGAACCAATACTAAAATCGCCAAAAGCAGTTATATTGAAGGAAGACAAGATTACAGGATCAATGATGAAGAAACAAGCTAAGCACATTATAATACGGTCCTAAAATAGGAAAATTCACCTCAAAAGGTTGATTCGAAGAATGTGTCACCCTTATTGGATAAAGGCAAAGGGAAAGTCAAGGATAATTCTTCAAGTCAGAATTCTCGCGAGACATCACCGTCTAGGAAGTCATCACCTCCACGATCGATTCCTACTAAGAAAGCTAAGCGAAGATCCAAGGCTAATCCTTTTGACAAAGAACAATTAGAGGAAGTCCAACATGATATGCCAGAGCATTTCAAACATTATACTTTGGATGATGTGGTTATCATGTTACCAAAAGCACATCGTGACCCTGAAGAACAAGTGCTAAAATCGAAAGATGTTGACGATGGCCCAGTGTTGTAAAGTTACCTTTACAAGCTTTACTTCCGGCGCCAGCAGCGCCACTGCTGCTCTCGGTGCCACTAGCGCTGGCGCCACTCCCGGCGCCACTGTGACCAAAATCAAGTCTGGCATGGCGTTAGGTTGGCTTCCAGCGCTCGTGACGAAGCCTTCGATTGGTTAAGTCTGATGTAAGTCAAACAACTTGCTTGGAATGGATGTTACTCATTCGTAACAAAGCTTCGAGTTAGTTAAGTTTGATGTATGTCGAGCGGCTTGCTTGGAGGGAAGTCACCCACATTGAGACCCCCGATCTGGCATGGCGCCAGGTTTCAATGTTGGTTTCGAAACTTCAAGTGGGTTGAGTCTGATCGTTGTTGGCGAGTTGGCTGCTTGTATGTCAAGTGGGTATGGACGGCAAGAGTTGAAGGCTGGGAAGCTAAGTCGTGGGCGCCAAGTTCCTATGGCTGAAAATCTTTGATCAGTTCTAACGAAGTCCAGAGAGCTCAGATCGATGTGTAATCACCTCACACGATCTAGGCATGATTGAAGGAAGCCTGGGGATCAATAAATTCTAGAGAGAGAAAATGTGATTTACCAGTCTGGGTAGAGTACTTGGTATGAGGGGAGGTGGTGAATTCCACCAATACTATAGGATAGTGCGAGTTGCGACAAAGGGCGAGCTCCAACTAAGTCTCAACCTCCCTTGTTGGAATGTTGTCCTGGCGTCCGCCTTGGCATGCCAGCACCCCAGAGACTAGGGTCGGTCACACACTTGCAATGTAACCTTCTCACATTTATTTTTTTGATCTGGCACATAGCTGAGGATCATATCCCAAGAAGCCAATGGTATGCCGTCGGGACCATTCGGTCCAAGGCGCCAGCGGTATGCTGTCGGGACCATTTGGTCCAGAAACTGGTTCTCTTCATATCTGTCGCAGCTTGTGGTTTAGAGTGTTCCTTGCATGAACGTGAATGGGTTAAGCTCTTGGGGAACGAGCTCTAACCTGTCAGCTGAGTTGGATGGCTTGCTTGGGTGGAAGTTACATGTTTATGGCTATCCAGTCTAGCGTGGTGCCAGGTTGGCTTCCAGCACTCATGACGAAGCTTTGAGTTGGTTAAGTCTGATGTAAGTCAGACGACTTGCTTGAAATGGATGTTACTCATTTGTAACAAAGCTTCAAGCTAGTTAAGTTTGATGTATGTCAGGCGGCTGCTTGGAGGGAAGCCACCCACATCGGGACCCCCGATCTGGCATGGAGCCAGTTTGCATCTCAATGTTGGTTTCCGCACTTCAAGTTGGTTGAGTCTGATCGTTGTTGGCAAGTTGGCTGTTTGTACAATAGAACGAGAGACTTGATGAGTCAAAGTGCTGCCCTTGAGGTGTAAGCACGGTCAGTTCCCACGGTTCGGGCCTGGCACTGTCTGCACGTAGGACAGATGAGACAAAGTGCTGCCTAGGTAGGTGAAAGCACGGCCTGTGCCTTGTGGGGTGCGGGGCGACATATTCGAACTATACGGGTTAACCATTGATATAGAGATGCTGCTCAAATTCAGGTGTAAAGCATGGGTGGTTAGCTGCCAGTGCGGGATAGCTGCCGATCGTTTAGTTATAAGGGCTATTGGCTAGAGTTGGTGGGGCGTGACTGAGGCAATGTGCTGCTTAATGGTGAAAGCATGGATAGTTGAATGGGTGTTCTCTGTGGGCTAATTCTCTGATCGATCTGTATGGGTGCGGCTAGGCAAAGGTCCTTTGGCAGGGCTATCTCAAAGGGGGACCTTGTCTTTGTTACCTGTTAGTAATCCTGCCTGAGTGTCTTGCTTGTATGTATTCGTGGTGAGTCTTAGTACTCGTGCTTTGTCTGGTTTGCATGATTGCTTGTGATGCAAGAAGTTGATGGATCGAGAAGGAACCTTTCTTTTGAAGGCTGATACCATCAAACAAAGAGGACTACAGAATCTGTGGGGTGGATTCGTAGTTTAGGTACTCACACGTGAATGACAACGAAACGACTCGATGTTTGCAAAGGATGGATGGCTAGCCTGTTACTTGGGTTAGTTTCATTTGCGACAACGCCCACCAGACGCAAGCAGGAAGTCAAAAGTTGGAAAGGGCAATTCAGGGGAGATCTTCTACGGAGCAATTGGTCTTCATTTGGGATGGCCACCTTCGGAACTGAGCATGGGTGATATCCAGTATCAGTTGGGTTTTTCCTCAAAGGGGAAAGACTAGGATCTTCTTTAGAGATTGGCAACAAGTTAGATCAAGCCATAATTCTAGCAGATGAAAAGCAAAGTGTTGGAAAGGCTCTTGTCTGAGAATTTACTCTAAGTCCGGTTAGCTGATTTTATAAGTGGAGGGGAACTATCACACACCTCTATTGGAACTAATATGACATAGTCTGTTCTTAACCTCTCTCTTGGTGCAAATTCAAGGTGACCTAGCCATACTCACACGAGGAGACTGGCGAACTTTGGACCTAATAAGTTGACAGGTTTTTGTTGTGGAAAGGAAAGCTTGTCATAGGCTTTCTCTAGACCAGCAATGATGGAGACATAATGAGTACGTTGAATGGTGTCACGTGTAAAGCAACTGATCAACAAAGGAACTGTGAAAGTTTAGTCTTGCACGAGAGACTTGGTACTTCGAACGAATACTAAGGGACAGTTCGTATTGAAATTGAATTAGTGCAAACTCTGGGTGCATGCGTCTAATTCAAAGAGAACTACTTGAAGCCAAGCTAGATGTACACTTCTTGTTTTGATTGCGAGGCAACTGACCAGTGATGGAATTGTGAAAGTCAAGTTTTGCGTGATGGACATGGTGCTTCAAACAAACGCAAAAAGATAGTTCATATGCGGATCAAACTGGTGCAACCCCTTGGCTCTCCAGAAGGTCAATGGTTACATTTGGGTTGATTCAAAGACAACTACTTCAAGCTAAGTGAGAGGTGCATTGCGGAGTGTACTCAATCTTTTCCTACCTTAAAGAGCCAAAAAGGAAAAGTATCAAGATCAGGCTGGGACAAGGAGAGAAGTCAAGGTGCAAAAGCATCAAGGCACGGAGTGGACCATAAAGTGGACAATCAACGATATCCTTTGGCTCAGGGAGCCCTGATACCTATGCGGAACTGATCAAATATGGAGCTCAGGGAGCTTAACACAAAGTGCATCAAGGACAAATCAGGAGCTCAAAGGAGTTCCAAAGTCAAAAAGGCAGAAGCAAAAAGGGCGAACATTTCACAAGAAAAGCCTCTGTCACCAGTTAATAAGGTTCTTGGATTTTACGTAAGCATTATAAGATCTACGCTTTTCCCAAACAAAGTGACATTTTCAAGTTATGTAATTTTTCACAGAAAGAGCTGAGCCTCCGACTTGTGGTGTGCCAACTACCATGTTAATAAAAGGTGGCCAGTAAATTGAGTATTGTGCCAAGTAGCTTAAATGTATAGCTATTTATAATTGGGAGACACCTTTGCTTTAATCTGACATTTGATGAGGACATCAAATTTTATAAAGGTGGGGTGGATGTTGTAAAGCTACCTTTACAAGCTTTACTTCCGACGCCAGCAGCGCCACTGCTACTCCCAGCGCTACCGATGCCGACGCTGCTCCTGGCACCACTATGACCAGAATCTACTTGGCACCAAGTTCCTATGGCTGAAAATCTTTGATCGATTCTAGCGAAGTCCAAAGAGCTCAGATTGATGTGCAATTACCTCACACGATCTAGGCATGATTAAAGGAAACCTGGCGATCAATAATTTCTAGAGAGAAAAAATGACTTTCTAGAGAGAGAAAATCCTAGAGAGAGAAAACATGCTTTACCAGCTTGGGTAGAGTACTTGGTATGAGGAGAGGTGGCAAATCCCACAAATACTGTAGGGGAGTGCGGGTTGCGACTCACGGCAAGCTCCAACCAAGTCTCAGCCTCTCTTGCTGGAATGTTGTCCTGGCGCCCGCCTTGGCATGCCAGCGCCCCGAAGACTAGGGTCGGTCACACACTTGCAATGTAACCTTCTCAAATTTATAAATAAAGTGGGATTTTTCTCAAGCTGACTCTGATTACCTTATGGGTTTTAGTGTTCGGTAAAAGCGCCAGTTGTAAGGGCGCTTCAAACTTTTTGATTTCACACATAGCTGAGGGTGTCGATCCCTGGACGCCAGCGATATGCCGTCGGGACCATTCGGTCCAAGGCGCCAGCGGTATGCTGTCGGGACCATTCGGTCCAGGAACTGGTTGTCTTCATATCTGTCGCAGCTTGTGGTTATGAGTGTTCCTTGCATGAACGTGAATGGGTTAAGCTCTTGGGGAATGGGCTCTAACCTGTTGGCTGAGTTGGATGGCTTGCTTGGGTGGAAGTTACCTGTTTATGGCTATCCAGTATGGTGTGGCACCAGGTTGGCTTCCAGCACTCGTGACAAAGCTTTGAGTTGGTTAAGTCCAGACGACTTGCTTGGAATGAATGTTACTCGTTTGTAACGAAGCTTCAAGTTAGTTAAGTTTGATGTATGTCGGGTGGCTTGCTTGGAGGAAAGTCACCCACATTGGGCCCCCCGATCTGGCATGGCGCCAGGTTGGATCTCAATGTTGGTTTTCGCACTTCAAGTTGGTTGAGTCTGATCGTTGTTGGCGAGTTGGCTACTTGTATGTCAAGTGGGTCTGGATGGCAAGAGTTGAAGGCTGGGAAGCTAAGTGGTGGTTCCCGGCTCCCTTTGGGATGCATGTGCAACACCCAACTAGGACACAACCTATGAATCTTTCAAAACTAGGAGAACCAGAAAAGATTGTCCAAGTTGGAGCACAACTCACTCCTGAACAGTTTCAAGAGCTACGGACATTGCTTATCAAGTATCAAAATTGCTTTGCTTGGACTTATAAAGATCTCAAAGGGATTCGGACATCAGTTATTAAGCATACCATACCCTTAATACCTGGTGCAATTCCCAAGATCAGAAAGTTCTATCGCTGTAATGTTACGGATTTGATAAAGAAAGAGCTACAAAGATTGCTTGAAGTCGAATTCATTTATGAGATCGAGAACCTTGAATGACTTTCACCAATTGTCATTGTTCCTAAGAAGAGTGGAAAAGTGAAAATTTGTGTGAATTTCAAAGCTTTGAACAAAGTGACATGAAAGGATCGCTTTTCGTTACCCTTTACTAAAAGCATTTTGGACTGCCTTGCTGGAGCGAAAGCTTATAGTTTTCTAGACGGATTCAGTAATTACAACTAGGTCAAGATTGCACCTGCAGATCGCCACAAAACAGCCTTTGCAGCAGAATGGGGGACTTATACTTATAAAGTAATGCCTTTTGGACTCTGTAATGCACCTAGTTCATTCCAAAGAGTGATGCAGTTTGCTTTCAAAGATTATCTACAAAAATTCCTTGAAATTTACTTAAATGATCTCGGAGTCCATAGCACAGGTATAGACCACCTGGATCGGTTGGAAAAAGTATTTGAACGTTGTTGCAAGTACCAAATTTCCTTAAATCCAGAAAAGTGTCAAATCTGGGTTTCTCACGGAGTTGTTCTCGGGCATGTGGTATCAAGACATGACATAGCAACAGATCATCCAAAAATCAAAGTCATTGTGGAATTACCACCGCTAGGGACAATTCGTGGCGTTTGTGTTTATGAGTCATGCGAATTATTATCGAATTTTTATTATTTTCTTTGTGGATCTTGCAAGACCTATATACAAACTGACCATTGTTCCTATTTGGATAGTTGAGGCGTTAGAAGCCTTTGAAAAATTGAAAAAACATTAGCTTCGGCACCGATACTACGTTCTCCATATTGAACGATTGAATTTCATGTTCACACTGATGTCTTGAAATATGCTATTGGATCAGTTTTGACGTAGCTAGGTGAATACAAGAAAGACTATTCCATACAATTTGCAAGTAGACAACTTACAAATTCAGAAAAAAATTGTTCGACAATGGAACGTGAAGCATTGGCCATGATTTTTTTTGTAAAGAAATTTCGACATTATCTTATGGAAATGCACTTTGTGTTTTATGCTGATCACCAACCATTACTTTACTTGGTAAACAAGACGTGTAATATAGGCCGTATTGTAAGATGGTTACTGTTATTGACCGAATTTGACTTTCAAATTGTGGTTCAAAAAGGTAAACAACATTATCTCGCCGACCATGTTTCAAAAATCGAATCCGCACTAGTTAATACTAAAGTGGATGATGAATTGCCAGATGCTGCATTATTCTATGTAGAAGCAGTACCTGAGTGGGCAACGAATATTGTTGAGTATCTGATGCTAGGTCAACCTAATGACTCCTTGACAAAACTACAAAAGAGACATTTGCTTCATAAGGCTCAACCTTATCAATTGATTGTGGGACAATTTTATCATTGCAGAATGGATAATATTCTTTGAAGATGTGTTTTACCGCATGAAGTACCTGAATTAATCATGTTTTCACATGATGGAATGGGTGGAGGACATTTCTCCATGGATATCACTGTTTGCAAGCTTTTGCAATCAGGTTGTTGGTGGCCTACACTTCATAAAGACACCAAAAATTATATTCAGTCATGTGATGTTTGCCAACGAGCACGATGTTCTACGCGGCAGAATTATGAACCCTTACATCTGGTGTTATTGCAAGCACCATTTGAGAAATGGGGACTGGATTACGTTGGTCTTATTCATCCTGCGGCAAGAGGATCTCAAGCTAGATATATCATCATGGCAACTGACTATATGACCAAGTGGGTTGAAGCCAAAGCTGTTAAAGTTGTTGATGCAAAATCTATGGCTAAGTTCTATGAAAATATCATTATCAGATTTGGATGTCTGATCGAGATTGTCAGTGACCGTCGTACACACTTTGTTAATCAAACGATAAAGTGTCTATTGGAAGAGTTTTTTGTTATACACCAATTTAGTACTCCATACTATCCCAGGGCTAATGGCCAAGCTGAATCTTTCAATAAGATTCTCTGCACTATTATGACAAAAATGGTTGAAGCGAGTCGGTCTGATTGTGAATATAAATTGCATGCAACATTATGGGCATTCAGAACCGCTTATAAAGGGAGCACGAATCAAATACCGTTTCAACTGGTTTATGGTCAAGATGTTGTCCTTCCAATTGAATTCTTAGTACCATCTCTACTGTCATGTACTTTTAGTACATCAGTGCTTTTTAAGACTATATAATATCCATTGTAAGCTTTGTAGGCCCAAAAGGAGCTATTAGCCTTAAGAACAAGGCGGTTCCCTCTTTAGACCCTTCAAAGTAACTAATAAAGATAATAGGCCACTAAGGGCCCAATGTAATTTGAATAGTACTTAACAAGGGCTAACTATCCCTCAAGATAGTTAAGTTAAGTTAAGTAAGAGTTGTCTATAACTAGGCAAGAGACATCATTTTGTGAATCTTTTGGCTCATTTGCAAGTGAGAGCTTCTAGCTTCCTTGTGAATGTGAGCCATAGGGATATCCATTGCTAGGTCTCATGTGCCCTATCCACATGAATCAATGCTCCATTTCCATTGATTGTACTCTTTCTTTCATTGCTAATGCAATTCCATTGTGATCTCATTGTTTCTAGCTTTCTATTGATATGCTATCATGAATGTCTTGTTATCTTCTTGTTTCTAGCTTTACTTCATTGCTATTGCTACTAGTTTGGGATTTGGCACATGACATTTCCTGGTATCAGAGCGTAGATCCATGATTCATGATGATTCTATGATAATTTCATTAGATTTGATGAGTTTATTGTTTTTGTAGCTTTCTTTTTGCTAATTTTTAACTTTGAGATTTTCAATTCTGTTCAGACGAATTTTTAACATTTAATTTAGTTTTTAATTTCTAATTTGATTCCATAGCTTTGTAGAGCTTTGTTTCAGCTTTAATTTGCACCAATTTTCAAGCTAATTGGATAAGAGATGCAAAAGTTATTGCACTTTTTCCAAAAGCTCTCAAAATAGGTGACTAGAATTTTGTTTTCACTTGATTTGAATTTTTCAGATTTGATCTGAGTTTTTATTACAAGTTTCTTTCCATAGTATTTTAGAGCATTGTTATAGCTTTGATCTGATCCATATGGTAGGTCATTTGAATTAGTATCCAAAAAGTTATGACAAATCTTGATTTGTAGCTCTAGTTTTGTTAGTTATTCTTTCTTCAAAATTTTCAGACCTGTTCTAGCAGCAAGGCACCGGCCACTGTACTCCTCACTTACAAGTGGATATGTTTTTCCCAGTTCACGTTAAATATCTGAGATTGCAACTGGCGCCTCCTCCTTCGGTCGAGTTTTTTCTCTCTCTACTTGCGTCGTCAGTTAAACTCTCTCTCTCTCTCTCTCTCTCTCTCTCTCTCTCTCTCTCTCTCTCTCTCTCTCTCTCTCTCTCTCTCTCTCTCTCTCTCTCTCTCTCTCTCCTTCATCAATTACCTTCTCTCTCTCTCTCTCTCTCTCTCTCTCTCTCTCTCTCTCTCTCTCTCTCTCTCTCTCTCTCTCTCTCTCTCTCTACTTGCTTCGGTTACCTCCTCTCTCTCTCTCTACTTGCGTCGTCAGTTACCTCTTCTCTCTCTCTCTACTTGCTTCGATTACCTCCTCTCTCTCTCTCTACTTGCTTCGGTTTCCTCCTCTCTCTCTCTCTACTTGTGTCGCTGGTTACCTCCTCTCTCTCTCTACTTGCTTCAGTTACCTCCTCTCTCTCTCAACCCCTCTCTCCTTCGGTCAACTTCTTTCTCTCTCTACCATTTTCCTGCCTGAATAAAAAAAATTCTGTTTTCTCAAATTTCTTTTTATGGTTGCCCACAATCCTTTACGAGCACCCAAATGCACCATATAGACAGCCGTTAAAAAAATTTACCATAAAATTTCTTAATTCTCTAAGGTTTCTGCAATTTCTCCAAAGCACCAAAACATTTCATGGATTTCAAACTTTATAGAATATAGTTTATAATTTTTTTTAAGAACCCCTTTATCATAAGTTGTCTAAATTCAACTTTACTTTCATTAAACTAATTCTACATAACTTTTTTGTTTGAACTCGGATTCCGGTGCTGTAAAAACAATAAGTGATCAAAACAAAGAACCTGACACTGAGAATTTATTAAAATTTTGTAATTATTATTTTTTTCATTCTTTTTTATAAGTCCCCTTTTCTTGAGTCAGATTTCACGTGTTTCTATTAGTTATTTTCGAAGTTCCATATTTTTTCCGTTTGAGCTCAGAATTCGATGCTGTAAAAAGCAAAAGTGCTCAGTTTCATATGAACTCAAGGTTTTGCCATTCTCAGTTTTACTCATCATAGAACTCTGAGTTTTAAGTGGGTGGAGAAAATGTCAAGATGTTATTTTCTTGCAAAAATCAAACTTCATAATTTTTTTTCTATAAGGGTCTTTATAAATTTACAGACTCATATTCTCCCTTGATTTGTCAAAATGGATTCTGATTCTGATTATGAGGTGGAATTTGATAATCAATCTAAATGTGATGACCAATCATATTGTGATTATCATTACGAGGGGCAAAATGACGGTATTTCAGATCAATATTATCAGTATGGGGAGCACAATGAGAATAATTCAGATCAATATGAGCAACACGACTCATATGGAGCCGTTTGAGTGATGATGAAAACTATTCTAACCAAAATAAAAACCATGAGCTACACCAGTCAAATCAATCTAATATTGATGGTGGTCTTTATAGTAGTAGCCCTTCAAAGTAACTAATAAGGATAATAGGCCACTAAGGGCCCAATGTAGTTTGAATAATACTTAACAAGGGCTAACTATCCCTCAAGATAGTTAAGTTAAGCTAAGTAAGAGCATTGTCTATAACTAGACAAGAGACATCATTTTGTGAATTTTTTGGCTCATTTGCAAGTGAGAGCTTCTAGCTTCCTTGTGAATGTGAGCCATAGGGATATCCATTGCTAGGTCTCTGTTGGCTGATTCTGACAAATCCCCAAGGTACTCGGACAAAGCAACTCAAGAGCACCTCTCACCTTAGACCGAGGAGGTCTTTGAGAAGATGAGAATAACGAAGACTGAGACCCGAGAAATACTAGCTAGGAAAGACATGCAAGAACTGTGTAAGCCTCATGGTGAATCCCGGAAGATGGAATGACCATGTAGGAACTAGTATTTCTAAGCAAATGTAATAAATGCAAGTAGACCCCTCTTAAAGAAAGTAGAGTGAGCCACCTTTTGATGGCGACCTCTAGTGGAGAGCATTATTCCACTTGTAATTTGTGAAATGTGGAAATTCCACTAGGATGCCACCTAAGGAGCTCTCTTGCTTATTTAAGAGACTCCCTCTTTGTGAAGAGGAGCTTGTTTTTGAATTATATCAACTCCATGCTGAAATGAGAAGAGCCTTCACAAGTTTGGTGCATCCATTGAGCTCCTTGATTATGCTTGTTTCTTGAGTGATGCATTTATGATCTTGCCCTTCCCTCCTGTTGTGTGTGGTTGTGGATTGTAGAGTGGATTAGATTTGCTGCTTTCGTAGAGTGGATTAGTTTCTTTTCTTGTTTGTGGCATAATGTAGGAACCAGCATTCAAGTAAACTAAATAGGCTGGATTTGTAGTGTAAATCTTGCATATTCTCTGACCTTCCAGTTCTTGATTTTCTTGGGGTGTCCAAGAATCAAAAGACTGGTTGGTTTCTTGATTCTTGGACTCCTAACATGCTGTAGACTAGTTCTTGTTTATTGTTTTGTCAATTTATGCAAGTGTAGCTCAATCTAGTAAAGTTTAGGCTCTGATTCAGTTCGTTTTAAGAGTAGGTAGTTGTAGAATCTACAGAATGTTCATTTGGACTGCACTCTGATCTGTGAATGAGCGTTCTTGGCTTGCATCTATGTATGAATGTAAGTGTGTTCAAGAGAGTTCGACCCTGAGTAGTCCTCTGACAGGCAGGACAAAAAAAATATACTACAACGAGAATCTGTTCCCTTCTGCCTGATCTTCGGTTTAAAACAAGAATGACAATCTCAAGAAAAACCCACCGTCTCTGCTAATAGGCAGAAGTAAGAAAGAAAAAATTTAAAAACCAACAGATCCTCTGGATCAGAGGATCTGTAAACAGTCTCATGTGACAAAGTGTGACTCATATGAATGAGTTCATCTTCAATCGGATCTGGTACTGGATCAGTTGATATCCATGCCATGTTCATCATATTTATTGGAAATGTGATCGGCGTATCCAAAGTTTGATCAAGTAAAGAGATCTCGTTCAATTTTGATTGGTTATCTCTTTGACACATATAGCCTGCTATACAATCCACTATTGCAAGAGCTTGATTCCAATTAACGATATCTGTTTGAGAGTCATAATGAAATCCCAAAGTTTTTACTTTTCGATCACATGTATAATTTTTTGTTGATGAATCATCATCTCCTTTTTGGACAAGCTTGATTATCCAAGTAATTGGATCAACTTTGGCTTTATGCTCACGATTCTCAAAAGTGATTTTTTCAGTGCCCCAGTTATGAATTACTTGCACAACTCGTAACCATGGAGGTTCCAATGAGACACGATAAATATTTGGTGCGTCAAGTAAGTCCATTACTACAAAAGTAATGACAAACTGAACTCCAACAATCTTGGCATGTATATCTATCCCCTTAGGACGGGGATCAACTAGCTTAATCTAGTTGTTTGATCAACTAGGTTAATGGCAAAAGTTGCAGGCTTCATCCTTGTAAGGCCCCATTTTGCACATAGCTTTGTTGAAATACGATTAACTCTTGAACCTCCATCTATCACAACTGCTTCTTTACCAAATTGTCTATGTTGTATTGGTAGGGTGATGTTTCTTGCTCACTTTCCCAGGTTGCCCCTACATTGAGCACTTCTTTTGATTCTTCAAATCCGGCACAAAAGAGTGGCCTCTAATGGACTGTTGGCTCAATGTGAGTTAATTTTTTTGCTAATACTTCTTTTGCTTTTGGCACCAGCTTAAGAAAATCTCACAATGTAATATCCATATTGCTAGATAGAATATTCATGATCAATTCTATTTGCGGCGCTTCAAGTTTTGTCATCTTGAAGGGTACTTTGTGATCGTGCAACTGAGCATTAACATCTATTCATGGATTATGTACTTTGGCTGCAGCTTTAGTAGCTTCCAAGGTCTCTTCTTCTTGCAACTGTTTAATCCATTTTCTCATATTTTGGTATTTTTTCTTTTTGAGTTGAGATTCGGATACACCCCTGATGTAGTAGGTATATCTGTAGATGGTACAGATTCAATAAGTACTGGATCAACTGGAACTCCTTTATGCTTCTGAGCTCTCGTAATTACCATCAAAGGTTGAGCTACTAGTCTTTGTTTGATTGTAATCATATTCACTGGAGCAGTAACCGGTGGTGGTTTTGGTCTTGCAGGACAATCCTTGTAACAATTAAGTTTTTCAAAGACCATTTTAAACCATTTAAAAGGTTTCAAGGGTGTCTTATCGAACTTATAGTTGGAATCAACTATGCGGTGAAGGATTTGAGAGAAAATTCTTTCCTTCCTGAGGTTTCCCACCATCAGGAAGCTATTCAAGAGTTGCACAGCTGCATGGGTGGTAGGATCTTAGATGGCCTCTAGCAAATAATCATCATTAGTCCAATAAAGTTCTATGGTCGTGTCAATAAATAGCTTGATAACATTTTTGGCATGCTTGTGGTTCGATGAGGATTGGTGCCTGAGGATATTCCTATAGGAGCAGAGACAGCTTCAGTAACACGCATCTCATGGGTGCCTCCTTGGATTGTTGTCTGGACATCCATCTGGTGAATGTCCAGATCTTCTATAGTAGCTATAGCCAGCAAGGTGTAAATAGACTGATGCTTTACCACTGGACTGAAGGTGTTAGTGTAATATATTCCATAATCTTGCTCAAATCCTTTAACCACTAATCGAGCTTTCCATTTGGATATTGATCCATCTGGATTCAGCTTTAGCTTGAAGATCCATTTAGAGTCAATAGATTTTATACCTACAAGAGGATTGACAAGACTTTAGGTCTTGTTGCTCATCAAGGAATGATACTCAGCATTATGGCAGCTTTCTATTCGTTTGCATTGGACATTGACAATGCTTCTGCAATAGTGGCAGGTTCATCATGACTAATAAACACCTGAGGGGTAAAATGATTAGGTTGTTGTTGTTGTCTCACAATCTTTTGACTGCAGGTGCTTGAGTGGATGTTTCTCCTGTGTAGATGACAAAGATGGCTTCAGCTTGTGGTTGAACAGTTCCTTCATGGATAAATACAAGAAGACATATTCATTTATCAAATAGAAGGTTACATCCTTCAAGGCAAAGAGCATTTGGTATGTAGATTGCATAAGGCATTATATGGTCTTAAGCAAGCTTCCAGGGCCTGGTATGAAAGAATCAATCACTTCTTGTTGCAGCATAATTTCACTTTATGCTTCGCAGACTCTAATGTGTATCTCAAACATAAAGGGTCAAGCTATGTAATAATAGCATTATATATTGATGATTTCTTGATTATCAGCAATTCAAATAAGTTATTACAGAAAACCAAATCTCTGCTTTCATTAGAATTTGAGATGACTAATTTAGGCCTAGTTCATTACCTTCTCGGTATGGAGATGAACAAAGATCGTGCAAGCAAAATAATCGCTATAAGCCAAGAGTCCTATTTAATCAATGTACTTCGCAGATATGGCATGGAGGACTGCAAGCCCATAGACACACCTATGGATCTAGGATCTAAGCTATCCAAAGACATGTGTCCCAGAACGCAATCAGCAAGAAATGTGCAGGTATCCTTATCAGTCCATCATAGGATTTATAATGTATTCGATGATTTGCACACAACCTGATCTAGCATATGCAATAAGCACACTGCAATTTCCACAGATCGGTCCAACTATACTCCAGTGCGACAATTAGAGTTGGATAGCTCTATAATCTCTAAACCCACATACTCATGCTAGAACTAAACACATAGAAGTTCAGTTCCATTTTCTTAGAGAGAAAGTTCAGAATAAAGATATTGTACTAAGTTACTATCATATAGACAGTATGTTGGCTGATATCTTGACAAAGCCATTGTCTAGAGATAAACATTCTAACTTAGTAGATATGATAAATCTCAATTTCAGTTCAGATTCATAGCAATAGACTTAAGGGGGAGTGTTGGAGTTTAATCTTACTCCTACTCATCCTAACTGCCCTCCTTCCTTCTCTCAACTTTACTCTCTCAAATGAAACCTGTAGAAAATGAACTGTTTTTCAACAGTCTACATATTTGAACTATTGGTCGCAACAGTCTGCATTTTTTCTCGCAATTTCTGATAGACAAAAATCCTGACACTATCGCCTTTTTCACCTTCGGGTCATCCTGAGCAACTAAGTGCTTTGCGACACTTGAGCTAGCTTGGTTTTCTGACCATTTTAGACACTACGACACTGCTTCACAAAAAATGCGAAAAATACGACACTGTGGTTTTACATGGAATTCCACACATGCCAAAAATGCGACACTCTAGAAATACACAGGATTCCAAGTACAGATTGTCTACGTCTTCACGTTCCAATAACAACTACTCTAATTAGTTAGTTAAAAAGCGATCTTGTAAATGTAAAACTAGAATAATGCAAGATCTTCCAGTTGCTATATATGTAATGAGCGATTGAATTGATTATTGATGATGATCAGACAAAAGGATTAAAGAGATATATCTACGACCAAAATTGGTCTTTTAGTAGCTGACTCCTCAGAGTTAGTGATTATATAAAGAGAGAGATATTCAAGCTTAGCAATTGATTTGAGTCTGTAAGTAGGACCACATGCTTATCAGCGCAATTGTATTGTGGTCTGATTGTTGTTTTACGACATTATTATACAGATTCGCTACTGTTCTACATCTTTGCATTGTTGTTGAATGAAACTAACTCTCACTCTTACGCAAACATCATTATAAGAAAATGTATGGCTATCTCTGACACCTAAGTTATTTCTACATTCTCTTCATATCAAGTTATCAGCATTAGAAAATTGCAAGGTTGTCTCAGACACCTAATCGTTTCTGCAATCTCTCTTTCATGATAGTCTAAGACTCCTACACTAATAATATTATCCAACAAAAAAAAACAGCTCGCAATCTCTGTTCTCTAAGTAATCCGTGATCCTATTAACACAATTATTACTGTGCTTTCATCATTATTGTCTTCATCCGTCAGTATCTGTTAGAATTGTTCTTTCATCATTGTATTCATCAAACAGATTGACATCGAATTCCAATATGTCACGAGCAGAGGCTCAGCAAGGTTCATCCACTCAGCCACCCTGCTTGTGCTAGGAGCATCATGACATCCATTGCAGTTGGAAGATCACGATGAATGACATATCGAGGAGATTGGCTGGTATCAGTAGAAGACATGATGGCAAAAGGTAAAAACTGAAAGTAGAAAAAGATGTGGACTATATCAAAAAGCTGTATGAAGGAAAGTTCGGTGGCAGAAAAAAGTCGCAAGAGCTTTGCTAGCACAAGTGAGAATTAAAATCAAATTTAGGCCTTTTATAGGTAAATTTGGAGGGTCCATTAGACAACGTACTAGTTTGGTTGATCAATTCTGGACAAAAATTGGCAGGCATCTTCAGTAATGTAAAAATAAGTTTCAGAATTCTTGATGAAGGTTTTTTCTTACAACTGGAGTATCTCGACGAAGGTTCTGGAGGTCTGGCGAAGGTTTCTAAAAACATACTTCGCCTAGGTACTACATTTAATGACAATTTTTAGGATCTGAATCTATGGACAACCTAATTTTGGCATTCTGAATCCATCTGTCAGGTCGACGAAGGTTCATAATGATGATATTAGGGCCAGTAAAGGTTCCCAAAGTAGTAAGCATACAGAAGACAAGTGTTGGTTGAATCCTAAGATTGATTGTATTCATTGTCATAAACGGGGTCATGTAGCTATAGATTGTTATCAAAATCCCAAGAACAAGGAGGAGCAAAATCGAAGTGAAACTTTAGATTCAAATTTTGTCAAAGACAAAGCAGAATGCTCCAAAGCAGCATAAGAGAGGACGACAAGAAATTTAGCAGCATCTGTTTCTGCTGATTTATGTCGTTCATCAAACTCAAAAATTTGAGAAGTAGTACTTGATTTAGGAGCCACCTCACATTTTGTTTTCTCGAAACAAATTTTATCAGACTATCAAAAGACAAATTCTTCATGATACATTGTACTTGGAGACGGTTGTAATCATGAAGGTGACGGAACTGGTGTACTATGGTTAGACACGAATCAGGGTGACAAGAAACTGGAGGAAGTTTGCTATGTTCCTACTCTCAATAAAGATCTTCTATCCGTAGCAAAGATAGTCGACACAGGGAGCATTCGAAGTCGATCAAGCGAATCAAACTCAAGAATTGACATATATTCTATGGCACAAGAGGTTATGTCACATGAACATGGAAGCTTTGTACCAAGCCAACAAGAGTCAAAGAATTGAAGGACTCGAAATCAAGAGTCGAGATATTTGAACTACCTGTGAATCTTGTCTTAAAGGCAAAATGACTTGTACACCTTTCAGTAAAGATGTTTTTAAAGCAACCAAGGTATTGAAAATTGTACATTCGGATATCTGTTGACCATTTGGAGTAATGTCTTTAGATGATGCAAAATATTTCATCACATTTATTGATGACTTCATCAAGTTCACTGTAGTATACTTTATTCGTACAAAATCAGAAGCTTTCAAGAAATTCGTTGAGTATACCAATTGGGTTGAGAAGCAGACATGCAGCAACAAGTTGAAACAAATTCACACAGATCGTGGGAGTGAGTACATTTTCAACGAATTCAAAACTTTCTGTACTGATCGAGGTATTATGCATACGAAGACTACATCATACACACCACAACATAAAGGAATTGTGGAACGAAAAAATCATACACTAATGGAAGCTGTGCCCTGTTTGATCCATTTTTTTGTTTTCCTTAATTTGATCTAAAAAGCTAGAGCTCTAGAGCATAGAAAGGGCTTTTTGGAGGTGTAATTTTTTTTTTTTAATTCCATTACATTCTATACATTGTAGAAAATTCTAGACTTTTTTAATTTCATGATTTTTTTCTCCCTTTTGATCCACTTTTTGCCCCATTTTCTGTTTTCCTTAATTTTATCTAAATATCTAAGCTCTAGAGCATAGAAAGGGCATTTTGGAGGTGTAATTTTTTCTGGATTCTGTTTAGTAATAAGCAAGTTACAATATTTTGAAGTTGGTAAATTTTTTTTTTTGTGCACATTCCCCAACTTTCACATTCCCACTTCTACATTCCCCAACTTTTGCATTTCCCAACTTTCACTTTCTCACTTTCACGTTCCCCAACTTTCACATTCCCACTTTTACATTCCCCAACTTTTTGCTTTTCCCAAAAATTTGCATTCCCAAGATCTACTTCACACTCTTACTTTCCCAAATCTTGGACTTCCCCAAATTTTTTTTCACATTTGCCTTTCCAACCCACATTCCCCACTAGGCTTTTAAGTCTTTGTAAGACCACACAAAGTAGTCTTTATAGTCCATCAGTAATCTCTGCAGCTTAGTGAGTTGTGAGGGCATGAGTTGCACTCCCACATGAACAATTTTGTTTCTTCACCTGGCTTTGTAGGGTCTAAGATCTTCCGTAGTATACCCCTCCCGCCTGTCAACAAGGGTTAGATCATTGGATAGGTACCTAACTTTGCATAGATGCTATTTTTAGTTAGTTTCCTACTGTCTCCCTTAACTCTACTCACCACTAACACTACTCTCTGTTAACTCTACTCACCACTAATACTACTCTCCCTTAACTCTACTCACTACTAACACTACTCTCCCTTAACTCTACTCCTCTACACTAACATTCATCATGATTGTAGGTGAAAGAAAGGGGATGATTGGAGGGAAAAGAAGATAGAAGAGAGAGATAGAGGGTGTTCACAGAATCTATGAAGACGTTTCTTTTATCTCTTTCTTCTTCTTGGATTACTTTACTTCTGTTGTTACGGTTCTTTGTGGTTCTTCTTCTTATTAAAACTGTTACAGAGCAGAAGCATTACTCAGGTTTAAACATGTATTCCCAGCCTGTCAGTGAGTAACTCAAATCCGATACTCAGCTACATATGTAACCAGACAAAGTTCAAGAAGATCAACGTTCAATACAGAGAGCAATCCTACCACTAACTACTAAATCAGAAAACAATCAAGAACCAGATTAACTACTGAAATAAGAAACAAGATTCCTAACAGCATTTTAACAATCTAAGAATCAAGAAACACTCATCACTTGATGCTTAGATTACTCAAGAACAATTAAGAACTTGGTTGTAAGGGAGTATGCAAGATCTATACCACAAACCAACTAGTTTACTTGAATGTTGATTACTACAAGATTCCACAAACAAGAACTGAATGCTAAACCACAACTAAGCAAGAAACAAGAAACAAGAACCTAGTTAATCCACAATGCAAAGGAATCAAACATGCTCATAGAAATCTCACTCAAGAGCATTGCCATGAACAAGGAGCTAAGCTATCATTAAGAACTCGTGGATGATCCCCTTTATTTGCTCAAGAGAACTTGACAATACAATCAAAGCTCCCTCACAAGAGAGGGGGGCCCTTAAATAAGCAAGAAGGCTGCCCATGTGGAGCCCATGTGGCAATTCCACTAAATTAGAATTACATGTGGAATCTGCCCTTCCACTAAAGGTCACCATCAAAAGGTGGCTCACTCTAACTAATTTAAGGGGGGGTCTACATTTATTACAAAGCCTAGGAAATATGACTAGCTCCTACACGGTCGTTCCTTCTTTTGGGATACACCACGTAGGCTCACATAGTTAACTCACTATCTTCCTAGCTAGTATTTCCTCGGCTCTCATGCTTGGATCTCAGCTTCTTCGGCTCTCTTCCTTCTGAGACCTCGTCGGTCATGGGTGAGAGATAACTTGTGTCTTCAGCTTGGTTCGACACTTGGAGATTCCCTAGAATATACTAACATTATCCACCCCTAATCTGTTGCAGGACCCACTACAACACTGGTGATGTCTTCTGCTTGGCACTTGGAAAAGCGTGGATTTTTGTTCGCTTCCGTAAAACCAGGTGCTTATTATCTGCAAAATTTATTCGTCAAAATTGGGAAGTCTCCCGATTGGCCGCTACATACCAGCCCTCTTGCACACTCCTTGTGAATCCTGCTTGCCTCGTTGTCGTGCAGTCTGCTTTCGCTCGCTCATCTTCCAGCCCAGAGCTTCAAAAACTTGGAAGCGGAACTTACTTCCAAAGTTGAGGGGCCCACCATGGTCACATAGCGTGACAACATGAAGGCCACTATGTAGTATAGCCTGACCATCACCTCATGGTCTTCTTCTGACTGGAGGGCCTTATTTGGATTGATCCTAATTGGATCCAAGTCTCGATCCCAAAAACACTCTTGTTGCATCAGAAAGGCCATGGATCTGCAATATTCGGCACTTTCCTGCACGCAAAGATCGACACTTGATTTGTATTTGTGCCCGAAGTCGAGTAACTATACCCTCAGATCATCCGGGGAGGTTCTCTCTGAAATTCCCAGAATGATTGGCCGGTTTACTAACTCCACTTGGGGATTTTCCACCGGCCATGGGTTTCTGCATTTGAGTGGCATGTAGAAAGGATGAACTCACTTCCATGCCGATGCCTTCAAAAATTCTTGAAGTCGCATGCTATCCTTCAGGACTTTACTTTGCCATTCTGGCTACGGTTGTAGTGCGGCAATGATCTCGGCCCTAGTGGAGTATTGGCTTTGATCAATGTCTTCTTTGCCTCCCCTCATGTTGGGAGGGTATTTCCTCTCAAATTTCTCTAACTCTCTTGTGTCAGCCAGTTTGCCTTTGGGCCTAGTAGGGGAGGTTGTCCTGCGCAGTTGGGATGGCCTTGCTAGATAATCATCTAAGGCCTTGGTGCCCATATCTTTCTCTTTTGCTCGCTCACTTGTCGATGGCTCAGCTGCACCCATGTCTAGTCTGGACGAGAACCTTCTCGTTTCTGGTTGGTCTGCCAAGAAGTCATCATCACCCCCCATGTCAGTGTTAGTTTCTGGAAGGTCGGGGATGGAATGATCTGGGGAGAGGGGTGCGGGGGTGAATGGTTTAGGAGGAAGTGGAATCAACAAGTTATACGCAGCATTGGGGGAGTGGAGTTGTTGGAGAAAGTCGTCCCGTCGGGCTTTGTAAGTGTCAGCTGGACCTTTTGATGGGCCCATTATTTTGCTAGGAGATGATGAAGAGAGGGGAGATGGAAGAATTGGGTAAATTGGAATGAATGTTTCAGAAAAATTAAATGCAGAGTAGGAGAAAGGGTTAAAGGTGGGAGGGGGTCAGGGAAAAGTCATGGAAGTAGCATCGGCTCTCTGGCCACCCGATCTTGAGCTACCGTCTGATGGGTGCCCGTCTTGATTTCCTACACCATCATTCCCATCATTATCCCACGACTTTATTGATTGAGCTCCTGCTTGAGCCTTGCACGCCGTGTCCCATAATTGGTTCACCTTGTCCAAGACTTGTTGCAGGGCCTTCGTAGTGTCTTCCAGTTGCTTTTGGGACTCCAAGATGATCTTCTCTTGTTTGGTCACAATGTTTTCGAAATTTCGCTTTTCGGCTTCCCGTTCCTAGATTAGCCTTACATATTTTTCCATCCGGATGGCTGAGACCTGTGGGGCCTGGAATTGAATGTCCTCGGGCTTCACTAGAGGAGCATCAACTGTCATTGCACTAGATGATCCGTCTCATACTTGGTCAATTTGGAACATCTAGTGCTTCAGTTGTTGCTCGACCTCTTCCAGAGTAGATTTCTGTCCGACCATCACGGATCTGCTTTCTACTGTCTCTTTTTTTTTCTTTGGTCAGTCTTTGATATTGCATAATCTCTCGATCTTGATGTTGGGCTCTGCTCTCGAGCATTTGGTGTTGGCTCACCAACCAATGCATGTGGTAGCTCATTTCGGATAGGCCAATCATCGAGCGCTTGGCTGCTTCAATGAACTTTTCAGGGTTAGTAAGGGTTGGGTACTGATCTGTGGTATGGGATGGCGAGGCTAAACCAAAAAACAAATGTGGTGTTATAGCTAAAGATGGAGGTGGAGGTGGAGGGATGATGTTAGTAGCTGTTGTGGTGGTGGTGGTTAGTGAGGGGTTTGACTTCTTCTTGGCTGCTTCTCCTTTTCTGGCTTGTTGTCGCTAATTTTCATCAGGTCCGCAGCATCAAAATATTGCGACGTGTCCAGCGTGTGGACTTGCTGGGCCTGTGGTTGCCGAGCCGCTTCTGTGTCCTGGGGACTGAATATCCCCACTCCTCCCCCCCCCAAAAAGAAAAAAATTTGTGCCAATGGTGATGCTAGTGGCGTTGGCGTAGTAATCAGTGTGGGTGGGGTGGTGGCTTTATCTGGCTGACTTGTGACTTGAGGTACTGTCATGTTAGGTGCCAGTGTTGAGGTAGTTGCTCCATCACCCCCGCGATGACATGTGAGGGTGACGAGTGTTGTTGTGATGTTGTTGACGAGCTGTCACCATATGAGCTGGAACCATCAAAAAATGATCCCACCGGTGATGTGCTCCCAACTTGAAGCTTCTCTTGCCTTCATTGTTGCCGTGTGCCCGACAACTGAGTCCTTGAGGTATCTGCCTGTTGAGCTCTGGAAGTTGCAGCTATTTGTGGATCCTGTGGTGGGCTTCTTGGCTTCTGCACTAGAGGGAGGATACTGGTGTTGACTCATTTAGCCTGGGATCCCGATGGTGAAGTTGTTCTTGCATGCTTGGACTTCTTGTGTTCAATGGGAATTTCCCATGCCTTGTCCGCAAGCTACAGTTGTTGTTAAAGCTTTGGGCCATTTTTTACTTGATGAAGAGTGATATCTGTCATCAGATATCCCAATACTGTGATGGACTGCTTGTTCTTAATGCACTCATAAAGACAATTCGAAGCAAACTGTGCCCAATCATAGAGGTTCTGGGCATATAGTCGTGAATCTGCCATCATGTGAAACAGGGACATGGGTACCCTCAACACTTTCATTTGAGATTTTTGTGTGCATATGGTGAGATAGGCACATGCTGCTTGAAGTTGTTTGTCGTTGATGGCTTCTAGCCTGTACCCATCCTTATTCTTCCACTTGGTCACAGAGGGATCAATGTACTTGAAATATGCTGTTTGCTCTATCTTTTGGAGTGTCCTTGTGACAATGTTTGGTCCTCGCAGGAACCCATAAGGTTGCAAGTCGGCTGCCGCAAAAGATACATTATAAACATAATTTCTTATAGGAGAAACTATGATTTGACATAATCTTGCCATGGTATGATAATTGGCATATGCCATGTGTACTAGATACGGGCTTTGATAGCCTGTCAAGACATGGATCTGAAATTCAATTTCCTTGAAGAAGGACTCCACCTGCTGGTACCAGGTCTGCATCTCTACAAGGTCAAACTTGCATAGTTGGATGTCGAGCTTGCTTGCTTTGGGATCACCAGAACTTGAACTGGGATTGGACGACATGGTGAAAAAATGGAAGAAGGGAGATTCTGGAAAAACTGTGCCGGTTGATGGGTGAGACAGTGGTAAGGGCGTCGGTTGAGATTTGAAGGGTTGGGCTCCGGTTGAGATGTGAAGGGAGGACTTCGGTTGAGATCTGAAGGAGTGGGCTCTGGTTGAGATGGGAAGGGAGGACTTCGATTGAGATCTGAAGGAGTGGACTCTGGTTGAGATGGGAAATGGCGGTGCAGAATGGTTCGGAAAGTGTGTGGGGAGGGATGTATCAAAGGGTTTGGAAAGGGAGATATGTGGAAGATGGTTGTGTTGGATAGAATGGTGTGGGTGTTAAACAAAATAGGATGATGTAAAGGAGGGTGAACAGAGTGAGGTCGAGTTAAGAAAGATGGAGTGTGGAATAGCAGCAAGTGGAGGTGTTTGACAAGGGTTGTAATGTTATGGATGTGGATCTGTGAGGAATGAAGCGGGTTGAAGGTATACGGTTTGTGATAGTGATTTTAGGATGTTCAATAGTGTGACGGGAGCATGATAATTGCTTGCATGACACTACCCCTCAGCATGCAAGAATTTGTGATATGAGGTATTCTGTCGGTGACGTTGGGTTTGAAAGTTTTGGTGATGGCGCTCATAAGGGAGTGACAACGATGGTGGTTGGTAGAGTGTAGAGATGGTGATTGATCACTGAAGGATTGAACAGTCGAGCGCCAGGATCGGACACAATAGCAAGAAGATCGTCGCAGATCGTCGCCAGAAGACGCTTGAGCTCGCACTTCACTGAGGTGCGAATGGCTTCGGGGTGAGGGCATTTATTGCCGCCATCGTCTGGTTGCAAGGGAGATGGGACATGCCGGTTCATGAAATTCGAATGTATGTCCTCCGGTCAAGATTTGAAATGACTGCTCCGGTCGAGATTTGACAGGGAACCTCTGGTTGAGATCTGACAGAACCGCTTCGGTCGAGATTTGACAAAACCGCTTCGGTCAAGATTTGACAAAACCGCTTCGGTTGAGACTTGATAGGTAAGCTCCGGTCGAGATCTGACAAGGAAGCTCTGGTCGAGATCTGAGTGGAGTGCTCCGGCAACGGCGTCAAATGTTCACAGATTCACCAAATCTGTGAACACGTTTCTTTTATCTCTTTCTTCTTTTTGGATTACTTTACTTTTGTTGTTACGGTTCTTTGTGGTTCTTCTTCTTATTAGAACTGTTATAGAGCAGAAGCATTACTCAGGTTTAAACATGTATTCTCAGTCTGTCAGTGGGTACCTCCAATATGATACTCAGCTACATATGTAACCAGACAAAGCTCAAGAAGATCAACGTTTAATACAGAGAGCAATCCTACCACTAACTACTAAATCAGAAAACAATCAAGAACCAGATTAACTATTGAAACATGAAACAAGATTCAAAAAACTAGAAACAAGATTTAAGAAACTAGATTCCTAACATCATTTTAACAATCTAAGAATCAAGAAACACTCATCACTTGATGCTTAGATTACTCAAGGAACAATCAAGAACTGGGTTGTAAGGGAGTATGCAAGATCTATACCACAAACCAGCCTATCTAGTTTACTTGAATGCTGATTACTACAAGATTCCACAAACAAAATCTGAATGCTAATCCACAACTAAGCAAGAAACAAGAAACAAGAACCTAGTTAATCCACAATGCAAAGGAATCAAGCATGCTCATAGAAATCTCACTCAAGAGCATTGCCATGAACAAGGAGATAAGCTATCATCAAGAACTCGTGGATGATCCTCTTTATTTGCTCAAGAGAACTTGACAATACAATCAAAGCTCCCTCACAAGAGAGGGGGGCCCTTAAATAAGCAAGAAGACTGCCCATGTGGAGCCCATGTGACAATTCCACTAAATTAGAATTACATGTGGAATTTGCCCTTCCACTAAAGGTCACCATCAAAAGGTGGCTCACTCTAACTAATTTAAGGGGGGTCTACCTTTATTTACAATGTCTAGGAAACATTACTAGCTCCTACATGGTCATTCCTTCTTTGAGATACACCATGTATGCTCACATAGTTAACTCATTGTCTTCCTAACTAGTATTTCCTCGGCTCTAATGCTCGGCTCTCAGCTTCTTCTGCTCTCTTCCTTCTAAGACCTCCTCGGTCATGGGTGAGAGATAACTTGTGTCTTCAGCTTGGCATGACACTTGGAGATTCCCTAGAATCTGCTAACAGAGGGAGGGTGGAGGTTAGCTCAAATGCACATTATACTTGCTAAAGGAGAAACATAAACTATTGAAACCAAAAAGCATAAACTTGAAAGCAATTGAAAACAACCAGAGCAATAGCAAGCATTGAATTGCAAATGAGGATGCTTCTCTTCCAAAATTGGTAGAGTTTTCTCCTTCTCATTAAGCATGAAAATAGTGTACAAATGGTGCCTTTTTATAAAATGGGGAAGGCCCTTACCCCTCAATCCTATTGGCTAATATTCACAATGATCCTATCCCTTCATCTTGGACCCAACTTGATCCAAGGGTCCACAAAAAGTACATTGGTAATAACAAGATTCATGTGAGTCCCAATTTGGACCCAACTCTAAAAAGTAATTTCTAAGTTTAAAAATGACTTTGGGCCACTAGTTTTATTTTAATTCCAAGACCCAAGTCAAGTTTATTTTATTTACAACTTCACTTACGTGCTCATTGGGCCATGGGCTTACGCGCACAGGATGCCATGCCCTCACAACACATTTTATTGGATGATTTTATCTATTTACACTTTGTTGGGAATACTCCCAACAGGACCCACGCCCTGAAGTAGTTGTCAAATTTCAGAGTTTATGGACTGAAATTGATCTACAAATGATCACAAAGAGTGATTGGTAGCTTGGGATCTTGATCTATATCAAGACTAGCTTCCAAATCTAGCTTCTACTTGACAATCTTTGTGTTTCCAAGCAAGAACAATAAAAAAGGATGATCCACGGCTTCACACGTGTGAAGTATAGCTATTGTACGGCCTGATAACAGAGAAATAGTTTACTTATCATTTACAAAGCATTCATCCACAAAGAAAGTGCTTAAGAGAGTCAAAACACAATGATAGCTTCACAAACCAAGATTTTTCATCATTAGCTCAATAATGGATCCATCATGGATCAAGTACAAATTCACCATAATCTCTCTGTAAGCTACATCTAGCACGTGTAAGACAGCTCATTGTACTTATCCATATCCACTTTGGATAAGATCTATCAAGTTTGCCACATCATCCATTGTGGTTTGTGTTGACCTTCTAGATTCCTACAATCTAGGACCTAACTCCTATAATTTAGGAGATGTCATATTAGACTCAAATGAAAGCTAATCAAAATAGATCTAAATATTAAAAGTGTCATTTCACACGTGTGGACAGGTCCTCACACGTGTGGATCCACATAGATGTCTAGTACTCATCAAAAACCATGTGAAAATTGCTAAATTCTAACACTCCTCCTCAATTTTTACATGATACAACTATAGTACATCTATCTACAACACCTAAGGCTGATCTTAACTTGATAAATGAAGCCTTTGGCAAGGCTTTAGTGAGTAGATCAGCAAGGCAATCTGAAGAAGACACATGATGTAGCTTGATCTCCTTTGCTTGAACCTTTTCCCTCACAAAATGGTGAGCAATCTCTATCTGCATGCTCCTTGCCTGGAATGTGGGATTGGTTGCTAATGCTTGGCTTGATTGGTTGTCACAAAATATTGTTGGCTGCTCCTCGGCCTCCATGATTTGTAATTCCACCAAAAGCTCATAGAATCTCCTTTGTTGTGGATGTTAGTGCCTTGTATTCCGATTCGGTTGAAGATAGAGAGATAGTATCTTGCTTTTTGGAAAGCCAAGACACTATGCCATTGCAAAGAAAGGTAACAAAAGCACTTGTGGACCTCCTATCCACCTTATCACTTGCAAAATCAGCATCCGAATATGCCCTTAAGGCTAGATTAGATCCATCATATAAAATGCCAAAGCTCTTGGTGGCCGAGATGTACCTCAACACCCTTTTTGCATTTTTCCAATGACAAACCAATGGATTTTGCATAGATTGGCTTAGTTTGCCTACACTATAACTTAGATCAGGTCTAGTTATAGTGAGATAGATCAAAGAGCCTACAAGTCTCCTATATAGTATGATGTCCTCAAAGGATGCTTCACTATTGGAAACTTTTACATTTTGCTCCATAGGAGTTTCTACTCCTTTACAATCTTTCATTTCAAACTTTTCTAAGATAGAAGAAGCATATTCGGATTGACAAATAAAACTCAAATCCTTGCCTCTTGAAACTTCTATTCCTAATATGAAATGAAGATTACCAAGATCTACCATCTTAAACTCCTTAAACAATGCTACTTTCACTTCTTGTATACCATCAAGATCATTTCCACTAAGGATAATGTCATCAACATACAAAATGAGAATGATGATTTTATCATCATTAAATCTTAAGTACAAAGAAGGATCATAAGCACTTACAACAAACTTAATAGAGTTTAAGAAGGTATTTAACCTAGAGTACCAAGCTCTAGGTGCTTACTTAAGCCCATAAAGGCTTCTTAGCAACAAACACAGTTTTTTCTCTTGATCTTCTTTGATGAAGCCCTCGGGTTGCCTCATGAAAATCTCCTTTTCCAAATATCCATTGACAAAGGCATTAGTCACATCAAGTTGAAATAGAGACCAATTGAAAGTAGTTGCAAGAGAAATAATCAACCTTATGGAAACTAGCTTAGCAACAGGAGCAAAAGTTTTATCGAAATCTACTCGCTTGGTTTGCAAGAACCCCTTTGCCACTAGCCTTGCCTTGTGTTTGTTGATGCTCCCATCTTGATTGTACTTCAATCTATAGATCCATTTGCACTCAAGTGGCTTTCTTCCTTGAGGAAGATCCACAAGCTTCCATGTATGATTCTCCATAAGAGCATCATACTCCTTTTGCATGGCATCCCTCCATTCTTGTGACTCCATAGCTTCTTTAAAGCAACTTGGCTCATCAAACATAGAAGTTAGAAAAGTGTAAGAGCTAAGTGAATGTAGATCTTCCCTTTGTTCACCCTTGTCAACATAGGTGAGCCTTGAGGGCTCGGCCTTCCTTCTTGTAGATCTCCTCGGAGTCCTCGGATCTTGAGATGGATCTTCAAGATCTTGATCACATGTAGGCTCCTCCTCAAACCTTACAAGCTCCTTGACATAAGATGGATTAGAAGCTTTCTCATTCAACTTGAAGTAGTTACCCTCATCAAAAGTAACATCTCTACACACTAAAATCTTCTTAGTGACAGGATTATAGACTCTATATCCTTTGCTATTTTCAGCATAACCACAACAAAGATCCCTTTGATAGAAGTAGGATCATCCTTTTTTCTTGTATCTAATGCTTGAAAAACATAGCAAGTAGATTCTAGAATTCCTAGATCTTTAAGATTCGGCTTCTTACAAAATAGAGCCTCATAAGATGTTATGCCTCCAATGGGCTTACATGGCAATCTATTACACAAATAAGTTGCACAAATAATAGCCTCTCCCCAAAAGGACTTAGGTAGAGATGCATCTAACCTTAAAGCCTTAGCACACTCACATAGTGTTCTATTCATCCTCTTGGCTATTCCATTTTGTTGAGGACTATAAGTACATGTAAGTCCTCTCTTAATGCCATTGGATTTACAAAACTCTATCATCTTGGTGGAGATACACTCTCCACCATTATCACTCCTCAACGCTTTAATTCTAGCACCAAGTTGATTTTCAACTAGAGTTTTGAACTTAACAAAAGCTTCAAACACTTTACTTTTGGAATCCAAAAGTTCAATCCAAGTGTATCTAGAGTAATCATCAATAAAGGATACATAAATAGATGCACCTCCATTAGATTCTTGAGAAAAAGAGTGCACATCACTATGAATAAGATCTAATGCTTTTGTAGATCTAGTGGAAGAGATATCAAAAGGGAGCTTGTGTGCCTTTGAGAGGCTACAAGCTTCACAACTCTTTCCACACTTTGAGAGAGTCTTTGGAAGGCCGAGAGCAAGATCCTTGGTGCATAGCATCTCCACAGATTTGAAGTTGGGGTGGCCCAACCTCTTATGCCAAAGCTCCACTTGATTGAGCTCCTCCTTCACCATGTTCACACTTCCAAGAAAAACATTAGCATCAAGCTTAAAAAGCCTTCCTTGCTTGAATCCCTTTACAATGCAAGTATTATTCATCATTATGGAGCAAACTCCTTGCTTAAAATGGACATCTAAGCCATCATCTATCAATTGTCCTACACTTAACAAATTCTTAGTGAGTGTAGGAACATAGAGTACATTATCAAGATCTACTCTTTTAGAGGATCCAAGACTTAAGGGAATAGTTCCCACTCCATCTATTCTACATTCTTGATCACTTGCTGTTAGAATAGACTTTTTACAACCTACAAAAGGTACAAGAGTTGAGAAAAAATCCTTTTGGAATGTCGTGTGGGAACTAGCCCCACTATCAATCCACCATGTGTCATTGGAGTAGCTCTTTGATATTGATGTAGAAGCCATCAAGGATGAATCCACTTCATCCTCATCTTCCTCAAGAGTGAGGTTGCCTTGTTTGCTCTCTCCTTGTGCATTCTTCTTCTTGAAACACTCGGATGCAAAGTGCCCCTTCTTTCCACAAAAGAAGCACTTGAGTTTGGCTTTGTTCTTCTTTCCACCTTTGGAGCTTGATGGTTGATCATCATTCTTGGTCTCCTTGTGTTGGATCTTCTTCTTTGACTTTGCCTTTCCCTTGCTTGAGAAGTTGGCCTTTTCATCACCATCATGCAACTTTAAGGATCCAATCCTTTGCTTGACATGAAGGATCCTACTCTCCTCGGCTACAAGCACACTATGAAGCTTGTCTATGGAAGGTAGTGCATGTTGAATAGCAAAGCTTTGTACAAGATTGGAGAACTCATCTCCAAGACCATTCAAGATGATTTGAACAAGTTCATCATCATGAATACCCTCACTAATGATGGAAAGTTCTTTGTTGAGAGATTTAATTCTCAAGACATACTCTTGAGCACTCTCATCACTCCCTCTAATGTTTTGAAGAACTTTATTTCTAATCATAAGCACTATAGAGGTATTTTTGGATTCATAAATCCCTTTGAGGTAGTTCCATGCCTCCTTGGCCGAGGTACAAGATGCTACTTCCTTTAGAAGTTCATTACTAACATTCATTTTCAAGCAATATAATGCTAGTCTAGCTCTCTTTTTGTACCTCACTTGATCTTGACCTCCTTGAGGTTCTTCTTCCTCTCCTATGACAAGATCAAACATATCTTGGAGCACTAGTAGTGACTCCATTCTTACTTTCCAAGCTGAATAATTATTAGAATTTAGCCTTTTACTAGCCTCAAGAAAATAGGCTCCAATTGAACCCATTCTAACTAGTAATAAGTACAACAGATGTACTATTCAAAGGCTCTTCCTTCTTTCTTTCTCAGAATTTAGCTAAAATGCTACTTTCTTGAATCTCACTAGACTCAAGAAGCAAGATCTACAGTGATCTTGAACTCAGAAAGACTTGGGAAAGTGTATTCTACACAATCTATTCACTTAGAATCTTGGATTTGATTTTTGGAAGTGCCAATGCCTTCCTATGATGTTTAGAATTGGTTTTAGTTTCACTCCTGAACTAAAACATAAGCCTCAAACTCTCTCACAAGTATTTGTAGGTTTAATAAGATTCTAACACCATGCACTCATCAAATCTATAATGGAAACAATGGTTTTTCATAAGCACATCACTAGTTTCACTCTACACAACTCGTTTGAAGCTCAAATATTGAAAAAGCACAAAGTTTTGGTGAAAGTACAACTCCAGTAGCCTCTCACAAGTGTGAGAAGTACTTCTGAACTTTACACACTAATCTGAACATCAACATCACAAGTAAACTATTAGAAAAGGTCGCCCTCCTTCAAAGTGACTCTAGCACCAATGCTTTCACCAAAATGAAGATTCTTGGATCATCAACCAAGCTCTTTGACTTGGCTCTGATACCATGTCAAATTTCAGAGTTTATGGACTGAAATTGATCTACAAATGATCACAAAGAGTGATTGGTAGCTTGGGATCTTGATCTATATCAAGACTAGCTTCCAAATCTAGCTTCTACTTGACAATCTTTGTGTTTCCAAGCAAGAACAATAAAAAAAGATGATACACGGCTTCACACGTGTGAAGTACAGCTACTGTATGACCTGATAACAAAGAAATAGTTTACTTATCATTTACAAAGCATTCATCCACAAAGAAAGTGCTTAAGAGAGTCAAAACACAAATGATAGCTTCACAAACCAAGATTTCTCATCATTAGCTCAATAATGGATCCATCATGGATCAAGTACAAATTCACCATAATCTCTCTCTAAGCTACATCTAACACGTGTAGGACAGCTCATTGTACTTATCCATATCCACTTTGGATAAGATCTATCAAGTTTGCCACATCATCCATTGGTGGTTTGTGTTGACCTTCTAGATTCCTACAATCTAGGACCTAACTCCTATAATCTAGGAGATGTCATATTAGACTCAAATGAAAGCTAATCAAAATAGATCTGAATATTAAAAGTGTCATTTCACACACGTGGACAGGTCTTCACACGTGTGGATCCACATAGATGTCTAATATTCATCAAAAACCATGTAAAAATTGCTAAATTCTAATAGTAGTGCCGGTCCCTCGACACTCTGCCGGTTTAGTAGAGCGTTTTCTTCGCCCGCCTTTGCTGGATGAGGTAGGTGGTGACGTCCTCCATAAAGTTGAGGCGGTCCAATTTCTTCAAGTCCTTTGGCGTGTGAAGAGACTTGTGGACCCCCCGCAGCCAATCTTGGTCGACCCATGTTTGGAATCGGCGTGTCCATGGGTCACCCTGAAGCGCAGCTCAGTAATAGACACGAGCTATTGGCAGTTGATCTTCGATTTTGTCTGAAGGTAGCACCTTATTAACATCAAAGAATATGGATGGGAGAAATTCTAAAGTAGTTCCATAATTGATATAGAGAATATTGTCCAATTGGGATACATCACTATTTCTTACATCAATTTTACATGTCAAGATGTGAATAGAACATGAAGAATCAAATAGAATGTAAATGAGATGATTTCTCCATTCTATAAAATTTGAAATCTCTAGAAAACTACAGCAACCAAACAATAAATGTGAGTGATTACCATTTGCTTGCTTGTATCCTCCCTCTTTGTCCTTTCTTGCCATGTACCCACCATGAAACTCCATGAATGAGCCTCCATCTCCATCTTGCCACAAGATGCCATCATCACTTGATGTCTTGATCATCAATGAGTGATATAATGAGACTCCAATAGCTTCATTTCCATCAACAAAACCATCCAAAAATGCCAGTACAAATAGTCTGCGCGGTAGCCACTTACGTCCATGACTTAGAGCATTTAATGGGGATTGAGACAAGTGGGACCCCCCCCCCACATATTCTTTGATCCTAATAAGGTGCTAGCCTCAGAAAAAGTAGAAGATCAGCTGCTAGTCGCTTGAGTCTATTATCGAGCTGCATTCCTTGGCGATCCCTGGACGCGCAGATTCCAACTGTGGGTCGAGCAAAACTGGCTAACAGGAGTCCATAAGTCCCTTCACATGCCCAAGGACTTGAAGAAAATGGACAAAATCAATTTCATGGAAGATGTCACGGCTACCTGATCCACCAGAGGCGAGCCAAGAAGACTCTGTACTAAACCGACAGAGTGCCGAGGGACCAACACTACTTCAGGCCATGGGTCCTGTTGGGGGTATTCTCGACATATTGTAAATAAATAATATTGGCCAATAAAATGTGTTGTGAGAGCATGGCATCCTGCGCGTATAAGCCCATGGCCCAATGAGCACACAAGTTGAGTTGTAAATGAAATAATAGACTTGGGCCCCTTTGTAATTAAAATAAAACTTGGGGCCCAAAGTCAATTTTAAACTTAGAGTTTACTTTTTTAGAGTTGGGTCCAATTTTGGACTCACATGAATCCTGTGATTTCTATTGTACTTTTTGTGGACCCTTGGATCAAGTTGGGTCCAAGATGAATGGTTGGGATCTATGTGAATACTAGCCAATATGATTTTGGGGCAGGGGCCTTCCCCATTTATAAAAAAACACCATTTGTACTCTAATTTCATGTTTAATGAGAAGGAGAAAACTCTACCATTTTTGGAAGAGAAGCATCCTCATTTGCTATTCAATGCTTGCTATTGCTATTGTTGCTTTCTCCTAAACATACACTCTATTCCTATCATTCACATATTTTTTTTCTAAAAAACACAGCCACAAAGAATATCTCTCTTTTTCAAATTTTAAATTCACCAAAGTATGAAAATAATAAATACCTACATGAGAGAAGTTTTGTCTCTAATGTGGTTGCATCAAGATATTGAGAGATCTATACTAGCTTCCTTATGATGTCATAATACATCTTCTGGTATGTGATTATGAAGGAAGAATATTTATCAAAAAGATTTTGGAAAGACCTTGCATCAAGACTCAACTATCTAGCAATGTTTGTCATAAGGTTTTCAATAAGTTTCTCAACATATGTAGCACATATGGAAATGAACTCCCAACCTCAATATTATTTCTAGATGGAGTAAATGAGAGAAAATGTAGAACAAGCTTTGTGTTTGTACATTTGTCTTATGTTGGTGAAGTTTTATTTGAGCTAAGATTTTTGTGTACAGGTTGTCAAGTGAGGCTTTAGATGGCATTCAATTACATGTTTGATTTTTTTGAAAGAAAATCAAATTTAGGTTTTTTGAGTGACTTCAAATTTGCTAGTAGGCATCCTCAATGGCTCATAAGGTCCAATCATGTTAAAAGGTGTAGATCATGAGGCCAATCACATTAGGAGGTGCAAATCATGTGGCCCAATCATGTTAGAGGTGAACATCATGAGGCCCAATCATATTGTGAGGTGAAAATCACGAGGACCAATCATTTTGAGAGGTGCAAATCTAGAGGTCCAATCATGATGAAGGTGCAATCCATGGGGTCCAATCATTTACATGTGTTTTTTAAGCAAGAACTCGATCCACTACTATCTAGAAGTGAGCTCTTAGCTTTTTGAGAGATAATCAATTTTTGACTTTCATACTCTTTGTTCTATTCTCTCTCTACTTGAGAGCTAGCTTATTTTCTCTCTCTACTCAAAAGCAAGGTGTTTTTTTGGCTCTTCCATAGTGAATTTTACTTAGTTTTTTCAAGTGGATGCATGAAACTTGCTCGACTTTGGATGATGATAACTTTTTGTGTGATAGAGCTCTTGCCTTGATTCAAAGTGTGTTAGATAGCCCTTGAAAATCCAAGTTGATCTAGCATTGATTGATCTTGTGCAAGCTCTCATTTGTGTAGGTCATGGAAAATTTTTGTAAGGTCCTTAGATCCTAATATTTAACATGGTATCAAAGTTAGATCCATGCATGCTTAAAGTTAGATCATCATGAAACAAGACTTGCTGTGAAAAATCTAGGTTTGATAGTGCTCTTGGATCTCGATTGTCTCCTAGCTTCAAATTGCCCAATGATAGTTAGAATTGATTGATTTCTTGGATCAATAGTGATCATTACATGTGTCAAAGTGCAGGCCACATGTGAGTTGTATCCACTTTGGAATTTTGTATCAATCTCATTTTTTATCCATTGAGTCCAAGTAGACATTTGATGGAAAGAGCTTGAAGTGTAGATTGAGAAGACTAAGGCACCAAGAGTTGTGATGTTTGGATCTAATATTTGAGGGTAGATAGGTGTGGTGAACTAGTTTTTTTTAGATCTTTGTGACTCAATTCCCTTGATCTCAAGATTTATGTCTAGAATTGGAAGTTTCTCTCAAAGCTAGTCAAGAGGGTGAAATTCTATGATATAAATTGTTGTCAAATCACTTCATTTTCACTCCAAATATCAAGAATGTTGAAATGGTAAAATAATCCATCTTGACTTTAGGCTTGCTACAAAAATTGTACCATGCAAGTATGTTGTTCATAAATGCAAAATGCCAAGTTTGGCCTAGATAGAGCTCGAGCTACATGGATATGTCATATCTAGAATGATGAGTACAACTTGCATATAGTTTGTAGACATAGAATTAGCAAAATTATGCTTGTAGAAACTCGTGGCAATTCACATGCATTAATTGTAAGTGATCCATTGTGACATGCAAGGCATGCACAAAGTGTAATGGACACATGCATGATGATCTGTACATTTCTAGTTAGAACTAGCTCTCTCTCTCTCTAACTTGTGTTGAAACTAATGCTAATACATTGATATCTTGTACTTTTTCTCATTATTGATTTATTGCTATCATATTTTGATGCTTAGCATGCTAGATTGTGGTTAAGCCATATCTTCTGAACTAGATCTTGTTAATCAATATAGAATCAGGTTACTGTGCTAATCACAAAGCTTAATTAGATCCATCATACGTGTGGACATTCTCCACACGTGTGAATTTTGGAAATTTTGTCATGGTATCAGAGCCAAATTAAGCTTTGGATGCTAACATCTCTGATTGTACAAGAAATTGAGAGCTAATTCAAGCAAAAAAAAAGTTTTTTTTCTCACCTTTCTTTGAAGTGTACTTGGATCAAATCGGAAATGAACTGAATTTTCAGACCTGAATAGTAATCCTGGAATTCCTCACGTGTGAAAATCAGAGATTTTCAGTCTCTGCTATCTCCTTGCTTGTAGATCCAAAGATAGTGGTGTTATAGCTTGATGGAAAGCTTATGATCTGTACTTTCCATAGAAATTAAAACCAAATCAATCTGATGTGTCTAACAAGAGTTATAAGCTCTTAAAAAAGATAGGGATAGGTCCAAAATCCAAGTGACAACATTTTGATTTGATTCAACCTTGCTTTGTTATGAATGATCTATTGTTTTGGACATCCTACACAAGAAACTGAAGATCAAGACTAAGTTTGAAGTAATTGAACACCCTTTGAGCCTTCTGAGTGTCAATAGACTGTTTTCTTTTGAAGCATTTCACACGTGCCAAAAGTAGGATTTAAACTTGCCAAAGTGTCACAATTCACTTTGTGTGTCTGATCTAGATAACTTGTCTTGTGGAATATTTGAGATCCATCTCAAATACAATTGCAATTGTTTCACATAGGAAGGTAGTACAACCTTGAAAATACCTATAGTGAAAGAGAGCAACAACTTTAAGTCTGATTGGAACAAGCTCAAACATATTGCAGTCCAATAACTAAGAAGTCTTCATCAAAATGTCACCTCTGGGAGGATATCTTCTAGAAGCAAATGAAAGACTAAACACTTTTAATTACTCAATTTGGAAGTTCTAATTGGAGTCTATTTTGATACTCCAGGATGTTATGGACATTGTGCTTGGTGTTTAGGAGGAGCCTCAAGCACAGCCTAAAATTCCTAAGTATAGGAAGAGAGCTAGAATGGCTCTACATTTCATTAAGATGAATGTATCTAATGAAGTTCTGAGAGAGATAGGATCTTGCACTACAGCCAATGAAGCTTGGGATGCACTTAAGTCCATCTATGAATCAAGGAATACTTCTAGAATACTCACTCTTAGGAATTAGATTTTTCAAAGTTTCCAAAGAAGTAAAGAGAGTGCACCAAACTATGTTCAGAGAGTTAAAGATTTACATAGAGAGCTTTCCTGTGTTGGTGTTACTATTAACCAAAATGAGCTAGTTCAAGTCATTTTAAATGGCTTGAGAGATGACTATGATAATCTTGTTCAGTCTTTTGCCATTAAGGAGGAGTTGCCTAATCTAGAAACTCTCCAAGGAATTGTTATTTCTAAAGAATCTAGACAAAGCTATGAAGATGTATACACCCTGCAAGCAAAAGCATTGAAGATCTGATGTATACACCCTCCCCTCTTCAAAGCATGAAGCTCTGATACCATGTGAAGTTTTTAGCACGTGTGAACTTCACCACACACCCTACAGGATCTTACTGAGGTGTTGTGATTGCACAAGATTGATCAAAGAACAATATGCTTGAAAAATCTAAGGCAATGATATACATCTGATGAAAAAATCTAACTTATCACTATGAGAAATGAATGTCAGAAATAATTCTAAGTGCTCAGTATGGAAAAAAGAGGCTGCTCTCGAGTAGAGAGAGAGAATCAATCATGAAAAATTCGGGAAGAGAGACAATGAGTCCAAAACACCAAAATCTCAATATTCACAATATGGAAAAACATGCCAAGATTTCCCTACATGAGAGAGACTCAAATTCCTATAGTAGAGTTGCATGGAAAGTTCACTTAACTGAACTAATTCACCTACTAGTGATCCACATGAGTAACTGCATGCATGGATATTGCATGTACTGCATGTCAACTCATAAAACTGCCTAGACATGTGCAGATCACAGAAACCACTTTGCATGTTGCATGCACTGATTGCATGTGGCTTGCATGCATACAGTATGCCATTGCATGCTATCTAAACATCTGCATGTCATCAAAATTGTATCTATCTAACTCAAATCTGAACTATATTAGAAGGTTATGTGCTCAATTTACATACCTTTTATGTACAATATGAAATTTAGTGGAAATCACCATGGATATGGCCCCAAACTCGAGATAGGAAGATAATATTTTAATAATCTTCACAACTCAATGTCTTCCAGTTGTTTGTATTAGCCATTTGACGCAATCAAGATATGTCCATAATGCTCTACTAAACATGAAACATTTGCAAATGTTTTTTTATGAATGCACATCTAACGTCTCTCTTGGCGTAAACTTTAGGCATATGCTTCTTCATGATTAAACCTCAATTGTTTGCTTAAACCATTTTGTTGGGTGATCACTCTTGGTATACCCAAATTGCTTCTGTAATTTTGTAGGACTAACATGCCTAGGACGATTTAAAAATATTCAACATCTTGCTTTTTGAATGAATGAGAGCAAGTTGCTTCAACTTCTATGAGTCAGGCTATTTTTGTTATTTTGAAAGCATTTGATGTTAAGTTTGGTAGTTCTTAGAGAAATAAATCTCCTACTTTTATTAATGAAAGATGGGAAAACTCATCAATGTACAAAAAGATGAAATCATACAGAATGATAATGTCGAATGGCAAATAGAAATTAAGCTAAAAAGTTGAATACAACTTAAAATATTATATTAAGTATTCTAAACCAATTGCTTGATGTAAATCACTAATTAGAATAGTGTCACTAATATGTAATGCAGGAAGTTTTGAAACAGCCACTCCTGCAACTTGAGCTCGTCGAAGAACTGAAAGCGCTTGCGAACGTTGCAATGCAATAGAAATACATCGACGATAGAAAGAAACAATCACGGATGGTAACATAACTTTTTTTCCCTTGTGTTTCACAACAAGCTCCACACATAATGACAAAAAATCATTAGACTATCTTGTGAAGACATCCATATGTTTCCAAAGCAAAGGGGATGAAATCTTCACCGGGAGCACAATCATTATAATCACGGTTCTTTCTCTTGAGCTGCATGAGATGCAACACCTCCTTGCATCATGGAAGAATGACTAACAACAATAACATCTCCAAGAGTGCGAATTCCCTCACGTGAGAGAGAGAACAAGGTCAACACGTCAATGAGATCATTGGGAAGTAGGCCTTGGTAAAATGTGTGTCTACTCTTGAACAACATGAAAACCACTATCGTGAGCAATAACATCAAGAACATCATGAATGGAATCGTTTGACACAATACGATTTTCACCTGAGGGGCACAGTTTTAGTTGGTTTCAAAAATTTTTGTCGTGATAAATATTATTCATGGCCTCCCAAAGACATTGGTGAGTATCAAATTGGCCTTTAAATCATAGGCATATTACATTTAAAAAGGTCATGCTTTTCATTAACTGCATATTACCCTTGATAAAAAGTCTACTTTAAAAAAGAAATCATATACTTATACCCGGGTCTATACTGAGTGGTATCACCCTTGCAATACCCAGAGTGGGTGATACTGGCCACCAATTTGTGAACTTGGATATATGTATACCCCGGTGGTATCAATATTTTTTGAAAAGCATAATAGCAAGACCTGGTTGGTATTGAAAATCTTAATACCTGGCCAACATTGGTTGTGTACATTCTGTATATGATTTAAAAGTTCTTTCTAGGCAAAAAATAAAATACCTTCAGGCTTCAATGAAAAGCGAGAAGCAAGAAAATGGCCAAGATCAAATTTAAAAACAGTGTTGAAGGGCATCGCAATTTGAGGCATTTCTTGCATATTCTGAGAGGCCTGGAGGCTGGAGTCCTGGACTCTGGAGGTTGACTCCGGCTCTAACCTCTCGTAGTACACCAAAATCCATCTGAAGCGGTTCAATCTAGACTTTTAGTAGCTCAAGGGTTTGGGCCAGGTTGTTCGACAACATAATTATTGATTGAAAGCAACAAGACACTGACATACGCTCGAGCGTTTGGATATGGTGTGCACTGTGCTTGCTGCAGAATCAAGATGATATACCCATCATAGCTATGAGTTTGGGAGGATGCATGAACTCACCAGCACGCGACTCCTGCGCAGCTGGAGCAGTGGAAGATGCCATTGCTGGGCCACATTTGCAAAAATATTGATTAGGAATTCAATTATTATTCAGGACAGGAGCTGTACCGTTCAACCTGTTACCAAGTTTCGATCAGCATTCTAATTCTAAGTTGTTACTTAGCGTAGAAGTTTGGAACTATACACGCTGATATCGGGAGATCACTCGTGCAGAATGCTCGGGCGGGACCCTCCAGCTCCTAGTCCAGGCCCGGGTTGAGCAGGCATGCGTCGGTATTGGCCTGTGTTGTGTGTTGTAGCTGCTCAGTGTGATGCCACCAGGTGCAGCACCCAGGATTCCAGCTCGTCTAAATTTGGATCTTTGTTCTCGAGTCTAGGAACTGTCACCTAGGTGCTGGTGTGCCATTGCCCACGCTGCGAAAGCAACGGGAGTGTACACTGTACAGCGTACTCTCTGCTTCCTCCATCATCATGTCTTGTGTGGTAGATTTGTTCATTCAACTCACCAAGTGCTAAGTCAGAAGTTTCGTCCTCTGCTTTCCTCGCATGCGTCATACACGTTGCAGGCAGCAATTCAAATTACCCTAAAGGCAATTCCTTTTGCAGATTTTTTTCGTCGGTACAACAGTCAACTGAAAGCCTAAATAAAATAGTAAACTGTAATCTGCTCACTGCTGCGGCCAGCGGTGCCCCTTGGAACTTGCTTTTGCTTCGGCTGAAACTGACAGGGACTTTAATCCCAGGTTGGCCAGGGCGTATCCCCCCTGTCTTAGATCGAGGATCGAGCTGGTCCCTGGAGCTCTGCTGGGAAGCTAGAAGCTGTTAGAACCCCGACTCCCCGACTCCAGGTTAGCCAGGGCGTTTCTCCCTGTCCCAGATCGAGGATCGAGCTGGTCCCTGGAGCACTGCTGGGAAGCTAGAAGTTATAACCCCGACTCCCGATAATACAAGAAGAATATGAGGTTCTGACGTTCTGACTCCTGAGGTTGAATTTTGAAGGTTGAAAGTTGAAACCGTTGCAAGCTTTGCAGGAAGCATGGTGGATAGCGTGTGCGTGTGTGTGGGGGGTGCATGAGGTATTAGCAGGGTCAGTGAGTGAGTACTGCTCGTGTGGTGTTGTCGTGCTGCCAGCAGCAAGCTTTCAGACTTATAGCCTACCTCCTTTGTACGTGATAAGACGGGATGATGAGCAATTGATATTGATATTGATGGCAGTGATGCTGCTCTGAGGTAGTAAAAGGGGAGAGGGAGAGACCACCCACATGCATTGCAATTTGTATTGTGTACCAGAGATATACTACGGCCGAATTACAGAAGGCCCATTTCAAAAAATGGTACCAGCCAACTAGAAAAAACAACTTGGTACCAAACTCCCACTCAAATTTCAATGTGTGTCATTGTGGCATTGACAATTGTTCAGGCCAAGGAAAGCTAGGATCTTTGTTCCAAAGGTATACCAAGTCTTATTGGCATGGGGCCTTGACACCTTTCTATGTAACTTGAAAAGTTCCCTGGTCTCCCATGAACATTGCACCACATATATCCAAAGCGGCACATGCGGACCATTGTTGGGTTCTTATTGAGCTTAACATCAATCAGTTCCTAGTAATACCATTCAAGTATCAATATAAGCATGTTCTACAAGTTGGGGAGATTGTTATTGCAAGAGTGAACCGGTCAGTTTTCAACTCAAGTATAATATATACAAATTGTTGAAAGATACTATCATTGACTAAGTGGGTATATAGGTGCCTGACTAATATATGATTATTTATTGGATTAGGGATAGCTTTGGTCTAGTTCATGCTCATGTTGATATTTAAGACCATGAAATGTGGATTTTACCTTAGTATCTAATTTTGTTTGCTCACTACAACATTTTAGACATTTTCAACCCTAATAACAAGACCTCTATAGCAAAAATAAAAAAACTAAGTCCTTTTACAACGGTAGATCCCTCGATAACAAACCCTCAAAATTTGCATCAGGCCCCGAGGAATACAAGAGGATTTTCACACTGTTAACAAATAGTAACTTCTGAGGGTCATTCCGAGGTTCCTTGAAATATCCCCTGCTAACAAAGAATAGCCTGTGAGGGTTATTCTGAGGACTATACAAAATATTGTTAGAGGATTATTACGAGGGCACCAAAATTAAATTTTTTTTTTAGGGCAGAATGGAACCAGTATACTGGCTCCATTCTACCCTAGAAATTGACTCCATCTAATCCTAGGAGTCTTTTACACCACAGTTTCTTATGAAGTTGGTAAGCAAAATCACTTTTTTATTATTGTTTTTAAAAAAATTACAAATATTGAAGTTACATTTTATGCAATGAAAAAACTTACGAAAGACAAATATGATTAATAAAATAGTCATACATAAATGGTCCAAGTACAGAAATATATTACAAACCAAATTAGTAAGTGTACATATGTATGTGCTAGAATGAAGAATCTACTTATATATCCAACTAAGTCGTCCTCCTCCTGGCCATGGACATTGGACTTATGTGACTACGATGCATGGGATTGGTACCTGCATGCAACAAACATGAATGAGTGCGGTAAGAAATGTGGTGAGAGTGCGAGTCGAACTATAAAAAAATCAGATCACAAAGATCTAATTATGTCCTTTGATCTTTAGCTATTTTGGAGAGCACATCCAGTTTCATTACAAATGTAGAAATCATGAATCTACTACACATAGAACACATATAAGATGAAAACTCAATAGCAGTACAACAACAGTAGTCACACGTGTGGATCCATACACAGTAGTCACATGTGTGGATCCATACATATAAGAAAAATAAGATTCTACACACAAAATTTTACTATATCACCACCAAGATGCAAAATATGGATGTTGAAACCCAAAGAGATATCTTCCATAAGAATGAATGAGAGAGATGGATTCCTCCCACACTTATAGCCTATTTATAAAAGCCTATTGCCCTATTTGGATGTTCTTGCACAAGCTTATCAACTTATGGAAGTTTCTAGATCTTTACCAAAACCTAGATTCAACATGACTAGATTCAATGCATGTATTTGAACCAATATCAAGAGGTCTATATGCGACCTTATCAACTTGCCTAAGTTGTCAAAAATAGTAAATCCACTATTCTTGGGCCTTAATAGATATATAAAATATATCTCTGGGATAAAAATGCATATTGGCCTCAAAATTGTCAAATAAACGAGTCAACACAATTGGTTGACATTTCACACTCATCACGCCTCCCATGCAGCTTAACAACCATTTTTTTTTATCAAACTCCATATTATAGGAGTGAACCGGGAACTCTCTATGCAACTTGTCAATGACATATTTCTTGTTAGATTCGTTTTGTTTGCGCTAGTTCTTAAAAATGTCCTTGTTGGAGATGACATACATGCGTTGCCTCATGCGAGTGATGACACGGGCACAATGATCATTTTCAACTATGCGCCTCTCACGTCTAGGTCATAAGATTGCAAGACATCAAATAATGGAGAAGAAGTTCACCATTTCTGACACTCCCTCTTGAACCTTGTCTAGTTTTTCGATCACTCATTGATAGACCCATACAAATCCACCATCAAGAGTTTAGACCTACAACCATTAATTATGACCTTATGCACATAAAGGCCCCAAGTCCCTTATAGTCACAACTAACTTATGGGTTGTTGGTCTACTGATCTCTAGCGTGGACACGCTACCCGAGACCAGTTGTGGGCATGACAGAAGACATGTAGTTAACTGATAGTTTAGTGTGATTCTCTCTTGTAACGATTAGTTAAACTATCTTTTAATCCCCTCTGGTGGGACATAAGTATAGACCAGAAACCAATAGAATTAATGTAGGAAAATAGACAAGAAATATATATAGAATTGTAAGAGGAGCATCAGCAGGCCGCCATGTCATGATGCATTGTTGACCCACTCTGAGAAAACAAAATACAAAAGACATTTTGTTCTTCCAACTGTGCTTTGTGTGTTGCATCTATCATTGATTGATTGTTGCATTGTTTATGATTCGGTGCTAGTAAATCTAGATGTGATAGATGTCGGAGTCGCAATATCATATGCCATAAGTGCTACATCCTGAGTGAGTGTCTCTTGAACTGAGAAATCCCTACAATGAGGCTTTTTGAAAAGATGTGTTGCATTGGAGGCTGCTTGAGGCGCAACATCATCGTCGCAACCTACACAACATGAGCTACTGAGGCAACTCCTCCTACGATCCATCCTATCTTGAGAATGTCAAGAACATGCACTATCAGTATCATGGGAGGGGGAGGGACTCTCGTTAGAGAGACCATTGTGGGAAGGGGAAACACCTCGGTCGGAGGAGGAGTGTGGAGACTGAATCTCTTCAAAAAATAAGGAGATTGAAGGATAGTCGACTAGGCTACTGGAACTCCGAGCCACCCATTGAGCCCTCATTCTCTCCTTGAGTCTACCTACCTACGAGAGAGACACCCATCCATGTAACTAAGCATCTCGTCATCACTCATGGAATAAAAATTGGATGACCCGCGACTACGGCCAGATCCCTGCTCGACATTAAGGTAGTATGGGGGCTGTTGGTTGTTTTAAATATCCATCTATAATCAGGATCTTATTATTCGAAAGTATACAAAGTGTAATAATCTCCAATATTCATCTATTTGTCATCTTTGTGGGAATGATTATATTTTATACTACATTAAATTTGTGTAATTAAGAAAAACTCAGCTACGACAAGTACCCTCGTCCGGACAATGTTTGGTGTCTCATTGTACCCATAATTGCACATCAAATGAGTGTCCGGTACTGAAGCAAAACCTCACGCTGTGACACACAGATATTGTCACCTGTGCAATGCATCATCGTATGACACTACTTATTGCCCTTACAATCCATGGATCAAACAACAAAAGAGAGCTCAATCTCAGACCTTTTATTCTTACCATCAAGGAGCACCTAATGTAGCACCAAGGCTTGGACCAGACCCTCACCAGCAATGAATGCCACTAAAAGCACCACCAGGGCCAAATAATCCTCAAGTAGTCCAAGTGAATCTCACGGCAGCGAAAGTTGAGATATTTTTCCAACAGAAAAAGCAACAATGGTAGGGACCTGATGAATTTTCATCGATCTTGCTATTAGCGAGTATTTTGCCACATCTGCTGCATAGCCACAATGGCAAGGGGGCAGATTTTATGGATGTTCCGAATGTGAAGAAGGACATATGATTGTCGATGTCCAAACAAAGGAGTGGTCATACTTTGATAAATTGTCAAATACACAATTGAGGCCAATCTCATATTAGACTTAGAGTTTGACTTTTCAATGTTATATTAGTCTGAAAGAATTTGAATAAACACACTTTTGAAAAGTGTGGAAAAGTGTAGAACACGAGTTTTTGGTAGATTCAATTTGAGTAATAGAGACATTGAATCTAGTCACAAAAATAGTAGGATTTTTCATTATGGAAGGAAACCAAAGTTTGAAATTAGGTTTGGACTTGCTATAAAAGGATGTAACTTGTGGAAAGAGAAGATCTCTCTTTCTCCTATCTCATTTCATGCTTTGTTAGAGGGTTTGCAAATCCCAAGGCAACCCTAACCCTAGCTAATAAGTGAGAGTGATTTGGCACCCTATGTGTGTAAGTCCAACCCGATGATCACATAGTTATTTGATTAATTAGAAAGTCAATAAATGGACATTAGGCCTTTTTGTGGGACTTTTAATGTTGCAGGGCCTAAATGTCAAGTTAGTGAATAAAGTTGGGTTTCTCTCCAATTTGGATGGTTCCCACTCTTTTTTAAATTTGAATAATTAGGGAGGCAGAAATGGACCAATAAGATTCAGAGGCCAGGGTCCTCCTCTCTACTATAAAAAGGGACCAACTCGAGTTCCTACACATGTTTCATTTCTTCATTTCAATAAAGCAGATTGGTTCTCTTGTGAAATGGATTTTTGAATGTCCTTGCTCTCTATCACTTTTCCTCCATCTCTCATGCTTTCTTTGGATTTTGCTAATTGTTGGATTTGATTATTATTGGAATTGCATGTTATTATACTTTCTATGAGGGAGAAAGGGAGAGAGAGAAAGAGTAAGCTATCTTGTTGTGGATCTAGTGTTAATGCTTAGGCTAATAAATGTTAGTTAGATGTGAATCTTCCATTCATGCTGAAATCTGAACTATACTATCGCTCTCATGAGAACGAATCTATGCATGACAGCTAACTTCATCTCTTTGATGCTAGATTGATTAGATCTTGAATTGAGGTTAGGCAAGGAAAGAAACCCACTACAATTTGGCGCCGTTGCCGGGGAGCTATGCCAATTTTTCAGGTTGCAGCATGTTTGTTGGATGGTTAGCTTGCATTAGGCATCTTGTCGTTGCATGAATAGTGTTAGATCTGCATTTAGGGTTAGTTTGGGAGTGATTTTGCTTGATTTGAGTGGATTTGCTTGTTTGAATTCTAATTTGATTGTGGAACAGGAAAAACTATTCAAATCACCACTCTTATGATCCATTTGGATCTGAGATATCAGAAAAAACAACAAAAATCGGTCAAATCTATCAGATTTTGGTCAAAAGGAGGCAAAAATCATCATCAGAGCTGATAACTTTTTGCCCTCCTTCATGAAACCTTCGCCAAGTTGTAGAAACCTTTAGTTTTGATCACAAAACCTTCAGTTTGAAGGGCGAACAATCTTTCCCATCAGATTTTCAGAAACATCAGAAAAACCATCAAAAACACCAAAAAATCACCAAAACCCTTAAAATACAAAAAAAGAACCTTTGTCCGATTCACTGTGCATAGGTGTGATTCAGATCCATCTACTGCCAGGTCGACAAAAAATATAGAATGTTTTCTCAGAGGATCGGTTGTCATATTGTCATATTTTTGCCAAACAAGTCCTTTTTTTTTGCAAAAATACCAGTATTACTTTTGATTCTTCACCAGAACTTTCGTTGAGTTTCCAAATCATTCTATCTATAGTAAATTACTATTTTTGAGTTCAGCGAACATTCTTCCTATCCAGATCATAGAAAATCTTGAGTTTTACCCTTGTCAAACTACGAAAACTGTGTTTTGTGTGTCAAAAACCTTCGTCGGGTTTACCCTAGCTCTATCTGTGTCAAATTTGTAGTCTGAGAGTTCGACGAAGGTTATTTTCATAGAAATTGTCAGAAAAACCTGATCAGAGAGTTTGTTTTTTCTTCCAAAAATATCATTGATGAACTTTCATCAAGTCAATCTTCGCCTAGGGAATCTTCGCCAGTTCTATTTTTAGGTTCTGATTTTCCAAATCAAGTTTCTATCAAAATTTGGATCAAATCTGATACAGTCTGATTTTGATTCTGAGAAATATTTCATTTTTTGAAAGTATCGATTGATTGAATTTTGAAATTTTTTTTCATGATATAGAAATTTGATTCTTGCCAAGTGGGATAGATCTAGCAGATCCGATCTGAGATAGTTTTGATTGAAAATCTAGATCTAATCTTATTGTCTGCTTGATTTGAATCTGTGAAGATGGCTACCCCTGGAGGTGCTCCTCAGGAAGTCAATCCAATCATTGTTAGAAGAGCACCCCATTTGGATCTACCAAAATACAATGGATTGACAGATCCAATTAGATTTCTTCAGATTTATGCTGAATCTTGTGAAGTCTATGGTGAAATTTTTTTCCAAAATAAACTTAAGATTTTTCCGATGGCCTTAACAGGCGCAACATAAGATTGGTACTATAATCAAGATGAAACTAAGCGTACAGATTGAGAGATTGTTAAACAAGCCCTTATCACACGGTTCAAACCTCGAAAGTTTATGGAAGACTCTTTTCTACTTTTAAGTAAAATCAAAATGGAAAAACGGGAAATGGTTCGAGTTTAAACGGGTTAAACACCTCAGATCTGAGTGCGAACCTGAGCTGATTAACGAAAATGCCATGATTATGTGATTTTTTTCAAGTTTACCTAAAAGGATCAGACGTGAGCTGAAACACCATAATGAGTATGCACTTTTGCAAAATGCTATGGATGATGCAATTTGGGAGGAGGATGAAGATTCAGACGATGAGCCGAATATCAGTATGTTGTCTTATACAGCAGGGCAGACCACTATGACATCCACCACTAATGCATCAACGAATGTCAACACTACTGCAGAAATGATGCAGAATGAGTTCGAAAAACTCGAGAAGAACAAGCAGAAACAGATGAAAAAGTTGCAATCGCAATTTGATGAGAAAATCAAAGCATTGGAAGATTTCCATGGACAAGTGAACAAGGAACCTGAGGGGTTTGCGAAGACTTTTCCTACCAAGGAAAATGTCTAGTGTTCTATTTGTACAGGAAATCACATAATGAATGAGTGTCCTCAATTGAAAAAACGAATGGAAATTAGTATATGTCGTTTGTGTAATTCGCCTGATCATGAGACTACTTTTTGCAACTTCAATCCTCAAATAATTCAGTAACGGTATGTCCAAATGGGATATCGCGAACCACAGTATGGAGGAAATCCAACAGCCAGACCTCGACAATTTGCTCTTGGATACCCAGAACGTTTAGCCTTACCTGCCCCACTAAAGCACCCCACTCCTCTTGCCAATTTGATGGAACCAGAACCGTATAGAAGTGCCAAGCAATGGAATGGTAATGATCAAGAAGGAGAATCTTCAGAATAGTATGCTATTTATGCTGCCGCACAAAAACAACCATTTTGAAACTGGACTAGAGCACCACTTGGATGCTTTGCATGTGGAGAAAATCACAGAGTTGCCAAATGTCCAAATAAAAGAAAATTTGTACCATTCTGTTGTGACTGTGATTATGGGCATTGCTATAAAGATTGTCCAACAAGACCGAAGCCAAAACCAGCTACAGCTCCTGTAAATTTGATAATAGTCAAGCGAAGACCAGTAGCTCAGAATAAACCAAGTATACCCTTGATGGTGGTCACCAGAGCACGATAGCAGAAAGAACCGGTAGCAGATCAAGTACTTGCTCATTCTATACCACTAACTGATATACCAACAGATCTAGAGTCTATCCTAATCTTCATGGAGAAAAAAGAAGATATCAGGGTATGAGGTAGTGGATTAAACACTACAAGAAGAAGAGGAGCTTGAAGCTGCTAAAGTAGCAGCCGAAGTTCATTCTTTACCATTGCAGCCACCAAGAAATTCACTAAGGTTTGAAAAGAGTCATTAAGGTGTCTATGGCAAATGTGTAGAGAGAGATCCAATTTTCTAAAGAGTTCCTTTCTTTGTAGAGGGCAAGATCTAGAAGCTCATTATGTGTTGTTATAGGTGAAGAATTTGTCTTCTCCTAGGTGATCAAATCTTTCTAAGTGGTATTAGCTCTTTGAAGCACAATATCTTAGTGAGAAAAATCTTAACTTTTGATTTTGAATTTCATTCCAAATCTTAAAAAGTAGGGAATCCAATAGGAGTGATTGAATTCAATTTGTTGAGCAAAAATTGACATAGAATGTATGAAACTCAAATTAGTTCTATTCAACTTTCTTAGTGAGAGTGTGAGGGTCAAGTTGTGATCCCTTTGGATGTCTCGAATGAGGAGTCCATATTTGAGTATTCATGCATGGGTGAGATCTTTGTGAATCTCTAGTTGTCTAATTTCTAAGCTATGTGAAAAATTGGTGGTATAGTTTGTTTTCAAATCAAATCAAATTCATTCTACATCTGAAGAGCGAGATTATTTGGGTCGAGTGAGTCCAAAAGAAGTGATTAAGTTTGATTTTCATGTGTTTGAAACAAAACCCATCATTTGTTCAAGAATCTCAAGTGTTGAGAGAACTAGTCAAGTGAAAACAAAAATAGTTGAGTGTGATGCCTTAAAAGATAGCAAAATATGTTTTCCTTGTAAGCTTACATTAGATGAAGTCAAGGAAATAGAAATATCTTCATAATGTAGGATCTTTTGGTTTAATAAGATCATGAATGATGTGTTCATTCAGCCTTATTGAGATGGAAATGCCTGTTGATTTCAGTATTAGAAAAATCATGCCAAGTTGTGGTGATTTTTGGACTTATGTTTCTAGCATAAGTAATTTTAATAATCATAGGAAGTGCATATTGTGTGGTCATAGTTGTTGTGATCATGATGAGACATGGAGGTCTTGGATCTCCATAAAAAAGGAGCACCATGAAGAGGATCTTAAGGAGTCATCTCAAGGTTCAAATGTGCCAAAAGGATTGAGGAGGAGAATCCTTTTCAAGGTTCAAGTGTGCCAATGATTGAGGAGGAGAGACCTTCTCAAATTGTGATTCCAAAAAGAAACTCAAGAAATATGGTTGAGTCTATGTGGCTCACATTTCAAGGGAAAAACGAGCATATCTCATGTGGTATACATCACATACTTACTTCTCTTATGTCATTTGATAAATCAATTTGCTTTAGTGAGATCATTGCATCTCAAAATTGGAGTAAAGCCATACTAGTTGAGTATGAAGTCTCTCTTGAGAACATAGATGATGTTCTTAAAAGGTTGAAATTAATTTTAAATCATTAGAAAGTGAATGGTTATTTCATCAAATGTATGCTCTTGAGTCATGTAAGAGAAAAAGTGATTTGTTCACTCATAGTTTGAAAATTTGTATTGAGGCAAATTGTAAACTCTTTATGAGAGTAAGTGAATCATCTTCTAAAGACACTTATCTTCATAATGAAGTCTTTAGCCTCATTGCATCTGATATTAGCGTGGTAAACAAGCATGAAGATATGATGCAAACACTTTGTTATTATAGCATGCATAGTCTTGCCAATTTGGATGAGTCTAATTCTCTAGATCGTGGTAACATGATGTTAGATCTTTGTGATCCTAATAAATCAGGAAGAAATCTTTATCTTCTAATGAAGGAGCATGCACATGAAGAAGGAGCAAGCCTCAAGGTCAAGCATCTACATGAAAATTGGAAGGAATCAATTTTGGAGGTGCTAGGATGGTGCAAAGCTCTCAAGCTCATGAAAGATGTCAACATCAAAGAAGCACTATCATGGATATGCTGATTTCAGATCAACATCAAGCTCATTGGCTGATCTTCACACCTTTTGAACCAGCAAAGACCAATTCAGCCCATGGAGTCAAGTTCAAGATCATCATGTTTTCCATCAAGCTAGATTTACCAAGCTAGATTTTTGAGGAGTGTGAAAAATGCAAAAATAAGCTTGGTAGAGGCCAAAAATCTTGTATATAGATAAACACACATGTGTGGAGCCTGTTCTCACGTGTGAAACTAGTGTACTTGTCATGTACCATAATCATATATGTTGTACATATGATTTAATTCAAGTTCTAGTGGCTAAAATGGCCGAAAACTAGTTTTTTAGACATATGACACATGGCAGCAATCTATTGATTGCATGAGCCACATCCTTTGGTTAGGTGTCATATCCCATGTGTAGAGGACAAATCACATGTGTGGAATAAGCTGAAGTAGGCAAATTTTGACTTCTAGAAGATTTCCAAGTAGATCTCCATATAGAAGGAAAATGGACCAAAAGTGCTCAAAATAGAAGGTTTTGTCCAAGTGTCAGTTTTGCATGATGAATCATCATATGACAAAGCACCTTTATACATGTGGGATCAGAGGGATGATCAATACCACGAGCTCCCACTTATTGTATATATAGAGCCACATTTGGCCATAATCAGTGTGAGACACCAATCTTGGTTTTGGAAGCAATTTTGAGTGATTCTCTCCATTTGTCTACATTTGTTTTGATTGTTTTGAGGTTCTATCAATGTGTACTTGATTTTCAGGTTGGAGTCCGTACTCAAATAGTGTTTCACACGTGTGAAACTAGAAAGTACACTTACCTTCAATCAATGATTGTTCTTTTTAGGATTTTGTGTCTAAAATTGATCTAGATTGATCTTAATCTGAAGTAGATTGATAGGTCAAGTAATCTGACAACCAATCCCTCTTGAGATTCTCTGCAGGTGTCCGTTCGTCGTAGATTTCACAAGCTTGTTAGTAGATCCGGAGGAATCGTATGGGATCTGATGATCCGTCGTATTTTGGTATCTCCATCCGTGGTGCTCTCCGAACTGCATGCAAGGGTGCGACAGGTACGGGTTGGCCCATTGGATCCATTGGTGTTGGTTCCAGTTCTGCCTCTTGTTGCACAACTGCTAATCTAGGAAGGTGTGGTGCCTGATTTGCTATCCTTCGTGCTATTGATCGTCCCAATCTCAGATTCATCCGATGGTGGGTTTCAAAGTGATTAGATCTTGCTTATACAGTAGGATGCAGTCTGGATCTTCAAGGATCTGATCGATCTGATCGGCTGGAATAAATTTTAGGCCTTTTACGGTGGTTTTTACTTGATAACTTTTTACTCCTTGCACTGATTAACCTGCGATTTTGACAGTAGCTGGATCTGATGCAGATCTTTCCACTGATCTGGTCTATGAGGGTTCTTTAGCTATTTTTGCAGGTAAAAAACTTGATATCTTTCAAATCTTTGGGAAGTAATTCTTGCAAGCTTCACAGTAGCTGGATCTAGGTCAGATATCACTATAGAATTTTCTGCAAGAGTTAACTCTTGCAAGAAGTGAAAATTTCACTGTCTACGAGGATTCAAAATCACTTTTGTGTTTGATCTTCACCAGATCTTCATACTAACTCTTGCAGGCTTCATCACTGATGTAATTTAACATTCTAAATCAATTGAGAAGGTCTACGAGAGTTCTTACTGGATAGATTTGCTGGATCTTCACTTTTTAGTGATTTTTTAGCACTTAAATTCAATTTTCTGCTCATTGAAATCAAATTGACTCTCGCAATCTCTTATGTGTCCTGGTCTCACTGAGATGGAACTTCAATATCCTCTGCGAGAGTTCTTGACCACTGGAACTAAAAATTTCACTGTTTGCGAGGGTTCACTAGTACTTTCCCGTCTTTCTTTCACTGGGAATTCTCGCACAGGCACTTATACATCAAACTAACTCTTGCAAGCTTCTCTGTGTCCTGGTCTCACTGAGATGGAATTTCAGAGGGCTCTGCGAGAATTCTTGTGAAGATTTGAATTTTTTTTTATTTTTTCAAGGGTTTTTTGAATTTTTTTATGATTTTTCTTGATTTTTACAATCGGCTTGGAACTAACTCTCGCAGGCTTCTATGCAGGTCTAGGACAGTACCCTAGAGCTGCTGCAAGTCATGCAAGGGTTAATTCCCACTAATTCTGGAGATATAAAAATTTGATGAGTTTTTTTTGGCTCTTTTTCCTCCAAAATACATATTGGTGTGTTTTTTGAGTTTTTTGGATGATTATTTTGGGTTTCAAGCCCTTAGAGGTTGTTCAGGGCCTCCTCTACCCTCTCACACCTCCTTCGCTAGTTTTGAACAGTCCAAACACAAAAAAATACAGAAAACTAACTCCAAACTCCCAAAAACCTACCTAAACTACTCTAAAAAGCAAGAAAATAGCTAAAATGCAACTAAACTAGTTAGTGGAAACCTATCTCCAGCATCGACGCCATTGTGGGGTCGAAGATCTCTCGTAGTATATCCCTTCTGCCTGTCAACAAAGGTTAGATCACTGGATAGGAGCCTAACTATGCATAGATGCTACTTTTAGTTAATTTCCTACTTTCTCCCTTAACTCTACTCACCACTATACTACTCATCTTTAACTCTACTCCTCTACACTAACATTTATCATAGTTTTGGTTGAAGAGAAGGAATGGAGAAGAAGAGATTGAGAAGGGAAGAGAAAGAGAGAGATAGAAAGCGAGGGTGGAGGTTAGCTCAAATGCTCCTTATGCTTGCTAATGGAAAAACATTCACTATGGCAAACAATAAACATGGAAATAGAAAGCAATAGAAAACACAATCAAGAGCAATAACAAGTAGTGAATAGCAAATGAGGAATTTTAGCCTATGCGGGTACTGAGCTTCTTGTGCGAGTCATCTTGTGGGCGAGTCATTTTCATAGTGTGTGAGTAGGTCCCCACGTACGAGTCATTTTTCACCTCGAGTCATGTGCGAGTACTTCCTATGCGAGTCATTCCCATGGGTTCTAGCTCCACGGGTACAAATTTGTGAGAGTCATATTCTGGTACGAGTCATCTTCCAAGTCTGGTGGGTCATTTCTAGTTCATTCGAAAATCCTTCAACCATGTGCAAGTCATCTTCTAACTCTGTGCGAGTCATCTTTTCAACCTTGTGCGATTCATTTTTTTGTGCAAGAATTCACCCTCAGCTATTGTTAGGCACCGTAGGATATTGTGCAAATTTTGTACGAATGGATTTTGGTTTTCCTTATGATATTCTATGAACAACTTTCCATTAAACCAACCATTTGCTGTCCATTGACTGTGCGAGCTCATAAACTCTCAAAATTCTGTTGTGCGAGTTCATAAACCTTCCGAGTCAAGTATGCGGGTACTCATAGTCAGGTCAACTATGCTTAATTCCAGCCGCAGTATTTCAGCAAGTAAACTCCTCGCCCAACATGAAAATCGATGTGTGGTAAGCTGATCTACACTCTAATGAAGTGGGCAAGTACTCCTTGAGACCAAACCATACGTCATTAAAAAAAAAAAAAACTTCTTGAAAACACCAAACACATCAAAAATTCACTTGTACGAATAGGTCCCTAGGAATATTTTCTATAAGTTCCTTGCTTCGTGGTCCATTTGAGTTGACGAGTCATCGCACCGACTCTTGTCAGCTACAAGAGCATTAGAGAAGGTTTAAAAATTAAAAAAAAAAAAAAAAACTCCCAAATAAGGTAAGAAAACCCAAAACAGACTTGTAGAAATACTTTCAAGTGCAAAATCTCTGATCTCTCCTAAAATAGAACTATCTAGTACTCGCATAGCCAGATTTTTGACAAGATCTGGACTTGTGCGAGTCCCAGGCTTGCATGCAAATTCTATCCAGAGAGGTTCATTTGTGATCACAACGAAGACCCATAATTTCAAGCACTTGAAACTTAGTAAAATCCTCTAAGATCAACATCATATGATTCCACTCATGAAACTCCAAATATGAGAACGGGAGACTCTAGTGAGACAAATGACAGTGTGTTGGGGGTATTCCCAACAAAGTGTAAATAAATAAGATCCTCCAATAAAATGTGTGGCGAAGGCATGGCATTCTGCGTGTATAAGCCCATGGCCCAATGCACGCAATTGAAGTTGTAAATAAAATAAACTTGACTTGGGCCTTGTAATTAAAATAAAACTAGAGGCCCAATGTCATTTTTAAACTTAGAGATCACTTTTTAGAGTTGGGTCCAAATTGAGACTCACATGAATCTTGTGATTTCTAATGTACTTTTTGTGGACCCTTGGATCAAGTTGGGTCCAAGATGAATGGATAGGATCATTGTGAATACTAGCCAATAAGATTGAGGGGCAAGGGCCTTCCCCATTTTATAAAAAGTCACCATTTGTACACTAATTCCATGCTTAATGAGAAGGAGGAAACTCTACCATTTTTGGAAGAGAAGCATCGTAAGAATATTAGTACCCGCACAGGCTAAAATTGTTAAAATTAAAAAGCAATCCATATTGATTTCTTGGCTTGCTACAAATGTTGTACCATGCAAGTATGTAGCTCATTAATGCAAAATGGCAAGTTTGGCCTACATAGAACTCGAGCTACATGGTTATGTATTTTCTAGTTTGATAAATACAACTTGCATATAGTTTGTAGACATAGAATTAGCATGATTATGCTTGTAGAAACTCGTGGCAACTCCATGCATTAATTGTAAGTGATCCATAGTGACATGCAAGGCATGCACAAAGTTTAATGGACACATGCATGATGATTTGGACATTTCTAGTTAGAACTAGTACACTTGTAAAAAGTTGGTAGAATTTCATGCATGACAAGTGACAAATGTCACATAGACTCTAGATGTCATTTTGGAATGGATAGATATGGTTCTACCTTGAGCTACCTCAATCTCCATAAATATGTGTAGCTCTCCACACAATCAATGATGAAGAGCCAAAGTTTTGTAGCTATCTCATGCCATTTTGGATCTAAACAAATATTACTTGTTATCTCTCTCTCTCTCTCTCTCTCTCTCTCTCTCTCTCTCTCTCTCTCTCTCTCTCTCTCTCTCTCTCTCTCTCTCTCTCTCTCTCTCTCTCTCTCTCTCTAACTCGTGTTAAGGCTAATGCTCATACATTGAAATCTTGTATTTTTATTCATTTTTTGATTCATTGCTATCCTTCGAGCGGGATTGTGGTGGCCATCTTTGGTTGAAGACACGTTTGCTGTCTTTAAAGCGTGTGATGTCTGTCAACGAGCAAAGAAAAATACCAAAGCAGACTTCACACCATTGACTCTCATTATAGAAGACGAAGCCTTCCATAAGTGGGGGATTGACTTTGTTGGACCAATCAGTCCAACAGCAAAACATACCCAAGCTCAATACATCCTCATAGCCACAAATTACGCTACTAAGTGGGTGGAGGTTCAAGCAACGAAGGACGCCAATGCAAAATCAGTTGCACGTTTTCTTTACAAAAGTATTATTACCCGTTTTGGCTGTCCCATAGAGCTTGTTAGTGATCGCGACACACATTTTTTAAATGTTGTCATTGATAACCTCCTACGCCATTACCTTGTCGTTCACAGAAAAAGTACACCGTACTATCCTAGGTGTAATGGCCAGGCTGAATCAATTAACAAAACAATATGTAAAATTTTGACCAAGATAGTTGAAACCAGTCGTTCTGATTGGGAAACAAAACTTTTCTTAGCTATCTGGGCTTATCGCACCACCCCGAAGAAAGCCACTAGGTGGGTTACCCTTTCCACTTAGTATACGGTCAAGAGGCGGTAATGCCCGTAGAATTCTTAGTACCTTCGCTAAGAGTTACAGAAGCTTTTTCAACATATCTCTGTGAAAAGGCTTCAATAGAACAACAAGTCAAAACCAGGCTATTTACGTTAGCCCAGTTATGCGAGACAAGACTAATATCTTATCACGCACAACTAGTTAACAAATGATGCCAAAAGGCCTGGCATGACCGTCACCTGCACAATAAAGATCTACACTTAGGTGACCAGGTTCTTCTCTATACATCAAAGAAGCACCCCGACAAATTGAAGTTCATAAGTGAGGGGCCATATGTTATTAACAAAATATTTCCTAATGGTGCAATCCAGTTACAAACACTTGACGAGACACTCCTAGACACTATCGTAAACGGTGGTCGTCTACGGTGGTACTACGAAGAGTTGTTCTTTGTTGACCCAATTTAGGATCTTTCTCCTTGAAAAAAAAAAAGCCTATTATTTTAATATTATTTTACTCCTTTCCTTGGACATCTTGTTTTTTATGCCTATTGTTCACCTCGTTCCTTGTTTATACTTCATATCATTACTTATGTATAGTCTATGCATTTTTCTTTTTTTTTTCTTTTTCTTCTGTTCATACTCATGGGTCATGGATGTTCTAGATCGACAACTGATAGGCTACACCTTAGAAAATCATTCTCACACTTTTGCCACCTCACCTCTGTCTCACTGGTATCTCAGGATAACCAACATTCCTGGAGATACACCTTTTTCATAAGAGCTTCTACTTTGAGCCGTAGTCATATTTCTTTGAAGTTCTTCACTTGCATCAAACAGTTCCATTTATTCATCATGAGGTTTTGTCAAATCTCAACCGAAGTGCTCTTGTCAAATCTCAACCGGAGCACTCCGCTCAAATCTCAACCGAAGCACTCCACTTAAATCTCAACCGGAGCACTCCGCTCACATCTCAACCGAAGCGTTTAGTTGAATCTCGACCGGAGCAGTTATGTCAGATCTCGACCGGAGCTTCCCTGTCAGATCTCGACCGGAGCTTACCTGTCAAGTCTCGACCAGAGCGGTTCTGTCAAATCTCGACAGGAGCTTCCCTGTTAGATCTTGACCGGAGCTTACCTGTTAAGTCTCGACCGGAGCGGTTCTGTCAAATCTCGACCGAAGCGGTTCTGGTAGATCTTGACCAGAGCTTCCCTGTCAAATCTCGACCAGAGCAGTCATTTCAAATCTCGACCGGAGGACATACATTTGAATTTCACGAACCAACACGTCCCATCTCCCTTGCAACTAGACGACGGCGACAATAAATGCCCTCACTCCGAAGCCATTCGCACCTTAGCGAAGTGTGAGCTCAAGCGTCTTCTGGCGACGATCTGCGGTGATCTTCTTGCTATTGTGTCCGATCCTAGCGCTCGACTATTCAATCCTTCAGTGATCAACCACCATCTCTACACTCTACCAACCACCATCGTTATCACTCCCTTATGAGCGCCATCACCAAAACTTTCAAACCCAACGTCGTCGACAGAATACCTCATATCACAAATTCTCGCATGTTGAGGGGTAGTGTCACGCAAGCACTCATCACGCTCCCATCACACTATTGAACATCCTAAAATCACTAACACAAACCGTATACCTTCAAACCGCTTCATTCCTCATAGATCCACATCCACAACATTACAACCCTTGTCAAACACCTCTACTTGCTGCTATTCCACTCCCCATCTTTCTTAACTCGACCTCACTATGTTCAGCCTCCTTTACATCATCCTATTTTGTTTACCACCCTTTTTTGCAAAATTTTAAGATTTTCTAGGAACAAACTCTCGCAGCTTGGTAAGCAAGTGGATCTGACTCAGATACAAGCACATACTAGCCTGCGAAGATTAGTTTTCAGAAAATCTCAAAATTTGGCCAAAAAACCACAAAAAATGTAGTTTTTTCAAATTTTTTGAGTTTCCCTGGGAAGTAACTCTTGCAGCTTGGTGAGCAAGTGAATCTAATTGAGATACAAGTGCATACCAGTCCGCGAAGATTAGTTCCCAGAAAATCTCAAAATTTGGCCAAAAACCCACAAAAAAATGCAGATTTTTCAAGATTTTTTGAGTTTCCTTGGGAAGTAACTCTCACAGCTTGCTGAGCAAGTGAATCTAACTGAGATACAAGTGCATAATAGTTTGCGAGAGTTTGTTCCCAGAAAATCCTAAAATTTTGCAAAAAAGCCACAAAAAAATGCACTTTTTCCAAGATTTTCTGAATTTCCTAGGGAAGTAACTCTCGCAGCTTGGTAAGCAGCTGAATCTAACTGAGATACAAACTCATACCAATCTGCAAGGGTTTGTTCCTAGAAAATCTTAAAATTTTGCAAGAACACCACAAAAAATGCACTTTTTTCAAGATGTTTTGAGTTTCCTTGGGAAGTAACTCTTGCAGCTTGGTGAGCAGGTGAATTTAACTGATATACAAGTGCATACCAGTCTGTGAGGGTTTGTTCCTAGAAAATCTTAAAATTTTGCAAAAAAACCCAAAAAAATGCACTTTTTTTCAATATTTTTAAAGTTTCCTTAGGAAGTAACTCTTGAACCTTGGTGAGCAGGTGAATCTGACTGAGATACAAGTGCATACCAGTCTGCAAGGGTTTGTTCCCAGAAAAGCTTGAAATTTTGCAAAAAAACCACAAAAAATGCACTTTTTTCAAGATTTTTTAAGTTTCTTTGGAAAGTAACTCTTGAAGCTTGGTGAACAAGTGAATCTGACTGAGATACAAGTTCATACTAGTTTGTGAGGGTTTTTTCCCAGAAAATCTTAAAATTTTGCAAAAAGACCCCAAAAAATGCACTTTTTCCATGATTTTTTGAGATCTGCTGGGAAGTAACCTTTGCAAAGAGTTTTTTTAGATAGATCTAACCAAGATCTGGCTAGTGTGAAATTTTTGTGAAGATTCAATGGTTAGATTTAGAAATATCTAAGAAAACGTGCCAAAAAGTGCCAAAAAACCGAGTTTTTTCAAGATCCTGACAAATCTGCCCATCAAGAACTCTTGCAGAACTCACATTGTCTAGAATTGGTCCATAGACAGCTATTGTAGGAAGGTTGAAGGTTATATTCACTCAAATCTGAAGAAATCTCAACATAAAAAAAAAAAAAAAACACACAAAGAACCAAGAAAAGGGGCTTAAATCACACTACTGAAACTGATTTGATCTTGTCAAATCTAGTTTGTAGTCACAATATCCATCAAGATCCAACATCCAACCGCAGATCAAGTTGATCAGTACCAAGAAAAATCAGATTCCACCACCATCCATACCAACCATCCCTCACTCTTCTGTCCACACTCTTCTGTCCATCTCCATATTCTCTTGACAGTACAACTTTCATTGCGGTTATCTGTTAAATCCATTTCTGTTTCTGTTCACATCCATACGGATCCCTCTTTTCTTGATTCCTTTATCCTCTTCTTTTTCTTCTTCCACTTCAAAAAAAAAAAAAAAAGTTGGAACACCAGAGTCATTGGGCAAATCTTGAAGCAATTTACCTTGCGACATTCTAGTGCTGAACTATGGAGACCGCTCTTGTAGGATTATCGAAATTTAAAAAGTTCCCAGCTGAAACAATCCGAGACTACACCTATCGGATCTATCATCTAGTGAAGGATTGTAATCCATCGATTCCTAAACAAATCGTCGTGGCAAAATACTATGCTGGACTGCCCAAAAGGATCAGATCTGGTATGACAGAATTAGCACCCTATGCGTCACCTGTACAACTCTGTAAGGATGCTGCCAAGATGGAAATCTCACTCGGGAAGAAGGATTTACCCTATCTAGATGGGAAATCAGAGGAACAAAGGTCGACAATGAGCAATGATCCAACAAGAATGGAACCCCATGCAAGACAACAAAGTACGCCAAGGTCAAGCAGAACAAGTGCAGCGGAAGACCTAGAACCTTGCACTTTAAGCTGTCAGCAAGCTTATGCTCGCTATATTAAGTTTCTTGAAAAGGACGAATGTACCTTCTGCTTTGGAGATCATCCAAGTACCAGGTGTCCAATCAAGAATCCGCGCTTGTTAAAAGAACAAAATATAGAGCAACAAGCTTGTCGACAGCAAGATCCAGTGGTTCAACGGTTAGAAGCAGAATCAAGCCAACAAGAAGCTCACCAGAAGGGTGGATGTCAGATTGATCCATCTAAATCACAAGTTTTTTCAACAAACAGTGGCAAGGTAGAAGTTTTGGTTATATCCTCTTGCATGTCACCAAATTCAATGGAGGACCATAACAACCTACCAGTCTATTTTGTGGAAGATCCTAAGGGGAATCTCTTACTGGTGTATGCCTATCAACTTAGAAGTGATGGCATACTGCACCCAGTTAGGTGCTATGGATGAGGAGGAAAACACCGACATGCTAAATGTCCACACCGAGGGGATCCGTCAACATTTGATCCCTCGTGTTCACAATGCGGAGTTAATCATCCATGCTGAGATTGCCCGATGAGAAATTCACAAATAGCCAGGAGGCATTTGGCCTATGTAGACCGACATGCACCTGTGGTAACCCTTCCACTCGAACGTACTACAAAAGAAAAATCTTAGTGCCACTGGGTTATGAAGCGAGTGACGAAGAAGAAAATTTGACAAAAGTCCCAAGGTACGCAAAGGTACCCTCGGGCAAACAAGTAGAACCATCACAGTAGACAAAGATGGTAGAATTTATTAAGCCAACGACTGTCGAGGAAATCAAGACACGGACAACCGAGGAACTCCAACAGATTCTGTCAGGGCTTTTTTTGCACTCAATGCGAAGAATTCTTAGTGATGAATTACAAAGGGGACTAGCATCAACTGGGCAACTTGAAGGCAATTCAGCACAAGATCCAAGAAAAAGTGCCATCACGCAGCCTTCAACGGGAAAGTGCAATGACCAAGAGAAGACTAAAGTTGATGATTGCCCCTCAACGAGCAAGATTCAATCAAAGTCTAATTGTTCCACAATTCAAGAAACCCCCAAATCAATGCCAATTCGAGGTATATCCATTCTTCAAAGGCCAAATCCAGGGAATCCAAGCCCAAAATGGCCAATTGTACAGCAAGAACCAGAACCTACAATGATAAAGCCTTGTCCTAAATATATGATATTGATTGTTGAGGAAAGTCGTAAGGCTGATGCATACTTCGAATACCTGGACAGACAAGAGCATCAAGCAAACATGTCATATCCACATTATGATTTGGGGGAGTCTATGACATTGGGATCAGTTGTGCCAATCCATGAAGATCCATTATATCAGCAAGATTTATCTTGGGATCCTCCGATGGAATGCCTCGACTACCCAATTGTCAATGAACTAGGTTATCTGATATGGCCACCAGACCCTTACGTGTATTATTGAAAATCTGGCAAGTCTAGGTTCTTGCTGATCAATAATCAATAAAGCCTCAGGTTTTATGTAAGCAAATTCTATCCACACTTTTTTTGAAGCACCCATGTCCCAGCAATAAACGAATTGACAACAGCGCCCCTTCACGACAGTTGCAACCTAGTGCCGAGAGACCAACACTACTTTGGGCCGTGGACCCTGTTGTGGGTATTTCATGTATACAAATAAATAAGTGGGTCCCACCACTTAAAATACTGTTGGCCAAGCCTTACGCCCCGCGACAGTACAGTAGAATATAAGTGCAAGGCACTGACATCCTCTGTGTATAAGCCCAGCCACCATTGAGCACAAGTAGCAAGTTGTAATTCCTAGGAATAAGAGACTAGGGGCTTGGGCTTAAAACTCTAAAATGACATTAGTGGCCCTAAGTCAAGTTGCAAATAAAAAAGCTAAAAGGGCCCAACTTGAAACTCACATGAATCATGTGAGTGCCCTTGTGCTTTCTTAGCACCATTAGATTTAAGTTGTGTTTCTTTGAAAGGCTTGGATTAGAATCCTTGCCCCAATGAAGTGGCCAATGAGAGTAAAGGAGGCTCACCTCTAAAATCTATCAGAGGGAGTCATTTCCTTTGTATTGTATCATATTCCATTCTCATTCTAATAAAACTCTCTTGGTTTCTCCATCTCCATCTCTCTCTCTTTTTCTCCTCTCTCTCTCTCTCTCTTCTCCCCCTCTCTTCTCCTTCTCTCCCTACGTTGGGATAGAATAGCTTTGGGTAGGCGCTCGAGCCCCCAAAGCCTTTCTCAACCTAGGCATTCTCTCTCTCCCTCTCTCCACTCTCTTTCTCCTCTTTCTCCTCTCCCTCTCTCTTCTTGCTATGCAGGTGAAGGCGAGGTTGCCGCTCCCAGCGATGGACCCCTATGCCACATCGACGACACAACACCGACACCCTTACCACTGTCTCACCTTTCAACCGACACGGTTTTTCCATAATCTCCCTTCTTCCATTTTTCCACCATGTCGTTCAATCCCGTTCAAGTTCTGATGATCCCGAAACAAGCAAGCTCGACATCCAGCTATGCAAGTTAGACCTTACGGAGATGCAGACCTGGTACCAGCAGGCGGAGTCCTTCTTCAAGAAAATTGAATTTCAGATCCCTGTCTTGACAGGCTATCAAAGCCTATATCTGGTACACATGGCATATGCCAATTATCACACCACGGCAAGATCATGTCAAATCATCGTTCCCCCTATAAGGAATTATGTTTATAACGTATCTTTTGCGGCAGCCGATTTGCAACCTTATGGGTTCCCATGAGGACCAAACACTGTCACAAGGACACTCCAAAAGATAGAGCAAACGACATATTTCAAGTACATTGATCCCTCTGTGACCAAGTGGAAGAATAAGGATGGGTACAGGAAGCCATCAACGACAAGCAACTTCAAGCAGCATGTGCCTATCTCACCAAATGCACACAAAAATCTCGAATGAAAGTGTACCCATGTCTCTGTTTCACATTATGGCAGATTCACGACTGCATGCCCAGAACCTCTATGATTGGGCACAATTTGCTTCGAATTGTCTTCATGACTGCATTAAGAACAAGTAGCCCATCACAGTATTGGGATATCTGATGACAGATATCACTCTTTATCAAGTACAAAATGGCCCAAAGCTTCGACAAGAATTGCAACTTAATTTCCCATTGAACACAAGAAGTCCAAGTGTGCAAGAACAACTTCACCATCAGGATCCCAGGTTAAACGAGTCAACACCAGTATTTTCCCTTTGGTGCAGAAGCCAAGAAGCCCACCACAGGAACCACAAACAGCTGCAACTTCCGGAGCTCAACAGACATATACCTCAAGGGCTCAGTTGTCGAGCACACGGCAACAACGAAGGCAAGAGAAGCTTCAAGCTGGGAGCACATCACCTGTGGGATCAGTTTTTGATGTTTCCACCTCAGATGGTGGCAGCTCATCAACAGCATCACAACAACACTCGTCACCCTCACATGTCATCGACAGGGGTGATGGAGCAACTACCTCAACATTGGCACCTAATACGACAGTACCTCAAGTCACAAGTCAGCCAGATGAAGCCACCACCCCACCCACACTGATTACTATGCCAACGCCACCAACATCACCACTGGCACAAATTCTTGGGGGGGGGGGGGGGGGGGGAAGAGGAGTGGGGATATCCAGTCCTCAGGACACAGAAGCGGCTCAGCAACCACAGGCCCAACAAGTCCACACGTTGGACACGTCGCAATATTTTGATGCTACGGACCTGATGGAAATCAACGACAACGAGCCAAAAAAGAAAAAGCAGTCAGGAAGAAGTCAAACCCCTCCACTAACCACCACCACCACAACAGCTACTAACATCATCCCTCCACCTCCACCTCCACCTCCATCTTCAGCTCTAACACCACGTTTGTTTTTTGGTTTAGCCTCGCCATCCCATACCCCAGATCAGTACCCAACCCGCACCAACCCTGAAAAGCCCACTGAAGCAGCCAAGCGCTCGATGATTGGCCTATCCAAAATGAGCTACCACATGCATTGGTTGGTGAGCCAGCACCAAATGTTCGAGAGCATAGCCCAACATCAAGACCGAGAGATTATGCAATATCAAAGGTTGGCCAAAGAAAAAGAAAAAGAGACAGTAGAAAGCAGATTCGTGATGGCCAGGCAGAAATCCACTCTGGAAGAGGTCCAACAACAACTGAAGCACTAGATGGTCCAAATCGACCAAGTACGAGATGGATCATCTAGTGCAATGACAATAGATGCTCCTCTAGTGAAGCTCGAGGACATTCAATTCCAGGCCCCACAGGCCTCAGCCATCCGGATGGAAAATTATGTAAGGCTAATCCAGGAACGGGAAGTCGAAAAGCGAAATTTCAAAAACATTGTGGCCAAACAAGATAAGATCATCTTGGAGCCCCAAAAGCAGCTGGAAGACACTACGAAGGCCCTGCAACAAGTCTTGGACAAGGTGAACCAACTATGGGACACGACGTGCAAGGATCAAGCAAGTGCTCAATCAATAAAACCGCGGGATGATGGTGGGAATGATGGTGCATGAAATCAAGATGGGCAAACCCACTCATCAGACGGAAGCTCGGGATTGGGTGCCAAGAGAGCTGGTGCTGCTTCCATGACTTTTTCCCAACCTCCTCCCACCTTTAACCCTTCCTCTTACTCCGCATTTAATTTTTCTGAAACATTCATTCCAACTTACCCAATTCTTCCATCTCCTCTCTCTTCATCATCTCCTATCAAAATTATGGGCCCATCAAAAGGTCCAGTTGACATTACAAAGCCCGACGGGACGAGTTCAACAACTCCACTCCTCCGGTGCTGCGTATAACTTGTTGATTCCACCTCCTCCTAAACCGTTCACCGTCGCACCCCTCTCCCCAGATCATTCCATCCCCGACCTTCCAGAAACTAACACTGACATGAGGCGTGATGATGACTTCTTGGCAGACCAACCAGAAACGAGAAGGTTCTTGTCCAGACCAGACACGGGTGCAGCTGAGCCATTGACAAGTGAGCAAGCAAAAGAGAAAGATACGGGCACCAAGGCCTTAGATGATTATCTGGCAAGGCCATCCCAACTGCGCAGGACAACCTCCCCTACTAGTCCCAGAGACAAACTAGCTGACATGAGAGAGTCAAAGAAATTTGAGAGGAAATACCCTCCCAACATGAGGGGAGGCAAAGAAGACATTGATAAAAGCCAATACTCCACCAGGGCCGAGATCATTGTCTTGCTACAACCGCAGCTAGAATGGCGAAGTAAAGTCCTGAAGGATAGCAGGCGACTTAAAAAATATTTGAAGGCACTGGCATGGAAGCGAGTGGATCCTTTCTACATGCCACTCAAATGAAAAAACCCATGGCCGGTGGAAAAGTCCCAAGTGGAGTTAGTAAACTGGCCAGTCATTCCGGGAATTTCAAAGAGAACCTCCCCGAATGATCTGAGGCTACAGTTACTTGACTTCGGGCACAAATACAAATCAAGTGCCGATCTTTGCATGCAGGAAAGTACCGAATATTGCAGATCCATGGCCTTTCTGATGCAGCAAGAGTGTTTTTGGGATTGAGGCTTGGATCCAATTAGGATCAATCCAAATACAGCCCTCCAGTCAGAAGAAGACCATGAGATGATGGCTAGGCTATACTACAGAGTGTCCTTCATGTCGTCATGCTATGTGACCATGGTGGAAGACTGGCAAGAAATGGGCTTCGTAGAAAAAATAAGTGAATATCTGGGGGCCCTCAACTTCGGAAGTAAGCTCCGCTTCCAAGTTTTTGAAGCCCTGGGCCGGAAGATGAGCGAGCGAAAGCAGACTGCACGACGATGAGACAAGCATGATTCACAAGAAGTGTTCAAGAGGGCTGGTATGTAGCGGCCAATTGGGAGACTTCCCAATTTTGATGAATAAATTTTGCAGATAATAAGCACCTAGTTTTACGGAAGCGAACAAAAATTCACGATTTTCCAAGTGCCAAGCGGAAGACATCACCGGTATTGCAGTAAGTCCTGCAACAAATTAGGGGTGGATAATGTTAGCAGATTCTAGGAAATCTCCAAGTGTCGAGCCAAGCTGAAGACACAAGTTATCTCTCATCCATGACCAAGGAGGTCTCAGAAGAAGTTGAAAGCCGAGCATGAGAGCCGAGGAAATACTAGCTAGGAAGACAGTGAGTTAACTATGTGAGCCTACATGGTGTATCCCAAAAAAGGAATGACCATGTAGGAGCTAGTAATGTTTCCTAGGCATTGTAGATAAAGGTAGACCCCTCTTAAATTAGTTAGAGTGAGCCACCTTTTGATGGTGACCTTTAGTGGAAGGGCAAATTCCACATATAATTTCTAATTTACTGGAATTGCCACATGGGCTCCACATGGACAACCTTCTTGCTTATTTAAGGCCCCCCTCGGAGCTTTTGATTGTATTGTCAAGTTCTCTTGAGCAAATAAAGAGGATCCTCCACGAGTTCTTGATGATAGCTTAGCTCCTTGTTCATGGCAATGCTCTTGAGTGAGATTTCTATGAGCATGCTTGATTCCTTTGCATTGTGGATTAACTAGGTTCTTGTTTCTTGTTTCTTGCTTAAATGTGGATTAGCATTCAGTTCTTGTTTGTGGAATCTTGTAGTAATCAACATTCAAGTAAACTAGATAGGTTTTTTTGTGGTATAGATCTTGCATACTCTCTTACAACCCAGTTCTTGATTGTTCTTGAGTAATCTAAGCATCAAGTGATGAGTGTTTCTTGATTCTTAGATTGTTATAATGTTGTTAGGAATCTAGTTTCTTGAATCTTGTTTCTTGTTTCAATAGTTAATCCGGTTCTTGATTGTTTTCTGATTTAGTAGTCAATGGTAGGATTGCTCTCTGTATTGAACGTTGATCTTCTTGAGCTTTGTCTGGGTACATATGTAGCTGAGTATCGGATTTGAGTTACCCACTGACAGGTTGGGAATACATGTTTAAACCTGAGTAATGCTGTTGCTCTGTAACAGTTCTAATAAGAAGAAGAACCACAAAGAACTGTAACAACAGAAGTAAAGTAATCCAAGAAGAAGAAAGAGATAAAAGAAACGTGTTCACAGATTTAGTGAATCTGTGAACAATGCTGCTAGAGTGATTCCTCTTTCCTCAATGTGATTGATCCATAACTTGGGGGCTAGATCCATTCGATCTAGTTTTGGTTGGGTCTGTTCCCTTGTTTGTTGCTTGTCTTAGGATAGTATCCTATGTGTAGGACTTTATACCTCCCCTTGATCTGGCCCTTTAGACCACTTGCTTCTACTTTTTCCCTTGAATTTTTCCTTGATGAACGTAGCCTCGTCTCCAACTTAAGATGTTGATGAAGATCCACCTCTTCATTGAAGCCTATACTCTTCATTCATCAAGATCTCTTGAAGATCCATCAAACTTGGCAAAGTTCTTTGAATAGAAAGAATTTGTACAATGTTAGCATGAGCATCCAACAAACCATTAAGAATAACTTGAACAAGCTCTCCTTCCTTAATGCTCTCATTAATGCAAACCAACTCATCATTCAAAGCTTTTACTCTCAAAACAAAAGTATTTGGACTTTCTTCACTCTTTTGCAAACATTGAAAGATTTGTCTTCTTAGAGTCAACACTCTAGAAGTAGACTTGGATTCATAAAGCTTCTTCAAAGCTTCCCAAGCCTCACTTGATGAAGTACACTTACCAACTTCCTTGAGAAGTTCATTGCTAACGTTCATCTTAATCATATGTAGAGCTCTTTTGGCCCTCTTGTCATACCTCAATTGTTCATGTTGTGTTGTTGGCCTCTCCTTCAAACCTACAACAATATCCAAAACATCATTCATCTCAAGAAGTGATTCCATCCTCACTTTCCACAATGAATATTAATTGCTTGAGGTAAGCCTATCAGTGCCTTCCAATATGCATTTACTTGGTGTACCCAGTTGCAATGACCTGGTCCTTCTCTTTCAACCTGTTCCAATGCACAAAGTACTCTTTTGAAACAAATTTTTCCAAAAATAAGTCACAAAGATATGGAACCTCTCAATTCTCTTCTAGCACTTATATCAAGCAAATCAACACATAGAATAGTGAAATCTTGACCAACCTATGATCTATCCTCATCTAATGACTCTTGCTACTTCCTAAGATTGAAACACACTCAAATGAAGTTCAGTGACCTCACAATCTAGAGATCCAATCAAAATTAGGGTTCTGACAAAATCACAAAAAATTGAATATTTCATATTCTACATTCAATTGCCTAAAAATTGATATGCAATCTTGTAGCCACCATTTAGGCTTTTCTAATGCATCAAAAATTGGCCATGAAGTGTGAAATCAGAAGTGATCAAGTATATAAGCCTATTTTGAGTTTTGATCTACAAAAAATCCAATCTACATATGCAAAGAACTCGATTTTTGAGTAGAAGTCAATCTAGCATGCTCTAGCATTGATATGTCTTCCAAATCCTTGATGTGAAGAATGGTAAAAAAAAATCTTCCTAGCTATGCTCCCCTTATTTCTTTGTATATTTTATTGTACATAGAGGTATGTGAATTGAGCACATAACCTTCCTAGAATAGGTCGAGTTTGAGTTAGGTAGATTCATTTATGATGTCATGCAAAAGTTAGATAGCATGCATAGTCATTCAGAGTGCATGCAAGCAACATGCAATCAATGCATGCAACATGCAAACCAAGTTACATGATCTACACATGTCTAGATAATTTTGAGAGCTGACATGCAGTAGTACATGCAATATTCATGCATGCAGTTTTACATGTGGATCTATGGTTTTACAGCTAAGTAAAAGATGTGGACATTACATGCAAATCCATTGTAGGAACTCGAGCCTCATTAATGTAGGAAATTTTTTGGCTTGTTTGACCATATTGTGAATATTGAGATTTTGGTGATTTTGGCTCATTCTCTCTCTACCCGAGTTTTTGGTGTTGATTTTCTCTCTCTATCTGAGAGCAAGCTGTTTTTCCCATAATGAGCATTAGAATATTTTTTGCTAGCTATCTCTCATAGTAAGGAGTTAGTTTTTTGAGACTGTAGTATGCCATTGTGCTCTTGCCTTGGATTTTTTAAGTAATCTGTTCTTTGATCATTCTTGTGCAATCACAACACCTCACAGAGATCTTGTAAGGTCTGTGGTGAAGTTCACACGTGCTAAAAACTTCACATGGTATCAAAGCTTCATGCTTTGAAGAGGTGAGGGTGCATACATCAGATCTTGAGTGCTTTTTGCTTGCAAGAACTCAGATTTGGGAGAAGGATACAAACTCATTGACAATCAAGCCATTTTTGTATCATAAGTGAATCAAATCAAGCCTGATCTGCTCCAGCTAAGCCTTGTATGGACAGAGAGCTCACACGTGTGAAATCAGCCCTCTTTGTTTGAGTGCTATTTCTTAAGGAATGATCCAATTTGTTCTTTAGCTTGTTGGATAGGTATTGAAGAGTAGAATATGTTGCTCAAGTTTCTAAATCAATTTGATTTGTTTTTGGAAGGATTTTAGGCAATCAAAGAGATAGGGAGAGTACTCATCTCGTGTGACATGCCAAAGTGAGCACACATCAGTTCTTTTCACCAATATTCTCAATTTTCATTATCAATCAAGTATAATTGGATAAAGCTGAGTATTGTGAGGTCTTAGACATTTCATTTCACACAAGTATTGTGTTTGAGTTGAAAGCAAGTTCCTAGAGAGTTTATCAGTTGGCTCATGGGAGAGATAGACTTCATACTTGCATGTGCTTCATCTCTTGATAGAAGCTAGATCCAAATTCAAAATAGATTGATTTTTTCTGTTGTGAGCTTGATCTCAGAGTTTGTTGTTAGATTTCATAGGTTGGATCAACATTATAAGTGTTAGATCCTAGTTTGAGATAACAAGCAACATATTCAATTCCATCCTTGTCATTACTAGAATTTCTCAAAGAGAATATGTCTTCATCTGGTTCACATTTTTTGGAGCATAGTGCGAGATTAACATCTTCCAATTATGCAATGTGGAAGATTAGAATGGAATCATTATTGACTCTACAAGATGTAATGGACATTGTAAGTGGAGCTGAAGAAGAACCTGCAGCACCTAATGAAGCTACATCATTCAAGAAGAGAACAATCTTCATTTCATAAAAATGAATGTCACAAATGAAGTGCTAGGGAGATTAGTACATGCACCACTACCAAGGAGGCTTGGGACACTCTGAAAACAATTTATGAAATAAGAAATACTTCTAGATTCCTTACACTTAGAAATCAAATCTTTCTAAGTTATCAGAGAGTAGATGTGCTTCAAATTATGTAATGAGAGTTAAGGATCTTCATCAAGAGTTAGCTGGTATTGGTGATGCTCTTAAGAACACTGAGCTTCTTCAAGTAGTCCTTACTGGATGAAGAGATGAGTATGACAATATTGTGCAGACTTATGTTATCAGGGAGGAGCTTCCATCTTTGGAGTCTCTTCAAGATGTTCTCATTGCTAAAGAAAGTAGGCAAGAGAACAAGATGTTGAGGATGAACAAACTTTCATTGAAGGATGGTGGAGATGAGAAAGCACTCTTCACCAAGGACAAGTCAAAAGGCAAGGGCAAAGGTCAACAACACTTCAAGAAGGACAAGTCCAAAAAAGTTAGTGAGGATCAATCCTCACAAGCTGCAACATCCAGTGGCAAGAAGAACCTATCAAAGATCAAATGTTTCTTTTGCAGCAAGAAGGGCCACCATGCATCAAACTATTTCAAAAAGAAGAACCAGTTCAAGCAAGCTAATCTTACTAATGAGGAAGAGTGTGAGGGTATTGAGAGTGAAAGAGAGGATTCTTTAATGATGTCTAGTTTTTCATCTTCTCCTTACAAGAATGAAAAAATCTGGTGGATAGATAGTGGGGCTAGTTCCCATATGTCTTCACAAGTCTCATGCCATATGTAGGTGCACAAAGATCCATGTATACTGCTAATGATGTAGAGTGTAGAATTGAAGGAATAGGAAGTATTCCACTGCATGCATCATCATCAAAATCTTTTTGTTTGCATGATGTAGTTTATGTGCCTAAACTAACCAAGAACCTCATTATTGTAGAACAGTTGTTTGATAGTGGATTGGATGTCATATTTCATGTTGACAAGTGAGAAGCAACTTCAAGCACCTACACCAAGAAGATCCACAAGAGAAAGATCCGAGCCAAGAAGGCTCACTTATGATGAGGGAGGAAGGCAAGTGGAACGTGAAACTTCCTATCATGCATTCTCCATATCAGATGAAGAGCCTAAAGATGTCCAGGAAGCACTTCAATCCAAGAAGTGGGTTGAAGCAATGACCCTTGAGTTTGAAGCCTTGATTCAAACAACACATGGGAGCTTGTAGAGCCACCTAACAACATGCATGTCATTGGATGTTAGTGGCTATTCAGGATCAAGTACAACAATGATGGATCCATCAGAAAATTCAATGCAAGACTTTGTGCCAAAGGTTACTCTCAAATCAAAGGTCTTGACTATGAAGGCACTTTTGCACCTATTGCAAAAATGGTAACTATAAGAATTCTCATTTCTCTTACATGTTATCACAATTGGAGGATGTTTCGACTTGATGTTTCTAATGCCTTTCTCAATGGTTTCCTTGAGGAGGAACATGGAGCAACCACCTGGATTTGTAAAAGTTGGCGAAGAATCAAAAGTTTGTCTTTTGTTCAAAAGTCTCTATGGACTAAAACAAGCACCAAGGCCTTGGTATGCAAGGCTCAACTCCTTTCTCATATCACTTGGATTTCATCTTAGTGAATATGACCCTTCATTGTACATTAAGTTAGTAAATAACTTTGTAGTTATTCTTCTCATCTATGTAGATGATATCATTCTTAATGGAAATAATGAGGAGCTAGTTGAAGAAACTAAGTATGCACTTGGTAGTGAGTTTAAGATGCAAGATCTAGGAGTTCTTCACTACATTTTAGGCCTAGAAATTGACTTTTAGAAAGATCATGCTCTCATAAGTCAAAGTAGATATGCACTTTCCATGCTTGAGAAATTTCAAATGGAAAACCGTAAAGGCATAGATACACCAATGGAGCACATTGTAAAAGTTCTTATGAAAGATGATGAAAGATCCTTTGAGGACATCACTCTTTATAGGAGTCTTATTGGCTCACTTATATGGTTAACTGTGACAAGACCTGATCTAAGCTTTAGTGTGCATAAGTTAAGCCAACACATGTAGGATCCAAAGATATGTTAGAATTTAGCAATTTTCACATGGTTTTTGCAATGTATATGGCATCTATGTGGATCCACACATGTGTGGACCTATCCACACGTGTGAAATGACACTTGTAATATTCAGATCCATGTGAGGACCTGTCCACACGTGTGAAATGACACTTGTAATATTCAGATCCATTTTATTTAGCTTTCATTTGAGTCAAATATGACATCTCCTAAATTATAGGGGTTAGGTCCTAGATTGTAGGAATCTAGAAGGTCAACACAAACCCCCAATGGATGATGTGGCAAATTAGATAGAACTTATCCAAAGTGGATATGGATGAGTAAAATGAGCTATCCCACACATGATGGATGCAGCTTAGAGAGAGATTATGGTGATTGTGTACTTGATCCATGATGAATCCATTGCGAAGCTAATTATGAGAAACATTGGATTGTGGAGCAATCTTGTGATTTTTGCTCTCTTTAGCAACTTCTTTGTGAATGAATGCTTAGTATTCCATAAGTAAACTAATTCTCTGTTATCAGGCCCTACAATAGTAGTACTTCACATGTGTGAAGCCGTGGATCATCATTTCTTGATTGTTCTTGCTTGGAATCACAAAAACTAGTAGCTAGAAGCTAGAATTGGAAGCTACTCTTGATGTAGATCAAGATCTCAAGCTACCAATCACTCTTTGTGATCATTTGTAGATCAAATTCAGTCCAAAACTCTAAAATTTGACATGGTATCAAATATAGAGATGCATCTACGGTCTAAAACAGACATCACGAGCCTGGTATAAAAAGCTTGATGGTCTTATGAAGTGTCTAGACTTCAATCCTACTCAATTAGACTGCAATGTCTGTACTAAAAGAGTAGGAAAGGATTTTGTGATACTGGCCATTTTCGTGGATGATTCGTTGATGATAGGAAATTCCTTGATGCTGATCAAAGACAAGAAGAGTTAGATTTCTGAGAGCTATGAAATCACAGATCTTGGAGAAACAACAAAATGCCTAGGGCTGGAGATTAGAAGAGATCGAACAAAGGGCGAAATGCACTTGAGTTAGTCAGAGTATGCCAGAAAAGTGCTAAAGCAGTACCACATGATGGACTGCAAAAAAAAGGCCACACCAATGATAGCTGGAGCCAAGCTCATGAAGCAGGATTGTCCAAAAATGGAAGAAGAAGAACAGAGGATGGCAGGTGTACCCTACCAAAACTTAATTGGTAGTCTGATGTACTTGACAATTTGTACCAGACCCGATCTGGCTTTCTCTGTTTATGCCTTGAGCCAATTCTCTTCCACTCATGGCATGGCACATTGGCAAATGGCAAAACGAATCCTACAGTATCTGAAAGGTACCAAACTGTGGGATTAACCTACAGAGCTGAAAATGAAAAAAAAGGTTTGAGTTGCATCACTACAGTGATGCGAACTGGGCGAGCTGCAAAGATGATAGCAAGTCCATTACTGGAGGATGTTCAATAGCATGCGAAGCTACAATCAGCTGAATATGCAAAAAGCAAACCTTGGTGGCTCAATCCTCTTGCGAAGTTGAATATATTGCAGCTTCAAAGGTCGCGAATGAGGTAGTGTGGCTATAGATGATGCTGGAAGCAATCGGGATTCCACAAGGACGGAAAAGCATGATGATGATGGACTCCCAAAGTGCCATCTATCTGTCCCCTTCCAATTAGGATTCTCTTGGTATTGGAACTTAGCATATCTTTGTTGAATAACATGAGAATTAAACAAACAAAAAGCTGTCTCATGTCCAGAAGAATTGCATAGATGACAATAAGTATCTGTCGTATGCCTTTTCATTGTTGTACACTCATACATGGTGTGATTTCTAGCATAGATTGCACACCACACATTTTCTTTGCTAGAAAATGTTTTAGCCATCTTATCAATTGCTTTATTGCTCTTAGCTTGCTGATCTTCCAACGCTTTCAACTTTGCATCAAGCTGTGACTACATCTTCTCTAGCTACATCTGCTATTTTTGACCAAGTTTTTGGACCTCATCCATCATCAACTCGGCTATTGTGTTGACGTTTGTAGATGCAATAGTTGTGGATGTTCTTGTTGTTTGTCCAACTATATATGGCAGCAAACCATTCATCATCTAAATCTTCATCCTCTTCACATATTGCATCATCCATCACATGTTGTAATGACATATAATATGCTCGACATTTGAGTTCACATCTGATCCTCTTCAGAAGATGTTACAATTCCCATAGATCTCTGATTTCCTTGAAGGTTGATGCACGCCCCAAACAAATGATGATGGACTGTAACTGCCCATCCATAGGGTCACTACCGACCCACCCCCATGCATTGAAGCTATTGACATCCTCATGTCTGGTTAAGGCAACAGTGATGACGGGCATCCCATACCACCAACCATCGCCCTTGGCTCTCCCTAGCACACGTCTCCTAGCCTGGCTAATGCACATGCTCTTTATCCACCAACTCTCGGGTAGATTGAGTGAATGGATGGAGAGAGAGAGAGAGAGAGAGAGAGAGAGAGAGAGAGAGAGAGAGAGAGAGAGAGAGAGAGAGAGAGAGAGAGAGAGAGAGAGAGAGAGAGAGAGAGAGAGAGAGAGAGAGAGAGAGAGAGAGAGAGAGAGAGAGAGAGAGAGAGAGAGAGAGAGAGAGAGAGAGAGAGAGAGAGAGAGAGAGAGAGAGAGAGAGAGAGAGAGTGTGTATGTGTGTGTCTTTTGTATTTTGCATTGATTTAGAATTTAGGATAATAGCTAAATAGATAGTGTTTGGTAGTAATTGAATGTTAGATTTGTAATGAGAGTGAGAGAGAGAGAGAGAGAGAGAGAGAGAGAGAGAGAGAGAGAGAGAGAGAGAGAGAGAGAGAGAGAGAGAGAGAGAGAGAGAGAGAGAGAGAGAGAGAGAGAGAGAGAGAGAGAGAGAGAGAGAGAGAGAGAGAGAGAGAGAGAGAGAGAGAGAGAGAGAGAGAGAGAGAGAGAGAGAGAGAGAGAGAGAGAGAGAGAGAGAGAGAGAGAGAGAGAGAGAGAGAGAGAGAGAGAGAGAGTATGTATGTGTGTTTTGCATTTTCCATTGATTTATAATTTAGGATAATATATGAATAGATAGTGTTAATAGTGTTGGAGATGGTGAACTCATGCAATGATTCTCTAGCATTCCCCAAAGGGGCCGACAAATTGGTAGTCATTGACATCAAATTTTTGGACCCCCAAACAAGCACTGAGGACAAACGTCGACCTAAACAAATCCTCGAGCAAGTTGAATTATTGGGCTCTAACTCATCAGGAGTGAAGCTTCCAAGCTGTCACGCTCAGCCGTAAAGTAACGTTATTAGAGAGATAATTAACTAGGAGTTTAGGTTAAATCTCTCTTGTAATGATGAGTTAAGATGTCTTGTAATCCCACATGGTGGGACGTAAGTATAGACCTAAAATCAATAGAATGTATGCCTATGCTAGAATGCAGTGATGATCTAAGAGAAGTAAGACATAGATTTGTAAGAGGAGCATTTGGCCACCAATGCGCGTTAATCTGTCGACTCACTCCCAAAAGAAAACAAAATACAAATACATTCATTTATTCCAATTGTGATCTATGCGTTGCATCTATTGTTATTTGATAGATAGATGCATTGTCTGTGATTGGTAGCAGCGTACCTAGGTCCTACAATCTAAATCATTGTGTATCACACTTCTGCACAGAATAGGCGCACACCGCATTCAAGCGATTCACAGCATGGTATCAAAGCGGATTCATTAGATTAAACATGGCTACTACAATTCAGGCTAGGATTACAATCAATCTTGATGGCACAAATTATCGTGTGTGGAAGTTCAAGATCAAAACGCTTCTAAAAGATGACGCCTCACAGAACAAAAGCCTCTAGAGGAAGACCTAAGGAGATCAGAATGGATAGAGAAGGATGAATGCGCAATGGTGCTCATCGTATCCTCCATAAATGAAAAAAATCCTCATGCAGATTGAAGATTGAAAAAGTAGCCATGAAACGTTGGAGAAAGTAAAGCAGAAGTACAAAGTGAGGACAACCGCGTTGGTTATGCACTCTATGTGCCTATGTTGAGAAGAGACTTGCTCTCTGTATCGAGGATACCAGATTTGGAAATACGAGTCCTATTCGATGGAAACGTATGTCGGTCGAGAACAGACCCAACAAGCTGTTGACTATTGGGTCAAGACAAGGTAATCTCTACCAAGCAAAAATCATCAGTAGCTACGATAGCGTACTGAATGCATTTGAAAATGAAAATCATCTCTAGCACAGACGAATGTATCATCTGAATGTGAGAAGTCTCTACGACATGAGTAGAAACGAGCTAGTGAGTGGTCTGAGAATTACAAGTCCAAACTCCAACTTCTGCGAAGCCTATCAAAAGGGCAAGCAACATCGAAGTCTACATTCATACATGAAGGAAGAAGAGCCAAGGATATTCTTGAGCTAGTTCACTCAGATGTCTACGGACCGATGAAAGTCGACTCCCTCTCTGGATTGAGATATTTCTTGAGGTTCATAGATGATTACAACAGGATGACAACAATATACTACTTGAAGAAGAAGTTCGAAGTGTTCGATGCATTCAAGAAGTTTGTGGCATTTGCAGAGCGACACATGTCATGCCCATGACTAGTCTCGGGTAGCGTGTCAATGTTAGAGATTAGTAGACCAACAACCTGTAAGTTAATTGTGACTATAAGGGAATTGGGGCCCTTATGTGTACATGGTCATAATTAATGGTTGTGGGCCTAAACACATGGTGGTGGAGTTGGTATGGGTCTTTCAGTGAGTCATAAGGGAACTGGATGATGTGGCCTAGATAGGCCACAGAGGTGTCCAGTGAAATGTCACAGTGCACTACTAGCGATGTATGGGCCTTGGAGGGTATAAGTATACCTATTGGGCTCTCACTAGTGGATGCTTGATTCTGTGATTGGTAGCTACATGCTGCTAGTGTGATTCCTCTTTCCATGACTGTGATTGATCCATAGCTTGGGGGCTAGATCTGTACGATCTAGGTTTAGTTGGGTTGGTTTCTCCACCACCCGTTCCCTTTGTTGTTGCTCTATTTGGCATGCTTAGGATAGTATCCTGTGTGTAGGACTTTATAACACACCTCCAAAAAATTGTAGATTCTTAGGTCCGACAATGGAGGCGAGTATTCGAGCAAGGAGTTTTTAAGCTTATGCTAGGACAGAGGAATCGAGCATCAATTTAGACCAGCCTATACACCACAATATAATGGTGTAGTAGAATGACAAAACATGACTCTTGTCGAGGGAGCCAAGTGCATGATGGCTCAAGCACAATTGCCAACTCAATTTTGGGCCGAAGCAATTGCAGGTGTTGTACACCTACAGAATAGATTGATAGCAATGATGCTGGAGAACAAGATGTCGTACGAAATGTGGATGGGTGAGAAGTCCAATGTGGTGTACGTACGACATACATGCACATATCAAAAGAAAAGAGAAGCAAACTCAATGAAAAGTCAGTTTAGATGGTGATGGTCAGATACTTGAATGACTCACAGATCTATTGACTCTACAATCCAACCTCAAAGAAGAGCTCTAAAGCTAGCAGAGCTTTGTGGCTCGAAACAAATTGTTTCTTTAGCTCCCTCTCAAAGCGTGGTAGCTTTATGACTCCTAGACTCTTCCTCTGCCTCTCGAACAAACCTTTGTCTAAGGCCTTGGTGAAGATGTCTGCCACCATTTTCTTCATTCCAATGAAGCTGGTCTTCAACTCGTTTCTTGTGACTAGGTCCCTTATCAAATGATACTTGATTGCAATGTGTTTCATCCTTGAATGAAACACGAGATACTTCGTCAAATGTATTGTAGAAGTGTTATCCATCTGCAAAATCAGAGAGTCTCTGGTGTTCTCACCTAGTCCGTCAAGGAACTGTTTGAGCCATATGATTTCGTTGGCCATCTTCATGGCTACAACGTATTCAGCTTCGCAGGATGATTGAGCTATAATGGTTTGCTTCTTGCTGACCCAAAGAATTGCTGCACTTGCTGCAATGGTGCACCCTCCTAAGATACTTTTACAATTGTCTTTGAGTGATGCCCAACTTGCATCGTTGTAGGAGTGCATTTGGAAACCTGCATCACGAGAATAACACAGCCCATAGTCCTTCATCTGCTGAAGGTACTGTAAGATTCGATTCGCGATCTTCTAGTGTGCTAAGCCTAGATTCGTGCTGAATTGGCTCATTCTGAACACGGTAGGGCATGTGTTATTTGCTAGATACATCAAAGATCCAATCAGCCTCCTGTAAGATGTGTGTTGCATGATTTTTTTCTCTTCTTCAGTCCTCGAACCATCTTCGTTCATTAGGATTGTTCCGACAAGCATTGGGGTATTTGTCCCTTTACAATCTGTCATCCCAAAATCATCAAGGATTTTCTGGATGTACCTTGATTGATGAAGGTATAACTTTCCTTCATCATAGTTGTGGTCGATTTGCAAGCCTAGATAACATCTGGCTTCTCCTAGGTCTGTTATCCCAAAATGTTTCGAGATATGGCTCTTCACTCCTGCAATCAGCTCTTCGCTTCTGCATAGTATCAGGGTGTTGTCCACATACACGGCAACAATGATGATCTCCCCATCTGTGATCCTTACATAAACATTGGAATCGGACATCAGTGGCTCAAATCCCAAGGATATCAGAGCATGATCTTTCTTCTTGTACCATTGTCGTGCGGATTGCTTCAGGCCATAGATACTTCTGTGCATTCGGCATGCATGGGTAGGAAGTGAGTCGGAGATATAACCTGGAGGTTGATCTATATAGACTTCTTTGTCTAGCTTGCAATGCTGGTCTTCCCCTTTCTAAATTAGATACAGGTGAATTAGAAAGTAGGGATAAAATGCTAGGGGACAATGTAGGAGGTGGGGCAATTCAGTACTAGATGGAGTTTTTCCAGACCCCATTGTTTATAGATGTAGCATTGTTTTCGCTTCAATTCATGGCTACATTGTAGCTTCACAGGCTTTCAAAGAGGTAGTCTAGTTGAGAAACTTGTTATATCTTTGTTTTATGAGATGCATGTAATGTTATCATTGATGTTGTGATTTAGTAGTCATATGAATAGCTTGAATATATGGCATGATCTCTCTTCAAAATCTTTATATTTTGTTGATTGATAGGTCGTATTGGCATGTTCCATTTCCTTAGGTTCATAAAGCTCCATGTTAGATTACCAATCATTGTCAAGGACAACAATGTTAAAAACAAAGTCATCTCTCCTACTTCCTTTGTCTTGAATTTTCTGATTTATCCTCATGTTCACTCCAAGTTATGACACTCATATTCCAACCACACCAACTCAAAAAGAGCACATAAAACACTTTGCTACTTCCTTTCCTTGAATCTTCCTTATCTTCATCTTCACTCCCAATTATGACACTCCCATCCAACCACACCAAAGAAGAGCACATATCAAACACTTTGGTACCCACCAATGTAGCCCTACCAATTTCCTATCACGACAAGTCTATACAAGACTTCATTAATGACCCAAGAAAAACCCATTCTATGCTTAAAATATTTTACATAGCACATTCTACTATAGTTCTTACCCATCCATTCATTCACCATCATGCACTCTTAAATATATCATATTCAAAAAACACATCATATGTGCTAATTACCAGTATGTTCTCCACCTTGTCATACTTGGACCTTCTAACAAGTTAATTTATTGAGCTATACACAAAAGGTGAAGATGTCACCTTACCAAACATGCATACCAATGACAAGCTCAGTACCTCGAAAAGCAATTGGATTTTTTACTTGTGAAAAATCACAAAAAAAATTCACTATGGTATATTCCACCTAGTTGTTTCATCTCGCTACAATACAACAAATACATAGATGAATTTTCAACCCCAAAATTACAAGGGAGTGCTTCAAAACCCCAGAAGCAAAAAAACCAAAACTCAAATAATACTCAACTACACCCAAAGTTGACTAGCATAAAGCCTTCATAAATACCTTGAAGTGCTTGTCACCTAGTGCTTTGTCCCAAATAACAAGTGTTGTTGCAACATATCATCATTCAAGAATTGGAAGGTTGCAATGCATCTTCACCTTTTCCAAAATCAAAATTCTAAATCGCTCTTTTTGTCATTCATTTACAAATCGATTGACTTTGTTGCATCTACCTACTCATTGTTCCACTTTTTTTTCTTCCCAAACATGGTTAGTTGGTGTATCATGCTTGAGTTTGGCTCCACCACCCAAGTTTGATTCACTGTGACCCACAAGAAGTATTGTTCCACTTTTTGTTTGTATTTTGACAAGACATAATTTATGATAGGTCAACATTCTAAATAAATATTAAAAACATGTAGAAACTTCAAACGTTTGATTCCTATTTTATTTACAAGAAATGAGCTTTTTTTGAAGGAAACCATTGAGTTAGGATGACACAGAACTAGGAATCATGAAGAATCTACATATTAACATTTTCTAATAAAAAATATGTTAGTAAGAAATTTATTATCATTAAGGTTCTACAAAAGTAGTGAGATTTCTCATATCTATCAATGATTAATCAGAATCTAAATTTCTAGAGTGTCATTTGTTGTTTATGTATATAGTGTTTGGGTAGGGCCCAACAACTCCACACAAAAACCAAGAACTTGATATTACACCCAATGACCCAATTGAGGCTTGTTGTCCACGTGTGCCAAAAATAAGCCTCCAATAGGTTGAAATTATAATATGTTAAATGTAAAATCTGTTTGTGCTTGACCCTTTAACAAGTGAAAGTAATGACAAGGTTTTGGGCATTTGGAAGTTTCTTATCTTCTCTGGATTGGCCTCATCTATGTGAATTTTGGTCATTTGTTCATTATCAAAAACTTAGAAACTTATATGGCATGCAACTATTGCTTCACAATGGACTCGTAAAATGTTGTGGTGGGGGGGAAGGCCCTGCCTGAGGCCCTTCCTTGCTGGGAGGGCCCTTGCCTGAGGGTGGGAGCCCGAGGGCAGGCCCCGACCGGCAAGGAAGGCCCGAAGGCTTCGGGCCTTCCCCTACGTAATGCCATTGTGTGAAGGTTTTTTTTTTTTTCGTTTTTTGGCCGTACGGTATGGCCGTACGGCCGTACGCATGGACTAGTTTTTTTTTTTTTTTTTTTTCCGGTTTTCTGCCGTTTTTTTTTGCAAATTTTTTTACGTTTGTGGTGGAATGTGGATGTGGACAGCCAATGACGGGCTGCCACATAGCACATGCACATTCCACCGGAGAGAGGAGAGAGAACGTGCACATTCCACCGGAGAGAGGAGAGGGAAAGTGAATTCCACCGGAGAGAGGAGAGAGAATGACAGATTCCTAGGAAAGAGAAAATTGAATGGACATTATGCTCCTGGAGGTGGTCCCAAAATACAAAGGACACCTGAGCACAAGGCATTACGTGCATGAGAAGCATTGTCCGGCCACGACCATTTAAGTTGGTAACTACCAGTTTTACATCTTCAGGAGCAATTGAGCTCTTTATCATTCGGTTATTTTCAAAAAAACACACTTATAACATACAGCCATGTTTTTCAATAAAGACAAGCTAGAACTCTAAAAGGTTCTAGAAGAGCACCATCGAGTTAGATACATCCAATTACATAAAGGAGATAGGTAGAAGCCCCATGGAGCAATGAAATATAACACAATTAAGCAGTAAATTGAGAACAAACAAAGAAACTACTTACTTAATCTCCTGCCTGCTATTTGAAATATATAATTGATGCTTTAGTTTGATCCAAATGTCTTCAATTTGTTTAGTGTGAGGAGTTTTTCCTCTTTTCTGACGTTCATATATCAGATGAATGCAGAACTAATGAAAAGAAAGTGGAGAATAGCATAGAGTGGTCCTTTTTTATCGATAAAAAGTAATCATTGATGATGCTTCTAATACAACCACTGCCTTTTGGCTACAAAATATTTACAGCTCTTTAATTCGACTATTGATGGGGCTAATCAAAATTTAGATTCTCATCCTTAAAGAAAAAAATAAGCTCACGAAGATTTCGATTTTACCAAGGACGTGATGCCAGATGTCACAAGCGTAACTAATAATTTAATGCCTATACTGGCGCTTCTGCAAGCTGGATAACTTTTAATAATGGAGGACAAAACCAAGTTACATTCGTTTGTATCCAGAATATAAATTCTCGTTAAATGGATCAGTATGAAGCTTGATTCGCCTTCATGGTGTTCATGTTGCTATTAAATGACATTATCATGCATAATTTCTTAAGCATATAGAAGATAATAATGATACACATACAAGGGAGATTTGTTTCCCTTTTAAGTATGATTGTTCACTACTTCACAGGCTCCACTACCAAAATCACGGTGTAATCCTGAACTACTTTATGCTCCGAACTCTTACATGTGCTTTAACTGGTCGATGATCAGAGGTCTTCAGTGTATCGATCGAGTCATAACCTTGAACATCCGCTCTAATGATGCTTTTATACTTTACTTTGAATAGTATCCTGTCAGTCCACGAGGGAACCCTTTCCTGTGATAAATGAAGATAAATATGTAAGATCTTCTAAACCAGAAACGCCTCCACATTATACCAAAATGTTTATCTTCAAGTTTCAAATCGTATAACCATATGCTTCATTTCACATAAAAGATAGAATTAACTTAATAATATTCAGATTGTAATGATAGCCCCCAAATTAGCAACAATGCACAAATTCATTGATCAGTAATTCTAACCTTTGTACTGGTGTCGTATTCATCAGTTCCGATATCATACTTGTAGGTTGGCCTAAACGAGAGGGGCCCTTCTCTGAATCCACTGAATATTCGACCCCTCTGAAATTCCCTTGACAATTGATCTTTTTCCCACAGAAACTACAACAAGAAACCATCAGATCACAATGGACAATCAAGCTAACAGTAATTGGAGATTTAGTTCTTGCGAGTTAAATGTGACTAGGTACTCTTGTTGTTACCTTTTCAAGGTTGTGTTTGATCAATAGGCCAACTGAGTTTCTGCTTCCTTCAACTCGATAGTTAAGATCTCCCAGCCAGATGACAACATCATATTTCTCCACAACACTGGTAGAAGAAGCTTGTTTTGTGGAGTCACTTGTAAGTACTGCAGTATTTTGCAGGCAGGACCATCCTCCAGCTGTGGGCCTAAAAAGGTTGTCACAGATGCGTGTGTATTGTGCATTTCTCTCTACTAAATTGCTCTCATGAGCTGCACTGAAACATAGGTTTGTTGTAAGTATCTGTTCTTGATTAAAGATCATAAAGTACAAAAATTCAGCTGATAGTCACCATAAACTTTCAATATCATCAGTTTTAAAGCACATTGTGCTGACATTAGATGTAAAGATTCACAAGCAGCATGGCAACAAAAAACAAAGTGCAAGATCACGAGTAGCACAAATAAGTTACTACTTTAAGCAAAAGTGTTAAATTCATAGTTTATGCTACAACTCAGAAGATGGAAATGGATGTCAGTCTGGCGGCAAAGAGCAAAAGCGTAGGCATCCTAATTTAAACAAGAAAGACAGCTGCTGTTCCAGGTTAACATTTCGCTGTCAGACCAGCATGCTAAAAAGAACAAGCTAAAGAGCTATTTCAGTACCATTACAGGTGTTTCTTTCAGTTGATCAGAACTTTCAGCTGACTGCCACATCTTCGAAAAGTTTTCAAAAACATGCAGTAGAAACAGACTTTTAAGATTTTACCACTGACTTATGCAACTTACATATTACATGAAAAAGTTTTTGAAAAAGTATCCATCTTAATCTAACTAATTAGAAGAAAGCATTACATGAAAAGACTGATTTGCCATGTGAAAGAAAGGCAACCAGCAAAACCTGGATAGTAGTAGGATAAACATTTCATAGTTGTTGATCTGCAAACTTCAATCAACTGTGGTTCCTAAAATTTGAAGAATTAAACTCAGGGTGTATAATGTTAAAGACAAAGATGAACTTACGGGCAAGATGGCACGCGACAAATAAGAAAGAAGTTCGTCTAAATCTCAACGCCACTGCAACAGCACCTTTCTGACGACCAACAACTCCACCAAATCCTCCAACTCCAACTCGATCAACCCTCATGTCTGCATGACCATTTAAGTTTGTCAAACCGTTTCTTGCTGACTACATCCATCAAAAAAACAATTAGTGTTCAAGAATCTCTCAAATGACATGAAAGATTCATGAAAGAGAATTTACCTGATATAAATGGCTGGATAGATATCTTAGCAAAGATGAAGAGTTGCAAAGATAACATTGTAGATGTTGATATGAGGCTGCCACAAGATTCAAATTCTCAGAAGTGCAATCCAAGGTTGCCTAAAAGCTTGTTAAGAAAACCTATTCTTAAAGATTATACTTCTTAAGAAGCAAACCAAAATAATTATTGGTTAACTGAAAAATTTAACATGAGCATTGTAAAAAGCTCAGCCCAGCATTACAAAATGTGCATTTCACCAGCAGGGTCAAGGAAGAGTGGATAGATAACCTGTAAGATTTGCCCAAGACGTCTGCAAGAAAAGACTCAATAAAGCAATTTGGAGCCTCTTGAAGGCCCACCACGTAAATATCGAACCCTCCATTACCTCCATCAATAAGTTTGGCAAGGTTACTGCAAGGTAGCTGCCAAGCCAAGACAAACAAGATTTAAAATAAGCTCAAAAATCTAAGGTTAGTTCTTCATCTACCTAAAAGCATAATGGTGCAGACACCTTTCCTCAATGAACCATCAGACTAAGAGAAAGCCCAACAAAAATCATAGAAGGATTATGAGTTCTTTGAAAAAGTGATTGAGTTATGCAACTGACACGATCAGAATTCTTGAACAGGCAAGCGAGATTAAATTTGCCTGTTCCTGCTTCATTCGTTAGCCAGAAAACAAATCTCCTAGGGAAAAAAACAGCAAGCGGTACAGGAGCGCAATGCACAGGAGTACATTTATGACCTAAACTTGTAGATCACCTTGCCATTCATGTTCCATGTAACAGTATAGATGCGAAGACTAGTTGACAGATTCGCTCCTTCCAACAAATATTGAGATTGCCTCTCCTCGGAGCAGAATTTTGAGGGATCCCAATGTATCTTGAATTTCTTACTGACATTATGTTTAAACAGGCCTTCATGTGTTCGTGTGAATAGGCTTAAGGTAGGGAGTTCCTCCCCTGGCATTTCGTCTAACCTTTGCCTTGTGATTTCCAGCTTACACTTACCATACAGCTGTTCTTTGATGGCATCCAGTAATTTTTTCTCTGGAGGAGAGGAAAATAGGCTGATTGTTTCGCCGTTCTTTAGAATGCTGAATAGCTTCTGGCCCTGTTTTTCCAATGCCGTCTTTCTCTTTTCAACGGTAAATTCCTCTGACCGGCTTCCTGTCCGCGTACTTCTCAGTTTCTTCCACAAGAACATCCCAATCTAGCCTTAATTTCTAAGCAGCGCTAATCTTGATGAAGAAATTTGCCCGGTAAGAGAAATTAGCAGTTCTTTAGCTTCTACGATCATGACAAGTTGCTTGAAGAGTCATTCTCTACTCCGAGCATACACGGGTGAGATCTACAGCAGTTCACCATCGGGATCGCCAGGATGCAAGTTGATGCTTTGCTGTCAAAGAAACAACTGCGACAGGCATTCAGCCTGAGATCAATCACGATATAGTCACGAAAAGCTTTACTTGAACTGGTAAATTCTAAAAATCGTGTATTGCAAACGCCAAAGGATATTATGTGGCTTAAGTTTACTTGAACTAGTTTCTATAATATAAGCGCAAGCAAATGCTTTGAATGGATAGAAGATTATTTGCAAGCAAAAGAGATGTATCAGTTTGGAAATCGAAGAGAAAATTTCAGAAAATTCTTGGTCCTAAACTTTCTTTTCTTGTATGTCGTTAAACATTAGATACTTGTTAGTTCACTATCTTTACAGTTCAAACCTAGAATCTAGCTCAAAGAACTAAACTATCTTCCAGATAAGACAAGTTCACAAGTATCCACAATGTGATGCCCTCCTCCATAAAATGCGCAGGTTGAAAAGTGACTTAAAAGCGTGTGTGTACTTGGAATAAGGCCTCTTAATATAATCTTATTCCTGCAGCTAATAAACAGGTGAGATGAAATGGAGATTGTAGTTTGCACAAATGAGGGCATCATATGCTAGACCAAAATGCACTGTTTCAATTTACTAGCTCAATTCAGGAAAGAAGCCGTAGATTACCTCTGATCGAATCGCGGCCCGAGTTTTATTTCAAAAATGGCAATCGACTGAATAATTCCATGCCACAACTGTGGATCGACAAAGACCTTAGTAGTTGCAAGTAATTGTTGAACACCAGATGTTGGAGAATTTGCGCGGGTTACAAAACACGGAGAACTATGATATGCAGCATAAACTGGCCAAGCAGAATAGAGGTGGAATCTGCTAAAGTCAATCGACTAAAAAATGAAAGCAAAAGCTGCAATCAAAAAGCTAGAAATACTCCAGATTGAGGGATATTATGCTGGAGGTAGCAGCTAGTGCTCGATGCCTCTCACGTGCATCTGTGCACTTGTGTTCAAAACCAGAAGGAAACGAACACAAGAAAAAGAAGACTAAGACTTTGGCAGATCATGCAGTTATAATGCAAACAACATAGCAAGTTGATCATAGAACTGGGGAAGAACGCCAGTCATGATGATGTAATGTCGTTCACTTGGATGGCATTTCTGAAGCACCTCGAAAGCTGCAAATCAATCGATGTGTTTTCACAGCAGGTGCAAAACCGAAAATCCAGGAGCCTGCAATGTGCAGGAGCAAAGGCAGCATCGAGAAGCGAACAGTAATGCAGCTGCTTAAAAACATCGATATAAGAAAAGAAAATAAAGAAATCCGGAGCTCTTGGAAACAAGAATTATAGAACAAAAAACTCGCATGCCAAGGCTTACAATTCGAAAATTTCAAGCAAGGATAGATCTATACTACGCAGTGCATACATACATACTATGACAGAGTGCATAGACACACGAAGAAATCAGCTGACAATGTCTTATGTTTGGGTTAATGTTTCGATACGATGTGAAAGGATAGAGAAAGCCTGGATGGCGCGGAGAATGGAGACTGCACTGCAGCATTTACAATCCAGATTTATTATAATGAAGCAATGTCCTCGCGAGGAGAGAGCGAGAAGATCAGAACTCCAGAGTCCAGACTCCACAGAGAATCCAGATTACTAGCAATGCTAGGACTCAGGGGGCAGGGAGCCAGGGAGGGCCCGGCAGGGGCAGCCCAGCGAAAGGGTCTTTTCTTGGAGATGGAAAGCCGAAAGGCGAAGAGTGGGGAAGGGTCGGTTAAGAAAGGAGGGCTTAGGCAGACGGTGCCCTTGGCGGCAGCCTACCAATGGAAAAACAATCATGAATCCCGATGACCCTAGCTAGTAGCGGGGGTGGGTGCAGTGACCGCCCCGGGCTGCGGGCCACGGGCCACGGCTCCGTGGACAATGGACAGACAGCGCTGGACAGTGGACGACTCTCTTAAGTCATAAGTCCTTCCCGTTCCCGAATCTCTCTGCTTCTTCTTCTTCGCTGCAAAACAATGTGATAGCATGAGCATCAGCTCCAGCTAGGGTAGGTTAGGGTAGGGTACAGCACGCGACTAGAGTAGGTGGACGCTTGACAAAAATTATTTATGAGAGTCATAAACTCCAATCATTAACATCCATAATTTTGGACCAACAAAGAAGCCCTTGGTCTTTTTGCTGCCTTCACCTATGTCACCCCCATGGTCCTTAAACCCCAGGTGCCCATACAACATTGTAATGTTAGAGGGAAATCCAACTTTGCAAAATTAAGGAAAAACGCTAGAGGAGTGCTCTCGAAATGTCTTTTGAGTCTTCTCGATTTTTTAAGGACTAGTACTTACTCAACGGTTTACTTGTCTATATAAAAAATCATCAAGATTTTCATAATGTAGGTTTTGGAGAAAAAAAATGCAGATTTTATTCTTATACTTTGATGGCTTTCATGAACAGTATAAAGAGAGTCCTTAACTCCGATAGTTAACATCCTTAATTTTGGGCCAATAAAGCCCTTTTTGCTCTCTTGAGCTATGTCACCCACACGAATCAAATGCCAAATGCATATCCAATGCTATAGTTTAAGTGACCTGTTACTTAGACCACACGTGCATCGCGTCCAACATTCCATGTTTAAGTGAGAGTGTCATTCTCTCACTTAACTTGGAATGTTGGATGGGCACCTAGCATGTAAGGCCTATGCTTGCATCAACTCGACTTTTGCAAGTGGGAAAGCCGAACCAGGCAGAATGGCCTGTGCCCGAGCGCCTTCCATTGCGTAATGGGTACCTTAAATTTTTTCACATGTACATTACGAAGCATAATAGGCAGTTTGACTTTGACCGACAACTATGAACATCACATATATTAGTGTTTACAAAAAAGCACATATAATCTGCGTTTGAAAAAAAGCACATATTTTTTGCTTTTTAATTCGTCTAAAAATGGGCATAATATTCACAAGATATCCATTACGTGTTAAGATGGGAGAGCAAAATCTCTACGTCCCACCCACACTACCTATCAATAGGCATCAACAAAACGTGTGTGTGTGTGTGTGTGTGTGTGTGTGTGTGTGTGTGTGTGTGTGTGTGTGTGTGTGTTTATAATCTCAAACACTATTTTGCTTATGGAATAAATGTGAAACATTTGCCACATGGCATTTTGAGAACATTTCACATGAGTTTACCACACAACAAAAGCTGATTGGTAGGTTGAAACACTTTTCACATGCGAGCAATCTCCTTCAAACACAATGTGGGTGGACAATTTCTTGCCCCCAAGGGTAGAGTCCCCAACCTTAGGGCCCCAAGACCCTTTCTTCCTAATACCAAACATGGAAAAAGCAATTTTTTTTTTCTCTTTCCTCTTAACATAATTCACCTAGGTTGAAACTGTCACAAGCGCTACGCACGACTCGTGCAAAAGGTGAACACTCCTACTCATTCAAAGGCAAATTTTGTTAAAGAGTGAAAAGTGAACACTAATTGGCATTGCATAGGGTATACCCCCTAAGCATAAGGAGCCCTACCCTTAGGCATGGCCCAAAGGCCTATTTAAGTTTTCTCCAAAGAGTATTTACCAAATGTAAACACCATGGGGACTTTCTTCAGCAAGATTTTATTGGATGACATTGGAAACCTTCATGGACACAAACATCACATGAATTATTTTTTCAAATTCATAAAAGAAGTGATTCCACTCTATTACTCTACAAAGGTCATAGGCTTTTAGGTTTCAGTCCCCTCGTAAAAGCCTTAAAAAAGAGAAGCGCTTGTATTGTTCTAAAGAGCTAATGGGATTCCAACCTTTGGAGGATTCAAACTAGCTTCAAGTCAAGGTTTTAAACATGTCGTCAAGACTTTACCAAACCTAAGCATGACCAAGATTCTTCTAATTGTTTTGCTTGGCAAGTGAGACTCACATTAGCACCACTAAAAAAATCTAGAATTGTGTTGCCTTGGAAAGTAGACTTTATAGAACATAAGCAATATCATGATTATTTTTAGCTTTAACAAAAAATAACATAAGCAATATCACAATTTTTTTCAGCTTTAACAAAAACTAACTTAATTCTATTAAATTGCATTGAAGACTTTATGAGAGGTAACAACACTGGGATTCCATTTAAACTTTGCAAAAAAGAAAAAGGTGATCCTATTGAATTGCACAAAAAAGTTCATAGGCTCTCAATCCCAATCCTCTTTAAGTTGAAAGACCATGTTTTGTCAGCATCAATGATTGTATTACTTCACACTAGAAAACACGTGGGCAAACGTAAGCAACCGTAAGGGCAAACGTAAGCAACACAAGATGTTTTATAGCTTTTACAAAAGATAAAAAAACGATTCTTCAAATTATATATACTAAAAACTTTATTGATAACATTAATATGACCAATACTTCTTTTAACCTCAAGTAAAGGATTCCCTGAAAAGACTTCCTCACATTGTTGAAGAGCAAGAAATTGTTGCGAATGTTGCCATTTCTCAAAGAAATTGTGCATGGAGTCCACGTTCGTCAAAGTATGTGAATACAAAAATGCTTGTAAAATGTTGCATTGCATATTATGAACTTTGAAAGTGATCTGTGACTATCTTTTAGTGACCTCAACTCGGCATATTATGAATTCTCAAACTCTAAAAAGAAATTTTCACAATAATATCATACTCATAACAAGGTCTTAGAGAAATCAAAAGAGACAACATGACTCATTAAGATGCGTAAGTGGGACTCGTAATAAGTTCCAACCATAAAAGGTTTCTTCTTCACCATCCTTAGCATTTGGAAAAGGCCGTTGAGTGACCTTTGCACCTAATAAAATAGTTGTAAAATTTCACTCATATTTTATTGAGTGCAAAGGTCATAAAAAGACCATTTCTCAGTATGAAAAATAAGTGCTTCTTTTGGATTATGCTAGAAAGCCCATGGACTTTTCAATCTTAATCTATCACAATCCTAATTTCAATCTATCACAAATCACTTTATGGTGAAATCCCATGTTTTGTTAGCTCAAAAAGAAAAGATTGAATCTATTGGATTACACTAGAAAGCCCATGTACTTTTCAATCTTAGGAAGAATTCATACTAGCAACAAACATAATGTTATCCTTTCTATTATCAGCCACTATTTTGAGTTGACAAGTGAGACTATATTGACCATAAACACTACAAGAATTTGTTTTAGCCTAAAAAGACAATAAAGTGATTATAATGATTACATTGAAGACTTATTGGTGATGTAAAACATTGCCAAGTTTTTTGTGTCTTGCCTTCAAAGATATTTTTGTCCTACCTTGTGAGGGATATGTGTTTAGGTTGGTCAAGGAAGTTGGTGAGAAAATCAACATTTAATGAAATGGTGGGCCAATTTCAAAAGAAGATCATTTCAAGGCCCCACCTTGAGTCATACACACACAGGGTGTCCAATTGAATGATCTTGTGTATGTTAGTTGCACAAAAGTACTCATGTCCAATCTTTTTCTCTTCAACAACAACTCCTCATCATCCAATGTCATGTAGATTTCGGTCATTGGTTGGATACCAACTTTAACTTGGAACAATGTGCTTCTGAAGCTCATTACATATTTAAAAGAATCTTACTGGTCACTAACCTTGACTAGGTTAATTACTCGTTTCCAGTATGTGTCCTTGAAAACATGCTTCTTGTAGTACTTTCCCAACTCACATATAGTCTAGCTGGTGCTAAGTGACATCTCACATTGAATGTTGATCTAGTAGCAACACATCAACAATGCTTCAATTAGCCCCTTTGTGGATAGGTTAGCTAATGAAAGCAAAAGAATTTCTTAGAGTAAAAGAACTTCACAAGAAAATCATGCAAAAAAACTTGTTGATTTTTTTTATGTTGCAAATGTTTGCCCTTGGGGAATTTGGATATGAAACCATGGACGATGTCAAGAATGTTGCTTGACCCACAACTATGTTAATGCTTCAATTGAATAACAATCTGGTCCTTCCAATCTCAAGACCATTTCAATTGACTTAGAACCATTAAGGCACTTTGGCCTATCTACCTAACATAATAATACCAAGACATGCATGCCCACTACTAAGAAAATTGTAGTTAATAGAGATATGTATCCTCAACTCAACTTGATGAGTACCTTAAAATCCATAACACATTCAAGTGATTGATGGAGATGGACCAAGGCTTAAAAAGGGGAAAAATCAAGAGCTCATGTTTCCAAGCAGGTCTTTAAGAAGCAAATCCAAGCCTTTGAGACTCGCATACCTTGAAAAATAAAAGGCATATGAAGTTGGTAACATTTTTCATGCGCTCTTTACAAATTTTGATGAGCCTTCAAGTGTACAAAAAGCAGTAGGATATAAAGATTGGCATAAGGCAATGATTTTCGAGTTTAATACGTTGATTGAAAACCATACATGGAACTTTATAGATCGTCCATCTAACGAGAAGGTAATAGGTTGCAAATGGGTTATTAGAATCAAATACAATCAAGATGGGTCAATCAATTAGCTCAAGGCTTGGCTATGTGCAAAAGGCTATGCTCAAATCAAAAGCTTGGAGTATAAAGAGACCTTTGCGGCCATGACAAAGATGACCACCATAAGGATATTAATTGATGTATCTTCACCTTCAATTGGATGCTTTATCATATGGATGTGTTAGAAGATTCACATGAAGATTCTTCAAACATATTCCGGCTATAATAATCGTACGAAGGATATCAAGAAGCGGAATCAAGCCACAAACTACAACAGAGAATGTCGACAAATCACCGACAAGGGAGTTCTAGAATCTAAACCCATCGGGAGTGCCAATACCAGTGAAGTCGACAAATAGTGGACCGGCCAACAAGAGAAAACAAAGCCCAGTGCCTCACAACCATAGTTTATGGCAACGAGAATAAAAGCATGGACGAGTTAGCGAAAGTATTTAATTTACCGAAATTGTAATGTTAGATACCCATAGAAGGTGCACTATATTCGCAAGCCAAAGGCACGAGAATTAGAGGTAGATTACCTCTCAAATGGGCTCAACATGTAAAGGAAACCAAGTAGTTAAAAGTTTAATTTGGCAAGTTGCTATGGCACATGGTCTTGGGTGAACCAAGAACCATAACCCTAGGAATGTCTATATAAGGGCTGTTGGATTATTCTCCTAACTATCGACTAATTGATCTTTCAATCTTCATCCACTTATTATCCAGTTTTGCAGTTCTCTTTGTGTTTCTACACAGTTTGCAGAAATACTCAGAAAATTGCTCACAGGTGGATCCGACATATTAACATTATTCGACAAACTTCGGAGACTCGGCCACTTCGGCCACTCCGGCCATGTCGATGAATGACAATTGTTTTTCCACTTGTTGTAAAGCCAAAGACTTGCCCTAACTCTATAACAAGTAAATTTCTAGGAATTACCAACTGGATGGATGCCAACTCACTATGGCCCACCAGCCATTAAGATCTACAACCTAATTAATTGTCCTACTGGACGTGCTGCATTTTGCTTAGTATAAATAAGCTGATCATACTTATATTATTTTGAATGCTTTTCGAAGTAATTGTAACACATATTACAGAGTATTCTAGTAGCTCTCTCAAGCTTTCAAGCTTGAACACTCTTGAGCATTTTAGCTCATTTCTTTAGAGTTCTTTAGAGTTTTGCTATTAGCGCTTATTGCTTATTAACAAAAGTGGAATTCAGACAGAGTTATCAGTTACTCATAGATAACATAGAGTAAGCGGTTTTTATCCACAATTGTCTTGTGCTCATCATCGTCTGCTTTATGCTGAATCAATCTATCCTTTATTGCATTCAATATTATGTCAGAATCTATGCATCTGATGATTTCAAAGTTAGTTGCTAAAAAATTGAACGTGACTCTTGGCATTACGTTTTGTTCAATATTGATAGGTGTAGTCATGCATTAGGAAAGCAGGCTCCAATCCGTTGTGCTCGATAAGTCATTTACAACCTTTGGCTTGTCGTTATTGCATATCACCTCTTTCCAACATGGTATCAGAGCATACCTTCATGATATCAAAGCGATCTGTTATATCAGAGCTCTAATACTTGATGTCTTTTGTGATATCAAATTGATATCATTATATACTTTTCACAGTATCATATATTTCAATTTGTGGTATCAAATTTTAGTATCAAATTGTTGATTTCCTATTGTAGGCAGCACGACATCTTTCTCTTAGCGTCATCGATTTATTGATAGACTAAAGTTCTAGATGGATTCTCAAAGTAAAGCTGGTCTTATTGCAAACAAACTGAATGGATCCAATTACTACTCGTGAAAATTTAAGATGAAGACCTTGCTCATCGCCAATGAGTTGTGGGATGTTGTCACATGTATCGAAGTAAAGTCTGAAGACAACACATATGACTCAAAGTGGAAGTCGAAGGATGGTAAAGCTTTTGCGCTTATTATTCTCAATATATGAAACACTCAGATTGGCCACATATATGAAGCTAAAACTTTGAAAGAAGTATGGGACATCCTAAACTTATTATATGATGTGAAAGACGTAACTTCCAAGTTACATCTACGAAGAAAATTCTTCACACTCAAGATGTCAAATGGTTGTTCATTTTAAAATCATGTTAACCAGTTTAAGAATCTTTTGCAACAGATGGCCACTGTCAGATCAGTCATTGACGATCAAGACGCAATTATGAAATTGCTTTCAAGCTTGCCCTCTACATATGAGAACTGGGTGATGATCATATCGACACACTCATATTTGACTCTTACCAGAGTTATCATTATGTTGCTACAGGAAGATAATCAAAGAAGTCAAGATGCTTCGTTCACTTCATCATCTCAAACTCTATATTTCAACAAAGGCTCAAAATGACGGAAGCAGAAAAGCATTAATCAAATCATAAACTGACGCAAAGTCAAGAACAATTATCAAATCCACAGTCGAAGAAAGGGCAAATCAAGATGGTCCTCAACCAAAAATGGTGGGGTAGAAGTCTTGGTAATATCGTCAAACATGTCCCCAAATTTAGTTGAAGACCATAATAGCTTATCAGTCAACTATGTGAAAAGTGAGAAGGGACATTTGTTACCTGTGTATGCTTATCACCTATGAGGGGATGGTATTTTGTGCATGGTACGATGTTTCGGATGTGGTGAAAGACATCACCGATCAGAATGCCCACATCGAGGTGACCCAATAGTCTTTTTACCTTGGCATTCACAATGTGGCATCAACCATCCATGGCCTAGATTGTCCATTGAGGCTATTACAAAAGGCAAAGATGGCATTATCTTATAAGGACCAACATGTACCATGTTATCAGACAAATCTAGTCAAGATGTGTGAAAAAATCAGATCACAAAGACCTAATTATGCCCTTTGATCTTTGACTTAATTGGGAAGAGCATCTAGCATCATTACAAATGTAGAAATCAAGCATCTACTACACATAGAAGATGTAAACTCAATAAGAACTTGTCAAATCACTTATGTAAGTTAACTTCTTGTTCATGTCCATACAAGAGCCATACTACAATAGTGTACTACAACAGTGTTCACATGTACACATAAGAAAAATAACATTCAATACACTAGAATCCACTATATCATCACAAATATGCAAAAAATGGATGTAGAATCCAAATAGATATCTTTCATAAGAATGAATGAGAGAAGAATGAATTTCTCCCACACTTGTATGTCTATTTATGAAAAGTAAGCAGTTGCAAAATGGAAAGGTGATCGAGAAAAACTAGGAAATGTAGATGGATTCTGATGACCAGTCACTCAAATCTATCACAAAAAATAAGAAATTATTTTGATGACGACTAATAGGCAGGGACAAGTAATAGGCGAGTAATGCTCATTATTCGTCGAGCTACCTATGGATTGTGAATGAAGATCAGAAAACACTATAAGATGGGTGAATAAAAAAGAGTAGTTGGCAAAAAAAATAGATGAGAAATCAGATTTTTACTCGCTGGTCTGCCAAATTATAGATCTAGTACAATAGTAGGTTTGTACGGATGGCGAGTAATGATATTGGTATGAGGTGGAGAAATTTTAGTTGGCGAGAAATAGAAATTAATGAAAATTTTGAAAAAGGTGGGAACATTCAAATTGGCGAGTAATAGCACAAAAAATTAGGAATTACTCGCCAACCTCCAAGATTGTAGAATCTGAAGCATGTGGCGAATAATCTAGATGTGAAAAATGAAGAAAATAGAACTGGCGAGTAATCGGATTGGACGAGTAATTAGATCTTTACTCGTCGAGTTGTTTGATGATACATCAGACTCTGCTTTGCTCTTTGAAAAAGTGACAAAAAATAAAAATAACAAAAACTTAAAAGAACGTAGTAAAGCGAGTAATAAACTTGTCAAAAAGAAAAAAAAATACAAACAAAAATCACTCCAAAAATCTATTTAGCATCGTCTCCTCGACAACGGCACCAAAACAATGTTGAACCCTTTTTGTGCCTCCAACTGGGTCAGTAATTTTGTGTAGTATCGAGTTTCGATCCAATGGGAGAGGTTGAAATGAAGAGATACGAGTGAGAATCTAGGCTTGCTAAGGTTTTCAATCTTTGCTTAGGATCCAATCGTGGAATAGCCTAGATTTGGGTGTTGTCCATCTTGGTGCTTCTTCTTCTTTTGGTCTTTTTTTTGTCTTGCTTTCCTCTTTCTTGTTTTTGGATTCTTTGGGTTTATCTAGCCATCTTTGGCTCTAGATCTTCTCCTCAAGGTTGATCTTCTCAAGAGAGGAGAGCAATTTATTCAAACCTACCTACGAATCTTAATGATCACTCAAAGGTTGTGGATTTAACACCTATTTTGGTTGTATGTTGATTTCGTGGATTATTTTGGAACTAGAATCAATGAAAGCTTGTGCTAATGCTCATTTGTGATTGTGATAGCATGATTAACAAAAACAAAACAAGCATTCATCACCCACATAATGGAATTACATAGAATCAAAAGAGGAGGGCCTTAAACATGCAAATGATAGGAAGGGGAGGAAATACCCCCCCCCCCCCCCCCCCCTCTCTCTCTCTCTCTCTCTCTCTCTCTCTCTCTCTCTCTCTCTCTCTCTCTCTCTCTCTCTCTCTCTCTCTCTCTCTCTCTCTCTCTCTCTCTCTCTCTCTCTCTCTCTTCTCTTCAAATGTAAAACGTAACCACAAAAATGGTGTCACATGCCCTTGTTGGAAAGAGATGATATGCAATAACAACAAGCCAAAGGTTGTGAACGACTTATCGAGCGCATTGGAATGGAGCTTGCTTTCCTAATGCATGACTTCGTCTATCAATATTGAACCAAATGTAATGACAAGAGTCACGTTCAATCTTTTAGCAGCTAATTTTGAAATCATCAGAGCTATGTAGCCAAACTTGAATTATCAGACAAAAGCAATATGGGATTTTCCAGCCACAAAATAATTACAGAGATGAATACGTTTTGACATAATATGAACGCAATAAAGGATAGACTGATTCAGCATAAAACAGATGATGATGAGCAGAAGATAATTGCGGATAGAAATTGCGTACTCTATGATATCTCTGAGTAACTGATAACTATGTAGTTACGCTTCTGTTGATAAGCAGTAAGTGCTAATAGCAAAACTCTAAAGAACTCTAAAGAACTAAGCTAGAATGCTCAAGATTGCTCAAGATTGTTCAAGCTTGAAAGATTGAGAGAGCTGCTACAGTACTCTATAAAATGCGTTACAATTACTTCGAAAAGCATTGGAAATAATAGAAGTGTGATCAGCTTATTTATACTAAGCAAAATACAGCACGTCCAGTAGGACACCCACAGTTGGTAATTCCTAGAAATTTACTTGTTATAGGGTTAGGGCAAATCTTTAGCTTCAAAACAAGTGGAACAATTAATTGTCATTCATCGACATGGCCGAAGTGGCCGAAGTCTCTGAAGTGGCCGAGTCTCCAAAGTTTGTCGAATGATGTTAATATGTCAGATTTACCTATGAGTGATTTCCTGAGTATTTTTGCAGACTGTGTAGAAACATGAAGAGAACTACAGAACTGGATAATAAGTGGATGAAAATTAAAAGATCGATTAGTCGATATTCAGGAGAATAATTTAACACTCCTCCTTAATCTGAATCCATGAATGCTTTGACCTTCAAACTTAGTTTTGCACAAAATTTTGTGTGTGCATCCAATTTTAATGTTTTACTAAAAATATTTGCTGTCATATCTTGTGTTTGACAGCACTGCAAGTTAATCTCTTTGTCGAAAACTTTGCTTCTGACATAGTGATACTTAATTTCAATGTGCTTACTCCTATAATGAAATCCAGGGTTGGCTGATAAAGCAATGGCACTTTGATAATTAATAGAATTGTCAGAGCATATTGATTTAGACTGATATTTGAAAGTAAGTTTCTCAACCATATGGCTTCCTTTCTAGTTTGAGAGGCTACAATATACTCTGATTAGTTGAAATTTTGATAGAATCTAGTGCAGTATGTAGATCATATCACACAATCACCATAGCCACTCCTCACAAGCTCTCAAAGATGGCACATCAAAAGTTATTAGATTACAAAGAAACACTGTACTCCCAAGTATAGCAAGTACTGTAAATAATTATGTACAGGGTAATTTTTCCTACGTGTGGCTACTCGGCTAACCCAAGTAGCCGGCTACAAGATCAGTGCCCGATCAATATATCCTGACGGGTCACGTCCTGTACACTAATTACATCACCACATTTAGAGCTTATACTAATGAATCAGATCACAACCTGATTTCTAACTCTCTCTCTTAAGCTCAAATGTGATAAGAGTGAAAAACAATAATCTGTAGCAACGTCTGGAGTGTCCAAAAGATGTTATGCATGAATGATGGATAGAAACAACATGTGACGCCAACCTGGAGATCACTATGCATATAACCATGCAGCTCACCTGATCACTCACCAAAGTATCAATTGTCACTCCCTGAGCAACCATCTCCATCCCTGATGGCTCACAACCATGGGCATGCTAGATCCACATCACCCCGTAATGCACTCCATGCCCTCAGGATATGTACCACCCCAGGTACACTCTATGCCACCTACCTCCAAGTAGGCTTGACCCGTCCCTAGGTCACCACCCTGCTAGACAAGCCGAACTCCAAAGCATCACCTGCTCCACTTGGCTCCTAGCATCTGCTCACTCTCCCTGGCTATGTGCCACCCGACACCATGCCAACGCAAGCCCATCCATGAGTCATCGCTCATGGGATCCCGAGACCACTGTCTCCCTGATCGTACCGAGGTAAATGACTCTGAGTGACTCCCTCCAGGCTTCTCCATGATCTCACCACTTGAGAATCTATACCATGGAAATTCCAACACCTATGCCAAGCCTAGACTCCTATAAATATAGCCAACTACATGAAAGCTATAGATAGCTTATCCACGTCCGTGATGGTAAATGTCTCCCCATCGATGCCAATGTCCAAAACTAGCCTTCTGCTGTAATGCCAACCTGTACTCCCAAATGAGCACACCATGAAGTCCTCGCCATCAGTATCCCCTGCAGTAGATCACTAGCAAAACACCCATCATGGTGAATGCCCTCCAATCACACCTTGTGCGATCTCCATCAGCTCTCCAACCTAGAGTTGGATCTCAAAGCTTTACGCTTTGCCCATTTGCATTTGTAGCTTCCTGATTCCATCATGAATCCCACCTGTAAGTCTTGTTCATCCAATGACTCAAGTCCAATCTGAAATGGTTGCCCCTTGATGATCATCCCATGTCATCTTGCAGTGCTATCTCTACCAGGTATCCCAATGTGTTGTAAAGCTGACTCAGGTGCACCAAGGTGCCTTCTATTAGAAGGAAAAGACAAATTGTTATAACCAGAATCGTGGATTACTTGGAAAATGGAGTTACAAGCAGTTCTTTGTGTGTGAAATTAGATTATCAGTGAGTCATAGACTGCCATGAAAGAAAGATTGCAAAAACAATCAGGCGTCTGAAACAGCCATGCAATCCTCTAATATTAATAACCTAATATTAAGAGAATGTAAAATCAATTTAGGCGTCATAGACAACCATACAATTCTCTGATAATGGTCTTTGTGTAAAAGAGAGTGAGAGTTATCATTCAACAAGAATGCAATGAAGTAGAACAATAGCGAATCTGTATAATGAAAGGTTGTAAAAACAACAATCGGACCACAATACAATTGCGTTGATAAGCGTGTGATCCTACTTACAGATCCAAGAATAATTGCTAAAGTTCTGAATTCTCTCTCTCTATATAATCACTAACTTTGAAGAGTCAGCTACTGGTAAAATTGCGCTCTCTGCTATCTGACCTCACATATTCACTTTCTGTGTATTCAATCGCTCAATTACATGTATATATATCAGTTGAAAATCTCGTACTAACTTAACTTTACAATTACAAGATTGATAACAGCTGTCAAAGTGATCAAGGGATTGGATCGTTGATGGAGTGTGAAGACTTTTGGTCTGATAGCAAAAATTCGTATAATTCTACAGACTAAAAATGTGACACTCTTTGGTCTTTTGGCCGTTGCCTTAGCCTGAGGGCAGCCTTCATGATTTGTAGGACACCTTCAGCATTTGAGATACCTTCGACATACCTTCGACGTTTGGAGAGACCTTCGGCATAACTTCGGCGTTTAGAAGAGACCTTCAGCATACCTTTGACGTTTAGAAGAGACCTTGGGCATACCTTTGGTGTTTGGAAGACACCTTCGGCATAGTGTCAGACAGGTGTCGCCTGTCAGAAACTTAGTGTAAAAATAGTGTCGGGTTTTTTGCATTTTTTGGCTATGCAAAAAACACGAGTAAAACCAGATTGTAGCAACAGTTCATGTTTTTTGCAGGTTACATTTGAGAGAGTAAAATTTAGAAAATGAAGGAGGGCTGTTGGGATGAGTAGGAGTTAGATTAAACTCCAACACTCCCCCTTGAGCTAACTGCTATGAATCCGATCTGCAATTGAGATTTAGCATACCTACTAAAGTAGAATGTTTATCTCTAGACAATGGCTTTGTCTAAATATCAGCCAACATATTGTCTGTATGACAGTAACTTAGTACAACATCTTTACTATGAACTTTCTCTCTAAGAAAATGTAATCTAAGTTCTATATGTTTAGTTCTATTATGAGTTCGTGGGTTCAGAGATAGAGCTATGCAACTCCAATTGTCACACTGGAATATTGTTGGACTGATATGTGGGAATTGCAAATCCTGCAGCAGCCTCCTTAGCCAGATTATCTCCTCCACTGCTGATGTAGCTGCAACATATTTGGATTCTGTGGAGGACAGAGAAATGCATTTTTGCTTTCTCCATGAGATGGTCCTCCTGCGAGGAAACAAATGTAGCCTGATGTGGATTTTTTGTTATAAGATCATCCTCTTTGATGCAGTTTAGCTCCATGATTAACCTCTTGATCCAAAGCACCTCTTTAGTTGTTAGTGAGTGCTTTGTACTCGGCCTCACAAGAAAATAGGGATATGGTATCTTGCTTCTTTGAAAGCCAAGACACAAGATTGCCTCCAAGAAAGATAGTATATGCATTAATGGACTTTCGATCCATTTAATCACTTGCAAAATCGGAATCCGAATAGCCAACAATGGTAAGATCTTCATTCTTGTACAATAAACCATAATCTTGAGTAGAAGATACATATCTTAGAACTCTCTTGGCCATCTTCCAATGTTGGATCTTAGGATCTTGCATAAATTGACTCAATTTGTGCACACAATAGCTCAAATCGGGTCTATGATAATAAGCCAAATTAAGGAGCCTATAAGACTTCTATAAAGTGTGATGTTCCTCTAAGGATCTTTTATCACCTTTAATAGGGTCTTTTACATGTTGCTCCATGGGAGTATCTATGCCTTTACAATTTTGCATATTAAATTTTCTCAACATAGAAAAGACATAGCTATATTGACAAATAAAAACATACTCTTCATGAAAATCAATCTCAAGGCCTAAAATGTAATGGATCTCTCCTAGATCTTGCATTTTAAATTCTCCTCCTAATGCATCCTTAGTTTCTTGAACTAGCATCAAACAACTTCCACTAAAGATAATGTCATCTACATAGATTAGAAGAATGACAATATTACTACCATCAAACTTTAAGTACATAGAAGGATCATAGTCACTAAGCACAAATCCTAATGAAAGTAGAAAGTTGTTGAGTCTTGAATACCATGATCTAGGTGCTTGCTTCAAGCCATAAAGACTTCTAAATAGCAAACACACCTTAGATTTATCCTTGATGAATCCTTGAGGTTGTTACATGTATATCTCCTCCTCAAGATAGCCATTCAAAAAGCGTTGGAGACATCAAGTTGATACAATTTCCACTTAAAAAATAAGGCAAGAGAGATTATGATTCTTATTGTCACCATCTTTGCTACAGGAGCAAAGGTTTCTTCATATTTGTGCAAAGCCTTTAGCACATAATCTTGCCTTGTACTTGTTGATGGAGCCATCATGATTGTACTTGATCTTGAGCACCCACTTGCATCCAATAATATGCATGTTAGGTGGTGGATCCACTAGCTCCCATGTGTGGTTGGTGATCAAGGCATCATATTCAATCTTCATGGCCTCATACCACTCCTTGGTATTGAGGGTTTCTTGGACATCTTTGGGCTCCTCATGTGAAACAAAATAAGCATAAGTGGAATCAAGGTCCACTTGTTTTCCTTTGTCATCATAAGTGAGCCTTTTAGGCTCGAATCTCTCCCTCATAGATCTTCTAGGAGTGAAAATCCGAGGACTTTCATCTTCAAATCTCGACCCCTCCATATGCTGATTGTCTTCAATAACAAAAGGTGATAGATTTTGATGTTGCTTGATCTCGGCCCTCCAAGATTGGACTTTTCTTCTTCATAGAAAACTAGATCTCTACTTTCAATTACTTTAGAAGTAGAGAGCATGTACATTCGAGAGGCTTTCTTGTTGGATGAATATCCAACCATTACTCCTTTGCTTGCACACAAGAAAACTCCCTTTTAATGCCTTCAAGCTCACAATAATCATGAAATTTATTGGAAGTGTACTCACCACCTCCATCACTTCTAAGAATCATGATTTTGTATGAAAATTGCTTTTCAACTAGAGCTTTGAACTCTAGGAAATAGTCAAACACCATAGACTTTGAAGCTAGAAGATGTAACCAAGTAAATCTTGTGAAATCATCAATGAAAGTTACAAAGCAAGTAGCACCACCCTTGCTCTTTGAAGATGAGAAGTGCACATCTGAGTGTATGAGCTCCAATGGATGTGTAGTCTTGATAGATGACTTTGAAAAAGGCTTCTTATGAGATTTAGATATGGCACAAGCCTCACATGGCTTGAAATTTTTGGAGAAAAGATTAGGCAAGCCAATAGCTTTGGCTTTCTTGACCATGGACACCATAGAACTATAGTTAGGATGCCCCAACCTTTTATGCCATAGTTCCTCCAAAGAAATATGAGAAGCAAAAGCACCATCACAAGTGTTAGCATACTCTTTGGGATCAAGGTTGTAGATTCCACCATATCTAGACCCAAATGCAAGGATCTCATAATGCTTCTTGATTGAACATGTATCAACATTGAAATTCACATCTAGTACACTATCAAACAATTGCCCAACACTAATAAGATTTTTTGTTAACTTAGAAACAAAAAGTACTTTAGACAAAGAAAGAACTTTTGATGATGAAAGCTTTAAGGGAATGGTCCCTATGCCTTCAATAGCACACTCATGATCATTTGCCATGTAGATGGACTTCTTGGCTCCTTCATAAGGTGTCATGGATGAAAAAGAATGCTTGGAGCTACACATATGTGAGGAAGCTCCACTATCGATGTACCACAAACCATCCTTCTTGAAATGTGATGAAGAAAAACATTATGGTCCTATGCATGTTACTCCATCTAGCAGATTTAAGCTATAAACAAGCAACAAGATCTTTCACACTAAATCCTTCTACATTAATTGGAAGCTTCTCCAAGAAAACAGAAAATTACAAATGAATTCACACTAGTTCCAAGCATCTTTTACAAAAATGGAACATGTAGAAGAGCACTCTACCACCAATTTCAAAAAGCATGCCAAACAATCGGAATTAGCAAAACTCAAATTCGAACTTCTCTTGAAAAAATCAGCACTCCAAACCAGGATGCAAATCCAAGTGCTTCCTACTTCCAATTCAATGTAGAGCTTGTTTCCATCCCATCCAAGACCGCATCTTAGCCGGGCTTTGATACCAATGTATACTTCAACTATATTTCCTCTTCAGATGTCAGATTAATGTAAAGGTGTCTCCCAATCAAAATTAACTATACGTTTGATCTATTGTTTCCCTCATCATTTCAAGTGTCTTAGGATCCTTATTTGCTATAATTTTCACATGGTATCAGAGCCTAAAGGCTGAAATGAGCTAAATCCTTGGTTTTCATTCAATTTGATCACAATTTTTGATCTAAATCTTGTGTAGATTGGATCTTAGCATCTAGTATTGATTCTAGAACTCAAAGTGAGTCAAATACATTGGAGATTGGTGTTTTGTGACTTCATTTGCAGGTTCAGGGATATGCAATTATGGGTAAGCTACCCATACTTGAAGAACTCCAAGGCACACTCATGGCCGAGGAATCAAGAAGGAGCCAAATGCAAGAGAGGATGGATAGGCTTTCCATCCAAGGTGGAGATGACCAAGCTCTCTTCACCAAAGGCAAAGGCAAGTCCAAAGGCAAAGGATCAACATTCAAGAAGCCTACAAAGCTTGAGGATCAAGAAGGACCCTCAAAGGCATCTCCATCAACCACCAAAGTCAAGAAGGACAAATCAAAGGTGAAGTGCTACTACTGTAGCAAGATGGGGCATTATGCCTCAGAATGCTTCAAGAGGATGCAAGATCAAAGCCAAGCCAACATGAGCAAAGAGGAGGAGGAGGAGAGTTCACATGAGGACTCTCTCATGATGTCCATATTTTCTTCAACAAGCTTCAAAGGAGAAGATCCTTGGTGGATTGACTCGGGTGCTAGTTCACACATGACTAGTAAAAGGGAGTTTTTCTCTTCTCTCTTATCTTATGATGGACCTATAAAGTCTATCTATATAGCAAATGATGAAGCTTGTAAAATTGAAGGAGTTGGTAGCATTCCCCTTTGCTTAGGATCTTCCAAAAAGATCAACATAGAAGGTGTTTTGTACACACAAAAGACTTGGACATGTCAACTCGGGTTCCATGGAGGCTATGATCAAGGAGGAGTATGCTTTAGGCCTACCAAGGTCTATTGGGAAGGAATACAAGGTTTGTGAAGCTTGTGCCTTATCCAAGGCACATAAGAAGGTGTTTCCTAACTCCATCACAAAGTCATCTCATCCTCTTGAACTTATACACTCGGATGTGCACATTGCTAGCACCAAATCTAATGGAGGTTCATCCATGTTTTTAACCTTCATTGATGACTACTCAAGATATTGTTGGGTGTTCTTACTTTCCTTCAAGTCTCAAGTATTTAATACTTTTGTAAAGTTCAAGTTGTTTGTGGAAAAACATCATAATCATAGCATCAAGATTCTTAGAAGTGACAATGGTGGAGAATTCATCTCCAATGAGTTCAAGGCCTTTTGTGAGGAGGAAGGGATCAAGAAAGAGACTTCTTGTCCTTACACTCCTCAACAAAATGGAGTTTCCGAAAGAAGTAATAGAACATTATGTGAATGTTCTAAGGCTTTAAGATTAGATGCTTGTTTGCCCAAATCCTTTTGGGGTGAGTCTCTTGTATGTGAAAACTACTTGATGAATAGGGTGTCTTACAAAGCAATTGAAGGCAAAACTCCTTATGAGATGCTGTATGGAAAGAAACCCAATTTTAATCACTTGAAAGTTTTTGGGTGTATATGTTATGTGCATGTGCCATTCGAAACAAGAACCAAGGAGGATCCATCTTCCACAAGAGAGATCGTGCTTGGATATGCAAGCTCAAGCAAGGGCTACAAAGTCTATCTCCCATCCTTGAACAAATTTGTTGTTTCAAGGGATGTCATCTTTGATGAACATCATATGCATATGCTTGAAGAAGGCTCAAGTGCTCCAACAATCAAGAAGAAGATGGCCGAGAAGCAAGATCTTGTCTTTGAGGAGGAGCTCATGGAGGAGCAAGCACCAAACCCACCTATCACACCAAGGAGATCTTCAAGGGCAAAAGTGGAGCCATCAAGGCTCACATATCAAGGCAAAGGACAGCAAGTTGAGGGTATCTCATCCACTTCTTATGCTTTATCTAGTTTTGAAGAACCATCTAATTTCGAAGATGCATTGAACTCCAAAGAATGGTATAAAGCTATGTTGGATGAGTATGATGCCTTGATTGAGAATGAAACTTGGTTGATTGTTGAGAGACCTCAAAGGAATGTAATAGGATGCAAGTGAGTCTTCAAGCTTAAGTTGAATGCAAATGGGAGTGTTAACAAACATAAAGCAAGATTAGTTGCAAGAGGTTATGCTCAAGAGAGAGGGATAGACTATGAGAAAACTTTTGCACCCGTGGCCAAGATGGTCACAATAAGGCTAATCATTGCACTTGCATCACATTTTGGATGGATTCTATGTCAAATGGATGTCTCTAATGCTTTCTTGAATGGTTTTTTGGAAGAGGATATCTATATGGAGCAGCCACAAGGGTTCATCAAGCATGGAATGGAGAACAAAGTATGTCATCTCCAAAGAAGCATCTATGGCTTGAAGCAAGCCTCGAGATCTTGGAATTCAAGACTACATTGCTATCTTATTTCACTTTCTTTTGTTCAAAGTGAATATGATCCCACTCTTTACATTAAGTTTGATGATGTTGGTATTGTACTTTTACTCATTTATGTAGATGACATCATCATTAGTGGAAATAGTGTTGATGGTATTGAAAAAATCAAGATAGATCTATCCTTAGAGTTCAAGATGGTAGATCTAGGGTGTCTTCACTTCATCTTAGGCAGTGCCAAATGAAGATGATGAAAGATCCTTCATGGACATCACTTTGTTTAGGCAACTTATAGGTTCCTTAATGTGGATCACTATAACTAGACTAGATCTTAGCTTTAGTGTATGTAGGTTGAGCCAATCCATGCAAAAGCCATTGAATATCCATTGGAAAAAGACTAAGAGGATTCTAAGATACATCTCGGGTACATTGGATTTTGGGATTCTATATAGAGGAGATGTGATTAACCTGCATGCATTTAATGATTCAGATTTTGCAGGGGACAAGAGGGATAGGAAATCCACAAGTGCCTATTCAACTTTCATAGGAGAAGGTGTGGTTTCATGGCTTTCAAAAAAGCAAGAAACTATATCTCTATCTTCAACCGAGGCTGAGTACAAAGGTTTGACAGCCACTACAAAGAAGGTACTTTGGATCAAGAGATTATTGGTGGAGCTAAAGATCATGGATTCAGAGGAAGCACCAATCATCTACAATGACAATATATCAGCACAACACCTTGCATCTAACCCAATCTTCCATGCAAGATCTAAGCACATTGAGATATGCCATCACTTTGTGAGAGAAATGGTGCAAGCCAAGGAGATTGCTTTGGAGCATGTTCCAAGCAATGAATGTGTAGATGATCTACTTACTAAACCAATTCAAAAGACACCTTTTATGAAGTTCAGATCATCGCTTGGAGTGATTAGTAAAGCAATGATTGAACCAAGCTAGATAGTGAGGAGGAGTGTTAAAAATTCACAATTCTAGCTTGACTAGTTTTGGTCATATGACTTGTAAATAGTTAGATGGTCATGATGTGGCTTGTCACACGTGCCAAATAGCATAGTATTCCATTCATAAGGATGTTCTCAAGTAGATCTAAGTGTTAGAACCTTTGGAATGAGTCCAAATTATGCTTAGATACAAGAGAGAAAAAATAGGAGCTATTTTTGGTAATTTTTGCATTGTTGAGGGATCTCCAAGATTCCAACCCTAATTTGGTAGGGATGAAGGATCCACCAAAATTAGCATTAGGGATAGGTTTAGGGCTACTCATACCTGTCCAAAACCGTGATGGATCATGTATATATAGGTGATGATATCTCACCAAAATTAAGCAAGCAATTTCATGATTTTTCTCTCATAATGGTGCAATTGCTCTCTATGTTCATAATTGTTTGAGTACTTGTGATTACTAATGATTATAGGATTGAATGTAGGTCTGGTGTATAGTACTCAGACTGTGGGAGGCCATACTTTCACACGTGTGAAGCTTTCTTCAAGGATTTGGGCCATTTAGTGAGGTTCAAGCATAGATGGTTCAACTTGTGCTAATCTTATGAAATCATAATCTATTGTTTCTCTCATCATTTCAAGTGTTTTAGGATCCTTATTTGTTGTAATTTTCACAAGAAAGTGTTTGGAGTGCGCCAAAAGTGATTTCGCCATTAGATCGATATTGTTGCTGAAAAGCAATGTGTCATCCACATACAAAGTGATAATGATAAAGGAATGTTGCATTGACTTGAAGTAGACATTAGAATTTGAAGAGCTTGGTGTGCAGTCGCCGTGATCAATAAGGAAACTATTGATCCTTTGAAACCATGCTGGAGTAGATTGCTTCAAGCCATAAAGTGCTTTATGGAGTTTACACTCATGATTGTGCTTACCTTTGATATTGTAACCTTTAGGTTGCACCATGTAAATGTCCTCTTTGATAACTCCATTAAGATATGTTGTTTGTACATCCATCTGATGTATTTCCAAATATGCTGTAGAAAGCAAATGACAATAGAAATTCGATAGAAGAATGTTTAACCACTGGACAAAAAGTCTCAGTGTAGTCGACATTGTGTACCTGAGAGAATCCTCTGGTGAAAAGTCGGTACAAAACTCCTAACATCCTTTGAATGATTCTCTTGTTTGCTCTTCATCAAGTTTGAATTTTTTTTATTCTAACCTCCAACCTTGTGTTCTACATTAAGCCCTTGATTTTTCATCCGAGGGTTTCGTACTGGACATTGAGTGTGTGCATGATCTCCATAATAGTATCCACAATGGTCCAATTGAAGAATTTTTGTTTTTCAGGCATTAGCCTCATGTTGGTCATCTTCTTGATGGTCTTGGTTAACTTTGTGAGATGCGGAACTTGGTTTTGCCTCTTGACTCTGCTATGAGGCCATGTCTTCCTCTCTTGCCCGATTGGGTGGCGTTGTTGTTTTTGGTTCCTTTGATGCCCCATTCGATGATGCAGAAATAGAATAGGGATGATCCACCATCTCCATCGAGATCTTTGCTTCCATAATGGCATCATCTTGACAAATTTGTACAAATGAAGTATAGGATGCCAAGTCTGCCATGCCAGATATGACCTCATTGAGTAGTTCGACATAGTAGTTTACCATTATAGTTTCCATAGGTAGAGGTGGATTACAACTCTTTACCATGTCGTAAATTCTATAGATACATTGTTGAATTGTTTCATCAAGGGACCGTTCAAGTGGAGTTGCCATAGCTAGATAGTAGAATGTAGTAGAAATAGCTGAGTATTGGATTGGTTAAGCGCCAATACAATGGTGGTGTTCTCAAAAAAATAAATTTGAACAAGGAAAGAAAAGAGTAAATAAAACATTGATCAATATGGATGAAGAAATTATGAACTAAAAGAATAGAAAGTGGAGTAACAAGTGGATCTATCAGATGGATCCAAGAGATGGATATAATAGATGAACAAGATAAAGGTTTTGTGGAATGAAGATGGTATTAAAAAGTGAACATTGTGGCAATGTGGATGGTAACTAATGTGAAGGAACGGCTAGCAACAATGGTGCCGGGCGGGTGACATTGAGGCCTCGATGGGTAGGGTCTAGGGCATCCCCTGCCCAAGTGCAGGGGTTTGGGAGATTGTGCTGGCCCCTGCACAACCCCCAACACTGAGCAATATGACTTGTGTAGGATCAAACTAATATTTCACGGGTCGAGTCACTAGTAGTTCCAATAATTTTTTTTGAAAATTTTGAATTTTTGTTTTTTTGAAGTGGGCAAGTATTAGTTGAGTACTTTGGGCAAATAAATATGCTGTAGGGAATGACGAGAAATGATGGTGGGTGAAGTGGCAAGTGATTATAGTGGATGATTGGCAAGAAATGGCTGATGGCGAGTAATGGCGTGAAAAATGAGACAAGTAAATTTGTTGTTGGGAATGGCAAAAAACGATCGTAGGTGAAGTGGTGAGTAATTACAATGGATGGTTGGCGAGACATGGCTGATGGTGATTAATGGTACAAAAAATGAGGTTAGTAAATATGTTGTAGGGAGTGGCGAGAAATGGTGGGTGAAGTGGCAAGTAATTATAGTGGATGGTTGGCAAAAAATGACTGATGGCACGAGTAATGGCGAGAAAAATGAGACGAGTAAATATGCTATAGGAAATGGTGAGAAATGATGGTGGATGAAGTGATGAATAATTACAATGGATAGTTGGCGAGAAGTGGTTGATGGCTAGTAATGGTACGAAAAATGAGACGAGTAAATATGTTGTAGGGAATGGTGAGAAATGACTGTGGGTGAATTGGCAACTAATTGCAATGGATGGTTGGCGAGAAACGGCTGATGGAGAGTAATGGTGCAAAAAATGAGATTAGTAAATATAGTGTAGAATTTGGCGAGAAATGATGGTGGGTGAAGTGGTGAGTAATTGTAGTGGATGGCTGGCAAGAAATGGTTGATGGCAAGTAATGGAGGTCAGTGAGTAATGAGCAAGAAATCAGACTCGTCAGCCTGCCAGATAGTAGATCCAATACTGTAGTGGATTCTATATAGATGACAAGTAATGGTACTGGCATGAAAGAGAGTAAACTCAATTGGTGAGTAATAAAAAATGGCAAAAAAGTCAAATTTGACAAAAAAATTCAAATTGGCAAAAAATAGCGCGAAAAATATGAATTACTCACCGAGCTCCAAACTGTTTAGCACCGTCTCCCCGACAACGATGCCAAAAAAAAAGTTGGACCCTTTCCTTGCCTCCTTATTTGGATGAATCTAGAGGGCAACGAAGGGATTTTGGGTCTCCAACCGGGTGAGTAGTCGTTTGCGTATCGAGTTTCGATCCAATGAGGAGAGGGTAAATGAAGAGATAGGAGTGAGAATCTAGGCTTGCTAACGTATCTTAGCTTAGGATCTAATTGTGGAATAGCCTAGATTTGTGTGTTGTTCATCTTTGATGCTTGTTTATCTTTGATGCTTGTTCATCTTTGGTCTTTTTCTTGGTTTGGTTTGTTGTGCTTATCTAGGCATCCTTGGTTCTAGATCTTCTCCTCAAGAGGTTGATCTTCTCAAGGGAGGTGAATTATAATGAAAGAAAACCTACCTATGGATCTTAATGATTACTCCATGATGTTTTGAGAGAGAGAGAGAGAGAGAGAGAGAGAGAGAGAGAGAGAGAGAGAGAGGGAGGGAGGGAGGGAGGGAGGGAGGGAGGGAGGGAGGGAGGGAGGGAGGGAGGGAGGGAGGGAGGGAGAGAGAGAGAGAGAGAGAGAGAGAGAGAGAGAGAGAGAGAGAGAGAGAGAGAGAGAGAGAGAGAGAGAGAGAGAGAGAGAGAGAGAGAGAGAGAGAGAGAGAGAGAGAGAGAGAGAGAGAGAGAAATTCAAAAGTGAAACCGGTAGAGTTTTATTAAGAATATGAGAAGATTATCCAATACAAAGAAAATGGCTCTCTTTTATAGTTTTGAGAGCCTCCTTCACTCTGATTGGCTACTGAAGTCCCATTAGGATCACGATCTTGACTATCAACATCCTTTTGTGTAGAGTGAAACCTCCTCATCACCCATTGGCTACTGAAGTTCCATTAGGATTACAATCTTGACCGTCCGAATTACTTTGTGTTTCTTGGGGACAAGTTGTATTTCCTAACTTAAGAACTTTGCAAAAGCTCAGTTTAAAATATTTTATTTAAATATTAGTGCACATGGCACTTTCTAGCCTAAAGGCCCAATGTTGGACTTATATGCACAGAATGTCAACTAGTTGCCTGATCCTAATACTTTCGACTCTCTACCACATTAATGAATTTGCTCTTCAAGAGATGACTGATGATGTACAGTGTTCCAAATAGTATATTTTTTTTATAGAGCAAATGGAGAGCGAGGAAGAAGGAGAAGCGAACAAATAACAAACACTAAATCAAAATAAACAAAAGGGAGTCTATAACACTTAGAAAACAAAACCTGAAGTGAAGTGTGGGTGGATCTGGATCCTGCTCTAAGTTTTATAATCTCTCATTTATCAAAATGTCTGATCATATGTGCACCTTGGGAAAGTAGGTTTTATGAATGTGTGCTCGTGGGAGAGAATGACTATAGAGATCCAGTTTTGGGTGTGGGTAAAGTAAGTAAAAATTGAAAGAGTTTTGAAAATGTGAAAATTGAGGAATATGAATATTGGGAAAGTAAAAATAGAGAAGACGGAAGTCAGAAACTTGGAAATTTAGGGGGCTATAAGAATTCAAGAAATGTGGGAACTTGAAAATTTTGAGAATTTGGGAAGTCAAAAAAAGCTATGAGAAACTAGAAGATTCGAAAACTTAAAAAATTTAGACCATTTGAGAGGGGAGTTTGGAAATGTGGGAGCTTGGAGGAATCAAGATTTTGGAGGGTTTTGGATTTTAGATTTTGGGAACTTGGGCGATTTGGGGATTTGGGATTCAGGAAACTTGGAATTTTGGGGATTGGGAGATTTGGGAAACCTGGAATTTTGGAAAACTTGGAATTTGGGAATTTGGGATTCGGGGAACTTGGAATTTTGGGGATTGGGAGAGCAGAGTTTGGGGAGAGCACAATATTTGGGAAAGCAAAATTTTTGGGAGAGTAAAATGGTTGTCAGAGCAAAAATTGGAAAACTTGAAAGTGGAGAAGTTAAAAATTTGAGAATGTACAAGTTGGGGAATATGGAAAATTTGGAGCAAGTTCCAGTTCAAAATGCAATAACTTTTTTAATTTTTGGACTGAATATGGTAGTATGTATGAATGGTGATGTAGTTCATAGTAGTTTCGACATATGAGTCAACATGCGAAAGTCAAGGGTGTCAACTTTGTTGAGTTGGAGTCAATTGAGTCGTGAGACTCAAACTCAATATTGTCAAGTGTTGAGTCGAGTCAATATGGTTCTACTTTGAATATCAATGTATTTCTATAGACTATTCGAATATGGGAGTAAAATTTCAAACTGCCATAGAGGGTGGATATTTGCATTGTAGAGGAGTACTCAGTGGATGACTTTAGGTGAGTAGGAGTAAGATAAAACTCCAACAATACTCTCCAAGGCTCCTCCTCAACTAGGAGTGAACTATGACACCTTGCTAGACACATCAATAACCTAACTGGACCACCTCATCCACTTCGATTAGTTCCACACCAATCCACCATCTAGAGTTTTAGGCCTCTAACCATCAACTATGACTTTTATTCCATGAGGGCCCCAACTCCTCATAATCATACTTAATCTATGGGTCGAGGTAGACCTACTGATCTCTTGATAGGGTAAGTAATCCGAGATTAGTCCAAGCATGGGCATGACACCAAACACCTATAATAGATCCAGAAATTTATACTTGTAATACTTTTAATCAATTGGCAATTCTATGAACATTGCCAACAAAACAACGTAGCAATCAGACTTCAATCACCGCCAAATGTAAATAAAACTTAGATTTGACTTTTTATTGATGAATTATGGCCTAAATTCACTTTTATTAATATGATAAATAGGGAATGAGGCCTATTTACATGTAAAATCCTTTATGACAAGGTTTTAATTCCAAAAATTTTGAGGAAGACCACAAATTTTCTTTCTAGCTTCACCCCTTGATCTTGACTTAAACTTTGCACATTGAACACAAAGAATGATCTCTAGAACTTCGAAAGATCAAAAACCTAATCCTTGAGACCATTGTGTGAGTTTCATACACAAAGAAACAGACCTAGATGTGTCAAGATTGGCAAAACAATCTCTAACCATGAAACTAGTAAGATGCACATTGACAATGCTTTACAATGATTTTCAAAGTACTAAAGAGATTCAAATAATATCGAGGACTTATTTTCAGCACATAATAATGACAAAACCACTTTGTTGAGGCAGAAAAATCAAATTACAACCATCAATCACAATGCAAGCTAGACAAAAGAAATAGTACACAGTCTAGACATGAATCTTCTTCCTCCAATCAGCACCACCGAATGAGGTATGTACAATGACCTCAAAGAGAAAAAAAAAAAAGTCTATTTAAAGGTTGTAGTAGGCCACACTCAAGTCTTTCTAAATTAGGGTTCCATGCACTATATCCTAGCCATTCAATGTGTCAATGGTCTAGATTGACTGGCTTGACAATTCCACTAGTTATGCACAAACTATGTAATAAAATGTAATTGGACCAACTTGGCTTTTCTACACATGTGGAGCCCACGTTGACTTTTGGTCAAGCTATTTGAACTTTCTAGGCCTCAAGCTGATATTTTTGCCAATTTGGACATTTTTTTCACATGACTCACTACTCCTTTTAACTTCTCAAGTCAAGGGTTGGTAGTAAACTTCTGTTCCCATATATTCTATGCAAAGCTCTATTTTGAAAGTGGATATTTGCTAGCATTTTCATATATAGGGAGTGAACTAATTATCACACCATTGTTTAAACATCTGTCAATGAATCCATTATTCAATTGATAGAAGAGAATACTTGTTTTGTGAAAGAGAAAACAAATTTGGAGCATGGTCAACTTGGTGAGAGCCAAGAAGCTCAACACCTAACCAAACCTCCACTATTCTAATAAGATATAATTATAGTTTTTTGTGAAAAAGAAAAAAAATATGAGACTTAACTTCAAATACATGGTATAAACTAAATGTGCTCACAAATACAATAATAAATAGAAAACAACAATATAAGTAAAAAGGAGATTCAATCATTTCATAAGCTTTAAGTGTTTAGGTGATTTTTACTATTTAAAAACAATATTCTTTATCCAAACAAGTATGCCACTTTCATTCCTTATAAGAAAAATATGCCAATCTCCTAATTTTTTGAGTAATCAAAGACATAAATGATTCCAATTGCACAAATCATCAATAATTCACCAACTACATGATTACACTACATTGTCTTCATGTTCTTAGAATGACTGCATATTATTTAGGCACATTACACCATCATGTCTATTCTTTAGAAGATAGCGAGATATATGTTCCAGTAACAAATATACAGCAAAAAAACATTTATCCTAAAATATAGTTCTAGTTTCATTAGTCATAATTGAGCTTGCATGTGAGGAAAGGTAACACTGAGAATATTTACTTATCAATCATATGCAAGTAGTACCTATAAACTCTTATGTTTTTTAGGGACATTATTACTAAGAACAACATCATAACATGGTTTTTAATGATTCTATTTTTTTTTGAAATTGACTCTTCCATGTCCCAAGGTTTTTTGGTGGTTGTACATAAAAGTTTCTTTTGCATATTTATTTTTCTCCTTCTTGGAAATTTAAAAAATGCTTTCTATTATGTAAGATTGCACATTAAAAAAATATGAGATTCAAATTGTTGTACATGGGTGATGAATTAGTGCTATATTTAAACTACAAGTTATACTTATGGGCATATAAAAAAAGAAGCTGAAGCATTTTTTTTGAGAAATAATGTGTACCTTGAGTCAAAGTCATCATACTTTTCTAAAAGCATTTGATAAGAATGTGAAGTTGACCTAAAACTATCTTCAGCAAGCATTCATGTGTTTTAGATAATGTCAAACTTGTGTAGCTTGTACAAGAAAAAAACAATTGTGTAGCTTACATGGTGCACATGGTGGAGCTATTATAATAATGAATCTTATTATGAGTAATATGTCTTGAAAAAAAATTAAATTTCAATGTTTTTTCAATTCCAACACTTATGATAATAAAGTCCTCCTTTTATTAAATAACTTCAAAATCAAGCAGTTTATGCAAAAGTCTATAGTTCCTCAACAAAGAATAGCCATGCTTTGGTCTGAAGATTTGGAAATTGGATATACTTCCTAAGAATTTGCAAGCTCAAGCCATTTTATGTATTAAAGTAAGGGTTGAAGTACAATATTGCATGAGACTATGTGAGTGTAATGTCATATTCAATATTCCAAAAAATATTGCCACTTTTAGCACACTAGTAACAAAGTTCTATGTTTTTTTGTGAGGTTTTCTTGTAGCTAAAGAAAATTTTTGAGATATTATCATATACTAGGATCCAAAAAATATGGATTGTCTTATTATGTGCTACAAAATTGTTTACTTCTATTGCAAGCTTACTTATTTATAAACAATGACCAACCTTCACTAATTCCATACTTAAATATTGTTTTATGTTCAAGACTTATCTAATCTAGTTTTGACGGTCATCATTATGTAGATCATCCATTTTTTTTAATCTATATTTATTGTTTGCAAACATTTAAAAATGTGAAAGCTTGTGGTAAATGATTTCAATATGCTATTTAGTTGTAGACGTACATGACATCAAAACAACCAATAGATATAAAAACCTTGCAAATCATGATTACTTCATCTTTTGTTATGTGTGTCATGAAACTTTTACATGTATAATATATGCAAATTAAAAAATTATGGAGGCTATATGTGTTATATATATGGTGACTGTATGGTGTGTGTGTGTGTGTGTGTGTGTGTGTGTGTGTGTGTGTGTGTTAGACAATTTTTAGGCACGAAATATTGAGCTATTATTGAGAGCAACTTTTGCAAGTTTGTAAAACTCGGCATGTAAAACCTGGCTAGCAATATTAAAATCGACATTAAATTGCCCATAGATAGGGGTCCCAACCGTCCAAAATGTGGCTAGAGAAAATTTTGAGTCCTTATAAAGAGCCTATAAAATATTTACAGCCTTAGAATTGGCTAGTACGCAAGTCGAAATAGCTGACACCACTACACTAAAATTTCACCATGTGCTGAAATTATTTTTGCTAATATACAAATTGCCCAGTGTGTTTTTAGAGAACCAGTTTGCCAAAAAGACCTCTAGTCATGAATACCCACAAAAGGTAGCACAAGAAAAGGAACCGACAATGGATTTTGTGTGGAAACCCTGCCTACAGCGACATAAACCTCTCCCGTAGTATCTAGGTCTTTGTCGGAGAGTCACACTGCTCTCATTCTACACTACCACACCTGCGAAATATCCACATTCTATTGGGACCGACTGAGACACACATGGTAGTTTGATAGGCTATAGCATAAGAGAGTCATCACCTTGACAAAGAAAATAAAAATGGTGGACAATATGAAAAACTGATAAAGGATCTGGATTACTTAGAGAGTAGAATAATAGAGCACTTCTGATATGTGATGAACGTCAATATAGGTGTCGTAGACTTCCATAAGGAGAAGAGCGATTAGCTGTCTGAGATAACCATGCACTTCTCTATTACTAACATAAAGAAATGTGAAACAATTAGGCATCTATGATAGCCATACATTTTTTCATTTACTGATACATTCAACATTCAGCATGAATGCAATGAGATAGAACAATAGCGATTCTGTATATTCAATGTTGTAGTAAGAACTATCAGATCACAAGACAATTGCGTTGAGCACGTGATCCTACTTACAGAAACAAATACTTTCTATAGTTCTGAATATTTTCTACTCTCTCTATAATCTCTAAATCTGAGGAGTTTGATCCTGGAAACCAATTTTGGTCAATTGATCTCCGTCGTAGAGATGATCATTATTCATTTGTATCTACTTGTCTCTAATTGCTCAGTTCCTTGTATAGCTGTTGGATGATCTTGTGTTATTCTAATTTTACAATCACAAGATCATTAACAACTGTTTAATTGATCAACATATTGGTTATTAAGTGGAGCATGAAGACATAGACAGGTTGTGTATAAAATCCTGTCTAAATCTGCAGTATCTCACATTCCTTGCATTCTTCGAGAAAATGTCGCATTTCTTGGGCGCTTAAAATGACGAGTTAAATAGTGTTGTCACATTCCTCTCATTCAAAAAGAGTTTAGATTCCTAAAATGGTCGAAATGTTGAGTGGAACCCTTTTGTCGCATTCCTCTCATAATTCAGAAAACCTTTAGTTGCCTGGAATGTGAAGTAGAAGACTTTGTCGAAATCTTCGCATTTTTTGGCTGTTGAGGTTTGTGGGTAATAATGCAGACTGTTGCAAAAAATAGTTCATTTATATAGACAACTTTGAGAGATTGATTTAAGTAAATTGGAGGGCAGTTATTATGAGTAGGAATAAGATTAACTCCAACACTCTCCCTTAGGCTTACTACTACGAATCTGAATTAAAATTGATATTTAACATATCTACTAAAGCATAATGTTTCTCTCTTGACAAAGGTTTTGTCAAAATGTCACTGTCTGTATAACAATAGCTTAGTACAACATCTTTATTTTGAACTTTCTCTCTAAAAAAATAAAATTGAACTTCTATATGTTTAGTTTTAGAATGAGTTTGTGGGTTCAGAGATAGAGCTATACAGCTCTAATTGTCGCACTGGAGTATAGTTGGACTGATCTACGAAAATTGCAAATCTTGTAGCAACCTTCTGAGCCAAATAATCTCCTTCACTATTGACGTAGCTGCAACGTATTCTGATTTTGTATAGGACAATGAAATGCATTTATACTTTCTGCTATTGCATGAAATGGGTCTTCTTGCAAGGAAACAAATATAACCAGATGTGGACCTTCTGGTATCCATGTCTCCTGCCCAATCTGAATCTGAATAGGTGACTAATGTAAGTGCAGCTTCTGTAGTACCATTATAGCAAAAAGCATAGTGCTTCGTAGCTTGAATGTACTTCAATGCTCTTTGTAGAGCCTTCCAATGTTGTAAGCCTAGACTGGGCATGTATTGTGACAATGTGTTTACCACATATGCTAGATCGGGTCATGTGTAGATTATAGAATATATTATAGACCTGATTATCGACTAATTAGGGTGTCTGCACATCTCTTTCTATTTTGATTGAGTCCTAGGACACATGTCTTTAAATAGTTTGGATCTTGGATCCATGGGTGTGTCTATCGACTTACAGTCCTCCATGCCATATCTACGAAGTACATTGGTTAGATAGGCTTCTTGGCTTATAGTGATTCTTATGTCTACACAATCTTTAGTGATCTCCATACGAAGTAGGTAATGAACTGGACCTAAAGCATATTGAAGTGGCTCATCATTTGGAAGAGAAAAAGTCATTGGGAGAGAGATCTCATTGGAACATGTTGCATCTTCAGATTGTGTTGCAGATCTTCTCACCAAGCCTCTACTCAAGAACGTATGACAACAACTTGATTGTTTTGTCCCTCAGGCATTCATCAGTCATGATGAACTTGTCTCTATTGTAGAAGCATTATCAATGTTAGATGAAGACAAATGAAAGGCTGCCATGGATGTTGAGTACAACTCATTGATGAAGAACAAGACCTGGAGTCTTGTTAATCCTCCTACAGAGTACAAATTGACACTAAGTGGATCAATATCCAAATGGAAAGCTCGTTTAGTGGTTAAAGGATATGAGCAAGTTTATGGAATAGATTACATTGACACTTATAGTCCAGTGGTAAAACATCAATCTATTCGAACCTTGTTGGCTATAGTTGTTGTAGAGGATCTGGACATTCATCAGATGGATGTCTAGACAACATTCCTTCATGGATATATACAAGAAGATATTTTCATTTATCAACCAGAAGGTTATGACCTTCAAGGCCAAGAATATATAGTATGTAAATTGCAGAAGGCACTTTATGGCCTTAAGCAAGCTCCTAGGGCCTGGTATGAAAGAATTAATTACTTCTTGTTGCAGCACCATTTTGCTTCTTGCTCTGCAAAATCAAATGTGTATCTCAAGTGTAAAAGCCAAAGCTATGTCATAATACCCTTGTATGTTGATGATTATTTAATTATCAGCAATTCAAATCAGTTACAATATGATACAAAAATCTTTGCTTTCAACAGAATTTGAGATTTCCAAAAATCTATTTCAAGGCCTAGAATAAAGTGAAGAACTCCTAAGTCCTGCATCTTAAACTCAGTACCAAGTGCATGCTTAGTTTCTTCAACTAACTTCTCATTATTTCCACAAAGAATGATATCATCTACATAGATGAGAAGTATAATTACAAAGTTATCTACAAACTTATAATACAGAGAAGGGTCATATTCACTTAGATGCATATCCTACAAAAATTCCTCTTACAGCACTAGGATCTTCCTTCTTCCTAGTTTTTAGAGGCACATGCACAAAGCATACACAGCCAAAAATCCTTATACAGCCAAAAAGCTTTTTCTTATACAACATCTCAAATGGTGTCTTTCCTCCTATTGCAAGATTTGAAAGCTTATTACAAAGATAGTTTGCACATGCAACTGCCTCTCCCCAAAATTCTTTAGGCAGAGAAGCTTCTAGCCTAATGGCTTTTGCACATTCACACAAAGTTCTATTTTTTCTCTCAACAACTCCATTTTGTTGAGAAGTATATGAACAAAAAAACTCTCTTTGAATTCCCTCTCTCTCACAAAATTCTTTAAACTTATTGGAAGTGCATTCTCCTCCACTATCACTTCTCAAAGCTTTTAACTTGAAAGGAAACTGCTTTTCTACATAAGCTTTGAAAGTAAGAAAAACATCATAGACCATGGCTTTTGAAGACAGCACATAGATCCAAGAATATCTTGTATAATCATCTACAAAAGAGACAAAGCAGTTTGCTCCTCCTTTGCTCTTAGTTGATGAGAAATGAACATCAGAGTGTACAAGTTCAAATGTTGCCTTGTCTTGGTACTTGATCTAGAAAAAGGCCTTCTGTGTGATTTTGCCAGCACACAAGCTTCACAAGGTAGAAGCTCCTTTCACAGTGTCTTTGGTAGACCAACAACTTTTCCTTCTTTGACCATAGATTGCATGGCTTTGAAATTGGGATGTCCCAATCTCTTGTGCCACAGATCCTCCTATAGGACCTTGGTCTCATAAGCAATATCTGAAATGTTAGCACTCTCCCTAGAATCTAGTTTGTACAACTTACCAATCTTAGATCCTCTAGCAATAACTTCAGTTTCTCTTGAGATTATACACTTGTCAACTTGAAACTTGACATCCAATCCACTATCAAACAACTGTCCTACACTAATGAGATTCTTAGTCAATCTAGGTACATACAGTACATCATGTAAGCAAAAAGATTACGATGATGATGTATGCAGTGGAATACTACCTATTCCTTCAATCCTACACTCTACATCATTAGCAGTATAGATTGATCTTTTTACACCTAGATATGGCATGAGATTAGTGAAAGAGTTCCTAGAACTAGACATATGGGAACTAGCCCCACTATCTATCCACCAGACTTCTTCATTCTTAAAAGGAAAAGATGAGAAAGTAGACATCATCAATGAATTCTCTCTTTCACTCTCTACACCCTCACACTCATCCTCATTAGTAAGGTTAGCTTGCTTAGATTGCTTCTTCTTCTTGAAACAGTTTGATGCATAGTGTCCTTTCTTGCCACAGAAAAGACACTTGACCTTTGATAGTTTCTTCTTGCCACTGGATGTTGCAGCTTGTGAGGACTGATCCTCATCACCTTTTTTGGCTTTGTCCTTCTTGAAGTGGTGTTGCACTTTACCCTTGCCTCTTGACTTGTCTCTGATGAAGAGTGCTTTTTCATCTCCACCGTCTTTCAATGAAAGTCTGTTGATCCTCAACATCTTGTTCTCTTGCCTGCTTTCTTCAACAATGAGAACACCTTGCAGTGTCTCCAAGGATGGAAGATCCTCTCTGACATCATAAGTTCACACAATATTGTCATACTCATCTCTAAGTCCATTTAGGACTACTTGAACAAGTTCAGTGTTCTTAAGAGCATCACTAATACTAGATAACTCTTGATGAAGATCCTTAACTCTCATGACATATGATGAAGCACTCTCATTTACTCTTTGATAACTTAGAAATATTTGGTTTCTAATTGTAAGAAATCTAGAAGTATTTTTGATTTCATAGATTGTATTTAGAGTATCCCAAGCTTCCTTGGCAGTGGTGCATGTATTGATCTCTCTTAACACTTCATTGGTATCATTCATTTTTATAAAATGAGGCAATTTTAGTTCTTTTGTGAGATGTTGCAGCTTCATTATGTGCAGTAGGTTCTTCTTCAGCTCCACTCACAATATCCATTACATTCTGTAGAATCAATAATGATTCCATTCTGATCTTCCACATTGCATAATTGGAAGATGTTAATCTCTCACTGTGCTCTAAGAAATGTGAACCAGATGAAGATATCTTCTTTATAAGAAATTCTAGTAATGGTTGAAAGGATGTTGCTTGCTATCTCAATCTAGGATCTAAAATAGATGTTGATCCACCCTATGAAATCTAGCAACAGATTTGAGAACAAATTCTCAACACAGAAAATCAATCTATCTTGAATTTGGATCTTGCTTCAGTCACAAAAGAAGAAACACATGTAAGCAAGAAGTGTATCTCTCCCACAAGTTTCAAAGTACTGATAAACTCTCTAGGAGCATACTTTCAACTCAAACACAATAATATGTGTGAAATGAGAAGTCTAAGACCTCAGAACACTCACTTCTATCCAATTCTACTTGATTGACAGTGAAAATTGATGAAAATGGTGAAAAAGACAGATGTGTGCTCACTTTGGCATATCCCACGAGTTGAGTACTCTCTCAAACTCTTTGATTGCCTAAAACTCTTCTAAAAACAAATCAAATCGATTTAGAAACAAGAGCACCACATTCTACTCTTCAATACCTATCCAACAAGCTATAAAACATCAAATTTGGATCATTCCTCGATAGCATTGTTGAGTGTGAGGCCGCTAATATCCACCACATAAGTTGGTGTTGAAGATTGGGATGATTGTGATGTTGTTACAATCGATAACATCACACAAGGGATTGTGCAATGGCACAAGATTGATCATCCTCAGATTGGGTAGACAGGTCATAGAGGCGGAGATACTGATCGGAAAAAATATAAAAAGAGTCCTTATTCCACGTATCTCTATAGTGCCGAGCGATTTGAACATACTGTTTGAATTGCAGAGGGTCCAGTTTCCTATCAGAGCAGTATTTGCCATGACAATAAACAAAGCATGTGGGCAAACTATGGACATGATTGGATTGTGTTTGCCTTAGCCTGTGTTTAGTCATGGAAATCTGTATGTTGCACTATCGAGAGTGCGAAGTGCAGCAAGTCTTCATGTGCTGATTACTAACAAGGACAATCGATTCACGGATGTGGATGGAGTGGCGAGGTACACTCAGAACATCGTGTATTCAAAAGTGTTGTAGTAGTAAGTTTGAAGTGATGTTTATGGTTTATGGTTTATGGTTTCTGAATGCAAGGTACAGTTAGAGTTAGACTTAGCATTTGGGATTCTATCGTGTGCGTGGAGATTCCAAAGAGGGAGGAAGATCTGATACTAAATGAGAAAGTGAAGAGTTGTATGATGCATGGTCCATGCGGAGCATCCTTTCCAAATGACCCATGCATGAGTTCTTTTGTTTAGGGGAGGATGTTCATATATGTAGCATAGTGTGGGTGATACAAGTGTTTACATATTTTTTATACAAGCAGCAGCAAGATGGATACTTTATTCCAACAAGATGGCAGTTGGTTGTAGATGTAGATGAGTTGATTTGTAATATTAGGTTATTTTATAAGAATGAATCTATTGCGAGACTTGGTTCCTTTCAACGGTTTTTGGATACCCCGGTGTACACCTAAGCATTCATGGATGAAGTTTTTGAATTCAAATTGTAGACAATTTGGAATTGTGATTAACAATTTGAGGGTGTGCGATTTATTTTCCATGGTGTCAAATTTATGATGAGTGCTTTGAGAGTGTTTTAAAATATGAGATAATTGATGATAAGTGGGTAGTATTAACATACACATGTCACACACACATTCAATTAACATTGATTACACATAGACATACACACACTACATACACAACTATGCATAGCCATACACACACATATACACACACCCTACACATACATACATTCAACATAGAAGCCCCATGAGAAAACAATTCACAATTTGTCTTGCCATCATCAAAAGCATTGGCCGCCACCCAAAACACCCTCCTGTCTAAAATGTGAGCCATCCGCAATCGACGTCCCCCGACCAAAAACAAACCATCTACAATCAACGTCCGGCCGCCCGTCAACGACGGGCATACCCACTAGATGTATACACACGCACACACACACACATGTATATGCACATTGAGGTTGCAGTTTCAAAGTTACTTTCTTTACTTTGTAACAATGAATGATAGATATTTTGAAATTTTATTCATTGTTACAAAGTAAAGAAAATATGTGTGTACACTACAAGCTCATGTTTGCCCGAATATGTTGGATGACATGTCTCCTTGTTTGTATTGTTAAGCCTTTGCATTGTGCTCATGTAGATGGAATACTTTCATTGGATAATATTATCAATTATAGGTGATATTTCTCTAGCAAGACAATTTCTTTTGTCATCATTCTCCTCTCTATATGTATTTATAGGTGATCTAAATCAACTGATGGAAGAGCTTGAGGATGAGGATGAACCACTTATTGATTGTTCACTGAACTTTAGTCTATTCGACTCTTTTCTTCTATAATAAATATCAGTTTTCTTTTCTTTTTTAAGATCACTAGCATTCACAATTTGATTCAAATGTCATTGTAGTCACATGAAATTTGCAAAAGAGCATCAAATCATAAATCCAATAGATTGAACTGCCATATTCAAAAGAAAAATATGTTGATATCACTAGAAATATATACTTGCTTCTATGAGAAGTTAAATTTAAATAAAATATCGGAATTTGATGTGAAGTTGACGTCAAGTCGAACTTGTTCGATTCGATCTTTGAATAGTTTAAATTCATATTATAATTACTGCCTTTTATGATAATTCACAAAACAGAACATTGGAAACTATCTGAAAACACTGCCTAGACTCAAAAATGGTTCCTCCATGTTTAGTGGGCGATTGTAGTCCTTTGGGTCAAGCATTGTTATTTATCACAAGATATTGGAAGACAGCAGCACACAAACCACATCTCTAGGACGTGCAGAACTTGTAAAAGACTGGCAACATGATAGAAAGTATGTCTCTCCTTGCAGATAAAGCACCTGTCAATCACAACTAAAAAATATTTTGCTTGATTAACCAACATACCAACGCTCTATATTTACAAGAGAAACAGATCAAATTTCAATCAGCTTCTGCTCACAGCAGTCAGATTGCAGAACTTTAAACATGGTAGAGAAATGAATACAATTGCCCTTTGCATGTCGCAGAATCTTTTGCTTTTACTTGTTTGAAGGGCTATTACTGCAACAAAACAAGAAAACCAAAGCACAACAATCGGTAGGTGTTGGTTCAACGCAAAGCCACTGGAGTTCTAACTGCTGATTTCCCATATAAAACTACAATTATGTGACCCCAAAAGTTCATACTGACATATCACCCAAACAAAATTGGATGTATTATTAACAATCTTCATCTAATCGACACTCAAAAGTCAAGAATGTATATAACAAAAATAAATGTTAATAGAGGGATATTTTTAGCATTCCCTGTCTTAATGATTCTAATTACACAAAGACACAGAAGGCTTGCCATGCTAAAAATTCTGATTCCTGCGGAGCTCTGTGCTTGATTCCAGCAAATTCAACTAGCAGGTACAGATTTTCAAATGAAAAAACATCAACAGCCAGAGATGCCATTAGGGCAAGAATTATTCCCATCAAAATATGATTTCTTGTTCAGAGCCCTGGCACTCTAAATCCACTTCCAAAAATGTCTCTTTACACCCACTGGTATGTGTGTACTAGTACTACCATCCCCATTGGCATTGCTTAAAGAACGAGCTCCTGTATAAGAAGGAAGTTGGTGACTTTCATCTTCTATTGTGAAGAATTCAGTAGCTGGAAGTTGCTTGATACGAGCAGACATGGTATGAATAATATATCGCGTCCACAGACCAGGATAGGAGTTAGATTCTCGCTCCTCCTCTTTTTTCATATAAGAGTCCTGAAAGATAGAAACCCTATCTCGTGCCCCCAGTTGCCACCCAAGCTCCTCGTAAATACCCCTTAAGCATGCATCTTCCACATTTTCACCAAGTCGCATCTTTTCTGATAATGGTTTGTTCCTTTGCCTAATCCTTCCATCTGACATTTCCTGATATGCCTCCACCAAAGTACTACCCGACTCGTTCCGTATGTGTACACTAGCAACATGTACAGTGCGCTTAGGTGGACAAGAATCCTCCAAAAATATCTCTCCCTCTACTAGTTCACACCAAAGATTAGATAAGGACTTTGTTCCTGGAGCCTTTCCCCAGAAACTGAGTGGCAGGTTATTAGCTGCGAGCCTTTCTTTGAGCCAATCAGCCAGAGCTTCCAAAGATCCTAGCTCTTTTGCTGTTACACAACGTGCAATACTTGCACACAACTCGGCCTGGGGTTTCAATTGATACACTTGGCTCTGCTCTACCGCTGTTACCTCCGGCCTTCTCAAAATTGAAGAACGAGAATTATTGGGTTGGGAATAAGATATAAACGGATTGTACAGAATCTCTTGTAGAGGAATATCGCTGGTGACAATACAAGAACTTGAAATTTCAAAAACTGGGCTAAGGGAAGCACGAAATTGATCTGATGTAGTTGATGATGTTGAGGTCATATGTTTTGTTGGTTGACAATGAATGTCTTCATCTGAAGAAAATGACTGTGCACTTGTACTAGCAGTGGCATCTCCTAGAGTTGGGGCTGCTCCCATCTTGAAAAAGGTAGATAAAAAAGTAGAGAACTTAAACAGTACCTTTCTCTCAGTAATATAAAGAGCTTCTTTGTTTCGATTATCTTTGTCTTTATGATATTCAGTACCTAACTGCAGGGGCTGCAGCAAAGCAATCCAAGTATTTTGTCGAGCAAATTCCTGAAATGCTTGCCAAAAGTTATCAAACGTACTAAAACCTTCAGCAGAACTTGAAGCTTTATTGGCAACTTTGTGACCTAAAGCAGAGTTGCAAGTTCTAAAACTTGCTCCATCTTTCAGAGCCTCTACATGCCAAGAGTTACTGCGTTTTCTGGGGCTTTCCAAACGCAACTGTGTACCAACGTACGCATTTGAATGTAAATATCTTTTTTTTACCTCTTTTTCATATGAACATTTTATACAGCCAATAATATTCTGAATACTAGTAGTGCTATTTTCTCCAAGTCGTAGTTTGTTCATCAGTCTATGAAGTTGTAGTGGTCCAGGAACAACTATAGAAGAGCTCCTTGAACTTGCAAATGCAGCCGGCAATGCTTCAGTATCCCAATGTGAACTTAAATAAATGGTTGAATGTGCACCTTGTCCAGGCACAACCCCTGCTTTAAGAGATGAGCTCATGACGAAATAGTTATCGTTAATCAGGTTCTTTCCCAGATATTTGAAGGTGGATTAGATTGGGTATACAGCATCCCACTTCTAAGATACCAGTGAAATATGCACAACTTCGGAACAAAGTGGTCTTCAAAATCTGCATATCATCAAGTAACACATTAATCTAGGCTATCTATATATAAGACAGCAGCACAAGACCGAAACTTATGATGTCTTTTCAACAAGAACTGGCATCTATTGTGCAATTTCAAACGATCTTTCCCCAAAAAGTCACTTTTTTCATTCACATACTTAGATTTGATAACAACTCGTAACAGTACTTATGTTCAAATTTAAAAATCTCCTGAAAAAAATGCTATAAAAAATATCCATTTCTACCTAAAATATATACAGGACATAGGTTCATTAGAAGCTGTTACAACAGAGACATGTCCATGATGGTATCTAGTAACTCTCAAATCCTTCACTCACATAAACATCCTGTGATATGAGGCACTACAACTCTCCAATCATTTTGTTGTTAGAGCACAAGCACTAGTACATTATATCTCTGTACTTTCAGTGTCCCTGGCTGATTAACAGATTGTTTTGCGGCTTTGTTGCATGGCAAGCTTTGATTGAGAAATATAGCGACCGCCTGGCTTAAGATTTTTAAACCCTGGGGCCTGAAACCATGAGCATCATTGCCCCTCCATCTCTAAATGATTTCTACCTATTGTTAAGATTATAGTTACAGTTAATCTCAATTGAAAAGGTTTTCAATATTTTTGAGCTTTACACACATTTGAGATTTGAATCTTTGTTCCACTCCAGTAAGAATTTACAAACAAGAAGAGTGGTCAAAGCTGACCATTGTGTCATATCAGGGCACAGGGGTCGGCATTACTAGTCACCACACCGTGTTGGTTCGAAAGCTATCAACTTGGTAACAACTAACAATCATGTGATCCAACAATGGTAATAGCAGGTAGAGGACATGGATAGAAACCTAAAGCAAGAAAGAAGTTCATTCTCACCATGACAAACATGCAGCTGAGAGACAAACACTAGAGCTTGCAGACTGGCATATCTGGGTAGCTAGCTTCCTTGCACCACTGGCTAAGTCCAGGGCACCAACACATGAAGTTTCTGTAGCTAATGGTGGCATTCAAACGTTGTCTGAACCAAAAGTTTCCAGCATTGAAAAACTATCTTCAGTTTTTATAGATTTTATTCAGGTTTTTGACCCGTGGAAATGCTAATTTGAAACTGTAGCTAGAGTTCAAAAGATTGCAATTTATTGAAAAATAAACTGCAATTCTGATTTGAATCAGAATAGGCTGATAAGAACCAAAACGGATTAGTCCTATGTTGTTTGGAGCAACAAGAAAATGTATTCATGTTCTCTTCAAATTCGCTCCTTAATCAATCATATAATCACCATGAGTAGTTCTAGAGTATGGACATGCACCTACTTTTAGGGCTGATCGTACCATGTGTTGTGATCGATGGAGTTCATAGGTCTACAACTTTGTTGGTGGACTTCTCTTGATTGGAAGGCATTCAAATCTTTTGATGCAAGATTTGAATCGTTTTTTTGCTCTTAGCCAGAGTGTTGAAACTTGTCTACATGAGCTGTTTGATGTAATTATTTAAGGTTACACATATTGGATGCTAGGGAGTGTGTGAGAAGGTGCCCTATGGCAATCCTGTTCTAAACATGCAATTTCGATGCAAACATCAGAAAAGATTTTTGAAGTTTTGAATCTTGATTTGAATCCATGATCAACTCAACGGTTGCATGCCTTCTTTGTTATGTTGAATATCATCCTGGATATTTACAGCAGAACCTGATCTGCTACAAAGACATTCCACATGCGTTCCAGAACGTTAGCGATCTGCAGCCTGGGTCGCAAAACGTTTTTATCTATATCTTTTCAGAAAAAGGACTAATGGCTAATTTTTTTTTGGATAGTTTTAACTCAACTCAGAAATGATAAATCAATGCATCAGAAGAACAACATACTGATAAACTGGAAAGAGGCAAAAATAACATTGTGCAGTGCTATATTGATCCCGTCATACATAAATAGAGATACACTGTAAACCAAAAACACGTTGAAGTGAAAATAATCAATACTACAAGCTTAATCTATCCAGCTAATTGGAGGTAGATTGGCCCCTCATAGCACGAGTCTATAGGCCTTTATAAAATGGGTTGGAAGCTCAAGGCAAGGATTGCTTATAGGCTGTGTATGGCTGAATTTCAACCACCGATCAAATCCAAGTTTTAGAAAAAAGAATTGGCCCATTTATTGATGTCATAATTTCTAAACTATTGACAGTTTATCTGTTAAGTAGGCCATTAAGTTGCCTTTCACAAGTTCATCTTATCCTCACTCATAATCTATGAGTTTGGGACCCAACTAACACTAGGCAAAAACTCACAATTTCATAAGGGCTTCTCTCAGCAGTAATACTTTCACGCTTTTATGCAGTTAGGAAAAGCAAAATGTTTTCAAGAAAAACTGAAAAGAAAAGAGTATTCCGAGTGCTGGAAATCCCTAACCCTGATTTCCAGAACGCGATCCGGATTGTATGCATGCAACTACATCCTGGACTTAACATTGATTTCTATATGTAAAAATGGGATTCATGTATTTATCTTTTTTATTGCATCATGTTATTGAATTCTGATGGTTGTAAAATCTCTCTAACAGATACTTGAATATTCAAAGGGCTTACTTTTGATTGCCTTGCAATGGTCTCTGAAAGAATATAGCTTGTAGAATATGCATTCCAAACCTCAATTATTATTGCTTGCTACTACAACTAGACAGACTTTAATGCTGCAAGTGAGGGTACAAGTTTTTTGTTTAAGAATTCATCATTTTTGACTGAGGAGTGTTTCTCCATTTTGGAGATATTGATAAGTTGATTTTGTAATTTATTCAAAGGCTCTTAGAGAGTACCTTAATAGCTATGCTTAAGTTGTGGAATCCTTGAATATAGCATATGACTATTTTTAGTAATCACAGGAATCTTTTGTAATAGTAAGCATTTACTAGCTGCTGCCTACTATAATTGCAATCTGCTAAGTGCTGGGCTATTGAGTCTAGACTGCAATTGCAATTTGTTATTCGCCAGGCTACAGATTCAAGACCACAATATCCTTTTCCTCTCCTCCTCTTCTTTCCTTCATTTCCTATCCCTCCTTGCTTCCCCAAATGCAAGAAAGGACCCAAACAGGGCCAGTTTGTGGCATGGACTTTTCAACCTGAATGCACAAAACATAATCTCCACAAGGAACAAATGTGGCAAACATGAAGCACTTCCAGATCTACAGTGAAGTCTTAGGAGAAGCTTTGATTCTTAGAGGTACTTTTTTGGTCTAAGATCACTCCAAAATTAACCATTACACTACTCAAGAGACAAATTGTAAACTCCTTGAAATTTTTTGGTTTCCAAAGGTTTCAGTGGTAAAGACCCAAACACTGAAATCATTCAAAAGTGGCTATGCTTCAAGCAAGCATCAATAATAAATAGGGGAGTCGCATAAGCTTTATCAAATACAAAAAGGATTTCTAGAACGTGAACCATGTTACAGAAGATCTAATTAGTCAAAAAGAATGGTTTCAGACCTGCCTAAATATTGATTCAGGTAATAGAAATCTGAAATGCACGAAAAAAATTTGATTACAAAATGGAAGCTCTGCTTCTGGAAATTCCAAATTTCATATCATAGGTGACTCATTCATGTTCTGCTACTGAAATTTCCAAACCTTACACCGTAAATAACACCAATTTAAGATGCCGGCACTTCAATGTGGCTAGAACGATTTCAGTTTGTATAGCTCAATCCAAATGTAATAAGATGTACGCAAGAAGAATATAAAGCAATTAGCTGACTAACCTTCAAGCATATTCAAACTTCAGAAAATTTTGGTACGCGTGGAATGGTACTATCAATAGAATAGGGGACTACGAACTGATTCAACGTTTAGGATATTTCCTCCAGCACCTTCATGAACTCAAATACAAGTCCTAGGAAACAAAAACCCTCGGAAAACATGTAACTCTTGCTCATGCCTTCTCCGACTCTTACAGGCTATATCTAGTAAGCCCTAAGCTCTCGAAACGACTATAACAGAAATATGTGAATAAAACATACCTGTAGCATCTAATTCTCAACAACAAATCCAACAACTGCAAGCCTCGATAGATCACAAAAATAAACTGACACGCTATGAACCCGCTGCTGAAAAATACTGCTCAACCAGCACAATAGAGCTGCATATGCGACATTGCTGTTATAAATCGGACACAATAATCAGTCTATAATACAAGTAGGAAGTGGGTACTGATTGATTCACAAAAATAGCACCTCATTCGAAGCCCAGAACGTCGATCCAACCAGAGAACGAATCAAATACACGATTGGCATCATAACCCACCTGCGAGCTGGCATAATTCATCGGCAGAGGCGAGGAGGAAAGTGAGGAGGAGGAGGAGGAAGAAGAAGAAGCATATGGAAATAGGCGATGCACGTGGAGCTTTAAGTGAAAGGTTCACACATTTTATCTTATCTGTTATCCAAAGGTACGTTATCGAATATCGAGCATGGACTGTTAGGCAATGTTGGAACCCATGAGTCATAACCTAATAAGCCTTGAGGCTCACGTGCTTTGGCTAGGTTTAAATCTCATCCAAGTACCCTCGATAGGGTGAGATTTTGTGGATATATCTAGGTCAACCACTTCTCTTTTGAAGAACACTTGTGTTCAAGGTAGTGCACTTAAGGGTGGTTTGATGGCATGATGCCTTGCAAGTTTGCCTACCAATGATTCAAAGGTGATAAAAAGGGATGTTGCCCCTCTTTTAGAAGGAGCTTGAGCCTTGAGTCGTTATCATGTGGGCAAGGGCTAGCTTGGCATCCAAAGTTTCTTGGGTCCCAAGTTCCAGCCTCCCATTGGGAACCAAGATGCATAATCGTGTGAGCACATGAGGTGCTAAGGGTCTCTCTGCCACATAGGATCGATCAACTCAAGTGATTTGTTGTACTTCTCATTGCCACTAGCATGTTGAGTTGCCAAGGACAACATTAAGAAAATGGAACAATCAAACATTTCAATTAGATTATAGTTTTCCATATACAGAGAGGCCAATTTACAATAGGGGAGGCCCTTTACCCATCATCTCACCTGCCAAGGCATCCAACTGAACTGTAAGGAAACGTGGCCAAGTGATTGCACTTGTTGCGAGTCCAAATCACCCTAGGGCAAGGTTATATATTGTTTCAACAAAGTGTACTTGGGTGGTACATTTGTTGTATAAGTCATTAGTAAGATGGGATCAATAGGAGCATTCCTCTTGGAAGCTAGTGAGAGTTTAAACTCTACAAACTAAAAGGAATCAAGTATTTCAAAGCATGAGGAATAGTGGTGGAAGTGCACAAGATTATGTGCTAAGAATCAAATCACTTAACAAGGACCTTTCTTCCATAGGCGATAAGATTCAAGATAATGAACTTGTCCAAGTGAACCTCAATGGACTTGGAGTTGAGTTCTCCAACTTGGTCCAATTTTTTTTCATACAAAAAATCCTATCTTCCATAGACAAGCTCCATAGTGTGCTTGTGGTCGAGGAATGTAGAGTCCAACATGTCAAAAATAGGATTGGTTCCTTGTCCTTACATGATGGAGATGAGAAGGCCAACTTTTGAAGCAAAGGCAAAAGGATCCAAGAAGAGCCAAATCAAGGGTTCCAAGGTTGAGGATGCAACAAGTTCAAAGGCAAAAGGCAAGAAAGACAACTCCGAGCTATAAAATTCTTTTGTGAAAAAAAGGGACATTTTGCATCCAAGTGCTACAAGAGGCAAAATGCACATGGAGAGAGCAAACAAGGGAACCTTGCACAAGAAGAGGAGGAAGATGATGGAAACTCATCTTTGATGTCATCTACATACTCATCAACAAACAAAGGCAATTCAAGTGACACATGGTAGATTGATAGTGGGGCAAGCTCCCACATGACATATTAAAGAGACTATTTTTCAACTCTACTCTCTTGCAATGGTGCTATAAAATCTATATTTCTTCTAGGAGAATGAATCTAGACAATGTGCTATATGTATCATCAATCACTAAGACCTTGCTAATGTTGGTTAATTAATGCATGGGGTTTGCTCTATAATCAATAATGCCAAATGCATTGCAAGTGGCTTTGAACAAGGAAAATTGTTTAAATTGGACGTTAGTGTTACTATTGAGAGTGTGAACATGGCAACTAACGAAATTGTAAGAAATTTAGATCTAAAACATGCTTAATAAATCAATAGATCTTTAGGCAAAATTGGGTGCACATCTAGATTCATCTACAAGCTAGAAATCATGCATCTACCATGCTAGAACTTGGAAATACATGAAGATCTAATCAAAATCACTAATGCCTTTTTGTAACCTTTGATAATCGCTTTTGCCTTTGCCAGCTCAGTGGTTGCCGTACGTTTGAGTTTATCAAGTTTTTCTTGAAACCCTACCAATGAAGTGCGGTAGGTTTTAACTTTTTTGAATAGGTACCTGATTTCATCCGGTGTGACTGAACGATCAGGCACTTATGTTTGTAGATAAAAATCACGTTCAAGGATGGTCGCATCCAATTCACCTTGAAGACATTCGCATTCAAGTTCGGCCATATCCAATTGACCAGCCAGCAACAAGACCTATTGTTTAGCGTCTTGGACTCCTTTGTCCACTTGATCTTGTGCGGTTGTCAATGCATCTTGAAGAGTTCCCACATAGCCTTCAAGAGCATAAGCTGTTTGTTGGGATTTCTTCAGCTCAACTTCAGATTTTGCCTCATGTTGCTTGGCAATATTGAGCTCACGATTCAACAAAGGGGCTTTGGTGTCTGGTTGTTGTTCTTCTTCAAAAACATCTTGTTCTTCAAATCCTTCTGGCACCATGGCGTCGAACTGCTTCGGAGATGGAATAGCATGAGCGACCCTGATGGTGTCTGATGCTACGTCGGCTTGATCTTGTTGATTGATCTGAAATGAGTAATCAAAAATAGTAAAATTGTCATGAAACTGTTTGAATCCTTTTCCAGGGGATTGAGTATCAAAGGGTCTTGGACTCTTGGGCATCTCAACACTACAACAACTAAAGAGATGCTTTGGATCAAGAGGTTAATCATGGAACTAAAGTGCATCAAAGAGGATGATCTTCCCTTGATCAAGTGTGACAACATATCGGCCCAAGATCTTGCAAACAATCCTATTTTTCATGCAAGAAGCAAGCATATAGAAGTGGCACACCATTTTGTAAGGGAAAAGCTCATTGGAGGTGAAATCAACTTGGAACATGTCGACACATCTTCATGTATTGCTGATCTTCTCACAAAGCCACTTTGCAAAAGTGCCTTCTCAACGCATAGATCTAATCTTGGTCTTATCTCAAGATCGATGCTTGATCCACATTAGATACTTTTTTAGGAGGAGTGTTGAAATATTGGAAAAATCTATCTAATGTTGTAAGTAGGGGTCCTAAAAATGCCAAAGATGAATTGAGCTCTTTTGGCTTAGTAAAGACCCATCTTAGAATAAAATATTCAAGGTAGTAGAAACTCGAGCTACCATAGAATTGCCATTTGAACTTTGCATGCCACAATTAATGCATGAAAAGACTAGGTGGCACAATTAGACATATTGAGGTGGCTTGAATAAGTCTAGATAGCTTGAGAGGTGGATTCATAACTCCAATTCAACTCAAAGTAGGAGGAGAGTCCATGGATCTATATATATGTGATATACTCTCATTGAGAAGATGATGAAATTTGTGTGTAATGCAAATTTGGAGACTAAGCTCTTTGTGCCCTCTCTCTCTACTCGAGTTTTGTACTTTTATATTCTCTCTCTAGCTGAGTTGAGGCATTTATTGTACTTAGTTTCTGTTTTGTTGACAGATCTTGCTTGTAACACAATAATATTTCTTGTATGATCAGCTTTCCTATTGTCAATCAATGCTAGTCTGATCTTTATGGTATTATTGGGCTTAGGAGATCAAAAGTACATGTGAAGGGCGTCCCACACGTGTGAATTCAACACCAGCCACACCTCATTTCTGAATTAGATACAAGTAAGTCTACTTAGTATCGGTTAGGCTTACTCATGAATCTATGTGAAACTAGAATGCATTAGAGGAGTTCCAAGCACCAAAAGGGCCGTTTGTCAAGATGCTTTTGTTGACTATTCAACCATTTAGTGTACATGTGGCCCAATAAAGTTTTTACACTTGTGCAGTTATGTAAGATAGCTTGCGGTCTAAAAAAGTTTGGAGTTTTTTGATAATATTTGTGTACATTTCGAAACTCCCACTGGGCAGGGTCCGGTGGACTTGTGATTTGATAATACTTGCTGCTTGCAAAACTCTTAACTGCCCAACTCTTAGAAGCTATGATTAATGGTGATATATATTGAGAAAAGCATAGTTAAACAAACTTACGCAGTTTAAAGAGGGCAAATTTGCAACAAATTGCAAAACATCATCTACAACAACATCAACAATTAATCTAACGATGAGTAGAACAACAATAATTTTCCTAGAAATTTTCAAAAGATTTACAAAATCATATTCAAGATTTACAAAATCATATTCAAGATTTGATCATTCCATTGGATTCTATGCGAAGGGTAGATCATTTTCTCTTTTTACCTCATCTTCATCCAAGTTCAAATAAGAAAGTTATGACATATCAAAGATTGTTACCATGCATTTGATGATGTGACATATCGCCATGACGCGCCAGTAGATAGCTTCTCTTTACCAAAATGCAAATCAGCACGTGGTGGAGATATGCCACATCATCAAATGTATGGTAACAATCTTTGATCAGTTATAATTTTCTTAATTTGAACTCTGATGGAGATAAGGTAAAAGCAAAATTGATCTACTCTTTGCATAGAATATTATGAAATGTTCAGATCTTGCATATGATTCTATAGAAGTATAGAGGTCTTATTTTTATTTGATAATTGAGTTCTTTTTTAATTTACATTTCCAAATTTGAGAAAAGTATATAGTAAAATTCAGCTAGCTTCAAGTATTTTTATTTTAATAGTTTAAGGGAAGGGGATTTGAATCTCTACAAGGTTTAGCCTTGTCTTCCAAACCCTTCATCCTTAAAAAAGAGGTGCTTAATCTAATATGTACATTTGCAAAAAAAGTCAAATAGAACTTATGCCACATCATCAAATATTTGTACATATTTGAATCACGGAAGAATAGATAAGTTTTCTTACCAAAAATATAGATCCTCGCATGATAGTGATATGTCACCTCATCAATCGTCTGTACATTTTGGTACCAAGAAAAATTAAAATATGTGAGCTTACTTTTGTTTGAAAATTTAGAGTACTCAGCTATCGCTCGAATCCCATATCAAAATCTGACAAAGTAAAAACCTAAAATTATGACTTTTAATTTCACACTTGAACATCTTACTCAACCAAGAAGCTGGAAACAACAACTACATTATCTACAACAATACCATCCATTAATCCAAGGGAGAATAAAATGCCAATAAGCCCGAACTCTACAAAAAACAATGAGCACCTGCAAGAACAAGACATACAACATCAATTAAAAAAACTACAAAAGGAGTCTACATTGCTAAAACTTTCTCACAAAGCTCCTCAAAGTCATTTTCAGAAGGACTCACAAGTATTTGTGAAGATGTAATGCAAATTAGTGTGACAACATGATCGAAGAAATCTAAAAGACTAGAGGTCCTATCTTCGATTTACAAATGTTGATCATGGGCTTTAGGAGTTGTGTACTCCTTTACACATGAAATTTTGAAGGGAATTTTCTCTCGCTTGTGGTGCATGCTTTGTTTCTTGGCAACATGCTTTGTTTCATGCGCATTGTTAATATACTTCAAAAATTGAGCCAACCACAAGTTAGCTGGCAGACAGCATCGGAAACTAAAAAGATGACAAAAATTTCTAGTCATTTTACTATGACACAATTTCTTACATCCATCCCTTTTGGAACTAAAAACTCCTCTAATGATTGTCTTGCATGCATTACACACTGAAAAAAATGTCGCAAAGCTTGGCATGATCATGTCCTAAAACAGAAGGACTTACACAAAGGTGACCTAGCATTGATGTATCAATGCAAGGTCACGAAGTGAAATTTTCAAGCCTAGGACTAGGCTATCGTGTGTGACAAAAATATTTGAAAATGGCGCAATTCAATTGGCCACTGTATAAACCATCTCTATCTTTGTCGGCTTTATTTGTTTTTTGTTTCTCTCTTTTCTTTGTATTTTCTAGTTATCTATGAACAGTTCTTTTATCTACTTGTTTTTCATGATACAATGTACAGTGAGTGAGTATATGTGCTGAGAGTAGAGTTCTTCTAGGGACAGAAGGGTAGTCCAAGTGATTCATGGAGTTAGTACATGTTACAAGTAAAGAAGCTGAAGACCACCAAACACAGTGTTGTGCAACAAGATGAATCAATCAGTTTGGACAAAGAAAATAAAATCTTCATCACAGATTCTTAAAAACAGTGCCAGTGAAGAAACATCAATTTGCCAATGATATGAACTTTCCAAAGGTCCTTCACTATTCAGCCGAGTACAATAGCAAAAGACATTATAGGAGTAAAAAACCTCAATAACTCTCTTGATTCTTGTTGTCTAGGTTCTCCTATTTGACCATTGCAAGAACACATCATGATGAGTCTAGATTGAGTCAGACAAACATGGGACCCTAATTTCTAGTCCTGTAGGCCCAACATAGCAAAAATCACTTAAACCACTCTATAGCCTTGTAGGTTTGACATCTAGGTTCGCCCTCTTCAAGTTAAATTCCTCATAACATGCTCTTTCATCAGTGAAGTAGGGGAACCCAAACTCTAAGCCAATTTTTTTGACGAACCTATTTTCAAAAAATCACCAAACAGACTTTCCAAATGTGTGGAATTAAGATCTAGGTTCTCCCCCTTGATATTTTATGCCTTCAGCATGCTAAATCTATTGTCAAGCAGGCAAACTTAGATCCCCATCCAAACTCCCAGAAAAATGAGTCTAAGTGATTTCTTTAGTTGAATTGAGCTTTTTGACCATTTTTACCCTTGTTTGAGATACCTAACCTTTATATTCCCCAAATTTGGGGGGGGGGGGGGGGGGGGCTGGGCTATATAAGGATGTGAGAATGCACTAAAACTCACATTTGCTAAGGAGATGCTGCCAAATATTTTCAAAATATTTCCACTGTTCCTAAGCATACCCCAAGCATTCCCAGAGGCCATCCAAACGTTCTCAAAGCTCACTTGTTAGAATTAGCAATTTTTCTTGCTCTTTAAAGATTTTGAACTTACTATATAAGAAAATTTAAGTACTTTTTGGGCTTAAACTTACCACAATGATGAATAATGCTAAGGAGAAAGGCAAAGTCATAGTAGATCCTACTAGGCCAGCCAAGAAAATCAAACTTTCTCAAGATCTCGATCCAAAATTCAATGTGGGAGACGAAGATCTATCCCCACACACCTCAAATGAAGAATTAATAGAGGAAAAGCTTGCACTACTGGAACTCCTCCAAATTCCAAAGCTTTACGAAGCCAGAAAGTGGTGGAGATCTACGGATTCCAGGACTATCTCCTCTCTCTTCGCCAGTATGCAACAATAGTGGAGTATGCCTACCAAACTGCCACTCAAGACAAGCCTACCTTTCAGTACAGGCTAAATAAAATTACACACAACGTCTCATACACCGTCAAAGACCTAGAGGCTATTGGGATTCCAAATGGGCCGATACACATTCTGGCAAATAACGATGTCAAAGCATTTATGGCTACCATCAAGCGAGCATGGTGCACCAATGATGGAATCCTAATAGACGCCATTGTGGATGAGGTCCTCCAAGGGGCAGCCACCTTTGTGGTAAATCTTTTCAAAGTGGAAAGAAGGAAGAAGGCCAGAATCTCTCTCACCTTGATTTGTAAGCAAGATCTAAAGAGCTTCCCTTACAAAGAGACATAGTAGAAGGGGCCCACAAAAGGATCAGACAGCTACCACAACAAATCAAGGGGCATATGACATTCGAGGAGAAAAAAAAATCATCACAGATCCAGAACGTGAGTCCCCACAACGCACATATATGGCATACCCTAATGGAGCCCATCCCCCAAGTGTCTATGACAAGGTACTCTCACTCAACACAACAACCAAAGAGCAATCCACACAGCCAGATACCACATTCCTGTAGTGCAAGACTTTGACAAGGCCCCGAAAGAAGTTGATGTCCCAACAACTACCATTGTTTCACATGCCCATGGTCTGTCCGTCCCCATACATGAGACATGGTCGGAAAAGTAGGATGCTAGAGCACCACCTAACTGGCCAATCATTCCAAGCATCAGGGGTTGGAACAACCAAGTCAACTTCCAGTATGCCTGGCATGGATCTAGAGCGCCAATGACGATGAGGAGTGGCAACGCTCTCAATGTTTGCCCTATAACTCACATGTGTTTGGGCCAATTAAGGATGATACCACTCTGTTGGGGGTATTCCCAAAAAAGTGTAAATAAATAAAATCATCCAATAAAATGTGTTGCGAGGGCATGGCATCCTGCGTGTATAAGCCCATGGCCCAATGAGCATGCAAGTGAAGTTGCAAATGAAATAATATACTTGGGCCCTTTGTAATTAAAATAAAACTTGAGGCCCAAAGTCAATTCTAAACTTAGAGTTTACTTTTTAGAGTTGGGTCCAATTTTGGACTCACATGAATCTTGTGATTTCCAATGTACTTTTTGTGGACCCTTGGATCAAGTTGGGTCCAAGATGAATGGATAGGATCAATGTGAATATTAGCCAATAGGATTGAGGGGCAAGGGTGTTCCCCATTTTATAAAAAGGCACCATTTGTACACTATTTTCATGCTTAATAGAGAGGAGGAGATTCTACCATTTTGAGAGCTCAAGCATCCTCATTTGCTAATCAATCTTGCTTATGCTATTGTTGTGATTGCTTGTTATTTTCATTTCCCATGCTTTTTGGTTATGCTAGTTAAGGTTTTTCCATAAGCAATGACATTGAGCTTGAGCTAACCTCCATCTCATCTCTCTCTCTCTTTCTCTCTTCTCGTCTCTCTTCCTCTCCTTTTCTATCCCTTTCCTGCACCCAAATCATGATGAATGTTAGTGTAGAGGAGTAGAGTTAAGGGAGAGTAGTGCTAGTGGTGAATAGAGTTAGGGAGGAAGTAGGAAACTAACTAAATTTAGCATCTATGCATAGTTAGGTACCTATCCAATGATCTAACCCTTGTTGATAGGCAGGAGGGCTATACTACGCAAGATCTTCGACCCTACAGTGGCGCCGATGCCAGGGATAGGTTTCCACTAACTAGTTTAGCTGCATTTTAGGTATTTTCTTGCTTTTTAGAGTAGTTGTAGTTAAATTTTTTGGAGTTTAGAGTTAGTTTTCTGTATTGTTTTTGTGTTTGGACTGTTCACAGCTAGCAGGGGAGGTGTGAGAGAGTAGAGGAGGCCCTGAATAGCCTCTAAGGGCTTGAAACCCAAACCAACCAGCCAAAAAATCCAAAAAGACACCAATCTGCATTTTGGAAGGAAAAAGAGCCTAAAATCTCATCAGATTTTTATATCTCCAGAACCAGTGGGAATTAACCCTTGCATGACTGGCAGCAGCTCCAGGGTACTGTCCCAGATCTGCATAGAAGCCTACGAGAATTAGTTCCAAGCAAATTGTAAAAATCAGAGAAAAATCATAAAAATTTTAAAAAACCCCTGAAAAAGTCCAAAAAAATTCAAATCTTCATAAGAACTCTCGCAAAGCCCTCTAAAGTTCCATCTCAGTGAGACCAGGACATAGAGAAGCTTGCGATAATGTCTAAGTGTCTGTGCGAGAGTTTCCAGTGAAAAAAAGATGGGAAAGTACCAGGGACCCCTCGTAGACACCAAAATTTTCAGTTCTAGTGGGCAAAAACTCTCATAGAGGATTTTGAAGTTCATCTCAGTGAGACCAGGACACAGAAGAGCTTGCAAGAGTTATTTTGATTCTAGTGATCAGAAAATTGGGTTTAAGTGCTAAGAAAATCACTAAAAAGTGAAGATCCAGCAAATCTTTCGAGTAAGAACTCTTGCAAAAACTCTCAATCAATTCAGAATGATCATTTCCATCAGTGATGAAGCCTGCAAGAGTTAGTTTTGAGATTTGGTGAAGATCAAACCAAAAAAGTAGTTTTGGACCCTCGTAGACAGTGAAATTTTCACTTTTTGCAAGAATTAACTCTCGCAGAGAATTCTATAGTGAGATCTGACCCAGATCCAGCTACTGTGAGCCTTGTGAGAGTTACTTCCCAAAGATTAGAGAGATATCAAATTTTTTATCTGCAAAAATAACTAAAGAACCCTCGCACAACCAACCCTCGCACAAGAGAACCCTCGCAGACCAGATCAGTGGAAAGATCTATATCAGATTCAGCTATTGTTTTAATCTCAAGTCAATTAGTGCAAGGCGTAAAAAGTTATCAAGGAAAAACCACCGTAAAAGGCCTAAAATTCACTTCCGGCCGATCAGATTGATCAGATCCTTTAGATCCAGACTACATCCTACTATATAAGCAAGATCCAATCACTTTGGGACCCACCTTCGGATGAATCTGAGATCGGGACGATCAATAGCACGAAGGATAGCAAATCAAGCACCACACCTTCCCAGATTAGCAGCCGCATATACTCTGACGGTTAGATACAAAACTGGATTTTATAGATGACAATTTCCGTAGAACTGAATTTTTACGTAAAATTCCGTAAAATAAAAAACCAGTTTAATGTCGCATGTCTTGCATTCTTAATGGACATTAGTGAAGTAAAATTTAGAATCGAACAATGATCCAATTTTTCGATTTCGACTGCTTAATATCTGGCTATGATTTTTTATGAATTTTTATAAAACGTAAAAAAAAAATTAAAAGTGCGAAAACTCAAAATTTTTAGTTTTTTTCAGTTTCTTGTAATATCTATGAAATTGACTAAAAATAGTGAGTTGACCATACTAGAGTCAATTTTAGTCAATTTTTGGTCAACAATACTTCACTATGAGTTAATCAGATATTAACTAGATTTAGTAATTTCTAGGATAGATATATCAAGATGGCCGAAGAAACTTCAAATCAAGCTGCAAATCCAAGTGCGCCATCTTATATGGTGATTTGTCAACAGTTGAGTACGGCACTAAATGACATGAATAATCGTAATCAGATGAGAGATCAGCAAATGGAGGTTCTTTTGAATTAAGTCAAATTGATGTCTTCCCCCAATCTCGGTTTTCAGCCGGAGGTTTATTTGGACGAGAAGAAGGAGAAGAAACTTGAGGTCGTCAAGGACTAGCTGGCCAAGTGGAGTAGTTACTTCAATCTGCACGGTGTTCCTGATGAGAAAAAAATTGAAAGTGATGTGTTGTTCTTACGTGGCAAAGCGTCATCGTGGTGGCGAGATTTACCGGTGAAGCCAACTACTTGGGATGGGTTTGTAGAAGTTTTCAAAAAAGCTTTCGTAGTTGTTGATGACGTGGACTACTACCTAAAGTTCGTGAACTGCAAGATGGGTATAAAGAGTTTAGACTCTTATATCCAGGAATTTATGGACATATGGAATAGGGTTCCATCATTCGATGCGAAGTTGGCATTATGGCAGTTTGTCCTAGGTTTGCCAGCCGACTATCAGAACGAATGTAGGCAAAATGTGCTTCAAAGCCTCGAGGATGCGTTTCAGATTGTGAAAGCATATGATTCCATAGTGGTGGCATCCAAGAAGCAATTTGCGCAAATTCCAGCCACTTTGAAAACCAAGAAGAGTAAGAAGTGCGGTCCAGACCAAGCAAAATATTTTGAGGAATTAGATCAAGCAGCATCAGAACCCAGGAAGCCAAAGAGAAAGAGATTGTCCCGAGAAAAGGCTAAAAGAGAGAACTTATGTTTTGTTTGTAAGAAGCCTTGACATATGATGAAATTTTGTCCAGAAAGAAAAAAAAGGTCTGCTCACATGATAGAAATCCCAGGAGGCAAGGGTAAGACTTTGGAAATTAACCGGATGGATTGTGAGTGTGAATGTTCTTTTGGTACTATTTCTTTCTTGCCTAATGAACTTTTTCGTTTAATTGGCACAGTTAAAGATCAAGAAGTGAGTATTTTATTGGACAGTGGTTCAATTAATTCTTGTCTTGTGCAGAAACTCATCTTGGAAACTGAAGCCAACAATCATAGATATAAAGTTTATCTAGCTTCAAGAGCAAAGTTGGAGACTTGGAACGTAAAAGTCCCAAAGCTCCCAGTTTTGGTGCAAGGACACACAAAATTAGTTAATTTTCATGTTTGAGACCTCGCTTGTACTAATTTAATTTTAGGTTACGAATGGTTATTCAGTAAATCGCCTTCTCTGTTAATTGATTTTGAGAAGAACGTTCTCACTTTCAAAGGAGGGTGATGAGGTAGTTACATTATTTGGCAGTAATTTTGTACGTCCGTTGGATCAGATTTCTACAATTAATAAAATGGAAGCATTGGATTATTCTGAGTATGAAGTTTTTTCAATTTATGTTATTCCAGTTGTGGATGTTCCTGAAATGAATCTAAATGGTTGTGAATTCTCAGCAATTCTTAACTCAGTAAATTTAGATCATGAACAAGCAATGAAAGAACTGATCATAAGGGATGTTTTTCCATCTGAATTACCTCGTGGTTTACCATCGTCTAGGTCAGTAGACCGCATGATTGAGTTAATTCCAGAAAGTCAACTTGTCTCTAGACAACCATATAGGTTCTCTCAGAAAGAGGAGACAAAGATTTCAAATCAAATAGAAACTATGTGAGGATGGGACATATACAATCTAGTAAATCACCATGGGGCGCTCTTGTTCTTCTTAAAGTGAAGAAAGATGGAGGTTTTCAGATGTGTGTGGATTACAAGGGCCTTAATAATGTGACTATGGATGATCTTGTAGATCGCTTGGGTGGAGCACAATATTTCACCAAGATAGATCTCAGGACAGGGTACCATCAAATAAGAATTAAGTCAGAAGATGTCCAAAAGACAGGATTTTGTTCTAGATTTGGTCATTATGAATTTCTAGTGTTGTCATTTGGATTAACGAATGCTCCAGCAACGTTCCAACAAATGATGAAGGATTTATTTCGTCCATATTTGGGGAAGTTTGTGGTAGTACTCTTGGACGACATTCTCGTTTACAGTAAATCTTTGGTGGAACACATAGAACACTTAAAAATCATCTTGATGAAGCTCTGTCAGGAGTTACTCTACGCTAAAGATTCCAAGTGTGAATTCTTTAAGCAAGAGTTGCTTCATCTCGATCACAACATCACAGTAAATGGGATCAAGATTGACGAGGATAAAATCAAGATTGTAATTGAGTAGCCAAGACTTTGAAAATTAACCGGAAGGATTGTGAGTGTGAATGTTCTTTTAGTACTACTTCTTTCTTGCCTAATGAACTTCTTCGTTTAATTGGCACAGTTAAAGATCAAGAAGTGAGTATTTTGTTGGACAATGGTTCAACTCATAATTTTATTAATTCTTGTCTTGTGCAGAAACTCAGCTTGGAAACTGAAGCCAACAATCATAGATATAAAGTTTATCTAGCTTCAAGAGCAGAGTTGGAGACTTGGAACGTAAAAGTCCCAAAGCTCCTAGTTTTGGTGCAAGGATACACAGAATTAGTTAATTTTCATGTTTTAGACCTAGCTTGTACTGATTTAATTTTAGGTTACGAATGGTTATTCAGTAAATCGCCTTCTCTGTTAATTAATTTTGAGAAGCACGTTCTCACTTTCAAGGAGGGTGATAAGGTAGTTACATTATTTGGCAGTATTTCTGTACGTCCGTTGGATCAGATTTCTATAGTTAATAAAATGGAAGCATTGGATTATTCTGAGTATGAAGTTTTTTCAAATTATGTTATTCCAGTTGGACATGTTCCTGAAATGAATCTAAATGGTTGTGAATTCTCAACAATTCTTAACTCAGTAAATATAGATCATGAACAAGCAGTGAAAGAACAGATCATAAATGAATTTAGAGATGTTTTTCCATCTAAATTACCTCATGGTTTACCACCGTCTAGGTCAGTAGACTGCATGATTGAGTTAATTCCAGGAAGTCAACCTGTCTCTAGACAATCATATAGGTTCTCTCATAAAGAGGAGACAGAGATTTCAAATCAAATAGAAAACTATGTGAGGATGGGACATATACAATCTAGTAAATCGCCATGGGGCACTCCTGTTCTTCTTAAAGTGAAGAAAGATGGAGGTTTCCGGATGTGTGTGGATTACAAGGGCCTTAATAAAGTGACTATAAAGAATAAATATCCATTACCCAAGATGGATGCTCTTGTAGATCGCTCGGGTGGAGCACGGTATTTCACCAAGATAGATCTCAGGACAGGGTACCATCAAATAAGAATTAAGTCAGAAGATGTCCAAAAGACAGGATTTTGTTCTAGATTTGGTCATTATGAATTTCTAGTGTTGTCATTTGGATTAACGAATGCTCCAGCAACGTTCCAGCACATGATGAACGATTTATTTCGTCCATATGTTTGTGGTAGTATTCTTAGACGACATTCTCGTTTACAATAAATCTTTGGTGGAACACATAGAACACTTAAAAATCATCTTGCTGAAGCTCTGTCAAGAGTTATTCTACGCTAAAGATTCCAAGTGTGAATTCTTTAAGCAAGAGTTGATTCATCTCGGTCATAAGATCACAGTAAATGGGATCAAGATTGACGAGGATAAAATCAAAATTGTGATTGAGTGGCCAATTCCGGAAACTGTGAGGCAAGTAAAGTCTTTTTTAGGTTTTACACTTTTCTTCAAGAGATTTATTGAGGATTAGGCTAAGTTAGCAGCATCGCTTAATAATCTGACAAAAAGAATTGTTAATAAAAAAAAAAAAGAGGAATCAGCCTAGTCCGTCTGTTGTTTGGAATGAGGAATTGAATCAATGTTTTGAGAATTTTAAAACAATGATTGTATCAGCTCCCGTGTTACAAATTGCAAATCCAGATTTACCTTACATCGTGAGAACCGACGCAAGTGATGTTGTGGTTGGAGCAGTTCTATTACAAATGGATAGGCCACTAGCGTTTGAAAGCAAAACATTCACTGGTCCTCAGTTGCATTATACTACACAGGAAAAGGAATTGTTTGATGTAATCCATGCATTTAAAACCTGGAGACACTACTTGTATGGTAGTAAGCTTGTAGTGTATACAGATCACCAGCCTCTTAAGTATTTTTGTAATCAACATGATCTTCGAGGGAGAAAAGCTCGATGGCTTGAATTGATACAAGAATTCGATCATGAAATCTGTTACATAAGAGACACCTCTAATCAAGTTGCAGATGCTATTAGTCGGATCGGTGAACTGAACGAGTTGTCATTCACCCAGATTTCTACGAATCTATATCTTTCGCTGAGAGGAAAATATGAATCAGATTCCCATTTTGGTCACATTTGGAACATTGTTCAGACCGGAAGAAATGTGGACAGTGTTGAGTCAGAAACACAGATGACTCAACTAACTAAGAAAGATAAGAAGATTGTGGAACAGTTCACCATTTGAGATGGATTACTATTTCGGAATGGGAAAGTTTGCGTACCTATTGATGATGAGCTCAAACGGAAGATTTTGTTTGAATGTCATGACATACCCTGTGTAGGACATCCCGGTATACACAAGACTCTCGACATGGTTAAGAGAAAATTTTATCGGCCAAAGCTCAAGCCATATCTCGAGTCATATGTTGTTAAATGCAAACCCTATCAACTAGCAAAGGCTGAACGCCATAAGACTGGTGATTTGTTACATCCGTTAGATATCCCAAATAAGAAATGGAAAAGCATATCTATGGATTTTGTAGTTGGACTTCCAAAGACCTAACGGCAAAATGATTCTATTTGGGTTGTAGTGGAACCGTTAACTAAGTTAGTTGCATTCATACCAGTCAAGTCAACTATATAGGCTTCTGATTTTTCCCATATCTTTGTTGAAAGATTATTTCGGTTGTATGGTCTGCCAAGTGACATTGTTAGTGATAGAGATCCTAGATTCACAGGTTACTTTTGGTCAGCAGTATTCCATAAACTAGAAACTTCTTTGAGTTTGAGTTCTTCTGATCATCCTGAATCAGATGGCCAGACAGAAAGAACTAATCAAACTATAGAAGATATATTGAGGACGTATGTTTCTCACAAATAATATCATTGGGAAGATTATCTCCCACTGGTTGAGTTTGAATATAATAGTAGAAAACACTCTACTATAGGTTACAGTCCTTTTATGCTTATGTACGATTTTCAACCTAGATCTGCAGTAAATGTTGAGATGAAGTCTATTAAGATCCAGAAGGTTGCTGATATTTTGCATGATATGCAAGAAATGTTGCAAGTGGCTAAGGATAGTATCTGAAGTGCTCAGGATAGAGCTAAATACTATACCGATCTTAAGAGATCTCCAAGAGATTTTAAAGTTGATGACTGAGTATATCTTAGGATTCTGAAAGATTCTAAGACGTTACATACAGGAAATCATTATAAGTTTTCTACCCGTTATTGTGGACCTTTCAGGATTGTACATAGAATTGGTTCTTTGGCGTATGAACTCGATCGTCAAGGAAAATTGATTGCACACTCGGTGTTTCATGTAAGTCGTTTGAAACTAAGTTTACATGATGGTGATATAGTTGGATCGGATGAGAATCTATCCCATTTGGAAGATTTGTCGCTTAGTATACCTTTGGAACCTGAGAAAGTGCTCAGAACCAGAGATAAACAATTGAGAAATCGTTCTATCTCTGAGTGCTTAATACGGTCGAAGGGTCATACTGAGGATGATGATTCGTGGGAGAGAGTTGTTAGCATAAAGAAGAATTTCCCGAATTTTAGTTTCTAAGGATAGAAACAATTTAAGGAGGGAAAAATGTTACGTCCATGACCAGTACATAGGATACAGTATACTCCTAGTCTTGGATACACGCGGTACTCTAGTGAAACAAGCTGTTAGTTATGCCACGTCATACTGGACTTGATCCGAAAGTAACTAATATTCGTGTGAGGCCCAGAACACACTAAGTGGAGTTTAGACAAGGTAATGAGACACTATATGCATGTGTAGAGTTATCAATAGCAATTCTATGAATAGTTGGTCCATGCATAGGACTCTATTCTAGGTGAATCTATGTATAGGGAACATAGGGCTATGCATGGCTATGTGCCTAGGATGCATTAGGCTCTATATAAGAGGACCAAACTCGCCCTACTCCTCATCATGGTTCTTGATTCATTGCCAGGCTCTCACTCTACTTTCATGCTTCTTGTTCCTTGGCTTGGGGGTGAGGCTTCTAGAGATTGATTGGATGCTTCTACTTGGTTGGGTGGTTTCTCCACAGTGTGTTATCCTTTTGTGTTTAGGATTTGTAAGCAAGAACTAAATAGATTCCCTTACAAAGAGACATAGTAGAAGGGTCCCCACAAAAGGATCAGGTAGCTACCACAACAGATCAAGGGGCACTGGACATTCGAGGTGAAAAAAAAATCATCACAGATCCAGAATGTGAGTCCCCACAACACACATATATGGCGTACCCTAATGGAGCCCATCCCCCAGGTGTCTATGACAAGGTACTCTCACTCAACACAACAACCAAAGAGCAATCCACACGCCCAAATACCACTTCGGCCCCTTTATCCTCGGACATTCCTGTAGTGAAAGACTTTGACAAGGCCCCGAAAGAAGTTGATGTCCCAACAACTAGCGTTGTTTCACATGCCCACTGTCTGCCCGTCTCCATACATGAGACATGGTTGGAAAAGTAGGATGCCAATGCACCACCTAACTGGCCGATCATTCCAAGCATCAGGGATTGGAACAACCAAGTCAACTTCCAGTATGCCTTGGAGCAATTCTACACCAAACACCGCCAATCAATTGACCCGACGGTGCATCAAGTGGCACTCAACTACAAAGAACTCTCTTTCCTCAGTTCCCTCGAGTTCCATGGAGACTGTTCCTTGGATCCCTTGTTTTTCGACCTCAACACCCCTTTTCCCAGTCTAAAACGCCAAGACCAGTTAACCATGGCACAGATCTAGAGCGACAATGACGATGTGTGGAGGAGTGGCAACGCTCTCAATGTTTGCCCTATAAATCACATCTGTTCTAAACTTAGAGTTTACTTTTTAGAGTTGGGTCTAATTTTGGACTCACATGAATCTTGTGATTTCCAATGTACTTTTCGTGGACCCTTGGATCAAGTTGGGTCCAAGGTGAATGGATAGGATCAATGTGAATATTAGCCAATAGGATTGAGGGGCAAGGGCCTTCCCCATTTTATAAAAAGGCACCATTTGTACACTATTTTCATGCTTAATAGAGAGGAGGAGACTCTACCATTTTGAGAGCTCAAGCATCCTCATTTGCTAATCAATCTTGCTTATGCTATTGTTGTGATTGCTTGTTATTTTCATTTTCCATGCTTTTTGGTTATGCTAGTTAAGGTTTTTCCATAAGCAATGACATTGAGCATTTGAGCTAACCTCCATCTCATCTCTCTCTCTTTCTCTCTTCTCTTCTCTCTTCCTCTCCTTTTCTATCCCTTTTCTTCACCCAAATGATGATGAATGTTAGTGTAGAGGAGTAGAGTTAAGGGAGAGTAGTGTTAGTGGTGAATAGAGTTAGGGAGGAAGTAGGAAACTAGCTAAATTTAGCATCTATGCATAGTTAGGTACCTATCCAGTGATCTAGCCCTTGTTGACAGGCGGGAGGGCTATACTACACAAGATCTTCGACCCTACACATTCTACAGGCCTAGGCTATAGAAGGCTACAGAAAACTCATCCAAAAAATCAAGGAACAAAATGAAGGGCTGGATGTCGAGCTACATGAGGCGCTATTCAAATGAATTGCCATGGGACTGGCAACCAAGTAGCAGTGAGAAAGTGTGTGGGCTGAAATACAAGGCCTAAGAGACATATCTGCTATGACCATATTCAGCTAAGGACATGGAATAGTCCTAATATGGTAGACAGCCCTCCGGTGTTTGAGATTATTGGTCTCAATAAAATACTGGAGTAGAGAGATTTAGATTTTCAAAACACTAATCTAACTCAACTCAATCAATAGGCCAAAAGTTATACACTCTTAATAACTAAGTATCTGTTTATGATTCTTCAATCACAAATAGTTAGATTCTTCTTATAAAGTCCTCAATCCAAGGATCCTATTCTAAGCATGCCAATCACTTAGCAACACAAGGGAACCTGATGGTGGACAAACCAACCCTACCAAACCTAGATCGAACGAATCTAGCCCCCAAGCTATGGATCAATCACTCAGAGAGGAATGAGGCATCACACCAGCACCATCATGCCCACGGTCATGCTATCAAGCATGCACTAGTGAGAGCCCAATAGGTATACTTATACCCTCCAAGGCCCATGCACCACTAGTAGTGCACTATGACACCTCACTGGACACCTCTGCAGCCTATCTGGGCCATGTCATCTAGTTCCCCAATGACTCAGTGATAGACCCATACAAATCCACCATCAAGTGTTTTAGGCCTACAACCATTATTTATGACCATGTACACATAAGGGCCCCAAATCTCTTGTAGTCACAATTAACTTACGGGTTGTCGGTACCGGTCCCTAGCATGAACATGCTATCCGAGACCAATCATGGGCATGACATTCTTCCCCCCTTATTCAAGTTCTGTCCTCAGAACTTAAAACTGGGAAAGTTCCTCCTTAAGCTTCCTTCCTGTTCCCAGGAATCGTCATCGTCCGTACATCCCCTCCATCGAGCTAGATGCTCGGTAACTATACGATTTCTCAATCGTTTAGTTCTTATATCCAAGATTTTTTTGGGTTCAAGACGAGATACACCCGATGATTCATCCAACAAGTCCCAACTAGTCTCCAGATCCAAGATGCTCTCCTTCACGAAGACTCTTTTGAAACGACTTACGTGAAATACGGGATGCACTTGCGATCCTTCCGGGAGTTCCAATTGGTAAGCTAAGAATCCGATCGTTTTCAACATCTTAAACGGTCCTCTAAATCTAGGGGATGATTAGTAATGCTAGCCGGTACACATTACACTTGAATCCCTCGAAATTCTCAAAAAATACTCAACCCCACACTTGGAAGATCTTTTCAGACTTGCATAAAGTTGGTCCCTATCTTGGGTACACTAGACATTCTCACGTGCAATCTGTAGCATTCCTGCATATCATGTAGGAAATCCGCTACTTTCTGAACTTTGAACGCCCAAGTCTCTACCGCAATGGGTGATATAGGTTAAAAACTATACGTAAGCATGCAAGGGCTATAATCAGTAGCCAAATGCTTACTGTAGCCCAATATCCATCAAGGTGATTATCTCTCCGAGGAGAATGCTATGAAAATATGAATAGATATCTTAACTGATCTTTTGATCATGTAGGTAATTCTTTTTTTTAACCGATCAAGTATAACTAGAATCTGAACTATGATTCGTCAATCATAATTCATTGAATTCTTCTCATATCAATAAAAGAATGTGATACCCTCACATAGGCAACAACCAATGATCAGAAGAACTTTTAAACTTAGAGTCATCTCTAGTTTAGCAAATACGGCCTCTCCAAAAGCGACCAGTGAACTTTGAATCGCGAATGTTCAAAATGTCACTTTGGTACCGTAAAGCCTAAACAGACCTCTATGACTACTTGGTCTATACCCAAATAAACATAGTCGATTTGGTAAGGTGATCAGTCATAACAAACCACTAACTTGTTTATTCATCCGGGGTATGATACTATCCTCTCCTATGGATTAGGTAGTTCCTAGAATCCGAGTTATGATTTACCAATCCCAACTCTCCATATTCCCAAGACCATACCAATCATAAGAGTGCATTACAATTCTTAAAAGACACATGAGTTGTTCCTGAAAGTCCTTTCATTTAGAAAGTTCCAAACTTTTGATGAGAATCGTGAGATGCTCTGATACGACTGATGAGAATCGTGAGGAGAAAAATTCACGAAACAGCCGCGACTCTCTTTCAAGATTCGAATGGAGTTCAGATGCGTTCGTTGGGCATTGCCAACTGAAACACTCCTACAATCCTCCAGAGAGTAGTCAGTTACTACTAATCTATGTTCATAAAATTAATACAGCATTCGACTTAATTTCAACCAAGGTGCTAAATTCAAAGGGAACAAGAAAACTCAGACATATGAAATAAACAACATAAACATTCAACATCCAAGATCAGACACAACTAGAAAATAATCTATATTGATTTTCTCTGATTTCTTCAGGGTATTGCATGCTAATCCATGCAGTACGTTGGCATGAGAGAAGCACAGTTCTCTCACAAGTAGTAGTCTCGCTTCACTAGCGGACAATTGGATCTTCTGATCCTAGACAGAATTATCTTCTCGCATGCAAGCGGAGCTTCTGTCTGTGTTCGTCTTGATTGCTTACTAGCATCAGACTTCTTCAGTGTCTCTTCTCTCTTAGTTACACTCTGTGTATCCTGTTCTGATATATGTCAAGTATTATCCAGTAAGTACGGTCTCTCGTAAACCTTAGATTAGAGTGATTATACATCTACAACTAATCAGGGAATTACAAGAGTGGCAGATTAGCCACGACCTAGGAAGTATCTGCTGACGTCATGCCATTAGGTTAGATCTCTGTACTTCTGGGTCCTTGCGTGATCTTTGGTGGTACGCCTTGGAGCGTGAGGACAGAACGGGTTTCATTTCCACCTTTGGTTTCGTTTACCTCGTCTGCCTTTCTCTCTTGCTGGACCGCAAAGGAATCTTGTTCGTGGATCCTTCGTGTTCGCGAACCGTTCGTCTTCGCGAACCGTTCATCTTCGTCTCCATTGAATTTCGTGTTTGTGTCTCAAGATGTTCGAGTTCACAAACATCTTCGTCAGGTGAAGGATTGAAAGCTAGCAAGGCTTTGTAATCAGAAATACTTTGTTTCTTCAACTTTCCCAACTCACACACGATGTCTATAAAAGGATTGTAATTCCAAGAACGCCCTTACTTTAGACATGGCACAAATTGTCATTTTAAAGTTAGGGTCTTAATCTAGAATATGTCTAGATTTTCCTCTTAAGTTCTAATCTAGAATAACTTAAGATTGCCGGAATCTCATTACGTGAAGTTTTAACTTTTGGCAACCCACAACTATCCAACTCTCTTGAGTCTTCCAGGATAGTATTTCATCAATTCCAAATGGGAAAAGATAAGGCCAAAAAGTTCTCGTGTATTCTATGCATAGACATCTGTAAACGAATCCAAAATGACTCATAGACGTTGTGACTTATAAGCAATACATCTCAACAATAATATCCATAATTAAGGTTATATTGTTGATTTCCAACAACTAACTCAGAAGCAGCGCTTCTAACACGGTTAGTTGTACCAAATTTAGAAAATATGTAAATGTCTCAGTGTGGTACCAAAACACCACATTTAATCTGATTCTAAATCAATTCTAGGTCAATAAGCAATTCTCAATGAGAAATTACTATAACCCAACGAGAAATCATCTCAAACACAATTCTCATCAATATGCCTACGTACCAACAACTAGTTTATGCATGCAAATAAACTTAGTTTATGGAATACTTTATAGATTCATAAGATTAAAAGTTTGTACAAAAGGTTTTAATGATCCCACAAAGATTCACTACATAGCATATCTCTACAGATATCTCCAGATCTATACACAACACTTTCATAACCGAGAATCCTGTAACTTGGTTATCCTCTAAGAGAGAATATTTCTCAAAGAGTGCTATTTCACATCCAAAATCTCAACTAGAAATTAACACAAAGAATATATTGTTAGTATGAATTTCTTTTCTTGCATCAACCCACGGATCTCAGTCCATACTAAGATCAAGTTGATTGCTTCCAGTAAGGAAGTTTTAACTTTTGGCAACCCACAACTATCCAACACTCTTGAGTCTTCCGGGATAGCATTTCATCAATTCCAAATGGGAAAAGCTAAGGCCAAAAAGTTCTCGTGTATTCTATGCATACGCATCTGTAAACGAATCCAAAATGACTCATAGACGTTGTGACTTATAAGCAATACATCTCAACAATAATATCCATAATTAAGATTATATTGTTGATTTCCAACAACTAACTCAGAAGCAGCACTTCTAACACGGTTAGTTGTATCAAATTTAGAAAATATTTAAATGTCTCAGTGTGGTACCAAAACACCACATTTAATCTTATTCTAGATCAATTCTAGGTCAATAAGCAATTCTCAATGAGAAATTACTATAACCCAGCGAGAAATTGTCTCAAACACAATTCTCATCAATATGCCTATGTACCAACAACTAGTTTATGCATGCAAATAAACTTAGTTCGTGGAATATTTTATAGATCCATAGGATTAAAAGTTTGTACAAAAGGTTTTAATGATCCCACAAAGATTCACTACATAGCATATCTCTACAGATATCTCCAGATCTATACACAACACTTTCATAACCGAGAATCCTGTAACTTGGTTATCCTCTAAGAGAGAATATTTCTCAAAGAGTGCTATTTCACATCCAAAATCTCAACTAGAAATTAACACAAAGAATATATTGTTAGTATGAATTTCTTTTCTTGCATCAACCCACGGATCTCAGTCCATACTAAGATCAAGTTGATTGCTTCCAGTAAGGAACAGTTTTTCAACAACCTCCCATCTTGCAATAGTATTAACAAGTTCTGACAGAAATCAATCGGACTTGTTATCAGCCACTTTCCTATCACAAGAGTACTTTCTAAATTTCCCCCCCATTAAATCTTCAAATCTGATATCAACTATAATCCATAAAGGATTTTTGTAATATCTGAATATCCTATCGTTTCTGATTTATAAAACATGTCCATTATCTATAACAGATTCCTCCTAGAATCTCTTACAGATGCTTCTCCTTGATAACTCTCTTTTCTTCCTACTTCTCCCCCTTTTGACAGGAAACGACACGAGTTTCCAAGGCATGCAGTTCATTCAAGATTTGCGTAGGAGAAAATTCTAAGAAGAGATCCGAGAAGATCTTGAAAGCCAAAAGAAGTGTTGCATCATTGTAAGTAAATACCAATGATGTCCCAACACATTGACTAAATCAAATATCTTCTTGGTTACCAAACTTGAGAATTAGCCTGTAAATCAGAAAAGAATTTTTTGATGATTCAAGTAGAGAAAACAATTTTAGAAAAGGGTTTATTAACCTTTTTTGTGACATCTTCCAAGGTTAATGGGTAATAAAAAAATTACCTACCAAGAAATCACAAAAAATCGGGTTAATTAATGTGTTAAGAAATTCATCAACATTATCTTTATAAAGAAATAGCTTGCCGGGTTTGCGATTTTGTAAATTTGAAATATCCTAAAAAGGGGTCATGACCAATATCTCAAATTTTCGACAAAACACCCGTTTTATGACCGATAGTATTTGGCATCACTAAGACTCACGACCATACTATGGTCAACTGATCCAGTTAGTTTCAGATTTTCATTTTGGAATTGTCTGCGTCCCATACCACAAGTTCTTCCTCCACAAAGACCCTCCACTTCCTGATCAAAGTGTCAGAAAAATAATAACAAATGCCAAATTCATAAAACAACTGCAATTGCCAACTTCATAAAACAACTGCAATTCACACATTCTTTCGCCCCTCTTCACAATCTTTACGGTCACTAAAAGGATCAAAGTATACATGCTTAGAGTGACAGATTAAAAAATGGAGAAGAATGAAACCGGCTTTTTCTTGTATTTAACAGCAAATAGTGCTGGTACGCCCACGACTTCAATCGCATCAAGAAAACAATTTTTGTTTTTCCGTTTCATTTAAGTCTTCCATCCTAGACTTTTGGGTCGTTTTTGGTTGTGTCCGTTTCCGAAAAAACGACACCTTGGTCAAAAAAATCCAAGAATTTCTAGACATAAGTGTCCAATTCTTGGGTGCCCGGTGCAATTAATAAAGCGAATATACATTTCGTCAATTGTGAAAAAAGCCTTACAAAATTTCCCAGGAATTCAACCCAATCACAGTTTTATGGGTTGCATTCCCTACCACTGGGAGCCGAAAGCAAAACAAGAACTGACGAAATTCGCTTCCGTATTCTGGAACGTTGCGCAAGGTTAAGTAGCTCGACCCACGATTTATCCAGTCATCAACAACTTCAGGGCTTTTAAGTGCCAGAAAAATTTTCCGGTTGTTAGCCCAAGTTGTTAGAATTATATGGGTTACAATTGATTAAGAAGACAATGCATTTGGTTCATTCCCATTTTATTGCTTTAAGATAGGGGGTCATCACTGTGTGGTGATGCCGGGTGAATTTGCATGTCGCCGCCTCTTCCTATCGGGACAACATCCCTATCCATTTGCAAGCGAAAACTGAAAAGTTTTAAAAATTCACGTTCAGTTTATATTCATCATCGGTATAATATTCGTAACGTAGCGTTGTCTCAAAACCTAGTTTAAAAATACTTAGTTTTAACAGACCTAAAATGCCAATTAAAATTATACTGATGAATTTTGCAACCGGAGAGTCAAGCAATAAAAATGCCGAATAACCCATTACATGCCTAAAAATCATCCAATTGTCGAAACCCATTAAACTCAACTATTTATACATAACTGCCCATGGAAACTTTAAAACGAAATTAACGAAAACCTTTAGTTAATGCCTCCAAAACCCTTCCCCCCCCCCCCCCCATTTACCTAACTTTAAAAAAATAGTAGTTAAACAATTAGTTAACTAAAACAAACTGCGAGAGCGCGCCCCCCCCCCCCCCCCCCTCCCCTCTTCTCACCCTTCCCTCCAAAAACCAGAGCTCATCGGGTTCCTGCTGGTCGCGAGGGGGCGAGCCACACCCGCGAGAGAGAGAGAGAGAGAGAGAGAGAGAGAGAGAGAGAGAGAGAGAGATGGACACCCGCGAGAGAGAGAGAGATATGGACGAGTGGGAGAGCACCCACTCTCCATCATTCTCAGAACATTTTTCAAGCAGGAAAGATGGGCGGTTGGAGGGCGCATCGCATGCTTCCAGAGGGAGCGCAATGAAGCATCTTCCCAGTCGGTTTTTGATGCTTTACCACAAACAGAACCTATTTCAGTTTTTGCTCATGCTTAAAAATTTTTGACGTTTTTCTACAGCTATAGCTGCAGATTCATGAAGCCTCCTGGGCGGTTTTATGCGGTTTTACAGTGATTCGCATTACTTCATGGTTAATTTACAGTGATTCGCATTACTTCATGGTTAAGCATCCTCTTTTGTGGAAAAGTTATAGCTTAGACATGCATTAGCTTCAGCTTGAAGCTCTTTACCTTTCATCTTGCAATTCTTACAGATAATAGGTGCAAATAGTTTGCATCTACCGTTGCTAAATTTTCACCAAAGCATATGCATGTTTCTATTATAGATTTACAGCAACCAACTTTCTTTATGGCTGGAAAACAAGGTATATTCTGCCCAAATTTATCCAAAACACAGATTTGCAGGCTGCCCTTCCCTTTTCCATAGGATAGGCCTTGCAGTAGTTCATACCAAAGATTGCTTTACTGATTTACTCCAACCTGAAAAACACTGGTAATTTGAAGAAACTCCAGCATAAATCTGTAAATCAGAAAGAACTGTCATGCAAATCTTGTAAAAACCACCAACACTCACAACCAGTGATTAGTCTTTTTTTTGTGTTACTCTCACTGCTTTTTCTCTTATTCAAATCAAAACTGGCTCAATAAAAAGCAAAAGACAGCCCACAAAACCACCTAAATCACTACTTAAAGAACAAAAAGCCGTAAAAACCAGCATTTTCACTGATTGATCCAGTTGCTAACGGAAAAGTGTCCCTAATGAAATAACCGGCAACACAAATGGATTGAAAATCGGAAATTTACTTCCTGAAAACCAATATGAAGTGTCTAAACATCGAACCGATTGTATACCTGGTAGTGCACTTACCACACAACCGATTACACTTCAAATAAGGAAATCCACGGGAAGAATAATCCGCACTTTCACCACTTCGTTGCATACTCCATTGAATTCTCGAAAAAATGTCAAGATTCCATATCACACAATGGAAAACTCCCACACAATTCAAGATTTCCACTTGAACACCAATCAATGGCAAAACCGTGCTCAGAATTGGCTCTGATACCAATATAAAGTCCTCAATCCAAGGATCTTATTCTAAGCATGCCAATAACTTAGCAACACAAGGGAACCTGATGGTGGACAAACCAACCCTACCAAACCTAGATCGAACGAATCTAGCCCCCAAGCTATGGATCAATCACTCAGAGAGGAATGAGGCATCACACCAGCACCATCATGCCAACGGTCATGCTATCAAGCATGCACTAGTGAGAGCTCAATAGGTATACTTATACCCTCCAAGGTCCATGCACCACTAGTAGTGCACTATGACACCTCACTGGACACCTCTGCAGCCTATCTGGGCCATGTCATCTAGTTCCCCAATGACTCAGTGATAGACCCATACAAATCCACCATCAAGTGTTTTAGGCCTACAACCTTTATTTATGACCATGTACACATAAGGGCCCCAAATCCCTTATAGTCACAATTAACTTACGGGTGGTCGGTCTACCGGTCCCTAGCATGGACACGCTACCCGAGACCAGTCATGGACATGACACTTATGATTCGTCAATCATAATTCACTGGAATCTATTCCCATAGTCATTAAGGAACAATGGAGTGTATTTTCAACCAAACTCAACTGAATTCCAAAAATTCAGTTTACCATTCTTGGAATTATTATGATTCGGTATCCAATTGAGCACTCTAGGATACAATCACTAATGAATTGAGTTTATTTCTCAACTGAGAAATACTCACCCAAGAATTCCGTATATCCTATGTACACAATTGTTTCGTGATAAATCCAATGACTCATAAACCATGTGTCTTACAAGCAATACACACAAAACAAATAGTTTCTGGTATATTTTCTTCACACTATCCATTTTACCAATTAACTTCCATAGGAGTAAACCAACTACTCAAGTTAATTGCCAATGATTTAGAAATCTTAAATGTCCAGGTACAGATCTTAATTATACTAGTACAACACCATATTTAGATCCTTATCCAAATCACTTTTAAGTTAACCAATAAATCTTTCAGAACAAGATTCGTTAACTCTGCAAGTAATTGTCCAACACAATACTTGATCTTATGTCTATGTTCAACGACTAGGTTAAGTGCACCAAATAATTCTAGTAACCAGGAATACATAGTAGATCCATACAAGATTAATCGTGCACATATGAGAATAATCTCACTATGACCTAGCACATACACATATGTCCTTATCTGGCAGATTCCTCCAAAATCTGCATATGTTACTTTCATATCTCATTGAGAAACTTGTAACTCAGCTACAAAAGAATTCTATTTCTCTTGAGTAAATACCATATATGGGAAAACTCCAAAGTAAATAATTTCACAATCAAAAGGTTTCCAACCTTCATACTCTTACTAACAAAATTCCTTCAACCCAATCAACCTACATCAGATCTTAGTATTCAACCAAGATTAGGTTAACTTATACAAACATCTTTGGATATAAGGTTAAGATTAAAGCTATATTCCCACCCGATCCAATCCATAACGAAAAGGCACTTGGCAAAACCGATCAATGGAACCTAAATTTAATCTTTACCATTACTATCCATATTCATGAATATCTCACAACTCATTACCCCAAAACTCCTCTAGTTCCAGATTATTCAAAACAATCCCTAGAGAGTTCCTCTATTTCACTTGGATAGTTCAACCTTTGCGCACATACTGGATTCCTCAAAAGTATGCAACTAGTTGATCCCATGAAAGTCTTATTCTTACCTCTTCATCTCCCCCTTTTAAAGGAATTCACAAGTTCCGTTAAAAAAGATCTTCAGGAGACAATGCATAAGATACTAAAAAGCAAAACAAGTCAGTAATGACTATCCAATACTATTACAAACTGGACTTTCTCCAAAACCATAAAATAAATTATTTTGAGTGATAGAAGTATTAACTCTCAACAACCAACTATCAAATAGAGATAATCATTTGGGTCTAGGAAAGTCTAAATTCCACGAATTCAGTCATTCCTTCATTGAAAACATCAACAAATTCGAGCCATATTCACAACATTATGGAAGTATACTTTCATATAACTATATTCAGTCCTTCAGAACCTAGTTCCACCCTGGAAGGAATAATATGAATCCCAATCCAATTGTCTCGTATTTAAGAAATCCAAATCTATATCTCATAATTTTCCAAAATACCCTGAACAAATAACCAATGGATTACTCTGTTAGTATTACCATCATAGTAGTCACTAAACATTGGTCTACAGATCCTAGGATCGAGCCCTACTCCCCTTGCTACGTACGACTTATGAGAAGGTGGATGAAACCCTCTTCTTCTTGACAACAGTTTTGTTGAGTTAAAAAAAAAAGGTTCCATGTCAAATTCAAAATCATCACTCCTGGATACAACCTCCTCCACGAAACAACTTTCAAAAATGCTATTATTTGTTCAATCTGGGATACAATATGAGTTTTGATGCTATGGATAAATACGGATTAGACGTAATCAAAGAAAATTCTCTTGTGTGCAAGGAGCTAATTTGGTCTTGTTTTTCTTAAAGCTAAGGTTTCTTCTTTGTTGAACTTGTTCAACAGTCAAGATATTTATTTATTTTTGTACTGGACGTGTGTATGAAGTTAATAGTAAAAGTAACCATTTAAAAAAACAATGATGATAAATTCCAAAGGCTAGAATAAATATATAAAAATAGTTGAAAAAAAAACACCCAAGCAATCTTATGTGAAGTCCTCTCCAATGCCAACTTTATGAAACTTCCATAATCCAAGAAGGGACGCTTGCAACATAGGGTGGCATAAAAAGCGTTGGCCATATGCACATTTTTTGTTGAACTGCATGTTGGGTGGTAGATGTCAATAGATGTTGTTAACCAAAGTTCCCCTTATCCTTTCTTCGCAAAGGCATGTGCAATTGATGCATTAGAGAACTCTCCCGCTCATCCACAAAAGCTTCATATTGATGCATTTGACAAAGAAGAAAAAAATGACTGAACTATCGTGGGTATGCTCAGCAACATATATGAATAGAAGGCCAAGCCAAGAGAACTACAAGTGCTATGCAGCGGCCTGTGTATGTTGTTATCATGAGGGCTAGGTGAGGGCCTCCATATGGATGTCACTTGCCCATACATGCCACTATTGACCTTGTCTAGAAGGTTTTTTTGGCTCCAAGATTCTAAGGGTTGTCCCTCCAACACCCTTCTGATGCATCGCCTCAGGTAGCTTGTCAATTTAAGTTGTTAGGGATGTAAAAGGAAGGAAAAATGGAAGGTTGTGGGTCCAAGAAGAGAGGCGGGAAGTTGTTAGAAACATCTTGAGGCGTCCGTGAAGGGCCAATGGGTGGGTGTGTGTCACCTTATTGAGGGCCTAGGTGAAAAGGCAATTGAAGGGGGCGTATAAATGGAAATAAAAATGCCATGTGGAGTATCACCCACGTGGCTTACCATCCCTGTATTGGCCACCGACTCCTCCTTCGTCTACAGCCAGCCAAACTGTCACCGTTGGATTTCTCCCTATGAGTGTTCAGATCTTACCACGCTTTTCATGTGATCGGATTGCCACGTGGCGAAAGCCCAAGTGGTCAAGGTATCAAACATATCGTGGCAGTAAAGCCCAACGCACAGGCGAGAGAAAAGAGAGAGAGAGAGAGAGAGAGAGAGAGAGCCTCAGAGAGGAGGCAGCTCTTTTTGTTGGAGGGAGGAGAGTTATGCATAACATCATGGATGGCAGAGGAATGCCATTCTTTAAGCTTCGCTTTTAATAATTTATCTGCTTAGCGTTGGTATCTGCATCTTCACCTTATAACCGCTCTAGTTATGTTCAATTGCCACTGATTTTTGTGGCATATTTCTTGGCTGGTGATCAGTAATTAGTTTAGTTTTTCGTGCTATTGCTCAGTTGGTATATGTTAATTTTCAAATAATTTGTGCTCTCAGTATACTGGTATGGTGTGGATTGCTCGAATACAGAGACATCCATGATGCTTGCCTAGTTTCTGGTATTAGTTCATATAAAAATAGAAGACAGTTGAAGGTTTTGCAAATACAATTCCAAGCTGTGGGGTTCTTCTAGATTCAACATGAATAATCGAATGGATGACTTGCGGCCATCTGTGTCCACTGCCTTGAGTCGTTCTCGAATGCCTTTAGTTCAATCAAATGCTTATTACTCTAATCCGAACGTGGCCGTAGTGATTTTGGTATGTATGGGCACCTTCATTCTCATGGGATTTTTCTCAATTTACATGAAGAAGTGTGCTTCGTCTGAGGCAGAACTGGACGCATCTGAACAGATAAATTCAGAAATCAGGAGGCAGGATGATGGGTCATCTCAGGGTGGCCTTGACAAAAGCATTCTTAATTCTTTTCCAGTCGTGAGCTACTTTGTGGTGAAAGGGTTGAAGCGAGACAAAGATGCAATTGAGTGTGCTGTATGTCTGACAGAGTTTCAAGACAATGAAAATATTCGGATGTTACCAAAATGCGGCCATTCTTTCCATCCTGACTGCATTGATATGTGGCTCTTCTCCCATACAACCTGTCCTTTGTGCAGGCGAAGCCTTGTTTCAATGCCGGAGGAGCTCCGCTCATTGGATATCATTCTTACAGAAGAAGAAGCGTTTTCAGAATCAGTGAGACCTTTAGAAGAGAATCCATCAAGGGATGAACGAGTTGAAGTGCGTATCAGCATAGACGAGGATTTTGAAGAGAATAATGAAGCTGATGGTAGCCTCGGGGATGCAAACAGGACAGCAGGGAGAGTGGGCGAGAGAGAGACAGCCCAAGTCCTTTCAAGGAACTCGCAATCTTTCAGGAAAGTAGCACAAGATCTAGAGAGAACAGAAAAATTCTCATTATCTTCTGTTAAGAATCCATCTATGGTGGTAAAATTGGCTCCTGATCCCAGTTGTTTGAGGAGATCTTATTCTTTTGGGGGGTCAGGGAGATCGTTAAGGAAAGCCCTGGGTGTGAAAAGGGAGGCATATCCTTTATTGCAAGCACCAGCACCGGATAGCACGCAGAGTGGCAGCAGACTGCAGCATGCAGAGAGCTGTTCCATACTTACGGAGCTGATCAGCAGGTATGAGGCGGTAGGAGGAGACAGAAATCCCTCTTCAGAGAGCTCTGGTAATGCTTGAAGTCCATCTTTTTGCCGAGCAACACTATCTCTTTTTGTCATAACTGCTTCTTAAGAGGACTGCCAAACCATGAGGCTCACTTTTATTGGAAGACAAGATTCCAGTAAATGATAACTGGAATTACCTCAGCCCTTGTTGGAGCCTGCAATATGCTTAGAGGGGCACATGTATTTAACGAAAAGCTGGAAGATTGGCTTCAACTGAGATCTTATACTTGTATCTGATGCTAGACGAGTCTTGTTAAATAGGCCCCCGGGGGAACATCATTCTAGTGGTTTGCTAACTGCATGTTTGGCAGTTCCTATTCTTTTCTTAGAATCCTACATTGCTGCAGCATGAGATTTGAGAGTTTGCAAACGCCTGATGTGTGTCTATTCTGTTTCCTGAATGTTGTTTTGACACCATTTCCGTAAACAGGATGAGGATAGTTGTGTGTATTGCCGAGGTATTTAGCATCAGGGTGTAATTAAGGTGAAAGCATACTGTGTGAGAAGTATCAAAAAAGTTGAAAATTTTATGCAGGAGCACACTTATATTTGCTGCTTATAGAGTAAGGTAAGCAGATAAAACATTTCAGCTGAAAAGAACAACCATCCATACCAAATGATATCGACTGTGGAATGTGAGAAATTATGTGTGTATTTATGAGGAGTATGTTTAAGCTTTGCTTGTTTGGCATTTCTTTTCAACCTGGAAGACATGCTCATTTCTGTGGTATGATTAGATTTACCAAAGTTCAGATGTTGAAAGGGAATCGCTTGTGCATAGGACATTCTTAGAAGTTTTTTAGCATTCTAGGGGTAAATCACTAAATATTTTTTGAGTCTCCAAATGGTAATAATTTTTAAATATAGCCATGGAGCCCAATTTAATCCAAGATAGTTAAACTGGAACTTTCTCTTATGAGATTTGGGAACTTATGAGATTTGGGAACTTCGCTTATTGAGATCATCTATGGTTATTGCCATTTGGTGGTTTATGCATCTATATTCACATAAAAGCTTGATCATGCTCTAGCTTAAGGCCCTAATGTAATGAATGTTCATTTATTGGAGCTTCTATCTACTTTTGTCCAATTTGATGAAGCTTTTTACAATGTCTAGTTTCTTAATTTTTTGACTTTTGTCTTGGTTTTTTGTTTGACTATGCAAATTTGTTGCTTATGAATGGATTAAATATTAGAATGCATTAATTGCATCTAACATTTTTTGTAGTAGATACTTAGATCTATTCCACGTCAAATTTGATGATTTTCTTGAAATCTTGGTAGAACATTTTAGTGAATACTTTCGAGATTGCTTTGCTCTAATTTTAAACTATTAATGTTTGTATTTTGAATAAATACTTGATCATAGCTTTTGGGAGGTATTGATTTTTCTTGAAAGATTTGGAGGTATTATTTGAAAGTTATGCCTCTATCAATGAAACTATTCCAATTTAGTTAGCTGCAATTTTCTTATCTAATTTTGGCTGTAGGTTTGGTCGAATTTGTGAGATATGAGTATCGATCAATAGAGCTATGTCTCACCTTCAATCTAATTCAATTTTCACTTAATCTATTAAAATTTGGTAAGGTTATGAAGATTTTGTTGGGTGGCATAAATCTTCTTCTTCTTGAAAATTTGGAGGTGAATTGGAAGAGAAGATAGCATGAACAAAGTTTTCAAGGAATTGGTCATTTCACATGTATCAAATGTAGAACTAGTTTTTTCAAGTCCAATGTAAATAAGTGTAAAGTGAATTTTTCTAACAAAAAAAAATTCAATGCCTTAGACCTCTACACACAGTACATAATCTTCTTTGTAATCAAAAAAATTGCACAAATCTGTTGTTGTAATATATACATAATCACTTATATAATATTTAGGAATATCAAAAAAGAATTTATTATCTACTCTGAAAGTCTCTTCTACATTAGATGAACTAGAAGCGATGTATGCTTCCCTAAAAGTTAAAGGATCTACATTCATATATTCATTCCCAGCCTCTGGTGTGTCGATGAATGTAGGGGTGGTTTCTACGCGGGGTTCTTCTTGTGCTGAGCTAGACGGTGCAAGACATTTAGGATATGTCTCTCAACATCAGAAATCATAAGGATCAAATAAAATATGAACCCAGTCTGATACTCTATGAATCTACACTTCCTCTTGAAAATTGTACATTGTGTGGCATCTTTAAACTGTGCAAAAAGTTTGTACATTCTATCAAGCCGTTGTTTATGGGAAGGGGGAGAACAGACAAGGTCACTAAAATGCATAAATGATAAGGCATCAAACGAAACAACTAGAATAGTCGTAAGATCCTTGAATGTGAGATAATGCTCATAGAAAACCTATGAGCAGTCTGGAAGACATTGAGGTATGGACTAAGCAAGGACTTGAAATATCCCTGTTTTCTTCAATTTCGAACTCATCTAACAATTCTAAGAGTAAAATTTCCTTATCAGAATAGAATGACGAAGCCATTAATAAAAGGTGATATCGCTTCTGTGCGACGATAGAAAGAGAGGGCAAAAATAAAAAATGAAACTCGCGCATAGAACTAATATCGGATGGGAGCAAATATCACTTTTGTGGGAGATGGAGTATGCAAGCCAAAAAGGATTGAACAGGCCGTACACAAAACTAATAACGCGAAGATGTGCGACGCCCCGGGAGACGTGGCATATTTCTATTCATCCGTACTAACCGCACGTGTGAGTCAAACGACAATAGACACATAGAAAAGTCCTATTCGTTGGCTTCACCCACATGTGTGAGATAGATGCCACATGTCAAAATATCATTCGTTGGATTGATTTGGATGTGTGAGTCAATGGTCAATGCCATGTGACACTATGCGATTGGCTGGCCAATGAGCGATAAACATAAAAATCGAATTCCGAGGCAAAAAAAATTTCATTGTTTTGTCATATATCGGTATGCGACAATAGACAGAGAGGGCGAAAATAAAAAATGAAAGTCGTGCACAGATCCAATATCGAAAGTTGGGAACAAATATCGCTTATGTGCGAGATGCAATATGCAAGCCAAAAGGGATCCAATAGTCCGCACACAGAACCAATATTACAAAAATCGAGAAAAAAAAATAGAAAAAAATGGGAAGATTGTGAAAGATTTCAACTAGTTTTGCTATTTTGGTCATATTTGTATATTTGGCAATTGAGGCCAATTTTCATATTAGACTTAGGTTTGACTTTTCAAAATTATACTAGTCTAAAAGCATTTGAATAAACACTTTTGGAATGTGTGGGAAACTATAGAACACGAGTTTTAGAAATTCAAGTTTGAATTAGAATCTAGTCCTCATTAATGCTAGGTTTTTCATGGAGGGAAACAAAAGTTCAAAGTTAGGTTTGGACCTGCTATAAAAGGATGTAACTCGTGGGAAGAGAAGACATTCTCTCTCTCTCTCTCTCTCTCTCTCTCTCTCTCTCTCTCTCTCTCTCTCTCTCTCTCTCTCTCTCTCTCTCTCTCTCTCTCTCTCTCTCTCTCTCTCTCTCTCTCTCTCTCTCTCTCTCTCTCTCTCTCTCATTCATGCTTATACATGGTTCTCTTTGGGTTCTATTATCCATCGATGCAGTATAGTGGTGATATCTTGCAATTTTGTGTGTAGAATGCTTATTTTATGTTATTTTTGGATCCACACGTGTGAAATGCAGTAGCTTACTATTTTTTTACAGACAAAAACTTTATCATATCTTATGTTTGATGTTTGATCAGGTTCTTACTGAGTTTGCATCTCTTTCATTAAGTAGATATTGATTTTTCCACATTGGCAAGATTGATAGATTTGATCTATTTCTAACCCAAGATCATTTTATGGAATTGGATTTTAATTGATTTGAAATTCTTCAAAGGGTATCAGAGCTTGTGTTGCAGGTTGAGAAAGGATCAAGTACATCTACCAAGGATTTGGTGAAGATATCAATGCTAGAGCATGCCACATTGATTTCTATCCAAAAATCGAGTTTCTTGCATATGGATCTTTTGTAGATCAAAACTCAATTTAGGTTAAAGAAATTGATGAATTTCTATTTCACACCACACTTACTAGAAATAGCCGATTTTGGATGCATTAGATAGGTCTTACTTGAGGCTACAAGATTGTCTATCAAGTTTTAGTCAATTGCATGTAGAATTTGAAATAATCAATTTTTTGTGATTTTGTCAAAACCCTAATATTGATTGGATCTCTAGATTGTGAGTTTATTGAGCTTCATTTGAGTGTGTTTCAATCTTAGGAAGTGGCAAGAGTCATTAGATTGAGGGGTTGATCAAGATTTCTACATTCTATGTGTAGAAATAAAGGTGACAAGCAAGGTAATCTTACTCATGATGAAGATGGTTTGGATGTTCAAAACTCAAATGATGATGCTTAATTTGTGATGTCTTCATGTATGCTTGCTAATGATGGAGATCTAGATCCATGGTGATGTTGGAATTTCATGCCCAAGCCCAATTCCATTAGGTAATGAGAATCCTAAAAAATATGTTTATACTTATTCGGAAAAAAAAAAAATTACAAAACAGAGGAGGCTCGATTTTCTGCTTGAAGACCCAAAAAGTTTAGGATCGAATTTTTCTGACCCAATGTCAGTCCCATCAATGAAGAATTTTTTCGACCTTGGATCGGATCAAACTGGGTCTGATTTTTTCGACCTTGGAAAATCCGAGCCTATGTATATTTTTTCAATTGTGTGTATAAATTCTGACCCTTTGTAAAATTTTGACTATTTGTACTATCAACTCGAAAATCCGACCCACGTTGCGATGTTGACAGTTTGCCTATCTCTATACAGACATTCACTATAAAATGGCAGCTACCTACTACAGGACAAATGTAGTTAATTAAGTAGGTCAATGTAAGCTTCCAATGTACTAATCATCTGACTTCCAATCATCAAGGAAGATCTACTATAGTCAGTGTTCTGATCAGGTTATCATTCTGCAAGCATTACTTAGTTCATAGTAGTCATTTTTGGTTAGGAAGTAATTATCAACAAACTCAACAGAAGTCTGTTTTGAGCGCCTACAGTTTTGTGCTCAGCTTCATGCATTGAACTTATATTTCTGATATCAATCTGAGTTCATTGTTCCCTATTTGCACATTGTAGTTTATTATTCATCTTGAACTCTCTTGTTGGTAACTACTGCACTTTCGATCCATCACAACTTGCACCACTTCCGTTGCTCACCACGGTTTCCATCGATTTTCCACATGGTATCAGAGCGAGTGGCTCAGTAATCTGCATTTTAATTGTAGATAAAATCTTGTTTCTACCAAGACTCCTTTCTAATTGACAAGCTCGATGGAGAGAACTACCATCTCTGGAAGTTCAAGATGAGAGTCGTTCTACTGGCCAAGGAACTATGGGACATAGTTGATGGTACCGAAATCAAGCCAGAGGCTAATGTAGCTAGCATCACCAAATGGAGGTAACAAGATGACAAGGCTTTTGTCTTAGTCACTTTGGATATCAGAGAACATTCTAGCTACACTCTATGACATCAGAGATGTCACTTCTAAACTCCATCTAAGAAAGAAATTCTTCACTTTTAGGATGTTTGATGTAGACATATTTCCAGCCACATCCATACATTCAAAAAATTATGGAGCAGATGATTGGAATCGAACATTGAAAATTCATATGCAGTGATGACTCTTTTATCGAGTCTCCCTGATGCCTATGAAACATGGGTCATGGCTATTTTGGCCCAGGAACAACTTACTCTATCAAGAGTACAAGAGGAGATCAGAAAAAATGCAACCTTCTCATGATCAGGATCGGATCCTTAGGCTCTATACACAAAGGAAAATCAGAAGTTTAAGTCAAAGAAATCCACAAAATCTGATTATTCAGGCAAAAAGAGCAACATGCAGTCTAGGTCGAATTTTGGCTCACGGCGAATTTTAACTTAGGGTCGAATTCTGGCTCAGGGTCGAATTCAAATTTTCCTTCATTATCCTAGCCAATTTAGAAACTCTTTTGAAAATACTGTAAGAGGACTGGTCATCTCATCAAGGACTATAGAACACTGAAGTACAACAATAAAAAGAAAAAGCAGTTTCAACAACAAGCAAATGTTGCCTCAACCAGTCACTCAATCCAGCATGAAGAGGAAGATGAAGTTGCGTTTATGACCAGGGTCACAAATTTTCAGGATATTGATTCCTGGTACCTGGACTCTAGAGCAACTCAGCACATGATCCATCGTCGAGACTGGTTCCAAAACTACAAGCCTTTCACCCATCCTAGAGTTGTGCAACTTGGAGACAATACAACTCACTCCACTGAAGGTGAAGGAACAATCATAGTTGAATTTCAGAGAGGTGATGTTAAGTTGTTGTCCAATGTTCTTTATATTCCGAACTTTACCAAGAATTTGCTTTCTATAAGCATAATCACTGATTCTGGTCGTAGGGTCGAATTCGATACAGAGGGCTGCACTATTCTTGACAGAGGTCGAATTCGATACAGAGGGCTGCACTATTCTTGACAAGTCTAGAAAAGTCCTAGCTTATGGTAGAAGATGTGGCTACCTTTACAAATTAAGTCACTATTATTCTACAAGTAGTCAAGCTGTTATTTTTACTTCTAAACCAAATCATTTGTTGTGGCATTTCAGACTAGGCCATTTAAATTTCAAGAGCATTAGGAAATGTCAAATCAGAACTTAGTGCAAGATCTTCCCTCTATTAGCAAATTTGATTCTCCATGTAAAAGTTGTATTATCAGCAAGCATGCTAGAAGTCCATTTACTTCAAATTCTATTCATACTTCTAGAAATTTGCTAGATCTTGTACATAGTGACCTTTGTGGCCCAATGCAAACTTCTTCCGAAGGAGTGCTTTTTTTATTTTCTGACTTTTATCGATGACTTTTCTAGGAGAACTGCTACTTAGTTTTTGAAGAATAAATTTGATACTTTCATATTCTTCAAGAAGTTCAAGGCATCTGCAAAAAATCAGACCCAGAGAACTATCAAAGTTATACGTTCTGATGGAGGAGGAGAATACATCTCCACCGAATTCAAGGAATTGTGGAATGGAGTCATCAAAGAAGACATCTAGAAGCTCCAACCTAATTAAATACGTTCTCGAAGGTATGAGACATCATGTCTGTAAACTTCATAAGGCACTTTATGGCTTGAAGCAATCAAGACATTTCTCATCTGACAATTCTTTCAACACTGCCGACTGCAATGTTTACTTCAAGTCAGTGCAGCAACCCTTCATTATTATCACCTTGTATGTCAATGACACATTGCTTTTCAGCAACAATACAAGTTTGGTGAAGGATACTAAATAGATGTTATTTGGCGAATTCGACATGACCGATCTGGAAGAAGCTCACTTCTGTCTGGATCATATTCGTAAATCCACATTTGGATTTACATTATTCTTCAACGACGATCCTATATCTTGGAACAGTCATAAGCAAACCTCTATTGCTCTTTCATCTATAGAAGCACAGTACATTGTTGTTTCTCAATCTATTAAAGAAGTATTTTGGTTGAGAAATTTACTGTCAGACATTAGTTTGAATTAGTACACCCCAACAATCATATTCTGTGATAATCAAAGTGCCATTGACTTATTGGCCAACCCTAGATTTCGCTCTAGGAGTAAGCACACTGAGATTCGATATCACTATGTCACGAACAAGATTCTTGATAGGGAGGTAAGTTTAAGGTACTGTCGAATGCAGGACATTATTGTAGATGTATTTACCAAGGAATTGATCACTAATGCACACAACAAATTTTACGCATTGCTTAGTCTGAGATCAAGGCATTCACGGATCCAGATTAAGAGGGGGTGTTGGATTTATCTCCTCTCCTCTCCTAAATCCCATGTTAATCTTATTCCATTCATCGCTACAACATTGCATGCATTGTCGCACAATCATTTATAACTAAAGACAACAAGAGAATGACAGTCCGCCGACTCATCTAAATAACTCGACTTGTCAAAGTTGGATGACTTATCTGCTAAACTTGACATATCGGAAACACCTGACTTATCTGACATATCAGTGCAATGTTAAGACCCCGCTCCTTATGGTGCTGGAAAAGTCAAAATCGTTGCAGCTTGTAGATGTGGAACTTTTTGTAAAGTGTTGTTCCGTAGGAGATGAAGCTTTGAAGAAGTACGAGCATCTCCAGTAGATTTGAATTGAATCAGGTTGGAGTTGGCTCACTGATGACTTGCTTCCAATTGCTCACGCAGATGATTCAACGAATGATGTACATGATTTAGTATTTCTTGAGACATGATGTGAATGCCACACAAGGGGTTACTGAACAACGGTGAGAGGAAGATAGAGTGGGTGTGACAGGGGGTGTTGTAATCTCGGAAGTGGTGAAGGTGGATAGATGGATGTTGCTGGATGGATCAAAATTCCTTTGCTCATTACTGTCTTGTAAAAGTACTTTTGTCAGCAGAGGTTTCCCGTTTGACGTTTGTTGCAGTTGTTTGAATTCTTCACAAAGTTCAAGAACTCTTCAAGCGATCGCAAATATATAGAGGCGTGTATGGCCTTGTTTTTGTTTTTTGTTTTTTTTTTCATTTGAATGATCAACAAGCTGTTAACGTCAATTTTTTTTTTTTTGAGAACTTAAGACATGGCTCATAATCATTGTTGAGAACCTCTAACATCCTTGATTTTGTTACTTCAAGCGCTGAACTATATCAGTGGTATGTTGCGGATGTTGTAGATTTGTCTGCTTCACGAAGTACTGTAGTTGATAAACGAGAGCAAGTTCAGATTGATCCATCGGGGGGGAATGAGGACCTGAGAAAAGGATGGAGAAAGTTAGATGAAGCTTCAAGATGTATTAGATGGTGGAACATGAGGGAATGAATGGATATAAAAAAGGAATGAGATGAGTCTTGTGTGATTTCCCATATTTGTCCACTATAACCAATGCTCATCATTGCTTGCCTTTGAAAATAGCTTTGTCATTGAGGTTGTGTTCTCATAACTTCAATCTTTGATCGACTTGAGAGTCCTTCAGTTTACGTAGGCCTATGGGATTTCACTCAGTGATGACTTGTGCTTATTGCGGCCTCCGTAGATGATCGAATGGATGATGTACCACAGCGGTAGTATGGTCTTGAGACACGATTACCACTGCTCAGTGTACATTTTGCCAATGAAGCATCGTTGTTGGCATTGGTAGGAACACTTGTCATCTGCATTGGTTTGCACATAGATTTTTGCCTTTGATGTGACTTGAGAGCCCTTCACTGGTACAAGCTGTCACTTTATTGATGATTTGATGGCCATGGTGAGGAAATTGGAAAAGTGTGGATAATGTAGCGCTTACGTAAAACCAACTGCTTATTGTGAATGGCGGTGTTCGTGTTGTCGCGGATATTCCATCTTGTTGGGAAGATAGCACTCTGATAAGATGCTTGTTTTGTTGCCAAACTGAGCATTTGTTGTTGAAGTCCTTGACTGCTCTTTTTGTTCATATGGAAAGTTGTTGAAATCATTGGCAAAGATGTAGAGAATAAAATTGTTGATGAAATGTCACCTATAGTGCTACTTACAAAAGAGAACACACCAAACCATACGACAATAGAACAAACAAACAGGTAGCAACAAATGACATAGTTGACAGGACAAAACTTGAAATAAGAGAAAAATGAAAAATTGTAGCAGATAACTCTGTAGAAGGATTTGCATGACACTCTTAGACCAAAATCTTGCAATCTAGTATCAAACTTGGCACAAGGCCATAGTTACAGTGTTACAAAAGAAAAACAAGTGATAATGTATAACATTTACGTAGCATGTAATAAGACAATTATGTCTTAGATTACTTTCACTCAAATAAAACATACGAGTTACCATCTAGACACAAAACTCATGATTTATCAGGCGGTAGCTCAAAACTTGGCTCCAGGGTATGATATCAATTGCTTGGTCATAGAGACGTAATGAAGACACAGACCTGAGGTGGTACATTCTTGGTCTTATCTATGAATGATGTTTAAGATAGACCTTACGTAATTGCTAGATAGGACGTAACTATATTTGGATCAGAAGCAACTATGTATCCGTGGATGACAAAAGAATCAGTAAGACTAGACGAGCCTAGACACATCTAAGACTACTAATTCTAGTAAGGTGCAAATGGTATCTAACTTGATGAGCAGGCTCATTGGTATCTTCTATACAATACATCGCTGGGTCTATGTAGTCAGAATCAACTTGTGTGATAGACGATGTAGCAATATGTTGACTCTCTACAAAAGACTGTTGTATTGGATGGGGAGCGATCGGCCTTGGATAAGAAGACTCTAGTTCAAAATGTAAAAGTGGTGTAGGATGGTTCATAGAACCAAAGGATCGATGTTGATGAAAAATTGGGCCTATTAGCATTGGTTGGTATTGTCCTGGCCTCTGCGCGGATGCATTGGCAGTGTAGTTCGGTGCATAATTCGTAGGACTAGGTGGTCTATACAGATGGTACAGTGGTCGTGGTGCCTGCTGATAGTACGTTCTTGCATGTGGGCATGCGTTGGCAATATGGTGTTGAGCACACACAGGGCACCATATATTTCCATGGAGAGGGAAGGTCTTTTCGGCCACATCCTTTAGCATTTTGGAACTCTGAGGTCAACTTCTCCATTTGTGCTTGGTGTGCCCGTTACCAACCTTCTAGATGCTGAAGGATATCGATCGTGCTAGTTGAGGCAGATTCTTCAATACGTGAAGTCTCATGTTTAGCCAGCCCCTTACACTTTTTCTCGCGATAATCGCACCCTTCATCTTCTTCTCGGATGGCATCATCCATCACATCCTTTAGCGTCATGTAAGAGTCTACAAGTTTCAATTCTCTCCTGATGGCCTTGGGTAACTTGACTAGGAATAATTTAATGGCCATTTTCTTAGTGATTTTACCATCAACACAGTCTACTTTAAGACGCTTGAAGTGCTCGATGGAGGTGCGTACTGATTCTTTGCTTCACATCTTGATCTGAGTCAATTGGATAAAAGGGCTTTGGGTGAGCTTGGAAACCTTTTGATGAGTGCTGCAGTGATGGTCTCCCAAGATGTGTTGTTCGGGCCTTCAAGGTTTAAAAACTATCCCTTGGCGTCGCCTTGAAGAATCATAGGGAACAGTCTCACCTTTTCGATTTCAGAGCTGTCACCATTAAACTTACAAGTGTTGTTAAAATTCTGGAGGAATCTTACTAGGTCTGATTCCTCGTCATACTTTGGCGCATCTATCCAGGGTATTCTCTTCTCTACCCGCAGTGATTCCAGGGGCCTTGCATCTTAATCTAAGCGGTTTTCACTACTCTTTAGAATGGTGGTGTATGGGGTGAGGGTGCAATCGTTTTCTTGCTTACTCTATGGCTTCCTACTAGTGCACGTCCAAGGCGTTTCCTACTGGAGGTGTCTAAGGCCTCTCCCAGCTAGAATAAGTAGTATTGGATTGCTTCGGTGGGATGGCTATGTACAAGGATGGGTGGTGAGAACCGTCAAATTAGAGGTATGCGTAGCACTGGCAAGGATTGATGCTAAATTGCAGAGTGAACAGAGTTAAGATGCCACATAGCTGGGATGGCCGATTGGTCGAATACGTTTGAGAGATGCTAGACAGCTAGGCGAGTGGGTGAAGCTCCATCAAGACAAAATGGTCAAGGTTTTTCAAGAACTACACACAAGTGGTATGACGTTTCGCTCAGGCGGCAATTTCTTCTATGTCGAGAATCTGTGTGAATAACATACGCGCCCACTGATAAAAGTTATTAACTGTGATCAATGGAGGACTAAAATGTGGTGCGAGTAGCTTATGTCACCGGTTTGGGCGAATTTAGGATTTTGTTTTTTCTGGTTTCACCTTCTCTAGTGCTCTTGTAGCTATCAAGAGTCGGTGCGAATATCAAGGAATGACTCGTCAACTCAAATGGACCACGAAGCAAGGAACTTATAGAAAAAATTCCTAGGGACCTATTCGTACAGGTGAATTTTTTATGGAACTTGGTGTTTCCGAGAGTTTTTTTTTTAATTAATTTTTTTTTTTAACCTCCTGTAAGACTCTTGTAGCTGACAAGAGTCTTTGCGAAAAATAGAGGATGACTTGGACAGTCCACTCAAAAGGACCACAGAGCAAGGAAATTGCTAGGCACTCGCACAAAAAATGACTTGTGGATGGATAACTTACTACTCGCATGTGACTCGTATAGAAGATGACTCGCGCAAAAAAATGACTCATGGACGAAAACAGATGACTCGCACAGAAGATGACTCGCGCAAAAAAAATGACTCTTGGATGAAAACAGAGTCGCACAAAAGATGACTTGTGCAAAAAAAATGACTCATGGACAGAAACAGATGACTCGCACAAAACTCGCACAGAAGATGACTCGTGCAAAAAAAATGACTCGTGGACGGAAACGTACTACACGTAGAGACATGGAAAGTGCAAAAATGACTTGTGGATGGGTAACTTACCACTGGCATATGACTCATACAGAGAAGATGACTCGCAAAAAAAATGACTCGTGCAACCCTGTACCCGTGGAGCTAGAAACCGTGGAAATGACTCGCGCAGGAAGGTGACTCGTGACGAGAATGTACTTACTCGCACACAGTGATTGACGTATGCATGCGGGAATTGATGTACTCGCACCAAAGATGACTCGCCGATGGGAATATGACTTGCACAAGAAGTACTCGCACAAAAAAATGACTCGTGCAACACAGAAATAACTCGTACAACTCCAAAAATGACTCGTACCACACCAAAAATGACTCGTACAACACAAGAATGACTCGCACAACACAGAAAATGACTCACACAATTGTTTGAATGGTGAGGAACTCACTCACAGATCGAAAGAAGATAAAAAATAGTTTGAAATGACTCGCACACCTAAAGAATGATTCACACACCTGAATTTTGTTGCACAAATCATATTAGTGCTGAAAAGCACTTCGGAAGTCCAAAAATCAGACCTCAGTGTTAAAATCCATGTGAGGCCAATTTTGAGTACTCGCACAAGTCCAAAAGATGGATCTTAATACCTCCAAATGCCAAAAATGGTTGTGCGAGTAGTGTAGCCTAGCTCTGACATTTATCAGTGATTATACCGGATTTCTCAACCCAAATAGTGGATCTTAATGCTTGGAAAGTCCAAAAAAATTTGCCCTACTCGTGCACTTCTGCCCAGCCAAAAACATCACTCCTTTGGAGCAGATCTACACACCATCATCTTTTCAAGGGAGAACAGAATCTGATAGGCCGTTTTGATGGATCTTAGGGTCTGCACTACTTCGAAAATGGCGTAGATGCAATGCGTTCTTCTGAGGGCATTCTGAGGGCAAAAAATGCATTGATTTTGCTACTAGAAATGCACCTATCTATGTCTAGAAAGTGTGTTGATATCTGAAGTGGAACTATGCCTCTTTCTAGATAGAAAAGTACATTGGACTTGCAATGCAAAAATGTGCTAGTTAGTAACAATACTTTCCATCAGAAGAGTGATCTTTGACAGAAAAATTCCTCAGCCATAAGCATGATTATCAGAGATTTGTAATCTTTAGAAAAGTGACTGACTGAAGATACACATGTAGATGTTCAAAGGGCTGCAGGTGTGGACATTGTGCTTTGGCTTCATAGCAGCTAAGAAGTTCAATTCAAAAATGTGACAGGTGTAGGAGGTAGGAACGGGCAGACAAGAACTGGGTCTGCGCAGCACCAGCCATTTGAGTGTAGTTTTCAATGCATAGTGAAGTCCAAGTGAGTCAGGATGTGTAGTATTCTGGTCTGCATTAGGCATAAAGAACTTGATGGTCTAAGACTTTGTGACTAGACCTCACAAGGCTGAAGATTGTGTCATGGTCTTGTTCCAGACAGCAAGATACATTAGAACTAGTGGACACTTTGTCAAAAGATCATCCCATGAGCTCATGTGCAGATGAACGGATACTGAGCTGCTCGTGACCTGCATCGCTGTAATAAATCCATGTGATTGGAACTCCAATGCTGGAAGAGTTTTTGAGGACAACAAGAAGACGTGGAAGGGAGTGGAAAAGGATGCTAAAAGAAGAGGCAAAGAGTAAGGATGCTTAAAAGATGTTAAAATCCATAGTCCATGGCATCAATAACCAAAACCACATCATCTGATCTTCGAATAGCCTGAAGAGTATGATTTACTTACGCCTGATCCCTGTCGTATCAGCTACAGTCTTTGCGCAAACATCATCTAACAAATCCTCTATTCCCATCCCTGAGATGACAGAAACTACTATAGGCTGAATGCGACTGAAAACAGCTAAAACAACATGCTAGACAACACAAGAAATCCATGGATAGGCCCGTGGACAAGAGACACTTGAAAACACCTGGAAACCAGCTGTTCGTGTTCTATAGCTTATACCTTGAATGCACCCGCTACAGATCCACGCTTCCAAAGCACCTGAAAAAACATGTTCTATACCTTATACCTTGATGTACCCGCTACAGATCCACGCTTCCAAAGCACCTGAAAAAACTTAGGAGCTCGCTTTGCTCCTTTGAAAATAGTAGATTGCTTTGAAAACACCCCTCCTCTCCTTGAAAAATGTGTGGCTGTAGGATGGTGTAAGGAAGTAAGATGGATATTAAAAACAAGTAAGAAAAAAAAAATGTAGGAAGGATGCGAAAGCAAACAAACAAGAACGAGAAGAGCAACTAGAAACAAAATAATAAGCAAAAACAAGAACAAGCAAAAATCGTAGCTAGAAACGAAGAGAAATCGAGAAAAAGAGTGGCAACGACGCCAATGTTGTACATTTTGCATCCTCTGTTGGCTATGGCTCCATCTAGCATGACTATGGCAATCTCCCAACTAGTCTACGCTATGGCTTCTCCAACTAGCTTGAGCAAGAGGATGGGAAGAGCATTATGAGCATAGGGTGAGTATTCTGATGGGCAAGATCCACTCTTCTCTCTTTTCTCTCCTTAACAACTACAAATGACGGCTTAACCTAAATGATAAAACCCTAATCTAAATCTCTTCCTCTAAGGCTTACCCTACTAGAGAATGGAGGGCCTAGATTAACTTAACCTGTTGCCAAACGAATAATATACAATACAATGTGAAGTAACACAGTACATGAAATCACACAAGGGAGAACACTCAGAGAGAAAGATAGTCATGTATTGCAAATGAGGTTCTTCTCGAAAATGGACTCTTCCACTCCTATTTATTTTTGGAGTGGTGGTCACTTACAGAAATGCACTGTGGGACAAGTAAGCCACATAGACTAACTTACTTTGAATCACACTGGTGCCATGGGACAAACCCCCAATGGACCTTTGTGACTAACTTTTACATAACTTGAAATAACTGGAAACTACATATCTATGTGTAGTGCCCATGGCAGTTTAAACTTAGAGCTAAATAACTTAAGCCATTATGGATACCGCAAAAGCCTAAACTTGATGGGCAAGTTCTACGTTTAAATCCTATCCTGCTTGTATTTATAAAGATGTTTTGCAGGATGGCTAGAATATTCCCTGAAATATCAGCCTATACTCCTTGGAATATTAGCCTACAGAAGGCTGGTGGATTGTTGTATCTATTGGATATTCCTATTATGTGGTGGGATAGTCTCTCGATGGATTGTGTAGTTGGTTTACCACATATGAATAAATAGAATGGTACAATTTGGTCATAGTTGACCGGTTATCTACATTGGCTATGTTTCTTTCGGTAAAGACTATAGCGAAAGCATCTAAGTTAGTTGGACAGGTCTACATGGTATCATTATCTATTGATATTGTAGCATATATGTGTATTGATTCTAAGTCACAACCATTATGAGTTATTTTGTGACTCGGCTAGTGGGTGATTTGCATCGGATACATAGGAACTTATGGTTTGAAAATAAAATTATCCTGTAAAACTCACTTGGAGTTGTGTAATTGGAGTAACCAAAAGCCAGGGGCTTCAATAATGAAGTTTGATAAATCTTAAGTTATTCTAGATCAAAAATTAAGTATATTGGGGTCTAGATGTGTTCTAGATGGAACTTTGACTTTGGAATGACACATTGTACCATGTCTAGAGTGAAGAATTAGGAGACTACAATTCTTTATTGGCATCATAAGATGAGTAGATTCACATAAATCTGGAAATTTCCTAGTGGAAAGGATTTTTGTGGAGCAACTCATATGTCTTTTAAGAATAGTAGCATTCATGATCTCTTACTTTCAAGTATAGAATAAAAATTTGGTCAATTGTGATTGATGAATCATAGTTCAGATTTCAGCCTAGTATTTGACTTTCAAGAGAGGATAACGTGAGTGGTGAAAAGATTAGATGCTTTGTGCATAGGTCTCCTGATGCCAATCTCACTGGATGAGGTACCTTCCATAATTGATTCAGTTTGCTTATAATAAGAATAAGCATTCGGCTACTGGATATAGTCCGTTTATGCTTGTGTATGGATTTCAACCTAGATCTCCAATAACGGTTGAAACTGAGTCGATTAAAGTTCAGAAAGTGGCAGATTTCTTGCGAGAAATGCAAGAAATTGTATAGTTAGCACATGAAAATGTTTTGAATGCCCAGGATCGGGTAAGACATTTTGCTAATCTGAAAAGATCGCCTTAAGAGATTCAAGTTGGGGATTGGGTGTATCTTAGAATTCCAAAGGATTCTCAGGTAATGTCCATGAAGAAACATTATAAATTAATGGACCATATAAAATCTTGAAAAAGATTGGATCTTTAGCTTACCAGTTAGAGTTACCATAGAGAATCAAGACTCATCCCATGTTCCATCTTAGTTGTCTAAAGATGAGCTCACATGAGAGGGATTACCTTGGTTTTGGTAAAGGTCTAAATTCCTCCGAGATGGCCATTCTAGAGACACCTAGGCAGCACCCAATTGATCCCCAATTAGGTATTACCCCTGATCTAGGAGTGAGAGGAAAGATAGAACTACAAAATCTCCTAACCTCTAGAATAGATGACCCCTAGATGATGTTGCATGGTAGCCCAAATGTCTGTAATGATAAAAAGAAATGGGTTAAATCTCCGGAAGTAGAGAACTCAACTCCCACTCCCACTATTAGGAAGCCTATTACATAAAAAAAAATTGCACAGAAAGCATGCAAATTCGTATACCAAGTATCATAGAGCAATTTCGAACTAAAGAGATGCACGTTTGGCATTTCGTCAATGACCTCCTCAACATTTCTCTTTTCAATACGAGACAACTGATCACGGCCATGGTATGAACTGTGCTTGGTCGAATCAAAATGTCGAACTCAAACTCCTGAAATAATATCATCCACCATGCAATTCTCCTATAAATGGTGGGTTTATGAATAAGATAAAGCAATGGTTGATGATCCATATACGCACTAAACTTATTATCCAACAAGAAATGTCGAAACTTGCGAGATTGAATGTTAAGCTCAATGCCTCCCTTTTCGTTGTTGAATAATTCTTTTCTGTCAGTGGTAGCTACTTGCTTGCATAATATACTAGATGATCGTAACCTTTTTCCTCACTTGATTGTGCCAACGCAACCAACAGCTACTTGAGACACATCGCAATGTACATGAAATGGTTTACTCCAATCTGGCGGTCACATAATGGGTGTATTAATCACGGCATCTATTAGATCACGGAATGCCTTATATCACTTAATGGTGACTTTGTAAACGGCCCCCTTCCTAAGAACCTCATACAATATATGAGTTTAGTCTGGCCTTGGGCCAAAGATTGCCATCACTTGAGGGTCATGAAGACCTAGTAGGAGGGCGCACCTACAAGGGCCTCTTAATGCCCCTAAAGAATTCAAGAAGTTAGAACCAAGAACCATGAGTTATGGAAGATGTCTTTTGATATTCACTGAGTTATGGAAGGCTCTTGGCTCTTCCTTTGCCTTCTCTTTTCTTATTGGCTTGTGTGGACATTCCATAGTGCTTTGGAGTGAGCCATAGGCCATCTATAAGAGAGGGATAGGGCACCCAAAGGAGGGGAGATTTCTTGTGTTGTTGCTAGATTTTATTCTCTAGTGGATTGCTAGTGAGTAGACTGCATAGTATTGGCTTGCTTGCTCTTGTGAGGATCACCATCTTTGGTATGGGACTTAGATGGGGGTAGGATCCTGAGCATGCTTGTGTTTGTGATGGTAGTGATTGTGGTTTAGCAAGGGGGTGCTAGATAGGTCTTGCTTGAAGCTTGGATCTAGCTGTGGTTGGGTGGTAAATTCTTGAGGCCATCTTGTTTGTCTACTTTTGGAAGGATCTTAGGAGCATTGGAGGAGAGGCACATTGGAGGCTTTTGGAGGCATTGGTGGACATCTACTCAAAGGCTTGGTGGGCTGCTCTTCCTATTCATCAAAGTGGTATCAGAGCCTCTTCCAAATTGTTAATGGTAACTCTAAACCTCTATATTTTGTTGCATAAGAATCTGCTATCAAGTTTTTGTGATTGTGAGGTAGAAGTAGCACCAATTCTTGTTTCTAGACATTGGTGGCTTCTTTATAGTTGCTATGTTTTCTATTTTTGAAAAGCTTTTTAAGCTAAGAATAGAATGGACAGCATGCCCACATTATCAAATTGATAGGTAGAATCAATTGCAAGTTAAAAAGTAGTTGAATTTAGAGGTGTTTCATGTTAGTAGAGGTTGGAATTTTTTTGTTTTGGAGTAGAGAAGTAGAAGTTTGATCTTTTGTTGGCTGTCCAAATCTGTGGGCCCTGTCGATAAGAGCCCAACTTCAACTTTCAAAATTTATCTTTGAAGTTTAGTTTGTGCCTAAAGTGAAGTTACTAAATGTAGTAGTAGTTTGGAAGATTGGTCTTGTTTACACACTAAAATTAGTGAGGAATGGACCCATCTTAGGCCAAAACTACCCTTCATTTTGAGCTGCCATTTTCTTCATAGAACTTCACAGCCCTTCACAGAACTTGACCTTCACAAAACTTTAGAAAACTTAAAATCCGATTTTTAGCCTATTTGAACATTAGATAAGTGAAAATAGGCCAAACTTTCTGGTTTTTGTGAAGGGAAGTGAATTTTACATTAATGGGAAAATTGTCATTTTGAAATTCTGTTTTTTTTGTCACAGGGCTTCAATGACTTTCACAACACTTTTGTGACCTTCAAATCTGAATTTTAGTCTATTTGAACCTTGGATTAGTGAAAATAGGCCCACACAAGTTCCAGCGACCACTTCATTATCGATAGGATCATCAAGAAGATGTCTACCATTTTTGTAGTCAACTGGGGCATCGCTCTTTCAACTGTGTGATGTACCATCGCCAATGCGTTGGGAACTTAGAATGAGGGTTACTCCCACCTCGGGTCACTAATCGCTTTAATGATCGACATCCGATGCCAACCCAACAGTCGAATCAAGGAGGGGTGCAAGGTCCAGAACAACAAGCACCAGTACAAGTTGTGACAGTGGAAGAACCCTCATGTTTCAAGCTATTACCCGACACAAGGATAAAGGGCAGACAATGAGGTAGGATGCATATGATGAAGATGTGGGGCCAAGTACAAGCTGAACATCTAACATGGATGTCGGTCACATGGCCAAATTTACACAGGAGGTGCTAAACCAACTCCAACAATATCAGGGACCAAATTCCTCTTGGGAATTAGTTGATATTTTAGCTGACCAGATTGTAAATTTTGTGAGCAATTATAAATTTCAGGTTACAGTTGATCAATTGATTCAGATTGCCCCTTATTTGGCGAAGTCCATACAAACCAAGCTATCTGGGTGTAAACTATCGAAAGGACTGCAGTTCACACTATTGTGCAATCTACGGAACCAAACATTGTTGAACATTGGCAATTACCATTCAAGACATTGATATTAGCGGTGTCCACATTGAAGGTGGAGCCAACATAAATATCATGTTTGAAGACACATATAGTAAGTAAGCAACATGCCCTTACAGAAAACTCAATTAGTCATTCACATGGCTAATTATACACAGGATTCTCCTCTGGGGGAACTCCAGAAGGTTCCAATTAGTATTAAATTGATGCACTTTTTGTTGACTTTTGTTGTGCTACGCTTACCAAAAGGGGCAGATGTCCATCCAGTATTATTAGGTAGGCCTTGGCTACGAGCCGCCAAAGCAGTATATGACTAGGCAACCGGTGTTGTCACTATCCCTGCTGATGGGAACAAGATTCACTTGCAAACCCATCATGGAAGACTTGCTTTGGCGTTGCGGCCGGTGGGCGTGGAAACGGTTGAGGACTTACATGATGGAAGACTCTAGAAGAATTACATTAATGATGGAAGACTCTAAAGAAGATTTACATTTGACCAATTTGTTTCCTGACTACATACAAGTTGGGGAAGCCCATCTGTGCACTGTAATCAATTTATTTGCTGCTGAAGGGGTCGAAGCTGGCCAAACTGCATCAGACCATGAGCACAACCAGGTGTTAGTGGAGGATGTAGATATAGAGCAATGGCCACGAAGTTTTTCTGAAGCCATTGAGGAATCTAGAACGTTGAAGGAAGAACCCGCACGGTTGCATCCCACTCAAGTATCTTGAGAAAAGCTGATACAAATCAATCTGGGGATGGAAGATAATCCTCAATATGTATCTATCGGAGCTAATAATGATCTAAAGTTCATTGCGCGCGCAACCACATTGTTTCAGAAGTATAAGGCTGTCTTTGCATGGTCATACGATGAACTACAAGGGATTCCGTAGGAGATATATCAACACACAATTGATGTCACCATTGATGCATGAACGATTCATCAGCAACAGTATTGTCTGAATCCAAAGCCTGCCGAAGAGTCAGGACGGAGATTGAAAAATTGGTAAAAGTTGTCTTTGTCTACGTTATTGACTAAACACATTGCTTAAGCCCTATCATGATTGTCCCAAAGAAGAATGGTAATCTCCGAGTTTGCGTGGATTACCACAAACTGAATTCATTTACTATTAAGATTCACTTTCCATTGCCGCTAACAAAAAAAAATTTGGAGGAAGTGGTAGGCCACAAATTATATAGTTTTCTTGATGGATTCAGTGGCTACAATCAGATTTAAATAGCTGAGGACCAAGGATAAACTGCCTTTATCACGGAATGGGGAGCATACCCTTATAAGGTAATGCCATTCAGATTGAAGAACTCCCCATCAGCTTTTCAGGAAGGTCATGTCGAAAGCATTCTATGACTATTTGGACAGATTCATGAACATCTTCCTAGACGATTTTTGCTTGTATGGTGACGCTGATGATCACTTGGACTATTTGGAAAAATGCTTTCAAAGATGTTATGAGTTTGGTATCAGTTTGAATCCAAAAAAATCTACTTTTTGTGTGCGCCGAGGAGTTCTCTTGGAATAGATCATTTCGAAGGAAGGATTGTTCATTGATCCTGCGAAGATCAAAGTCATCAAAAATATGAGATTTCCAAAGACTGTGAAAGGAATACAGACGTTTTTGGGCATGACGGGCTTTCACCACCGCTATATCTATGCATATGTAATTGTGGCTCAAGGTTGAGGCCCAAGGTTTAGGAGAATGACCAATACCCAAGGTAGGGTCCTCCTAACACCTCACTAGGTTCCATACCTCCGACCAAGGCATAGTCACCTACTTGCCCTTCTCCAAGGACACTAGTACCTTAATCTAAAGGCACCTATACTTAATCATAAGGGTACCTCTTATCTAAGGGTGATTCGCCAATTAGCCCCCCAGATACTAAATGGGAAAATAGGGGTTAAAGTACTGCTAGTTACATAGGTATGTAACATGCATGTTTGCCAAAGAGCTTCTGGGTTGAAGCTATCTCTGCTGCAGTTTACATCCAAAACAGATGTTTTGACAAAGGCCCTTTCAAGCAAAACACCACATGAGGTTTGGATAGTATCTAAACCTTCTAAGAAGAACCTTCGAGTTGATCAGAGAGGAATACTCTCTTTCCATTGCTTCTCTCCAGAGATCGGAGTCTGGTTGGCTAAGTTCTTACATTAAAGAATAGGCAGACTCAGGAGTATACTTTGTGGGCTATGTGCGCACTCAGCTTGATCTTCTTAGAGGAAGTGTTGCTGGTTGATAATCCATTCCTTGGATTTGTGGGTGCTGAGTAACAACAACATCTTTGTCTGACTCGTTGTTTGGTAGTTGATCGATTATCGGCACGCTTGATCCAAAGGCTCAGATTGTGGTGTCGGAGGCAGATGTTGGAGGCAGGGATCGAAGGTTCACATGAAATTTTATCCTTGCCTTTGAAGTTGATAAACTGATCCTCGATAAAGATTGTATCCTGCTGAACAAAGTCTACTGGGTATCGGGGTCGTACAGCTTGTAAGTGTTGTTAGAGGAAGTGTATCTGATAAGGATGGTCTTGGACATGGTCATTAGTCGATGCTCCTGATGGCTGCAATCTTTTGATTGCAAATGGGTCTTTAAGATCAAGTACAATGCCAATGGAGCTATTTAACAAAGGAAGGCACGACTGGTAGCACATGGATTTGCTCATATCCCCAACGTCGACTACAATGAGACTTTCAGTCCAGTAGTCAAAAATTAATCAATCCGAGCCCTCTTATCTTATGATGCAGCAGCCGACCTCGAAGTACATCAACTTGATGTACAGACAACGAAGTGAGAAAGTCCTTCATAGGAGGTGAAAGCTTGGAGAGACCAAAACGGCTGGAAGAAATTCTTCTTGATGTATTTTGCAGGTTTTGGAGCTCACAGTTATTAGTGGGAAACAAAGACAAAATCCTGGAGGCATCGGAAAGGCCAGGGCAGCATCAGACAGATTGAAAATTTGTTGAGTGGGAAAAGTTTTATGTGAAAAATACAGATCCTAAGTGGATCTAAACTCCAAGATCATTGGCTTGAATGCTTGCACTCCAAACTACATAAGCTAGGAATTGGCAACACATTCTATGCTACCTAGAATGCAAAGAACTTGATCAAAAAGCATTTATCACAAATGGAAACTTCCATAAACATCAAGTGCGGCCCAAAATAGCATTATACAGTCCATAATACATCAGCCTACCACTTTTGGAAAGCACCTAAGATCATACACAATAGCTTGAAGACAATACACACAACAATGCTCTCAATGGAGGAAGAAACAATGACAATGATCTATTGATCTCAATGAAGCATACAAAAGGTTTCTCCAACCTGTTTTCCACGACTTCCCTACTATTTATGGATGAGGAAGATGACTCTCTCTCCTCTCTCTAGAAGGTACTTGACCCTAGATATTCCCTATATAGGAAAAATAGCTAAAAATGGCTTATATGACCAAAATACATCAAAATGGTCTCATTTTGAAGGGTATGAAGTTTGACACTTCATCATACTGAAAAAATACAGTAAATAAAAACATTGTGGCCTGGTTCACACGTGTGAAACTCCAGAACCAAAACTATTTACAATTTTAGCCAATTTAGGCCTCAAACTAGCTAGGAAATGTTGACAATTTTCACACTCCCTCTTCAACATTGGATGCTAGTTTCAACATAGTCTTTGAGCACATTCCAAGATTAGATCTATGCATTAAATATAGGTCCTTTCCCAATGGTTTGGTGAAGATATCAGCCACACACTCCTTTGAAGAGACATGTTGAAGCTCCACCTCTTTGGCAATGACTTGATCTCTCACAAAATGGTGAGCAATCTCAATGTGCTTGCTCCTTGCATGAAAAACAGGATTGCTTGCCAAGCTTTGGGCTGAAAGGTTATCACAAAGTATATTGGAGTCTTCTCTGGTTCCAGCAAGTGAAGATCCAATAACATCCTCTTGATCCAAAGAATCTCCTTGGTGCATGTTGTTAATGCCTTGTACTCGGCTTCGGTGGAAGATAGAGAGATAGTTGGTTGCTTCTTTGATAGCCATGAGACCACTCCATCTCCAAGATAGATTGCAAAGGCACTTGTTGACTTCCTATCCATTTGATCACCTGCAAAATCTGAATCTGAAAATCCACAAAGGTTAGGTGTAGTACCTCCATACAAGATGCCAAAATCTCTAGATCCCGAGATGTATCTAAGTACTCTCTTTCCTAGCTTCCAATGAGCCTCACTAGGATCTTGCATAAATTGACTTAGTTTACCAACCACAAAGCTTAGATCAGGTCTTGTGATGGTTAACCATATAAGAGATCCTATTAGCTTTCTATAGAGAGTAATGTCCTTGAAGGATCTTTCATTACTTCTTGTAGTTAGCTTTACATTTGATTCCATAGGAGTAGAAACAACTTTACAATCTTCCATATGAAACCTTTTTAGAATAGAGTTAACATACTTTTCTTGACATATGAATGTAGATTTAGAAGTTCTAATAATCTCTATTCCTAAGATATAATGAAGTTTACCAAGATCTTGAATTTCAAACTCTCTTTTGAGTGCCATCTTGATTTCATCTATATCTAGATTGTTACCACCACTTAAGATAATGTCATCAACATAGATCAAAAGTAAAGTGATATCATTTTCATTCAATCTAAAGTAGAGAGAATGATCATACTCACTCATAACAAAGTTTTGAGAAAGTAAGAAGGAATTGAGCTTAGCATACCAACTCCTTGGTGCTTGCTTTAGCCCATACAAACTCTTTTGGAGATAGCACACATGATTAGGCTCATCATGTGAAACATAGCCCTCGGGTTGCTCCATGTAAATATCTTCTTCAAGATCACCATTCAAGAAGGCATTAGTAACATCCATTTGCCACATATCCCAATCATAAAGAGTTGCAAGAGAGATTAGGATTCGAATAGTTACCATCTTTGCCACGGGTGCAAAGGTCTCATCATAGTCAATACCATATTCTTGAGCATACCCCTTTGCCACCAACCTTGCCTTGTACTTGTTGATTGATCCATCTTGATTTGTCTTGATCTTGAAGATCCACTTACAACCAATTGCCTTCTTGTCCTTTGGAAGCTTTACCAACCTCCATGTGTTGCTTTTGATGAGTGCTTGATGCTCATGATCCATGGCTTGGATCCATTCCTTCTTTTGAATTGCTTCACCTACACAAGTTGGTTCATCAAAAGAGGTAAGAAAAGCAAAGTTAGAGTTGTCCACCACTTGCTTTCCTTTTTCATCATAGGTTAGCCTTGATGGCTTAGCCCTTTGCCTTTGAGTCTTCCTTGAAGTTTGCTTTGGAGTGGCATCTCCATCTTCATCCAAGACATCTTGCACATCATGATGATTAGTAGGCACATCAACATCAACATCAACAACATTGGAAACATTCTCTTCATGAAAGATGACATCCCTACTTATGACAACTTTCTTTGTAGAAGGAATGTACACTTTGTAAGCCTTGCTTACTTCACTATAGCCAACAAACACACCCTTCTTTGATGAAGGATCTTCTTTAGTTCTATCATCAAGTGTGATATTGACAAAACATGTACATCCAAAGATCCTACAATGCTTGACACTCGGCCTTCTACCATAAAGAACCTCATGAGGAGTTTTACCATCCAAGGAAGCACTTGTCCATCTATTACATAGATAGTTAGCACATGCTAAAGCTTCCCCCCAAAAAGACTTAGCAAGATTAGCATGTAGTCTCATTGCCTTGGCACATTCACAAAGGGTTCTATTCTTCCTCTCGGCCACTCCATTCTGTTGTGGAGTCCTAGGACTAGACATCTCCCTCTTAATCCCATGTGCTATACAAAAGTCTTTGAACCTATTTGAGGTGTATTCCCCTCCATTATCAGATCTTAAGCATTTGATCTTTGTATTGAATTGGTTTTCCATTTCATTCTTGAACTTGACAAATGCAGCAAACACTTCATCCTTACTTTTAAGAAGATAGATCCAAGTATACCTACTAAAGTCATCAATGAAAGTTGCATACATCTTTGCCCCACCATTGCTAGTTGTACTAGAAGAATGAATATCAGAATGCACAAGTTGAAAAGCTTCTTTAGATCTAGAAGTAGATCTAGAATAAGCAAGTCTATGAGATTTGGACAAGGCACAATGTTCACAAACACTATTGTTTGCAACAAGACTTTTAGGGAGACCAAGAACAAGCTCTTTCTTTGCCATTACCTCCAAAGATTTGAAGTTGGGATGGCCCAACCTCTTGTGCCAAACTTCTTGGTTTGTCAATTGCTCCCTAGCCATACATCCTTCATGATTAGAGATCACACATGCATCAAGCTTGAAAAGTTTACCATGCCTCCTACCTTGAGCAATCAAGGATCCACATTTACTTATCAAACATGCATCTCCAATGAACTCCACATCAAGTCCTTTGTCAATCATTTGACTTGCACTAAGCAAATTCTTAGTGATTGAAGGAATGTACAAAACATTTTCAAGATTTGCTTTCCTATTTGTTGAAAGGGAAATAGGAATAGTGCCTATGCCTTTGATGTCACATTGACCATCATTTGCAGTGTAGATGATGTTACCTTCTCCCTCATAAGACAATAAGGATGTAAAGTATTCCTTATGTCTTGTCATGTGAGATGAGGCTCCACTATCAATCCACCAAGGATCATTATCATCTATGTTGGCTAACAAACTTGAAGTCATAACAAGTGATTCACATGTGTTATGTTCTTCCTCATCTATTGTAAGATTTCCTTGCCTCTCTCCTTGCTCTCTTTTCTTCTTATAACATTCATTTGCAAAATGACCTTTTATCCCACAATAAAAGCACTAACACTTTGACTTATTGTTCTTAGTAGAAGAGGAAGAGGAAGAGTGATCATCATGATCAAAGTTACCACCTTTGGACCATTTCCCTTTGCCTTTACCTTTGCCCTTGAATTTGCCTTTTGTGAAGAAAGCCTCTTCACCTCCACCTTGCAAGGATGCACCATCAAGCTTTGATTGCAACCTATGTTCTTCAGCCAATAAGATTTCTTGCAAGTCAACCACACTTGGCAAGACTCTTTGAATGGCAAAACTTTGCACAAGGTTAGCATGTTCATTTAGCAAACCATTCAACATAACTTGGACTATTTCACCATCTTTTATGTTCTCATCAATGCATGCTAAATCATCACTTAGGGACTTAACTCTCAAGATAAATGCATGAGCACTTTCACCCTCTCTTTGCCTACTAGAAAATATTTGTCTCCTTAGGGTCAATACCCTAGATGTGGACTTTGATTCAAAGAGCTTCTTTAAGGCATTCCATGCCTCACTTGCACTTTGACACTTTCCAACTTCCTTGAGAAGTTCATTTGTAACATTCATTTTAATGATATGAAGAGCCCTTTTGGCCTTCTTATCAAACCTTTGTTGCTCTTGAAGTGTGAGAGGTCTCTCTTCAATTTCTGCAACTATGTCCATGAGTTCATTCAACTCAAGTAAGGACTCCATCCTCACTTTCCAAGTAGAGTAGTTTGATGAACTCAACCTTTCACTAGACTCTAGCATGATCCCACCATTGGAAGCCATGATTCTAATGTTTCTTCAACTTTTAGGTTCTGTCCTAAAGCACTTAGCACTCACTTTTCTCTCAACAAATGATAGATAAAGAGATCTATGAAGATTTAGGACCCTAAAACACTTCTATCTTGAACCTAGATGGTTTCCAAGCATAGAAAGGAAGATTGAAACACATGCAACACTTTGCACACACTAAGAATGGATTACAAAATCAAACCAACCTGAACACACTCTTGCTTAAGCTCTCAAACTTTCCAGCAAGTGACCAAATCAAGTTATGGTGTGAAGAGTTACTTGCATTCTTAGAAAATACCCAAAACTAGGATGCCAAGATTACCTAGTAATGAACAAACTTGATCAACATATGATCAACACACTAAGATATTGATTCAACCTGTAAAACCACATGTAAACCACACTTCTAAAAGTTTATAAACTCCATCAAGTGATAAATACAAGATTTAGAGGTGAATGAATGAGCACACTTAGTGAATCACAAGACTAGCTTCACTATCTTGTCAAATCTTGGTGTTTAGATGTAGATCTAAGATCACTTCACATGAGAATGTTCCTCAACCTGTTAAGAACCTGAAAACACACTTGCATAATGGTTAACACCTTCCAGCAAATGCTCCAATCAAATTACATAAGGAGAGTTACTTACATGCTCAACAAAGTACACCAAAATTTATGCCAAAATTGATGACAATCTTTACAATATGCTCTTCACAATGGAGCTTACAATATGTTCACCCAAAAAAGGGGATCTTTCATCCAAATGGGAGCTTTGCTCAGCCTTTAGGAGAATTACAACTCACTCAAAAGAGCATTTGTCATCCACTTAAGGAGAAGTTTCATCCACTTAAGGAGAGTGTTCATCCAAGAATGGAGATTGTCAACAATAGGATTGAAAAGAACATTGTTAGTATTGAATATGCACAAGCCTCACAATCACAAATGATTAGGTGTTATGATCTGATCCAAAATAGTTTCTTTTCAGCCTCTGATCTTCAATAGACCTGAAATATGCTTTTGATCCACAAGTTCAACTCACAAAACAAAGGTTAGTAAGATTTGATCAACAAAGCAATGCAAAATCATGCTAGAACTTGATCAAACATCCAAATATCACCAAAAATGGAATACTTACTGTAAATAGAAGCCAACCAGCTCTGATACCATGTGAAAAATACAGATCCTAAGTGGATCTAAACTCCAAGATCATTGGCTTGAATGCTTGCACTCCAAACTACATAAGCTAGGAATTGGCAACACATTCTATGCTACCTAGAATGCAAAGAACTTGATCAAAAAGCATTTATCACAAATGGAAACTTCCATAAACATCAAGTGCGGCCCAAAATAACATTATACAGTCCATAATACATCAGCCTACCACTTTTGGAAAGCACCTAAGATCATACACAATAGCTTGAAGACAATACACACAACAATGCTCTCAATGGAGGAAGAAACAATGACAATGATCTATTGATCTCAATGAAGCATACAAAAGGTTTCTCCAACCTGTTTTCCACGACTTCCCTACTATTTATGGATGAGGAAGATGACTCTCTCTCCTCTCTCTAGAAGGTACTTGACCCTAGATATTCCCTATATAGGAAAAATAGCTAAAAATGGCTTATATGACCAAAATACATCAAAATGGTCTCATTTTGAAGGGTATGAAGTTTGACACTTCATCATACTGAAAAAATACAGTAAATAAAAACATTGTGGCCTGGTTCACACGTGTGAAACTCCAGAACCAAAACTATTTACAATTTTAGCCAATTTAGGCCTCAAACTAGCTAGGAAATGTTGACAATTTTCACATTTTACAATATCTGTTTTTTAGTCTTTGTAAAAAGTATCATTTGTCAAAGATTAACTCATCAAAGCCATACATGGATTGAAACAAGCACCACAAGCATGGTACTCTTGCATTGATGAGCACTTCAAGCGAAGGGGAATGATAAAGAGTGATGATGATCCTAACCTTTACATTCTAAGGCAAGATTCAGATATAGTGTTCATTGTGTTGTACGTGGATGATTTGATTATTACAGAAAGTAATGAGAGGTTAATTAATGAAATCAAATCAAATCTTTCGAATGCCTTTGACATGAGTGATCTAGGATTGATGCACTACTGTCTTGGCATTGAAGTATGGCAAAAAGAAGACATGGTCTTTCTTACACAAAGCAAATATGCACAAGATTTGCTTTGTAAGTTCAATATGCAGGATTGTAAGCCCTTGAGTACACCTATGGATGTCAACATGAAGCTTATTGCATATGATGAATCTGAGAAAGTTGATGCTTATTTGTATAGACAGCTGGTGGGTAGTTTGATTTATTTGACACACACACGACCTGATATTTCTTATGTTGTTGGTGTTGTTAGTCAATTTATGCAAGATCCTAGTCAAGCACACTGGAAGTCTGCTAAACGTATTCTCAGATACATTCGAGGGACATTGAATTTTGGTTTGAAGTACGATCAGCCTGAAGTGCCAATGTTGGTAGGTTATACAGATGCCGATTGGACAAGTGATATTGATGACAGAAGATCTACCAGTGGTCATACATTCAGTTATGGTATAGCTCCAATTTCATGGAGCAGCAAAAGGCAACCTACAGTAGCTTTATCATCAACAGAAGCTGAATATCGAGCACTCAGCAATGCTACACAAGAAGCGGTATGGTTACGAAGATTGCTTGTGGATTTAGGTCAGCCACAGGTGGATGCTACTACTATATTTTGCGACAATCAAAGCTGCATTCACCTTGTCAAAAATCCAGTTTTACATGCTCGAACCAAGCACATCGAACTACACTATCATTTTATTCGAGAGCAAATTCTTGATGGAGCCATTGATCTTGTTTTTTGTAAATCTGAAGATCAAATGGCAGATATTTTTACTAAGTCATTAGGTAGATATAAATTTGAGAGGTTTCGTACTCTAGTAGGAATAGAAGAATGTAATTTTATCATTGAGAGAGAGTGTTAGAAATCAATGATAAACTTCATTGTTACTGTTTACGATGTACATTAATGTTGACAGCTGTTACCAGCTATAATTAGTCGTAGGCTAGTCTATTAGTCTATTCGTAGGTTTTCTCTCTCTATCAGGGTTCAGGGTTTATATGTACATTTTATATTCAGTATGAAGTTAGTGTGATAGAGTGATATTGCATGTTCTTCTTCTGTCTCCCTACTTGGTGATTGTTTATGGTGAATGCTTGATGTTGCATTTCCGATTGTTGACATAACATTCAAGTTAAAAATTTGGAGTGAAATAAGTGGCTCCAAAAAACAAAGCTTGACCACGGCCTACTTACTTCTAAAGTGGCTCCAAAAAACAAAGCTTGACCGCGGCCTACTTACTTCTAAAGTCAAAGATGTAATTCCAATGAACATTTGTCGGGAATGCTTAAGGAGTGCATTGCAGGGGCACCTGCAGTGTTGGCCCCACTCCATCCAATGGTGATGGATGGAGCTAGGGGAGAAAAAATATATCTCTCCCCTTGGTCGATGGTGTGGGACCTGTGCAACAGAGGCACTGTAGGTGGCTCTAGGATGCACTCTCTAATGAGTGCCACAATTGCCTAACGTAAGAGACCTTTTTGTTTTTCTCTTGCATCCTTACAAAAAAGAGTATAAAAATGGTTGAGGGTCATAGGCTTTATGTGTCACATGTGTAGCTCCACCACTCCACTAGCAAAATAGAAGAGAGAAAATAACCTTGTCATTTGGCCCCACCACCACAATTGCCGAGGAATGAGAGTTTATTTGAACATGAAGTAACAGGGCTCTCGTTAAGGAGCGCAACTCATGCACTCACTGCACCATATTAAAGTGCATGGTGCAATCCTCACGGCTCTCTTTTTTGTTAGAAAGTTTTTTTTTTTTTAAATCAACCGTAGATGCACACCCTAGCATGGTGTAGGGAGTGCATGCAATGTAGTAGTTAAGTAGCCCCAAGTAACAAGCTCCTCCCATATCAATGTCATTGGAGCCCACCAATGCTTTTGATGTTTGTATAGGTAAAACAAAATTGTCTTGTGATTCAACAAATCAAGTGGTAATGTGCTCCTCTATGGTGTGACGATGGGAGAAGCTTGTCAACTTCACCCAATTTCGCTTGAGAGCTTCAAACACCATCTCTCAAGTTGAGCAACATATTCTTAATTGGGACTAGAGATGGATGACTTAGATTGAATGTAGTTTATGAGCCTTTACTATGACTTGTAATCAGCCTTCTCTTGCCAACTATTAAGTGCCAAGTTTCATGGTTTTGGCTTTCAAAAATGGTACAAGATGTTGGATCTTCATCAAAGACAATTGAGATAATTACTAGGCACTACTTCCAAACGCATCCATTCAAGACTGGAGTCAACCGTCAAGCTTCAAGACTCCAACAAACCTCAAAGCCTGACCACCAACGACGATATCGATGGTCACCATATTAACAACGAGTTAACCTTCAGGATGAAAAGTGACTGGCACTGTATTCTTCAATTGGAACTAGACTGAGAGGTTGGTGACGGGTTCCTTCAGAAGAGCAAATTTTTTTGGAAGAGCACAAATACAATGCTTCACTTGAGAGAGAGCGCGCGCGCGCGAGAGAGAGAGAGAGAGAGAGAGAGAGAGAGAAACGCATGATCGGAGGACGACCTGATCTCTCGGTAATAGGAGGGAGCTAATCCTTCGGTAGTCATGACGACCGTAAGCGAAGAAATCACTCGCTCAGAGGCTCCTAAGAAGGTTTTATCCTGCACTATGATCCCGCATGTCACCGTTAATTACAGTAGAGCTATAGGCTTTCTATCTTGGACTCTTGTTGGATTGCTTTCTCAAGATTTATTTCTCTATACTTTTGCCTGTGTGGATGCAGGGCAGAGTTGCAGTTCATATTATTTGCTGGTTATTAGGAAATGGATGTTTATTTACGTGGAACAGCATGCTCACAGTTATGGATTACTACATTCTGATTTTCCCGGTAGGCCGATCATCCCGTCTTTTTTAGAAGTTCGAATCCATGTACAGGAATCAGTAATCTGTGGAGTAACAAAGACCTCCACTCCTGGTATATTTCGTTTTGTACTGCTAGAGATGCTCTAGAAAAGCTTGAATGAAATTCTTACAATGCTTAGTATAAAGTTGGAGGAGGACTAAACGCATGCAACTGCTTTTTGAAGAAATACAGCTGCTTTATCCAGTATTATGTAGCCTTAATTCCAAGGAGTGGTTGTTCAAACGCCAAATAGTGGAGTAAATCTTCCATGCCGCAGCTTGCTCCGCAGTTCGCACTAGTTCCTCCATATTCGAGTCGGAGAAGCATCTGCTAGTTCACCCTTTTTCTGCAACGTCATTTAAAGCACCATCGTCCAAAAAAATAAAGGATTAGAATCTGAAAAGACTCATGAAGACCTCCACAAGACCCAATTCAATTGCATATTCCGCATCATCATGACAAGGACTGATGAACCACACCCCCCCGCCTCCCCCCCCCCCCACACAAAAAAAAAAGAAAAGAAAAAAAAACAAGACCAATTGCATATTTCTCATTACGATTCACGCCTTCGAGGCTTCTCTCATGGTGCTGCAATCATGTGATGGTGAGATGGGTGATCATTGATAGCACGACCATTTCAATAATATGGTATCATATTATTACCGTTGCATCTCTGGGACTCCACCAGTCACTATGTGGTGGAAAAAACGCTCCCCCAAATTGCACATTCTGACATGCGTTTTATCTTATCAATAAGTTGTAACAGACGATGGTCCCTCTTTTAAATAATACAATTAATGAGTAAAGTACGTTCGTACGATAATTCCGAGTCATGAACGGAATTACGTTCCTGCGACGATGCAAGTCTCAAGAGTCTGGATCGTTCCTAAAGTGAAATCAGTAAACCGATATTTTTATTATTGAAAATCCTGAAAATGTGAACCGTGCATGCACACTGCATAAGCGCCTTATTCAACAAGCTCTCACCTGTTTCAGCAGCATTAGAGGCGGAGTCGGAGCATGTCAGAGATTTGAGGAAGAATCCTTCATTGTCCTCTGATAGATTAATTCATTCTGTCAGACATTCAATAAATGCCTTTTGATAAGTGACCTCAATGCTCATTGTAATGCTTTGTGCTGTGTCCTTTGTATTTTGGGACCACCTCCAATTGTAATGCCTTGTGCTCAGGTTTCCTTTGTATTTTGATACCACCTCCTCGAGCATAATGTCCATCCAATTTTCTCTCCTAGGAATCTGTCATTCTATCTCTATGGAATGCACGTTCTCTTTCCTCTCTCAGGTGGAATGCACCTTCTCTCTCTACGGAATGCATGTTTTTTCTATTTTCGGTGGAATCCACATTTCACCACAAATGTAAAAAAATTTGCCCCAAAAAACCGAAAAAAAAAAAAAAAAAAAAAAAAAAACCTTCGCACAATGATATTATGTAGGGGAAGGCCCGAAGTCCTCGGGCCTTCCTTGCTGGTCGGGGCCTGCCCTCGGACTCCCGCCCTCGGGCGAGGGCCCTCCCAGCAAGGAAGGCCCTCATGAGGGACAGGGCCTTCCCCCCCACTAAATTCAATCCAGGAAGCCGAATCACAATCAAATGGTCCCCACATGCAATCATTGCATTGCAATGTACATGCAAACTTTGTGTGATCATGATTGTCTTTATCTGTATTCACCATTATTGGGTGGGTATATTTGGTCGCGGGTGATATCAATAATGGGTATCAACATGTTATCAATAATGGTTATCAACATGGTATCAAAAAACCTACCCGAGTGCTATATGAATTTCTAATACAGGGTCTAGATCATATGTATTCTATGAAACTTAATAAGCACTTTGACTCTGACTAACCTGTTTGAGTGTGTCGCATTTTTTGCTAAGGAGCAAAAAAGGGCGAAAAGGCGAAGGTGCATTAAAATGATTTCTAAAAAATTCTCAAAGGGAAAAATGTGAAGGCCTGAAAATATGTTGTCGGCCTTCGGGGTTTCTCAAGATGCTCATTACTTGAAGGATTTGTTTAAGGTTGAGCATAAGAAATCTAACAGTATGAGGGTCTTTCGTGCAGGGAGAGCCCTTGCCCAAGGGCCACATGCGAATGCACATTCAAGTAGCTCGTCATAGAATCTTAATGCCACCATGGTATTGTAGACACCATTGGATTATTTCACAAGCATTTTGATTTTGCCAAGTTTCATAGATTAATCATTGAAAATTTTACACTTGGAAAAGTATGACTCTTGACTTTCATCCAAGTGACAGGGCTTAAGATATATAGTGTCATTTAAGCATGGGCTTAAGATATATAGTGTCATTTAAGCAATTCGATTGAAGATGTGAGTTATGCAAAATTGCTCCTTGTTGCACTACACGTCTAGGAACTCGCCCATGCTAGAGGCAAGTGCAACTTAATCATCACTTGTGTGCATTTCACTCTTAAAAATTGGAAACACAAAGTGGCGACTTCCTAATTTCACACTAAGTCTCCTCCTCTCTATCGGGTTGACTAAGATTCTATTCACATTTTCTCTTCCCTTCATTAGATTGGTTGGACTTTGAATTGACTCCTCCGATTGTCTTATTGAAATTCTCAAGCAATGAGGCTAGGTACAAAAAACAAGATTGAGTTGCTCATAAGTGGCAAACAGCCTTGGCAACCTCATGTGCCACATGGTGAAAACTCAAGCTTAATGTGAAAGGAGGAATGACCATTTTTTACCTTTGACCAATGGCATGGTCTGTTCACTAGGCCCCCCAAACTCAATACCACCATAGACTCATGTGGGCTTTTAGAACGTTGTTGTGTTTATCAAGAAACCTTCAAAAAACAGAAATTCTTATGAAACTAGATAGTTTTTATTCACATTCCTCATCGATAAACTATGTTTAAGATCATTGTTTAAGTGACATGTTGATTTTGCCTTCTTTGAAAGCTATAATAACATAGACATAAAGGTTAAACTTGAAAATTGAAACACAATTCTACGCAATAGACAACTTTGATGGGGAACCATATTGCATATCATCTACCTCTTCAAACTACATGTTCAACTTTGATAACCATAAAATCTACTGTGCCACTTTGATTGTATGTCATGTGATCGTAGTTTTAAACTAGTCTCCAAGTGTTGGTAGTGTAAAGGGTGGGAGAGAGAGAGAGAGAGAGAGAGAGAGAGAGAGAGAGAGAGAGAGAGAGAGAGAGAGAGAGAGAGAGAGAGAGAGAGAGAGAGAGAGAGAGAGAGAGAGAGAGAGAGAGAGAGAGAGAGAGAGAGAGAGAGAGAGAGAGAGATGCTCATGGATGACGTTTTTTGCTAGAAATTGTTTATCTCATAACGTATAGCTTGAAGCAAGCACTACCTTTAATTTTATGCTATAAGGTTGATAGTTTTATGATGTTGCGTAATATTAATTCATTTCTTGGATATGTGCAGTACCACCCAGCTCGAGTATTAACGTTGGTCTACCAACCTTTTGCTCTTATCACAATATGTTTATTTACTTACTATGAAGCCAAAGTAAATACGAGGGTTCGCATCTTGGTTGGCTTCACACTTTTCTTTGTTTCGGCACTCACAATTCCATTTGTAAGTATCAATTTTAACTCCTCCACCTTCGTTGCATCCGCTATCTTCATTTTCATAACGTAAGGAATGACCTCAACCGTCTGGTATCATGTACAGTTGCACTTATCATACTATTATCTCAATTTGAAGGGTTGAATTCTAGATATTGCACAAACCCAAGTGCCATAACAGCTTGGGTTCATAAAGTTCTGCACATAGTCCAATGTCTTAATATTATGTATAACCTTCAGACCTTAGCTCACCTTGACATGCTATAAGAGGTAAGATCTATGGAAGATTACGGGGCAAGTTCTCAGTTGACAATCTTCTCCAACGCAAAGTGTTTTGTCTAAGTTGCAAGTATTGGAAAAAGTAATGGAATGGAAACTCTCATTCATTATAAAAAGTCAAAGGCTTTTATCTAAAGCTATCCGATCTTGAAGAAACTACTTAGCTTGGTATAACTTCTACTAATCTCTCTTATGAATCATAAATAAGTAGATGATGGATGGCTACTATTCAATTTAGCTCCATACTATATAGATCTAAGTGTTTGCAAACATTTGCTTTGAAAGCAATGCGTCCTATGAACCTGTTATACCAAGAACTTGATTGTGCTTCTACCATATTTTCTATTTGATGCAGATTGACATAGGGACATCAGGTGATGGAAAATTGTTGCCATTTATTGGTTTGAGTTTATTGAGTGGGATTACAGGCATTGCCGATGCACTTGTGCAAGGAGGCATGGTTGGGGATCTATCTTTCATGCAAACTGACTTCATGCAAGTGAGATTCATTCCATAAAATGACTTGTAATATCTCATATTTACCATATACCATCAACAATTTGCATGTACAACATATTGGTAAGCCTAGTTTGAAATCACCCTTGGCTCATAACCTTTATTCTATCACCTTTCTTGTATAGAAAAGTAGGTCATTGTTGTTTTGTAAAACAAGTCATGTTGACTAGAAAGTAGCAGTTGTACCTACTTTTGATGAAGTGTGTGAGTGGTCAAGCCTTAACAACTGCAAAACCATTCATAGCAATAAAAGTTTCTAGGATATTATTGATGTAATTCTTATGAATTTAAAATGTCTTGCTTTTATTTTGCATCATTGTGTGAAATTTTTTTGTTATGTGGAACAACCTAGATAATGCAAAAGTCAAGGTCTTGATATTTGGCGTGTTGGTTGTTGATTTGTTCCACACTTTAAGGTCAAAGTCCCGTTACGCTTCGGTGCACATGAAAATAGAAGAGTAAAAGAAAAGAAGTAAAGAATCAAGGGAAAGTTGCATAACTAAACATCGGTGGTATATAAACACATGCCTAATCTCTCAAGAACAATTCACTTAAGGATTTAGTTGGCTAACTATCTCACAACAAAGCATAAACTAATCAAGACAACCTTAGTTTTGCTAGATGAACATGGATAAGCTAGAAGTTGTACAGCATATAGCATAGTTAAGAGAGCTATCCTATGCTACTCTTAAAAACAATGATGTAGATTTTTTTGTTTGGCAAAGAACACCAATGTGTGGCTGATTATTATAAACATTTTTTAAGATGGCAAACACATGTGAAATATAAAAACAAACTCATTGATTCAAAGTAGCTTTGTCTACTTTATCGACCCAAATTGATACGTCTTTCACAAATATAAGATATTAAAAAAAAAACACATAATTTGGAAAGCGATCTTTGCTTTCACAATATATCAAATGGCTCGCTATGTTGTAAGCACTAGTCAAAAAACATCAATCGGGATATCCCAATGACATGTGGGTGGTCCTTAGTTTTGATGATATATATACTTTCCAATCATGGAACAAGAAAGTGACTTAGTTGTTGTTTCAAAGAAAATACCCACGACTAGGAACATTAAAGATGAATGACTTAATTTGTATGCCTAGAGTCATAATATGTCTTTAAGTACAAGGTGGGATAATTTTGGGATCTAGGATGGGCACACGTCATATAACTTGGATCCTGATTTGTATGTTGTCTCTTTGAACTTGTTGTGTAGTCATATGCTGCAGGTGGAGCTGCATCAGGTGTCATAACATCAGGATTACGCATGATTACAAAGGCAAGTTTCAAGGAGTCTCGTAACGGCCTTCGCAAAGGAGCTAGTAAGTCCCATCACTTTTATGATAAGAAACATATTGTGAAAGTAGTTTATCATATGTAGTTTGTTGGTTGACAACCTCTCCATGTAACACTTTGAGAACAAAATCTCATTTGAAACTGCAACATTAGACCGACACATACCCAAGGGCCAATTAACTAGATCAATTGTTGCCTCAATAGAGGGAAATATTAAGTACATAATAAAATCTTTGCAAGTTTACATAAATTTGACTAGATTACTTAACCATAACTTGCATGCTTAAAAAACATGTGAAATACAAACACTTATCTATGAAAATGGAAATTTTCATATAGAAATCTTTTCTTTTTCCAAAGCCATTCCATATGTAAATATATCTCAATGGATTGAATAGTTGTCCCTTCTCTATGTTGCTTTTCATGAAGACCTTATATTTCTTACTTAGGTTATTCAAGCTTTCAAGTCCTCCAATGAAGTCATATTGTAGCAAAACTGTAGAGAGTTCTTAGCCATATAGATTCGTGAAGGTTTCATGGTTATATGGCCACTAGATTGATGTTGGATAAGCCTCACATTCTCCATGAACTAGTAGCATAGGACCTGTCCAACAACCACGCATGCAGCAATCTCAATGCCTTATGACAACAATGAGGTTATTCATGCTAACAAATGTCATCCAAAATAAGTTTCAAATTTTGCTCCTATTTCCAAATAGTTCCATCTTCTATCTCAATTGAGCCTCATTGAAGCCAATGGAACTAGTTAGTGTATTCTCCATGCTTTAGGACCCTTCTATTGTGAGCCCTACTAACATGCAAACATCTACTCAAATGGAAATATCTCTCTCTCTCTCTCTCTCTCTCTCTCTCTCTCTCTCTCTCTCTCTCTCTCTCTCTCTCTCTCTCTCTCTCTCTCTCTCTCTCTCTCTCTCTCTCTCTCTCTCTCTCTCTCTCTCTCTCTCTCTCTCTCTCTCTCTCTCTCTCTCTCTCTCTCTCTCTCTCTCTCTCTCTCTCTCTCTCTCTCTCTCTCTCTCTCTCTCTCTCTCTCTCTCTCTCTCTCTCTCTCTCTCTCTCTAGGATGGCAAGAAAAAGTAAAGACTTTCTTAGTCAACATGGAGAGATCATTGTTTTTGTAGACACAATATTAGGGATGTTAAGGGTACATGTCATCTTTTTGACACTCTAATCACATCAATTGCCTTGGTTGGGATCTTGGTGTTATAGCAAATCCTTAGCTCCACACTAGGTTGTTATGGAAAAGTTTGTTAGTACATCCCTTTTTGAACGAGTTTATTTTCCATGCATCTTCATAGAGTTAAAGAGTTTGGTGATATGAGTAGTTTCAAATATCCATTTGTAGTAGTCACATCCTCCTATAGGCTTCATAAGTAGAGACATCCATGAACACTCATATGTCTTATAGTTCATACACAAATTTTTCACAAGAGAATTTGGTCTAGATTCCCCAAAATGAAGTTCTATAGACACATTGTTTATAGATGACCACAAACAAGGATGTGACATGAACTCTATACCTTGACCTTGAGATATCACATAGTCTAAGATTCATACTAGCATAGTTGAAGGTGTCCTCATATCATTTTCAAATTGAGACAATTAGATATAATGGGACACCTATTGAGGACATGATATGTCAAGTATGTTGCATGGGTGAGCTGGTGGAAGGTGAAGATCATTTCATTTTCCATTTTTTATTGTACTATGAAATTAGAAGCCGATACTATGCCTACCAACTGGCTACCTTATGTTCAATGATAGAGTTTGAGGATCAAATGTTTTGAGAAATGTTTCACCTTAGAAGTTCCCAGTATCTCACAAAGATAAATTACTTCCTCCTCCTCTAGAGCATGGAGGAATAGAGAAGTGCATTCAGATAATGAGTTTGTTGATCCAGTTAGACATTTGGATCAACACCAAAAAGCTCTACCCTAGGAAAATATCCATTAACAACTTTTTCCGAGAGACCATAGCATCTAATCTATCAAAATATTTCTTCAATTTCTCATGTGGCTAGAAATTTGCTGAATTTTTTTCTTTTCATCGCTTAAATTATGGAAAGCAACCACTGTTTGATTGTAAACATGAGCAATTCGTACGACATCTTCCAGCAAGTTCAACTAGTTCCACATACACAAGGTTTGGAAATTTGCTAGTAACCTATTGACAAATTGCCATTTGTTGTATTTCCTACAAAACTACGATGTCTTAGTCAAGAGGTCCATGAATTCCCGAATATAGGTATGCAAATTCTTAGAAACCATTCTTACTAAAATAAAATTTGGGTATGAATCTTATTCGTCCATCGTCATGTAGTCTTCAGAAAAATCTCTCAAAAATCATCTCATGACTTTGGTTTTTGGTCGAGATCCTGCCATCAAGACATTGGTTTGTCTTTCAAATAAATGAGGACGAAGAAATTATTTTCCCCTCGGCAATGTTATGCAAGTAAAAGTAACTCAACCAACAATTAATCTCTAATTCCACAATTGCAGGTTGTTTAAATTTCTTGTTAATCGAAAAAAACCGATGGTTGGAAATCAAGATGGGTCGACGTCATAGACTAATGTCATGTCAAAAAAAATTCGATTTGCTCATCTCTAATGTAGAAGGTGATGACAAAACTAGGCTTCCAACACTATGCATGGGTGACCATACATCGTCCCCAAAAAGCTGTTGTTCCATATCGGCCATAATTGCCTGCAGACAACATATGTAAAAACACAATGTGTCAAGCAAAAGCAAAGAACAAAATTTTCTTCTTGACCCATCTGTGAAAAACACCATTCACAGACTTCTATCTTGCCCAACCAATAGTGAGTCTCCTTTACTTAAAAAGAAAATTTAAACAACAAAAACGAACGTACTTTACGAAAAACTCCTCCCGCCTTAGGGTTTTTATCCCAAATTTCCATTATTCATTATTTTTTTATGAAATCCTAGTACTAGTTTGCAGTTTTGTAGCATTTAAATTCTACAAAAAAATTCATAAAGATAACTTCATGAAGATGTCTCATTTGTTTGAAGATTTGCTTATGAGACAAACGCAAAACCCATGTTGATACTACATGGTTACTGTCCCAAATGGGACATGACAATAACTTGAATTTGGGGTCTTTAAAAGTACCTTCAGAAGACAATATAGATTAATGAAAATACGCCAAAAGTGCTTTGTCTATCAACTTCAAATGTAACCTTCCCTACTACATGTATTGTTACGTACTTGGTTTTCCATTATTTTGCATAGAACTCATAGAGCACAAATTTTTGCGAAATGGTCAAAAAAAAGGGCCTTCTCCACCCAACCTAGGAATTATCTCACACTAATTATTTCATTTTGAACCACCCCATCTCAAGTGGCCCAGTGGAGCACCTAGCCTTGGGAAAAGGAGGGACACTTGGAGATTTAGAAGACATGATCCTCTTACCCAATTAGCATGAGAAGGTTAATAGAGACACATTTGAGAAGTGAGTATTTTTCATAAGCAAGAGTCCACATAATGCATGCAATCCTACAACACTCACCTCAATGAAGCCCTCAAGCCATACGATAAAGCTCAAAGAATCCGTTTGTTAATACTCTACATGACAAAAATAATGACCACTCATGATAAATCTACATCATTCATCGAGACACATGTGATGCGATTATAAACCCACACATATGAATGCATTGCACCTAAACACATCCCAACCCTCATATAATCAGTTTTGACATTTTTGTGAAAGAATTGGAGGAGCCTCACAAAATGGAATTATAATTAGTGGGGCAAAAAATTTCATGGTAAAAAATTTTTACATGCACCTTCCGAGTACCGAGATAAAAAAATTTACTTGTTTTTACACGCACCTTGTTTTCCCCCCACAAGATTACCACATCCTATACTGAATCATTTCACACTATCCTATTAGTTTGAAAATGTGTGTTTGTCTAGCAGATTAAATGAACCCCTCTAGAATTGCAGATTTGTTAGGGGTTGTTATTTCCAATGTTGGCCGGGTTGTGATTTTCTTTTCAGTTCTCAACCCAGTTATCAACCCGGTTCTAAAGACCCCAATTGGCGGGTACTCTATTTCTCAAGAACCGACTTCTATGTAGAACCGGCGGGTATGCTCGTTTGTAGGAACCGGCCACGTTTGAAAACCGTCGGGTCCCTTTGAGCCTTGGGTTGAGGTTGAGAACTGGACCGTCATTTGAAGGGGAGTATAACCTGAGTATCAATTCACCCTACAGAACCTAACATTCATTAAGGGCTTTTAGCAAGTGAGGACATCATGATAGATGAGAATGTAGACCTGATTGAGGAGTATAAATTTTTTCTTGAGTAGGATGAGTAAGAGAATGTTAAGATAGACATTGTAACAAGACTTTTCTCAAGGCTATCATTCTTGTTGATGGGTAATTATTTGATAGGTGGAATGTTAAAAACTTAAGACATTGTGCAACAAGACTTTTTTTTAGCAGCTTTTATATAAGTCATACTTTTAGAGTGTTTATTTATTTGAGTTGTTTAGTTGTAAAGTGTGATTATTTTTGCACAATTGAAATATCATAGGCATTGAAGAGTGTGAAACTTTTATCAGTAATTGATAAGTGGAGGAATGCTCAAATTTTGTGCACTTACACTTTTTTTATGTGACTTTCACATGCCTTTTGATAAATAATTTGAAAGAATTTTAACATAGTTTGCAACAATGATTTTTTATTAATTTTTATAAAAATTGTATATATTAAGAACCTGATATAGGAACCGACGGTTCTTAATAGAGTAATAACCGGCAGATTGAGAACCGCCAAGATTTATTTTATAAGATATTATTGAGAACCGCGAGGTGTAAATATTTTAAATGTAATCCAATACCCTGAACCGGCGGTTCTTGGTTTCAAAAAAAAGAGCAATACCCCTGAACCGGCAGGTATCATAAATATGTGATAACCGCCCAACACTCGTTATTTCCCTAAACCCAGGTTTGAACGTTTGAACCAAAACCTTCTACTTCCATATTAATGTAGAACTCATTGGATTGGGCTTTTCGTCTTCTTTTGTATGCAGTTACTTTCTTCTTCCTATCCGCACTTTTTATGCTCTTGTGCTTGGGCCTGTATGCTTTCGTCTTCCCTCGTTTGGCGCTTGTGAAGTATTATCGAGCAAAGGCAGCTTCTGAGGGATCCAAGACTGTAAATGCCGATCTTGTTGCGGGAGGTATTGCTGTTGATGCTAACAATACCACGCAGGTACACGCAACCACATTCACAAAATTTTGATATTGAAATGCGATATTGTGCACATATCTAAAGCTGCTAGATCTTACATATTATGAAGTTTCCTTGTTTCCTGAGATCGTAGCTATGATTGAATAATATAGCTGAAAGAAATTACCAACATTCTAGTAGGCCGAAGGGAAAATTTGTGCCTGCAATTATATACTAAAACTATTGAATGTGACTCGGTCTGGCTAGCCCTTGGTTTACGAGAGTGCCCACTAAATTCTGGTTTTCATGATTTTGTGAAGGACCGAGAAGTCGGAAAGGCTCAAACACGCTTGACCAATAAGGAGCTGCTCATTCAAACAAAAGACTATGCCATTGATTGTGTTCTGATATATATTCTGACACTCAGTATATTCCCAGGATTCTTAGCAGAAGACACCGGGAAACACCAGCTAGCTTCTTGGTGAGACATTCCTCAATGACTGCTAAGAACTATGTCTATGCATGCACGTGAACGATACTACATTTTTCAAAAGAGAAGATCTAAGCTGCATAAATGTAGGTGGCCAGGCCAACTTAAAAAATGTCCCCAAAAGATGTCTGTGCATATTTTTCAAACGTCCTGATGTTGGCATTACTGAAGATAGCATGTTGTCATTTGTTTATAGTCTGTACTGCTGCATTGGTTTTGCAGGTACGTCGTTACCTTGATTGCCATGTACAACTGTGGAGATCTTGTAGGACGCTACATACCTCTCATTGATAAGCTTTTAATCAAATCACGAACTGGTTTGATGCTAACTTGCATCTCACGCTACGTTTTGATTCCTGCCTTTTATTTTACGGCCAAGTATGGAGATCAAGGATGGATGTTGCTTTTATGCATAGTACTTGGAATCTCCAATGGCTATCTCACAGTTTGTGTTCTTATGAATGCACCAAAAGGATTTAAGGTGAGCAAGGGTTTTCATCATGAAACTTGTAATTTGCTGAGATCCCCAATTTAGGCTCATATTCTTGTAACTCTTATGCATTTCTTGTTCTATGAGAATCTAGAATCTTTTAGTATTTTTTTCAGCTCACACACTTTCGCCCAAAAAGTGCATGTAAAAATAAATTATAAAAACAAAGTAAACAAAGAAATAACGTCGCGGAAGGTCCCTACCATCCTTTGGCGGACACCCTTCCTAGGCAGAACGCCCGTGCCTTCTTTTCTTCAAATTATATTCATATTACATGAGATATAATGCTATCCATGTTGTTGTATCACTTAAATCAAGAATTTAAAAAAAGATATGAATGAGGCATTTGAACATTGGTTGGTTCATTTTTTTTTTCTTCTTTTTTGCATTGACATTACATGATTTGTTGTTTCTTTGCAGGGTCCTGAACAAAATGCAATAGGCAACATGATGGTGTTGTTCATTTTGGGAGGAATATTTGTTGGTGTATTGACAGATTGGCTATGGCTAATCGGCAAAGGATGGTAGAGCTAATGTATCTAGAACCAACACTTCCTCAATTTACGTCTTCCATCCACATTTGAATGAATTCGCCTTCAAGAATTGATTACGCGAATATCCTGTAACTGTAGATTTGAACCACAAGCCTTAAACTATTCTTGTTTGAAAATTCAAGGCAAGGATAGTGCTCATGCATTGGAACCATTTTCAGATTTTTCATCTGAAACGTAAGGATGATTTTAAACTTATCGGTTTGGAAAAGATTTCACACTTATTAAGCTTACAATTTAGCTCAAAACTCTTCATTACTTTAAGGAATCATTGCTTATACCACTAGTTTTTATAGCAAGAAGTGACTACGATATTTTATTTCAATTCTTTTATTGCATGTGTAATTTTCCATTCAACGTATTTCTATGATCCTAAATCCAAATTAAAACTATAGATTATATGTAGATATCTTATACATTGCATAATTATATACTATGTATAGATTTTATGTATTAAAATTGTATGAATTTGTATTATGTGGACTTGTGAATTGAATAATAAACATGGTGACCAAAAAAGAGAGAAATGACATGGAAACCCATTTTTTTTAATTTTTTTAATTTTCTTTTAAAATGCCTATATTCAAAATGCTTTGATTTTTATATTATCATGCTAAAAATATATCGTCTTTTGTTAAGAACTAAAATCATACTAAAAAAAGTAGATATAGAATTTTAACAACATATTTAATTTTGCACATATTTTAAATTAATTAATAAAAAAACAAATCATTAAATATAAAAATACGAAAATCAACAAAAAAAAATTATTTTACCTTGAGAAATTATCCCGTAACAAATATTTTAGAATATTAAAATTATTTTGTTTGAAATAATTTTTTATGAATACAATATAAATTCAAATTAATATTTTTTAAAGATTCTAATTTTTTAAAATAACAATTTGTACAGATTAAAAAAGATTTAAGTAATTTAGGTTCATAAGATGTAAAACTCTAATTTTAAAAAAATTACTTAAATACACATCTAAAACTACATGACCTTTGAAAATATTTTAAAAAAAATTAAAAAAATCTTATCCTTAGTATCATCACAATTAATAATTTGAAATTCTATTACTAAACTTCAATATTTTAAAAGATGAAAAACATTAGATGAAACTGAACGCAATAAAAGATAGTATTGATTCAGTATGAAAACGAAATAGAAGTAAATGAGTACAGTAAGTTGCGGATCGAAGCCGCGTACTCTATGCTATCTCTGAGTGGCTAAAATGAAAGTCTGAATTAAACGTAATGTTGATAAGCAGTAGTACAATAACAATCTCTAAAACAACTCTAAGAAGCTTTGATAATGAAACTGTATGAATATGAATAGCTATATATACTAAGCAATTAGGTCGTCAAATGCGATCGCCAGTTGGCTGGTGTCCGCTGGCATCCATCCGGTCGTCAGTTAGCTGGTGTCCGTTGGCATCCATCCGATTTCTTGTCATTGATTGCTGATAAGTGGTGGAAATTGGCCGTGAACAGTGTCTGCATAAATGAACCAAACTATCACTTCTACAGAAATGAACTAAAACAGCCACAGGCAACACTGTCGCAAAAAGACGATAGTGTCGGGATTTTGCGAAAAACCTAACAGTGTCCTTAAACTTGATTAGTCTCCTTAAATCCTTAACATTTGAGTCACTTTAGAAAAAGCGAAAAATGTGACTGTGCATTTTTACTCGCAATATTCGACAGACGAACAATGCGAAAAAGACGACATTGTTGTCAAACTCCGTATATTTCTGCAGACTATGTAAAAACACCTATAAATCAATAGACTGTGTAAAAATATGAAAAAATTTGCAGAACTGAATAAACAATGGATGAAGATTAAAACCGATTAGTCGATTAGTAAAAAGGAGACTAATCCAACACTCCCCCTTAATCTAAATCCTTGAATGCATTGACCTTCAAACTTAGTTCCACATAGAATCTTCTATGTGCTTCCAAACTTAATGCTTTGGTAAAAATATCTGTTGTCATATCTTGTGTTCTACTGCAATCTTACTTCTTTGTTGAGAACTTTGCTTCTGACAAAATGATACTTCAGTTCAATGTGTTTACTCCTAGAATAAACTCTAGGGTTGGCTGATAAAGCAATGGCACTTTGATCATCACAAAATAATGTTGTCAGAGCATATTGATTCAGACTGATATCTGAGAGTAAGTTCGTTAACTAAATTGCTTCCTTTGTAGCTTGAGAGACCACGATATACTCTGATTCAGTGGAAGATAGAGCTATTGAAGATTGCTTGTGACTGTTCCAGGAAATTGGATCATTGCTGAGGAAGAATGTAAATCCGAAAGTGGATTTACGAGTGTCTACATCTCCTGTCCAACTTGCATCTAAATGCAAAAATCCATAGTATCTCGAAGATATCTCATGACTCTGATAAGAGCCTTCCAATGTGTTATACCAAGGTTAGTCATAAACTGACTGAGAGAGCTGACCGCAAAAGCTATGTCTGGCCTGGTACAAATCATGACGTACATAAGAGATCCTATAATAGAATGGTAAGGATACTCACGCATCTGCTGCTTCTCATGAATTTTGAGGACACTGTTCCTTTGACAAATTGGGTCCTGGTTCCATTGGTGAGAGAGCTAACTTGCAATTAATCAGATTATATCTGACTAACATGTTGTAGATGTACCTCTGTTGTGTAATGTAAACCAACTTCTACTTTCTGTCTCTGTGGATTTGTATACCAAGGCAGAAATGAGCTTCGTCCATATTGGTCATGTCGAATTCATAAAATAGCATTGTCTTCTCCTCTTTTATCAGATCGGTACTATTGCTAAAAAGCAATGTATCATCCACGTATAAAGTGATAATGATAAAAGACTGTCATTTGAATCTGAAGAGCTAGGTGTGTAGCCGTGATCAATAAGGAAAGTATTGATCCTTTGAAACCATGCTCAAGCAGATTGATTCAAGCCATAAAGTGCCTTATGGAGTTTACACACATGATTGTGTTTACCCTCGATAATATAACCTTCGGGTTGCACCATGTAAATGTCTTCTTCGATAACTCCATTGAGATATGTTGTTTGTACATCCCTTTGATGTATGATGATCTTCTGGGTAATACAGGAAGTTAATCATTTCCGTCATACTGTAGTTGCTGATCTGCAACATCATTATCTTCTGATTCGTCGTTGATTTGTTGTTCGTCGGAAGTAGAAGAGCTTGGACCTTCAATGGAAATAGTCGATTGAGGAACTAGAAAGTTCAATGCGTCAGGAGAATCTGACAGGTCGGCTACATGGGCATTGCTCTTTCCTTTGAGGTCTTGAAACTGATCTTCAATAAAGATGACATCTCAACTAGTGAATATCTTCGACTCGATGGGATCGAACAACTTGTAGGTTTGATCTGAAGTAGTGTAGCTAATGAAAACACATTTGATACTCTGGAAGTCGACTTTCTCCCTGAGATCACGAGGTATCTGCGCAAAGCAAGACATCCAAAAACTCATAAGTTTGATAAAGAAGGTTTGGTACCTGTCCAGACTTCAAATGGTGTTTTGTCTGAGAGACCTTTAGTAGGACATATGTTCTGAATATAGGTTGCTATTGAAAAAGCTTCCGCCCAGAAGCACTTTGGAAGTGTCTCATGTGATAACATGCATTTTGCCGATTCAACTAAGGTTTTGTTCTTTCTCTCAGCAAGACCATTTGACTGAGGCAAATAGGAGGTAATTTATTGTTGCTCAATGTTGTTGTTAAGGCAATACTCCTTGAATTTAGTGGAGATGTATTCTCCCTTGTTATCTAACCTCAGTGCTTTAATTCGTTTGCTAGTTTGATTCTCATTATGCCCTTTGAATTGTCTAAATTTGATGAAAGCCTCTGACTTCTGTTTAATGAAATAAACAGCTGTTCTTCTGGAGAATTCATCAATAAAGGTAATGAAATACTTTGCATCTAACAATGAAGGAGTTTGCATAGGTCCACATATATCTATATGAACAACATCTAACAGATTTTTTGTTGCATGCCTATGGTTTGATCTAAAAGAAATCCCAGTCTGCTTTCCAACTATGACAGACAGGGAGATTGACCTTACCAGAAGGATAGTCGAGATCGAGAACCATGGATTGTCTGGACATGTTCAAAATAGATGCATGATTCAAGTGTCCTAAGCGATGATGTCATTGACTAGTAATGCTTTATTGACTAGAACAGAGGTTTTCAAGGCTTGACTAGACTCTAAATAACAATGTGCCAATTTATATAAGTAACTTTGCCTCTTGCCAAGTGCAAGGATCTTATTACTCCTATCAATAATTTTGCATTGATTAGATTCAAATTCTACCTTATGACCTAAATCTATAATTCTACTTATTGATAACATATTTGTAGAGAGTTTAGGAACATATAAGACCTTTGACAGTTTTTTGAATTGATCATGTTGGAATCGCAATCTTATAGTACCTTCACTTTCAATAGTGTGAGTACTATTGTCACCAAGATGAACAAATTTTTCCGTGCTGTAAGGCATGTAGGAGTTGAAAATCTCATGTTGATTGGTCATATGTTGAGTTGTTCCAGAATCCAAAAATGTGCTTTGATCTTTGACCATGAATGCGCCTTTGTCCACTTCGACCTGGGGAGATGATGAAACTGTGTTTGCTAGTTGATCAGGTTGCTTGGCTGCATTCTTCGCTTGGAGAATTCGGCAATCCTTGATCTCATGGTTATTGCGCTTGCAATACCTACAAAACATCTTCTTCTTCGACTGTGGATCTGATGATTGTCCTTGACTTTGAGTCTGTTTCTAATTTGTTGCAGCCTTCTTGGAGCTTTTCTCCTTCTGTCGCTTAGAGTCTTTATGGACATATAGATCCTGAGAGGAGGAAGTAGACAAAGTGTCTTGACTTCTCCTATTGTCTTCTTGCAAGAACATAGTGATAACTCTAGAAAGACTTAAATCTGAGTGTGTCAATATCATTATCACCCAGTTCTCATATGTAGAGGGCAAGCTTGAAAGCAATGTCATAATTGCGTCTTGATTGTCTATGACTAATCTGACAACGGCCATCTGTTGCAAGAGATTCTTAAACTGGTTAATGTGACTCTGAAGAGAATCACCAATAGACATCTTGAATGTGAAGAATTTTCTTCGTAGATTTTTGGAGGGTTTGCGGATCCCAAGGAAACCCTAACCCTAGTTAATAAGTGAGAGGGATTTGGCACCCTGCGTGTGTAAGTCCAACCCGATGATCACATAGTTATTTGATTGATTAGTTAAAAGTTAATAAAGGACTTTAGGCCTTTTTGCGGGACTTTTAATGTCGCAGGGCCTAAATGTCAAGTTAGTGAATAAAGTTGGGTTTCCCTCCAATTTTGATGGTTCCCACACTTTTTTAAATTTGAATAAAAAGCGAGGCAAGACTGGGCCAATAGGATTCAGAGGCCAGGGTCCTCCTCTCTACTATAAAAAGGGACCAACTCGAGTTGCTCCTGATGTTCATTTTCTCATTTCAATAAAAGCAGATTGGTTCTCTTTAGAAATGGATTGATGAATGTCCTTGCTCTTCCTCTCTTTTCCTCCATTTCTCATGTTTCCTTTGTATTTGCTAATTGTTGGGTTTGATCATTATTGGGATTGCTATTTCTTATGCTTTTTGTGAGAGAGAAAAGGAGAGAGAGAAGAGTAAGTTTCTATCATTGTTGTGGATTTAGGGTTAATGGAAGTAGGGTTAATGGATGTAGTGTTAATGCTTAGTTTGTTATTTTCCGAAAAATTGCCAGAAAAATGTTCAGAGAGTGTTTTTTCCAAAATAGCACTGTTGAACCTTCGTTGAGCCAACCTTCACCTAGTGGACCTTCGCCAGTCCTATTTTTAGTTTCTGATTTTCCAAATCAAGTCTCTGTCAAAATTTGGATCAAATCTGATATATTCTGAATTGGATTCTGAGAGATTTATCATTTTGATCGAATTTCGAAAAGTTTTTCATTATATAGAATCAGATTCTTGAAAAGTGGAATAGATCTAGCAGATCTAATCTGAGATAGTTTTTTGAAAAAATCTAGATCCAATCTTATTATCTATTTGATCTAAATTTGTAAAGATGGTTGTCCCTGGAGCTGCTCCTGGAGGTCAATCCAATTATTGTTAGAAGAGCACCCCAATTGGATCTACCCAAATATAATGAATTAACAGATCCAGTTATATTTCTACAGATCTATGCTGAATCCTGTGAGGTCTATGGTGAGATTTATCCTCAAGATAAACTTAAGTTGTTTTCTATGGCCATAACAGGCGCAGCACAAGATTGGTACTATAACCAAGATGAAACTGAACGTACAGATTGGGAGGTTGTTAAACGAGCCCTTATCATACGGTTCAAACCGCGAAAGTTTATGGAAGACCCTTTTCTACTTTTAAGTAAAATTAAAATGGGACCTTTTCCATGGTAGCAATGCTGGCACATGCCTTTAGAAGAACAACATATGTGACATTGTCAGGTCTACCTAAACGGATCAGACGTGAGCTGAAACCCCATAATGAGTACGCACTTTTGCAACATGCTATGGACGATGCAATTCGAGGATGAAGGTTCAGATGATGAGTCGAATGTCAGTATGTTGTCTTATACAACAGGGAAGACTACTACGACATCCACCACTATTGCATCAATGAATGCCAATGCTACTGCAGAAATGATGCTCAATGAGTTCGAGAAACTTGGGAAGACCCAACAGAAATAGATGGAAAAGTTGCAGTTGCAATTTGATGAGAAGACCAAAGCATTGGAAAATTTTCACGAAGAAGCGAACAAGGAACCTAAGAAGTTTGCAAAGACTTTTTTTACCAGGGAAAATATTTGGTTTTCTATTTGTACAGAAAATCACACAGTGAACGAGTGTCCTCAATTGAAAAAATGAATGGAAATCAGGGTTTGCCATCTGTGTAATTCACCTTACCATGAGACTGATTTTTGCAACTTCAACCCCCGGATAATTCAGCAACGATATGCCCAGATGGGATATCGAGATCCACAGTATGGAGGAAATCCAGCAGAAAGACTGCGACAATCTACTCTTGGATACCCGGAACGTCTAGCTTTGTCAGCCCCACCAAAACACTCCGTTCCTCTTGCCAATTTGATGGAACCAGAACCTTACAGAAGTGCTGAGCAATGGAGCTATGGTAATGATCAGGAAGGTGGATCTTCAGAACAGGATGTCATTTATGCTGTCGCTCAACAACAAGCCTCGAGAAATTGGACCAGAGCACCACTTGGATGCTTTGCATGTGGAGAAAATCACAGAGTTGTAGAATGCCCAAATAAAAAGAAATTTGTACCATTATGTCGTGATTGTGGATATGGGCATTGCTATAAAGACTGTCCAGCAAGACCGAAACCACCACCAGCTGCAGCACCTGTAAATTTGATAACCATCAAGCAAGGATCGATAGCTCCAAATAAACCGAGTGCACCCTTGATGGTGGTCACCAGAGCACAAATGCACAAAGAACCAGTAGTGGATCCAATACCTGCTGATTCTATTCCATTGAACGAAACACCAATAGCATCGGGAGTCTATCCAAATCTTAATGCAGAAAAAACGAAGATATCAGGATATGAGACAATGGATTATACATCTACAAGAAGAAGAGGAACTTGAAGCTGCTAAAGTAACAACTGAAGTTCGGTCTTCACCATTGCAGCCTCCAAGAAATTTACGTACGGATATGAATGATCAATTACATCATCACGAAGAACCCTTCAAGATGACCGAACCGGAAGCACCACATACAAAATTACTCATGAACATTTTGTCTAGCAAGATCAATATTTCATTGGGAGAGTTCCTAAAGTTGGTGCCAAAAGCTAAAGAAGTCTTAGTGCAAAAGTTAGCTCAAGAAGAACTAGAAGTCCACCAGGAGCCATTTTTTTGTGCTGGATTTGAAGAATCTAACAATTTACTCCATGTTGGAGCCACTTGAGAAAGTGAACAAAAGAATATCACTCTGCCGATACAACATAGACAATTTTCTATAGAAGCAGCCGTGATAGATGGCGATTCAGGAGTTAACCTGATTTCTACAAAGCTATGTATAAAATGGGGCCTTACAAAGATTAAGCCTGCTACTTTTGCTATTAAGCTAGCAGATCAAACGACAGTTCATCCACGAGGAATGGTGGAAGATATACTTGTCAGGATTGCAAGAGTACAGTTCGTCATTACTTTCGTCGTGATGGACTTACCAGAAGCACCAAATGTCTACTGAGTTCTATTAGGACGTCCATGGTTATGAGTACACGGGATCTTATTGGACGACTCTGCTTGCCCACTACCGCGAGGATAATTAGACGTACTGGTTCTATGGGGGGGCACCTAAAGTGCTCAATGATATTCTCATAGAGAAACTTGGCAGTGGTCCTAGCATCAGCTACTCTTACTGCCTTGGCTTCGACCCACTTGGTGAAACCGTACTCCTTCAGGTAACCATGAAACTGAACTTGAAAATGTTTGCCCCATAGCAACGTGATGTCAGTTTTATTACATTTGATTTTGAATTGATGTTGAAAGCTAATATCATTTTTAGTAGCAACACAACAATTTGTTTCATTGGACACCTTACTATATTTATGAAAATCATATGCGGGTCTAATTAAAGACAAATTTGGCTTTGGTACGTATGATTTTTCAACAATGCTCTAAAGCATTGGTAAAGAAAATGCCTTCTTGCATCTTGGTCTTTTGGAAAAACAACTAAACATCTGATCAATTTGATCATGGGTGTGACCCACCAACAAAAATGTTATTTTTATTTTTTTGAAAAAAAAATTCTCTACCAACATGGACAAGTAAGCTAGTACAATTTGATTTTTATTTTCCCTAGTAGTGTTGTCAAGTTGCAAATACAGTATATCTGGAAGATTATCACCAAATTCACAAATTATCTTTTGTATAATGGTGATGGTCAAATTTGGATCGTTTCAAACATTAGGATACTTGAAAAATAATTTCAACTCCAATGTGCCATTAACACTAGAGTCGTTACAATATGTGCACAAAAGTGTGCATTTCAAGCACTTATTCAAAAAATCATATCTCATAAGCTATGATGAATTACATCAAATCCTTTCACATGTGTGTTCTTTATATATACATTTACCGATTAAAAATTTTGAGACCTTCATTTTTGTGAAATTTCAGAGAAATAAAGACCAAGAATGGATCTAGATCAGATCCTCAAGAGGTGTTGGAAGCTAGATTACTTGATCTACTAATCAACCAGTGATTAGATCTAGAATTAGATCAATTTCCATCAAAAATCTAGCAAGAACAACAAGCAAATGATTAAACTTGAGACCTACTACCTCACACGTGTGAAGAATAGTACCTGTATGGACTTACAGCAGAGAGTGAAGTACACAAGTGTTAGAAAGCAATAGAACCATAAAATTACAACACAAATATGAGAATACTCCAGATATGCCTCCAAGACCAAGATCTTGCTTCATTGATCATTAGGGCCAAATGAGCCACCATATATACACATGAGCTGATGCTTACTCAACTGATTTGGCATGTGTGAGAGTGCCTACTCATCAAAGGATCCACCAATAATCATCAATATGGCACATGGACCAAGTTTCCTAGCTTATAACCACCTCCCTTGATTTTAGGCAATTTCTCTAATTTATAGGGACTAGCACAAATATCTACTACAAGTTGGATCTCACCTACTAGTGATATTTTCACACATGTGGGCAGTCCTACACACGTGTGAGATCAATCCTACCCATGTGAAATAGCTTTTCCTACCAATAAAATGATGTCAAGTGGCATATATGTCGCGGCATACCAACAGTAAAATGATTGATATTTGTAGTATAAACGGGTATTGTTCCTACTATAGAGCAATAAAAGGGTTATTACTGTCATTATTAGTGCAAAACCAGAAATAACCAAGAATGAATGGAGCGGAGAGGAGAAGTGATTGCAAACTGGTCATCAATAGATGTTTTAACAAGGGGCTACCAGAACAACCTTTCAAAGAAAACAAAACACCCAGAAGAAATGTTGAATATTCAAAAATGAAGTCCAGACTCAAGTTAGGAGTAAAACTCTGTATAATGGACATACTAGAAATTAAGATCATACATGGCAACAATATTTGTCCTTGAAACAACAAGAATGGCATCAGAGTGTAGAGGTTAGAGACTCGCCATCTAGCATGGTGCTCACTTATCATTTAGACCCTCAAGAGTCAAAGAAAACATACAATTTGTTTTCTCATTAAGTCAATTACGAATGTAGGCACTGAGAGTTAGAATCAAATACTAGAAAAGTGATCTAAGTCTCTATATATGTCACTTAAAATTCTGTTCAGAACCAAAACACAAGAACTAAGCCAAGTCACCATGGAAAACATTACTGAATATTCTCATTATAGAAAAATGGTGTGAGACAGAACAATAAAAATCTGTATTGATTAAAGAATAGCCAGTACATAGCATTCAATACAAATCTGCAATGCAAAATGGATTCCCAGGGAAGTACAACATTTGCACTGCCATTCTAGTTTACAGAGAAATAAGAGAAGCCATAATGCTCTCTGAAAACATCACAACTAGGCTAACTCCTGAAACTCAGAATGCTACTGTCTGAATGCTTAACAATGGCATGAATCTGGCATGATATAGCCACAGAGAAACTTGTGCTAGAGGGAAGAGGGCTTTGCAACTGCTGCAAATAGGAGAGCAAATCAATATCTGACATCTAGAAATGACTGCCCATGAGCCAATGGAATGCTGCCACAGAGGCATCAACAGTTAAGAATTGCCAATGAAGATGCAACTGTAGGCTGTCTGAGAACTGCTTGGAAATATTGAATTATGGCAAGAAAACAACCGTTGTCCGTTGCCAAATCTACTTGCGTGAAAGTTTGTCCATAAGAATGCGCAAGAACTGCCTCTTGGAGATGCGATGGCTGGTAGGGATCGTTGGCCTGTGTGAGATGTTTAACCGCTCTTCGTTGCCCTGAAAAAATGCGAAGAGAGAGAGAGAGAGAGAGAGAGAGAGAGAGAGAGAGAGAGAGAGAGAGAGAGAGAGAGAGAGAGAGAGAGAGAGAGAGAGAGAGAGAGAGAGAGAGAGAGAGAGAGAGAGAGAGAGAGAAGAAGAAGAAGAAGAAGTGCGAAGGTGGCTTCGGGAAATGCGAAGGTGGCTTCGTAGACGTGCACTACTGCTCTGCCTTCCAAATGGATTGGATCTGCCCTTGAGAACTAGCCATTGTCTTGAGCATGAGGGGTAGTCTTCAGATTTAACAATATGCCCTTTCATTTGGACTTGCCTTTGGACAATAAAAGGTGCCTCCAGGTAAAAACGACATAAAGCAAGTCTGCTTTCGGAAAATAATCAAGCATATAGGCAAGGCCTTCACTAGTAAAAGGCTGCCTTAGTGCCACAAAACAGATTTGACTCATACCACTAAATATAGCTTAAAACCATACTAAGCATTGCGATAAGAAGTAAGGTTTATAATTTAGCATTAAAAAGCCGACAAAATGTAGTAGAGTGCCATAGTCATGGCTCCACAATATAGCTAGAAAACTAGATTTTGGCCATTTTAGACACTAGATCTCAAATGAAATGGTATGTACAACCTATATGAATCATCTAAATGATAAATGCATTTACTTCACATGTGGGAACAAGCTCCACACATGTCTAATGATGATATGTACTAGTCATAATGGTATTTACAAGATTTGATCAAGTTAGCTTTTGCCAATTTTAACAATTTTGAGAAACTCATATGAAAGATATGATGTGGCAAACTATGGGGGTATTGATGAAACTTCGATATTTGCATATATGGGAATACATTGTTGTGAACTTTACATTCAATTTTTAGCATGTCTACTCTTAAAAATGTTAAAATTGGCAAAAGCTAACTTGATCAAATCTTGTAAATACCATAATGACTTGTTACCTATCATCATTAGACATGTGTGGAGCGTGTTTTCACTTGTGAAATCTATGCCTAAGTCCTTTAGATAGATCATATAGGTTGTAAATCTTATTTAATTTGGAAACTAGTGGTTAAATTGGCCAAAAACTAGTTTAGTAGTATTATGCCACGTGGCACCATTCTAATGGTAAAATAATGCTATATCACAAGGGTAGGAGTGGTCTCCCACGTGTGAAATATCATGTAAAAAGTTCAAACCCATTGTATATAGTTTTTATATAAGTCAAATGTCAAATCTCCTAGATTATAGGACCTATCTCCTAATTTGTAGGAATTTAAAAGGTCAACACTAGCCACCAATGATGATGTGGCAAATTAATGGAATCTTAGCCAAATTCGGTATGGATAAGCACTATGACCTGTCTCACACGTGTTGGAAGTGGGTTAGAGAGAGAGTATGATGATTTTGTATTTAATCCGTCCACTTTAAGATAATGAAGAAAGACATTGATTTGGGAGCAATCCAAGTGTTTTCACTCTATTAAGCATGTTCTTTGTGAATGAATGCTTAGAAAATGATAAGTGATCATTTTTGCTGTTAGAAGGTCGTACACCTACTGTACTTCACACGTGTGAAGGCTTTTGGTCTTTGCTAGTTGTTTGGCAGATTTTAACAACTCTCATATGTCGAACAAACTGTCATTCATGATTTTTTAGGAATCTTCAGCAGACCAAAATCTCTCTTCCAAATTCTAAGAAAAAATGAGTAATTTAAATAGGCAACAATTTCCAGATGAATTAACTGAGGTAGGAAATTGTACAGATGATGAAGGTTCTATAATTCCACTGTCGAAAGAACCACAACCTCCCGCTAATGGGAGGTTGTGGGTGACACAAGGGACTCTGCAGATGTCCTAGTTCAAGATTATAATGTTGTAACTGTAGAGGAAATTGTGAAAGAGGTTGCCAATGTCTCTACTGAGACTCTTCTAGAAAAGCCCAAAGATGTCAATGACCTTGATGATTTTTGGGAATAATGTATTCATGACTATTACATGAATTTGAAAATTATATATGAATATCAAACTTTTGTGGCATGAAGTTTTTAAATTCATTTATATTTTTTAATATTATTTGCTACTTGAAATATTGTCAAATATTTTAAAATTTATTTTTCAATGTAACTCTTTAAGGTAAATTAATATAAACTTAGTAAATGTTTATTTCATGAATGTTGTTGTGGAATGACAATACTATTTTAATTTGTTCTAAAATCATATTCTCAAAAAAATAATGAATATTCCGCAACTAATTATTTGTCTTGTGATTCACGACAAATTATTTGTCTGATAATTCAATGCTTAATTGTTTGGCTACGTAGTCACTGTAGTATAGATGATTTCAAAATTAGTTACTATAAGATCAAACGTGATTTCTATCACTATTGTTTTGTTTGAAATTGATAGGTGTAGTCATGCATTAAGAAAGGGAAAGATGGTTTATTCCACTGCGCACGAAAAGTTTTCTATCTAGACGTTCGAATTTTTTTTATTCAAGTTCATTTCTTTTTAAGTTCGACCTATCTTTCACAGCACCTCTTTCCGACAGCTTTTGCGGTTCCTTTGTGGTCTGTCTCCTTTGTGTATCACGGCCGTTAGTGACCGCAAGTGAGGCTCTTGTGGTGCCTTTGCGGTGTCTTTGCGGTACTTAATGAACATTTTGGGAACATCATTTTTTATCGCAAATGACCTTGCGGGGCCTTTGCGATACATTATAAAGGCCAAAATAGACTGCAAGAAGGGACTTTTGTAGTGTCTTGCGATGACTTCAAAAACCTATTTTTAGACGTAGAGTATTTCTGTAGACTGTGCATATGTACAAATATTTATATATAGAATGGATGGATCTACATTAGCAACAAGATAAGGGATGGAGAGGATAGGAATCCAACATAAACTCATCTCGGCTAAGTTGTATTGGAAATGCAAATCAGCTCTCTCTCTCTCTCTCTCTCTCTCTCTCTCTCTCTCTCTCTCTCTCTCTCTCTCTCTCTCTCTCTCTCTCTCTCTCTCTCTCTCTCTCTCTCTCTCTCTCTCTCTCTCTCTCTCTCTCTCTCTCTCTCTCTCTCTCTCTCTCTCTCTCTCTCTCTCTCTCTCTCTCTCTCTCTCTCTCTCTCTCATGTACGATACTCGAAGCTGTACAACTTTACCATGTCAGTGTATTTGTAACCATGATAAATGGATTTATTAGTTACCATATGATGTATATGGTTTTTTTGTGACAAAGTTTAGAGCTCAAATATTTACTTTCCCTCCAATTTGCACTTTATCAAACTATTCTTGTTCAAAATCATCCATTTTTAAGAGAGCCCGCAATGCTTTGGTGCTTCATATGGATAAGTCTATTAAATCTAGAGCTAATAAGAAATGAAATGGAAGGATGAGGAAGAGTGTTTAAAAGATCCTGAACATTCTATACATCATGCTATTGGTTACAGAAATGCTGGTGTTATTGTTGTTTGAGTCATTTTATGGTTTGCGGACACACATAATTGTACAATTTACTTGATATTGATTTACAAGAAGGATGTGATGTTCATGGTTCTTTTGTTGTGTAAGTTTTTATTGTTGTAGAATTTTAGACTTTTTTAAATTAGTTGTATTGTTTTGTAATTGCTCAGCAAGTCCAGCTTGTTTTTTAGGATTACATTGTTTTATATTTTGGTAGGACAAATTTTGAATTGATTTTTTAAATGTTAATTTAGGTATTCTGAGAGGGATTCTAAAAACTACAGCGCTTCTATGACACGATATCAGGAAGAACATTTCAGATGTCCTATTAAGTGTTATGAAGAGGATGTTTTAGTAACATATAGACAACGTCTTCGTCACCTTTCAGCAAAACAGAATCCTAGTGTTGGTCGTCATATTTTTTTGCAAGCTATACAAGGAAATTCTCGAACCAATGCATGGTACAATAGTAATAATGTGGGAGTGAAGGTTTTAAGCTGTTGGATAAAGAGTATGATGTTTCGTACTTGGAGATGGGGGAGGATTCATGAATAGAAGTCCTTGTTATGCAAGTATTCAGAGGTTAACAAATTAATACTTCTGTTTTGTGTTTTTGTAATTGTGTTAAGTTGTTTGCACTATCTTATTTCTATTTTTTTTGTGTTGGTTTTAGGATGATTCAAGCAGGCATACCTACTGCAGTTGGAATGGCAATTACAGGTCATCGTAATGAGAACTCTTATCAAAGATATGATTCAGTCCATGGAGATTCAAAAAATGGCTGCAATGAATATTATTGCTGAACCTTTTAAAGATGGCAAAAGATGCAAATACGAGAATGTGCTTAGTGAGCTTGAGATTGTTGATGTTCAGCATGAGGGAGGGAGTGTTCTTAGAATTTGTGCCAACTCATCTTTAGGGAATTCTGATTCAAGGAATTCTGATTCTGACCAAATTCCATTAGATGTCATTCTGAGTAAATTGAAAGTTATTGAAGTTGTTGATTTAGGACTTAAGCAGAATGATAATGTTTTGAAGTTGCAGGTGGATAGTACTACAAATCAAAAACAACATTGTAGTTCTAGAAGATAGTTTGTTGATTGTAATCAAGCAGTGGGTGTGCAACAACCGGCCAAAAATGTGGATGGCGCTTCTGTTTCTGAAGAGGCATTGGATCCGAATGATCTTGTGAATCTTGATGTTGATGAACTTGTTAGAGAATGGCCAGAAGCACGAAAAGCTCTTGGCTATTGCCACATCGATTCTTCCATGACAAACAATGTTGGCCAACAATTTGGATACCTTGATAATTGTATTGTTAATAATAATGTTGGTCCAGAATTTCTGAAAATGTTTTTTGAGAAGCAGGAAAAAAAGGATTAGAGCAATATAGAAAAGGCTTCTTTCGTAATTTCATCTACCTTAGATCAGACTCTTAGTTAACGAGGCTTTTATAAAGTTGTAATCTTGTTATCAATCTTCAGAATGAAGATTTTCATGATGTTCACAGGCAATGCTCCTTCTTCATCGAATCAACATCGTAATTATAGCCATGAAATCAGACTCTTCTGTAATCCTTGGGCGTTCCAATTCATCTCCACTGGCTTGGGACAATATCATAAGTGAGACTTTGTTTTTTGATTGATGCTTGAAGTGAGTATATTATCCAATTAGATCATCTTCATTTGTCGCAACGTTACTGATTGTTGACAGTATTTTCATGGAGCTGGCTAGCGTATCCCACGATATGTTTCTAACAAATTCTGACAGAACCGTTTATGGTTGTGAATTAGAGGATGTTGCTCTGAAATTAGAAATTAGGGTGCCTTGGGGTCTGGAAGTGAGAAAAGCCTAAGGTTGTGTGTAGTTTTCTTTTGATATAATTTAGAAGTGAATAGCATAGTGAGACTGCACCCAGGCAATGCTCCTTCTTCATCGTATCAACATCGTAATTATAGCCATGAAATCAGACTCTTCTGTAATCCTTTGGCGTTCCAATTGATCTCCACTAGCTTGGGACAATATCATAAGTGAGACTTTGTTTTTTCATTGATGCTTGAAGTGAGTATATTATCCAATTAGATCATCTTTATTTGTCGCAAGGTTACTGATTGACAGTGTTATCATTGAGTTGGCTAGTGTATCTACCACGATATGTTTTCTACTCTCTCTCTCTCTCTCTCTCTCTCTCTCTCTCTCTCTCTCTCTCTCTCTCTCTCTCTCTCTCTCTCTCTCTCTCTCTCTCTCTCTCTCTCTCTCTCTCTCTCTCTCTCTCTCTCTCTCTCTCTCTCTCTCTCTCTCTCTCTCTCTCTCTCTCTCTCTCTCTCTCTCTCTCTCTCTCTCTCTCTCTCTCTCTCTCTCTCTCTCTCTCTCTCTCTCTCTCTCTCTCTCTCTTGAAAATTCGCAAAATAGAACCAAGAATGGATCCTAAAATGATCCATAAGAGGGATTGGATGTTAGAGACAATTGATCTATCAATCTACACAAGATTTAGATCAATCTAGATCAATTCTAGGCATGAAAATCTAACAAGAACAATCATTAATGAAGGTAAATGTACTTGCTAGGTTCACACGTGTGAAAACCTGTCAGAGTACAGACTCCAGCCTGAAATCAAAGTACAATATGATAGAAACTCAAAACATTTAAAACAAATGAAGACAAATAGAGAGATTGACAAGAAATTGCCTCCAAAACCAAGATTGGTGTTTCATATTGATTATGGCCAGATATGCCTCTTGGAGCTCATGGTACTGATCATGCATCAGATGTCACACATGTGAGGATGCTTTGTCATCTGATGAACCATTATGCAAAATTGACACTTGGATCAAACTTTCTATTTTGAACATTTTTGGTCCATTTTCCTACTATATGGAGAACTTCTAAGAAATCTTCTAGAAGTCAAAACTCGCCTACTTCAGCCTTTTCCACACGTGTGAGCAGACCTCTACACATGGGATGTGACTTAATCTAATGATGTGGCTCATGCAATCAATAGATTGATGCCATGCGTCATATGACTAGAAAACTATATTTTGGCCTTTTTAACCACTAGAACTTGAATTAAATCAAATGTACAACCTATATGATTATGGTACATGACAAGTACATTTATTTCACATGTGGAAACAGGCTCCACACATGTGTAATCATCCTATATACATAGATTTGGCCTTGACCAAGCATATTTTTTGCATTTTTCACATCTCTCTCTCTCTCTCTCTCTCTCTCTCTCTCTCTCTCTCTCTCTCTCTCTCTCTCTCTCTCTCTCTCTCTCTCTCTCTCTCTCTCTCTCTCTCTCTCTCTCTCTCTCTCTCTCTCTCTCTCTCTCTCTCTCTCTCTCTCTCTCTCTCTCTCTCTCTCTCTCTCTCTCTCTCTCTCTCTCTCTCTCTCTCTCTCTCTGCAAGATAAGGAGGCTGATACGCGATGGCAAGAAAAGTAGACACGCAATAATCGGGGCCCTATATTATGCAAAATAATATAGGGCCAAAAAAGGCCCAAAAATGAGGTGAACGTCAATTACAGAAGAGGGAATGTGAAAGTTGAGAAGTATGGAAGTGGGACTGTGAAAACTGGAAAATATGAAAGTGGGAAATGTGCACAGAATTCTTTTTTCACCAACTTCAAAATTCATAACTTTCTTATTACTAAACAAAAACCAAAAAGTGTTTGCTTAGGACCATACAAACTCTTTTGTTGTCATATGAGATGTAGCCCTCGGGTTGCTCCATGTACACTTCCTCCTCATGATCAAGACTACCATTCAAGAATGCATTAGTGATGTCCATTTTCCATAGATCCCAACCAAAAAGAGTAGCAAGAGAGATGATGACCCGAATGCTTACCATCTTTGCCACGAGTGCAAAGGTCTCATCATAGTCAATATCATGTTCTTGTGCATATCCTTTAGCCACCAACCCCTTGCCTTGTGTTTTTTGATTGATCCATCTTGGTTTGTCTTCACCTTGAAGATCCACTTGCATCCAATAGCCTTCTTTTCCTTAGGAAGTTTCACCAACCTCCATGTGTTGTTCTTCATAAGAGCTTGGTACTCAAGATCCATTGCTTGGATCCACTCCTCTTTTTGTCTTGCCTCATCTACACATGTAGGTTCATCCAAAGAGGTTAGGAAAGTATAGTTTTGTTCCACCAACAACTTGCTTACCTTTATCATCATAAGTGAGCCTTGAAAGTCGTTGTCTTTGCCTTGATGTCCTCCTTGGGTTTTGACTTGATGAAGGCCCTTCATCATCAACATCCAAAGTACCATCAACCATGTCATCAACATCAAGAATGTTAGATCCAACCACAACATTACCACTTGAAGAAGCCTGTGGACTATTTTCCTCATCAAAAATGACATCTCTTCCAATGACCACTTTATTAGTAGAAGGAATGTAAAAGTTGTAAGCTTTGCTCACCTCACTATATCCAACAAATATACCTTTGCTTGAAGATGGATCATCCTTTGTCATATCATCAAGATTTATTTTGATATAGCAAGTACATCCAAAAGTTTTGAAAAACTTGACACTTGGCCTTAACATCTCAAAAGGGGTTTTTCCATCCAATATTGCACTCGGCCACCTATCACACAGAAAATTAGCACACAATAAGGCTTAATCCCAAAATGGTTTAGAAATATTTGCACCTAACAGTTAGAATTAAAGTAGAATCATTGTGCTACTGTACTGTGGGTCCTATCAGTTGATAAGGATCAGTTGGCCTCGCCACAAGGCAAGTCGACGGGACACGCGTCCCACCAACGGCAACCTGGGTCATGCATGGGTTGCCTGAGTGAACGACTATATGTACAGTGTAATTTCATATTGAGAAATACAGTTGCTATGTAAGCTTGCTGTGAAGAGTGTTTTCTGTCTGTGTTACTATGTAGCATGATCTGTGTTCCTGTTCAAAGCAAATTTTAAGTTGGTATCAGAGCCGTATAGGGAGTGTACACAGTACAGCATCGTTGTTGAAGAGAGCTTCAGGAGAACTGTCTTTTGAGAGTTCAGGGTTTACGGTGGGTTGAAGACAGAAAGAGAAGCACTGGTGCACAGTTTCTAGTTTATAGAGGCTTGCCAAGCTTAGCAGAGGGATTATTAGCCTGTGCATAGCATTTGACAGGGAAAATTTTGGGTCAAATTTGACAATTTTGAAGCCAGTTGAAAATCGAAACCAGGTTTGGGGTTACGGTTTTCTACACATAACTTGTGATTTCTTCGCTATTTGTGCACCGTTTTGGATGTCGTAAGGACAGGAAGGAGGCTAATTATATTGTCAACCAGCCACGGAGAGATTCTGAGGTCTATGTCAGAGATTTGTCTGCAGACAGTTGACCTAGCAAATTTGTGGTAAAAGGTGAAAAAAGCCACTTTGTCAAGTTGAGCTAAAATCATTGTTTCTCCACGGAATTTCATGATTGAACACTCTACAGACTTGGAGTCAGTAGGGAAACCCTATTTTAGGCCTCATATCATGCTCAATTTGATCTAAAACAAAGTTTGATCAAGCATTTTTACGATGACAAACATGGGAGAGTCCATTTTGAGTGAAAGTAGCAAATTGGGTGGGATTTCCAACTATGCAGTGTGGAAATTCAAAATGAAAAACATATTGATGGAGAAAGACGTGTGGGAAGTCGTTATAGGTGATGAGAGAAGGCCGCTAAATGAAGCGAATATCAAAGCATTCAACAAAAATATGAGGAAAGCTTTGACCTTCATTAACTTGTCAGTGAAGGATCAAAACCCACATTTTTTATGTTGTTACACCCAGACAGGCATGGGATGTGCTAAAGGAGCATTTTGAGACGTCAAATCTGTAAAGAATCATGTTTCTGAAGTCAAAGCTGAATAGTGCCCGAATGGAGCAAGGAGAGCACATTCAAACGTACATGACCACAATCAAGACAATGAGGGATGAACGGCATTCTATTGGTGAGTGCATACGCAATGTGGAGCTGGTGCACAATGCATTGTGCGGCATTGCAGAACCCTATCAGATGTTTGTGAGTGGAATAGCATCAAGAGAAAGATTGCCAACCTTTGACGAGCTCATAGGAATCTTGATGTAGGAAGAGCAACGGCGAGAAATGGTGAAAGCTAGATGTCAAAATACTGACGATCAGGCACTTGCAACACGCCAAAAACAAGGCAAGGGCAAGGGCAAGAAAAAGTCTAAACAACAATTTGCCAAGACTCAGGAGGATGAGGGATCTTCCAGTAAGACCAAGAAGAAAGTCAAATGCTTTATTTGTGGTAAAAAGGGCCATTAGAAGAGTGAATGTCGCAAATTCCTGGCGGAACATGGCAAGGGAAAACCAAAGCAAGTAGGTAACCTTGTCGATGAGGGTGAGATTGAAGACTCTAGCATTTCATATCTACATTGCCATCTAATCAAGATGATCAATCATGGTATATTGACTTGGGAGCCACAAGACACATGACAGGTAACAAGAATTGGTTCAGTAGTTTGAAAGTGTTGGATAATGGAACATCCGTTTTACAAGCAAATGGTGATGTGTGCAAGATCAAGAGGATAGGCACCGTTTTAATCCAACTACCTAATGGCAAAAGCAGGATGATGAGGGAGGTATTTTACATACCAGGTTTGAAGAATAATCTACTTTCTGTTGGAGTCATTACTGATCAAAAGTTGAAAGTAGAATTTGCCCATGATCATTGCTTTGTGAAGGATGTGAACCAAAAGTTCAAAGTTACTGCGGATGGAGTAAGGGAGCCCAATACAAAATTTTACAGGTTGAATGCTACAATCAAGGGGCAACATGGACTCGTATCGTCCATTCCATCGCAAACTGAGTTGTGGCATAAGAGGCTTGGTCACTTGAACTTAGGAAGCCTCAGTTTGATGAGAAAATTGGAGATGGTAACATGATTGCCTACCATAGAAGACCACTTAAAATCGATGTGCGAATCATGTTATATGGGAAGCAGCATCAAGAGAAGTTCAATAAAGGTGGTGTTGCAAGAGCAAAGAACATCCTGGATTTGATCCACACATATTTATGTGGGCCTATGAGGACTATGTCCTTAAGTAAAGCCTTCTATTTCTTGAAGAAGAAATCGGATGCATTTGACAATTTCAAGAGCTTCAAAGCATTGGTCAAAAATCAGACATGTAGGAAGATCAAAGTCCTAAGATCAGATAGTAGAGGTGAGTGCTGACTTCAATGATCTTTGTGATTAATGTGGGATCAAAAGACAATTTACGCAAGCTCATTCTCTGTCTATGCATTGAGTCAATTCTCCTCTAACCCTAGCATAGCACATTGGCAAATGGCAAAGAGAATTTTGCAATACTTGAAAGGCACCCAAAATATGAGATTGACCTATAAAGCAAAAAACGAATTCAATCTGCAACACTACAATGATGCAAGCTGGGCAAGCTGCAAAGATGACAGCAAGTCCGTGACAGGAGGATGTCCAATAGCGTGCAGAACAACAGTTAGTTGGACATGCAAAAAACAGACATTGATAGCTCAATCCTCATGCAAAGCCAAATATGTGACAACATCGAAGGTGGTTAATGAGGATCTGTGGTTGCAGATGATGTTGGATGCAATTGGCATACAACAAAGAGAACCATGCACCATGATGATGGATTCTCAGAGTGCCATATATCTATCCCAAGATCCAGTCTTCCATTTGAAGACCAAACACATTCCTCTGAAGTACCATCACATTCGAGACTTGATCTCGAAAGAAGAGCTGAGTGTTCAATACATAAATCTAAAGACATGATTGCAGATTTGCTGACAAAGCCGCTGGACAAGCCATTGTTTACTAAACAAAGAAAAGCAATGGGATTGGATGAGCAAAAAGGCAAAGTTCAAGAGAGACTCAAAGAAATTGACATCGAAGTAGCAGACGAGGACTCAAAACCAAAGGCCGAAGGCCGACGCCCTAAAACCCAAAACGTCGAACAAGTCGAGTTAGTGAGAATCAAGCTCTGATACTACTGATGCAAATCAAAGCGAAGCGATTTAAATGCGAATGAATTCAGATGGATTTCAGATATGACTGCTAGTCACTGTCTGCTATATCATTCCTACAATTCTCCATAATGTAGATAGGCACTGCTGACCTATGTTTAAGTTAATTTAGCATTCAAGAAGATTGAACCAATGTGCTGAATAGATAAAACAAGCGAATGAGATACGCAAACAATAAGCAGACAATAATTCAATCAAGATCAGACAATTTAGAATGATATGTGCATAACAGCTACAACATCATCTATTGATCCTCTTTGTTTAAGCATTGTGTGACAGACCCACACAACGCATTGGCGTGAAAGAAGCGGTGTTCTCCCACGAACAGTGTCTTGCTTACTAGCAGACTTCTTGGATCTCTATGGATCCTGCTTACAAACTCTCTTGCTCACTGGTGGACTTCTCTATTCAATATTTTGTCTATCTATGTATGTGTATGTATGTATTTTGATATCTAGCAATTGCATATATTCAGAGTAACATTTCTGATTAGATAGATTAAACAATCTATAACTAATCATGGATTACAAGAGCGAGGGATTAGGCACGTCCTAACGCTCTTCTGCTGACGTCATCATATCATATCAGGGATTTGTACTTTACGGTACTTCTTTGATCTTCTTGGTCCTTTCGTGCATAACGTGTCGAAAGTATTCGATCTTCGGGCGTCGCGAACATTTTCCTTTTGCGTCGTTTGATTTCTCATGTTGTTCATGTTGTTCACAAACATTTCGTCCTCGAGGTCTTCGAGATATTCGTCAGGTTGGGAGTCGAGAGCTAGCAGAGCTTTGGTAACAAAAACATTTTGTTTCTTCAACACACACACACACACACACACACACACACACACACACACACACCGTTTTGTACTTTGATTATGGGAAAAAATACAAGTTCTCTCAGTTCCTTGAACTAGCAAAGTCCATCTCTAAATCATTCCTCTCATCTCCACCAAAAAAATCCTTCAAACTTAACAAACAAACATTACCTTATGGTCATTGAAAGAGACTTGCTACTTTTCCAATTTATGCCTCAGACTTTGCATTGTTGCCTCTATGTTAGACTAGATTTTCAATTTATTTGGATCTTAATTCAACACATTTTCTACTCCCTTGGAGCAATACATCATAAGATATATATGTACCACTAGTAGAGCTAAATATAATCTCTTTGAACCTAGTAATCATGGAATGGTGGCAACCTACCCTTGAGAAAAAAGCCTTCTCTTATGCTAAAATACCCACTTGGGACTACATGGTCAACTTTCCTCTATAAAACTCGATCTTAAATGGGACAAAGACACCTCAACTTCTTGTGGTAGAAGATTCAGACCATCGAAACTACACCTAGCCAAAAAACTAAGATCCTCATCCACCACATGGCCATTGCCTTCCTCTCCTTAAAAGCAAAGTGACCCCTACTTTCAAGATGTTCTTTGTCCCATCTACAACATGAAAGAAAAAGCCACCCGCCGCCATTTTTTCATGACTATAGTTTTGTCTTCAGTATAAATTTTTGAGCTTTATTTAATCAAAGCTTAAGTTTCCTACGTTGTTAGTTGACACAATATTTTGGCAATGGAGCTAATCTCCTAGATTGTACCAAGAATGATTGCATTCATGAAAGTACCATAGCTACACCACATTTGGCATGATTCAAATATATATTGTACAATCCACTTTCAACATTAACATTTCCAAACCTAAGACCATCCTTTTTTAATGTACAAAAAGATCAATATACGTCTTTGTAAGTTTCTCAAGGAAGTCTTTGTAAGCATAACTCGTAGCTCTTTCAAAAGCGTATGTATCTAGTTCTATGCACACACAATACTGTATGTAGCAAATACTAATTGATGTTTACACCCAAAAGCTTAAATTAACTGCATTTGCTGATTTTTTCCAAGAATGTATATTTCTTTAAATAAACAATCCTTCACAAAAAAAAACTCGTAAAAGGCAAACAAAATGAATTCTTGTGCATATCAGCATTGAGCTTCTTGTTGTCCACTTGAAATCAAAATTCACTATTCTATTTGGCAATCATAACAATTAGAATTACCCACTTTGTGTCAATGTCCCGTATGTAGATCCTATAGCCCTCATAGAAGATCTTGTCAAAAGAAAATTGAACAAATATCAGATGGTGAAAGTTAATTTCGCCTAATTTGTCAACACAAAGGCTTGAACTACAAATTTTGGTAAAATTTCCTTCAAATTATTGTAACACCAAGCAAAAAAAAATCCATGTACCTTAAAATAAGAGATTTCAGATCCTTAAAATTTAAGATTTCATATCTTTGATTTCTTGTCTGTCAATCTCCAACAACATACTATACCATATATAGAGTCTAAAATCTTAACATACACTCGAGAATCTATATGAATTCTCAAACTTGAGCATATCATCTTTTTATCCCTTTAGAGACATTTGTAGAAGAGGATTGAAATTCAACATCTTGTGTAGCTTGTGGCATGATAACTACCAGTTTGTCCATTGTATGACATTCAAAATGACAAGAGACACCATGCAAAGTTTACAGATCTAATAGAGCATTTTGTATATAATCTTTTATCCTGAATACTACAAATTCATTCTCACGATTCCCTAACCTTGCATTGCCTATCCCAAGTGTTTTATTCAAAGATAGTTTCCTTGTCAAATCTAGTAATGGTGCAATGAAACAAAAGCCTTATTTATATGAACCAAAGCGTGTTAATAGGATCTTGACTTGCACATTAGCTTGAATAACATTTGTAGACATTTGCTAAATAACGAATTGGCTCTTTTCTCATTCGTTGAGAAGTTGAAAATTTTAATAATCCCATAATAGTTAAGACTATATGTGCCTGTGAAAGTTTGAGCCCTTAAGCAACAAATTAGAACTCACTTATAACAACATTGTGCTGATAGAAAGTCTAATTTGGCTGCAAGATTCAAGGCTAAGACATTAATACCATGATATCCTTAATAAAGTTTATGCTATTGACATGTATAGGCTAAACACATTGAAAATCAGAGTATCTAATGCCTATGTTTGTTGTCTCGTTTCAAATCATTGGCCATAGAAGAAAGCATTACCATTTTATTCGTCATGTCAAATTACCTTGTTATTTGGTATTTATCATTCAAGCTGATTGATAGTCAATAATGAATTGATCTTAAGTAAGGAGAGCTACTCCCAACAACTAACCGAATGTAACATACCTTTTCCAAATTATCTTAGTTCATTTTGACAAGCTGATAGTCAATAATGCATTGATCTTAAGGAAAGTTACTCCCAACAACTGACCAAATGTAAAACACCATTCCAAAATTATCTAGTCCATTTTTTTGATAAGCTGATAGTTAATAGTCCATTGATCTTAAGGAAAGCTAATCCCAACAACTAACCAAAGTTCTGACGCTCACCTTTCTCAACTTATTGGTTTTGCAGGACTCAAGAAACATAGCATCTAGGGTTCATCAGAAATTATAAGGATTAATTGTGCCCTCGGTATTCTCTATCAGAATAAATTCTATCTATAAGGTAAAACCTATAATGGATTTACCTTTCTTTCACATAGACATTCATATGCGAATTTTATTCATGATAGCAAGCTAGTGTGATTGTGAACCCAGGTCATTCAACCATCATAAGAAATTTAACATTGCTGATCACTTCAACCATAAGCAAAGGTCAAATGCTTGTAAGACAACTTGTGAGAAATACACAGAATAGATCAAGGATCAGGGACAGAAGCACAATGCACATTGCATGTCAAGAGATTGTTCCAAAAAGCTGTGTCTCACCCATTGGGATACTGAAAAAGATAGCTCGAGCACTACGAAATAAGGAAACCAAAATCAAGAATTTTGCAATAGGTACTCAAAAGTCACACTTGGCGAGTGGCATTCACTACTTAACCTCCAATGCAGCCAAATGAAAATCAGCCCAAAAGAGCCTCATTTCCATCAGAACCAGAAATGAAGTAGGAATAAGCAAAAACGTAGATGTAAGATCCCAGCCAGAAGATGAGAAGGCCGATGTATAACACCAGGCCCTTGGGCACAGCAAGGGAGAAGATGAGCAAAATGATTCCGTCTACGATGAAAGCCCAGCCTGACAAAAGATTAAAACAATCCAACGGTTTTCAGAAACTACGTATAAATGACTGTGTCAATAATACGTAGGTCACGTAAAGAATGAGACCTCGCAACTCAACTGGGATTAAGTATGAGAAACTGCACCTGCATGGTAGTGAGTAGCATCCCAAGTAGCGGCACTGGATAGTGTCCATGGAGTCAGAATTCCAATAGTGGAGTTATATTCCAATTTCTGCATGCAGAACCAGAAGTAAAGTTACCATATCATATGCATACATTGTAAACGTCTACAGTAATTATACGTCAGATTTGCAAAGAGCTCACGAGGAAAAATAATTGGTTGCGAATGTTAGATTTGCTTCAATGCACTTTACATGTGGTTAGGATCTTTACAACACAAATAGCATATAGAGTAATGCAACTGGACTTTGAAACAGATAAATTTGTTAAGCGGACGCATACCCTGACATTGTAGCCGAACCAGAGTAGCAACCAAAGAGCAACGCTTGCTGCAAATAGGTGGGGGTGGAAGTCGTGGGTGACGCTTGTAGCCGACTCCAAAATCACAAAATTCTGCACGAAGAAGAGAAATAAAGCTGGAAGAGCCACAATGTGGGAAGCTGCGTGCTTTGACTCACCTCTGCATACAAAACTCGTTCATTGAATCATAACAAAAAATTCCACACTGCTGCTCTAAAATCATTAGGCTATAATAATGATAGTCAAGGCCTAGAGGATGTGGTTGTCTACAGTAGGAAACAATGATCTCTTAAGCCGCATTTAATGGAAGAAGATCGTCTAGCTGTTAGCTGAGCTAACCGTTAATCCATTAACTAAGCTTGCAAATTCCCATCGTCAAGAAGTATAATGTTACCCGAAATTAAAAGCAAAGCAAAATAAGACGGAAACTTTTTCTAAGTGCCATAAGTCATAGCTTACGCAGACTGATCTCTTGCTGTTGCATACGAAGAGGTATACACAGATTATCATAAGATTTGAAAGCTCACCCTTGCCTCCCCAGATCTGAATCCCTCTCAGCAAAGACGTGAATTATATACGGAATGATGAACTGCAGAATGGGTAGCAGAAACAGACCCACCCATTTCGGAACCCACCACAAAGGATGGCCTGCAGAACATCGTACAGAAAGCTAGCCCAAAATCAACAGCATATCAAAGCACGATGAGCAGAAAAGCTTCCAAAAAAAAATCCACCACACAAAATGGATAGAAGCAGCAGCATCACTCACTGTGTACATCCCACCAGAAGGGAACTTCTTTAGGAGCAGATGACCACTTGAAGGCAGCGATGATGATGCTGGTGATGGCCAGAAGAGCTGATAATGCAATCGTTTGAGCCATATTGTTCACTAGCTGCTACTATCTTCTTGCAGCAATCCTTGAATTTGCCTTCCCTGCTCTTCTCACTACACCACTGCAAGCTCTGATCCTTCTTCTATGCTCAATCAAGCTATAAAGTCAGCTGCTTTCTCTCGCTATATATTTTTTTTCCTCACAAATCCTCGCGCCTATCCTGATTCTTCTGCCGTTACCAACAAATGGAGGGAGAGGGAGGTCACATGCGGCAGCAGATGGCAGGGCGGTGGGCTCCCTTGACCAATGTGGCCAGCTCATAAACTGGTCATGGAGTCTCATGACATCCCGCCACTCGACATGCCAATCCAAAGGTTCTATGAATCTGGCGCTAAAGACAATAGCTCTCTCCAATTTTTGAATTTAGAAAACGAACTTTAAAGTTTAGGTCAAGAAACCCCTCAGGAAACTTAGTATTTGCAAGTTTCCTAATTTCAATGCATGTCCATTGCCCAAGGAATATCTTATCTCTGAGGCACAGCTAAATGTCACCCCAACTAAATGTCACCCTCACCCTCTGGCTGTGTGTGCCAAAGGGAGATGCAAGTCTAAACACCCAGCCTCTCACCTCCTAAGGAGGCTAGGCACTAGCTCTCGGCCCCTATTATCTATGTGAGCGTGAGTGGCAAGTGTGGTTTTTGTGTGTAAGTTGACACGCATTGAGTTTAAGGCATCCTTTCGCCTACTATTATCTATGTGAGTATGAGTGCATTTGTAATCTGTAAGTCTAAACACATTGAGTTCAAGGCTTTCTGGGATAAACTCCAAGAGGCATTTAGCTCAATGAGACTTGGACTCTTGACTTTTGACTCTTGAACATCTTATCACCCACTCCTCCTGATATTGGATAAACATGGCCCCCACCTTGCCATAAAACCTACAATGTTGCCCAAGTTTTGTGAAGAAGCATTCTTTGCATTGTAATTTCAATGCAAGTCGTGAGGCCCAGCTCCTAAAGGGATGTTGATGAAGGCTTGATGCATCAATGACAAATGCATTTTCCACCAATGCATTTCCCACCACAATTAGCTTATGGTAGCAACAAATCAAGTGAGAAATACAATGGTTTAAGTTTTGTTAGAAAGCCTTATCCATATCAATGTAAGCCTTTTCCATGTGAAACTTCTCACCTTTCAAAATCAAAGACATTAAATGCCTAGATTTAATTGGATTGAGCTTTTATTGGACATGAGAGAAGGGCCCCACTAAACTTTAACGTAGCACAATTGAAGATGCAAGCTTGGCACATGGTGAGATCCTTCAATGCCACTTAGGATATCGCCTAGATGTCATATGCCTCTACCAAATCGGGTGGTGTATTTGAGGCCTTCTCTAGCTATATTGTTTCCTTGTGAAACTACCTATATCACTTCAAATAAACTTATTAGATATATGCATTTGTCGATGTCAACTTTTTATTAGAGCGAATCCATTGAAATTGGATGATAGTGTGCATGGCTATAAGCTTGTTAGCAATATATCATGGGGCATATTCCAGAAAATAACAATGGATGTGCTTGCTACTTAGTTGAAAAATATATTACTTGCAAGGTGCTAGTTTTATATTGGATGGGAATGTTTGCTTGTGGGGATGAAATTAGCATATTCCCAACTACATCTAATATGGCAACATGGGCCCCACCCTCATTCAAGAGATGATGGATATGCTAGGTGCTATACCGAAGGGGAACTTTGATGGGGATGAAATTAGCATATTCCCAATTGCATCTAACATGGCAATGTGGGCCCACCGTCATCCCATTGGTGATGGAGGCCCTTAGAGTTGTAGGACTTGTAAGCATTATTTCTCAAGGTTTTCACCACTACTGGATGAGGGCAAGCACCATGCTACCATGTTAGGGGCAATATTCATTTTGATCCATGTGGATGGGGAGGATGCCCTAATGCAAACCTAATGTTATAGATGCCAGCTTGAGTTTATGGTCATAGGGGCCTTCATGCCTCAACTCCCATCCCTCCACCTCATAAACAAGAGTTTGAGCAAGATTGTGATGCATTGTGCCGGCATGTAGGATGTTCATCCACTTACATGATTCTAACATCGAGTCTCGACCATAGTGTTGTTTGCCTGCACTCAGTCTTATTTTAGGCACTGTGTTTGATGGTAAGGTTGTGATGGAAAGAGATGAATTGAAAAATGTGGAAACCAAAGGAATGTGTAGAGATCTCCCTCCACATGTATGAGCTTCTTTGATTCCCTTTGAGACTTTGCTTAATCATCAACAACGAGCTCATTGTCAAAAATATCTCATGGGGCGATTCCACTTTCACGAAATTTCTTAACAATTCACCCTCTAATGAGACTTGAGCTTGTCTTAGTTTTTGTGCAAGCCCAGGTGCACAAGCTTAGCTTGTTGTGTCTTTCTTCTAGATTGTTTGTTACTATTCTTTTAGTTAGAGTGGGATTTTTCATTTGGCACTAATAGGTTTGACAAAATGTTTGTGTGGCCATCTTGATTCTCTTGGTGCATATCTTATGTGGTGCCCCTTCCAATGGAGATCATATTGCCACTTATGATTCTATTTGTGACGTACATGCATTGATTGCTCATTTATGCGGCTTTCATATTTTTCGGGAGAAAACACACACTTTGCTTGTGTTTGATTTGTAGTCACCTCATTTTCAGGTAGACCTTGTTCACTCATGTGAAGGGTTTTGCATTGTTGGGAATGTTGTTATTGCTAATCCTTTATGAAAAGACCTCCTTCGTCGAACTTCCACTATGCAAGGCATTGTTGCTTCTCGAGAAACAAGATAGAGACTGGAATTATTATTATTGTGCTCTTGGAGACGATTTATTCTTTTTCTTTGGAAACACGTGCTTGCATAAGAAATTCATGATTTTCTATTTACTTGGGTAGGATCGTCAATGGGTGGTGACTCTCTTGCAACATGGTTGTGGGTAAATAACAACACTAGTCATCCTTCAAACATGAAGAAAAAGCATATCAACAATGGTAGTGGGCAAATAGCACCAATGACTGTGGGTACATATTAGTGGGCAGTGCTCTCACACCTCCACAAGATAGTTCAACAACAAAAAGCTCTTACAACTCCTATCATGTTTTTAATGCAATGAACAGTGGATAGTAGGGTATTATCATTGCAATAGAATTGTCTCTTGACTCTTTTATGTTTCACTGTCAATATTATGGCCACCTCTCAACGTCAATGAGGTTGAAGCATAGGCAATTGGCTCTGAAGATTCAAATTGTCTTTGGAATTTGAGAAACTCCTCTTCAGTAGGTAGATCGACTTCGTTTTCATGCTCAACTTCCATCTTCAAGCAAAAAGGTTTTTGCGTAAAATGCAAAGAGTCTCAACCTCTGTGAAATCAAAAAGATCAGATATATCTGATAACGTAAAGAAATATTTTTTATTTATATTGTAAGTAGAAAGGGTAACTAAGGATTTGAAATTGGGAGAAACACTAGTGGCAAATTGAAGGACTACAAATATAGCCCTATTTAGGGTAGAATCAAAATATGTACAATCATCACTAGTTTGACGGTATCCTAAAGGAAGGAATTCATATCCATAGCCTTAGACTTCTTGTGAAAACTGGTAAATTACAGCTTGACTATTTTGAGGCCTAAAACTATGAGGTGATTTCTAATTGCTTATTTAAATTTTTTCACACTTTTAGCATGTGTATAAATGTCAAGGGAGGTATAAACCATTGTCCCTTATTGGTCTAAAGTGTAGGAAAAACATAGACCCTTGAAATTAGTCAAGATTGTCACATTACCATTGATCTTGATCATTGGAGATAAGTGAATAAGCTTCAAATTTGGATGGCTTAGATTCATTAGGGAAAAGTGAAATTGGGCGAACAGCCTACTATAAATAGTAAGTCACTATACATGTTTTTAGTAGTTCTATTGAGAGCAAGTTTGCTTGAGAGGTGGTGCCCTCTATTTTTCTATCTCTTCTCTCTTTCTACTGGTGAGATTGTGCTAGATTGTGGATAGTGTGATGATCTATGCATAGTTACGAGTTATGAATCATTTCAGCCTATGGTTATGGATTAGATCTAAAGCTTTATTTATGTTTCTTTTTCGGGTAATGACATTCATGTTGGTTATCTCTACATTTCATGCAATTTTGCAAGTGCTCTTGCCTAACAATGTGTAGATTTTTTTGTGCTATCACTTGGGTCATAGATCAATCAAATATAGTGGTTCATTATCATTTTATTCACATGGTATTAGAGCTTAGGATTCATCAAAATTCATGTTATGATCAAATTTGAGGGGAGCTAGTGCTCTAGCCTCTCATTGGTAAAACTAGTCTCCACTTTTGGTGTCATACACATGTTTGGGAAGGAAGAAAGCTTGGAGATCTAAATTTTTTGTGAATTCTCTATTTTTTGGAGTTGGATATGCTTTTCATACTCTTATGCATGTTATTTTTTGAGAGGATCTAACGTGTGGATGGCTTAACATTCCACAAGGCAACAATTCTTGAGCTAGTTTGACAATTTGTGAGTGACTTGATTCCAAAACATCAAATTAGGAAGTTTTTTCTCAAATGCAGGTTTGTATATGTTTCTTATGCATTTCTAGAGTACCTAATTGAGTAGATGTGGTTTAGAAATCATCTCTTCAAACTTGTGTAGTTTGGTATGACATTTTCAAGATTTTTAGCAACTAGTTTTGGCAATCAAGAAAAGATTGAAGTATTACATATCAAGATATGATGGGATATCTTGTTTCATGAATTGATATGTTGATTCATGCATTCAAGAGTGTTAGAGAACACTTGGTAGGGCTCTATTTCTGTCCATTGAGTTTTGTTCTACTTTGAGAGCAAAATTTGCCCATTTCTAGCATGCTAGTCAACTAGGTTCATGAATGTGATAGAAGTAAGGTGTTCTAGATCTATTTGATCCACTTCTAAGGTTTGAAGTGAGTGATGGTGTGCACAAGAACAGGTCACATTCATATATCTATCAAGGATCAAAGAGGATCAAGCTTCTTCAACATGGCAAACCAAGGAGGGTTCTTGTTGGAAGGCAATGATAGGTTGAATGCAAGCAACTACTCAATATGGAAGGTATTATCAATGAGCAATCTAAATGTCTCACTCTCGAGATCGGCCGAATTGAATCACTAGATGAGCTTTGTCATGTACTAAGGACCAAAACTACATTTCAAGCAAAATATAGTTACATTTGATAAGCCTGATATCCACGATACCAACAGACTTACGGCAAATGCCTAGCAAACACCTGTGAAACATGCAGCTCCATGAGCAGAATCAAATCAAAGACCACAAAATGGCCTTCACCTACTCAAAGGTCTATAATTTAAGCATGAACTGCTGCTCAGCTCAGCCAAAATCGTCATAAAAGCCTTGCCTTCATATATTGAATACGACAACACCTACCAAGTGCTATGGTTGTGGTAACAACCAAGTACACGAGTGTACCAACTGCATGTGCAAGGATTCAGGGACACTCGTCGGAATAGTCAATACCAACGCAAGGCCACAATAGTGCTTGCACTGTTTAAGACTTATACTTGTTCAGCAACAACACTTGGAATTTTGCAGTGGACTAAGCTCAGAATCAGGCACCTCTCCCAGTTCTAAACTAGAGAATTAACTAAGCTTCACTTGTGCAAGTTCGACAAAGTATTTGATTGATGGGTGCAATCGGCCCAATGGAGAATAGATAGTAGGTGCAGAATAGCCATAAAGATTTTTCACAATCGAATTGGATTTAACTATCAGGATCACAGAAAACTGCAGCACAAAAAAGTATTACAGAAGGTATTTTGAATTATTACATCTCAGCCTATACACCCCGAGTAACAATCACTTCGGCAGCTTGATATTCCATAATTGTCCTTCCATTTTGATGATGGTTTTTTGCTGTCCTTAAACAAACTTATGCATTCACTCAAGCACCATACATGTTACAGTCTCAGATGCATTTTTCAAGAAAATGTGCACAGCTTTTTAATAGTCCGAAATAGAAGATCAAAGCAAGATACCAGAGAGTTGTCCCAGAATTCACCTTTCATAAGGATCGCCATCCCTCAGGCCAATTCATGCCAAAAGATGCCACTGAGGTGTTAGAATAATAAATGAAAATGACATGTAGAAATGACATGTATTCACTAAGTAAGAAAATCAGCATGTTGTTTTAAATTTAAAGCTTCACAAAGAGTTTTAAATCGAACTCTAGGCAATGCCTTAGTGAACACATCTGCAATATTATCCTCTGTGGGACAATATTCAAGCGTGATGTCGCCATTATGAAGCTTCTCCCGAACAAAGTGATAGTGGATCTCAATATGCTTTGTTCTTGCATGAAATACTGGATTTCGTGCAATGGCAATAGCACTTTGACTATCCGTAAATAGGAGAGTAGTTGAGGGCTGGCCATGCTTCATATCGACAAGTAATTGTCTCAACCATATACACTCCGTAGTGGCTGAAAACGTTGCTCTATATTTAGCTTCACTTGAGGATGTAGCAACGGTGGACTGCTTCTTGCTTAACCAAGAAACTGCAGAATTTCCAATGAAAAAGCAATGACCACTAGTGGAGCGTCTAGTGTCTTGATCTCCACCCCAATCCGAGTCACAAAAACCAGCCAAACATGCATCATCACTAGAAGGATAAAACAGACCAAGTGTTTTACTTCCTTGAAGATATCGAAGGATCCTCTTCAATGCTTTCCAATGTGATGTCAACGGAGCATGCATGAATTGACTCGTGAGGGAAACACTATAAGATATGTCTGATCTTGAGTTGCATAAGTAAATGAGACTTCCAACTGCTTGACAATTTAGTGTAGTATCAAATGGTTCACCACCACTTTGATTACTTAACTTCAGGCCCGTCTCAATTGGTGTAGCAACCGGCTTGCAATCTTCCATTTTGAAACGCTTCAAAATCTGCTTAATGTACCGTTGTTGGGTAATGAAGATTCCAGCCTTTCCTTGCAAAAACTCAAGACCAAGGTAGAAATGCAATTGGCCTAAATCTGATGTATCATAAACTGAAGCAAGATCAGAGTTTAAGGCTACAATATATTGTTCATTACTACCCGTAATGATAATATCATCAACATATAGCCAAATGATGATGATATACTCAGATGTATGCATGACATAAAGCGTAGATTCACTAGGACTGTTAGAAAATCCATGATCACAAAAGTATGTGTGTATCTTTTGATACCACATCCTTGGGGCTTGTTTTAGTCCATAGAGAGCCTTCTTGAGAAGACACACTTTGTCTTCTTAACCTGCAACCAAAAAACCAGCAGGTTGCTGAAGGGAAACTTCCTCATTAAGATCACCATTAAGGAAGGTTGTCTTTATGTCAAGTTGGTGCATACGCCAACCATGATGGGCAATCAAAGCAGTGACTATCCTTACGGTAGTTATTCGTGCGGTAGGTGCAAAAGTTTCCTCATAATCAATGCCCTCCTTTTGAGCATAACCTTTGGCAACAAGTCTTGCCTTGTACCTTTCAATAGTACCATCAGACTTGTACTTGATCTTATAAACCCATTTACAGCCAATTGCTTTCTTCCATCAACAAGAACCCATGTTTGGTTGCGTCCTCCCAACATTTTACTCCTATGGCCTGCTCATAAAAAACAGGTTCTATTGCACTATCCTCAATAGATGTAAGAGCAAAATCAGAAAAATCAGCAAATTCTACTGATTTAGATGAGCATGAGTCTTCCCTTCATAGAAGCGGTTCACTTTGCTGTCCTGCAAAGTCTGCAAAGAGCCATTTAGGGACTGGTTTAGGTTGTCCAACAACCTTACTTTGATCAACGCTTTGATGTCCAAAGTGATCTGAACTGTCAACACTTTGTTGTCCAAAGTGCTCTGAAATTGGACTATGTTGTCCAAAGTTTTCAACAGGTCGTTCCTCTTCATAAATCTGCTCCTCTTGATGAATTATGGGCTGTTCGCTTGAAAAACCAGTGGGCTGTCCAATAGAGGATGATGGCAGTCTCTCCTCAACATGATACCAAATCTGGAAACACTTCAACATAGTCATCTTGGGGGATGTCCCCTTTCATGACATGAATGGGCGCAAGATCATAGGAGTTCTTCTCATCAAAATGAACATCACGACTCACTATGATTTTGTTAGTATCCACATTAAACAATCTATAGCCTTTACTTTCACTACTATAGCCCATAAAAATGCATTTTACTCATTTATCATCTAGTTTGGATCTTAGCTTATCGGGAATAAACACATAAGTCGTGCAACCAAAAGTGTGAAAGTGAGAAACCAATGGCTTCTTACCATACCAAACTTCATAAGGAGTCAAAATCTTCAAGGCTTAAGTCGGACACCGATTACTAATGTATGTCGCCGTAATAACCGCTTCAGCCCAAAACTTGTGGGGAACGCCCTTTGCCTTAAGCATGCAACGAGCCATCTCCATGATTGTGCGATTTTTCCTCTCGGCAACACCATTTTGTTGCGGTGTGTAAGGTGTAGTCATTTGATGTAGAATGTCTTTGCTTTGAAGAAACGTGCCGAACGTACTTTTAATGTATTCCCCTCCTCGGTCGGTACGTAGTATCTTCAAAGTATGCCCAAATTGATTTTCTATCATAGCTAGAAAATCTTTGAAGCGTTGAAAAACTTCATATTTTGCCTTCATAGGAAAGATCCATGTAAACCTTGAAAAATCATCAATAAAAGTAACGAAGTACTTGCATTTACCAATGGATCCGGTCCTCATTGGACCACATACATCACTATGAATTAAGGCAAACTTATCACCAAATTTGATAGTCCCATCAATAGGAAAAGGCTTCCGTTGAAACTTACCAAGTATGCATCCTTCGCATACATGTCCTTCGGGATGCTCCATATTTGGAATGCCTTCCACCATGTTGAATTTCTTCAACATATTCAAACTTCCAAAATTGAGGTGCCCGTACCTCGCATGCCATAGTTTAGCCAACTCCAATGCATGTGAATTAGTAGCAACAAGACCAAAGGATGTCAAAGCTTTAGGTTCATAAATATCCAACAAAAACAAACCTCCTCGCAATGTTCCCGAAGCAACAATTAAAAGTGATCTCTTTGGGTCTTGTATAAGACATTTGTCTTCTTTAAATTCTACAATCAATCCTTGATTCATGATTGTAGAGACCGAAATGAGATTTTTTTTTATCTTAGCAACATAAAGTACATTTCGATTGTACTTTTCTTCTTCATGGGGAAGAATGAGTGGTATAGATCCAATGCCTTCAATTGGATAGGAGGTGTTGTCAACACCTTGAACCTTGCTTCCATCTTTGATTTTTATAAGCTTTGTGAAGACGTCTCTATGGTGAGTCATATGGCTTGTAGCTCCGCTATCAATCACCCAATCAATGGAAGAAAAAATAGCAACCTGCAAAGCTGAAGTAGTGTTGTTTTCTGCTGAAAAACCACCAAGTCAAGAAGTGGTAGAAATCTCATTTTGATTAGAAATGAGATTGTTAGTGACAAAAGCAAAATCACCATTAAAAGAATCATCCTCCTTTTGATGTTCTAATGGAATCATGGCTGTATTTGTATCAATACCTTTCTCTTTATCCTTAGTGAGCTTCTTCCTACATTCCTTTATGTGGTGCCCAAACTTTTTACAATAATGGCACTTACCCTTCTTTTTGGATCCTTGATCTTGGCCTTCCTTGGATTTTTTATCCTTGGAAGAAGAAGGCTTACCTTTCCACTTGCCCTTGCCTTTGCCTTTGGTGAAGAAAGCTTGATCTTCTTGTTCACCAAAATTAATCCTTGTTTGCTCTTCTTGGAGAAGTAAGTCAACAAGCTCTTCAAAAGAGATTTGTTGTCCCCTAAGAGATATGCTTAAAGTAGACACAAATGGAAGATAGGAATGAGGAAGTGAATTAAGAGTAATTGAAACAAAATGAGAGTTCTCGACAATTTCGTCAATGCTAAGAAGCTCTTCACGAAGATCCTTGATCTTCATTAAGTGATTTGAAAGCGTATCACCCTCTTGCATCTTCAATGTTGAGAGTTGATTACGTAGAAAAAGCACTTCGCCGTATTCTTCACTTGGAACATCTTGGCAAATACTTCCCAAGCACTCTTGGAAGTCTTGCATGATCGAATGTGAGGTAGGATTGATCTCTTCACGGATAGCGCTATGACCGAATGTGCTTGTGCGTCACGTCGATCCCACTTCTTTTGTTCTTCGAAAGACACCTCCACATATGTTGAAGAAGTAGCTCTTGAAGGTGTAGTAAGTGCCAAACTAGGTGGCATCTCTTCATCACAACTTACAACTTCGAACAAACCTTTAGCAATAAGGAGGTTTTTGATCATGTAGCACCACAAGGAGAAATTAGTTCCATCCAACCTATCTTCATTGAACAAAGAACCTATAGATTCAGATTCTTTGCCATTTCTGAAAATTCAGCTAATAGAAGATGAGAAAAACAGATTCCAGGCCAAAATCTACTAAAAAATCAACAAGATCAAAGCTGAATTAATAAGCACTATAGATTGCAATACACCACATGCAATAGCTCATTCACAAGAAGATATAGGTGGCTGTATTCTGCTGAAATAACAGAGTACTAACTAATATGCAGGCAGGCTTCCAATGAAGCCAAAACCACAACCAAAACTTTTGTGGTAAAATGGTGGGCACTCAATGTGCTAATGGAGCAGATGGTAGGACCTTCTTCCAGGCTCAAAAACAGAAAAATTTCAGCCACTAAAAATGTGTCACAAACACATTTGTCTTTAAGGTAGATGGGCGTCCTCCTCCAAGAAGAAAATCTGAAATTTGAAGCATGTGATCTGATCTCAATCACATGAAAACTAGTTGAGCATGGGCGCCCTACTGCTGGCTCCCGAATGAGTGGAGGTTCCAAGCTTTTCCTTGCAATTTCCTACACAAAAAACAAGGAGGAGCCAAACAGTTCTCTCCCCACAAAAATCAGAAAAATTCTGATTTTTATGAACCAAAAGAGGAGAAATGTGACTGCCTGTTGGGTGCCCTCCAGCAAGCAATCAATTCTGAAAAATGGCTCTGATACCATGTAGGAATCCAGAATCAAGACTATTCATTAACACAAAGTATTATCAAAGAGAAGAGAGAGATGGTTAGATGACCCTCTTGTAGAAACTTGTGTTAATGAATAGTCTTGATTCTGGATTCCTACATGAGGCCCCACAAAAAGCCAAAATAGCAATTTTAAGAATGCATGAAGGGCTGCTCTTCTAGAAAAACATTTTCAATGAAGAAGCATCATAAAGCTACAAGCAAAAACCAAAAAGTGACAAAAAAGAAAGACAAGCATGCACACTTGTCATTCTGCAATACCCAGACCCACATCATTATCAACACAGGTGATTGGTGTACATGAAAGTATGTCTAAATCATAGTTGCACTGCGTTTCTAGAAACTCTGAACGTGTTTCTAAACTGCGTTTCTGAAATGGGAGAGCGTTCCTCAGAAACTGTGTTTTTTTGTGTGGGCAATATGGGTATCAAATTAAAGCATTTATTAAGGGCAGTTCATTTATGTGGTTGTCGAATGTTTCGGGTACAATTTGGTCCAGTTTGGGTTCAACAATGCCGGTTGGATTCTGTCAAGGTTAAAAGTCAGAGTGGCTTGTTGTGTTACTTTTGATATCTTTTCTGTCAAATTCATTTAGAGCTACTATTGGGTCCAATGAGGCCTATGATGCCAATTTGCTTGAACTTCCAGAGCACTCTCATTCCTACTAGTTACCATTCTCAGGTTCAGCTACAACACAACTGACCCAGACATCAAGTTCAAAATTTAGCTCATTGGAAGCTAGACTTAATGACAAGACCATTGAGTTGATTGCTCATCAACCTTTGATGCAGGATCATCGTCAAACACTTGACGTGACTATTCAATCACAAGCTGTCATGACTCAATCAAATGCTGACAGCAGTGATTGTGTTAAATAGGGAAGAGTCAGGATGTCTACTAAGTGTTTATTGGCTTTTTCAGTTGTTTTGGCAGTTAGGGCCTTATTTAGCTGCATTTGGAACCTCAAAAATATGTGTGGCTCAAGTTGATATGCATGGCACAGCCATTTCTACAAAGGAGACCTTAAGTCGTGGGATGGGAGGCTGGAAACTTTTATTGGAAACTACAAATACCATAGATGAATTCTCGGTTGGTAACTTTTACTGATAGACATATGAGTTTCTTTGAGGGAGAACTAAGAAAGGCACAGTTTAGTATAGCCTACAAAGCAATGCAATATAATGAATCTATTTTTTTTTTCCCTGCAATTCTGGTCCCAGAATCACGTTTCTGGGAAGGATTTTGCCCAGAAACGCGATTCTGGGCAACTATGATCTAAATACTAGTAAATTCTTGTATGCATCAACACATTTGAGTATTTAATCTATAGAAAGCTAAAACAAGAGCTGAACAAGGACAAAAGTGATACATACAATGTTATGCTTAGGATAGTATCTGCACAAACTTGCAACCGTTAACTTTATGGATTCCACTCATAGATTCAGACCATCAAGGCGAAGCTGCACTAGAACAATTTCCCAGGTAAATTCTTCTAAACAAATAAAATACAATGACCTGACCTGCCGATACAGAAGCTGATTTGTGTACAGTAATAAATAATAGTTTTCAACCACGTGCCGATTTGCGACACCCTCATACACACCAAGTCGTCCGTGGAGGCCAGGTGAGACTTGAGAGTAGGGAATAGACACTGGTCTATTACTTTACTGCTTAAGAATAATCACATTATGAGTAGTAGTTTGCTACATGGAAGCTTTGCTTCAAGAATAAATGAATGGCACAAATTTGCTTTGAACCCAGGTTCTCAAGAATATTCCAGCCCACTCTACAGATGTGCTACCTGATACATTACAATTGCATGGGTACAAGGCCAACTCTTCCAACACAGAAAAATGTTGCATATGCAGACTTTAAGGAAAAACATGCACCGCTTTAGCCTGAGAAAGATTTTTCTTGACAGGTAATACTAGCAGGATTTCCATCCTCACTCAAATCATGAGAACTCTTCTTTTCATCTGTTTCTATTGCCTTGTAGCTGTTAGGACCATCAAGTTTCTGGAGATCCATAAGAGCAGGTGAGCTTAATTTTCTACACAAAGCGCAAATGTCCTGGTTTTGCACCGTTTTACTCTCTGGAAAACCTGTCAAAGGTTGAACCTGCTCCCGTGTCCTTCGGTCTAAGTTGGTAGGAAAACCAGAAACTGAAGCACAATTGCTAGGACTAACCCCATTTGTATCCTCATTCAGCTTAATGTTATTAATGATGAGTTTACTTGCTGTATTTTTCTTTTTACCAACTTGCTTTGGCATCACATCAAACAAAAAATTACCTCCATTCCAGACAGCAGCAGCAACCTTAAAAAGCTCAAAACATATGTGCATGCGATATGACTTAAACATGGGAACAGTCAAAGCCATAGTAGCCACAGTGAACATTCCCTGTAGTACGGCATACATAATAACACGATTATTGTCTCCCAACAGCCCACTTATACGCCACCAGATATTGTTCGCTCTTGATGCCTTTCGAGAAAGCTCCCTGCAAAAAAAATTAATGAGCACCCACACCTTTGTGTCAGTTTCATGTTATAATAACTGCAAAGGTGGTCAAAGAAGTGGAAAAGATTTGCTATAAGCTGTCAGTTTTGCAGCTATCCTACATCACAATGTTTCTAGTATTTAGTATTTTGTGTGTCTTGGTAGCTTTTGTGTATTTAATATGGTCCTTGTCTTTATTTTATTTTATTTTTTTCTTCTCTCTTTCAGATTTACCTGGTTGCTTGTCTTTTGCTTATTGGTCTGCACTAGATCTACACAAACGAATCCGGATTCTTTTGAAACCCAGAGCAACTTTTCTATATTTTTTTTTGTATCTTCTTTACATGGCTTTTTTGAAGTTTCTTTTTGTTTTTCTTCAAAGTTTGTTTGAGTTTCTGATCTGATGCTTCTAGTTCACCTCTATGTTCTCCTTTCCTCCACCAAGCTCATTTTCAAATATTTTTGAAGTTTGTTAGAGTTTGTAATTCAATGCTTATTAAGAAATCACTTTGTAGCTTAATCATTTTCTAATTCTCTTCTAAGTTTTTGCATAGTTTTTCGATTGGCTTGATTATTGGATCTCCATGAAGGTTCTGGCACAAGGCTGTTTTGCATGTTCTTAGCTACTAATTTGTGGGTGCCAGCCAAGGAGAACATCCTCTAGTTTGTTCTCTTTCATTTTCTTCATTGGAAACTTTGATAATGATTTTCAGCAATCAATCTAGCTTTCTTTATGGCTGAAAATGGTACTTCTATGTTATTGCATGAGAACCAAAAACTAATGCTACCAACTATCAGGTTTGGAAGTTCAAAAGAAAAACATTTTGGAATTGGCTGAACTTTCGGATATTGTCATAGGAGATGAAAAAACCCTGTTTTTCCACAAGGTGGACAGCCAACCCGTGATTAAATTTTGTATTCTAGAAGATTTGAAAAGCTTCATCTATAATCGGTATGTCAATTGTAGATAGATTGAGTTCACACACCATTGGAGCCAAGACTCCACAAGAGGCTTGGACCATTTTGAAAAATTTATCTCACAAGCAATCTACTTCTAGGGTTCTGTTACTCGAGCAACGTTTATATAATCGCAAAATGTTGGGAGGAGAGTGTTATTCCTCATCTTACTAGGATAAAGGAATTACGAGACCAATTTAAAGAAGTTGGGAAGGACATGGAGTAAGAGGATCGTGAGCCTAGTACTCAACGGGCTGCCCAAATCCTTCCATATTGTTGCAATCTCCCTCATTACACCATGCCTACTTGTGAGGAATTGGCTGAGATATTACTTCAAAAGGAAGCTTTGAAGGAGTCTTATGATTCGTCAGACAGCATGGCAAGTGAAGAGGCACTAGTGGTTTCTTCTTCTTCTTTTTTCTCAATCTAATTGCAAAGGCAAAGCAAAGCAAACTCAGCCCAAGGGCACAGCAAAGGCCCAGATTTCTTGTACCTTTTGTGGAAAATCCAACCACAAAGAAGAAAATTGTCAGAAAACAAATAAAGGGACAGCAAAGGAGGCCAATCCTGAAGTAAAATCCAGCAACCGATCTTCTCCTAAAACTTGCTTGTATTGTGCCAAAATAGATTACATTAGAGTTGATTGTAGAATCAAGCAAGCTTTGTTGAAATATAATGCCTATTTCACCCCTAGTAGCCCTAGGCACTTACATGGTTTTACGTTATGCATTTGTGAAGGGGACAATTTAATTGTAAATACATTATCCCCCTCTTTGTAGATTAGAATGAATGCCTGCAAGTTGGGTCCAAGTGGCCAAGTGCATGCCACGTGGCATAAGACTCAAATTGGTGATGATACCTCAATACTTTCTAATTATGTAAGGGAAGATTCACCCTCAAGGAGGTCCACGCCCTCCTCTCTCTAATCAATCAAGCATTTAGAGTTCCTAACTTTGGTGAAGTTTGGTCACCTGTGGTGCTTAAGCTTCCTTTGTATTGTCGATTTCATCTGTTGTGTTCGTTATTGAGGTTATGATAGTTCATAGATTTCTGATTGAGGAGCCTAACTTGAAAGTGGGGGCACTTCTATAGAGCAGCCAGTTTTCAAAACATGAAGCATAGTTGGACAGCTGGAGATAAGAGGAGCACGGATTCTGAGCAACGTTTCAAAAATTGAAGAGAGCAACTTGGGGAGTAGGGCGCACTTTTTGTAGGGAGATTTAATCAACGTGCAAAGTGGATCTTGCGCAAGGCATACCAAGGCCATACTGTGTGGCAAAGTCAAGAACAGAAGCCTAAGCCTATTCCAGATTCTGAGCCTGAGTTCAAAGATTACATCAAGAGACGATCACATCACATATCATGAAGGATAACATTATTTCTCACATTAGGTGTGCTGCAGGACCTTGTGAGGCTTGGTAGATATTGAGGTCTATGTACGAGACCGTCAATACGGCTAGAGTCCTCTATCTGCAGAACAAACTACGTACAATCAGAATGGACTCCAGTGATTCAGTCACTGAGCACATTACAAAGAACGAGGATCTTCAAGACCAACTTGCTGCAATTGGAGAGTGTATCAGTGATTTTGAGGTCTATGTATGAGACCGTCAATACAAAGTTCAACAAACTACGTACAATCAGAATGGACTCCGGTGATTCAGTTGTAGAGCAAATTACAAAAATCAAGGATCTTCAAGACCAACTTGATGCAGTTGGAGAGTGATAGGGACATAATCTCAATAGCTTTGAATGGTTTGTCGAATGCTTTTCAAGGCTATGTCATGATTCTCTCAGTAAGGGAGAGACTTCCCTCATTTGAAGACTGTTTGGTTTACTCATGCATGAAGAAGTGAGGAGGAAGCCTTTTTGAAAGAAAAGATAATGATGAGCAAGCATTTGCTTCGAAGAAGAAGCAACAATTTTCCAAAAGCAAGAAAAAGGGCAAAATCCACGCCGGTGATTTGACACAAAATCTTGAGCAACATATGGGTCAGATGCAAGTTTTGGATTCATAGAGTTCTAGTTCTTCATCTACGCCAAAAAGAGCGGCCAATTACAACTATTGCGGCAACAAGGCCATTTTGCTTTTGAATGTCGTAAGAAGCAAAGTGAGCAAAAGAAAGGCAAGAAGCAAAAAGGTCACTTTCATAAGAAGGTTGCAAATAACAATAATGAAGACATTAGACAGTTTGAACTCTTCACTACCCCATTGGCAACTCAAGCCACGTGTGTTGGTTGGTACATAGATTATGGTGCCTCTAAACACATGACTCCAGATCGAGATTGGTTTGATCCTTTTAATGCATTGTGGACATTGTGTATGCCTTGTGGACAACACAACACATCATGTCAAAGGCAAGGGAACAATACTTGTAGAACTTCCTTCAGGGGAAGTCAAGATCATAGAATGTTTTATTTGTACCAAGGTTGTCCAAGAGCCTGCTTCTGGTTGGGGCCAATACTAAACAAAACATGACAGTGATGTTTGATGAATTTACTTGTTTAGTGAGCATGATGATAGGATCATTGCAAAGGATTGCAGGAAGGAGGTGGTCTTTATAAGTTTCATACTACTATCCCGACTCAGTAAGCCTTTGTTGCAAGACTTATGATCATGATAAGTTATGCACGGAAGATATGGCCACTTGAGTCATCAAAGCCTATAGGTGTTGAAGAAGCAGTGTTTCATCGAAACGCGTTTCGAACGATGAAATGGGTTCTAAACGGAACGTACGAAACGCCCCGCTTCGAAACGCCTGTTTCATGGTGGATGAAGTATGGGAATGATGTTCCCAAGTTGCAGAAACTTGCCATCCGTGTCCTCTCACAAGATTGCGCAGCAGTTGTATGGGAGAGAAATTGGAGTGTGTTCTCTCTGATTCATACGAAGAGGAGGAACAGACTTTCTACTGCGCAGCTGGAGAGGTTGGTGTATGTGCATGCCAACCTATGGCTTGTGAAGAAGCTGAGAGAGACCGGGGAGCCCATACAGATAATGAATCATGATTCATGATTAAATCATTAATCTGAATTCTATAGAGTCTAGTATGTACCATGAATCATGATTTGTCTAGATAGTAAAGTCTAGACTCTACACTAAGAAGTTAGAACCTTCAGGCTTCAAGTTTCAACTTTCAACGTTTACATTTCAAATTTGCTAATTTTTTTTAAATCGTTTACCAGTACTTACTATTGAGAATCGAAATCTTGGTTTAATTTCAATTTTCATAGGTTAATCCCGATGAGATCGATGTGGCAAAGGTTTCGGACTTGCCATCAAGATCACAAGAGGAGGAGGATGTCTATGCTCTACTCCATCGGGAGGCCTTAGCAGCTGCAGGTTGATTTCGATGCCCAATTCCCCGATTCACTACGTTACATTAGCAGGCTTTTAGTACTTTGAAGTTTTGTAGATATACTAGATAGTAGATTACTAGATTGTAAATTGTAATTACTAATTTGTAAGTTGTAAATTGTAAGTTAAAACTTAAAAGTAATATGACATGTCGAGACTCGAGCCTAAGTCCTGATTCCAATTTCCTTGTGTGCATTGCGCAGGGCCTACCACTCGAGCTGCAGCACGCAGGACCAGGAGCGCAGGAGAGGGCCCGAGCCATACAGCAGTCTCAGACACCTCTGAGAGTCCCTCTAGCTCTGACTCAGATATGAGGAGGATGAGGGTGACTCTGATGATGGGGAGGATGACATTGAGCCTGAGGACATGCCAGTGCCTCCACGACGACAGCGTCCGAGGCGGGCAGCTAAAGGCTAGAGCCTGGATGGGCATTTGGGGGGGGGGGGGGCACTCACTGCTCAGCATAGATCATAGATGATAGTTATTAGTGGCATACTCTAGGTTGAGGGCTCTAGCATAGTAGTTATACATAATATTGCTTACATATGACAATTGACTTCAGACTCATGGGGCCTCATGCTTGAGCCTTGAGGGCCGAGGCCACGCTTGACACTCTTGTTATTTATGCAGCATGATAGCATCATTGCTTTTACTCTAAACTTTAAAGTTTAAACTTTTGACTCTTGAATTGTAATTTGTGATTCACTGATTTGTAAATTGTTAGTAGTTACTAGTTAGAACTTACTACTTACTACTTAGAAGTTAGAACTTAGTGCCAACTTGAAGTTACTTCCAAGTTAGTGGTCAGTGCATTGTAATTTGTAATTTGTAACTTGTAACTTGTAACTTGTAAGTACTAACTAGTAACTTCTAAGTAGTAAGTAGTAAGTTGAAAGTTCTATAGATAATAGTTATTAGTTTGTAACTTCACTATTTACAATCTTTGGAAGTTCTTGGATGTTTGAAAATTGAGACTGTAATATGTATGATGAATGGTGATAATATCAATAATTGACTGAGGAAAGTGTCAAGTGACCAGTGACCACACACTGATACTACAGCTTCTCCTCTTGAATTGCATTCTCATGAAATTGGATGTATCTACTTGTTACCGGACTGTCTATGACATGTGTAACCCTCAAAAACACATTCAAAAAAAAAAAACCTAAAAAAAAATCTCGTTTCGAACCAGAACCAGTCGTTTCAAACGCGTTTCGAAACGACGTATGAAACGAGCCCCTGAAACATTGTGAAGAAGCATGATGCGGTAACTAGATTACCCTATGTCACGTCAAGCAATGGCTTTTGTGAAGGGTGTGCACTTGGCAAGCAACAAATATAAAGGTTTCCTAAATTAAAAGTTGTGAGCGCAAAGCAAGTACTTGAACTTGTTCACACATATTTGTGTGGACCCTTACAAACTACATCTACAGGGGGGCTTTCTACTTCACATCAATGATTTTTCACGGAAGGTATGGGTTTACTTTTTGAAGCAAAAATCTGAGGCAATCAAGTACTTCAAGATCTTCACAGCAAAAGAGCATTTGGTTCTTTTCGCCTAAGCTGGTGTGTAATAGCTCCTAACACCACAGTAGGGCAAACACTAACTGATCCACCCAACCTTGCCTACTCCCTGATATAGAGTAAGCCCCTCCTAGCCCAGTGTGAGGACTGGTAGCATGCTACTGCCAAGTGTCGGCCACGTGGCACTGACGTGGCCGACTGCACGTCGGGACCCAACTGGGGGCCCTATCCTGCTGACAGAGTCTCTAGGCTGTGTTAGGCCCGCCATGGCTATGGACCGTGCTGGGGCACACTACTCACACTGTCTTGCCCTGTTGGTCATTTACGCTGGACACGACCCTGACTGTGGTATATGACCCATCTGTGTTCTCTAGGGTTCGGCACTGGTTACGAGCTCGTAACACTCCCTCCCCCTTAAGAACCGTCTTGGTCCTCTAAGACAAAGTCTGGAAAAATCTTGCGAAGGACGTTGCCTCTTTCCCAAGTGGCATTCTCAAGAGGCTGATCATTCCACTTAACCAGATATTCTCTGTATAGAGTATGACGAGTCTGCGTCTCTCTACTATCAAGAATCTCCTCTGGTTCATGTGGAGGTTGTTGAGGATCCAATGGGAGAACTAGAACATTGTCCCCTACCAGATTGTCTGATCTGGTTAAGGCTTTTCGTAACTGACTTACATGAAAGATTGGAAAAACCTTACTGTTGTGTGGGAGTTCTAGTTCATAGGTGACCTCGCCTAGTCTCCTACTGATGGTAAAGGGACCACAATACCTTGGACACAACTTAGCACACACTCCTGATTTGAGGGTTTTAGAGTCAACTGGGACTCTCAAGTAGACTTTCTCACCAGTGGAGAACTGCACATCCCGTCTGTGTGGATCTGCATAATGCCTGGCTCGATCCTGGGATTGTCTAATGCTACGCTTAGCATGTTCTATCATCTGGTTTAGGTCTTCTAAAAAGTTTCTGGCTGCTTCAACTTTTTCTTGTTTAAACCCTACAGCTGTGGGTGAGCGTGGCTGAAAACCGTACATCAGCATAAATGGGCTGTATCCCGTAGCTGAATGTTTGGTACTGTTGTAAGCAAACTCTAATATCGAGAGATACTCCTCCCAATTAGTCTGCTTCTTGCTGACGTATGCACGAAGCATATCCTCCAGCACTTGATTTACCCTTTCTGTTTGACTGTCCGTCTGTGGATGGTCGGTGGTACTCATATTAAGTTTAGTATGGAGATGATGGAATACTGCCCTCCAAAAATTTCCAGTAAACTTACTGTCCCGGTCACTGACTATGCCGGAAGGTAGACCGTACAATTTAAATAGCCCGTCTACAAACAACCTCGCTAACTCTGGAGCTCTAACGGTTGTTTTGGTCGGAATGAAATGAGCCATTTTGGTCAGACGGTCAACTGTGACCCATATAGCGTCATTACCCTTTTGGGTTTTAGGCAGGCCTACTATAAAATCCATGAAGATACTCTCCCATTTACCAGCTGGTATTTCTAAGGGATGCAACAACCCTCCTGCCTTTAAACGCTCTGCTTTATTTACTTGACATTTCTGGCAACTGGTTACATACTGGTGGACGTCCTTTTTCATACTGGGCCAGAAAAATTGCCTACGAAGAAGCTCATAGGTCTTCTGTATGCCTGGGTGTCCCGCGCTAGGATTGTCATGACATTCATATAGGACCTGCTGCCTATAATCCTCTGAATTGGGGACACATACTCTATCTCTATAGAGCAAGTACTCATCCTGAATGGAATATTGTTTCCATTTGAATCCTTGAGTCAACTGACCCTCAACCACTGGGGTTTGCTTGGGTAATACAGGCTCAGAATCCTCAACGTCATCTGACGACGTATACTCGGACTCATCATCATCCTCAACGGAAGCTGCCGTATTCTTGGATGAACTGGCACCAGCCCCGAGAACTGGTTCTGGAGTCTGTAACTGTCTGTTCTGGACTGAGTTCCAGATAATAGAGAAGAATGCATCATGCTGGCATTTCCCTCTCAAGGACTCGAGTAACTCATTACGAATCTGAGTAAAACTCAGCTCGTTTATCATAGGCATTCTGCTAAGGGCATCTGCTACTGTATTGAATTTTCCACGCCTATATCTGATAGACATGTCAAACTCTTGCATCAACTCTGCCCAACGAGCTTTCCGACCTCTAAGCTCAGGTTGATTGCAAAGGTATCTGAGACTCTCATGGTCTGTCAGGACCTCAAAGTTGGCACCATACAAATAATGCCTCCAAGTCTTAAGGGCATGGACTATAGAAAAGAGTTCCTTTTCATAGGCACTGTACCTAGTTTGAGCTGGCTCGAGTTTTTTACTCTCGAACGCAACTGGTCGTCCGCCCTTGAGTTAGCACAGCACCTACTGCAAAGTCGCTAGCATCTGTTTCGACCACAAATGGCTGATTGGGGTCGACGACTTTTAAAACCGGTGCTGTAGCTAAGGCTGTTTTGAGAGCATCAAAGCTCTCCTGCTGTGCGGACTCCCAAATGAACTCCTTTCCCTTCCCCTTAAGGAGATTTGTCATAGGAACTGCTATCTAAGCATATTCCTTGACAAATCGTCTGTAATATCCCGCCAGACCAAGAAAGATCTGAAGTTCCAAAATATTCTGAGGTCTCAGCCAACTGAGTATGGCTTTAACCTTATTTGGGTCCATCTTAATCCCATCTGAAGAGATAATGTGACCCAAATATGCTACTTCTTCAACGAAGAATTCACACTTGGATTGTTTAGCATAGAGCTTATGCTTTCTGAGCAGTCGAAACACCTTTCTGAGGTGTTTTAGATGCTCCTTCCTCGTTTTGCTATAAACGAGGATGTCATCTAGAAATACGACTACAAACTTACCCAAATATGGTCTGAGGACACTGTTCATCAAGGTCATAAAGGTAGTTGGAGCATTTGTGAGCCCAAATGGCATCACCTTAAACTCATAATGACCGTGACGAGTCCTAAAAGCTGTTTTCGAGACATCTTCCGATTTTATACGGACTTGATGATATCCCGATCTGAGGTCTATTTTGCTGAAAAACTTAGCCCCGTCGAGTTGATCAAACAACTCGTCTGCCCGAGGCATAGGGTATTTATTCTTAATTGTGACTTTATTGAGGGCTCTGTAATCTACGCAAAGACGCATAGACCCCTCTTTCTTTTTCACCGAAAGGACTGGTGAGGCCCATGGTGAACTACTGGTCTGAATTTGGCCTTTCCCAAGATAGTCTGTTAACTGCCTAGTTATTTCTTCATCCTCTGTTCGACTGACCCGATACGGAGGTTTAGAAACAGGTGTTGTACCTGGTACTAGGTTTATTACATGATCTACCTCTCTGCTAGGTGGTAAACCATGTGGCAAATCTTCAGGAAAAACGTCTTTAAATTTAGACAATAAAGTTTCTAATTTACTGATTTTCTCCTGAATAGAACTGGAAATAGAAACTTCAGGAATAAACTGAAAGTCACATAAGAATACATGATGGTCTTCGCCTCCGATTAGCTGACAGAGCTCTGAACTACAGACCATAGGGCTGTTGGGAACATCATGCTCTCCATGCAACTGGATCTCTCGGCCTTTATGCTGAAAGCTGAGGGTGTTCTCCTGATAGTTTCTGTGGAGGGAAGGTCCTAAACTGTAGAGCCAATCTCTCCCGAGAACAATGTCTATTCGATCCAGGTGCATTATCTAAAAGTTTATTTCATCTTGGTACCCCTGAATACCAAGATTTAACTTACCATAGTTTCCCATATTTTTTTATCTTCACCCTTAGCTAATGAAACTATGTACCTATGCTGACTAGGTACTTCTGGTAGTTTAAGTTTTTTAACCAGGGTGTAGTTGATGAAATTATGGGTTGCCCCATCATCAACCATGACTCTTACTGACTGGTTACCAACTTTCCCATGCATACGTACTAGGTCATGCGGCCCAAAGCTGAAGGGTCTCGCTAGCATTGCAGAGGTCAGCTGGCAACAGTGTTCATGATCTTCATGATACACTTTGATCTCGGAAACTGCGGAGTCACTGGGGAAACATACAGTCTGAACAAGATGAACTTGTTTTTTATCTTTTTTAGTGAAAGGCCCCTTGGGACACTGTCTGACTGTGTGTCCCTTGCCCATACACACAAAGCACAAACGTTCTTGTTTGGCTTTCTCAAAATCATCTGGTTTTAAGGGCTGTATGAGTGAAGGGCGTTTCTGAGGAGCTTCACCTTTAAATTTATCTTCTTTCTTTCTTTTTAAAAATTTCTTTTTAAATTGAAAGTCTTTCTGAGAAGGCTGCTCAGAAAGTGGCTGTTGTCTCGCCCTCTTCCTACCCACTGAATCATCATAGATTTGAGCATATATGAGAGCTTGCTCAAGGGTAGTAGGCGAGTTTCTCTGGACCTCTACTTTATATTCATCTTTGAGGCCACGGACAAATCCCCTGATTTTCTGATAGTCATCCATATTTTTAATCTTTAAAATTGCTTCTCAATACTGCGAGATATATTGGATGAGGGACTTGTCCATTACTGTTCTTTCCTAGGCTTCCCAGGCTCTATCAAGTTCATTCTCTGGTAAAAATTCTCTTAGGAAAGCTTCTTCAAAAGCTTTCCATGACCGGGGAGTCTGCCCAGTCTCCTGGAGATTTAACCACCACTTATAGGCCATAGGCCCTAAGGAAAGACTGGCCTCAATAGCTTGCAAATGGTTAGGGGTCTGTTTAAGAGCATGAATGTTCTTCCATTTGCTGAGGAAGGTTTGTAGAATATCTGCATTTCTATCCTTCTCTTCCCCATTAAAAGTAGGAGGTTTTAAGTCTTTAAAAACACTGGGGTGAGACCGTAAAGTCTCACCCGAAACTGATGGAAGTGGAGAAGGAGATAACTGAGAAGTGGAGGGAAGGCTTCCTTTCGCGGAACTCAAAATCAAGTTTTTGAGTTCAGCGAACGAGTCATCCACACTGGACTTGAAATTGGCTAATGCCAGCTTCAGTTCATCCACTTCAGTTACCAATTGGAGGAATTGCTCCTTGGTAACCAGTTCGTCGAGTTCTTCGGCGAACTGTTCCTGTTCTTCTACTTCCATAGGTTCCTTCTCTTTTCTGTAAGCCAAGGCTTCTGTTTCAAGTTCGTCGAAGCCTCTCTCTGGGGGTTGATCAGGTCCCTGAGGAGTGGTCATCTTCAGAACTGAAAGAGAACTACCTTAACTTCTGAAGGAAAAAAAAGTCTAAAAGACTAATTTACAACTGTACAAGGGAAAGGAAAGATGACTTAGCTGTTTCTGAGGACTGTACTTCCACAGAGAGGATCAAGAAAAGCCCTTTCAGCTCTTCCTCCACTGCTTTCAGATCTGCTGTCCGGAAAAATCAGAGATCAGGGTACCAAGAAAAAGAAACAAACTTCTGATTGTCTTGACCCCTTCCCTCGTTGTCTGATTAAGGCTGTTTCTGCTCCAGAATTTTCGAATTTGACACTACCAATCAAATTGAATATCCAAGATTTCGCATAGGAGACTGGTCACCAAAGTTGGAGCAAAAACTTCTAAAAATCGGGGAGCAAACTACAGTTTAACTCCTGCCTGTCCAGCGCTGAATCTGCCTCAAAGTTTCTGCCCTGAAACTACTTCAAAATCCGGAAACTTCACTCCGAAATCGAAGCTCAACCCTGATTTGGCAGCGCTGGACCTATCCTCAGATCTGTCCCCATAATCCGCTCAGAAATCTGGATAAAAACATTCGAAAATCAGGGATGCAAGCTGATCTGTCAGCGCTAGAACTGTACAAGGAAATTGCCTCTAACAACTGTAAATTCCCAGCAAATTTTAAGGATTTTGAAGCTGTTCCCACAGCGAGCCATCTCCATCCTAGGGAGTTCAGGAGCAGCAATAGAGAAAGCTATCAGAAGATAGGAAAGATCTTGGAGATTCTCAGAAAAGAATAACTGATCCACCCAACCTTGCCTACTCCCTGATATAGAGTAAGCCCCTCCTAGCCCAGTGTGAGGACTGGTAGCATGCTACTGCCAAGTGTCGGCCACGTGGCACTGACGTGGCCAACTGCACGTCGGGACCCAACTGGGGGCCCTATCCTGCTGACAGGGTCTCTAGGCTGTGTTAGGCCCGCCATGGCTATGGACCGTGCTGGGGCACACTACTCACACTGTCTTGCCCTGTCGGTCATGTACGCTGGACACGACCCTGACTGTGGTATCTGACCCATCTGTGTTCTCTAGGGTTCGGCACTGGTTACGAGCTCGTAAAATGGTGAGCAACAAGGAGACAAAAAATAATGGTCAAATGAGAAACATACTCAGAGCTATGTTCATCGAAACAACGCGGGCGAAGCGTTTTGGAACATCGAACGATGTACAAAAAAATTGGAATTTTTTTTTACAAATGCTGCAGAACCCAATTATTGGGCACACTTTTTTGGGAGTTTCTTGAGGTTGTGGAGAGAGCAATAGGAGGCCAAAATGCATGTGTGAACACTCTATGTCAAGATAGTGATCTCTATCTTGCCTAATGATTTATTTCTTTTGAGAGTAGATATTTTAGTGGACAATGGATGAACTCATGATTTTATTAATTCTCGCCTTATGCAGAAACTCAGCCTAGAAACTGAAGCTAGTAACCATAGATATAAGGTATATCTTGTCATGTGCCATACCTCTCAATCCAAGCCAAGCAAGCTAGAACAAGGAGGCAACCACCACACCTATGTTGAAGAGAACCAAAGATGAAGAATAACCACAAGCTACCACAAAGCTCATATCAAAGTGAAGCTCAAGAGGAGATGGATTCCAGAATAGAGGGTGAGGAGTACATGAATTCATGTGATGGGGCACATGAGACCTAGCAAGATCAAGATGCCAAGGCTCACATTCACAAAGGAGGAAGAGGAGATGGAGCTCCTAGTTCTCTCAATTGCAAATGAGCCAAAAGATCCCAAAAGTGATTTCTCTTGCCTACTTATAGACAAGTCCCCTAACTTAACTAAACATAGCTATCTTGAAGGATAGTTAGCCCTTGTTAAGTATTATTTAGCCTACATTGGGCCCTTAGTGGCCTATTATCCTTATTAATTACTTTGAAGGGCCTAAAGAGGGAACCGCCTTGTTCTTAAGGCTAATAGTTCCTTTTGGGCCTACAAAGCTTACAATGGATATTTTAAGGCATTGATAGACACTGATGTACTAGAAGTACATCACACTCCCCCTACTTAAACATTTTTGTCCTCAAAAATGAAGACATCCTCTTAATAGCTCTAGTAATACAGTTAAGTAGTATCAATTGAGAATGTCATTCCCAAAAGCTTCATGGCAATAGTCGTGGCCACTTTTGAATAAACGAGCTGTTGACCCAAGAATTGTCTTCATCAGGAAGGTTCTTCCAGTGAATTAGATATTCTTTGATGAGCTTCCCATTTCGCAATACCTTGTCCCGATATCCAACAATTTTGGCTGGTTCTAGAACCATATTACCCTCAAGATCCAACGGTGGTAGAGTAGCAGTTGCAGTTGAGTGTTCTCCCAAACTCCTCTTTAGAAGAGATACATGGAACACACGATGCATACGGGTCGTTGATGGTAGATCCAGTTCGTAATTCAACTCTTGATGTACTTGAGCACAATTTAGTGCCCAACTTGTCCATTAAGACCTTTCAAAAAGAGGAAATAAACCTGCCATCTCTATCACTCACTATCTCCTTCGGTATTCCATGTAACTTGAAAACATTCTTCAAGAATATTTATGCTATTTGGGCTGCACTATCAGTAGTTTTATAAGGTAGAAAATGTGCATATTTTGTAAGCCGATCCACCACCACATAGATACCATCATATCCCCCAGTCGTTGTTGGCAAGGAAGGTATAAAATCCATACTAATACTTGTCCAACGTTGTGTAGGAATAGATAACGGATGCAATAAACTTGGTTGCTTAACATGTTCCACCTTATTCACTTGACAAGGAATACATTCTTGCACATATGTGTATATAGCTTTCTTCATACCAGCCCATTTGAATAGCTTTCGGATGGTTTGATATGTCTTCAAAATTCCACTATGCCCAGCACTTGGAGATGAGTGTAGCTCATACAATACTTGTGGTATGAATTTGGATTTAGGGGCAAGCACAGCTCTAGAATTGTCATACAACAATATTTGTCCTTGCTTCCTATAACGGGGATGAACAACTGAATTAGTGTCTTGAGATACCTCCCAAATCTCTTTCAAGTCTGGATTCTCCATATATTCCGCTTGAATGTCTCTTATCCAATCTGCACTTAATGCAGTTATTGCGGAAATTGTGCTGAATCTCAAATTTGACCATAACAGTTTGTGCTCCTCCATCAAAGGACGATCCAAAATTTCGTTCTGGTGTTCCTCCAAATAAGCTGCATATTCCTCTAAAGATTCTGAAGATGCATTCATCTGTAAAGACCATATTCTTGATAGCGCATCTGCAACCACATTGTCCTTTCCTTTAAGATATTCAATGTTAAAATCATAAGATTGAACATTGAATTTCTGAATAGTAATCTTATCCTTGTATTCCCGAACATCAAACTGGTTCCGTTGTTCATGAAACCTCGTTGACTGTTGCACTCGTTGTTCTGACATGCCCCTGTCATTTCCAGGTCTGACCGGGTATTCAACATGACTCTGTAATACCTGTTTTCCCTTGTCCATGTCAATTCTCCGGACATCCTGAGAAGATGTTACATTTTGTGACGGAGATGGTAGTTGAAATGATGTGGATGGCTCATTATATCTTTGGTTAGTTCCGACAATTCTGTCTTGCCTACAACCTAGGCTATCAAACAATTTTGTCCATTTTACCTCATCACCTTGCCGATCTTGTCTCATTTCTTGCAACATTGCCACTATCAGATCTTGTGTGGCCTGCATTTTACTTAGTAAGTTCTCTTGTTGGTTTGAAACCTGCAGTTCTTCCACCATCTCTTCGGCAGGCGAGTTGTCTTGAGGTGCATTATTTTTATCCACAGTTTGTTTCCCTCGACCACCCATTTTGAAGTGTTACAGCACGAGTTTGAATAGTTTCGTCGAGTCTGTCTTCTCGTTCTGATCACTTTTCGTTCTTACCCGACTCTCAATCCAAACTCAAGCAAGAAAGTTATGGAAGAAATATCAAGTTAAGAGTTTTGTACACTTGATATCGGACTCAAGCGCACACAAAGTGCTAGGACAAGAGCAGAGCAGAAAAAAAACGTGCTCGAAATCGATATTGGAGGAAAAATATAAAAAATAAATAAAGAATAAAAAATTTCGGGTATCGGTTTCAAGCGCAAATAGGTTAGCTGAACTTTTTGAATAGTGCACCCATGCTTGAAAGCGATATTGCAAAAAAATAAAAAATTAAAAAAAAATTAAATTTTTTTTTTCGAAAAAAAATGACGTAAAAGGCTTACGAACCTTTCAAAATGAAGAAACTGAAAAAAAAATTATAGCAAAAAGAAACTTCAAAATTGAAATTTCGAAGTGCTTCTCTCTTACCAAGAAATACAAAGGAAATTTCCAGAATTCTAGCAAATCTGACCCAGCTTCACTAATTTGATCATAACTCTCTCAATATTTATCCAAATCACACAAACTCAGTACCTCTGAAAAGCTAAGAACAAGCTCTATCAGCCTAGAGTATCAAATCAATGATTGAAGGTAATTTGATAGGTCAAATTTACAACAGAACAGGTCTAAAAAATTTGAAGAAAGAAAACCAGTAAAACTAGAGCTAGAAATCAAGATTTGTCATAACTTTTTGAATACTAATCCAAATGACCTGCAATATGGATTAAATCAAAGCTAAGACAATGCTCTAAAAGCATATGTAAAGAAACTAGCATAAAAGACTCAAATCAAATCTGAAAAATTCAAACAAATTAAAAACGAATTTGTAATCACCTATTTTGACAGCTTTTGGGAAAATTGCAATAACTTTTGCATCCCTTACCCAAATTGCTTGCAAAAATTGGTGCAAATGAAAGCTAAAACAAAGCTCTAAAAGTCTATGGAATCAAATTAAAAATAACAAACGAAGTTATATGCTAAAAATGAGTCTGAACAGACCTGAAAATTCAAAAGTTAGAAATTAGCAAAAAGAAAGCTACAAAAGCAATAAACTCTTCAAATGAAATGAGATTCATGTTGAATCAGATGATTATTGGATCTTAGGCTCTGATACCACAAATGTCATGTGCCATACCTCTCAATCCAAGCCAAGCAAGCTAGAACAAGGAGGCAACCACCACACCTATGTTGAAGAGAACCAAAGATGAAGAATAACCACAAGCTACCACAAAGCTCATATCAAGGTGAAGCTCAAGAGAAGATGGATTCCATAATAGAGGGTGAGGAGTACATGAATTCATGTGATGGGGCACATGAGACCTAGCAAGATCAAGATCCCAAGGCTCACATTCACAAAGGAGGAAGAGGAGATGGAGCTCCTAGTTCTCTCAATTGCAAATGAGCCAAAAGATCCCAAAAGTGATGTCTCTTGCCTTATAGACAGGTCCCCTAACTTACCTAAACATAACTATCTTGAAGGATAGTTAGCTCTTGTTAAGTATTATTTAGCCTACATTGGGCCTTTAGTGGCCTATTATCCTTATTACTTACTTTGAAGGGCCTAAAGAGGGAACCGCCTTGTTCTTAAGGCTAATAGTTCCTTTTGGGCCTACAAAGCTAACAATGGATATTTTAAGGCATTGATAGACACTGATGTACTAGAAGTACATGACATATCTAGCTTTAGGAGCAAAGTTCGAGAGTTGGGAAGTCAAAGTACTGAAGCTCCCAATAGTGATTCAAGACTATAAAGGATTAGTTGATTTTCATGTTTTAGATTTAGCACGAACTGATACAATTCTAGGCTATGGTTATTTAAAAAATCTCCTGATGTTGATCTCGAGAAGTATGTGCTCTCATTGGAGGAAGAGAAAGTAGCTACATTTTTTGGTGACAAATATGTACATCCATCTGAGATGGTTTCAACGGCTAATGTAATAGAAATATTTAATGATTCACAGTATGAAGCTTATTCTTTGTTTGCGATGCCCATTTTGGATTTTTTTTGAAATGTATCTGAATAGTTGTGAATTTTTTAAGATTCTTAATTGTCAAGCTCTACCTGAACTACACTCATACACAAACCACAATAAAGCATGTACAGATAGATCTCAAGCTCAAACTTTATTGAATTCACAGTTAGTACATGGCATCAACAAGCATGAGACACAAGGGAGCTAGCTACCTTGTCTCCTCCCAACCTTTGTTGCATAGATTATCATGAGGAATGCCTCTCTCAAGGCTCACTTATCCACAATCCTCAAACACCCCCTAACCCTGACCCTTCCTAACGTTGACACATGGCCAATTCCATGCACAATCGACACTTGCCACTTGGCAATACCCTGACACAGGCAAGCAAGTAGGCTGACATGTGTCACTCATGCACTGGACCAAGTGTCCCAGTCAACATGTGACACGTCTTGTTGACTAGTCAACTATCTTACTTTTTAGGAGGTCAGTCCAACCACTGCTAATCAATGACCCAATACCCTAAAAAGTTCAACATGCAACTCAAAGGCTCAGTAACTCTAATAACTGTTCTATTTACATTTTTTTTACAAAGGTCACCACAACCGATGACTTAGCCACTTCCGTATTTTACAAAAAGTCAATCTTTGCACAAAACTTTAAATAACCGAGATAGGGAGTAGAAGTTGTAACATTAACTCGGTGGATTTAGATCAAGAGCGAACTAAAAAGGTAAGATCTTAAATGAATTTCAAAACGTTTTTTCAGTTTGAATTACCTCATGGTTTGCCACCTTCCAAGTCAATAGATCACCGAATTGAGCTAATTTCAAGTAGTCATCCTATCTCTAGACAATCGTATCAATTTTCTCAAAAAGAAGAGAGAGAGATTACTAATCATTTTAAAAATTATCTTAAGATGTGATATATAAGACCTAATAAATCACCATGGAGTGCTCTTGTTCTTCTAAAAGGGAAGAAAGATGGAGACTTCAAGACGTGTGTGGATTATAAAGGAATTAATAAAGGTAATTATAAAAAACAAATATCCATTGCCCACGATGGATGATCTGGTTGATCGTTTAGGTGAAGCTAAATACTTCAATAAAATTAATCTCAGAATCAATTACGATCAAATTAGGTTATCCAATTGATGTGTTGATTATGAATTGTTAGTGCTACCATCCGGTTTAACGAATGCGCCTGCGATATTTCAACAAATGATGAATGATCTTTTTTTTCCATATTTGGGAAAATGTATAGTTGTATTCTTACATGATATACTCATGTACAATAAGATTCTTGAGGAGCACGTGAATTATATCAAAACTATATTGCGGATTCTCATAAGAGAAAAACCTTATGCTAAAGAATCCAAGTTAATTCTTTAAGCATGAATTAATATATCTTGGTCATAAGATCACTTCTTTTAGGTTGAAGATTGATGAAGATAAAATCAAGTCAGTAATTGAGTGGCCGATACCAAAAACAGTCAAAGCAGTTAAACCTTTTCTTGGATTTGCAGTATCCTTTCGAAAATTTATAGTGGATTACGCAAAGGTGGCAACATCTCTTAAATATTTGACTAAAGGTGGAGTTAATAAAAAGAAGAAGAGAGGTCAACCTAGTCTGCCTATTGAATGGAATGATAAACTGAACCAATGTTTTGAAAAACTTCAAAATTTGGTTGTTTTTGCTCTCGTATTACAAATTACGGATCCATATTTACCTTGCATCGTTAGAACTAATGCAAGTGATTCTGCGATTGCAGTAGCCATATTGCAAAAAGATAGGCCAATAGCATTTGAAAGCAAGAAATTCATTGGACCTCAATTGCATTGTACAACTCAAGAAAAAGAGTTATTTGTTGTAATCCGTGCACTTAAAACCTAGAGACATTCCTTATATGGTAACAAGTTTAGTGTAAACTAATCACTAACCTTTGAAATTCTTTTGTAATCAACATGATTGAGCTCGATGGACTAAGTTTATGCAAGAATTTTAATCATGAGATCCGATACATTAAAGGCAACTCTAATCAAATTGCAGTTGCTCTCAGTCAGATTGGTTAATTAGATGAACTTTCATTCACTTTGATTTCTACATATCTATATTTTCAATGAGAAAAATATAAAAATGTTTCTCATTTGGTCAAACATGGAAGTTGGTTTAGACCAGAACGAGTGAGAATAGAATTGAAATTGAGGTCCATATGAGTTTGACACTTCATATTCAATCCTATGAGGAGTTACATTTGTTGGTTATTCAATTCCATGGGCTGTTGAGCCTTGACATCTACCATGTCCCATCTATTTGTATCTCTCCACATTAGGAAAACATGAGGGATTCATTTGTGCAATACAAGCTTTGATTTTTCTCTCTCAATTTCAGCTTCCTCTTTCTTGAAGATTGTTGTTCTATGACTGTCCACTATTTTCCAGATTTGAAAGTGTTCAATGTCTTCATTGTTAGCATCTTAGATTCAACCCAATAGCATTTGAAATCACCTACAAGGTCTACCCAAGAGAATTCAGATTCTTTTGAAACCTAGATAGCAACATATTTTGATTTTTTTCGTTGCATGTATATTTACCCTTGTTAAAAATAATGTAATGTAAACAACTAGTGTGTTGATGTGTGAACACTATAGACTATATCTAGTTATTCTGTGGGTCCCCAAACAGTGTGACTCCTCATGTAGCCTGTCCATTCTCGTCTATGTAGAGGCTCTGCCTCATTCGTTGCATGATTCATAAATAAAGTTTATAGTAAAAGAATCTCTCTCTCTCTGCTCTCTAATCTCTCTCTTCTGCTTTCTGGTTTAACAATATGGTATCAGAGCCTTGTTGCTCTGACGCTGAGCGTTGATGCTCTTACACAGGACCTGACACATGTGCGTGCCTGACGCACTCTGACCCGCGCTCAGACGCAAAGCCTGCCGCTAGATCTGACTACAGCCCACAGGCCAGCCACACGATGTAGATATAGAACATTCAGAAATCAGCAGGCTTCCATTCAACGAAGGTGCAGGAGAGAGAACATGGAATGCTATATGCTAAGAGCGATTCTCTTTTAGCAGAGATACTATGTTTGTCCGTGAATCAAACAGCCTAAGTGCTTGGTTTATACTTGGTGCAACGCGCCTCTCACGTGATGCCTAACCACTCATCTTCACATCCTGTTAACTTGAATCTGCACGGCTGATTACGTCTTCAACCACACCTGAACAACTCCTCGTTGTTTTCTCCTTGATTGAGACTGCTTGCAAAGCCTGCAAATGAATGAAGATTGTGTTTATTTCTGGTACATGAAGTCTGAATGTAGTGTGATGGGATCTGTAACAGTATTTACAGAACAGATGTTCTTTGATAGAAGCTTCTGAAGATTAGATTGTTTGTGGGGAACAACTTTTGTTCACCATGGCTGCCACTCCAGATGACACTAGAACTATTCTCATTGACAAGTTGATGGAGAGAATTTTCATGTGTCGAAGCTGAAGATGGAGATGGTTCTGATAGAACACAATCTCTGGAGTGTTGTTACTGGAGCAGCTGTGAAACCTTCCCAAACTGAAGGACTTGACGAATGGCAACAAAGCAAAGGCTACAATCTTCCTAAGCTTAAAAGGATTCACAGCTACTTCAGGAAGGCAAAGCGAAGTCGGCAAAGGAGGCCTCGGATACATTATCCTCAGCATAGGAGACTAAAAGTGTCACTAATCGTTTGTACCTACGCAAGAAGCTGATCACCATCAAGATGGCAGAGAGTGACACAATGTCTGTTCATTTCACTAAGCTGCGGGCGCTCATTAATCAGTTAGTCATGATGCTTCTTAACAGCCTTCCGGAGTCATTCGATCACATGACATCCATACTTGGTAGTGTTACTCAACAAATGGATCTGCAGTCCATTAGTGTGATTCTTCTTCAAGAGTAATGTGTGAACACTACAGAATATATCTAGTTATTTTGTGGGTCCCAAAACGGTGCAACTCCTCATGTAGCCTGTCCATTCTCATTCTTGTAGAGGCTCTGTCTCATTTTCGTTGCATGATTCATTAATAAAGTTTATACTTAGAGAATCTCTCTCTCTCTCTCTCTCTCTCTCTCTCTCTCTCTCTCTCTCTCTCTCTCTCTCTCTCTCTCTCTCTCTGATCTCTCTCTCTTCTGCTTTCTGGTTTAACAATATGGTAAGCTGTACCTTATGAGGTCAATAATTTTTCAAATCAGATTTGTGAATTTGGGTATATTCCAATCTCACAAATAGATACATAAATAAGGATTTGAAAAGACATTCAGGAAGATACAATACTGGCACTAAGCTCTTTAGCAAGTTCCATACCTGAATGAAGTCATGATTTCAGGGTCGTTCAAGAGCCGTTGCCGCCGCAACCCATTAACAATCAGGAAATATAACATCTGCCAGACACTGTATGCAATCAATGGAACCACAAACAGCCATGTCCATAGAGCATGTTCTGTATCAACTACAGGCCATGCAGGCCAAGGTCCCGTTGCTTCTGCAGAATGATGAGGGAACGTACTGGGATCCCACCAACGTACTATGAAAAATACAGTTCCTGCATAATTGAGAGGTTGATAGCAATGAACTTTATGCATTGATGAAAAATATGTTTCTCGATTGTATGGCAAGTTATAAGTAAACAGAAACATCTCACCTGGAAGCAGGTGAATCAAAACACTGATAATTTTATCAATAGAGCTGAACACCAGGCTACATCTCCACACAATAAGAGCCCATGACAATGGTCCCTGTTCAATTTTAAAAGTATCAAGCTTTCCATATGCAAGCAGAGATTCCACGTAACTGGTAAGATGTAACCTTCAACTCTTACTAAAATGCATTTACTTCACGAAGAAGGATAAGAACTTCTTAGACTCACCTCAGCAAAAGAAAAACAAATCATAAAGAGCTTTTCATTGCTCGGGTAGAACATCAGCATGACCATGAATATTGCATTCGCATAATAGCAAAAATCCTGCATCATAAGATTACTTTCAAAGTAAGAGAAGATGCCCCCAAATATGTTCCAGAACAAATATCGTTAAATCTTGAAACAAAAACCAGCAAAAGAATAGAGGCCAAAAATTTAAATATGTGAACACATACATCGATAAAATTTCAAGATTTGTAAGGACAGTGCTAGATATGGACTTCGGAAGACTAAAAAATCATCATATATAGCATGCTAGATGGATGCTTTAAAGCTCATAAAGCATCTCAAGTATCCAGAAAATCTGCTGATAACACCAGATGGACGGTTAATGAGCTTTGCATGTTAGCAGCAAAAGAAGCTTTGTGATGGGGGAATAGAGCTCCAATGCAATTACAAACCAAGACTATCAAAACCAAGAATATCAACAATCTCAATTTGTGCCAGGGATATATTGGTGTTGCAAGTGGCTGCTTCTATACAAGTTTTTGCATAAGATGCAAAAAACCAGAATTTTCAGTATAGCATTTTTATGGAACAGGCAGTTCCTTTGGCTCACAAGCACAGTACATATAGCAAACAGTTTCCAAGCAGGAAATTAACACTCCTATAGTTTCGTACAAGTAGATAGCACAGATTTCCCTCTTGACACTTATTAAGCACGTTCTCCCAAGGCATACACAGCAGAAAAGAAACAGAGACATCTTAATGAAGTGGCTTACAAATAAATAGTAGTGCCATTTCTTGATACGATAGTAGATCCAGCGAAGAGGGGCGACCATAATGAAGAACAAGCAATATAAGTAAGGAATGTCCTGTGGCCCTGTGCATGATAGGAAATTGATATTAAAGTGTTTGCGTATAGCCATATACACAGATTAGCATAAAAGCATCATAATCTTGAAATAAAACTGAACCATGGGAAACTGTGTGTGTGTGTGTGTGAGAGAGAGAGAGAGAGATCTTCTGGTGCCTAAAGGGGCGGACCCATAACAGGAAACGAGTACATCCAAATATTTGAGCATCTGATTGCAACATGCAGAAAGTCTCCAAAGCAAACTTACCCACACTACTAGCGAAATGAGCACAAGTAGAACTGACTTCACTTTATTCAGACAAGCCTGTGTTCAAGTATGAGTAAACGAAGTGCAAATTGAGAAAATGGACACCATTCTCTATGCTATTCTCTATGTGATCACATAATCAAAGGACTGACACTAAGCCTATGTCATCTGAATGACACATCCCATGGTCATCCCCAAGGGAGCCTCTGTTGTACTGCCGAGCTCCAGAATGCAACAGAAAGGTTGATTCCACTAAAATGGAACAGGATGACATATAGGTATATACTATACACGGATTTTAATCCTCTATTTGGAATGTGGAGGCAAGTGAGCGGTCCTTGTAGAATGCAAGTCAGACTTGGAAGTAGACATCTACTATCAAGTACAACAGGCCATTAACATTAGCTTGTGATAGGACACTGTCCAATAGCTCCAGTCACGCTTCCTGATCCCATCGATGAAGCCATATAAAACTGGTAAAAGGGATGAAGTCTGAAAGGATGAACTAACAATATCCTGTCTTTCAAGAATTGAAATTGCAAATTGATATCAGATTCTTCAACAACCTACTGCCGAGAGTTTAAATACATGATCAGAACATGATAAAATGTAACAACTTGTGCTCTGATGGTCAAAGAAGATAGAAAGCTAAACGCCATTTGTCAGTATCCGAACTTCAGATATCAGTTGTTCAAAAAGTAGATCTTCAGTGCCATACGCCAGTCAGGAAATCCAACCATGCAATCAAATACAAGTTCTGCAGTATAAACCAAAGAATTTGAAGTATGAAAGGACGATTTCACACATACGATATCAGATTCTTCGTCAACCTAAATGTAAGAACTTGTGCTCTGATGGTCAAAGAAGATGGAGAGCTAAAAGTGGATTGTCAGTATCTAAACTTCAGATGTCAATCACAATTCCAAAGAAGATTTCTCCCTACGTTAGGAATTTAGATATGCAATGGTATCCAATTGAAACTTGTGCATTAAAAAACAAAGAAGATAGAAAGTCCCTAAAATTATGTATAGTATCTTTCTAGGAGATTACTACTTGATCAAAAAATACATTGTCTATTGTTCTTATGTGATGCCATATCTACAGTGTGTTCATAATGTTGTATAAGAGCAATTTCATGGCACTTAAGAAGGCTGCAAAAGTTCTTTGTTCTCAGTTTCTTTTGTTTTGGGAAGAAAACCCTGCTGTCTTTGGCTCTAGTTTCTCCACAGCAATCAGATTTCCTTTTGTATGGATCAGCGAATTCCTCTCTATTGGGCACCCAAGAACATGTAAAGATTTTGCATTTTTGGGTAGCAGAAGGTAGGGCGCCATCAATTGCCCAATCACTAGTTTCTGTAAGTTATCAATTTTGTACTTTTTCTTAGCAGTTTTGGTGATGTTTTAATCACTCATCTTCCGATAACAACACATTTCTGGTGCTTTTCACAGATATTTATTCGGACCATGTACAAAGCTCAGAATTGAAATTGCAAGTTTCTTCCCAAATTTTAGAACTTCATCTTTTTCATTCTTTTCTGAATCCTTTTTTAACAAATTTGGGTCGCTATTCTTCCTCTAGTAGGGCATTTCTTCTGCAATTTACAGCTCCTGAATTTGCTAATTTGAAGTCTACTTAGTGGCAGCCTTCATCATGACCAAGTCTGCCCTTCGGCTCTGAAGAAAGAGACAGAAACTGTTGTACGTTGAGGCCTACTATTTGTGTACGTGACCTTAACGTACTCTCTGGCACTAGCAGAGTGAGTAGGGATGTGATAGCATTTGATATTATCCATGGTGGAGGTAATGGTTTGAGACTTTGTGGGTAGATTCCCTGAGGTTGAAAAGATTGTGCAACTCCTTTGTCATGTCAGGTATATCCCAGAGAGATCAACATTGATATGGATGTGTGTGTGTGTGTGTGTGTGTGTGTGTGTGTGTGTGTGTGTGTGTGCCCGCGGGCGCGTGTGTATTTGTGTGTGTGTGTGTGTGTGTGTGTGTGTGTGTGTGTGTGTGTGAGAGAGAGAGAGAGAGAGAGAGAGAGTTTCCTCTTTTCACTAGTTTGTTGGACCTTAAAATTCAACTTTGAAGGATTTTTGTCACTTCATCTAATTCACAATTTTGGACACTCTTTTTGAAAAAACAGCATCTTTCCTATAGTAGATCTTTGTACTGCCTGATAGCCACTCATAATGTTCCTTGACCGAGAAGCATTGCAACATGTTATAGTGATATCAATTGACCAATCCAACCATTTCAATGAGAGTTCTCGCTGTTTCATTAAGAGCTAACCAAATACAGGTCTTGATTGATCAACAACCACAAGCATACTCAGATGCATCACAAAATTGCATCACAAGATGTTCTAGATGAGGGACATCAATAAGTCAGGTGATTTATCATACGAGGTACTTGTGTCATCCAACATAGATAGGTGACATCTATACTATTATAGATGAGTCCAAGATTGTTTGAGAGGAGGTATATCATGCTCCTATTGTCACTATTCCAAATGTTATAGATGATTTTTCAGCTGTAACAGAGGTTCAGGATCTATGTAATGAGCCACATGCATGTGCATATGAAGCAGAGAGAGAGGTCCACGTCCATGGTTCGTAGAATCGTGAAAAAACAATAGAGATATGTGCAAATGGGCCACATTATATTTCAAACATGTCATACGATCAATATGCATATCATCTACCACAAGTGTATGTAATCGAGAAAGAGGATAGTTCAAGATCAGGCTAATATTCAGCTTACAAAGGTGGTACCAGCCCATGAGGCATTAGCACTTGTATCTACGAAGTTGGATGGGTCACAAGTTGTTATCAATGCAATAGAGTACCAATATCAATGTCGTGACGGTCTTATGATGATTCCTCTACGGGTAGTGTTCCCTCATCCTTACAATAGCTCCATATTTACTATGACACTTGTTACACTCTCTAGCTCCTAAGCTCGTCAACACCTACTAGCTGGTGTGTAAAATGAATGTCGTTTCATCCCCTGTCACAATTTTTGCGAAGTCCTGAAAACAAGATAAATCAAGGAGGAAACCAAAAACCCTAGAGGTATTTTACATATAGTCTGTTTATATAGTAGTGCCATTGCATAAATATGATACTCATCCTTTGTTTTGTTTATATTATGTGTAATTTCAATATACAAAATTCTATGAATTTCAAATCTTGATGAGTATGTATATGCTTTTATTATATGTTATTATGTTGATGTGGCATTCTTGTTCCCATTTTTTCTTGGACATTCTCGTTCTCATTCCTTGTTCCAGCCCTGGTCACTATGTCCTCATGCCTACACACTAACCCTTAGACAATGCCATTTGCATCGGTCTCTAGGGTTAACTACCTATTTCAAGGCAAAGAATTGTCTGGTACTTCAAAGCCACAACGTACTCTAGTGTTGTAACCAATCCACAACCAAGGCTAGGTTACCTTGGAATAATACCTGATAGATTTGCAATTATTTTGCAAAATCCCCAGTATGACCAAAGTAAGCTATGTGTAGAGGTATGCCATCCAAGACAACTTTAGTTGAATCCTCAAAAGACGCTTTGTTGTTCACAAAATAATTGAGGTAGCAATGCCTAGAGATCCTCCATGTGCTTTGGCACTAACCACAATCAGACTATCATCTCTAAGGTCCATGTATGAAAGGATCTACGTCCCTCTCCACCAAATGAAGACATGCAATGCCAATCGGACAAATAAGTACCTCCAAACAAAAAGCACTGTATCCGAACCTCGCTCATCCTCATGCTAAGCAAATGATCAAGATCTATCCACATATCGTCAGGCACATCATCTACTACTACGAAGACATCTCACCTTGGCGACACTACTCCTATGCAAACTTAGAGCAAGACCATAAGCATATGAATGCTTGTAATAAAAGCCAATCTAACTTGCTTTTATGACCGTACTCCAAAATATTCTAACTAGCTATTTCTAGTACCCTAGGTCTAAATCCTGACGTTTGATATTAGGTAAGTCGCCTCCCTCTAACTAGGGACCAAAGCCCAACTCCCTATAAGGTAAGCTTTTTGTCTTGAAGTTAGGTTTGACTCGGTATAGGATACCTTACTAAACGGCCGAACTCTACTCTACGAAACACCCATCATGACAACTAGACCAAGTATCAAGAGCTTCAAAACTAGGCACCGCAAAGGCCACCCAGCTTCCCTAGAACAAATCTTATAGTATAAGGAATCTCACGTGGGCACCTGATCTAGCCCTTTGGCTAAAAACAACCCATGCTCGCCAAGACCCGTTCCTGCCACCTAAGAAACTTGTCCTCAAATTACTCAGTCACCTTTGTACCACTCCTGGATTCCCTATTTATCACAACACAACATCACTCACCCCCTCGGTACTTATAATTTCCACAGATCACCTGAGTTGAGTGTATCTATAATGACTTGGTAAAACAAATCAGCTCCACACAAAACAAAGAGCCAGTCTCAAGTTCACCAAACGAATTCTTAGTGGGTTAGCACTACCTTGATGTAGTTTTTGATTGCGCCATGTTAAGTCAACACTACCTTAACAATATGTCATCAAACAATTTTCCATAAAAATTAATGTTTTCGGGCCAGTCATATTGGGCCTATTCATCCAATTCAAACCAATTGACTTGGTTTAGGCCGAGTTTTTGAAGGTCTTTATATACTACTACTAGTAACTCATGTTCGTGGCATGCACATTGATTTATATCCGTGTTTGTGCATTGAAACTCGAGAGTCAAAGTTTGATAGCATTGAGCTGCAAGCAAAAACTTATGCACTTGAACATACATGGATGATGATTGTAGATACTCTCTCTCTCTCTCTCTCTCTCTCTCTCTCTCTCTCTCTCTCTCTCTCTCTCTCTCTCTCTCTCTCTCTCTTCCAGAGATTATCTTCACTTGGCTTCTCAGACGAGACTATTGCCACGATCATTACTTTTATATGAGCGAGTTTGGGCGCGTTTCAGGGATGGTAGTGGTTTGTCCTCGCTAATACATTCTACCATTGGAGTGAAGCAGGGCTGCCCCTTATCACCTACTCTCTTTGCACTATATATTGATGACCTCGAGCGGATTATTCGCGAGGAAGGTGGAGAGAGCTGTCCCTTAGCAAATCTTATTATCCCCATTCTCCTATACGCTGATGATGTGGTTCTTCTCTCATCCTCTGCAGCTGGATTACAGAGACACCTCTCTGCTTTACATCGCTTTTGTCAGCTTTGGGGATTGACGGTAAATGCTAAGAAGACCAAGACTATGGTTTTCAACACCAATAGACAGCATATGAGAGATGTGACCTTCTATTATGATGAGTTGTCGATTGAGATTGTGACCTCTTACACTTATTTGGGAGTACTTTTCTCTGGTCCACTACTCACATTTCGACCGGCTGCCCTCACCAAACTCCGTAAGGGGCATACTTCTCTTGTTCATTTGGAGAGATTCTGTTCCACATATTATGTACAGGACCCCGCTACCAGATGCTTGCTATTTTCTGCCACTGTCTCCCCGGTTGTTTTATACTCCCTGCTACATGCCCTAATGATTCTCACACGCTGATTCTGCTCTGTGGCACCTTGAGCTCATATATGTGCCTCACCATTTCTTGCATGGCCAATAAAGGCAACACTATGAGGGGCCTTCACTCCCCCCCTCATGCAGCTCTACCTGCACAAGCAGCTGAGCAAGCAGTATCGTTGCCTGAACAGCTGCTGCTGCCAGCGCAGCCAGCAGTGCTACCTGTGGAACCTATTTCCCCTACCTTCACTCCAAATCTGCCTACAGTTTGCTATCGCAAATCAATGCCTCCGTCAGTCTCTTCAGTGGTCTTTGCACTAAGTGCAAATAGGCTATTCCAACTTCTTGCCAACCACCAAAAAGAGATGAATTCCCATCGAGAAATAATTTATCAGTGCAATTGCACCTTCAACGGACAGATGCATCAATTGAAGAACTCAAATGAGAAATTATGACCATGAAATGTGTAGCATCCTCCCAAGTAGGTACTTCAACTACGATCCAACAACTCGAAAGCAAAGTGGAGCGGCATCATACGGCTGTCCAATCTTGGGCAGGGGTTCTCAAAGGTCCAGGTAAAGCGGATGCTCCAATTTCCTTCATCTCTGCTGAGAGCCACAACCCAACTTGGAAGCCACAATAGAAGACTGTTTGAACAAATTGGACAGCGCTAACTCAACCAAAGTCAACAATAGAGACATACAAAGCAAATTGAATCAGCTTCGATTGGAGGTCTCGCAACACAAAGTAAAGATATCCACTTGGGTGGACAAGGTAAGAGGCTCTATGATTGACATCAATGGAATAGATGAATCTTCCCTATCTAAGGATGTCTCCACTCTTGTGAAAGAGGAACAAGACATTTTTTGAGATTGTCAAATTTGATAATCAAAGGTTTCCCCAAAGATGTGAAGTCGATCTTGAGTTTTTGTTCAATGAAATGGGAGTTGCAAAAGAAGATATCAAAGAATCCTTCCAACTTGAAAAAGAGGGCAACAACACACCGGTCAAATTTTTGACATCAAGGCAAGAGAATTTATGTTACAAAATAGATGAAAACTATGGGGCACTCAAGTGTATGCAGAAAAAGCTCTACGACATAATCAACAAGCAAAAGCTAGATTGGAATGGCCAAAAGTCAAACAATAGACATTTGAAGGTAAATGGGCACAACACTACAAAGGGGCAAGGCCTTTACAAAGGACACCCCACCAACAATGAGATTGAAAAATACTTAAAACTAAACTTGGTTTTTTGGAACTATAATGGTTTTCCTTAAAATAACGAAGTTGGATCAATCAAGGTGGCAAAAAATAAAGACAATGTAGTCTTGGCTAAAACTTTAGAGCATGAAACTTCTCTGTCAAGTTTTGATCGATATCATCCCTACTCTTTATGGAATGACTTTATGGAATGAAAAAGGACATAGATATCATGGCTTGCTATGTAGGCCATTCTTTGGAGGAATCAATTATACTCGCAAAAAAAGATGCACGCAATCCATACATATGGTTGATAATCATGGCAACGGAAAAGGCAATCTTTTTGTGTGTTTGTTATTTTCTCCTTGAAAGTCAATCCTCAGATAAGAAAGCATAATTGTACCTTAATAAAATATGGGGATAAAAATGATCTATCAAATTACTGGACAGTCATGTCGGTCATATTTTGACAAAATTACGGGGACATATATTGGAAAAAAAACTTAGTGGCTGACTGGAAACTAATAGACAATGTGTCAAAGAGTAGGACAACTTCCACAAAATGCACCATTGACCAATTGGTTAATTTTTGTTCACCACCATGCCCGAAGCATCACTCCCTTGTAGCCAAATGCTATGCAGTAAACACCTACATCCCATAGCACAAATGCTCATCGTGAGGATGAATCCACAATCCACTCATAACCTACAAACCCTTACCAACTACAGAATAAGCCTCAATTCCCCCATGAAGGCCTAACATAAGCTAACATCATTGTAACTCACAATGAAAGGAGCCCACACATCATCCCTAATCTATGTGCATGTGCAATGTCCTGCATGTGTAGATCAGGCCTTATGAACTCGCTTTTGTGTTCCTAGAACCTTGTAAGTGTCGTAGTCATGCCTGCAACCATGACTACGACACTTACATGTACCGAAGGCTATCATAGCAATTAACATCTTCATCTATCCACCTTTAAACATATATTTGCCCTACTCGGGTGTAATGTTAAGAAATTAACCACAAGAAACCCCTAAAACATTCCCAAAAAAAAAGGAAACTCATTCTAGCTACAATGGGCACATGATTTGTGCACTAATGCATGCGAAAAAAAAGTTATGCAACAATTGGGACATGCAATATAAAGGCAATGTGGAACTACAAAAAGCCAAACTAGACATGAAAGTAAGTGCAACTAGAGACGGCACGTGCAAAAAGATCAAATCTAAAAATGCAATACTATCGAAAGAAAAAATGTGACTCTAGATAAATGTTCCAAAGATCAACACATCAACAAAAGTCCAACAAATTGGTTGAGTATAGCTTCATCTACAACAAAATAAAAACTCGAGCACATAAGAAGCTCAAAACAAAACAAAACACTTCTCCCAAAATATAGCTTGTTTTCCTCAAAAATCATCTTCGTGACTTTCTATATCGCCAGAAGGCCTATGTCAACAATTTGCATTAACTCTATCCCAACATATATACGCTTCCTCCACCCTTGAGCTACCTAGATTGTTACAAGCCTAAAAAGCTCAAAAAATTTTGACTAAGATTTGGGGAGAGTCCAAAATATCCAAAGTGGGCATCATTATCCTTAGCTAAAATGATCTTTAAATAAAAATTGGAATCATAGGTTTGTTGTTTGATGTCTTGAAATGTTTCTTTCTACAGGGAATCATGGCAAGGGAAAATTTAGAGAATAGAATTTTCCGTGAAAAGCATGTTGTTGCACTTTTGTTATTGATATGTTGTGCTTGACCATCGATGTAAGTTCACCAAACACTTGCACGCTTTTATTTTTTAACTCTAGAGTCACAGCTATGAAAGCTCAAGCTTGCCTTTAAAGATGACATAAGGCCCTACCCCGAAAACAAAATGTTAGCCTACAAATGTCAAATTCATATCGTCCAACACAAAAGATTATGTCTACAACCCAATGATCGCATGTTGAATGTTGAAATTCTCACACATTGGTTGAGCCAAAAAGCAAGATCACACCCACGTGAATATGAAAAATTGACAAAAAGCCAATGTATTTCTGTCAAAATTGTCCCTCAATTCTCAAGAAAGCATATACCTTTGGATGCCAAAAACAGATTTTTCAAACTTCATCCAAGGATCAAGTATTGTCTGCTTCTTGGCTTCTTAGCAAGTGTAGTATAGTCTATGTGGAGACATAAAAATACCAAACATACCCATTGTTAAGAATGCAATTAATTTGATAGCAATTGGGTTTAAAGCCAAATGGTAGTAGATTCTTTCTTTTGAATCAAAAGATGTAGTTGATGTTTGAAAAATATGTTGACAAGGATCAAAATCATATAAATATTAACATCCATTTTCCATACTTTCGATAAAAGTTCCTAATTAGAAACTTGAGCAAATTTGTAAAAACCCCAACTAGATTTGTAATAACTTCGTATTACGAACATAACATGTATCTATACTTGTATGTATAGATATAATCTGTGTGTGTGTGTGTGTGTGTGTGTGTGTGTGGGAGAGAGAGAGAGAGAGAGAGAGAGAGAGAGAGAGAGAGGAGTTTCAGAATCCACATACAAAAGTGACCAATGGCAATATGTCAAGGTTATGCTAGTAGAGGATATATGTTGGACAGCTTGACAATGAACTTCGAACAATGGTTCAACAATAGCATCAGCAACAAAATTATCATCAATTGTAACAATGCAAGCAGATCACCACAAGGACTTTCTTAAAAGACAAGTATTAAGAGAATACTTCAATCCCCACTTGACATACTGTTAAGATTACCTAAGCCAAAAAACACTGGCCTTGAGGCCACAGTAAGGATAGACATTCTCCTAATTTTAAATAGCATGACAACGTTGCCTTGTACTAACATTTTTTCTAACCATATATCCTTAGCTAAGATCAACTGCACCGAAGTAACGCAAGTTATATTGAGCCTTACTTGATCCCAGAAGATAGCAGAAGGTACCAAAGCAGAAAACTCCTAAACAATACGTTATCTGCCAAGAAAATGCATCTATCATAATTTAATCCACATAAACTTCGAGGCACAAATGATTCTTCCAAGATTTTATTCATCTTCAAAACTCTATGCAAGTTGCCATTTTCTCAGTCTTCTTGGCAACTTCAAGATGTTATAGATCTGCGTTGTCAAACAAGGTCTCGTCAAAAAGCTGACCTTGTTAAGGAACTGCTCGTGCTCATCTGCTTGTTTTGCAATTTTATTGGCATGCTTTGATATGATTTTCTTGGTTTGTACTACCACCTACGCAAATTACATCAAAATCATAAACAGGTTAATCTAGTAATGAAATAAGGGGACCACCCTGAAAGCATTATTTAAAAAAGAACTTCAGATGTCCCGGTTCTGCAATATTGACCTAACCAAGATATCAACCGTCCTCGATTCCTTCATTGCAATTAAGAATAAACACAGAGCACGTGTTTCCAGGTTAGCATTTCCCAAAAAGAGTACTGTGTGGAAGTTTCGTGACCAGATGATGCCCCATTGAGAAAGAGTAAAGATGAAGAAGACAGCTTGACGAAAGAGCACTGGCTCACTTGAATGAAACAAAATATGAAGAATCACTAAGAACATTTCGAAGCAATCATATCGAACTACAATTGTAGGGCTACACAAAAACCACACAAAACCACACAACAACAGAAGTACTTTATTCAAGAAAAGCTTATGCTGACACCATGCAATATTATGCAACAACATCATCAACAAACAAAGAGTGCCCTGTGATCGTTACATTAGACTTGTGGTTGAGAGATTGTTGTTACCCTTGGAGGCTGCTGGAGAATTCTCCGTTTTTTGAGATGATGTGTGAGTTTGTGGACCGAATCTGGATCTTCTTCCCCGGCGGCCATCTGAAGAAGAATTTGCACTTGAATGTGCAGCCCTCGCCAGCTCGATCGATATGGATGAATGCGACCTCGCCCTCTCTCGCTTATTCTTGCTTGTCTTCTCCTTTTCCTTGATCGCTAGCAGTTAAGCGAGAAGTGGGAGCCAAGCAAAGCATCAAAACAACCAAAACAAAAACCGAAAACCAAAAATAGAGAGGGGAAAAGCAAAAGGCAGGGAGGGAGCCGCGAGAGAAAAAATTGTCGACTGCCACGTGTACATCAATAGTAACGCCTCCTTCACCCGAGGCCAATATATTATTCTATTTCAAGAAATAAATATATATTGTACCTGGCCAAAGGCCAACTCATTCCTTTCATGCGACTCACGTGAAAAGCTTTATATACAAGATGGAGCTTTTTGGCATATTTTTGCTTTTTTGGGCTTTCTTTGCACTACTTATAGATCAAGACAAGACTATGTGGAGTTGGTAGAAGCCTCAAAAGGAAAGGTCAAAGCTAAATTATTTGCCTCAAAATTCCACACTAGACCATGTCCTTGGGATATGAAGATTGATTTGCTTGTGAAGTTCACCATAGGCTAGTCCCCATGAGCTCAAGCTTTTTTCATGACCTTGTCCTAGAAAAAATAGGCTTTTCGAGTGGACCCTTCACCCCACTTTTTGAGGCTCCTATAAGAAACCTTGCCCACATTTTCATCCATTAAATGGGGCAAGAAATGTCTTTTTGGCTTTGCTTGTGAAGTTCATCATTTATTGCCTTGAGATTGATGGAAATGATACCATAAGTTAAATTCATATAAGGTCATTATATCGCAAACAATAGTTGTCATGTATTGTTGTAACAAGCAAGAAACTTTTCTTAAGGCGGTACGAACACTTGTTGATACCTTTTAAAACAATGGTTTCTCTCGTGACAAATTATGTATGATCGTTAACAAGCTTTTATATCGTGAAGTGTTTCCTGAACTTTTATTTGATCTGCCTAAAAATATTGACAATTTCTTGGTGGGCAGTTAGCTTTCCCTTAGGGGGGAGCTAGTTGCCCCCTGAGGGATCACTAACTGTGGGTATGGTTGGTGGTCTCTCTCTCTCTCTCTCTCTCTCTCTCTCTCTCTCTCTCTCTCTCTCTCTCTCTCTCTCTCTCTCTCTCTCTCTCTCTCTCTCTCTCTCTCTCTCTCTCTCTCTCTCTCTCTCTCTCTCTCTCTCTCTCTCTCTCTCATGAATGGTACCCAATGCTATTTTACTCCATTTGGTTTCATAGTCTTACAAGCCATATGGCTCTTTATGGTTTTTGGTGGGAAAATCTTAAAACCTCCAAGTGCATTTATTACTACCTCAACAGTCAAGATCGCTTGCATTCCATCCTACGGCCACGATCGGTTGCTTCTCCTACACTCGTTCAGATGAGACTCACCTATATGAAGGTGGCACGATTCTTCTTCTCTCTCCACACACTCTTTCTCTCTTCTCTTCTCTCCTTCTCCTTTTGGCAGAACAGGCTATGGATCACCAGTGCCAAATCTGTTATCAGTAAGCGTAATTATTGATTTAGGTCATAGGGCAGAATTTGAATTTGATTAATGCAGATTGTCGTTGGGACGAATCAGGTCCTTGCACTTGAAAACATACATGAATACTTATATAGACTGATTCATTGTTATTATGACACAAATTAAGCCTTGAATACTTATTTTCTAGTTAATAAACATTATTTTGGAACTATAGACTTGGTCACTTGAATCATACATATGTATCAAACAATTCTTAGTACTTGATCTCAATTATCTAGACAAGAAAATCAATCTCCTTGTTTGTCATAACTACATTATTGGAAAGTAGCCTAGAATTTCTTCTAGATCAAGTTGCAAGCATGCAGCAAAAGAGGTTCTAGATGTTGTTTATTCAGATATATGTGGCCCAATGCAAAGCTTATCTTTGTTTGGTGCAAATATTACCTTCCTCGACAAAATTTCCGAGAAAAATAGTTGTTTATTTCATTAAGCAGATGTCAGAGGCTTTCAACCTCTTTAGACAATTCAATGAGCGTGTAGAACTTGAAACTGATAATGGTGGATGTTGGAAAGAGGTGATAAGAAGAAAAATAATAATTCGACAAAGTCGAAGTAGGTAAACAATCTATTGAGTGCGGCGGTGGAAGAAAACTTCTTTCTTGTGCATGACTACGCCTATCAATTTCGAACAAAACAATAGTGATAGAAATCACGTTCGATCTTATAGTAACTAACTTTCAAATCATTAGTACTACAGTGATTACGTAGCCAAACATAAAGCAATTATCATACGAATAATAAGAGATTATCAGTTACAAAAGAATTATAGAGATGCATGCATACTGATATGGTACTGAACGCAATAAAAGATCGATTGATTCAGTAAAATAAACAAATTGAAATGGAAATAAGCACAAAAGAATTGTGGATCAAAGCCGCGTGCTCTGAGATATCTCTGAGTAACTGTAACTCTGCCTGAATTAAGCACTTCCGCTAATAAGTAGTAAGCGCAATAGCAAACTCTAAATCAATTCTAAAGAACTAAGCTAGAATGCTCAAGAGTGTTCAAGCTTAAAAGCTTGAAAGAGATGCTAACTATGCTTTGATGATACTTGTTAAAATGTAGAAGTATGAGCAGCTATTTATACTAAGCAAATGCGGCAACGCCCAATAAGTAGGACAACTAATCAGGTCATAGATTATAATGGCCAATGGGCCATAATGGCATCCATCTAGTTGGTAATTCCTAGAAATTTACTTGCTATAAAATTAGGGCAAGTCTTTAGCTTCAAGATGAGTGGAATGTTAACTGTCAATCAATCGACATGGCTGAAGTGGCTGAAGTGACAAAAGTGGTGGAAGTCATTGAAGTGGCCGAAGTCTCCAAAGTCACCGAAGTCATTGAAGTGCCCGAAGTCTTCGAAGTTTGTCGATGATGCCAATAAACGTCGGAGCCACCTATGAGCCATGTCCGAGTAGTTCTGTAGAATGTGTAAAAACACAAAGAAAACTACAAGTCTGGATAATGAGTTGGATGAAGATTAAAAGTCGATTAGTCGATTAGTAGGAGAATAATCCAACACTCCCCCTTAATTTGAATCCATGAATGCCTTGACCTTTAAACTTCGTTCTTCACAGAACAGTATGTGTGTATCCAAGCTTAATGCTTTGGTAAAAATATATGTTGTCATATCTTGCGTTCGATAGTACTGCAAATTAACCTCTTTGTTAAGAAATTTGCTTATGACATAGTGATACTTGATTTCAATGTGCTTACTCCTAGAATGAAACCTAGGGTTGGTCGAAAGGCAATGGTTGATTATCACAAAATAAAATCGTCGAAGCATATTGATTCGGACCAATATCTAAGACTAAGTTCCTCAACCAAATTGCTTCCTTTGTAGCTTGTAAGGCTACAATATACTCTGATTAAGTGGAAGATAAACCTATCGATAATTGCTTGCGGCTATTCCATGAAATAGGACCATTTTTTAGGAAGACTGTAAATCCATAAGTGGATTTATGAGTGTCTACATCTCCTGCCCAACTTGTATCTGTGTAACCACTGAGTAAATTGAGTTTGTCGTTGTCGACTATTCCATAACAAATGCAAAAGTCCATAGTAGCTCAAAGATATCTCATAACTCTGATAAGAGCTTTCCAATGTGTTATAATACTAGGGATAATCATAAACTAACTTAGGGAGCTGACTGCAAAGGCTATGTCTGGTCTAATATAGATCATGGTGTACATAAGAGATCCTATTATTGAATGATAAGGATACTCACGCATCTGCTCCTTCTCTTTGATTGTTCGGGGACATTGGTCCTTCGACAATTTGAGACCTGGTTCCATTGGTGAGAGAGCTAACTTACAATTAACCAGATTATATTTAACTAACATATTGTAGATGTACCTCTGCTGAGTAATGTAAATCAACTTTTGATTTCTGTCTCTTTGGATTTGAATACCAAGGCATAAATGAGCTTCGCCCATATCGGTCATGTCGAATTCGAAAGATAGCATTGTCTTAGATTCTTTTATTAGATCGATATTGTTGTTGAAAAGTAGCGTGTCGTCCACATACAAAGTGATAATGATAAAAGACTGATACATTGTCTTGAAGTAAACATTGGAATCGGAAGAGCTTGGTGTGTAGTCGTGATCAATAAGAAAAGTATTGATCCTTTGAAACCATGCTCGAGCAGATTGCTTCAAGCCATAAAGTCCTTTATGGAGTTTACACACATGATTGCATTTACCTTCGATATTGTAACCTTCATGTTGCACCATGTAAATGTCAACTTCGATAACTCTGTTAAGATATGTTGTTTGTACATCCATTTGATGCATTTCCAAATCTGTTGCAGCGGCAAATGATAACAAAAGTCGAATAGAATAATGCTTAACTAATGGACTGAAAGTCTCAATATAATCGACGTTGTGTACCTAAGAAAATCCCTTGTCGACAAGTCGAGCTTTTCTTCTGTCGATGCTTTCTTCTGCCTTGTATTTAATTTTGAAAATCCATTCACAATTAACTATGTTTCTGCTAGTAGGTAATTCAACAATCGTCCATGTCTGGTTCTTGATAAGAGATGAATACTCTTTATCCATAGCTTCTTTCCATAGATCGAAATTGGGCTGACCGAGTGCCTCTTTGACAGTCGTCAGCTCCTAAACAAGGTAGGCTACAGACTCGTCGATATACCTGATAGGTGGTCTACTAACTCTTGTCGATCTTCTGGGTGATAGAGGAAGTTGATCATTTTCATCATGTTGTAGTTGTTGAACTGCAACATCATCATCTTCAGATTCGCCATTGATATGTTGTTCATCGAGAGTAGACGAGCTTGGACCTTCGATAGGAATAGTCAACTGAGGAACTTCGAAGTTCAATATGTCGGACAAGTTGGACAAGTCGACTATATGGGCTTTGCCTTTTCGCTTGAGATCGATAAATTGATCTTCGATAAAGATGACATTCCGTCTAGTGAATATCTTCGACTCGATAGAATCAAACAACTTGTAAGCTTGGTCCAAAATAGTGTAGCTGATGAAAATACATTTGATACTCTAGAAGTTGAGTTTCATCCTGAGATCATAAGGAATCTGCGCATAAATTTTACATCCAAAAACTTTTAAATTTGATAAAGAAGGTTTGGTACCTGTCCAAACTTCGAATGGTATTTTGTCTGAGAGACCTTTAGTAGGACATCTGTTCTGAATGTAGGTTGTTGTTGAAACAGTTTCAACCCATAAGGACTTCGAAATTGTTGCATGCACAAGCATACACTTTGCCAATTCGACTAAAGTTCTGTTCTTTCTCTTAGCAAGACCATTCGACTAAGGTGAATAGGAGGTAATGTATTGTTGCTCAATGCTGTTATTAAGGCAGTACTCCTTAAATTTGATGGAGATGTATTCTCCCCCGTTGTCGAACCTCTGTGTTTTGATTCTTTTTCCAGTTTGATTTTTTGCATGCTCTTTGAATTGTTGAAACTTGTTGAAAGCCTCTGATTTCTTCTATATGAAGTAAACAACTGTTCTTCTAGAAAATTCGTCGATAAAAGTAATGAAATACTTTGCATTTAGCAATGATGGAGTTTGCATAGGTCCACATATATCTGAATGAACAAGATCTAACAACCCTTTTGTTACATGCCTATGACTCGATCTAAAAGGAATCCTAGTCTGCTTTCCAATGATGCAACTATGATAGACATGGAGGTCGACTTTGTCGGTTGGATAGTCGAGATCAAGTGCTAGGGATTGTCTGGACATGTTCGATACAAATGCATAATTCAAGTCCTAAGCGATGATGCCATAGTAATGCTTTATTCACAAGAACAAAGGTTTTCAAGGCTTGACTAGTATTAGAATAACAATGTGCCATAAGTATCTTTTCCTCTTGTCGAGTGCAAGGATCTTATTACTCCTATCGATAATTCTGCATTGATCATATTCAAACTCCACTTTATGACCTAAATCTGTAAGTCTACTTACTGATAACAGACTTGTAGAGAGTTTAGGAACATACAAGACTTTTGATAGTAGTTTGAATTGATCATGCTGGAATCTTAATCTTACAATACCTTCACCTTCGAAAGTGTGAGTACTATCATCACCAAGATGAACATACTTCTTTGTGCTATAAGGCGTATATGAGTGAAAGATCTCACGATGATTGGTCATATATTGAGTAGCTCCAGAATCCAAAAACCAAGAATCATTCAAAAATGTCTTTTGGTCTTTGACCATAAATGCGCCTTCGTCCATGTCAACTTCGGGAGATGTTGACACTGTATTTGCTATTTGATCAGGTTGCTTGGCTACGTTCTTCGCTTTGAGAACTCTACAATCCTGGATCTCATGGTTATTGTGCTTGCAATACCTGTAAAACATCTGTGGATCGATGATTGTTCTTGACTTTGAGTATGTTTCTGATTCAATGCAAACTGCTTGAAGCTTTTCTGCTTCTATCGTTTCAAGCCCTTGTTGACATATAGACCATGAGACGAAGAGGTAGACGAAGTGTCTTGACTTCTTCGATTATCTTCTTGCAACAACATAGTGATAACTCTAGTGAGAGTTAAATCTGAGTGTGTCGATATGATCATCACCTAGTTTTCATATGTAGAGGGCAAGCTTGAAAGCAATGTCATAATTGCGTCTTGATCGTCTATGACTGATCTGACAGCGGCCATTTGTTGCAAGAGATTTTTAAATTGGTTAATGTGACTCCAAAGAGAATCACTATTTGACATCTTGAGTGTGAAGAATTTCCTTCGAAAATGTAACTTGGTAGTTACGTCTCTCACATCATATAGTGAGCTCGAGATGTCCCAAACTTATTTTGAAGTTTTAGCTTCAGCTATATGGCCAATTTGAGTATCTGATATATTGAGGATAATAAGTGCGAAAGCTTTATCATCCTTCAATTTCCACTTTGAGTCATTTGTGTCGTCTTCAGGCTTTACTTCGATACCTATATTTCTGGGCTGAAGCTATTTCCACTACAACTTATATTTTAAATAGATGCTCGACTAGAGGGATCTCTGACAAAACACCTTATAAAGTTTGGATAGGCTCCAAACTTTCACTATCGAACCTCATAGTTTTTGGATGTATTGCGTAGATACCATAGGAGATCATAAAGAAGTTGGACTCCCACAATATTAAATACATTTTCATTGATTACACTACTTTAGATAAAGCTTATAGCTTGTATAACCTTGTTGAATCAAAGATATTCATCAATAGAGATATTATCTTCTCAAGGGTCAGTTGAAAACTCATATTTTTGATTTGACTATTTTTATCGAAGGTTTGAACGCATCAAATACAGATGAATAGCTTTCTAATATTGAATCATAAGAAGATGTTATAGCTCAGCAACAACAAAACCAAAAAAATGATTATCAGCCTCATTTGTCTCCCAAAAGATTGACAAGAGGTCACAGACCGCCTAATATGTACATTGATGAATCTGCTTCATATCTCATTCGAGAGCCAACTACTATCAAATAAGCACTTACTCAGTCATACTCCGATCTATGGAGAGAAGCTATGGATAGAGAGTATTCATCTCTCATCAAGAACCATACTTGGACTATTGTCAAATTGTCTACTAGAAGAAATGTAGGTGATTGCAAATGGATATTCAAGATCAAATACAAAGTGGATGGACTTATAGATCGAATGAAATCTCGACTTGTCGCAAGAGGATTTTCACACATCCTGAATATCGACTACACTGAGACTTTCAGTTCAATAGTCAAATAGTGCTCAATAAGAACTCTTCTATTGTATGTTGCTACAGCCAATCTAGAGATACATCAGATGGATGTACAGACAGCCTATCTAAATGGAGTTATCAAGGAAGATATCTATATGATACAACCCAAAAGTTATCAAATAAATCACAAAGAGTCTCATATATTAGAGCACTTCATTGCTTGAAACAATCAGCTAGAGCTTGGTTTAAAAGGATCAATACTTTCCTTATCGAACATGGTTATAACCCAAGCAACCAAATCGAAATAACAGACAAGTTCTTATAGTACGATTGATTAGAACAGTCCCTGCATGGATGTCAGCCTATAATCCAAATTAGAAATCTGAAATTAAGTACAATTAGTGAAATATGCCGTAGAAGAATAGGCATCAATTTAGGTATAGGAAATTGCGAAGTGTGTTGGATCAAAGATAAGAAGTAATGCTACAACAGACAAGAGAGAAAGAGAGCAATAGCAAAGGCTGGCATAACACTCTCTTCTTCTCTATTGATAGTCTGTCATGTGCGTAAATACAATGGAGCAACGTCACTATCTCCATATAAAGACATGAACACGACTAGGGCGTCGAGTTGTTCTTATACGATACGACGACTTTAATACAATGAAATTCTAAAATGCATTTAGGCCTTTACATCGCATATTTAAGTGTTACAAAAATTGAAAAACTGACACTATATGACAATTAATTGGATCATAGTATGCCTCCACATATTCAAACTCCTTAAACTAGTCCAAAGACATTGTTATGTAATCTTCACTTTATCATAGTTATGCTAAGTATGCGCCAAGCTCCGAAATTAGGATTTTGGCTCGGGTACTCTTGAACTGCATTTATCTTTTCAAGAGTATTAATAGTCACATGGATTAGCATGGTATGGATTTGCCCTAATACTTTTTTTGACTGTACTAGCCAAACCTAATATCCTTAAATTCATCTCAAGTAGTATGTGATTTGTCATAATTATCGGTTAAGTTCACATTTCATATGAGTAGGTGCTCATCCTATTTGTTAAAAGAAAAACCCTATATAGTTAATTGTTGAATACTTATTCATGAAATTCACTAATAGATAAGGACCAATACCATACACTGATCATCATGACACCTGTCCTAATATGGCTAAAGGATGATTTGGCCTATTGTTAGATATTACTATTTGAATGGGAAGACTGGACTATGATTTCTCAAATGCCTATCATGTTGTAAAGTAGTCTTGCTTATTTTGTACATGGATAACAACTAACATTTAGCATTGACACATGTCTTTCTCACATAGTAACTTGCGCGATTTTGTGTTGTGGGATGGTGGCAATTACCAATTGAATGTCTCAAAATAAGTTTTGCTTTAAGGTGCTTCTATACTATATTTTACTTTTCAATTATATATTTACCTTGTTGGCCTATGAATAATGATTTTAAAGAGTTTGGTCTTGCTTAAGCAAGAGGAACTATGTAAATGCTTTTACTCTCTCTCTCTCTCTCTCTCTCTCTCTCTCTCTCTCTCTCTCTCTCTCTCTCTCTCTCTCTCTCTCTCTCTCTCTCTCTCTCTCTCTCTCTCTCTCTCTCTCTCTCTCTCTCTCTCTATATTTGAATATTGAGACAATAATGGGTTTCATCCATATTATATGTCATGTAGAATTATGAGGACAACATTAGTTTCACATCTTTTAATAGTTCAACACTATCGCTGAATAGTCGTGTGACGTCCACGTACAATGTAACGATAATAAAAGAATACTACACTGATCAAATTATGAGGACAACATTAGTTTTGCATCTTTTAACAGTTCGACACTATCGTTGAATAGTCGTGTGACGTCCACGTACAATGTAACGATAATAAAAGAATACTACACTGACTTGAAGTAGACATTCAAATCTGAAGTGCTTCTGTCGGCAAGTTCGCTTACTATTCATCCTTGGTGATCTGAAAGATAAAGTCCCTTTTCCATTTTGAGACTTGACCATAACCAGCTTTCTCATTGTAGTATTCAGCTCTGAATATTACACACTTCACCTCTTCCATCATCCATTTCGTACTTATCATCCAAAAGAAGAGATTTATCTCTCTTTAGGGGAATGATATACCTTTTATACTCCTCATTTTAACCATCATAGTGAAAATCTATAACGACTAGGCTACAACATAACATGGCACCGTTGCCGGGGAGATGAATTTAGTTTTTTGAGATTTTTAAGTGTGTCAAGTCTTCCGTGAATCTTTGTTCATGTAATACATGCGCAAGGATTAAACAAAAGTAACCATTGAACAAAAATGGGTAGAACGGAAAAGCGATTAGAAGCTTATAGGATGGCTCGAGAACAATATCTTTAGAGTTTAATAAATTTGCCAGTAAGAGCCAGATTAAGTCCTCGAGCATTCGATAATTATATAACACTTTAGTCTCGTTTATAATTCCTTTGAGGAAAAGCTTTCTAACTCACCGAATCCTTCTGATCCATCGGAATCTTCATCTTCCGAACATAGTTCTGAACCATAGTCGAAACAAGACCCTGACCCACCATCTGAGCCTAGTTCTGAACCATAACCATCAACACCTTTCGAATCTAGTTTTGATCCAGAGCCCGATCTACCACTTGATCCACCGCCTACCAATGCCACCCACTTCCACTAAAATCATGTATAATTTTTTAAAAGAATCATCATTTGAGGATGTGGATAGTTACTTGTCTCAGTTTGAGTAAATTACGATAACTAATAAGGAACATATGGATGAGGATAAGGTCCGGATTTTAACAGGTCCACTGCGAAAGCAGGCTAGGATCTGGTATAGTTAGTTAGTTTCAATTGAAGGCAAAAATTTTGAAACAATTTAGAGGAATAGGATATTCGACTACACTATTAGCTCAGCTAAATTCCATATAGAAGAAACCAAAGGAGTCACTTAGGAAGTACACCCGAAGAGTCAAGAATCTGATAGGAAAATTAGGAGTGCAATATTATGTGCCTATGTAGAATGAATGGTTTCTAGGTGGACTACCTAAGAAGATGGATAGATACTGTCACCAAGGACTTATAACTTCTCTAGAAGATGTCATAGCGTCTATAGAAAACTATGAGACCTCTAGAATCCCTAGGAGACGGAGGAATGATAGGAAGATTAGTAAAAGAACATAAGCAAAAACGTATGGAAGAATTAGAATCATCTACTGAGACAGATTCAGAGTCTGGTTCATGCGATGAAAAAGAATCTTCTGACTATTCATCATACTCTTCTTTCTCATATGAGGAAGAGTCTACACATAGGAAGTCGAAAAGTAAAACATCATATAAGAGAAGGAGAATGGAAAAACCTGAAAAGATAGACCCATTATAGAAAAGCATAGAACTTTTAGCTAAGAAGATGGGGGACTTAAAAGTCCAAATGTCGGATGTAAAAGCTAAATGAAAGAAAGCCAAATCCAATGCTAATATCTGGTGTACTGCTTATGGAAAAGAACGACATTCAAAAATCAATTGTTCGAATCTGCAATCTAGTTACATAGAGGAGGAATTATTTCTCTGTCCAGTTAACGAACATGAGGAGGTAGCATATACTATTGTCCCCTCTAATCAGAAAAAATCTACACCAAAGCCATGAACTAGTCAACAATTTACCATTCTACGTATAGGAGGGGCGAGAGACTCCACTCCACCACCTAGAATTAGAGATTCATGCTAAAACTACAAAGCACCTGGTCATTATTCACCAAACTGTTGTCCTGAACCAAGGAGGGCATTAGGATACGTACCTCTTTGCACCAATTGTAATGGCGAAGGACATGTAACTGCCGCTACAAACATGACGTAAGCCACGTTTTGTAAACCCACCTAAAGAGGATGAACCACGATCATCTAAAACTAATACTGATATGATAGCTCAAATACAGGTAGAATTAGAAACATTAGAAGACCAGGACCAAAATTGGCCTGATTAAGAGTTAGAAGACGCTTGTATGATCAAAAGGAAGGATATCTTGATTGCAAAAGGTAAAAGACAAGGGAAGTTGTTCAAGCTAGATACCTATTCAAGAGGTTTGACATAAAAAGATGAGACACTTCAACTTCAAGTCATTGGAGGTAATGGCTAGAAAGAAGTTTGTGATTGGTCTTCCAAGTTCCTTAAGTAGTATCAATCATGTTTGTGAGTCTTGTGCTTTGTCAAAGTCACATAGACTACCTTATACTAGATCTACATCTAAATTTACAAAGCCTTTTCAAGTTGTACATTCAGATATTCATGGAATTACTATAATTAGCAATAGTGGGGCTAAGATGTATGTAACTTTAGTTGATGATTTTAGTAGATTTTGTTGGATCTATCTACTAAAGAGCAAAGATGAAGTGTATGATGTCTTTGTTAAGTTCAATAATGCAAGGGAGAACCAATTTTTCACAAGGATCAAGTGCTTAAGGAGTGACAAATGGACAGTACATATCTACCAAGTTCAAGGCCTTTTGTGATGAGCTTGGGATCAAGAGGGACCCCCCACAACAAAATTGACTGGTGGAAAGAAAGAATAGAACTTTATGTGAAAGTGCCAAAGCCATGAGGTTAAGTGCTAAACTTGATAAGCCATTTTGGGATCAAGCATTGTTGTGTGCCAATTTCTTGTGCAATAGGTGGCCGAGTGCTATTTTGGATGGAAGGACACCTTTTGAATATGCTATTCAAGAGGAGGTCGAGTGTCAACTTTCTTAGAACTTTTGGATGCACATGCTATGTCAACATTACTCTTGATGATAGGACCAAGGAGGACCCATCTTCAAGGAAATGTATTTTTGTTGGATATAGTGAGGTGAATAAAGCCTACAAGGTTTACATTCCTTCTACTAACAAAGTGATTGTTGGTAGAGATGTAATTTTTGATGAGGGGAACATTCCAAAAGTATTTTCAAGCATTATTAATGGTGATGTTGATGGATCTAACATTCTTGATGTTGATGTAAAGGATGCTACTTTGGATGGTGATGATGAAGGACCATCATCTAGTCAAAAGCCAAGGAGAACATCAAGGGAAAGACAAATGCCTTCAAGGTTGACATAAAGGGTCAGCAAGTAGTTTTTGAAAATTATGTTACTTTCCTAATCTCTTTTGATGAACCTACATGTGTAGATGAAGTAAGGACCAAAGAGGAGTGGATCCAAGCAATGGATCTTGAGTATCAAGCTCTTATGAAGAATGGAACATGGATATTGGTGGAGTTACCTACTTACCTTTGCCTTTGAAGTCGATGACCTGATTCTTGATAAAGACTACATCCTTGTTGAATGAAATTTGTTGGGTATTGTAGGAATAATAGTAATTATTCTTCCACAGAGAACATGATGAAAGTTTGAATAAATCAAACTAATATCAGTGTCTTCAATCGGGTTTGTATCTGATCTATGTACTAATACAACAGTACTTTCTCTGATTGAATATGCGTGCAAAAATAATATGCGGAATTAAGAGACAACTTAAGACAATAAGAAACTACTGATCAAAAACGAATTTTTATAACTATGAATCTGAATCATGAATATACATCTCTTGCTGTCTTATCTCGTTGTTGTGTCTCTGATTGAGTTAATCTGAGAATCTCTTCAGTTTGAGTGTATGAGAGTTGGTTACAATGAGTAGTGCGCATGTATTTATATTGTTACAAGACAGGTCTTTTGGCCTTTTATTTACAGGTCTTTTGGTCTTTTAATGCTGTAACAGTAGATATCTAACCGTTTAGACGGTTGATATTTATATACGTTTTGTTTCCATGGTCGAATAATTTTTTTTTGTCCAATTTTTCACGACAATGCATCTCTTCGTCTCAGATTCGTGTTTCGCGAATTGTTCGCGACACTTGTCTCTTCATGACATTTTCTCTTTCACGAATTGTTCACGACATATGACAACTTTGAGTTTGAAGAAGAAAATTCAGAATATTTCGCAAACTGTTCACGACAAGTGAGCTTGAAGAAGAATCCAGAAGATTTTGCGACAATTTCGCGTGAAGTAGAAGTCTTTGTTGGGTTTTTTGTCTTTTTCCGAAAAATGCGAACTGTCCGAAAAAATAGTTCATTTATGAAGACTTCTTGAGAGAGTGATTTACATAGAAGGAAAAGGGAGGGGGGGTTAGGATGAGTAGGAGTAAGATTAAACTCCAACAGCTTTGAGCCTCTCTTTTTCTGCTTGTTTGAATTCTTGTTGGTGTACAAGGCGTGAGAGTCGATAGTAGAGGAACTAAAGGTTCGTTCCTTCTTGTCTTTTCTTGCAACAACATCGTAATGACTCGTGATAAAGTCAACTCTGGGTGTGTGGTGATCATCATCACCCAATTATCATACGATATTGCTAAGCTTGAAAGCAGTGTCATTACTGCTTCTTGATCATCTATGACAGATCCGACAACAATCGTTTAATATAGTAGGTTCTCGCTCTGGTTAATGTGATTCTGTAGTGAATCATCATTTGTAATCTTGAGAGAGAATAATTTTCTCCTGAGATGTATCTTGGAAGCTACGTGTCATGCACTCATACATGGTGCTCAAGATATCCCAGACTTCCTTGGAGGTATGAGCTTCAAAAACATGGCCAATTTGTGTGTCTGAGATGTTGAGGATGATCAACACGAAAGCTTTTCTATCCTTCAACTTCTGTCGGGTCAAGTGTCGGGCCTCGTCTCTGCACTTGTGACAACATCATACATGTCCTTAGCCATTAGCACAGTTTTCATCTTCAATTTCCACAGGTGGTAGTTGGATCCATCAATCTTGTCCATGATGGGACTGGCTTTCCCTTGGGTATCCATGTGGATGTTAGTCTAAGTGATAGTGATAACTATCAGTGAATTAAGAGTGAAAATCTAATGCAATTTTATAGAACAAGAAAACAATTGTTCCATCAAACGATATAACCAGGTTCTATGGGAAGCTTATCAGGATATAACAATAATAGCCCTAATACCATGTCGGAGAAATGGAAGAGTCCATGAATTGGATTGAACAATTGGATCAGAACGATCCTACTAGTGCACTAAGGCAGTGGTCGTCTGATTCCCCCAGTGCGTGCACTATTACAATAGTAGGTGAACACAAAATAGAGCTTAATTGTGATTATGCGGAAGAGGAAGAGCGAACAATCAAACAAAACAATTAGAGGGTCAGACGAAAAGTGGAAAGCATGCAACACTGACAAGATCCAAACGCAAAACCAGACAATAATTTATTCAGATTCAATGTGTAGAAATACAAGTCAGATGATGCTGGTGAATATGAAATAATAGCGGGAGAAACTGCGTGCTCACAACACTAACTACGATATGTAACAAGTATGAGCTTATTCTGATAATCAGTTTGAAAGAAAATAATCAATGCTTGGAAGCATCTACTATGTTTGTCTCTGATAAGCTGTCATCTCATCGTCTATGTGCACTTGAGCGTATATGGAATCAATCTATCTCGTCTGGCATCAATCAGCTTACATTGGCATACAATATATCTTAATTGATTACAATTATCTACATTTGTGCAAATGTATGTACAAGAAGATTGCATGGAGCCGTTGCGCCGTCTGGAGTAGATCGTGGCTGCTGCTGTCATTGTCCAAGTAGTTGCACAATACAAGAAGTGGGTGTGAGAAGACTTCGACGACTCCGAGTTGAGTGGGTTGTTGCTGACAAGTCAGGTGACTTTGACAAATCGGACTGCCATTCTCTTGTCTATCTTTGATAATAGAGTATTTCTGCAGACTGTGCGACAATGCATGTAAAATTGTAGCAACATGAATGGAATTAGATTAACATGGGATTTAGGAGAGTATAGGAATAAATCCAACACCTACCAGCATTATGCAACACAAAACCGCACGAGTTAGTATAGTGGGGAAGACAAGTGTCATAGTTGAGTGTCAGTTGTTATCCATGTCCAAAAGAAGCTATACCACTTAACATCATAAATAGCATTTATAAATCATAGTCATGTCTTTCCAAATAGTAGAAGGTTTATTAGCGATAGGCCAAACCCTAATAGTACCGTAGCAGGGCTTGTGCCATGTTGATCAGTTTGTGGGCAATTGGTCTATATCATTTCATATTGTATTAAGAGAAAGTACGAAAAGTTTTAATTGTGTGTATATTAACTAGCTAAAAGACCTGGTGTGGACATGTGTGCTGGTGTTAGGGCAAATCCTCGTTCTAACCCATGTGAGCCTTATTAAGAAAGGCGAGTCATGCACTATTGTCCATACTTCTAAGCATATGCATGCTCTCCAGTCGTATCTCACCAGAATCTTAATGTGACACCTAGGTGGGTAGCATTACATACTGCCATGGTTGAATGTTGCGAATACGTAGGTAATAGGGCAATTCCGTGCCATGCTAATTCTTAAACTTGTTCTGCATATGCAACAATTGATTTCATATCACTATGTGATTCTGAACAAATCCATAACTATTCATAACGTTAGATTCAACCAATGGCATATAGGACTTTGTTATGGATAGGTTTGGTTAATTGTTTATAAGGGATTTCTAAGATTTTTACCAAGCATTAGGGCAAATCTGTGCTGTTCTAATCCTTGTGTAAAAAGTTTGTATCTTACGCATATATCCATTTTGTCTAGGAACATTATTTTGGAAACCCTATTTTTGGATAAAGGTATGGACTACTTTAAGAACAATAAGAAAGACTTGCTAAGCCGGTTTGTAAAAGTGTAAGGTTTTTAAGTTTGAATGTCGTTATATATGAAACAAAAAAACCCAATGAAAGTTAGATATGTAAATAGAGCGGAAGGACCACTTCCTACGTGTCTGTCATTTAGAACCTGCAACATAACCGTGTCCATGATGTATGTGGTTTATATATGACCTAAAATTCGTTGAGAGAAGTCATACCTGGATGATTGTAGAACGTATTTTTGAGAGGATGTCGTGCTATTCCCACGAGTAGTTTGTTTTCCTTAGAACACAACCATACATAAGGTCTTAATCACATAATGTCTATCCATCTTTCTTAAGAATCAAACTTTGCCTTAGTATGTTCTTTGCCAATAGAATGTTTCTTTGCCAATAGAATGTTTCAAAAAGGGTTTAAGTCAAGCCATTCTAATATGTTCTACCGAATGATGTACTTGTGTAGAGACTAAGCAATGTATGGTTTGAATTCGAGTCTAAATGAGTGTAGTAGAAGGCCGTAGTAACAATTGATGCTACATCATCACAGAACGTAGATGATCATTTAATGTTCAAATGCTACTAAATCATTAAGAGATGTGCATAGCATTTGTGAAGACAAATATGTTTAGTGGTAAGTAAACTACAAATCACAAAGTGAGTAGTAGGTCATTATCCATACAACTGTAGAACCGGTTTGCATTATTTTAAACAAACTTGTTTAGCAATTATAGAAAGACATGTATTCTTCCTATAGTTTGGACATGAAGTAAATGAATCAAGAATGATGACTGATGAATTCGTCGGATTCGCGAAACTTTTGCGAAGGAGAATCAAGCACGACTCTCTTCGTCTCGGATGGAGTTCGGATGCGATCACTGGACACTGCCAGCTGAATCACTCCTACAGTCCTCCAGAGTGTAGTCAGTCACTATTGATCTACATTGATAAAATTAATACAACATTCAACATAGTTTCAACCAAAAGTGCGAAATTCAAAATAAACAAGAAAAAACTCAAACACGCGATTAACAACAGAAACATTTGCATTCGAGATCAAACACAACACAAATTGATATGTGCGTGAAGGCTACAATATCATCTATTGATTTCTTTTCTCTGATTCTTTAAGCACTACGTGCATATCCACGCAGTGCATTGGCGTGAGAGAAACGGGGTTCTCTCACGAGTAATCGTCTCGCTTTACTAGCGGACAGTTGGATCATTTAATCCTAGACAGAATTGTCTTCGCACGTAGGCGGACAAGTATTATGTATTTTTTGTCCTGATTGCTTACTAGCATCAGACTATTACATTACACTATATGTGTATTCTATTGATCTATATGTCAAGTATCATCCAGTAAGTATGGTTGCTCTATGTGAATCTAAGATTAGTGTGATTAAACATCTACAACTAATCAGGGAATTACAAGAGTGGTAGATTAGCCACGACCTAAAATGTATTTGCTGACGTCATACCATCAGATCAGATATCTGTACTTCTAGGTACTTGCACGATCTTAGCTAGTACTCTTTGGAGCGTGAGGACAAAACGGGTTTCGTTTTGCTCGTATGCCTTTCTCTCGTACTGGACCGCAAAGGAATCTCGTTCGTGGATCTTTCATGTTCGCAAACCATTCGTCTTTGTCTCCTTTGACTTTGGTGTTCGCAAATCGTTCGTCTTCGTCTCCTTTGACTTTGGTGTTCGCGAATCGTTCGTCTTTGTCTCCTTTGACTTTCATGTTCGCGAAACTTTTCGTGCTTCGTGTCTCCAGATCTTCGAGTTTGCGAATGTCTTTGTCGGGCTGAGGGCTAAAAGCTAGCAAGGCTTTGTAATTAGAAACGTTGTTTTTTCACTTTTCTTCATAAAAAATGTGTGTTGGAGCAAGTTGTCCATCGTTGGTGGATAGCAGCTACCATTAATTGGTTTTAGCTTCATCGTTGTCTATCATGCAAGCAAACAGAGATATGTTTTTTGCATCGCTGCCAAGTCATCAAAAGACATACTTTAAGTATCAACCAAGGTTGTTTGTAGTCCAGCGCTGCCTAGAAGGCATAGAGATACATTCTATAAGATGAAAAGGATGAAAAGTGATCCATCGCTGTCTATATGGCATAGAGATCCATATTGTGAAATGAAAGAAAGGGGAAGTGGTACATTGCTTGTCAATGAGCCACACAAACGATGTTTCAACAAACATTAACTCATTATACAAAGCTATGAGCATACATATTGCTATGAAGCATAAATCAAAGTGCATAAAGCAAAAAGAGACAAAAGCATTAGTATGAAATGAGATGAACCTCTGAAGAGAGAAAGCTTGGTAGGGTGTAATCACAGGACGAGAAGAAGAACGAATTCCTTTTACAAAGTGTTGTGAGAAAAAGTAGTCGAAACTGCATGATATATATAGTGGTGTGTGGTGAGGTTTCATGGAAGGTGTCTTTTTGCCTTGAGAGAGAAACAACACATCTTGTCCATTCGTTAGGGGGGAATTTTTTTTTTTAATTGATATGGTGCAAGTTAAGAGTAGTATTGGTTAAGGCCCTTTAATTTGGAGTTTTCAGTATTTGGTCATTGTCCGGACATAGTATAACATAGAGAGGTTCCTTTAAGTGAAGAAGCATCCATGAGAGAGAGAGAGAGAGAGAGAGAGAGAGAGAGAGAGAGAGAGAGAGAGAGAGAGAGAGAGAGAGAGAGAGAGAGAGAGAGAGAGAGAGAGAGAGAGAGAGAGAGAGAGAGAGAGAGAGAGAGAGAGAGAGAGAGAGAGAGAGAGAGAGCCATCAATTCTCTTTTGTAGAACTATGGAAGGAGCATCGCTTCTACACTAGTCTTGAAAAAGCTTGGTGACACGGACATGGAGTGTTTATGGGGGGACAAGGGCTAGCCTCAAGGGAATTATGCGTTGTGAGGGCACATTGCTCGAGTAGTTTGAAAGGTTCAAGTGGATTGGGCCTTTCCCTACGTAATGCCACGCGTGAAGTTTTTATTTTGTACTTTATTTTTTGATGTTTTTATTTCTAGTACAATTTTTGCATTTGGTGTGAATTTTTTTTACAATTTTTGTTGAATGTGCACGTGGATAGCCAATCAAAATAAAAACAAAATTGAGCACTTCACATTACGGATAATGAAGCTCATTTGCCGATCGAACCTTAACGTCTTTCAGGTTGGAATGTTCGTTGGATTATTCTCCTACTAATCGACTAATCGACATTTTAATCTTCATCCAACTTTTGTTGTCGCATTTTTTGCAAAATTCCAGATGCCCTAAAAGTTAAGGAAATGAATTTAGGAAAGATTGTCGCGTTTTTTGCATTTTTCGCCTATGACAGTTTACGTTCATTTCTGCAGATAGACTGTTTACGACCAAAGCCATCGACTTGCATTAATCCATCCACAAGTAGTTTATGAGAAGTCCTAACTGGATGGATGCCAGCATATCGCCACTTGAATGATTGTTCATATTTCAACATCTTATTCTCAGATCAAGTATTGAATAGTTAGCTTTCTCTAATGTATACAATTTATATATATAAATTTTTTAAGCCTGCGAGCTTGAACACTCTTGAGCATTCTAGCTCAATTTTTTAGAGTTAATTAGAGATTGCTATTGCACTTACTGCTTATCAATAGTTGCGCTTAATTCAGACTTATATTTTAGCCACTCAGAGATAGCTTAGAGTATGCGACTTTGATCCGCAACTTGTTGTACTCATTTACATATGTTTCGCTTTTATACTGAATCAATACTATCTTCTTATTGCATTCAGCTTTGTCTCATAATGTATGCGTTTCTATAATTCTTCGCGACTGATTATTTGTCTGATAATTCAATGTTTTAAATGTTTGGCTACGTAATCACTATAGTACTAATGATTTCAAAGTTACTTATTATAAGATCGAATGTGATTTCAATCACTATTGTTTTGTTCGAAATTGATAGGCGTAGTCATATATGAAGAAAGAGGAAGATAGTTGATTTCACTGCGCACGATAAATTTTATTTCTTGTCATTCGAATTCTTTTTATTGGAATCTTATTTGACCTATCTTTTATACAGCTCTTTCAATATGGTATCAGAGCATTGATCCTTCTTTAAGGCCTAATACTATATCAGAGCGCAAGCTCTTATACTCAATATCTTTCATGATATCAAATTATTCTTCAATTCGAATCAATTTGTTTCGGTATCAGAGAATTGATTTTCACAGCACTGTATCTTTCTCTTAACGACAATCGAATTATCGACAGTCTAAAGTTCTAGATGGATTCTCAAAGTAAAGTCGGTCTTATCGCAGACAAGCTGATGGATCCAATTATCATTTATGGAAGTTTAAGATGAAGACCTTGCTAATCGCCAACGAGTTGTGGGATGTTGTTACAAGTATCGAAGTGAAGCCTAAAGATGACACAAATGACTCGAAATGGAAGTCGAAGGAGGGTAAAGCTTTCGCGCTTATTATCCTCAGTATATCAGATACTCAGATTGGCCACATAGCTGAAGCCAAAACTTCGAAAAAAGTTTGGGACATCCTGAGCTCACTATATGATGTGAGAGACGTAACTACCAAGTTACATCTTCGAAGGAAGTTCTTCACACTCAAGATGTCAAATAATGATTCTCTCCAGAATTATATTAACCAGTTTAAGAATCTCTTGCAATAGATGGTTGTTGTCGGATTAGTCATAGACAATCAAGACGCAATCATGACATTGCTTTCAAGCTCGCCCTCTACATATGAGAATTGGGTGATGATCATCATGACACACTCAAATTTGACTCTTATCAGAGTTATCACTATGTTGCTGCAAGAAGATAATCGAAGAAGTCAAGACACTCCGTCTACCTCTTCGTCTCATGCCCTATATGTCAACAAGGGCTCGAAATGACAAAAGCAAAAGCTCCAAGCAACTACGTCGAATCAGAAACAAATTCAAAGTCAAGAACAATCATCAAATCCAAATTTGTCGAAGAAGAAGATGTTTTGCATGTATTGCAAGTGCAATAACCATGAGATCCAAGATTGCCGAATTCTCAAAGTGAAGAATGCAGCCAAGCAACCTGATCAACAAGCAAATACAATTACAGCACCTCCTAAAGTCAAAATGGACGAAGACGTTTTTATGGTCAAAGACAAATACACAAATTCAGATGATTTGTGGTTTTTGGATTCGGGAGCTACTCAATATATGACCAATCATCGTGAGATTTTTCTTTCCTATATGCCTTACAACACACAGAAATATGTTCATCTTGGTGACAATAGCACTCACACTATCGAAGGTGAAGGTACTATAAGATTAAGATTCCAACATGATCAATTCAAACTACCGTCAAAGGTCTTGTATGTTCCTAAACTCTCTACAAATCTGTTATCAGTAAGTAGAATTACAGATTTAGGTCATAAGGTGGAGTTTGAGTCTGATCAATGTAGAATTATTGATAGGAGTAATAAGATCCTTGCACTCGGCAAGAGGCATGGATACTTATATAGATTGGCACATTGTTATTTTGATTATAGTTAAGCCTTGAAAACCTTTGTTCTTGTCAATAAAGCATTACTATGGCATCATCGCTTAGGACACTTGAACTATGCATTTGTATCGAACATGTCAAGACAATCCCTAGCAGTTGATCTCAACTATCCTTCTGGTAAAGTCTATCTCCATGTCTGCATCCTTGAAAAGCAGACTAGGATTCCTTTTAGATTGAGTCATAGGCATGCAACAAAAGGTCTATTAGATGTTGTTCATTCAGATTTATGTGGAGCTATGCAAACTCCATCATTGTTAGATGCAAAGTATTTCATTACCTTTATTGACGAATTCTCTCGAAGAACAGCTATTTACTTCATTAAACATAAATCAGAAGTTTTCATCAAGTTCAGACAATTCAAAGAGCATGCAAAAAATCAGACTGGGATACGAATCAAAGCACTGATACATCTCCACCAAATTCAAGGAGTACTACCTTAACAACGACATTGAGCAACAATACATTATCTCCTATTCGCCTCAGTCAAATGGTCTTGCTGAGAAAAAGAACAGAACCGTAGTCGAATCGGCAAAGTGCATGTTATTACATGCGACACTTCCGAAGTCCTTCTGGGCTGAAGCTATTTCAACAACAAACTATCCTACTAAAGGTCTCTCAGTTACACCATTCGAAGTTTGGACATGTACCAAACCTTCTTTATCGAACTTAAAAGTTTTTGGATGTACTACTTATGCACAGATTCCTCATGATCTCAGGAAGAAGCTCGACTTTCAAAGCATCAAATGTATTTTCATCAGCTAGACTACTTCGAATCAAGTCTACAAGTTGTTCGATCCCATCGATTCGAAGATATTTACTAGCCGCGGGATGTCATCTTCATCGAAGATCAATTTATCGACCTCAAGGGAAAAGCAAAGTTCATGTAGCCGACTTGTCTGACTCGTCCGACATATCGAACTTTCCAGTTCCTCAGTCGACTATTCCCATTGAAGGTCCAAGCTCATCTACTTTTGATGAACAACATGTCAACGACGAATCCAAAAATAATGATGTTGCAACTCAGCAACTATCGTATGATGAAAATGACCAGCTTTCTCTATCAACTAGAAGATCATTAGCAGACCACCTATCAGGTATACGGATGAAGAGTATTCATCTCTTATCAAGAACCAGACATGGACAATTGTTGAATTACTTGCTAGTAGAAACGTAGTTGATTGCAAATGGATTTTCAAGGTCAAGTACAAACTAGACGGAAGCATCGATAGAAGAAAGGCCCGACTTGTCGCCAGAGGATTTTCTCAGGTATACAACGTCGACTATACTGAGACCGTCAGTCTAGTAGTCAAGCATTATTCTATTCGACTTTTATTATCATTTGCTGCTGCAGCAGATTTGGAAATACATCAAATGGATGTACAGACAACATATCTCAATGGAGCTATCGAAGAAGATATTTACATGGTGCAGGCCGAAGGTTATATTATCGAGGGTAAACACAATCATGTGTGTAAACTTCATAAGGCACTTTATGGCTTGAAGCGATTTGCTCGAGCATGGTTTCAAAGGATCAATACTTTTCTTATTGATCACGGCTACACACCTAGCTCTTCAGATTCGAATGTTTACTTCAAGATAGTGTGGCAGTCTTTTATCATTATCACTTTGTATGTGGATGACACATTGCTCTTCAGCAACAATATCGATTTGATAAAAGAAGACAAGACTATGCTATCTTCTAAATTCAACATGACCGATATGGGCGAAGCTCATTTATGCCTTGGTATTCAAATCCACAGAGACAGAAATTGAAGGTTGATTTACATTACTCAGCATAGGTCATATACAACATGTTAGTCAGATATAATCTGGTTAGTTGCAAGTTAGCTCTCTCACCAATGGAACCAGGTCTCAATTGTCGAAGGACTAGTGTCTCCGAACAATCGAAGAGAAGGAGCACATGCACGCGTATCCTTATCATTTGATAATAAGATCTCTTATGTACGCAATGATATGTACCAAGCCAGACATAGCTTTTGCAGTCAGTTCCCTAAGTCAGTATATGACCAACCCTGACACATTGGAAGGTTCTTATCAGAGTCATGAGATATCTTCGAGCTACTATGGACTTTTGCATTTGTTATGGAACAATCAACAACGACAAACTCAATTTACGTAGTCGTTTCACAGATGCAAGTTGGGCAGGAGATGTAGACCATCATAAATCCACTTCTGGATTTACATTCTTCCTCAACAATAATCCTATTTCCTGGACCAGTCGCAAGCAATCTTCGATAGCTCTATCTTCTACATAATCAGAGTATATCGTAACCTCACAAGCTACAAAGGAAGCAGTTTGGTTGAGAAATTTACTTTCAGATATCAATCTGAATCAATACGCTCCGACATTACTATTTTGTGATAATCAAAGTGCCATTGCCTTGTCAGCCAACCCTAGGTTTCATTCTAGGAGTACGCACATTGAACTCAAGTATCACTATGTCAAAAGCAAAGTTCTTGACAAAGATGTCAGATTGTAGTATTGTCGAACGCAAGATATGACAACATATATTTTTACCAAAGCATTAAGCTTGGATGCACACAGAAAGTTCTGTGCAAAACTAAGTTTAAAGGTCAATGCATTAATGGATTTAGATTAAGGGGGAGTGTTGGATTATTCTCCTACTAATCGACTAATCGACATTTTAATCTTCATCCAACTTTTATCCAGAGCTGAAGATTTCTTCGTGTTTTTACACAGTTTGCATAAATACTCGAAAACGACTCACAGTGTCGGCTTTTTCGCCTTTCGGCATTTTCGCCTGTCGGGATTTTTGCCTTTTGGGATTTTCTCTCACTTCGGCTTTTTCGCAAAATGCCAGATGCCTAATCCATCAGCAAGTAGTTTCTGAGAAGTCCTAACTGGATGGATGCCAGCACATCACAGCCAACTAGATGACGCTTTTGACGACCTATAAATAGCTGTTCATCTCAGTTTTTTTGAGTTGATTAGAGATTGCTATTGCGCTTACTGCTTATTAGTAGTTGCGCTTAATTCAGCCTATATTTTAGCCGTTCAGAGATAGCTTAGAGTACGCGGCTTCGATCCACAACTTGTTGTACTCATTTATATATGTTTCGCTTTCATACTGAATCAATACTATCTTCTTATAGTTTTCTTCTTGTCGTTCGAATTCTTTTTATTGGAATCTTATTCGACCTATCTTTTATACACCTCTTTCCAACAATGTTAAGGATGGCACCGTGGATTTTATCACAAAATATTCAGATGTTGCCACATCGAAACTTTCCAAGTAGCACCTCTGCAGACGTGAGTGACATCCAAGCGGGCTAGTGAATCTAACACCAGGTTTTTGCTCACATTGTTGTGTTGTATCGTGGCAAATGCATGATGGTTTCCAAGGGGGGTTGAACCAACCCGGGTTGAAGCTCTAGAGTTTCTCATGTCCATGTTTGTGGGTTAGGGTTAGGGTGGAAATTTGGCTTCGAGAGGGGTATCAATGTAGATTGCTGCTAGGGTTAGGGTGGCAAAGCAGCTTAAGTCTGGTTTGAAGGTTGCTCATTTGTATGAGCATGTGTATTGATGATGGAGGAGGATTTGGCAAAGAATGAAGAGAAGCAGAGATCAATAGCATATCTCGCCAAGAAGGCTCGGCGACTAGCGGTTCCACGGGATTTCCAGAATGTACATGAGCGGCGAAGGGGAGACATGCAAAGTGGAAAGGACTTAGGGACAGTTCATCCATTGGAGGTGACTCACAAGGCGAAGTTACGAAGACTTTTATCATCCTTTGTCCTAGAGCACAAATGGAGCGAGGCCGCCGGTGTTCTTAGTGTACTGCTTCCAACCATCTCTGACAAAGATAATCTACAAGCCAATCGAACAAAATTCTACTTTTGGGTATATTTACATTTTTCCATTGTTTTCATTCCAATTAGGATGAAAGCTAATTTTGCAATTAGGTCAAATAATTAGGGCTGATTTAGGGTTAATCTTGTGACTACATCTACATAGGGTTTATAAAAGCCAATCAAGCCGGAAATTCTTTCATGCTATTGATCTCTTGAGAAAGTATACCAAAGTAACATTAGGTAGAGTTTGCTGTTAGTCTCCTCCACCCAATAGTGCATACAAAACGATCAAGATGAAAATTCTTTCACTTTGTTGATCACTTGTGAAAGTATGTCATAGTACTCTCATAATTAGCCTACGTATATGTTAAAGATTCAGCAGCTCCTTACCAAAATTTGTGCTAGTGTTGTGGGCATCCATAGCATCTCTCAACAACGCTGTTGCCTTTGATGGAACGAACATGTGACGCCATCTAAGGATGGCCATCTGTTCAGCCCATTCTAATAATCAGCTCATGTACACCACAAAGATTGAGTAGTTTCTTACCAAAATTTGTGCCAGTGTTGTTTGCGTTCATAGGGTGTCTCTCAATTTTCCTTTTTAGGCATCTCCTCCAACCAAAGAGAAAAAACATTTCTTTTTGTAGAATACTTGCATATGTCTACCCAAGATGGTAAGATCTTCAATTATCTATGAGATGAACAATATATTCATTCATCTTCGTAATCAATTCTTCAACTAAAATAAGTAGTACAGTACATTGGGTTACTTACACACCTATTAGATAAGTTGGCTAACTACTCACCTGAAAATCACATTCTAACATGGCATGTAGATATTTTGATGCAAAGGCAGTGGGATTTGGACGCGAACGCGCGTCCGGGGATGCGTCCACTCGGATGCATTTTTATTTTTTTTATTCTTAAATTATTTTAGTGCATTTTATAGCAAAAAATAAAAATCAGAAAAAAAAATGAAATGGACGCGTCTCCGGACGCATCCAGTGGGTTGGACGCGGACGCGGACGCGGATGCATCCGAATGTCGGACACGGACGCGCATGTCTGTTTAAAATTAAGATTAAAATTTGATGCTAATGTTCACATTTGATAACATAGAGAAAATGTTGTAGCGGTTCTATGCTACCAAACATAAGCAAAATTTTTACTAGTTGCCAAACAATAATAAAAATTAATCTAGGATGTAACAAATTCGACCTTTTTGGAGCAAGTATATTCTACAAGAAAGATGGTCTTGTTCTATGGTGATTTTTGAGATGTTTTTGCACTACATTTACTTTGTTATCAAGCGAAGTCCGTATGCCACAAGTCACACCTCCACTTCACTAAGTCCAATCCCTTTGTCCCAAGAACAAACATTCTAATTTCAAAGAGCCAATTTTACTTTGTACTCCTATTGGTGTTTCCATAGACTGCCACCGACTCTTTCTCAGGGTTATCTTTTCAAAAGACCTCGCCTTTTCGTAAAGCTACCCATGTACATTTTGCATGCCAGTGCTATATTTTCTCCCATCTTTTTGTGCGTATACAAATGTGGAGAGAGAGAGAGAGAGAGAGAGAGAGAGAGAGAGAGAGAGAGAGAGAGAGAGAGAGAGAGAGAGAGAGAGAGAGAGAGTATTGATGTCTTATGGCAGTCTGCAATGGAGGTTTGGAGACAACTTGAGACTCCGTCTGAAAATATGTTACGAATTCGACGATTGTTCAATCTTCTGCAATCAAAGTCACACAAAAGGCGACGATTTAAGGTTAGAGTTAATTTCTTTTCTTTCACTTGTTTCATTGTTCAAATGCACAATTATTATTAATAAGATGTTGGAGGATCTCGGTCATGAGGGAGGACTTTGTTTTCACTTTTTCTATTTTTTGTAGAGGAACTGTGTTGCACTTCTAACAATTCAAAGCCTAAAGAGGGAATTTGAAATGTGAAAAGAAGTTCAAATTGTACAATGTAGAAACCTGAAACTGAAGAAAATGAATCCATATGTTACATTCACCAATGAAGCACTCACAATGACAAATGTGGGCATTTTGCCTTATCTAGAGCTTCCAATAAAGACTAAGCTCTATTGATTAAAGACCTCACTCAAGGTTTAGCCTCATGGTTAGAGAAACAACCCCGTCTTTTGACAAAGTTTCCGGAATTGCACTTCAAGGAAAGTATAGAAGAGGTGAATATAGTTTAGGGGCCAAATAGTAGATCATTCATTGGTCGTAAGATCATTATCCCACAGGGAAGAGGAAGAAATATTTCAAATAGGTCAGCTGCTAGTCAATAAGCAAGAAAAGCATCTATTGGATAGCAAAGAAGTGGAACTTGCCTTCATTGTGGGGAAATTGGTCACTATGCATCGGAGTGTAGATCAAAGCAACCTTTTAACCTAATTCAAACTAGAATGGGATGTTCACAATACAGTGAGCTAGGTTCTCTTAAGAATGTCCTATTCGGCTTCACAAGAGTAGAGACCTCCTTAGAGAGGAAAGACTGATCTTTTCCAACAATATCAATCATAGAGCCTTTTACCTAGTCTGCCCAAGTGGATCAATTCCCTTTGTATTGCAAGACCTTGTATTGGCACCGATCCAATTTGATGTGTCTGTATTTGCTAACTCAGCTAAAGCTTATTGTATTGAGGGCTATTCTTAATCCTTGATTTTCAGCTTTAAGACTTCTAGGCCTTTAAAAGGGTTGCCACCATTGATCTAAGTGTCCCACGCTTCCTACTTATCCAGCAGATACGAGACCTTGGGTTTTCTGATGACAAAGTTCTAGCAGTGATGGCGCTCTATTAGAGAGTACTAGGTTGTTTTCGGAGCGATAGTTGTATTTCTGAGTAGATCATGAGCACTATTGGGGTGAAACAGGGGTGTTCCCTCTCACCTACGCTTTTTGTACTATATATTGATGTGCTAGAGAGATTATTGAGCAACGCGGTGGATTTGGTTGCTGACTTGTAGACATTTTGATCGCCATTCTCCCATATGCAGATGATGTGGCTCTAGTTTCATGCGGTGATAGGCTGGAACAAGCAAGTGATCAAAGATGTATTTGGGTGCACGAACCAATGATGGGGGTGAGAATTTTTGAGATGAAGAGATAGTCCCAAGGCTGAAGCAAAGGAAGGAATGATCGGAGAGAGTGGCTGGAGAATGTAAGTCATGCATGAGGGATATGGAGGATGGTGATCCCATGAGGTAATCGATAATGCTATGTCCGCCATTGTGAGGATGACAAGTATATTTGTTCGATTTAGGCCAGCAAGCTAGACCTTAAAAAATGGCCAACTCATGAGCTTCACCCAACTGCAATAGGTACTCACCATAGGTGGTAATAGGGCCAAAATATCCTCTGAGGTCTTGGTAACTCTCATGTCATCTCCTTCAAGGGCATGTACACGAAGTTGGTCTGTACGATCATAGAAGTCTGTCTGTCGTGGAGCTGTCCTGGCATTAAAGTCGCTAGTGAGAAAAATGTGACCTCGCTATGCCTATATAATAATATTTGTAGAAAGAACACTGTAAGGTGAACCAACACCCTCCACAAAGGAAGAGGACACTGGAGGGAAGTAAAAAGCTGCAGCAAAAATGTCCCTTTTTGAACCGATGCTATGCCCATCAATGTGGCACCAAATATATAGTGAGTGCTCATCATGACTGATGAACTCAAAAATAGGGTGTAGTGACTCCTTGTATAAGCAAGCAACTCCACTTGAACCTCTACCGCTGGCGGATCTCATCTCATGTCGGTAGACCGAGTCCTGTCTGTAACTTGAAAAGAGGTAATCCTATCTCCTGACTCTCATGAGTCTCCATGAAGATTAGCAGATCTCTCCCACCTATGAAGTCAATCAAAGCACCAGCAGTGGACCCTAAGAGGGAGTTGAATCAGAGGCAGAATCGTGATCAACAAGCAGGAGGGACCAGCAAGGGCAACTGGAAGAGCAAAGGGAGGTCGAAGCAGCAAGGTGCAGACAAGAAGACTTGTGTGAGATGCAGAAGAAACGGACATACAGTTGATACATGCTGGCTCAATCTCAAGATTGAGTGTATCCATTGCCACAAGAAGGGTCATGCAGCCGTGGATTGCCGCCAAAACCCAAGAAACAAATCAACGCAGAACAGACAGGAGAACATCAACAGTTCATCCTATGTCGAGGAGCCCGAGAGCTCAAAGATGGGTGAAGAAAGAACGAACAAAAACTATTCGATTGTCTACATCTGTGAAGACGTGTGTGCCGCATCAATATCTGACACACATGAGGTGATCCTAGATTTAGGAGCCACCTCACACTTCGTGACATCAAGACGAATAACGTCTGATTTCAGAAGTGCAGATCCTTCAAGATTCATAGTACTTGGAGATGGATCTAAGCATCAAGTGAACGGTATTGGTTCACTATGGCTCAACACCAATGGCAGAGACAGACGGCTCGAAGACGTTTTGTTCGTGCCTACATTGCAACAAGACTTGCTTTCTGTAGCAAGGATAGCAGATGCAAAGATGTGTGTGGCATTTTCTAACGAAGCATGCAACATGATTGACGCCAGTACCAGTACTTTTATCGCTCAAGGCAGAAGGAAAGGAAACCTATATCATCTGAAGGTATGCCTACCTGCAGATCAGGTGCATCAGACTCATGATGAGCAGCCAGACACTCTGTGGCACAGGAGACTCTGCCACATGAACTCAATGGCACTTTACCAAGCAAGCCATCATGGAGCGATAACAAGGGTCAACATCTCGAATGCAACCAGTTCGACCACCTGTGATGCATGTTTGAAGGGCAAGATGTCACGCACTCCATTCATCAAACACTCTTACAGAACGACTAAGGTTCTGGAGTTAGTGCATTCTGACATCTGCGGACCATTCAATGTGATCTTAGTAGGAGGTTCAAAATATTATATAACCTTCATTGATGATTATAGCAAATTTGCCAGAGTGTATTTTATTCAGAATAAATCTGAAGCACTTGACAAATTCACTAAATATGTGAATTGGGCTGAAAGATGTACATGCAACAAGGTTAAGCAGATCAGGATAGATCGAGGTGGCGAATACATCTCGAATCGCTTCACTGACTTCTGCAATGATCATGGCATCATTCACAGAAGGACTGCAGCCTACACACCGCAGCACAATGGTGATGCAGAACGAAAGAACAGGACCCTGATGGAAGCAACCAGATGCATGATGGCCTACTCGAAGGCTCCGATGGTACTGTGGGCTGAAGTAGTAGCTATAGCCGCATACATCCAGAATAGAACAGGCAAGTCTGGTGTTTCTCACACGACACCACACGAGCTATGGTGGGGTAGAAAGCCCAGCCTGTCTCACATCAGAATCTTTGGCTATGCAGTTTATGCACATATTCCAGATAAGCGTCGAAAGAAGCTCGATGAGAAAGCCGAACAGGGATTTCTGGTAGGTTATGACAACAACTCGTCATACTACAGAGTCTACATGCCTGACACGAATACTGTGAAAATAGTGAGAGATGTCAGATTTGATGAGAGCAGGACAATGGCCAATGACAATCCTGTCAGCTACGAAGTTTTGGAGAGACAGTACTATGACCTGCCGCAAGTGACAGAGGGAGCAGAGGACGAACACGAAAACGAAGATTTTTGAGTCGTCTCCCATTCGAGTGACGAATCTGAAGAAGAAAGATTCGAGAGGCAGCTTGCTGCCGCAGTTCCTATAAACCAAGATGGTTCTGGACCGAGCAGAGCAGACAAAGACAAAGACATTGCTGTCCCAGGAGGATCTCCTAGAAGGTCGACAAGACCACGAAGAGCGCCATCAAGATATGTGCCAGGCAGCTCAGCTTCCACATCAGAAGAGTTCTATGGATTCAGTGGCGAACCACAACCTTTTGAGGAAGCGATTGAAAGTCCAGAAAAGGATAGATGGATCCAACCCATGAACGAAGAGATGGAGTCCATGAGGAAGAACTAGGTATGGACATTGCAGCCATTACCACATAAGCGCAAGACTGTCAAATGCAAATGGGTTTTCAAGCTCAAAGACGGATCAGATGGGAACATCACAAAATACAAGGCAAGACTTAGTAGCGAAGGGATTTTCTCAGAGATATGCTATTGACTACTCTAAAACTTTCTCTCCTGTCGTCAAACATTCATTCCTACGTCTATTATTTGCATATGCAGCAGCTTATGACCTCAGGATCCACATTGTGGACGAGAAGACAGCCTTCTTGCATGGCGAATTAGACGAAGAGGTCTATATGGATCAACCCCCAGGATATATCTCAGACTCACTTCCTGACTATGCATGCAGAATGCATAGAAGCATCTACGGTTTGAAACAATCAGCCCGACAATGGTACAAGAAGAAAGATCAAGCCCTAAAATCATTAGGATTCAAGCCTCTGTTGGCTGATTCCAATGTATATGTCAGAGTTACAGATGGACAGATCATAATTGTGGCTGTGTTTGTGGACGACACTCTGATACTCAGCGTGAGTGAGCAGCTGATCGCTGAGGTGAAAACAGACATCTCGAAACATTTCGAGATAGTGGATCTGGGAGAAGCTAGGTGTTACCTAGGCTTGCAAATTGAAAGTGACTATGAGGGAGGTAAGCTATACTTTCACCAGTCCAGATACACTTAAAAGATCCTAGAGGACTTTGGGATGCTGAACTGCAAAGGAGCAAATACTCCAATGCTCGCAGGGACAGTGCTGACAAATGATGACTGTCCGAAGACCGAGGAAGAGAGGGAATAGATGCAGCTCACGACTTACAAGAAGCTGATAGGATCACTGATGTACCTTGCAGACAACACACGTCCTGATATTGCTTATGCAGTATTCAAGATGAGCCAATTTTGCACGAATCCAGGCTCGACACATTGGAAGATTGCAAAACGAATTTTGCAATATCTTCAATTAACGAGGGATTACATAGCTTGTGCTATTGTCGTGATGCAGGTTTCAGGATACTTTCCTACAGCGATGCTAGTTGGGCATCTCTCAAGGACGATTGTAAAAGCGTCTCAGGAGGATGCACCATCGCATCAGGAGCAGCAGTTCTCTGGGTCAGCAAGAAGCAGACCGTTGTAGCCCAGTCATCCTATGAAGTAGAGTACATTGCAGCAGCTAAGATGGCCAACGAGATAATCTGGCTAAGGCAGTTCTTGGACGAATTGGGCGAAACAAGGAACGAGCCTCTGGTTTCGCAGATGGATAACACCTCTGCAATACACCTGACGAAAGATCCCGTGTTCCATTCCAGAATAAAGCACATTGCGATTAAGTATCACTTGATCAGGGATCTAATTGAAAAGAAGATGCTGTAGACCACCTTCATCAAAGCGAAAGACATGGTTGCTAACATCTTCACCAAAGCCCTAGACAAAGGACTTTTTGAGAGACAGAGGAGCAGTCTCGGGATCGTAAAGCTATCATGCTTTGAGAGGGAGCTGAAGAAACAACACGTTTCTTTTTACAAAGCTTTGCTAGCTTTCAGCCCTCTGCATGACAAAGATGTTCGCGAACACGAAAGTCAAGAGACATGAAGCACGGAAGTTTTGTGAACACTTGACGAAAAGACACAAACACGAAAGATTCTCGAACGAGAATCTTTTGCGGTCCAACACGAGAAAGTCAGACGACAGAAACGAAACCAACGACGCGACACGAAAAAATGTTACAAACCTTTTTTGCCCTCACGCTCCAAAGAGTACCAACAAAGATCATGCAAGTACCCAGAAGTACAGATATCTGACCTGATGTTATGACATCAGCAGATACACTCTAGGTCGTGGCTAATCTGCCACTCTTGTAATTCCCTGATTAGTTGTAGATGTTTAGTCACTCTAATCTTAAAGGTTACATAGAATGACTATATACTTGCTGGATGATACTTGACACAAGATATATGAACACACAGATAGTGTGATGAAGTAGTCTGATGCTAGTAAGCAATCAAGACGAAATACAGACAAGAAGTCCGCCTGCGTGCGAGACATGTTCTATGATCAGGATCCATAGAGATCCACAAGGCCGTTAGTAAGCGAGACATCCACTCGTGAGAGAACTGTATTTCTCTCACGCCAACGCACTGCATGGATTCGCATGCAGTGCTTGAAGAATCAGAGAAAATCAATAGATGATCTTGTAGCCATCAAGCACGTGTCAATTTATGATGTATGATTTTGAATGCAAAGGTGTCTGTTATTATTCGTGTATCTGATTCTCCCATTCATTTCAATTCTGCACATTGGTTGAATTTGTTGAATGCTGCATTAATTTATAAAATGTAGATCAACAGTGCCTGACTAAATTTTGGAGGACTGTAGAAGTGATTTAGTTGGCAGTGTCCAGCAACCACATTTGAACTCCATCCGAAATGCGTTGAATCGCGGTCGCGACAGTTTCGGGACTGTTCCGCGAAAGATTTTCTTTCTCTCTTTCTCATCACAAACCCTAACCTTGTCCTCTTGATCACTACGATTAAGGAGGCACGGAAAGGGTCCAACAACTTTTTGGCGCCGTTGCCAGGGAAATGGTGCCAAGCTACTATTAGATGGGTTTTTGTTTGCCTTTTGCTTGAATTTTTCTTGCATTTTCATTCTATTACAGTTCCAAATTCCAATATGCAAGCGGTGTGAATGGGCCCTAGTAAGCTTCCAATACCGGGCGCCCCAATTACCTATTTCGTGGGGTCCTTAGGCGTAATGTCAATGTATCAAATTCAATCATCCCTGTAAGTAACACGTCTACCTATCAATTTAGCTTCTCGAAAAGCATTACGCCTCTCTTCAACCTGCATGTACGGCAGATCATCATCCATATGATTTTGAGAACCTTGTAGCTTGGCTCTACAACGTAAAGCATCATGACGGCTCTCTAGGGATCCAAAGAGGATGATTAAGGTAGCATTGTCCCGTGTTGTTCTCCATGCTGAATCTAGGTCTCTAGTATGGTGCTCAAGTGGACTTTCAAGGAAACTTTTAGCTTCTTCAAGGGCATTTTGAGTATCCCCAATGCCTCTTACTCTAATGTTGAGTGCTTTGTGCTCCCTAGATTTCTCTTCAGAGAGAGTAGCTAAAATAACCGAAGAAATAGGGGCGCTTGGTGTACTACCTTTTTGGAGAATTGTCACCCAAGAAATTGCTTCCTCTTTTTGTTTTTCGATTTTGTCCTCCAATTCTTTGAGTTTGTGTGATGGCTCCTGTTACAATCCTACTTATTGCAAACCTCCAGGTGCCGGTTAACCACAAGAGACCGAACGATTCACGTTCCACCCCGCCATAGGACCTAATCCGGGTCCACCCACCGTGCCTTGGCCTGTGACCGTATCAAGCTGGATCCGACCTCCTTCCCAGAGGGCGTCCCATACCACCGCCTAGCCTCTCAGCCATCTCCTGCCTCATGCTAGCAATACATCCTGGCCGTGCACATGCTTTCCATCCACCTCCTCCTAGGTAGATAGAATGGATGGCAAGTGAGTCCTCCTCCCCTTGTATACCTCCAAGGAGAGAGACTCCAAGCCATGTGCACTCCGGGATCATGACACGTGGCAACCATGCTGGTTCACGAGTCACCAGTCAAGTCTACAGGCCCAGTCATCGTCCAGTCTCAAGTTTGGGTTTGGGACCCAACTCCCAAACCCAAACATTCCCTCTTCCTTAAAAAATTCCTTATCTAAGGAAGGAATCCAGGGAATCTCAGTTTAAGGTCATGTTCCTTCTCCCAAGTATCATCGTCCTCAGACGAACCAAGTACTCAGTTACCTGTTGGTTTATGAGCCCACGTTGACGTACATCAACAATGGCCTGTGGTTCAGTAGGTACAAAGGATGATAGTTTTAGCTGGTACGCATTTCGATGGAGTTTCTTTACTATACGGAATGGCCCTGCGTAACGAGGTGACAACTTAGGACATTCTTCAGTCCTTAGAACCTTAGAATCTTTTGGAATTCTAAGATATACCCAAGCTCCCTCTTCATAGACCCTAGGTTGTCGCTTTTGATTAGCGTAAAACTGGGCTCTATCCTGAGCCGTTTTTTACGTTTTCGCGAGCAACAAGCAACATTTCTTGCATATCATGCAAGAAATCTACTGCTGCCTTAACCTTGAGGCCTTTAAGGCCCACTGAAATGGGAGCCCTAGGCTGGAAACCATACATCAGAGAAAATGGAGTAAAACCCGTCGCTGAGTGCTTTGCGCTATTATACGCAAACTCAATCATTGGAAGGTACCTTTCCCAATCGGACTGTCTTCTGGAAACATATGCTCTTCCATAGACTGGTTTGTCCTCTCTGTCTGACCATCCTGAATCCGATTCAGGATGATCTGATGACACCAAACTTAGAGTGGTCTCTAATTTCTCAAAGATCGCTTGCCAGAATTTGCCAGTGAATTTTGGATCTCGATCACTAACAATGTCATTCGGCAAACCAAACAACATGAACAACTTTTCCACGAAAAGCTGTGCAAGTTTCGAAGCTTTGACAATTTGCTTGGTGGGTATGAATTGCGCCATTTTAGTTAACCTGTCAACTATTACCCAAATGGCATCATTTTGCTTCCCCGTCCGAGGTAGCCCAACCACAAAGTCCATGGAAATGCTTTCCCACTTTCTTTCGAGAATTCCAAGGGCATTTACAAACCAGCTGCCTTAAGTCTTTTAGCTTTATTAACTTGGCATTGCGCACACTTGCGAACATATGCCTCCACTTGACTTTTTAAATTTGGCCAGTAAAAGTTCCTTTTTACTAAGTCAAGCGTCCTTTGAGCGCCAGGGTGCCCTGCACACGGGCTGTCATGACATTCATGCAGGATTCGGGCCCTTATATCATCATTTTCTGGCACACAAACTTTTCCATTCCGGAAAAGTAACCCATTCCTAATGGAATAGTCTCTTTGTATCTTGTCCTGAGGAGAAATCTTGGAATCCTGCATTCCAAGCTCATCACTAGATCTAGAAGAACCTGCCAGGACGTCTAGCCAAATACGACCAAAGTACCTATCGGTCTTACACAAATCTCTTAAGGATAGATACAACTCAGATTGGATCTCAGAAAAGCTTAACTGATTAACCTCTCCAATCCGGCTTAAGGCATCCGCGACACTATTAGAAGTACCTTTCCGGTACTCAATGTCATAATGAAATTCTTGGAGCATCTCTGACCATCTGGCCTTATGACCCCTAAGGTCAACTGCATCGTTAATATACTTTAACGCTTGATGGTCAGTAACTATGGTAAACTGGGAGCCATATAAATAATGTCTCCAAACTTTCAGGGCATTAATAACAGCGAAAAGTTCCTTGTCATAGGTGGAATACCGCCTTTGAGCAGGGTCCAACTTCTTGCTTTCAAAAGCTACCGGTCTACCAACCTGATATAGGACTGCGCCTATAGCATAGTCACTGGCATCCGTTTCAAGTACATACGGCTTGTTAGGATCCACTGTGTAAAATAGGCGCTGTAGTTACACAGTATTTGAGGTTCTTAAAACTCTGATTCAACTCTTCAATCCAGGTAACTGGAGGACTGAACTTACTGTGCCGGCTAACTCTTTTAGCCCCTCTGAGGACATTCGTCAAGGCCAATGCAATTAATGCATAGTTCAAGATGAATCTATGAAAAAATCCCGTAAAGCCCAAAAAGGACTTAACCTCCCGGATGGTTTTAGGGATAGGCCATTCACGTACTTGTCGGACTTTATTTGGGTCAATTTCCAACCCATGGTCCGAAATAATGTGACCAAGGTATAACAACCTTTTCTGGAAGAACACACATTTGGACTCCTTGGCAAAAAGCTTCTCCTGTCTAAGTAACTTTAAGACAGTCCTGAGATGCTCCTCATGCTCCTCCAAGGTCTTACTATAGATGAGAATATCATCTAAGTAGACTATTACGAACTTTCCCAGATATGGACGAAGAAGATCGTCGATCATCTGCTGGAAAGTCGCTCGAGCATTTGTCAAGCCAAATGGTAAAACCAGAAACTCATAATGGCCGTACCTAGTTCTAAATCCGATTTTTTCAATATCCTCAGTCTTTATGCGAATCTGATGATACCTTGATCTCAAATCGATTTTGGTGAAGTATTTTGCACCTTGCAATCGATCAACCAGTTCATCCATTCGCGGCAAAGGATAACAATTTTTAATCGTTAACTTATTCAACTTTTTAAAGTCTACACAAAGACGAGTACCTCTGTCTTTTTTATCAACAAGGAGCACAGGTGCCCTCCAGGGAGATTTACTAGGCCTTACATGGCCCATCTTAAGGTAATTTTGCAGTTGCCTATAAACCTCATCCTCTTCAGTAGTACTCATCCTATATGGATACAATGATATAGGTGAACTACCAGGAATCAGTTTAATACCATGGTCAACACCCCTAGAGGGGGGAAGTGTTACGAGCTCGTAACCAGTGCCGAACCCTAGAGAACACAGATAGGTCAGATACCACAGTCAGGGTCGTGTCCAGCGTACATGACCAACAGGGCAAGACAGTGTGAGTAGTGTGCCCCAGCACGGTCCATAGCCATGGCGGGCCTAACACAGCCTAGGGACCCTGTCAGCAGGATAGGGGTCCCAGTTGGGTCCCGACGTGCAGTCGGCCACGTCAGTGCCACGTGGCCGACACTTGGCAGTTGCATGCTACCAGTCCTCACACTGGGCTAGGAGGGGCTTACTCTATATCAGGGAGTAGGCAAGGTTGGGTGGATCAGTTAGTGTTTGCCCTACTGTGGTGTTAGGATCTATTACACTGGTATCAGAGCCATCTCCATCCTAGGGAGTTTAGGACAGCAGTAGAGAAAGCTATCAGAAGATAGGAAGTGTTTCTCAGATTCTCAGAGAGGAATAGAGGAGGAGGATCGCTGTAGGAGCAGCCTTCAAACTTCTGATTTCCACTGAGAAATCACAGTAGCAAGGAGTTAGATTCCAAGTGTAGGTAACTCGCTGAAAAAACAGCTGTTTCTCACTGAGTTCAGAGGATTCTCTATAGTTTTCCCAGCGAAATTAGAGTAGGAAGAAGCCAGCACCTCCATCGCTGTACAGTCAGAGACCTACATCCGATTTCCAGGGAAAAAGTTACTGGTTCTCAGCGAGTTGGAAGCCAAAAAAGAGGAGCAGGGCCAGCGCTGCCAGTGCTTCTGAAAATCTGGTTTTTCAACAAGTTTTTGGGCCCCAACGTCAGAGATTTGGAGCAAGAGGATTCCTACCAGATCAGCGAGTAGGAGACTTCTGAAATTTCAGAACTCAGAAGGGTTTTTGGACTTCAGATTTGCCTTTTTGTGGACAAGTTGGATTGCAATCAGACCAGCGAGCTACTATCCTCAAAAAACCGGGAAATTTAGCACCGTTTTGAAGCTTCAAACTGGCATTTTTCGGAACAGCAGGTCTGAAATCTTGGGGAAAAGAGCTGAAAGGGTTCCTCTTCATTCTTTCTTTGGAAGTACAGTCCTCAGAAACAGCTAAGTCATCTTTCCTTTCCCTTGTACAGTTGTAAATTAGTCTTTTAGACTTTTTTTCCTTTAGAAGTTAAGGTAGCTCTCTTTCAGTTTCGAAGATGACCACTCCTCAGGGACCTGATCAACCCCAGGAGAGAGGCTTCGACGAACTTGAAACAGAAGCCTTGGCTTACAGGAAAGGGAAGGAACCCATGGAAGTAGAAGAACAGGAACAGTTCGCCGAAGAACTCGACGAACTAGTTACGAAGGAGCAGTTCCTCCAATTGGTAACAGAAGTGGATGAACTGAAGTTGGCATTAGCCAATTTCAAGTCCAGTGTGGACGACTCGTTCGCTGAACTCAAAAACTTGATTGAGTTCCGCGAAAGGAAGCCTTCCCTCCACTTCTCAGTTATCCCCTTCTCCACTTCCATCAGTTTCGGGTGAGACTTTACGGTCTCACCCCAGTGTTTTTAAAGATTTAAAGCCTCCTACTTTTAATGGGGAAGAGAAGGATAGAAATGCAGATATTCTACAAACCTTTCTCAACAAATGGAAGAACATTCATGCTCTTAAACAGACCCCTGACCATTTGCAAGCAATTGAGGCCAGTCTTTCTTTAGGGCCTATGGCCTATAAGTGGTGGTTAAATCTCCAGGAGACTGGGCAGACTCCCCGGTCATGGAAAGCTTTTGAAGAAGCTTTCCTAAGAGAATTTCTACCAGAGAATGAACTTGATAGAGCCTGGGAAGCCTGGGAAAGAACAGTAATGGACAAGTCCCTCATCCAATATATCTCGCAGTATCGAGAGGCAATTTTAAAGATTAAAAATATGGATGACTATCAAAAAATCAGGGGATTTGTCCGTGGCCTCAAAGATGAATATAAAGTAGAGGTCCAGAGAAACTCGCCTACTACCCTTGAGCAAGCTCTCAGATATGCTCAAATCTATGATGATTCAGTGGGTAGGAAGAGAGCGAGACAGCAACCACTTTCTGAGCAGCTTCCTCAGAAAGACTTTCAATTTAAAAAGAAATTTTTAAAAAGAAAGAAAGAAGATAAATTTAAAGGTGAAGCTCCTCAGAAACGCCCTTCACTCATACAGCCCTTAAAACCAGATGATTTTGAGAAAGCCAAACAAGAACGTTTGTGCTTTGTGTGTATGGGCAAGGGACACACAGTCAGACAGTGTCCCAAGGGGCCTTTCACTAAAAAAGATAAGAAAGATAAAAAACAAGTTCATCTTGTTTAGACTGTATGTTTCCCCAGTGACTCGGCAGCTTCCGAGATCAAAGTGTATCATGAAGATCATGAACACTGTTGCCAGCTGACCTCTGCAATGCTAGCGAGACCCTTCAGCTTTGGGCCGCATGACCTAGTACGTATGCATGGGAAAGTTGGTAACCAGTCAGTAAGAGTCATGGTTGATGATGGGGCAACCCATAATTTCATCAACCACACCCTGGTTAAAAAGCTTAAACTACCAGAAGTACCTAGTCAGCATAGGTACATAGTTTCATTAGCTAAGGGTGAAGATAAAAAAATATGGGAAACTATGGTAAGTAAGTTAAATCTTGGTATTCAGGGGTACCAAGATCAAATAAACTTTCAGATAATGCACCTGGATCGAACAGACATTGTTCTCGGGAGAGATTGGCTCTACAGTTTAGGACCTTCCCTCCACAGAAACTATCAGGAGAACACCCTCAGCTTTCAGCATAAAGGCTGAGAGATCCAGTTGCATGGGGAGCATGATGTTCCCAACAGCCCTATGGTCTGCAGTTCAGAGCTCTGTCAGCTAATCAGAGACGAAGACCATCAGGTATTCTTATGTGACTTTCAGTTTATTCCTGAAGTTTCTATTTCCAGTTCTATAATCAGTAAATTAGAAACTTTATTGTCTAAATTTAAAGATGTTTTTCCTGAAGATTTGCCACATGGTTTACCACCTAGCAGAGAGGTAGATCAGATGCCCTTAGCAGAATGCCTATGATAAACGAGCTGAGTTTTACTCAGATTCGTAATGAGTTACTCGAGTCCTTGAGAGGGAAATGCCAGTATGATGCATTCTTCTCTATTATCTGGAACTCAGTCCAGAACAGACAGTTACAGACTCCAGAACCAGTTCCCGGGGCTGTTGCCAGTTCATCCAAGAATACGGCAGCTTCCGTTGAGGATGATGATGAGTCCGAGTATACGTCGTCAGATGACGTTGAGGATTCTGAGCCTGTATTACCCAAGCAAACCCCAGTGGTTGAGGGTCAGTTGACTCAAGGATTCAAATGGAAACAGTATTCCATTCAGGATGAGTACTTGCTCTATAGAGATAGAGTATGTGTCCCCAATTCAGAGGATTATAGGCAGCAGGTCCTATATGAATGTCATGACAATCCTAGCGCGGGACACCCAGGCATACAGAAGACCTATGAGCTTCTTCGTAGGCAATTTTTCTGGCCCAGTATGAAAAAGGACGTCCACCAGTATGTAACCAGTTGCCAGAAATGTCAAGTAAATAAAGCAGAGCGTTTAAAGGCAGGAGGGTTGTTGCATCCCTTAGAAATACCAGCTGGTAAATGAGAGAGTATCTCCATGGATTTTATAGTAGGCCTGCCTAAAACCCAAAAGGGTAATGACGCTATATGGGTCACAGTTGACCGTCTGACCAAAATGGCTCATTTCATTCCGACCAAAACAACCGTTAGAGCTCCAGAGTTAGCGAGGTTGTTTGTAGACGGGCTATTTAAATTGTACGGTCTACCTTCCGGCATAGTCAGCGACCGGGACAGTAAGTTTACTGGAAATTTTTGGAAGGCAGTATTCCATCATCTCCATACTAAACTTAATATGAGTACCACCGACCATCCACAGACGGACGGTCAAACAGAAAGGGTAAATCAAGTGCTGGAGGATATGCTTCGTGCATACGTCAGCAAGAGGCAGACTAATTGGGAGGAGTATCTCTCGATATTAGAGTTTGCTTACAACAGTACCAAACATTCAGCTACGGGATACAGCCCATTTATGCTGATGTACGGTTTTCAGCCACGCTCACCCACAGCTGTAGGGTTTAAACAAGAAAAAGTTGAAGCAGCCAGAAACTTTTTAGAAGACCTAAACCAGATGATAGAACATGCTAAGCGTAGCATTAGACAATCCCAGGATCGAGCTAGGCATTATGCAGATCCACACAAACGGGATGTGCAGTTCTCCACTGGTGAGAAAGTCTACTTGAGAGTCCCAGTTGACTCTAAAACCCTCAAATCAGGAGTGTGTGCTAAGTTGTGTCCAAGGTATTGTGGTCCCTTTACCATCAGTAGGAGACTAGGCGAGGTCACCTATGAACTAGAACTCCCACACAGCAGTAAGGTTTTTCCAGTTTTTCATTTAAGTCAGTTACGAAAAGCCTTAACTAGATCAGATAATCTGGTAGGGGACAGTGTTCTAGTTCTCCCATTGGATCCTCAACAACCTCCACATGAACCAGAGGAAATTCTTGATAGTAGAGAGACGCAGACTCGTCATACTCTATACCGAGAATATCTGGTTAAGTGGAATGATCAGCCTGTTGAGAATGCCACTTGGGAAAGAGGCAGCGTCCTTCGCAAGATTTTTCCAGACTTTGTCTTAGAGGACCAAGACGGTTCTTAAGGGGGAGGGAGTGTTACGAGCTCGTAACCAGTGCCGAACCCTAGAGAACACAGATAGGTCAGATACCACAGTCAGGGTCGTGTCCAGCGTACATGACCAACAGGGCAAGACAGTGTGAGTAGTGTGCCCCAGCACGGTCCATAGCCATGGCGGGCCTAACACAGCCTAGGGACCCTGTCAGCAGGATAGGGCCCCCAGTTGGGTCCCGACGTGCAGTCGGCCACGTCAGTGCCACGTGGCCGACACTTGGCAGTTGCATGCTACCAGTCCTCACACTGGGCTAGGAGGGGCTTACTCTATATCAGGGAGTAGGCAAGGTTGGGTGGATCAGTTAGTGTTTGCCCTACTGTGGTGTTAGGATCTATTACAGGAAGACCCTCACGAAGCTGCTCAGGAAATACATCGTTAAATTCTTGTCTAAGTTTCCTAAAAATTTCACCTTCCGACGAGTTTTCTTGTTTTAGGTTATTAGACATTAATTCCATTTGGAGATTGTAAAATTGTCTTCATGGTAAGTAAAATCTTTTAACCAACATAAATAAGAACTGCAATCAACAATATCCATACATTTAACAGTTTCCAAAAGAAAGCATATGCGAAGTAGAAATATCAACATTGCCATTCAATTCTATGAGTGAGCCGTTATGTAAGAACGACAAACTGTGTGTTACATAGTTTTTCTTCATAGACTCGTTCCTCTCATAGAACCATTCCTTACCAAGTATTATATCTACCCTATCTAGATTCATAATATGAAAGTCTAATTTATCCTTATAGGCTTGAATCTTAAATGGTAGACGTGGGACTATCCTGTCCCAACTTGGCTTTCTGCTCCAGTTGCCAGCTTCACTGTGTATCGGTGGTCACTTTGCCTTGTTTCCACCTTTAGCTTCTGCAACAAATTAGCGTTAATAAAATTATGTGTGGAACCATCGTCAAATAAAACAATTATGGCTTGACCACCCACAACCCCCTTCATCCGAATGAGGTCATGAGGGCCAAAAACAGCCGTATTAAAACAACAATGCTCATTCCGTTTCTTTGGACATTTCTTCGCGACATGACCTGGTTCCATGCAATTGAAGCATAGATTGTCGCTTCTGGCTTTCATGAAGGTTTCTTGGTTCAAGGTAGATCGATTTCCCTGAACCCGAAGCCCCTTCCTTTGCCTTGTCTTTCGATTTCTTTGGAAAGAAAGGCCTCTTACCCTTTACGTCGGGCAAGGCACCAGTCTCAGGCTTAGCCATCATACGAGTATCATCGTAGATTCTGGCGAAGCGAACAACATCCTCGAGGGTAAGAGGCTGGTTCCTCCTAACCTCTAGCTGGTAATCTCTTGGCAACCCCAGTATAAAATGCAACTTTACTAGCAAAGGATCTATTCTAGTTGCAAAACGAGAATAGACCTCTTGAATATCTTGTAAATACTGATCCAGGGGCCAGTTCCCCATATGGATCGTTGCATACTGACGGTAAAATTCAAAATCATCAAGAATAGGAAGGAAGGCCGCCTGAAAGGCCTCACAAAAATCCTCCCAACTAGAAATTTCAGGCTTACCCCTTATATCTTGCCACCAGGTAAATGCTTTACCTCGCAGGTACATGAGGACTAGATTGATCTTGTTGTCCTCGGATGAATCGTGCATGGAAAAGTGTGAATTCCATCGATCCAGCCATTGCAAGACCGCCTCCCGGGTTCTATCCTTCTTTTCCCCAGCAAAAACTTCAGGAGTTAACAAGGGTTTGAGATCCTGCTGATCCCGACTGCTATGCCGGAAACATCCCAGGACACGCTCATAAAGTGCCATCACAACAAGAACGATGTCGGTGGAGAAGACTAGGTCTTGGAGTCTCTGGATGAGCAATGAGCGAGGGACAGAATCAAAGGCTTTCCTGAAGTCCACAAAACAATAGTAAACCCTCTCTCTCCTGTGCTTAGCCTCCTCAATCAAGGCCTGCAATGTGAAGATGTGATTGTTGGTGTATGATGTGAAATGCTTGGTCTACGATTGATTACGATTGCAACGGACGTGACGGAAGCAGAACACGAGAGGCGATTACGATGTAAAACGATGCCTCTACCAACAGTAAGAAAATAATGAACATAGTAGTAACTGCGATTTCAGGTTCGTGGATTGACTAGGGAACGGAATCAAAGGCGTGTTATCCCTTTGGGTTATCAGAGTAGGAGTCTGAGACTGCCGTAACAGTAGGATTGCAAAGCATTAGGCGTCTTGGACAGCCATGCGATCCTCTGTCTCTGATAACCGTGTTTGTGTGCAAGAGAGTGAGAGAGACAATTGCATTCAATCAAGAACGTAAGGATTGAATAGTAGCGAATCTGTATATATAAAAGAGAATCGAAACACAATACAATAGCGCTAATTACAGACTCAAAACAATAGCTACGGTTCTAAATCTCTCTCTCTCTCTCTCTCTCTCTCTCTCTCTCTCTCTCTCTCTCTCTCTCTCTCTCTCTCTCTCTCTCTCTCTCTCTCTCTCTCTCTCTCCCTGTATAAATCACTAACTCTAAGGAGCTAGTTACTTAAGACCGTTTGGTCGTTTGATCACTCTGTGCATACAGATTGTTCAACTCAACAACACCTATCTATCCCCCTTCTCTTTGCTCAGATACATATTTATAGCTGTCAGAGTCTTTTGATTTATTGTAATTACAGTTTACAAGATGATTAACAGCCGTTTAAACAAGATCCGTAGATCCGTTATTGGAGTGTCGTGAAGGAGGAGAAGTACAGAGTAACGTGTCCTCCGTATGTGTCGGAGTGCAAGGATGTAGGCCGTGATGGCTGTAGTCTGCTGTCCGCAATCGTTTGAACAACCGCTGGTCGTTTGATCAGCTGTTGATCGTCTGCTTTGTAGGTGATCGTTTGCTTCCTTCGTTGATAACTGTAAGTGATAACTTACGGAGCTAAACGATGAGATGGGTCAACCGTTGTTAGTTGACTTCGTAGGAACTCGTAAGTCGTCGTCGCTGGTCGACTTCGTTGATAACCATAAGTAGGTAGCTTACGTTTAAAAACGGTTGAGGAGAGTTGACTTTGGTCATTTGTAGGAGGTCGTAAGAGGGTCACTTGCGGTGGTCGACGGGATTTTACTTTCGTTGCCATTGATGATTCCGCAAGTGCTCGTAGATAGTAACCTACGGGTTTTGACGACTCCCTTGCGGTTTGTGGTTTGAGTCGTGCTTCTCCATAAACAATGTTTTAACGGTTCCCTTCGGTCAGACCGTAATCTAGCGATGACTTTGCGGTTCTGCCTGATTCAACTTTGCGTGTAATTCTGCAGACTGATTATGAGAGATAGAATTTTTGAGAGTAGGAGGGCGAAGGGATGAGTAGGAGAAGATTAGAATTCCAACACTGCCCCTTAAGCTTGCTGCTACGAATCTGGACTCACATTGAGATTTAACAGTTCTACTAAAGTAGAATGTTTGTCCCTTGACAATGGTTTTGTCAGAATGTTAGCCAACATACTGTCTGTGTGACAGTAACTTAGTGCAACGTCTTCGTTCTGAACCTTCTCTTTGAGAAAATGAAGTTGAACCTCTATATGTTTGGTCCTTGTGTGAGTTCGTCGGTTCAATGACAGAGCTATACAACTGTGATTGTCGCACTGGAGTATAGTTGGACCAATTTGTGGGAATCTCAGATCCTGTAGTAGTCTTCTAAGCCATAAAATCTCCTTCTTTGGTGACGTAGTTGCGATATATTCTGATTCCGTAGAGGATAATGAAATGCATTTATGCTTCCTGCTATTCCAAGAAATGGGTCCTCCTGCAAGAAAGCAAATGTAGCCAGAGGTGGATTTTCTGGTATCTACGTCTCCTGCCCAGTCTGAATGAGAATAGGTAATCAATGAGAGTGCAACTTCTGTATTTCCGTTGTAACTCAAGGCATAGTGCTTTGAGCATTGAATGTACTTCAGAACTCTTTGTAGAGCTTTCCAGTGTTGTAGGCCTGGATTGGACATGAATTGCGACAGCGTGCTTACACGTGCCAAGACTCGCTCATATAAAGTAATGATCGCAGCAATAGTATCCTCTGAAAAGCCAAGTGAAGACAGTCTCTGGAAAAGAAGATGTCGTGGAACAGAGTCAAAAGCTTTGCGAAAATCCACAAAGCAACAGTAAATTCTCTGTTTCCGATGTCGAGCCTCCTCAATAATGCATCTCAAAATGAAGATCTGATCTGAAGTAGAATATCCCGGTCTGAAACCAGCTTGACCCATAGCGTGTAAACCCTCAGTTTCAGCAAAAGATCCAGTGACTGTCTGTAGTATAGAGCCATATATCTTAGCTAGAGTGTGACCAATCATAATGGTGCGGTAGTTTCCTACATTCATGGGATCACCTGCCTTGAGGATGGGGTGAAGGATATTAGTACACCAAGCCGTAGGAAAACCAGAAGTAACAGCTGTGTTAAAAACATGAGCAATGTAAGGGGAGATGAGATGTGCTACGGGCTTTAGGAAGTCTACACTTAAGGAGTCATAGTCAGTGGCTTTATTTAGTTTGGCATGTTTAATGGCGTTTTCAACCATGTCAGGGGTGAAAAGTGAGCAGTGGTCAGGTCTCGGTGAGAGTGAGGTAGGAGGAGAGTCCGTGGTATATAACTCCGTGGCATACTCGATCCAGGATTCGATGGCTATGGGGGCCAATGTTGAAGAGTGTCTGGTGAAATGTTTCCAGAAAAAAGAGGAGGAGGGTGAATCTAAAGAGTTGATCATTTTTTGGCAGAGTGATTGTAGGTACTTGATCTTCTTTGTTCTGGTGGTTCTATGATATTCTTTCTGGCATTGTTTGAGTGTGGCAGGGGAGTGTGACCTGGCATATGTCACATGATTGTGAAGAGAGCGGCATTCTGCATCATACCATCTGTTGTGAACACTTCTGTGAGATGATGTCGTTTTGGTGGGGAAGGATGAGGAAGCAGCAGCTAAGAGGGATGTAGAGAGAAAAGTGGCTTGCTGGTCAATTGGTGCCATGAACGGGAAGTTAGCGAGTAGTTGGGATAAGATTGTGGTGTAATTAGTGAATCCAGATTGGGTGAAAGGAATACGTTTATGAGTGGGAAGAGAGCAAGAAATTTGCAAAGAAGAGGTTATGTGACCAAGTGAGATGTGTAAGAGTGAGTGATCGGAAATGGTAGGGGGTGTGATGGAGAAATCAGAAATGTGAGAGATCAAAGCAGGTGATCCAATGAAGTAGTCGACCACACTATGTCCTCCACCATGAGGATAGCATGTATATGCTGATGAGGAAGGCCACTGTGTGAGGCCATTCAAAATGGCAAGAGCGTGTGTCTCTGCTAGAGTGATCAACTGCTCCCCGAAAGATGTAGCTGGAGTGTCTGCATCCTGTGATACCCGGTCTAGCCCCATATCCAAAGGGTAAAGCCTGAGAAGATCCGTAGCTGCATGAAATTCGGTTTGTCTAGAGCTTGTGCGGGCGTTGAAATCACCTGCTAGTAAAATGGAACCCTGCTGAGAAAAGATAGCAATATCATCTGAGAGAGCCTGAAAAGGGTCTCCGCCAAACTCAGCAAACACTGAGGTCTGTGGAGCAAAATAGCATACAGCTATATAGATGTCCTGAGGTAATCCCAATAGTGAGCCAATAATGTGTAACCAAATATACCGAGCGTATGGATCTTGTTTAACCATCTGAACTGTGGTGTCTCTGTATAAACAAGCTACTCCTCCAGATCCTCGACAAGTTTTTCCCCTAACAAATGGACGAAAAGCAGAATGCCAAGAGTACTCCTGTATATTTGGAAGAGGATGATATAAGGACTCATGAGTTTCAGCCAACAACAAAATGTCGCATTTTCTAATAAAATCAGCAAAGTCTCCGGCTGATGACGAAGATAAAAAACCATTACAATTCCAGAAGCCAAGTCTCAAATTGGTAGGGGATCTCGGGTAGCTTCTATATCCGGGGGCCCCTAGTTCCTATTGTGGAAGGTCGAAAAATCTCGGTTTCCCGTCAATAAAAACAACCCTTTGCCCTTTCTCTTTCGCTTCAAGGATAATCTTTTTTCTTGCCAACCATTGAGTATTTGTTAAGTCATCATCCATATAAATGAAAGTACCTTTAAGCTTTGCCCTAAGCCGAAGGGCAGCATTGCGTTGTGAAAGCGAGCGGAACTTGATAAACAAAACATTGTCATCAAATTTACTGCGCCAAGCAGTATCAAAACCGTCAGCCACATGAGATAACTTGGAAATGAGCAAATCCGTAGCTTCTTCCAACGGTTTTCCACCATTGGCAATGCCTCTTACTCTAATGTTAAAGGCTTTTTTGGCCCTTCTGGCTTGTTCACCCAAAACTGTCTCCAAATCGTTTTCCTTCGGAAAAGATGAAATCTGAGAGTGATTACCTTGCTTAAGGATCGATGTCGTTTCTTCAACCTGTTTTGCGAGTGATGAGAGTTTGCTGCCCATATCATCCGGTTTGAAGAGTGCTGCCCACGTTTTCGTCTCCTCGACTTGTTTCTCCAAGCTATTGATCTTGTTGGAAGTCTCCTCCAAGGCACTTTTTTCTGCAATTCGTTGCTTAAGATATATATTTTCTTGCTCAAGCTGCTCCACACGTTCCGTGACACCAAAAAGATCCTTAGCTAACTTGCTATTTTCAGCTTCAAAGAGGTGTAGTTGTTTCTTAAGTCCAAGAATTTCTTGCCGGATAAAACTAAGATCATAAGCAAAAAGACTTTCGGTAGGTTTGGAAGGAGTGTAGTCAATGGCAGCCATGTTGATAGTTTCTGTCACCGAAGACGGCTCCTCCATCACTACCGGTGATGGGGGGGTGTCCAACAGGGAGGGGGGTGTAAGAACACCCTCCTTTTTCTTAGGTGCCATAGGAGGCGGTAAGCAGATGGAGGACCAGCGCAGGGCAGGTGCGAAGGTCAGCACTGCAGCGCCAGCAGGGCGGACAGCAGCGCCAGCAGGGCGGGTGGGCGCGCAAGAGAGAGAGAGGGCAGCAGCGCTAGCAGGGCGGGCAGCGCACCAGCAGGCGGGCAGCGCACCAGCAAGCGGACAGCGCACCAGCAGAGCGGCGAGAGAGAGAGAGAGGGGCAGGGGTAGCGAGGGCGGGCAGCGCACTAGCAGGCGGGCAGCGCACCAGCAGGCGAGCGCACCAGCAGGCGGGCAGCGCACCAGCAGGCGGATGAGGGAGAGAGAGAGAGAGAGAGAGAGAGAGAGAGAGAGAGAGAGAGAGAGAGAGAGTTGGGTGTGTGTGTGTGTAAATAGAATCATAGATATTACTTATTGGATTCTTATAAGTTAGAAAAGTGTTTGAGGGAGAGGGAGGTAGAGTTGTATGTCTGTGCGTGTGTGTGTTTGTTTGTGTTTTTGAGCCTTGACAATGTGTGTGTGTGTGAATAGATTCTTAAGTTAGAAGAGTGTGTTTGAGAGAGAGGGAGGTAGACTTAGGGGTGTGTGTGGAGGGAGGGAGAGTTAGCTGTGTGAGAGTGAAAAATTAGAATTTAGAATTGTCATTTTCATGAAATTCAAATCATTGAACATTTGCTAATTAGTAATTTACTACTAACTAACCATGCACATGGTACATTGGAATATGACATATGTAATATGTAATATGTAGGCTGTGTGTGACATTGATGTTTAAAAAAAAAAAAACCTAAAACCGATTTGCCGGTTCGACCTGGAGAAGCCAATTTTTTCCCGATTCAAACTCGATTCAAAAAGATGATTCAAAAGGTACCATAAAACATTGGGGGGAGAGAGAGAGAGAGAGAGAGAGAGAGAGAGAGAGAGAGAGAGAGAGAGAGAGAGAGAGAGAGATTGATTTTGTCAAACTAATTTTGAGAAGTGCCATGGCAGCGAAGTCGAGGTGAAGCAGAAATAGAACTCGCACTTTATCTGATGAACCAAGGCGATCTTGATGGTGCTTACAACGTATCTAGACCGTAAGCATGTTGCGAATCGCAAATTATGTTTCACATCTATTCTTTCCATGGTTGTCATAGTGAATAGGTTGGACATAAGTTGTAAAATTTATTTTTACGATGATAGAGCTGAATTTGCAAGTTGATTGAAGGGCATTTCTCAATGGGCCATTTTTTTTTACAACCATCATATGGTAAATATAAGGAGTTATCATTTGGAGAAACAAAAAATTTCAGATAGAGCTTTTACTTGTATAAGTAGTTTTTAAAAATGTTAGCAACACTATCAACATGCAACAAGTGGAGAAATCTTTGTGCCACTATCTACAAGCTCCTTTAGAATTCTTCCCTTATACTGCAATTTTTCAACATCTGAGGAATGACATCCAATATACCTGCAAGTGATTTTGCTGGCTCCCATTCACTTATGCCTGATGGATATAAATCTGAAAGAAGAAACACTTCTTATAATGGATATTATCATTTTAAGATTTTTAATAAAAAGACACATACATTTTGATATACTTACGGTTACATTTTTGATGATCATGAGGATTGACATCCTGAATTTTTAATTTTGAATGCATATAAACATGTTGTACGAATACATTTGATATAGAGTGACCTCCAGGAGTTGTCTTTGTTAGACATAACTAAACATTCACCTCTCAGTTTAGTAGTCACTAGTTAACCGTAAGCTCAAATCTGTAAGGCCTCCGTTATGAGGAGAAGCCATAATTGAGCACGGTTGTTAGTATGGGGTCTAATGTGAGACCATGATGGTTATGAGATGGCTGGATTACATAGCAGGAAGTCCGGGGGGTTCGGGGGCCCCCCCAACGGCAGGGTCCAGGGGCTGCCGGTGGGCCCCGACGGTATGGCCTCTTCATCATTTGGCCTTCCGACTCCTTATGCGAAAACACACTTTTGGTGTTTTGCATCCCTTTTTGACACTTGGTTGTTCGCTCTCTCTGATGGTGGTCGCCACTATATAACTACCACGTTGAGAACCATTCCTCAGCAGTTGGAGCATTCTGTTTGGGAATCCATCTCTTTTCAGTGGCTGTGAAGAAGTTGGAATAGCCTCATACTATCCGGACTTAGTGCAAAGACCACTGTAGAGAGTGATGGAGGTGTTGAGTCATGATTGGGGTTAAAGGGAGAGCAGTATTGGGTTCATTAAGATCCAAAATAGGGTGAAGGGGATACACGGATAGCTGTAGGCAGATCTGGAGTGGAATCCAGCAGGCAGAAGAGAAACTTTTCACTAACCATTGAAAGAATAGTTTCACCTATCACAAAGACCTGGTTTCTCAAAACAATTGCACTTCCTGGTTTTTGGAAGATATATGTTCTTTAACCATTTTTAATGAATTTTGAAGCTTTAGCTGAAAGGTAGGAACTTCAGAGATGGTACTTCACACTTCACTTTGACTAATTGTAGGCCTTTATAATTCATTAAAGAATTGCACCTTTCATCTTGAATTTTTAAAACTTTTCAAGTTCACTCCATAGGCTTAAAAGAACTTCATTTACAGAAAAAAGCTTAGTCTTTCAATTAAGGCCTTTGACACTTATGAGGTTTTTGCCCCTTCCTGAAGGGCTGTTTCTCTTGTCAGCGAACTCTTAGCATTTCACAATTGTGCCAGCACTTCTTCACTGGGCTTGCTTACACAATTGTCTCATGACTAGTTGTGATTTCAAATCTAGATTTCTTTCTTCCATGAATTTGATTGCTCACATGTACACCACTCCAATAGCTGTCCATTGGGCAGATCTGTGCCCTTAAAAGCACCTTTGGCTTAAGCAAATTGTTGGCTGTGAATTGGCTTCACATGGGAGATGACGTACATGTGCAGGTCTCCACAAAAGAACAGCTGCAAGACACATTGATAATTAACAGACTGCAAAAACAGTGGCCGATTTTCTGCATCAGGGACTATTATCTCCATGCAACAGGAGCATCTAGAAGGCCAATCCCTAATTGCATTTGGATGCCAAGAAGATTGCAAGCGACTCTCAATGATTGCCTTCAATAAGAATCATTGAATTTATATCAGGGGTCGCCTCTATGGAGGACAATTTTCCAACAGCTACGATGCCCATAAGAGTCCTGCAAACAGGTGCAGGTTTCCACAAGTAGGTAGTGCAGGTCTGCAACAACCCTACAGTACAGGTCTGTTCTCTTTGTGACTTAGATACGCAATAGCAGCAGATTTTCAACAGTTGATCACATGGAGTGTAAGGTTCATTGACTTCAGGTCAATGGTTTGTGCGTAGTTATTGCTGCTGGCTTGAAAAGCATCGAACATGAAGATTGATTTCATGTTTAATTGGCCTTACAGCTTGCTTGCTTTCATGCTAATGGAAAGGAACAAAAATCTCTTTCTTCAGTAGGCTTTGGCAGCCTCCAACTTGGGTTGGATTGTGCTGTTTTGTGCTAACTGCACATCATACTTCCGGTAGGATACATGAAAATATCACGTTAAACTTGATGATTACATCGAATCTTTTTGTGGGATCAATGCCAATTGACGTTCAACTATGTAATATACAACAGTTACCTATCCAACTTTGATACTATGCTGAAATTCAGGGTGGAAATTCTTCTAACATAATCAACAACAAAGCATCCGTTGATCAAACATTATGTTGTTGAAACATCACCACACGAGATAATAGAGATATATAGATTTCATCACACTAGAAAGTAGCTTTGCATTGGTTTTCTTAATCACAATGGTTTCTTCCATATAACGAAAATGTGTCGGTGGGTGTGTGTGTGTGTGTGTGTGTGTGTGTGAGAGAGAGAGAGAGAGAGAGAGAGAGAGAGAGAGAGAGAGAGAGAGAGTTCATTGGGGCCTCCTCACAACCGATCCTATTGACATGAGTCTTTTTCCATAGCAAGAGCCAACTTATGAACGCACACTAATAGAGGCACATGATCCTCATTCAAGGCAACTTATTATTCAGAATAACACTTGCATGTGTTGGGGGATGTTCGATGATGCAGCGGAGTGTCTAAACAGTTCTCCCAAGAAAAATAAAACGATAAATTTAAGGATCGATCTATCGATATTAAGACAAATTACTAGATAGTTAGATCATTCGTGAAACTTAGTAGAATATCTTGCGTAGGTGTCGTTGACAACCATGAAGAGTGCGAATAATTTAGGCGTCTATGACAGCCATGCATTATTCGTCAGATATTCTATGCTAAGCGATTAGATTCTACTATGCTTCTTCAGTTAATCGAATATGCAACTGACAGATAAGCCAATCTCTCTATCGTCTTAGATTGCTCTCACTGTCTCTTGATAGACTCAAAGTGAATCTGTTATGATTGATTGCTTTTGATTGTGTCGATTGATTATGTATATACTGATCCTACACTCTGTGTCTATATATACAAAGTAACAGAGTTTATTGTCTAAATAGTTTTTGTAAACGAAGTGTTTAACACTAAGTGAAACACAAGAAGAGACTAATTCGATCAGTACATCCTGCATTGTGAATTGTAGTCAAATGGCGGACAATGATGATTATCTGTATACAATAGCATAATCGAGCAGTGACGTAGTCTGCATTGGATTTAGCAGAGGAAATACTCCATTCTGAGTGGTACCATGATTATGGTTGATTCAATAGTTTGATAGTTGATAATCGATAGTGTCGATAGTCGATAGTTGACAGTTTGAGTTGATTCGATAAGATTTGTCGAACTGAGTGTCGGGGTCGAATTGTGCCGACCTTTGCTCTATCTCATATTTACGTATATTTCTGCAGACTGTTCAAATATGCGTTTAAAACTGCAGAATGTCTCGAATAACAGCTCATTTTTGCAGGCTTGTACCGATAATAGGCTTCGAAGGGAGTCTTCGAGTCGACATCTTTGGTGCTTGAATAATTTTGCAGATAGCAAGCAGTAGAGATAGCTTCAGCCCAAGATTTCTTGGGTAGCTGAGCATTTGAAAGCATTGTTTGCGCTGCATCCAATAATGTTCGGTTCTTCCTCTACTACATTTTGCTGTGGGGTATAGCTGGTGGTGAACTGATGATGCATACCGCACGAAGCAAGATAGTTTTACATTTCGTTTGACATATATTCTGCCCCATAATCGGTACGTAGGGTCTTGATCTTCCATCCAGTTTGTGTCTCAACAAACTGTTTGAATTCTTTGAAACAATTGAATGCCTCAGACTTGTTCTTAATGAACATGGTTTTGGTAAATTTGGAATAGTCATCAATATTTGATAAAGTATAGTGGAACCCGAGGAGGGTGTGCTCATAGGGCCACACAAATCACTGTGAATCAATTCTAGAATGGACTCTTGTCCTTTGGGAAATCTTGAGCTAGGTTGTTTTCCTAGTAAGCACATCTCACAGACATTTTTAGTGTTAGTGCAGGCAGCATTGAAGCTCATATCCTTGACCATATGATTATGATGCATGTACAAGATGGCTCTCATATTCAAGTGACCTAGTCGTTGATGCCATAATTGGGCATTAGAATTGCTCACATTCGTTGTAAGTGCATGTTCGTTACTCAAGATATCAAGTTTCCTTCTTTATTTGTAGAGAAAATTTCATTAGAATCTTGGTCCAAGATAGTACATCGTTCCGCATTAAACAAGGCTCTATATCCTTGATCTATAATTTTGCTGATAGACAATAGATTCTTGGTTAACTTGGGTACATAAAGTACACTAGCGATTAAGCTTGAAATGCCATCAAGGAACCGAAGTAGAATAGACCCTTGGCCTTCTATCTTGTGCGAACTTGAGTCTCTGAAGAAAATGTACTTCGAATTAGAAATAGTGAGGTCTTCGAATAGGTTCTTGCATGGTGTCATGTGTCGAGAAGCTCCTGAATCAAGATACCATTGCTGAGTATCTTTACTTTACAAATCTTGTACCATCAACAGTGTCGGACTTCATGAGCGATTCTGGCAGAATTTGAAGTTCCTTCTTGCTGCTGCATCTTCTTCTTCGCTTCATTATGCCTAAGAATTTGACAATCCTTGATGTCGTGGTTGATTTTCTTGCAATACTTGTAGAATAGCTTGCTCTTGGATTTCTGCTGCCGCCGATCGTGCTATTGATGTTGGTTCGAATCAGGTTGCTCAGTATCCGTCTTCTTGTCCTTCGAATTCTTCTTCTTCTTGGATTGTTGCTTATTTGAATATAAGGCGATTGCCTTGTTATTCGAAGAAGATAAACTCTTCCTTCTTACTTCTTCCTACAATAGAGTCGCTGTCAACTTCTGAGTGATAGCTTAGGAGTATTGCTCAAAAGTAACACTAAATTGTCATAAGAGGGAGGAAGACTAGATAGAAGTGACATATTGGCATCTTCATTTGATACTGGAGAACCTATTGCAGCTAGTCGATTAAGCAGCTATTTGAAATCAATAAGATGATCACTAACTGAAGTTCCTTCACTCATTTTACTTTGCGATTTTGCTTATTGCACAATTGATACACACATAGTTGTATTAACGAATTCGAGAATCGCGAACAAATTTATGCAAAACCCAGTGAATTGCGATTCGCTGCAACTATGACACATGCCAAGTTGCACACTCCTTTAATTACTTCCATACATCCTAGATGTACCTCAAGTCTTTAAAAGCGCTTTCAAGCTCTTGCACCTATACTCACTAATTACAAGGTAAGAACTTTAATTGGAGACCTTTCGATTTATTGCATGATAATGACTTGGGTCCTTGTAATAAATAATCTATCAATAGCATTTTTGACAAGAAATGGTTTGAAATGTAGGACAATAATCATAAACATCAAATATTAAGCTATCAACTTGGTGCCTATCCATTTTAATCAAATGAGGTAATATTGTAGTCAAGAAATGTAGTTTACCTTACATTTGTATGAGGAAGTCGGTGCTTCATTTGATTGTCTTGTGTTATTATGTCGACCTTTATCACGGGCCATGACTGAGTCCTTCCTTTACATGCGAAGAAGTGAGAAGGACAATGCCTTGGTACATGGATGAAAGTGTGAAAATTGATGTGGATATATCTTCATGCATGCAAGTCCACCTACTCTTAGGCACTAAAATGGTTATTTCATTACTTTAGGGACGAACTTTATATAGCAAAATAATGGAGATCTTTTTTGTGATTTTTAGATTCTATCCTAGAACTAACGTTGATATAGTGTGCTAAGCTATTATATTCATGTTAGATGTTGCACCCAAAATACACCTGGTTGCTAAATTAAAATCGTCGCCAAACGTCAAAGATGTGAGTACACATTAAACATTTCTTGTCTCCTATAGGAGTTTATTTGGAAAAATGTTTTGCAAGTTTAAGCATTGCACGTTTAACCTTTAGTGTAATCAAGTTTGGCGATTTGTTGATAAGAATTCCTCTAGTCTTATGCAGGCTTATGGAAAAAGAGGTGGCAATGTTGTATATGCTATCCATTCTGAGATATTTTGTCAAAGAATACATGTTCGATGACCACACCAAATTTGCAAGTCCTTCGACAATTTGTTGTTGATTCTTAGCTTGCTATTTGATCTTCTTGTCTTTGCATCAATAGTAGGTTGCCTAGTCATTTGCTGCTTTCAACTATTTAACTACTGTCCAAGTTCTTGTTTGGAGCTTATTGGATGTTCTTGGTATGCGAGCTGGAAAATTTTTATGATGAGTGAAGCTACTTAGTCTTGTGCTATTTCATGTTTGATAATTCGATATCAAAATATTGACTTTGGCTTCATACATCTCATGGGAAAGAATTAAAAGTTTATTGGCATGATTGTTGTTAGATGCTTTCTTAAGATTTATGAAGTGTTATGCTTATTTTGGTCTTTCTGTAAAAGGTTCTCTCTACACGGATGCATATTATTGTCACAAATTGAGGATGTTTTATTGAAAGTCTATATTTACAAACACACTTCCTAGACTTCTTGTTGGAATGGAAGCACCTGCAACCATGTAGATATGCTCATTGTTTTTGCAAATGGGAGTTTGAAGCAATTGATTTGTCTATTGTCATTTGACTTTTAGGGTGGTGGATGTTCCTCCGTTTCGGGATGATCCTGCCACTCAATTGTGCCATGGACTGATTCTCCATAAGCTATGGTATAAAAAAGTCATCGAAGACATCAAAATGGAGGATTTAGATAATCATGATGCAGCCCAAAACAAAATTGGGGTTCTATTGGAGGGTACCGATGAAACTATGCAGGGAAATGTGGATGATTGGGCTTCAAATGAAAAATACCATATTTCAAAGTGGGGCTTATTTTCTGATAGTTCTTCTATCCCTTCCAATGAGTTCTCAAATCAGACTACAATTTTCTCAACAGGTGGTGAAGAGGATAGAAGACCTAAAAAGGAGATTATTGAATGGCCAAGGTTTTCTCCAAAGGACTCTTATGATGACAAAGATGTTGTGATTGAAGTAGGAAACAAGGAGTTTTTAGAAAGGGCAATCATACTCTCGTCTCCTGGTATGTATAATAATTTTGACTTGGAGTTTATTCTTGTTGTAACTTGTGCATAGTGCAATATAAGCTCTTCTTCCATCTTGTATTTGGTATAAGGATTGGTGATTGATATTTGCTATTGTTATGGCATTTTGGTTTTTGAGACTTTACACATTACTAGAAAAAGATGACAAAACAAGAAATTACTTTGGTCTATCCGAACAATTAGTTACCAATAAGAGGAAATATGCCTATACTCACATATGCTAAGAAATTATCAAAGAAAAATAAAAGAAGTTGATGAATTTTTTTATGGGAGCAAGTAGTACTTTCAAGTTGAAACAAGAGTATAGTTAGTTTGTTACGCGATACGTGGGAGTGCAATGTGTCTTTGCTAATAGAAAGTGTCATGACCAAAATTTAACCAACATAGAGAGATATCAATTCACCACATACATTTATCACAGGAAGAAAAGACTCTCTCTAGCAAACTCCCACAGCCAGTGGTATTAATTACTTGCAACAAAGAGTACAATATATATGTGAAAATTGGGGCTTGATAAAGATTAGCCCAGTCGTCTGGAGACTCAAAGAGAGAAAAAGAACTGTAATAGAAAAAACGATTAAGGATTGCATTTTTAACTCTCTCCCTCAATCATTAGCGTTTCCAAAAAACTAATAACAGCACTCATGGAACATGCCTCCATGATAGTATGCTAACTAAGCATAGAAATATATATTATCAAAGCATCACAAGTGCAATAAAGTAAAGTAGGTCTTTTTCTCACATATTTGTCCTTCCATCATAGTCTATGCTATCTTTTTTACGACTAGGTGTGTCTTGAAGAATTCAAACTTGTCTTTGCCCAAAGATTTCGTAAATATATTAGCCAATTGTAGCGTAATACTGCAGTGAGTAATTTAGATTGAGATGCAACAATCCATATTCACCTGGCTTGGCTGCATTTGGCTTTCAAAGGTCACAATTGTTGTCATGATATCCTGTCGCAACCACCTTGTAGGCATGATCCATATCCTTCATAGAATGGGCGTCTTTGACAAATTCAACTTTCAAGCGTTAATTCGCCATAACTCTTACAAAAAGCAAGCTTTTCTTTAAACGAGGCACGTAAAGCACATTACTAATGTTCTTTACCTTTCCATCAGGAAATTGTATCAGGATATCATTATGGCACATTCACCTACCCCGAGCGAAACTGTTCAGGAAAACTTATCCGATCAATTTCGGCGTATGGATGAAACCCTTTCTGGCCTCGTTCTTCGCTTTGATACAGTTATGACCGGCTTTCTTACTATGCAGTCACATATTGATTCTTTACAGCCTCATGGTGTTGGAAAAGCTCTTGTCTTTCCTTCATTTGGGACTCCCTCTCCGTTTGGATTTCCATCTTCTTCTGCTAGTCAGCCTGGTGGTGGACTGTTCATTCCACCTAACCCACCTCCTGGTTTCTTTCCACGTCCCCTAGTTCCTGAGCCACACTTTGCTCGAGACTTTCGTGATAGGGTACAACTTGCTACCTATTCTGGTTCCTCTGACGGGAACTTATTAGAGAATTGGTTTGCTAAGCTTGACACATGTTTTCAGATCTACCCTAAGACTGATCCTCAGAAGATCCAGTTGGCTGCTTTACACTTAGAGGGAAACGCCGCCACGTGGTGGCGAGTTTATCGAGCTGATCCTGATCGGGAAGGGCTCCATAAATGGCATACCTTTCGTCGTGACCTCCGTCATGCTATGATTGATCCTCAATGGCTCGACCGCCAACGTGATACATTCTGTAGCCTCACTCAGACCAGTGACCTTGCTTTTTATACAGATCAGTTTATTGAGCTTTCTTATCTTTTCACAGATTTACCGCCCACTGAGCTTATTTTTCGTTACATTGCTGGGCTTCGTGGTGCCTTACATTACGATGTTTCTTCCTTTCGTCCTCCCACACTTGTTGAGGCGATGTCTCTTGCCAGTACTTTACAGCACAAGTACTCTGACACCCTTCCTTCCCGCTTCTCCCGACCCCGTCCTTTTGCTTCATCTTTTCCCGCTATGTCCACCCCTACACCTGCCCCTTCAGTTCCAGCTCCTTGCATTGTCCCTTCGTCTCCTCGTCCTCCGACCCCTCGACCTGCTTTTGTCCGACGTTACACGTCTGCAGAGTTCGCTGACCTTCAGGATCCTATATCACACAGTTTGAGTGAGTTGCCCGATTTACTTGAGATATTTATTGATCTACCTGAGCTCGTCATTGTATCCCATAGTGAGTCAGAGTCCCATATACAGGTTCCTATTGATGCTGATTCACATATACAGGTTGCGGTTGATATGGTCCTTGATACTGATATAGCATGCTATGATACTATTGATGATGTTGTTCCATGCTTTGATATTGTTGTTGAGTACTTTGACGCTACTCATGTTCCTGAGCGCCATGCTATAGATGTTGTCGCCTATGCTCCTTATTTCGATATTATTCATGGGTCTACGGTTTCAGATGTTTTGGCTACTCCAGTAGATCTCCATATGGCATACGGTTATACATTTCATGATGGTCCTATTGTATACTCACTAGCTGATTTTGCTGATACCCGTCTAGATGAGTATGCGGTTCTTCTAGATGCATATTTAGGCCAGAACTTATCAATTGATGCTTATGTTATTATGCCTACGTATGTTGTTCCATTTGTGGATCATATTATTCTAGATGCGGGGCAAGAGTATATTGCTTTAGTGGATATAGGCAGTACACATTCATTTATTAGCAGTTACATTTCCACCAGGATTCGTGCTACACCTGTTCCTGCTTCCCAGCCTCTCAGTGTCGAGGTTGCTCGTTCCTATTCTTTTCCCAGTTCTCAGATGATTCAAGGCTTGGATTATTGCATTGGTGATTTTTCTGGTCAGGCAGATTTCTACATCATTTCTCTGAAGCACTATGACATTATTTTTGGTGCAGACTGGTTCTCTTCACTTGGTACTGTTGCTGTGGATCTCTCTCAGCAGACACTTTCCTTTACTCATGCTGGTCAGCATCATTCACTTGCTGGTATTGATTCCTAGGGTGACTATCAGTCGGTTACCGGGAAGCAGTTTATGCGTAGCCTGCCACAGGCTCAGGATGCAGCTCTTCTTTCCATTCAGAGTACATCGGTTGCTGCTTCACTTTCACCATCCGTGGGTCCTCTTCCTCAGGTTGTTGCTGCTCCGGATTTACAGGTTGTTGTTGTGTGCCTTGTGCCTATATGCCTCGATTCACCGATATTGTATTCAGTGGCCATTCCTGGTTTCATTGATATTCAGGCCGTATACCTTGGTGGTATTTCTACTATTGCTTTTGCGCATACCTCAGATAGCCCTCCTGGTTCGGTGGTTGGTGCAGTATCTTCTCCATTGGTCTCTATATCTCCATCTCTTGAGTCCATTATGGCCGATGTTCCTGCTGATTTCTATGGGGTTCTTCACGGGTCCACGTTTGATGGTTCCCTCGCTATTGGTGATCAGGTTGTATCTTCTTTCGCTTTACTCCATGGATCTTTGCTTGAGGTTTGTGAACTGCCTCATGATATTTCTACGGTTCCTTACATGATTCATGCGCCTTTGGCCCTTACCATTACACATTTTCCATCTGAGGATATTTGCCCGATGGTCACTATTACTTATCTAGGGTATTTATATGCTGGGATCTTTCTGGATGAGTATACGGGCATCCTTCAGTCTCCTTGTATTTCTACATATAGGTTTGCTGCAGTCCATGCCGATGCTATGGATATATGGCATTCCTGGTTATTACGTATAGCTTGGTTTCCATTTGGACTGTTGATTGGTGCTGGTTTTTCCATATTATTGATCGCCTATGGTGCGGATATCTCTATGATTATGCACGTGGCTCTCTATCTGTTCCTTGGATTGTTCATTGTCAGGCTTGGCATATGCTGATGGCTTGGGTTATTGCCTCCGTTCCAGCTACTGTTTGTCCAGGTGATCTTCAGATTCCCTGTCATTTCAGGTTGCTCCATATCGCTTGGCCTCTAATGCTGAGTTGCGAGTACCTTGAGAGAGTTCCTTCTCCTCTCTTGGATAGTTTTTGGGGATGTTGCCGCCATATACTTCAGTATTGCTCATACGTGCTTTGATACTCATTCCTGACTACATGTGGATATTGATCCGATGCTTGCTACTGATGTTGGGGTTCCCGTTCCTCGTTCCAGTGCATTTCTTCTATTCCTCACTTGTGCGCCTGGTGTGTACTTTGGGATTACACTTGGGGCCAGTTCCGATGGGTCATCCGATTCTCCATCCGTTTTTGGTATGATGCATTGATTTCTTGGACCTTATGAAGCTTTTGGCATGCTGCTCTTCTCGTGATAGGGGCCTTGAAGGTACCGTGTGCCATTGCTACTTCTCATTCATGGGCCTTATGGATACCTTGGGCTTTTGACCATGTTGGTGCACATTTCTCCATTCTAGCTATCCTTTGTCAGGATGATCTCTTTATGATCCATGTTTCCTGGCATATCGCTTGCTTTTCCATGCTATTACAGCGTGCTTGTCATCGTGCTTATGTTCCTACTCCTTGGTGCTGGTCTTCCGATGCTGCTATCTTTTCTTGGGGCACCTATATCACTGAGTTTGCACATATGGTTGATGGTTATGTGTATGATGCAGCTATTCGCGATGAGTGTCCATCTCTTTTCCAGTTTCCTTATTGGCTTCCCGTTGCTGATGCAGTTCTACCTTCTCGGGCTTTTTGGATACCTTGGTATGATGTCCCTATCTTTTGGGCTGATCCTCTACTATCTTGGGCATTACGGATACCTTGGCATTCCTGGTTGTTCCATATTGCTTGGTTTCAGATGACGCGGCCGAGATGTTCCCTTCGTCGCCATGATGTTGATCCTGAGCTGTTCCCTTTCTTACCAGTTGCCATTCACCAAGTTCGCCTTCACCATAGTCAATACTGCTGGCAGATTCAGTTTTTGGTCCAGTTGGATGGTCGTCCTTTTGAGGAGGCCACATGGGAGCCTATCTTTTATCATATACCATCACTTGCGGATCAGGATCGTGCTCTTGCTGCACTTGCTCAAGTTGTTGATGCACCAAGGCTTGCTGCTATTTGATCCAATTTCTTTTCGGCAGTTGGGTCTTTTTTTTGTGTCGGGGAGAGTTATGGACTTGGCTCATTACATTCGCCACGTCCATTTACATTTACTTTCCTTTATACATAAGCAGGCCTTGGGCCCTTTTTATTCATTAGTGACACTTAGACTATATGGTTGGCCTTTGGCCTTATTATTCATTATTAGGCCATTTGGACATATGACTGGAGAGTGGGGGCTTTCTTGGAGGGCGCACTATTATCCCTCCCAGTTGGGCCCTAGCCACCGGAAGTTTCCTTTTTAGGGCTTCCTCTTGGCTATAAGTAGGGAAACTCTGTCATTTGTTAACCGTGGACGGTTCATTAATTCTATGGTTTTGAGTCATTTTCATGAGATCGAATCTAAAAGTTTTGAACTTTTTTTGGGATTTAAACTTATGGAAAGCTTGGAATGAGCTTGTAAAAGAACATGCATTAGTTTACACTAAAGCATTCATAAGCCTATTGTCTTTTTCTAATCTTACTTTCTTTGTTGATGCTTTGAAATCTGAGATCACGATCAAGACACTCCCATGGATCAATCAACCTACCTTTGATTTATCTAAACTTGATAGTGTGGCACTACCAACAAATCCAAGAAACAAACCAACAACTACATAAAACTAATTTGAAAAATCAAGCCCTTGAATCTAAGTTGGCTAATCATCGAAAGCATGTAGTACCTCCTCCTATAAGTGTATGAAGAGGAAAAGTAAGAGAGGAGTTTACAAGGAGTTAATTCATGGCTTAATGTTTGGAACATAGTTGCAGCGCGATTCTGAATCGCGATCAAAATTGCGATTCTGATTCGCGATTCGAGATTTTCCCAGAATCGTGTAGAATCGTTTTTTTTTTTTTGAAATTTGTTTAGGCAATATGGGTATCAGATGAAAGCTCTGATCGAGGGGATTATGATTGTGTAGTTTGTTGACTGTTTTGGGTGCGAAACACCAAAAGTTTTCACTTGGGGAGGTTGAAGGCCAAATCATGAAGAGGCCTTACCGTCGGGGCCGGGGGGCGTTGCCCCCCAAACCCCCCACCGGGGGGCTACCTCCCCCCGGACCCCCTGTTTCTCGGGGGGCTACTGCCCCCGGACCCCCCGTTTCTCGGGGGGCTACCGCCCCCCGAACCCCCTAGAGCTTCCTGCTATATAGACACTGTAGATAAAAATGCCACCGCCCCCCTATAGATAAAAATGGGGTCCAAATGCGCGCCGAGAAGGGCCCAATATTTATGCCCCCAACTGTATGTACATTGCACTCACACTTCAGTGAACCAATTGCAAAAGTGATCATCATTCATACAGTTGATCGTCCCAACTGTAGCATTAACATTTACTGAAAACCACAACAAATGACAATCGGATAGCTACTGAAAATAAGATCTGTTTGTGCCTCATCTACTGCACTTCTGAGAGGCAGAACGCTGAATTGACCATTGATCCCCTAAAAAAATTTCAGCAATAAGCTATTTTTCCAATATATTTTTTTTTTTTTTTGCGATTCTGGGTCTCGAATCGCGATTCTGCGAATCGCGACTTGCGAATCGCAGACCCAACGAATCGTGTTTCGCTGCAACTATGGTTTGGAATAAATATTTTGTCGTGAATATATTTTTTGAAAGTGAAAACTTTTCACCGCCAGTATGTTTTTGGATGGAAAAGACTTAGTTTGTTGGGAGGATTTAGTAGCCAAAGAAAAACAACCCTTAACATGGGAGGCATTTTGCCTAGTATTCAGGGAATACTTTCTTCCCTTGTTAGATAATTATGAACATTTTCAAAAGCTTTCGGGATTAATCATGACTAAAGGTCTTGATCATTTCATTCAAGATTTCCATGAGTATCTTACTCCTTTTTATAGTGAAATACCTCCAAAATTACAGATGCTCATGTTTATTGATGGTTTACCTAAAGACTATCAAGTGGATGTTAGAAGGAACCATCCTAACACCCTAGAAGATGCTATTAGGGCTGCAAATTTTTTTGATGATACTCCTAAGGCACATAAGAGTCATCACCCTAATGAGCAAAAGAAGGGTTTCCTATTTAAAAGAAAGGATAAGGAAGTTACCAATGAGACATCTTCAAATCCTAATTCTAAGAAACCGAAACACCACTTAATAAACATCAAGGTGGCAAGAAGGACCTAGCGGAAGCTCGAAAGAAGAATCTTTGCTTCAAGTGCAATGGAGAGGATCACCTTGCACAGGATTGTGTCAAAAACAAAGCCTTAACCTCAGGTATCATATCTCAAATAATGAGATGGATATTTGTTTTTTTAGTTCAATGTTTTATGGACCTAATGACTTAATTTGCATTAAGGGTAAAATTGGATGACATGTTAATGTACTTTTTGACACGAGATCAATGTTGCTCGTTCCTTCTGTAGAAGTTTTTGGATAACGACATTGTCCTGATTCCTTTCAGCACTTGTTTTTAAAAATCAGTTGTTGTATAAAAATGCGCAGACTTGGCTTCAATCGCCTTATTGATTTCTTTCAAAGAATCAGCTTCCTTTGTTGCAGTATGAAGTTGATCTTCTAGCAAACAATTTTGTTCGAGCAGTTGATTGTTGTCTGCTTCGAACGAGTCGATCTTCTCATAGAATTCTTTGATAGACTCGTGGAGCTTTTTCTCTGCATCGATCAGTTATTTTTATCGATCTCTATTGGTCTGTTTGATATTCTATGTCCAAGTAAAATTCCTTCTTTCATATGAAAAAAATGTTTTCTGGGTGAAGTGACAAACAAGTGTCTCGTCACTGTTGCAATGTAAGTTTCAGCTTCTGTATGTGAGTTTTTACATCACTGTAAACACAGAAATCATCAATGAAAATTTCTTAGGAAGATAGTGAAAATTAACATCATAATTCTTTGAAAAGTCGTTGGTGCATTGCAAAGACCAAAGGGCATTTTGTTGTAGGCATAAGTGCCCCAATCTGGAGTAAACATGGTCTTGGAACGATCCTCCTTCCTTACTCCAACCTGATTATAACCAGAGAAACCGTCACAAAAATTGTAACGTTCTTGACCAACAACCTGATCTAAGATAGAATTAGTGAAGGATAAATGATGGTGATCCTATCTTGTGGCAGCATTCAACTTCCTGAAGTCCTGGCATATTCAAATTTTGCCAGTCTTCTTCTTTGGGACTACAACAATGGGAGACACCCATTCGCTACTTAAGACGAGATAAATAATACCTGTCTTAAGGTGCTTGTTGAGTTCGTCTTTTACCATTAGGGTGGTGCAGATGCTAAACCTTCCTATCAAAAAAAGTGAGAAGAAATATTGTGTGACAATGGCAGTTATTTAATTCCGAACCCATGGATTATGTGGTTCCTAATGTACCATTGCACATACATGATTATTTTGAAAAACTAGAATTCCATGCCATTAATTTGGCAAATGTGGATGTTGTTCTTGGGCAACAATGGCATTATGATAAGAATAAATCTTTGAAAATCGATTTTGTTGAAAAATCTTTAACTTTTATGCATGATTGTTCTTTAATAAAGATTAGTGCTAGTTTAAGTGTTGGTGCTACTAGTACTAAACCTTTTTCTAAGCATGAGCTTAACTCTTTAATAAAGAACATAGAGTATAAATTTCATTTATGTTTTCACAAAAACTTAATTTGTTGCAATGATGAGATTCTTAAACTTATTGCCATGAATATACCTAGTGAGAACACTCCTGAATTTAAAGCCTATAATAAACTTAGGCAAGAATTCAATGATGTTTTTTCTAGACCTTCCTGCAGGTTTACTACCTGAAAGGTCTATAGATCACAAGATTGACTTTATACCTAGTTCAATTCTGATTGCACAACACCCTTATGGGATGAGTGCATCGGAAAAGGCTGAGGTACAAAGGCAATTACGTGAGTATCTAGAAGAAGGGTGGGTTAAACCTAGTAAGTCTCCTTGGGCATCACCAGTGATTCTGGTCGCCAAGGAGGATGGGACTATAAGGTTTTGCATGGACTATAAAAAGTTGAACAAAGTTACAATTAAGAATAGGTATCCACTACCATGAATGGATGACCTGATAAATTATCTTGGTGGTGCAAGGTACTTTACCAAGATAGATCTAAGATCAGGGTATCATGAAATTCACATTAAGGTAGAGGATATACCTAAGACGGGTTTTTTGAATGCAGCCTATATTAAGCTATGGACCTCCTATTCTTGCATTATAGTAGTCAGACACCATGCAAGTATTCCTATGTCCAATTATAGGTCTGGGCTCTCATATGATTATTAATTATCTTTACAGGCCAAGTCCGGAATAACGAGGCATAACCAATATACTGGCTATCCATGTCAAGAATTACTCCAAATTTCACATACTAGACATGGACGTAACACCAATGAGTTGCTTTTGCTTGTTGGTGAGGATGTAGATGCCATCAAGGATGATTCTCCTTCATCCTCCTCCTCTTCATGTGCAAGGTTTCCTTGTTTGCTCTCCTCTACTGCATTTTGCCTCTTGTAGCATTTGAATGCAAAGTGGCCCTTCTTGCCACACAAGTAGCACTTGAATCTTGACTCATTCTTCCTTATACTAGCTTCCATGGAAAAAATATTGTGGTACACAAAGTACACACATGTGAGTTGTGATTAGAGTTGAAAAACAAGGTTTTAGAAAACTTGGCCGGAGGGCTAGGAGTCCACTAGTGGTGGAGGATATGAATAATAGTTTTGAGTGGCTTAAGAAAAGTGTGACAATAAAGCCAATTTTGATCATTGGCGATCCTAAGAAACCATTTGTGGTTAGGACCGATGCCAGTGATTATGCAATTGGAGTCATCTTGATGCAGGATGGACATCATGTTGCTTTTGAAAGCAAGAAACTCAATGTAGCTCAATCTAGGTATTGTACCTATGAAAAGGACCTTTATGCTATTATTCATGCCTTAAAAATTTGGCGACATTATTTATATGGAGCCAAATATGATGTTTTGACTAATCACCAAAGACTCCGTTATTTCTGTGATGCTACAGATTTAAAAGGGAGACAAGCTAGATGGGCTGAGCTAATACAGGTATTCGACTTCTCAATATGATATTGTAAAGGAAGTCAAAACACTCTAGCAGATGCTTTGAGTCGTTTACCGGTTATTAATCAGTTCAGCTTTACTGATATACAAGCGGGATTATTTCAATCTCTCCAAGGACTTTTTGAGTCTCATCCAATGTGGTGGCAAAAGTCAAAGGGTCCAATCATAAGAGAGAAATGTGTTGGAAGGATCCAATCAAAAGTGAGGGATGTTGCATCACACATCCAATAGGATTAGAGAGGCTATGTTTAAGGGGTCCAATAGGAATTAAGCTTGGATCTCCACAAGTTTCTATATGTACTTTCATTCCCTTCATTAATGTAAGAGAGATCTATGAGTTTTTTGAGTCAATTTGGAGATTTGCCAATTTTACTTGTATTGCCTTCTCTCTCTAGATGAGCCCAAAAGTGGTATTTTCTCTCTCTACCCGAGGAGAGGAGCTTGTTGGGACTTAGTTTATTTCATGAAGTCTTCCACACGTGTGAAACACCTTTTGGTAATGAATGAATGCATGTAAAATGGTCTTTTTGCCTTAGGTCTTGTCATTAATTTTGGATTTCAATCAATAGGTGATCTATAGTGCATGAGCCAAGCTTAGGAAATCAATTTCACACTTTAGGACATTCCCACATGTATGAATTTTCACATGGTACCTAAGCTTTTGATGCATCTATCATCCATAGTTTCAAAAATTTCATGAAAATCAAGATATAGAGAGTGTTGATTGCATCTCCCATGCTATCTCAAGGAAATTTGGATCAAGAGGGTTCATTATCATAATGATTGAATCATTTCAAATATTGTACGAAATTCCTTGCTTAGGCACGTGTAAAGTACAGCCAAGTTCATTGGAAAGTTCTCTTGAAAGTTAGTTCTGTCTAATTTTTGTTCATTGGAAAGTTCATTGAAAAGTTCTCTTGAAAGCTTGTTTGAAAGTTAGTTTTGTCTAGTTTTTGTAGCAATTTGTTTCAATCCATTGGGTAGAGCCAATCAAAAGTTATAAGCTTTTGAAGAGGGTTAGGTAGGGCACTTAGACCTGTGTGGACACATTTGGTTTGATCATATCTTGCTAGTTTGACCAAAAAATTCAAGAAGAGGCTTGCCAATGTCATCTATTTGAGATCTAGTCATCATTTTGAGGTCATAGCCACTTTCTTTCATACAATTGGCTTGTATTTGAGTGATTTGTGGATTCTTGGGGTATTTCACACGTGCCAAAGATAGTTTGACCCTCCATCAATTGATGAGAGGTTGATCTAGTTTGAGAGAGATTGGTAGAGCTAGTGAGATCCATCTCACATTTTGTTGCAAGATCTTGCATAGGAGTTGGAAGTACACCTTTCAAGGATCCCATAGTGAGAGAGAAGTAGCATTTTATTGTCTAAATCACAATGAGTCTTCACTATTACATGGCATCTATGGATTCCTTTCTATTGGAATCTAGTGAGAGAATATCTATCTCCAACTATTCTATTTGAAAGGCTGAATGGAGTCCATTTTGGTGCTCCAAGATGTGATGAAGATTGTGCTAGGACTTGAGAAGGAGCCTCAAGAGCTCCAAGAGGTCCAAAAGTACAAAAAGAGAGCTAGGATGGCTCTACATATCATAAAAATAAATGTTTCAAATGAATTCTTGTGTGATATTGGCTCATGTACCACATCCAAGGAGGCTTGGGACACATTGGAATCCATCTATGGTGGAAAGGTGAAAGCATACTTCACAAAGGACAAGCCAAGAGGAAGGGACAAAGAGCAACATTAACATTTCATGAAGGACAAGTCAAAGGAGGAGAGTGATGGAGAGTCATCACAAACATCAACAAGCTGCAAATCCAACAAGTAGTGCTTCCTTTGTGGTAAGAAGGGGCATTTTGCTTCTAATTGTTTCAAGAAGAGAAATGATGATAAGGTAGCAAGAGGGACTAGTTGTAGTAAGCTTTTCAAAATTGATGCTAATCCTTGTGGAAGTGTGGCCAAGAGGAGCTTGGATCATCTCAAGGAGGAGGCAAGTGATACCTCAATCTATGTTCCAAGATGGTAAAACTCATGAAGATAGTGCTTTGGCAAAAGCACATGGAAAGATATTGCCAAGGAGGTCTACTTCTCATCAATTCTCTTATCTTGTTCATTTGGATGATGTCATTTTATCATGTAGAAGCAAAGATAGTGCTATTTCATGTGACGTCATGCTTGAAGACTTCAATTGGAGGTACCTCTTATCAAAAGTGCTTGATATGAAGATTGCAATAGTTATACTTTGGGGATCTTTAGATCCATTTCTTTTGCCAATATTCCTTTGCACATAAGGAGTAAGGAGAAACCAATTTCAATCAAGAGGATGATGGTAGGATTCTCAAATCTATCAAAGTTCCAAGTATATGATGGAGGTTTGCCAAGGCTTGAGGAGGAATCTTCTCAACACATGGACTCAAGGGGATCTTCAAGGGGCGAGGCCGAGTCTTTGTGGCTCAAAGTTCATGGTAAAGAGAGGCAAGTTTTAGGTGATATTCACTCCAACATATTCTCTCATGCTTCTCTTTCATTACTTGATGTACCATCTTGCTTTTATGAGGTTTCTACATCTCATAGTTGGAGTGAGGTAATGATTGTCTTGTATTATGCCTCTAGTATGGACATATTACTTGTCATTCATGGCTTAGATATGTTTTCAAATTACTTAGATAGTAAGTGGTTGAGTCATCAAGTGTATGCTCTTGGATCTAGTAAGAGTAACAATGAGCTTGTTGCTCATAGTTTGAAAAATCATGTTTTTACATGGTTTGAGGCATTTTGTAAACTTCTCTTGAGATTAGGTAAAGCATCCAAAGAGGACACTTTTGCTCATCTTATGATCTTGATCTCTATGATCTTTGTGATCTTTATGAGGCATGGAAGCCTCTAATTTTCATCATGGTGCAGCCATCTTCATGCAAATGGTACTTCTAAATCAAAGATCATCATCAAGCATGGAGGAAGCACACTGGTATAGTGGCAAATTGGTGGAATGCTCTTCAAAGATGTTGGCAAATGATTTCTACCAAAGAAATCTTATCATGGATATGGTGAGGGTGCTGCTATGATGGATCCTTTTGCTGGTTTTTTACTTCATATGCATACCAAAGGATCCACTCAAAAAAGTTTCACAAACTCCTTGATCTTACCAAGCTAGTTTTTTGAGGACATGTGAAAAATTGTCAAAAATCTATCTTGGTTATTTTATGATTTTATGTTTGTGAGTACATTTCACATGTGTGGAGCATGTTCCCTCATGTGTAAAATAGTTAAAAATAGTTTATAATGTTGACTTTAGGGGTATCATAAAGATTGCTAGTCAAGCATCTTGGTGTCACTAGGTGATAGGGCCAATTTTGGCTTTAGAGGTCAAATGGTCAAGTACACATGTTTTGTCATGATTAGGCCAAAATTCAATTGTGATGTAGCTCGAGCTAGTTAGGTTGCTTACACATGTCGAGCTTAGGTTTGATGAGTGATGCACCCTATGTGGTGGCAAAAGTCAAAGGGTCCAATCATAAGAGAGAAATGTGTTCGAAGGGTCCAATCAAAAGTGAGGGATGTTGCATCACACATCCAATAAGATTAAAGAGGCTATGTTTAAGGGGTCCAATAGGAATTAAGCTTGGATCTCCACGAGTTTCTATATGTACTTTCATTCCCTTCATTAATGTAAGAGAGATCTATGAGTTTTTTGAGTCAATTTGGAGATTTGCCAATTTTGCTTGTATTGCCTTCTCTCTCTAGATGAGCCCAAAAGTGATATTTTCTCTCTCTACCCGAGGAGAGGAGCTTGTTGGGACTTATTCATTTCATGAAGTCTTCCACACGTGTGAAACACCTTTTGGTAATGAAAGAATGCATGTAGAATGGTCTTTTTGCCTTAGATCTTGTCATTAATCTTGGATATCAATCAATTGGTGATCTATAGTGAATGAGCCAAGCTTAGGAAATCAATTTCAAACATTAGGACATTCCCACATGTGTGAATTTTCACAGATTTTGCTATACGGAACGGGATCTTGTTTCTTAAGAGCAAGGTATGTGTACCAGAGAATGACACAGTTAGGGTCCAAATAGTTACAAGCTAAGATTCACTAGCTATGCTAAAAAGCAGGACTTAGTTAGAAAGTAAGAAGAGAGAATGCTTAAGGAGGCTAAAGAAGAGCAATCATCATAAACTGAATAAAGGAATACAATGTTGCCCTATATATATCCACTCCCTGAATCAAATAGAAGATTCAAAAAAAAGGAAGGGAATAGGATTTGGAAGGAAAATAGTGCGTCTTCCCAATAGGAGGACCCCCACTCCAAATCAACGTGACCAAGTCCTAAAAATATGACCAAATAGGGCCCAAGGCCAGTATATGAATAAAAAGGGCCCTTAGGCCTGCTTATGCATAATAACGAATAAAAGAATGGACGCAACGAATGTAATGAGCCAAGTCTATAACTCTCCCCAGCAAAAAAACAAAGCCCTCCACCGGGTAGCAAGCATAATGACTATCTAAAACAATAATACCCATGCTAAATACTAAAAAATCACGAACTAATGGAAATATTGATGAAGAGGACATAAGTCATCACAACAGATACCCCAAAAGTATCATAATTGTGTAAGGTACTAAGCAAATACTACAACAAAACAAACAAAAAAAATAGTCATAGCTAGCCGAATCATGAAGTAGAGGGAACATCTGCAATGACATCTGTAGTAGAGGAAAGAACTAAAGCCATGAGGGCTCGAGCCTGATCTACCAATAATGGTGTATGATAAAAGGCATCAATAGGCTCCCAAGTGGCCTCCTCAAGAGGACGACCATTCCACTGTACCAAAAACTGAACTTGCCTGCGACGTCGACTATGCTGAAGGCGAACCTGATGGATGGCAACTAGCAAAAAAGGGAACAGCTCTGGCTCTGTAGGAAATGTGAGATCGCGAGGAGCATCATCCTCAATGGCAGCTCGTAAAAGGCTAACATGAAATATATCACAGGCTCGTGTAGAATCAGGCAACTGTAACCGGTATGTAACAGGGCTGAGGTGATCCAAGATACAGTAAGGCCCATAATAGCGTGGTGCAAGCTTCTCAGTAGAAGCGTGACCCTGAACAAAGTGATAACGTGCAAAGCGTAACCGGAGATAAACCATATCACCAACTTGAAACTTAACACGACGGCGATGAGGATCAACAGAAGTTTGATAACGTTGCTGAACATGCTGTAAGTGAGTAGTAGCCCTAGCAATAAGCTCGCGAGCACCAGATAAAAAAGAGGCAATGGTAACTGGTGTATCATCAGGAGGAAGAGGCACTCTTGGCAAAAGTGGAGCATACCCATGAGCCAATAAGAAAGGTGAAACTCCAGTGTTGGTACTAACAGAGCTATTATAGCTATACTCTGCCAAACATAAATGCTGACCCCAATCCTTCCCTGAAGGAGAAACAAAATGTCGAAGATAATCCTCAAGGATCCGATTAAGGACCTCAGTCTGCCCATCAGCAGTAGAATGATAAGCAATACCCATCAGAAGCTGCCAAAATACGCATAAGCTGTGTCCAGAATGTAGATGTAAACTTACTATCCCGATCAAATAGGATAGTACATGGCATACCATGCAGGTGAAAAATCTCTGATAGAAAAAGACGTGCACACTGCTCAGCTGTAATAGTACTGCGGACCGGTATAAAGTGTGCCTGTTTCGAGAACCGATCTACCACCACCATACAAGAGTCATGACCACGGCGAATATGAGGAAGACCAAGGATAAAGTCCATAGAAATATCTGTCCACTGGCGATAATGAATAGAACAACTCTGAAGCAAACCGGCGGACTTAGCACGGGAATATTTATTACGGGCACAAAAAGGACAATCACGAAGAAGATGGGCTAGCTTAGACTTCATGGATGGCCAATAGAAATTGTCCTTAAGCCGTGCATAAGACTTTGAAAACAAAATGGCCACCCATAGGGGAAGCATGAGCATCAGACAACAACTGAGGACGAATGGAAAGACAACTGGGAATACATAAAGCACCATAGTCGTATAAACGATCATCAACAACAGTATAAACTTGGAACTTCCGAGAGGACGATAAACATGAAAAAAGTCAGAACAAGACAAATATGCGGCCAGTAAATCATCAAACCAAGAAGGAACTGAAGCAACAATACTATGTAACAATGCAGGAGCAATGGCTAGGAACAAGGAGGACAGGAGCACCAAAGGGACTATGGCTAGGAACAATGAGGCCCTGATGTAAAAGGGAAGCAATCTGAGTTGAACCTCATCACGTTCAACTTTAGACATACGATATGGAGCACAAGAGGGTGGGGTAGCACCAGGAATAAGATCAATATGGTGGGTGACATCTCGTAATGGTGGTAGAGACGTAGGTTCTGAAAAGACAATAGAATACTGATGCAATACGTCAGAAATCACCTGAAGAAGAAGACCCATGGATGGAGTAGGAGGAGCAGCAACGGATGTACTCTGAATGATAAGAGGAGCTGCACCCTGAGCCTTTGGCAGGCTACGCATAAACTGCTTCCCAGTAACCAAGTGATAGTCACCCTAGAAATCAATACCAGAAAGTAAATGATGTTGACCAGCATGTGTAAAAGATAGTGTCTGCTGAGAAAGATCCACAACAACAGTACCAAGTGAAGAAAACCAATCCGCACCAAGAATAATGTCATAGCGCTCCAAAGGAATAATATAAAAATCTACATGTCCAGAGAAGTCACCAATGCTATAGTCCAAGCCCTGAAACATCTGAGAGCTGATAAAAGAATGTGAGCTAGCAACCTCGACACTGAGAGACTGCGTAGTAGAAGTAGGTGTAGCACAAATCCTGGTGGAAATGTAACTGCTAATAAATGAATGTGTACTGCCAGTATCCACCAAAGCAATATACTCTCGTCCCAAAATGTGGACACGTAACCGAAAAGAACGAGGACCGGTACGCCCAGCCCAAGTAGCATAAGCAAGTTGTGCATGGCAAGCGGTAGAAGCAAGATCATCAGGAAGCGGGTCAGCCAGCTCATCAACAGAATGTGGGTCGGGAGTATCAAGAATCTGGATATAAACATCAAAATCATCAGGAGTAAGAGCCTCATGGTAAAACAGCAGTCGGAGGACCAGGAGACTGTCGGCAATCACAGGCTAGATGATCTGGACTCTTACAGCGATAACAAAGGCGCTTCTGCTGAAACTCAGCGAACTCTGCGGCTGAATAACATCGAACAAAGGCAAGATGGGGTGTAGGAGGACGAGGAGGAACGGTAGTAGAAGAAGCCAAAGTAGGAGAAGCAGTGGAATGAGAGCGAGAAAAACGAGAAGAAGTGGATAGCTCAGGATACTTATGCTGCAAGGTAGTAACCAAGGAGATAGCATCTGAGAGAGTAGGAAGCCGAAAAGATGAGACATCATATCGTAAGGAGTCTCTAAGACCGGCAATAAAACGTGAAATAAGCTGTGTAGGATGCAGATCAATAAAAAAGTAGGAAAGCTCAGTAAACTGATCAATATAAGCAGTCAAATCACTAATATGGCGAAGGCTAAGAAACAGATCACGTTGGCGAACCAACCACTGTGGGTCAATCATAGCCATACGAAGATCATGACGAAAAGTAGGCCATATATGTAACCCCTCACGAGTAGGCTCAGAGCGATAGACACGCCACCAAGTCTGAGCTCGACCATCTAAATGTAATGTAGCCAGCACTTTCTGGGTGTCAGTCTTGGGATACGTAAGAAAATAGGTCTCTAATTTAGAGAACCAATTTTCCAAGATATTCTCGTCAAACGAACCAGAATAAGTAGTAAGCTGGATGCGATCACGAAAATCACAAGCAAAATGGGGCTCATGATTACTTGAAAAATTAGGAAAAGGAAATCTTGGTGGTGCGGAGGGAAATCCAGGTGGTGGTACAAAAGACCCGAAAGGAGACCCATAAGGACTAGCACTATATGAAGGGAGACCAAACGTACTACCAAAAGCACCTCCTGAAGATGGAGATGGAGCAAGAGCAGGCGTACTCAAAATAGGAAATAAAGGTGCTTCATCAGGACGATGAAGAATGTATGGGGGGCTCGTGGTAGGATAGTCTCAAGGCTAGAAAGAACACGATCAATACGACTCTCAAGATGATCCATGCGGGCATCAATATGTGTAAAACGATCATCTAAAGAGCTCTGCGATGGGTCTTCTGATAAAGAAGTCGCCATAGGGACTAAGGAAGAGACAAAACCTGAGGGAGAGGACGTTTGTCGTCAACCCAACTTAGTCTAATTTCCAAAATCACCAAAAATGGCACAAAAGTAGATCAAGATGGATAATAATCAGAAAATAAGGGGCTGAGAAAGTAGAATAATGGACAACAAATGTGCAAGACCAATAAGTAGAAGGGTTCTAACAAAATGGAAAAAGAAAGGAGGAGGGTGTGAGGCAGCAAACTAACAAATACGAGAGGGAAATAGGGGGCTAGAAAAGAGCAGTATGTGAGCAAAAAGACAGCAAGTAGGTGCAAAAAAGGAAGTGCAAATGGGCGCAAGCAATACCTGGGTGGGTGCTGATCCGTCGTCCAATCAATAGTGCCAACAAAGAGAGGTAAAAGCTGAAGATATGACAGAATAGATGCGCCAACCAGCCACCAATCCAAATCCTCAACTCGCGCCAAATAAGCTGAAAAAAGTGCTGAAAGAGGGCGCTAGACAGCCGACAAATAATCAGCAAAATGAGCAGCAAGTCGATGGAGAAATCTGTCGAGAATGGTGAGATAATAGGGTGCTGGGCAGCAATTACCAAGATCCACAATATGCTGAAAAAAATAGGCTGGAAAAGGTGCTGAAGTAAGGCGCCGATCAACCTCCAATCAATAGCCGAAACGGATAGCAATTCGGTGAAGAAAACCGCTGAAAATGAGACGGTAGTAGGGCCCTGGGCAGCAGCTACCAAATCTGAAAAATGAAAATCTGCCAAAAAAATCAACGAAAGTGATGGGTGGTAGGGTGCTGGACAGCCACCACCAATCTGCAAAAAAATGACAGAGAAAATCGATGAAAGTGATGGGTGGTAGGGCGCTGGACAGCCATCACCAAATCTGCAAGAAAGTGCTCTGATACCAAGTTACAAGCTAAGATTCATTAGCTATGCTAGAAAGCAGGACTGAAACTGGAAAGCAAGAAGAGAGAATGCTTAAGGAGGCTAAAGAGGAGCAATCATCATAAACTGAATAAAGGAATACAATGCTACCCTATATATATCCTCTCCCTTAATCAAATAGAGGATTCAAAAAAAGGGAGGGAATAGGATTTGGAGGAAAAATAATGCGCCTTCCCAATAGGAGGACCCCCACTCCAAATCAACGTGACCAAGTCCTAAAAATATGACCAAATAGGGCCAAGGCCAGTATACGAATAAAAAGGGCCCTTAGGCCTGCTTATGCATAATAACGAATAAAAGAATGAACGCGGCGAATGTAATGAGCCAAGTCCATAACTCAAATCCTGCATGAGTGTCATGATAGTCCATGCGCAGGACATCCAAGTATACAAAGAACATGACTTAGTTAGGCGGCACTTTTGGTGGCCTAAGATGAAAAGTCAAGAAAAGGCTTATGTACTTTAATGTAATAAGTGTCAATTAAACAAAACTGAAAGGCTAAAAGCTAGTGGCCTATTACATCCATTGGATATTCCTACTGCTGGAAAGTGGAAAAGTATTTCTATGGATTTTGTGGTTGGGCTTCCACGTATTGGGAAGGGCCATGATTATGTTTGGGTCATTGTTGATAGATCTACGAAGTTTGCTCAATTTATCCCAACTGAAACTGTTGTTAAAGCTTCAAAACTAGCCCAACTTTTTGTTGAGAAGCTTTTTCGACTATACGGGCTGTGTGCAAAACACTCAGCGACCCGATTCAGCCCTTTCATGCTTATGTATGGTTATCAACCTCAATCACCGATTAGTGTTGGCATGAAGAACCTAAGGGTGCAAGCCGCAGTTGATTTCCTTGCGGATATGCAAGAAATATTACAGTTGGCTAAAGACAGCATAAGAAGTGGCCAGGACAGGACGAGGCACTATGCTGATCTGTCTCGGAAGCACAAGGAATTCAAGGTCAATGAGATGGTGTTTTTGAGGGTCCCTACTCACTCTAGGGGCTTGAAAACTCGTAAGTGTGCAAAGTTGGCACCTAGGTATTGCGGTCCTTTTAAAGTTATCCAAGTGATTAAGAAGGTCGCATACAAACTAGACCTTCCAGCTAATGTTGAAATTCATCTTGTTTTTCACGTAAGTAAGTTAAAACCCTCGTTAGGGGTTGGGGAAACCCTGGTACCTATGGAAGATCTAGTAGAGCTTCTTCGTGATGAGTCCGTGAGTGGACCACCTGAACCCGAGGCGATTGTTAATAGCCGGCAGAAAACTCTAAGGAGTAGAGTGCTTCGGGAAATTTTAATCAAGTGGAGGGCCAAGTTAGAAGAGGAAGATACCTGAAAAGGAGGCTGATCTTCAGAAGAATTTTCCAAATTTTTCCCTACAAGGAAAAATTTAAGTTAAGGAGAAAGGAATGTTACATACCTATGTAACTAGCAGTACTTCAATAACTTCTATGTGCCCATTTAATGTTTGGGGGGCTAAATGGCGAGTTAGCCTTGGATAAGGGGTACCCATGGATTAAAGGTAGGTGTCTTTGGATTAAGGTACTTGTGTCCTTGGATAAGGGCATGTAGGTGTCTATGCCTTGAATGGAGGTATGGAACCTAGTGAGGTGTTAGGAGGACCTTACCATGGGTATTGGTCATTTTCCTAGACCTTGGGCCTCAACCTTGAGCCATGATCACATAATAGGCCTTGGGCCAAAGTTAGCCATCACATAAGGGTCATGGGGACCTAGTAGGAGGGCGCACCTACTAGGGTCCCTTAATGCCCCTAAAAAACCCAAGAAGTTATAACCAAGAACCATAAGTTATGGAAGGTGTCTTTTGACATCCACTAACTTATGAGCCTCTTGGCCTTTCCTTTGCCTCCCCTTTTCTCATTGGCCTGTGTGGACATTCCATAGTGCTTTGGAGTGAGTCATTGGCCATCTATAAGAAAGGGAGAGAGCGCCCAAATGAAGGGAGATTTTTTTGGTTGTTGCTTGCTTCTATTCTCTAGTGGAGGGCTGATGTGTAGAGAGCATAGATTTGGCTTGCTTGTTCTTGAGAGGATCACCATCTTTGGTATGGGACTTAGATGGGAGTAGGATCTTGAGCATGCTTGTGATTATGATGGTAGTGATTGTGGTTTAGCAAGGGGGTGCTAGATAGTCTTGCTTGTGCATAGATCTAGCTATGGTTGGGTGGTAAATTCTTGAGGCCCTTTGATTGTCTACTTTTGGAAGGATCTTAGGAGCATTGGAGGAGAGGCACATTGGAGGGCTTTTGGAGGCATTGGTGGACATCAACTCAAAGGCTTGGTGGGCAGCTCTTCCTTGTTGTAAAAACTTACTCTCTCGGCCTTGTTCACTTGACAAGTCATGCAACGCTCGTACTCTCTTACGTCTCGATGCAGTCTTGGCTAGAAATAATGCCTTCTAACAAGCTCACTGGTCTTATCATTAGCAAAATGCCCCGCGCATATCATGGCGAGTTTCTTACAACGAAGATTCTTCACGTCTGGCATGAATACCTTTCCATTTCTCAACAACATACCTTCCTTCACGATGTATGTTAGATATGTACTGGCGTGTGCCTCTACAAAAGTGACACTCTTTTGTTTGGTTTACTATCTTGCGCACATCAGGCCACACACACTGACAATGTGAGTCCTTTTGCTAAGCCCCCTTGATCTCCTCCATGAGATCACTGTCAACTACAATAAAGCTCATCTGATGCAATTTATACGATAAGCAACCACATCTTCCTTCCCTCTTCTGAAGCGAATTTCCAAATGAAATTCTTGCATCAATGTGGCTCATAGAGCTTGGTAGCCCTTCAAATTTGGCTGAGTGAAAAAGCTAGAGATGCAATCCTTAACCAGCTTTACGCTTCTTTTTCTCTCTTTAGGTTCTAGACAGCTGCGCTAATCTTTATCGAGCCCCATTTTTTATATGTACTCTACTCTTTCTCTGTTGCAAGTAATCGATACAGCTAGGTGTGGGAGTTTGCTGGAGAGTGTCTTTTCTTCCTATGATGAAATGCATCGATCTAGAATTGTGAACTTGGTATTAGAACTTGAGTAGTGGCAATCAGTGACTGATTGTTGGATGAATTGTCATCTGAAAGATAGATTCAATACTCAGACAAAGTTTACATCCCAGGTAAGGAAAGGGTTCTTGAGAGCTTCCGAAATCCTTCGAGAAAAGCGGCTGGCTTCGACAGGTGGAGTTTGCAAAGCAAAAAACTAGAATGTTTCTTCGTAGGAAAGAGTATTTGGTGCTATAAAGCTATAGCACACAGGTCGCCCCAAGTACTATAATCTAGCTTGCAAATGGCCGTGGACAGCCACTGATCAACTAGTGTAAGCTAGTGTACTGGATCAAGCTTTCTCTGAGAGCCAAAAACTTGGCAAGCGTTTTTTAGGAAAAGTTGGTTGATCTTCTCTTCACATAACGTTTCTCCGAGCCGTGAAACGTTGGAGGTGGGTGCTTTATCATTATGAATCTGCTAGTAAGTAGCCACAGGTAGCTGCAGCCTACAAAGAGAGCAAGGATAGATTCAACTGAAAGGGTTTCAAAACCCTATCTATTCCTCCATGCTCCAAGGGGGGGGGGAGGGGAAGAGAGAGAGAGAGAGAGAGAGAGAGAGAGAGAGAGAGAGAGAGAGAGAGAGAATAGAATAGAATATATTAATGTCAACAGAGTGCCCTCGGGCACATAAGACAAAGAAAAAGTACATCAGAAGAGATCATTGTCCATGCTGGACTTATTTCTATTAGCTAAAACATAGAATAAAACAAAAATAAACCGGAAATAAAACCAAAGCTTAACTTCCAGCTATGGTGAGGGTACAAAAGCAGTAGCTTAACCACCAACTACGCAGAGGAATAAAACCTACTAACTGAGAGAAAAACTGTGTGATCTGGCGTGAGGCACATGTTGACCTCTGGTGACGAACTTTCCTCGGAACCGAATCAAATGCTTTACAGAAGTCCACAAAGCAGCAATAGACTCTTTGTTTCCTGGACTTCGCCGCCTCAATGATACATCTCAGTATGAATATCTGGTCAGTTGTGGAGTAGCCTGCTCTAAAACCTGCCTGTCCCATAGCGTATAACTCCTCTGTCTCCGCATGACAGCTGATGATAGACAACATAAGCGAACCGTAGAGCTTAGTCATAGTGTGGCTGATCATAATAGTGCGATAGTTGTCTACATTTAGAGGATCGCCAGCTTTAAATATAGGGTGCAAAAGGTTCGTACACCAAGGTGTGGGAAGGCCAAAAATAACAGATTGGTTAAAAACGTGGGAGATGTATGGAGCAACAATATGGGCGATAGGTTCTAGAAAGTCCATACTTAGAGAGTCAACATCAATGGCTTTCTGGGTTTGACCATTTTTTATGGCGTTTTCAATCAGGGACGGAGTGAAAAGGTTGAATTCTGTGGTCGCGGTGAGAGAGAGATGGAAGGAGAGTCAACTGTATAAAGTTTTACAGCATAGTCAATCCAAGATTCGATGGCAATAGGAGCTGGCTTACATGAGTTTTTAGAAAACATCTTCCAGAAGAAAGTGGAAGAAGAGGAGTCCAAGGAATCGATGAGTTTCTGTGCCAGGGTCTAAAAGTAAGCGGTCTTTTTTTCGCAAAGTCATTCTATGGTATTCCTTTTGTTTAAATGCTAAGGTGTCGGGAGAATGGTATTGAGCATGAACAACTTGCTTGTGTAGGGAGAGACACTCATCATCATACCATCTATTGTAAGTGCGTTTATGAGATGAGAAAATTTTGGGTGGATATGCAATATTGGCTGAGTGAAGACGCGACTGAGATAAAAAGGCCTGCTTGTTGGTCTACTGAGGATGAGAAGAGGAAGTCGTGGAGCAGTGTGGTTAAAGAGGAAGTGTATGTAGGAAGACCAAACGGAGAGAAAGAAGAGCGATGGAGTGAGGTGTCGTAACAGTACCAGGAGTAGCATGGCCAAGGGACAGGAGCAATAGAGAGTGATCAGAGATGGTAGGGTGCATAATATGAAAGTATGAAGAAATGGAAGCAAGGCCGGTGAACCAATGAAGTAATCAACAACGCTTTGTCCACCCCCGTGTGGATGGCAAGTAAATAAAACTTGATGATGACGGCCATCGAGATAGGCCATTCAAAATGGCTAAAGAGTGAGCCTCTGCTAGTCCAATCAACTGTTCTCCAAAGTATGTAGCTGGGGTATCTGCATCCTGAGAGGTCCTGTCCAAACCCATATCCAAAGCCTGAATCTGTAGGTAATCACTATCTGCATGAAACTCTGTCTGCTGGGTGCTGGTGCGAGCATTAAAATCTCCTGCTAGTAGAATAAGGCCCTGCTGTGCAAAGCTGACTATATCATTTGAGAGAGCCTGGAATGGGTCACCACCATCGTCTGCAAAAGCTGATGTTTGAGGCGCTGACCGCACGCTCGCTCAGTAGGGAGCTTCGTATATTTAGGCGCGTAGTGCCTGCAAGACCATTCATCAACGTCAAGCTCATTGATCACCGATGGATCAATAAGAAGCTAGACCTACAGTGGAAATCTATTGATCAGAAGGCAATGTGGGCCATCGGACCAAATTTCAAAAGTAGTGGTCAGATATGTTTTGACATGGCCATGAAGGGGCTTGAAGTGCATGTAAGCCTTCAACTTCATTGAAAATTTCTAATGTAAAAAGGCCCTTGAAAGTTAAATTCGTTTTGAAAGACAGCTCTTCTTTACTGTGAAGAGATATTTCAAAATCTTAATAAGGGCCTTATTTCCTTGTTATTTTTTTTTTCTCTCGAATTATTTCCTTGTTATTGGGCCTTTAATAACCAAACGAAGGGAACTAGACAGTACCTGCAAGTACAGTACTCAAAAATAGAGTGACTATCACGGAGAATGTGCTTAGTGAATCCCAAAAGTGATTTGCCCCTCTCAGGAAGGCCGTAGTTAACATTACGTGACTAAAAGCATTTCAAGTTCTGAGTAGATCTTGTTGGCAAATTTTCCACCTACGCAACTAGGGGACCTGATAAAAAAATTTGTCAGGTCATTAACGCAGGTTTTTGGTATCGCCATTGTATTCAAAATACTCTTGTTAGCCTATGGTTGCATTTTTAGACCACTTCATGATGGCGGACTTGAACAAGTCCATATTGGGCAAAGCTAGAAAGTTGAATGGTGTTTCCAATTACAGTACATGGAAGCTCAAGATGAAAATTAATGGAGAGAGAACTCTGGGATATCATAACTAGAGCTGAACAAAGGCTGACCACTGCACCAGCCGATGACAGGAGGGCACAAAAGGCATTTTCCCTGATAAATTTGTCAGTGAAAGATCCCATAATCGCCCACATTAATGATGATGCTATAGCGAGAAGTGCTTGGGAAGCACACTGAGAACTCAGTATCAAACCACGAATCCATCACACATGATGTTTTGGAAGACTTAGTTGAACACCATAAGAATGGAGGACAATGAAAGTGCAGGATCTTTCTTGACACCTATCAAGGAGCTGTGAGACTAGCTTATGGCTTTGGAGAGCCGATCAGGGATGTGGAACTTGAGCACACTGCAATGAGCGGCATGACAGAAAGCTTGCAGGTGTTTGTAAGTGGCATCGCATCTAGGGAGAGACTTCTGACCTTTGAAGATCTGCACAGGATCTTGCAAAGGGCAAAAGCTAATATTGCCACAAACAAGGCCATTGGGCTAGAGAATGCTATAAAAAGAAAGCAAACATCAAACATGGGAAAGTAGCAAGGGAATTGAGGAAGAAATGGAGACCAATGAAACCAATGTCTTTTCATCAGCATTAGCTTCCTAGATTGATGCTGGCACAAGGTGGTTCATTGATTCTAGTGTTGTTAGGCACAAGACCGAGAAAAGAGACTGGTTCGAGAACTTTTCACCAATCAATGATGGTGAAAAAGTTATGCATGCCAATGCACAGGGATGCCAGATTCAAGGAGTTGGCATAGTGGAAGGAATAGAAGAAAACTTGAGGGAGCGGACTTTTGTCGTCACCCCAAATCAGTCTATTGAGAGAGAGAGAGAGAGAGAGAGAGAGAGAGAGAGAGAGAGAGAGAGAGAGAGAGAGAGAGAGAGAGAGAGAGCTAAAGATCCAAGCTGAAAATGGGTGTTGGGCAGCAGCTAGTAAGATCCACAAATGTCCTGCAACATGATGGAAAAACCGCTGAAAATGGTGATGAAGTAGGGCGCTGAACAGCCTCCAAACAATCAGCAAAATGGACAACAAATCGGTGGAGAAATCCGTCGAAGATGGCAAGGTAGTAGGGTCGGGCAGTAGCTACCAAAATCCGCACATAACGAAAAAAAATGGAGAAAACCGTTGAAAATGGTGATGAAGTAGGGCGCTGGACATCCTCCAATCAAGCCACAAAATGGGCAGCAAATCGATGGAGAAAATCGACGAAAGTGACAAGGTAGTAGGGCGCTGGCCAGCCTCTACCAAATTTGGAAAAACGATGGAAATCTGATGAAAAAATCGACGAAAGTGATGGGTTAGTAGGGCGCTGGACAGCCTCTACTAAATTTGAAAAAGTAGTGCACAGGAAAGTGCTCTGATACCAAGTTACGAATAGAGCCACAGCTGATCTAGAGCTAAGCTATGAAAGCATCACGTAAGCAAGACTTAAGCTATGAAAGCAGCACATAAGCAAAACTTAGCCCTAGAAAGCAGAAAAGAGAGAGGTTAAGGAGAACAAAGAGAGAGATCAATATCATCAGCTGAATAACAAATGACACAATTTCCCTACTTATAGCCAAGAGGAAGCCCTAAAAAGGAAGCTTCCGGTGGCTAGGGCCCAACTAGGAGGGATAATAGTGCGCCCTCCAAGAAGGCCCCCACTCTCCAGTCATATGTCCAAATGGCCTAATAATGAATAATAAGGCCAAAGGCCAACCATATAGTCTAAGTGTCACTAATGAATAAAAAGGGCCCAAGGCCCGCTTATGCATAAAGTAAATGTAAATGGACGCGACGAATGTAATGAGCCAAGTCCATAAATCATTTGTGAAATCAAAGGACCATTTGTGAAATCTGTGAAATCTGGTTCAATCTGTGAAATCAGAGGACCATTTGTGAAATCTGTGAAATTTATGAAATGAGGACCAAAAATGACTTGGGAGAGGTTTTGGGAGGAAATTGGAAAAAAAAAAATTAATTAATTAACTATAGGAACCGTACCACGGTTCATGAACCGTGGTATAGGTCCCACCACGGTTCCCAGGACCCACGGTTTTGAGAACCGTGGGTTCTATGCTCAAAACTCATCCAAGTTTTCATTTACATGTTGGGTTCCTCTTTTAATTTTTCATAACATCACTCATAATGAACCATTACTAAATTTGATGGCAAATTTCCATTTACAATTATCAAAATTTCAAAATGGTTTCATCTATGTTTGTAGCAATGTGGAATGGAGAACTATCCTTTGTTTTAGTAGGAGTTGTTAGCAAATTCTTTCTCTTTCTTGTTTAATTTCAAAAGTTAAGAAGTGAATGAAATTACAATCCTTTAACCAAACAAATTCCCCTTCAATGTAAAAATAACTTCCCTTCACAAAAACCAGAATTTTTGGTTATTTTCACTAATCCAAGGTTCAAATAGACTAAAAATCAGATTTGAAGTTTTCTGAAGTTTTGTGAAGGTCACTGAAGTTCTGTGAAAAAACAGAATTTGAAAATGATGGGTAAAACAAATTCCCCTTTAATGTAACATTAACTTCCCTTCACAAAACCAGAATTTTTGGCCTATTTTCACTAATCCAAGGTTCAAATAGACTAAAAATCAGATTTGAAGTTTCTGAAGTTTTGTGAAAGTCATTGAAGTTCTGTGATAAAAACAAAATCTCAAAATGAAGGGTAGCTTTAGCCTAAGATGGGTTGATTTCTCACTAATTTTAGTGTGTAGACAACAATCTTCCAAACTACCTCTACATTTGGTAACTTCACTTTAGGCACAAACCAAACTTCAAAAATAAAATTTTTAAAGTTGAAGTTGGGCACTTATTGGCTGGGCCCACAGATTTGGACAGCCAACAAAAGGCCAAACTTCTACTTCGCTACATCAAAACAAGAAATTTCCAACTTCTACTTTCATGAGATACCTCTAAATTCAATTTACTTTTCAACTTGCAATTACTTCTACCTATCAAATTGAAAATGTGTGCATGCTGGCCATTCTATTCTCAGCTTAAAAGCCTTCCAAAAATTAAAAAAACCAGCACCTATTGAAAAGCCTACCAATTTCTAGAGGCAAGAATAGGTGCTACTTCAACCACACTAGCAAAACAATTTGATGGCAGTTTTTTATAAGGAAGAGCTGCCCACCAAGCCTTTGAGTTGATGTCCACCAATGCCTCCAAAAGCCCTCCAATGTGCCTCTCCTCCAATGCTCCTAAGATCCTTCCAAAAGTAGACAATCAAATGGTCTCAAGAATTTACCACCCGACCATAGCTTGATCTATGCATAAGTAAGACTATCTAGCACCCCCTTGCTAAACCACAATCACTGAAAATGACCAATACCCATGGTAAGGTCCTCATAAACACCTCACTAGGTTCCATAACTCCATCCAAGGCATAGACACCTACATGCTCTTATCCAAGGACACAAGTACCTTAATCCAAAGGCACCCCTTATCCAAGGGTGACTCGCCATTTAGCCCCCTAGACACTAAATGGGCATATAGGGGTTATTGAAGTACTGCTAGTTGCATAGGTATGTAACATAAGTCCTCCAGGCTTGCTACATCCACTTGAGATGCCTACAAGAAGGTGGGCAAGCATCTCTATGAATTTTATTGTTGGTCTACCTAGGACCCAAGTTGGGTATAACTCCATCATGGTAGTGGTAGACAAGTTTTCCAAGATGGTGGACCATTGCATCACAACAACCAAGAAGGTCACAACTCCGCAAATAGCTAAGCTATTTATCTAGAATGTGGTCAGGTTGCATGGACTTCCGAAGTCCATTGTGTCTGATGGGGATCCCAAGTTCACGGATAATTTTTGGACGAAGGTGTTTGCTAGGTTGGGAAACATAGTTGTGGGTGAGTACTGCTGAGCATCCTCACACGGATGGCCAGACAGAGAGGGTTAATTAGATCTTGGAAGACATGCTTCGTGCATATGTTATGGGTATGCAGACAGATTGGGTGAAGCACTTACCTTTAGTAGAGTTTGGGTATAATGAGACACGCGTCCACAAGATTGAGCCCTTTTGAGCTCAACTATGGTTATAGGCCAGCTAGCCCAACTACCATAGGGATTTTGTGAAGGTGCCTAGCGCTGCGTAGTCTTTAACCCATATGAAGCAAAGGTTAGAGACCGCATGAGCTAACCTGTCAAAGGCAGTGGCTAGGACAAAGAGCTACTCTTGTGAGAATTGTACCTATCAGGAATTTGAGATAGGAGATTGGGTATATTTACTAGTCCCTTCCAAGCTGAAGGTGCTATGCACAGAAAAATGTGCAAGGTATCTCCTAGTTATTGTGGACCATGGCTAATTGTTAAGAAAGTTAACCAAGTAGCTTACAAATTACAGCGCCTCTTTGGATGCAAGGTGCATCCAATTATTCATGTTAGCAAACTTAAATGATGTTTGCATTATGTGATAACCTTGTAGAAGGCCTTGTATCCAGTGCTGGATGCCTTGTGTGAGGTTCCAAGAACAGAGGGTGCCTACAGTTGGGAGGTTCATTTCTATACATTGGCCTTCTTAGTTTCACGAGGTTGGAGTAATAGGTTTGTGACACTATCCATACTCTATACTTGCAATAAAGATGACAAGACTGCATAGATTGTGAGAACAAACCTTGCATATGTATTATGAACTTTGAACGTACGCAAAAATGCAGCAGTTCTCTCAATTACCCTAGTCTCAGGCTTGGAGCTTAGTCAAATCTAATGGCAATAAGTGTTTATTATTGCATCAATCATAAAAAATCGAATACCAGAGCAACACTATTCTAGACGTTAGATATCCAGTTTTAGTGGGCATGCCAATTGTTTTGATCTGATTTGCAGTTCCTTCATTTTCAAATACCTCTAATAAGGCAATGAGAGGTTAGCTTGCAAAAATCTGATCTCGAAATTTCTTTTTGAGAATATGTTTTTTTCAAAGTAAAGAAGGTCAAATGTATTTGACTTTTAGAACGTGCAGAACAGATGTATCTATTTCGTAATTGCACGTTCCGTTCCAGGGAATCCCATTAGTGGTCCCGGAACATTTATTATTTTTGGTTTTTTTATTGTGTTCACTTATGGAAAGTTGTGAAGATTCAAACCTTTGTTTTCTGTCTACAGGATTAAGTGAGCTTCTCTTTCCAGTGCATCTGTCTTCTAAGCACAATAACCTACCCTATATTGTTCCTATGAAGAAGTTGGCAGTCCAAGATATTCACAATAGAGCTGTAAAGCATTTGCAGATTGCACTTGCAGGTGCCAGAGATGCGCCTCTTGCTTTGCTTCCCCTTGTTCAGGTTCTACTCTTTGAAGCTTGTACATTCAGTGCTACATCATTTCTGAGATTTATTGCAGTCTTATTTGGCTTATAAGCCACTGTTTGCGAAATATTTCATAGAGAATTGAGTGTCTTGCTATATGAAGTTATATGCTTTTGTTTTCAATGTAAAAATGATCTTGCTAATCTAGTCTTTGAGTGGATATGTGAAGCTGGCATTCATTTGTGCCAATTTTGGCATTTTTTAGATTGTGATTACCTTGTTAATTCTGTTGCAGCTTCTCCTTGCCATTGGAGATATTGAGGGTGCTTACCTGGAGATTGAGGAATGTTGCAAGGCATCTAATGCCATTCTACCATTTAGGTCTGTCTGTCTGTCTGTCTCTCTTCCCCCGCCCCCTTGTATTTATGCTTATAGACCTGATCTTTGATATTCTCATTTAGCTATTCATATCGAACATTTTTTAGTAACAAATTTCAATTGAGACGTCCTAAATTTTTCTTATATATTGTATCGAAGCACAATTTGATTTGTGTGTTTTGTTGAGCAAGGTTAATGAATCCAAGGATGTTGAATTGCTTAATTACAGCATCAAAGCTCTCCTCTTGGAATCCTTAGCTCAAAAGGACACAAGAAAGTTAAGCCATTGCTATAAAGAGATCATACGACGAAACCCTTCGTCAGAAGAGGCAATTCAACCAGTTTTAAACCTACATGCTGCAGGTAGTCACTTCAAAAATTGCCCATAATATGCTTCCAATATTTTATGTAGCATCAAGTGCCTAAGTAGCACCTTGTAGGTGATTATATGCATGAATTTGCTGATTATAATCTAACAACAATAATTCTTGAGAGTAAATGACATTCCAATGAGCATTATGGCATTCGATTTACTTCTACATGTTGTATGTTTTTTTATGTACTAGTACGTTTTAGAGATTTGTTATTTTACGCATCAATAACTAGCACTTTAAAATCCTTTCATTATCTTGCTATATTATGTAAGATGTACAAATGTGGTGGGGGCAATGGATTGTAAATGAGTTTTAACCCCCCCTTTTGTACCTTTAGCCAATAAGTGCAAGTGTGCCCAAGTGGCCTTGAAGCTTGAGCCAATGCATGTATTTTGCCAAGATTGCCTCCATCATGACTAGGAGCCTCCACTCCAAAGTTTCTTATGGCATTCGCCTTTTTAATACCAATAGTTGTGCTGAGGAGCTTAGGCAATTTTTTGGTCTTCTCCATCATTCCTTAGAACTCTCCAACTTTCATGTTATATGTCTTTTATAGTGGTTAAATAATTCCATAGGTAGGCCTTTGATTTTTTATGGTCTAGGTTGGGGTACCTGTGAGCTTGTGAGGGAGATAACTAGCTTAGATCAAATCTTGTTGAAGATCAGGATCGTCTCTAAACTTTTCAATCTTGAGAGTGTCAAAAACCAAGGGTGTAGATATTGGAATGTTACTTCTGATATATAAGCTCCTTAGTTTCTTAGCGAATGGACAAAGAGTTTGAATTAGGTGGAATGTAAACTGACAATGCAGCTTGAAGTTGATTCTATCTAAAATTAGAATCAGAAAATTCTAGATTTTCAAATATCAAACTCTCAGCCAACCTCAAATTCTGACTGAATACCATCAGAATCATGTAGGATGCAGAAAAATTCAAATGCGAAAATGCTAGAGCAATTTACAAACATGACTCAAGAAATTAAAAGCATCAACAACTGACAGTATGAACGAGCGATGTATATTGCGAATGATTAGAAAATTTCCTTGAATTAGATACAATGCTAGTGTTAATCGAATCGACAAGGTGCATACAGAGCATGACAGAAAAACTCTCAATTTTTGTTGTGCATTGCAATATTAGTCTATCTAAATCACTTATTTACAAGATGTTTATGTTCTTATTGATCTTGTAGTGGAAACTAACTAATCATACAAGATCAATCCATAATCTGGATCCTAATTGCTGCCTCTACAGGTCCAGTTTGCAGAAATAAACTAAAGGTCAATGCAAAAAAATCTCAAGTGTGATTCAACTACGATGGGTCTTGATCTCAATTCTAAATCGACACTATCTCAATCGACTACTTGATATCGATTCTATATCGACATTGTCTCAATATCAATCGACTATCTCAATGTCGATGTAAAATCGACACTATCACAATGTCGATTAACTCTCTAAATAATTGAATAAACATTCAACTCTCTCGATATCGACTCTACATTCGTCCGTGCAACTATTTGAGATACAATCTCTGATCAAATTCTAATAGGGAAGAAAAATCCCACACACCCCCTTTAATCTGGATCCAAGAAGGCTTTAATTGCCAAACTCAATGTGGCACAAACTTTAAGATGATTCTTAGAATTGAATGCCTTTGTAGATATATTTGCAATCATGTACTGCTACAGAAAATCAGACAAACCTCCTTATATGAGACTTTATCTGGGACATAACGGTGCTGTATCTCAATATGCTTGGATTAAGAAATAATGCAATTTTACTTTGATTGTCACAGAATAGAGTAGTTGGATTATTTGGAGCAAGTCCTATGTTAGATATTAAGAGTCTTAACCAAATTGCTTTTTTGTTGGCATGGGTAGCAACTATATATTCTGATTCAATGGAAGACAATGCTATAGAAGTTCGCTTTTGACTATTTCATGAAATATGACATTGATTGAGCAAGAATATAAATCCTGAAGTCGACTTTCTTGTGTCCACATCACCTGCCCAATCAGCATTTGTGTAACCCTACATAACAGGGCTATTTTTACTATTTGCTTTGCCGTAGCAGATCCATTGGTCCTTGGTAGCTTGTAGATACCTCATAACCCTCACAAGGGCAAGGATTGGACATGAATTGATTCAGAGTATTGATGTCGAATGAAATGTTAGGTCTGGTGCAAATCATTGCATGCATAAGAGACCCGATTATGGAATGATAAGGCTAATGTTTTATTTGCTCTTTTTCTTCTTTGGTTTGTGGACGATGCTCCTTTGGCAGCTTCAGTCTTGGATCCATGGGAGAGTTGACAAGCTTGCAATTCAAGAAATTAAATTTCAACAATAAATTTTGGATATACCTCTGTCGATTGATATAAATCAACTTCTTGTATCTGTCTCTATGAAATTTGATTTAAGTCTGCCATGTCAAATCCTGGAATATTATTCTTTTGACATCCTTTATGAAGTTGTTATTACAACTAAAGGAATTTAAAATTAACAGATAATGTTATTATTATAAGGGAATTTTCAACTACTTTGTAATAGACATTGAATCAACTAAACCATAAGCTCTTCACCTTTAAGTTCATAACCATTAGGTTGAGACACGTAATGTCTTCCTCAATAACTCTCTTCAAGAATGTTGGATGAACATCCATTTGGTGAATTTTGAAATTTGTAGCAGCTGCATAGGATAATAGTAGTCTAATTGAAGTGTGCTTCTTAATAGCTCTAAATGTCTCAGAATAATCGATCTCTCGCCTTTCTTTGGTCAATACGATCCTCAACTTTATATTTAGTCTTGGGATCCACTTACTATCGATTATATTTTCGTTAGCTAGCAGCTACATGATAGTCCAAGTTTTGTTTTTCAAGAGAGATTGATACTCTCTATCCATTGCTTCTTTCTAGAGGTCTTCATTAGCATGCTCCAAGTCTTCTTGCATGGAGTTCGATTCCTCAATAAGGTAACATGTAGACTCATTGTGGGTGGAATCCGTGTTTTTGTTGACCTTCTTGAAATGACATGTTTACGTCGAAATCGCTCCTTTTGTTGATGTGGAATATTCTCGGAATTACTATTATAAGAGTGAACTCTTGAAGAAACATGGTTAGACAAAAGAGATTCAGTGGTAGAGATGCATGTGCCAGCATACATTTGGCACTTTTGACTAAATTCTTGTTTATCCATTCTACAATGACGTTGGACTGTGGAGAGTAATTGGTTGTTAGTTGTTGGACAATTCCGAGATTTTGATATGATTCTTTGAATCAATTTGAAATGCACTCATCCACAATTAGTGCCTTCAATTTCCTACTTGTCTTAGTCTCAAATGCTCCTTGTAAATCTTGAAATATTTGAGGCTTCAGATTCTTGCTTCGTAAAGTATACAACAATTCTTCTTGAAAAATCATCATTGAAGATTATAAAAAATATTTTGCCCCCCCCTAAAGAAGAAGTTTGCATTGGTCCGCACAAATCACTGTGAACTATGTCTAGGAGACCTTCAATAGTATGGACATGATCTAATTTAAAAGATGTTCCAGCATGTTTGCCTATTTCGACCTTGATAGAATGATCGAGATCATGAAGCATGTTTAGCGTAGACATATTCATAATGCTTTTGTGATTCAAATGACCAATAGAGCAAATCTCTATTGATAGAAATTGATGTGTGCAAAGCTTGTGAAGTGGTAGAGTAGCAATGATCAAGTTTATAAAGATATCCTTGCCTTTTGCCAAATGCAAGAACCTTCCTACTTTTATCAAGAAAGGTGCAACAATCTGATTCAAACTTGACCCTATGTCCTAGATTTGCGATCCTACTTAATGAGGGTAAACTCTTAGACATAAGAACATGGAGCACATTTGGAATGAGTTTGACTTCGCCATTCTCAAAGTCCCCCTCTGGGTTTTTTTTCATTGGTTCTATTTGTGGCCTTCTGTTATAGCAAAAACAAGTGCTAGTTCAAAGTTTAGGGTATATTTACACCTCCATATAAAGCTAGTGTTCAAACCTTTATAGTCAAATTTCTTGTCCATGCAATAACTCAAAGCCAAAAGGTTAATACCAACAATTATCCAGACAACCTCCCATCAAGCAAATATCTAAAGCTTGCACTTTTGATGTTATCCCACATCAAGCAAACAATGGCAGTCATACTTACCTAGATACACAAGATCCTTCTTGTTGATTGGGTAGCTAATGCCACCTTATCTCGTTGATCTAGTAAAAGATCGATATCCGCAATTTGTTGTATCATTGCGAAGCGCATGTTGAAGAAGATAGCACAAAAGGGGAAACATCATGAGTATAAACTGAAGTTAAAAGCTACAAGGTGAGAAAGAAAGTTTTGTACCTAGAAACGTGAAATAATTGCTTGAAAGGTGATATGAGGAATATGTCAAGCTGTGTGTAGGGACCAACTTTGCTACCTGTCATCCATAACATCGTGACATGGCGAACTGGTAGACTAATAATTAACATAGAAGGTTCAAGGAACCGATGATTTGAGCCAAAAGAACTAGAGCCCAATACGTATGGTGAATCATATGTGCGATTCTCCTGTGGGGTTCTATAACTTTGTTCTTAAGACCATATCAGGTTCAGATGATTTGACATGGACTTGTACTGAAAACTTTTTTCAATCTTTTCAATCAAAAGGTGATGCCATTGTCAACAAATACTTTTTGGCCTTACCATCAATAATACTCTAAGGAGTTGCACAGAGCTTTGTTTGGTTAGTGATATCTAATTCCTTCTCCATTGATTGTAGACAACTGGGTTCCTTTTTATCAAGTATTTTCTGGGTATGGATCTCGGCGTAATTCATATACTAGCTTTTTAATAGTTTCGTATGTTCGTTAGTTCTCAATGTTTGAAGGCTGTTTGTCTTAAGAAACATACTGAATGAGCAACAGATTTGATAAAACTTTTGGTTTTGCCATGGCCGCTATGTGTTTCTTACCTTATATTCTGTAGATACATTAAGAAAGTCCTTGTATTCTGTCAGGTGCATATGATACAGTCTCACTTATTGAGAATATTTCGCAACACTTGGATGTAAAGGAAGGCGTTACATTGGTTTGGTATAAGCTGTCTGCTTGTTTTCTTGCAATTGAGAACAAATGCGGAACAAGTGAAAGAAAGGGAAAGAACCATGTTACTCCGTGTCCAGAAAATGAACCCTTTTTCAAAATTTCTGATATGGGTCAGTTTGCTGATAGCGATGAACATGCAAGTGAAAGCAGTCTGACCTCGGTTTGCAAACGCCTACACAAAATTTTTGTGAGTCGAAAGGATCACTGGAGCTCTAAGCACTTTTTTGTAAACTATCCCGAATTGGAACTAGACAAAGGTATGCTTAAAACTGAGGTTTTCAATTGTGCCAAAATGTCACCCTGGTTCTTACTACAGAACACAATGTTCAACATTATCCACATGTGCAATATTGTCTGGCATTACATTTACATGTACATAGACCCATGTTCTACATTACAAGCTTGAGTTTTCCAAGAATAACGTACAGCAAATCTAGGTGTTAACTTTGTTCTCAAGAAAATTAAAGGGCCATTCTGGATAGCCTTTTAGCCTTTATCCCTGAACCCTAGACGCTAGGCCCGTGCTACATGACTTTGCTTTTTATTCAAAGTAGAAGAAAAGCCAGGGTAGAACTCATGAAGCATTCTATGAGCCTGATAATATGAGGGTTTTTGTCACCAATTTGAGCAATTTGAGTTCCTGTGGAAGAACTTATTGCCTTTGTCTTCTACCATGAAATTTTGTAACTGAATCGTGTGGCAGGTGATAAACATCGAATCACATACAAGGCTGCATGTGCAACCCATTTGTATGGCCCGGAATCATCTTATGTGACGGCAGCATACAGTTTCTTAAAGAAGAAAAGAGCTGATGACCTGCTAGCCCTACTGCAGTTGCATCTTCAGCAACCACTGCTGTTGTGCACAGAAAAAGATTGCAGCAGACAAGGTTTATAAAATATGGCAGCTAGTACAGCATTTCTTTCCAGCCTAAGTCAAATACGAGGTTTGCTTTTAATGTGTAAAGTTTGATTCCAATTCAAGTTGTATATGAACCACAAATTTCTCTAGATCAGCATTATAGTGATATGTGTATTAAGTTTCTCTCAGAGTGTAACAGTCAACAAAGCTGATCCCTTGAGAGAGACAAAGATAAAATCTGGTTTTAATGAGGAATATTTGTTGATAATGACTTTGTTGCTTCCACTTGTAACTAGGTCTTCTATTATGGAAGTTCCTTAAGAGTTTTTGGTAAATTTTTGCCGAAATTAACAGTAATTATGTTGACAGTATTTGGCTAGATGGAGTACGATTATACCTCATCATGCAACTAATTGGTATACACCATGTGCCACTCCACATCTCTCTTTTCATGTACCTTAGGTTCTCTTTGATTATCATTTAGCTTCGACTAGTTGAGACAACTAATCAACTCGACTCAAGGGAGGCCTAATTCCCATGTCTAAGATTATTCCAAATCCTCGGTAACAGGACATGGGCATAAAACTCATGCCTTTAAAGATGATTCAAGATATAGAGCCAAGATATGATTCGATAGATTTTCAAGATAGTCTAAAAGGTTTAGGTCAAGATATGGTCCATACAAGGCTATTTTCACGATTTTCAAGGTAGTTTGAGATTCTAGGCCAGGATATTGGCTACTAGGGAAGGCTCTTCAAAGATTTTAGAGGATCAGGTCACGATCTAGGCATACATGAGCCCATTTCACATGTCCCAAGGGATGAATGACCCTCCCTAGAGATGTTCGAGATACCAGTCACTCAATTTAGTATTTATGACTCGAGTTCAGATTTTAAGTAGTTAGAGGATTTTCTTAGATCTTTGTCAATATTTTTGAGTTGCTATAGCCTCTTAGGGTTTTCCCACTTAACAATTCGTGGCCTCCTACCCCAAGACAGTTCTCTTCCTAGGACAGTTTTAAAGCTTTTCTCTCAAGGCTTGGGATTCAAGATTTCTTCCACGTCTCTAGACATTTCTAGGGTTCTCACAAAATTTCTAGGGTTTTCATGGGATTTCTATCAAACCTTAGGACTAAACCATAGAACAAGAATACCTGAGATGCTAGTGGATTGTGATGGGATCAAGTACTTTGACCTTGACCTTGACCTTGCATCACTAGACTACTCAACTTCTTGACCCAATGGTTAGGTTCAAAGGATTGGCTTTGTCCCTTAAGCCATTGGCTTGCAGCCACTAGGGACTACGGGGCTACGCCCTTTCTACCATGGGCCCATCCCTATCTTTGGGGATATGGTGACTCTTTCACAAGCTTCACTATTCTAAATGTCTGACAATCCACTCACAGGCTGCCACCTCTCGTCAACAATAGTGCACTCAATCATTATCGCTTTGCTTCATTTTTCACACATATTGATCTATGGATCAAACCAGCTTTCCATGAATGATTCACATTTGTTGATCAACCCAATCGTGGGTGATTCCTCACAAGCATAGACTTGGATTGTGATTCTCGGGCTTCTCTAAATGGACATAGAGGACACTATTGCTACTCCTTAAGATATCTATGCCAATAATACACATTCATAGATGCTTGGACAATCCTTTGCAATTTACCTCCAAAAAACTTCAATTTTCAGCACTTTTCGGCACTTCGCATAGGTAACTTTAGGTGCACGTATATATCTCTATAGGATTCCAAATTTAATTTTTCTTTTATAGACATGTTTCTATGATCATAAAGGATTTTTGAAAGTAGATAGCCAAAGAAAGGGTTGTAAAAAGCACCTCCAAAGAGCTCCAACTTTTTAGCACCTTTCAATAATTTTTAGCACTTGACATGGGTAACTTTAGATGCACATATCTATTTCTACATAAATCCAAATTTAAAAAAATTTGAGAGACATGTTTCTATGGTCATATAATACTTTTTAAAGTAGACAACTCAAAAAAATATTGTAAAAATCATGGTGTTATACACTCAAATATGATACTTCCAGTTTTGGTGATTTTTATCAACACTTAAATGGATAACTTTGGATGCACGTATCTATCTCTATAGATCTCAAAATTCAATTTCTTTTTGTAGAGATGTTTCTATAATCATATAGGATTTTTAAGAGTAGACATGCAAAAAATTGAATGTAAAATTCACAATAATGTAGTCTCATATTGAAGTTTCATTAGTACCCCCACATGTTTGACACATCCTTTCTTACATATAAGTTGCTCAAAATTGTCTCAAAATTTTTAATCGGTAAATGTATATATGAAGAACACACATGTGAAAGGATTTGATGTGATTTATCATAGTGATATGATTTTTTGAATAAGTGCTCGAAATGCACACTTTTGTGTGCATTTTGTAACTCTAGTTTTAATAAACTTGCATTGCCTCATTCTTAGTTGTGAAAGAATATTTGGGAATAGATTTTACGTGAAGCTCATTAGTATTATAATATGTCATATTGATATGATCATGGAGGATAAATCCATGTATTTGCTGTCATTGTATAAATGGGTGGATCTGGATGATTTTGATATTGATGTATGCAATATGTTCGGTGATGTACTTCATATAAATTATGAATCACCCATGTATCGAAGCTCTCTTGAAATTAGATTTTAATTATGTGCACTACTTCGCCTTCTTTAATGCTATGATGTCATTACACCATAATCATATTTTAGCCATCCAATTTTTTGGGGCACAGAGAGAGAGAGAGAGAGAGAGAGAGAGAGAGAGAGAGAGAGAGAGAGAGAGAGAGAGAGAGAGAGAGAGAGAGCCAATAAATGATCATTTATAATATCACTCACCTGCATCCTTTATGTGAAATTTTATGTTAGGCATTTGTAGTAGTGCACTCTTGCCTGTTTTTGTTTAGGAACATATGCACGAGTAGATTTTTGTTTTATATTTTTGTGCCATTAGCTTTGCTCTAGCATTGATTTTTCCTTTCTTTTATTTAGTCTTAGATCTTTTGAGCCAATAACTTTTGGTCACTTTAAAAATTTCATAGAACCAGTTTTCAATGTTTGGAATCATATTGCTCAGATTGGGAAACAAAATAAAATATCACTTACTAAGAGGAATGACGATGATCTTTGTTTATAGAACATACAAAGCAAAGACATTTATTATAGATTAAGTGTTTTAGTTGAGAAAAAGCCATTTTGCAGAACAAAGTATTGACCTACTTACCTAAAAATAATTCAACCAAAATAATTCCTAACATATTATCTTTTGCAGTTAATTCAGCTAGTTGTGTTGTGAGCTGTTAAACCTTTTATAGTTAACTTGTGTGTGTGTGTGTGTGTGTGTGTGTGTGTGTGTGTGTGTGCGGTTAGATATCTACAAAGGAAATGACAAGGTTGTTACTATAATCATAGAATTTGATATAAAAAATGAAGACGCTATAATAAAAAACATTCTTAAAGATTATCGTAACATATGTTTACTATTGTCATTCCAAAACTCTTCAAAGATGACTTCCGTCCAAGCCGTAGTCCTATGGTTATCCTCCCAAACAAAAAACATTTTTTTCATAAGGCAAACTACTTGGGCTTGACTTCTAACTCTTTCTTGAACTCATTATCAATATCAAGCCAATTGGATCCCCAAAGTTTCTTCTTATCATCATTAACCTTAGACCAGTTTCTTCTTATCATCACTTATCTCAGTTACAGTTCCATCACTCAAAGATACAATAAAGATAAACATACTTTTTTCTTTGACATAGCCCTCATTCTGAAATGCCACTTTCAAATCTTATTACTTGTAGCCTACCCAAGGGAACCAAGATAGAGTGAACATATTGTGGTCAAATTTTCTTTTGCAAACTTGTGGCTTTTGAAATACTATGTGAGTTTTAAGGTCTTCAGCTTCAACAAGCTTACAAATGCCTATATATAATCTGTTGAATCCCTAGAACAAAGAAAAAATAAACACCTTTGATCGGTGTGCCAAAGAGAATGCATTTCACATGTTCAATTTCTAAAAGAAGGGCTTTTTGCTCAATCAGAACATTCTTTTACTCGTTTGATTATTTCAAACTGAGTAGCAAATGAAAAGTATGAATGCTTGATGTTAAGTGATATGCTCAAAAAGTTGTTAAATTCACATTTAGAAGTATTGCATTTATTTTCTTGAAGCCATTGGCAAATTAAGCTCTTGTTACTTTTTTCAATCATGTATGTGGCTGAAACTTTTGAGAGGCATATTGTCGAAGGAACACGTACACGAGACAAGATTCTTATGAGCCAAAAAACTTGCTATTATTATATTGGCGATATATATAAGAACAAGACTTCATGGGGAAATGGCCCAATATTAAGATTCAGACCAAGACTAAAGAGGAACACTATAAATTGTAAGGCCACCAACACGCTACTAATTATATATGACAGGGTAGACCAAAGGACTATATCTCTCAAGTACTTGATTGAAATAGTTATCTGATGCTCCACTTAGCATAGTGTTTTTAGAATCTATAGAATATTGTTTGTTGATAAACAAAGAAAATTTCAAGTCTCATACTAATATTTGACAATTCAATTAATTGCCTAAGCTATATTCTACACTCACTCTCTGCCGCTTACTATCAAACACAACTCAGATATGATAACTTCTGGCCAAGCCTACATGATAACATTGCACAACATGCAGAACTTTCATTACAAGAATTCCAAATGACTGGAAACCTGCTAGTTGCTAGTGACTAAAGATGAGGTGCCAAGAATTTAAAAGACTAGTGAGTTGGGAGAGGGCAAACATCCAAAAAACTTAAAACTTTCATCCCATCTATTGTTCATAGCATTATATATGCCCTGATAAGTAGGGCTAGCATTTCAGTACAAATAAGAGTTTGATAACATATTTGACATCCAAAATCATACTTTGTATACGATTTCTTTAGGAATTCTTCCTTGCGAGATTCTTTAACGATTAAAAAATTTCTCCAACTCTATCATATGTTCCAAACTAGAGTTGTTTTTAAAACAAAATTAGAATTGTAAATCTCTACCTTCTGCCACCTTATTGTGAGGCAACGGGGCAAATGAAGAATTTGAATAGGACTAATCAGAAGTTGCATGAAGTTGTATGACAAATATTCGATACCATTTCAATCTCAAGGGATTAAGATAGTCATTTGGTATTGATGTACTATTCCATCTAAGCATAGTGTAGAAGAACCATTTACTCTACAAAGTAGTGGAACTCAACAATTCATTCAAAAATTTAACCTGATTCATTTGTATCACCAGGGCCATCCTTTTACAAGGCTCTGAACTGACAATACATTAGGCTCAGTTGCTTTGTGAGTATCTTTAAGTGAAAATGTAGCTCTCGATAACAAACAAATTAATCAATGTACCTATTAGGTGGTCTACGATCTCTTGTCGATATTTTGGGAGACAAATGAGGTTGATAATCATTTCCTTGGTTTTGTTATTGATGAGCTGCAACATCTTCTAATTCATTGTTGATAAGCTATTCATTTGTAGTTGACGTATCGTACCTTAGATAGAAATAGTCGAATAAAAAATAGGAGTGTCTAATAGTTTGACTGTTTGAACTTTTCCCTTGCCTTTGAGATCGATAAATTGATTCTTGATGAGAATAATATCTCTATTGGTGAATATCTTGGAGTCATATAGCTTATAAGCTTTATCTGAAGTAGTATCATCAATGAAAATGGATTGGATATTGTGGGAGTCCATCTTCTTTCTGATCTCATGTGGTATCTGCACATAGGCAATACATCCAAAACTCTAAGGTTTGATAGTGATGGTTCCTTCGTAAGGTGTTTCGTCTGAGAGCCCTTAAGTCGAAGCATATGTTTTGAATATAACAATGAAAACAACTTTAGCCCATAATAACTTAGGCAATGTCGCGTGAGCAAGCATATACTTAGCCGATTTGACTAAGGTTTGATTCTTTCTCTCAACAAGTCCATTTGACTAAAGCAAATAAGAAGTAATAAATTGTTGCTCAATGTTTTTGCTAAGACAATACTTTTTGAATTCAGTTAAGATGTAATCTCCACCATTGTCTGACATCAGTTCTCTGATTTTTTTACCAGTTTTGAGTTCTACATTCTCCTTGAATTGTCTAAAGAGGTTGAAAGCCTCCGATTTTTGCTTAGTGAAATAAACAGCTGTTCTTTTTGAAAATCTGTTGGTAAACGCAATAAAGTACTTTTCACCAAGCAATGATAAGGTTTGCATTGGGCCATATATATCTGAACGAACAACATTTGAAACATTTTTTGTTGCATGCTTATGACTTGATCTAAATGGAATCATAGTATGCTTTCCAATAATTTTCAATAATGCAACTACAACATATGGGGAGGTCGATTTTCTTGTCTAGAAAATCGAGATCAAGTACTAAGGACTCTCTAAACATGTTCGATACAGATTTATGATGCAAGTGACCTAGCCTAGAGTGCCACTTTATTAACTAGAACATAGGTACTCAAGGCTTGACTTGTGTCAGAATAATAATGAATCAGTCTATATAAGTATCCATGTCTATTTTTTAGTGCAAGGACCTTATTTGTCCTATCGACAATTCTGCATTGATCAGATTCAATAATTTTACTTACTAATAATAGATTTGTCAACAGTTTAGGTACACATTAGAGGAGTTCTCAATATAAAAAGATCCTTTAAGGAATGTCCTATAGGTTAAAAAAAAACAATATTGTTTATTTCCCCCCCCCCCCCACCACCACTCCCGAGGCCTCCCCAATTCCCAATGATCTAACCATAGTGTCTACAATCACTGTTAAGAACTCTAAATTGTTCATGATCTAACTTGTCTAAATTTGAATATACATTCCCTCCATTGCCTACAATGAGGGCAATCTTCTCATTAAAACTAAAATATGAGCACCATCCCCAAATTCGAATAAGGGGAAAAAGCAAAATGTATGAATAAGCATCCCCTCCACTAGCATTAGAATATGAGCGCCATCTCCAAATATGAACGCCATCTTCACATTGGAATGAAAATATGAGCACAATCTTCCCACTAGAATGAAAATATGAGCGCCATCTCCAAATTTGAATTAGGCAAAAAAGAAAAATCAATGGATTGATGGTACGAAGTGTATAATATAATAAAAGATAAGTACTTTGTTTTGTTTTGAAAAATCTGTTCTTTATACAACTTACAATTACTGAAGGATGTGAAAGTGGCTAAGAAGAAGTATGGAGTAAGAAGCGAAAGCGACAAAGTTGCAAGGATATTCAAACTCTTTTAAATGGAAGTTATTGAAATAGAAGAATTCGTGCATTCAAGTAAGCATATTTTGATTTTTGTAACTTGATCAATGACATATGGTTTTATTTCAGCTATTGTGATATTCTGCTATCTGGTTTTTTTGCAGATCTGCATTAGTAGCTCCTCAGAATATTAAGGACAATGCTTCACTTGGAATGTCGTTGGGCTCAATATTGACAGGCAAATCCACTGAGTGTATCATGATGAACAATAGGAATTCCAATGTAAAGTGCAAAATTATAGAGTCTTTGCTGGTGGACATTTAGAAAATTTTAGATAAGACTATAGTTCATGGTGCCTGTGATTTTGCAGGTATTAGCAAAGAAGCATATGCAACAATATTTCAACTTATTAGAAAAGCTTTTAAGCAAGTTCGAATTATAAAAGTTCCTATCCCAAGGTCATATCACTTGAAGACAAAGAGGAATACATTAAACATAGGTATGCATAAGATCATTGGTATCCCATTTCATATTGAGGAGGTGTATGAAACTGATGGAAGATCAATATCTTATAATTCATCAAACAACTTTTTTGTTGATCTAAATCACTTGCTAACATACATGATTACATTTTATGATATGACCTTTAAAAAGCTGAATGGTACAATAATCATAGTACTTAAGTTAAATGAGTCAAAGATTGTGAAAGGGCAGAAGATGGAGAGGGATAGTGTAACTTTCATGAATGGTGCACTATCACAAACATTGGACCAAGGAAATTTCAAATTCAGTGTCCAATCCGAAAATGATATATGGTGGTTGGCAGTTTTTCAGGTAAAGTTTTTTTATTATTAGATTAGATTCAATGGATAGTAATAATTCTTATTTAACTAAGTTGGTTTTATTCTTTGGACAAGTACTGAAAGAGAATCATGATATATCATCATGGATATTCTCTAAGACATCTTACCTAGGATCATCAAGGACCATATGGATGGAGGATTTCTCAATGTTCCAGAAGTTGGAGACTTCAATGTTCAATGACACTTAGCAGGTGATTTGAAAACATTGAAATGCATGTATAATGTCTCTCACGATGCTACATCTAAACATCCTTGTTTGTACTACATGAAAATGGCAAAAGATGTTACTAGGAGTACATGAATCACTAGAGAAAATGCAAATCCAAACTGGAAGCCTGTATTGCCTATTCCCTTGAAAAATGTGCATGTTTGCACTCTTCATGCAAAAGTTAGGATAATAGAGAAGCTCGTTTATCTTCATATAGTTTTTGCTTGGAATGTAAGCCAACATCATCAATGAAGGAAGCTATCTCTCGATTAAAAGATGTTCTATCGAAAACAGGACCTCCTAAGGGACATGTCAAAATACATAGAGATGAAAAGCTTTCAGGAAAGCTAGAAGATATGCCTACTAAGCCAAGCATACGAGGAGCAAAAGCATGTCGATTCCTGTCAAACCTCATAGGTAAGGTCATCTATCAATGGTTGTTGGAAATCATAATATGCATGTTCTTGAAATATTACATCCCTAGAGACAAACACTACATTGGTGGATGGATTATAAACTTTATAAGCTTTATGTTCATCAGGATAGCCAATGAAAATACATTTATTTGTCCTATGATCTAGCTTCTTTCTAAGCTGTTTAGGAATGTGAACAAAACATATACAAACAAATATTTTTAAATGGCTGACACTAGGCTTGTGCCCATGCCAAACTTCATAAGGAGTTTTGTTGTTGACGACTTTGGTGATGGATCTATTATGCACGTAACAGGTTGTGGCAGTAGCTTCTGCCCAGAACTTCATAGGTAGGTGTGTTTGATGTAGCATTGTCTGGTTGAGTTGAGAAGAGTTTGGCTCTTCCTTTTTGCAATCCCGTTCCGTTGAGGTGAATAGGAAGTAGTGAACTGTCTTTTGATGCCACGTTCAGCCAGGTGGTCAGACATCTCGTTGGAGACGTATTTGCTGCCACCATCAGTTCGGAGTGCCCTCACTTTCCTAGATGTTTGTGTCTCAGCCATGGCCTTGAATCTCCTGAAGCATTCAAAGGCTTCAGAGTTGTGCTTAGTGAACATGATTGTAGACCATCTATGAGTAATCATCTATGAAAGTGATGAAATAGACTGCATCTCCTAAGGATGGAGTTGGCATTGGACCACAGAGATCGCTATGTACAAGATCTAATACATGCCTTGATTTGATGGAATGTGATTTTGGAAACTTGCTTCTAGATGCTTCCCATAGATGCATGATTCACAAAAGAAAGATTTCCTATCTAATGAAGACGGGAAATTCAAACCATCAACTAAATTATTACAAAGCATATAAGAAAGTGATCTTGTATTCACGTGTCCAAATCGACTATGCCATAGAACAACACTGTCATTTACAGTTGTCTCATTGGTGAATGACTAATTCCTATTTCATGATTCTCCTGCATGTTTATTGATCATTGATCTAGGGTCAGGTGAAACTAACTTTTATTCTACGTCTGCTCATCTGATACCTACAGGAATCACAAACTTAGACAGCCACTTTATTTGAAGAACGTCTACAATGGGCTTCCGGCTGATCTCTAGCAAAGGGTAACCAATCCTATTATAAATTCAAGTTCAGATGTTAAGCTCAATAACTTGAAGTCATTGAAGACTTGGCCATCTTCAAGAACTTCCACAAAAATAGCATTTAGAATAAGTCTGCAGAAATACATCATTTTTTCGACAGTCTGCGAAAATACACTATGTTTTCAATAGCTTCGACTTTTTCGCATTTTCCCGAAATACGACACTTGCATAGCTCAAAAGTTTAACTTGTGCAGTTCAAAAATTTAACTGTTTTTAAGACCTTTGACTTTTTCACATTTTCTTGAAAAATGTGAAGAGACAGAAAATTTTCGAAGGTCATTTACTTTCATGAGGTAAACTGTTTTCAAGACATTTTCGTCTTTTTGAGGGCATCTTCGGCTTTTTGCAAAAAATGCGAAGAGAGAGAAAAATCTCGAAGGTCGTCTCCAATGAACGAGGAACGTTCCCAGCCACTTCCCGTAATTTGCGAAGTGAGAGATGTTTGCGATGTCCTCGTCCGCGTCAACGATATTGATTTGTTGACCGTATACACTATGTACAGTTGTCACAAAAGCCATATACTTCCAAGTAGAACGACTTTTCTAATTCGGTGACAAGCATTCAATGTAACTAATTTATGGATGAAATCTATAAATAGATCATCCAAGCACAGAGTAGTGGTTGCTCCGTCCATGAGACGTATTATTTGAGCCTCCCGATCACGCCGTCAATTTTGCTTGTGATTGTCATTTGTATTGTGCTTCAGTGCAATATAATAGCAACACGTTTTTATTTGTGTACAACATAGATGAATGCTTGTTGTGATTGAATGCACTTTCATTGTTGTTTGATCGCGCTTGTTTACTCACTCTGATCAAAACACGGACGTCTACGACTCCTCAGTTTTTGATCAGATGATGACTATCTTTGACGCCTGAAGAACTCGCGATATCATACTGCTCTTCCATTTATTTTAGAACTATACTTCACATTGAATCTGATTTCAGTAGTACCACACACAAACCATCTCTAATCTCTTCGGTGGACTGTACTCTTGTTTTAGAGTATGAATTAAATTTTTAAGATCTTGTTGGGCAATCAGAAGGCATAAAGTTGTGATCATCTTTAGCACAAGCTGTCTATTAGACTGTTTTTGCACCTAGTAGCCGATTAGAACGGGAGAGCTATTCCGCAATATTCTTGCTCTCTTCTACGTTCTCATTCTTCCTATCTCCCTTGTCCCATCAGATTGGTATCAGAGTGTAGCTCAAATAAACCGAGAGATTAAGTTTGTTCTATTTGTATAATTAATCATGTCTCATATAAGTAGCTCTTCATCTTCATCACTCAGTGAAGCTAGAGTCATTGACAAGTTCAATGGTTCTAACTTCTACATCTGGAAGTTAAAACTTAGAATGATGTTGATAGATAGAGATTTTTGGGATGTAGTGGAAGGTGTAGATCTGAAACCAGAAGATGGTGATCAAGCAAAGGCCTGGAGGATCAAAGATCAGAAGGCCTTAGCATGTATTACACTCAATCTGGCCGACTCCCAAATATCTCACGTTACCACGTGCAAAACCTCTAAGGAAGCACTGGACTTGTTATCAAGTCTCTATGAGACTCACAATGTAACCACGAGATTACATCTTAGAAGGAAGTTCTTTACCCTTTGCAAGTTTGATTCTATTGCCATCACTTCTTACATCAATAGCTTGAAGTCCCTGTTAGATCAGTTATCAGTTGTAGGATGTTCTATTCAAGATGATGATGTCGTTATGACCTTGCTTTCTTCTCTTCCAAAGTCGTATGAACACTTTGTGGTGATCATGTCCACACAACCCGATCTCACTCTTCAAAAGGTGATTGGTCATCTTCTTCAAGAAGAAAGGCAGAGAAAGTCTGGCGGTCTTTCCATCAAAGACAAATCCATGGCTCTATATACCAAGAAAAAAGACTATTCCAAAGCCAAGAATCAAGTGCAATAGCAATAGCAGAAGCCTCACATTCAAGGTGAGCATGGTGGATCACACAAGAAGCTTTTCTACAGATATTGCAAAAGAGTTAATCATGACATCAAGGAGTGTCGCATCAGGATCTACAACGAGGCAAAGAAACAACAACAACAACAACAACAACCAGACTCCTCCAACACGACCGAATTCAAGGAGCAAGACACACACTTGTTAATGGCTTACAACATCAGCGAAGATTGTGATAGCTGGTACCTAGACAATGGCGCTACCCAACACATGACCTCTCACAAGGAATGGTTTACGGAGTACACAGCTTACAGTAGAGACCAATTTATCTACCTCGGAGATTCTAGCACCATACGCGTGGAAGACAAAGGAACAATGAAGATCACCTTCAACAAAGATCTATCTATTTGTGCTCCTAACGTCCTTAATCATGTTTCTCAGTTATCAAACAACCTATTATCAGTCTCTAAGATAACTAATGAGGGCTACATTGTTACCTTCTCATTTGAGGAGTGTACAATATTCGAGAAAGATACTCCTCTGACTACATGCACTAGAGTCGGAAACCTTTATGTACTCTCTAATTCAGTTGCATTAGCTAGTATCTCTAATGAAAATGTAAACGACAGTGTTGTTCTGTGGCATAGTCGATTTGGACATGTAAATACAAGATCACTTTCTTATATGCTTTGTAATAATTTAGTTGATGGTTTGAATATCTCGTCTTCATTAGATAGGGAATCTTTCTTTTATGAATCATGCATAGAGTTAGTCATAGTGTTTTCACTAAGGCTAAATCATTTCCCAGTAATAGATTATTTAAAATTGATAAAGAAAACCATAATGAATTTGCCGGTAGTTTTTACTTTATGATATTTTAACTTTTGGAGTATGGTATTCCCATATTTAAAGTTAAAATCTATTTTCTTTTATTTTGTTGAATTTCGTATTTTTTAAAAAATTTGAAATTGGTTATTTGTCTGATATATTTATGATGGACTTTGATCCTAAGAAATGGATCTAGTGAACATTTGTGCAAGATACTCGTCAAAATTGAATTTAAAACCGTCAAAGAATATGAAATGGCCCAATAGAATGAGTGGTGACAGAACTCTTTATCCGAGTAGTAAAATATTGTTTAAATACAATTTGAGAGATTTTGAATTCTTATCGGATAGAAATTCCATTCATGTAATTTTATATTCTAACGTTTTGATAGTTTTTATCAATATTGACGGAGTAATGCCAAACTAGTCAATAAAAAAAAAACAATCCAACTTTATTGGAAGATTTGTAATTGATAGGAATTGATCAAAGTAAAAAAACTGATTTCATTTCCGGTTAAATCTTATGGTGAATTGTATGCAAAAAATCAGACTAGTACGATTTTTTATACTAGTGATTAATTTTTGTATATTGGTGATTCAAAGCAGGTATAGGATAGAAGTGAAATTGTTTTAAAAAAATTTCTACAGTAATTCACTTTTACTAATGTCGTTACGTCTTCAGAGTACCTTAGCTGAAATAGATTTTCAAGGGACCAAAAATCCTAAGGGGGGAAGAAGATTGGACATCAATGATAGTAGGTGTGATCGGGAAATGTATTTTGCAGTTAGGATTTTGGTAATCTTTGTAAATAATTGCTTAATACCATATATCAATTTCCTGGATCGAATTCATTTAGTTGAATTCTTGATTATTATCTTTGGGACCATTATCAACAATTTTGGATGTCAGTTGTGATGTTAGAAGTGGAATCTGATACATGTATTACATTGGATCTATTAATTGATAGAAGCTTATAGTTAGAGTTAATACTCTTGGATCCATGGGGATTCGAAGCTTATCACTAACCTAGAAGGATCAGAATGTAATGTTGAACCATGTTAATTCGTCTGTTTAAATCACAGGATCAAGTATGGATCTCTAGTATCCATATGATAGGCATGCCAGTCATCTAAATAAATGGATTCTCCAGCTTTTGGGAACAAGAGATAATATCCTATTGGACTATAGGACAACTAGATGATCAGTGGATCTCTAGAATATCAGATAAGACGGTTAAGAATTTTCTAGAAGAAAGAGTTGGTGGTATGGGACATCAGTATTTGGAAAGGAAATTCTAAGACCATAAACATCTGATGATCAATGGTGTATTTTAGTAGCCAGTCACGATATGGGAAAAAGAAAACCGTTTGATCAAATGTGAGATATTTTAGAAAATTTTGGTATCTCACTATTTACAAAATTAGAGGTCCTCAAATTTATTTCTCACTTTCTTAATTCATCTTTTACTTCTTAGTAATTTCTCGAATATAAGACATCAGACCAGTTTATATGATTCTTTCTAGCATGAAGTTATTCTTTTGAAAGACTGTTATGTCATATGAATTACTACTTTGGTGAATAGACTTGGAATTCAAATAAATTCTAAGGTAAAAATGTTTCAGTTTCTTAGACCTAGGATATCTCTGTTGAATAAATGGAATTCAGTGGAATGATAGATGCTATCACTTGAATTAGAAATATTCGAAGGAAAAGCCATGTTTGTAATTGAGTGAATCCTTTTGTGAAATGCACTTATTACTGATTTTTTATGGATTACAGAGTGGTATCAGAGCTTTCATTCCAAACTACTATTAGTATTCAAAACTGTTTACTATACTTAGTCCATTCGTCATGGAAGGATTAGAAATCCGCTTGATCAACAAGTTTAATGATGATGACTTCCACATGTGGAAGTTCATGATGAAGATGATACTCACAGAAAAATAACTCTAGGGGTAGGTCAATGGTTCAATAGCCAAGCCGGCTGAACTTGACATGCTGACGGCTTAGGAAACTAAGAATGCTCTTGCCATTGTGTCTCTGAATCTTAAAGATTCACAAATAGCTCACATAGATAATTTTTTTAGCTCCAAAGAGGCACGGGATATTCTTACTGGTCTATACGAAATGACAGTTGTATCGACTCATCTCTTCTTGACGAAGAAGTTCCTGTCACTCAAGATGAGTGAAGCAACCTCAGTCATTGATTATCTAAATGAGTTCAAACAACTACTCAATCAGCTAGTTGTAGTAGGTTCGCCAATATCGAACAAAGATGCTAATATGTCTCTTCTGTTCAGTCTTCCTCCCTCGTACGACAATCTAGTATTGCTACTTAGTAATGCTCCTATCTTGTCTCTGCAAAAGATGACAGAAAGTTTATTGCAGGAAGAAGTAAGACAAAAAAGCTTATCTACGTCAAATTCGAAGACAATCGCTCTCTATTCGAATAAGCAACAGCTCCCGAAGAATAAATCTTCGAAGGACAAGAAGACAAAAGCTGAACAAACTAATTCAGACTAGCAATCACAACAGCACAATCGACAACATCAAAAGCCTAAGACCAGACTCTTCTGCAAGTTTTGCAAGAGAACCAACCACAATATCAAGGATTATCACGTTCTTAAGCATAACAAAGCAAAGAAGAAGATGCAGCAGGATGGAGGATCTGATTCTGCCAGAACCTCTCACAAAGACCAACACTGCTAATGATACAAGATGAACCCATAAGAGGAGCCATGGATTGGTACCTCAATTTTGGTGCTTCCTAGCACATGACTTTATGTAAGTCCTTATTCGAAGGCCTCACACTAGCAGATTCGAAGTATGTCTACTTCGATGACTCAAGTGCACTGCAGATCAAAGGCAAAGGATCTATACGTATTTATCTTTCTAATGATGAATTTACCTTGCTCAATGATGCACTTTACATACCCAAGGTGACCAAAAATTTATTGTCACTTAGCAAGCTCACTGATCAAGGCTGTCGAGCTATGTTCAATTCAAGACAACATACCATTCTGGACAAGTACAATAGAAAAATCCTCCCTACAAACAGAGAAGGTAACCACTAATGTGAGTACTTCAAATGTCCAATTATGGCATTGAAAATTAGGACACTTAAACATGAGATCAATCTTGTATATGCACCGTAAAGGTATGGTCAAGGATTTAAACTTTAATGATGCCTCCACTGACATTTGACATGTCTGTGAGATGTGCCTGCTAGGCAAACAACTCTAGATCAAGATTCCTAAAGGGACAAGCCACTAGAGCTAAGTCCATTCTAGAATTGATACATAGTGAGTACTCCCTCTCTAGATTTTGCACTATATTTTAACACTTTTACTAATGATTATTCTAGATTTACCAACATTATGCTCATTAAGAACAAGTCTGAGACATTCAAATGTTTCAAAGACTTCAAATAGTTCGTTAAGACACAAATTGGTCAATGACTCATGACCCTTCGTACAGACAGTGGTGGAGAGTTTCTGTCACACGAAATGTTTGACTATCTGGCATCATTTGACATTCATCATCAGTTCACCACCAACTACACACCACAGTAGAATGGAGTAGTCGAAAGAAAGAACCGAACATTGCTAAATGTAGCATGATCAATGATGTCAAATACTCAGCTCACCAAGAATTTTTGGGCTGAAGCTGTTTCAACATCTTTCTATCTATAGAACTATTTGAGTACCGAAGCAGTTGACTCAAAGACTCCTTTCGAAGCTTTCTATGGCTACAAACTAAGTCTAAGACACCTTCAAGTTGTCTTTGTTATGTACACACTCCCTCTGATTTGAAAAAGAAGCTTGACCTTGTTAGCTGCAGGAGTATCTTCATTGGATACTCGACATCACACAATGCCTATCAAATTTTTGATGTCGAGTCAAGTTGAATCTCAGTTAGTCGAGATGTAGTCTTCCTCGAGGATAAATTCTTCGACTTCAAGTAGAAGCAGCAAATGCAAGAGTTCATTTCAATGACTCCCATCACCATTGACAGGCCTCGACCTGCGACTGTTCTGACAAACATCGAAGATATCCCTATTACACAGCAAGAAGAATCATCATCTCAACAACCGACTATTGTTTGAAGATCTACATGACATCGACAAAAATTGATTATCTCACCCCTCAAGCATTCATCAACAATGATGAGCCTACTTCAGTAATAGAAGCATTGTCGAGTTCGAATCAGACAACTGGCACTCTACCATGCAAGCTGAGTATAACTCATTGATGAAGAACAAGGCCTGGCATCTTGTCGAAGCTCCTCCAGATGCAAAGATGAAGCTCAATCCAGATGGTTCGACAACCAGATGGAAAGCTCGTCTAGTCATCAAACATTACAAACAGACTTATGGGATGACTACACTGAAACATACAGTTTAGTCATAAAACTTCAGTCAATTCGACCTTTATTCACTTTCGCAGCTGCCGAAGATTTGGAAATACACCAGAGGAATGTTTAGACAACCTTTCTGAATGAATATATACAAGAAGACATCTACATCTATCAACCTGAAGGTTACGTCCTTCAAGGCCAAGAACACAAAGTATGTAAGCTGCAAAAAGCTCTCTACGGTCTAAAGCAAGCTCCAAGGGCTTGGTTGGATAGAATCAATCGATTATTGTTGCAACATGACTTCATTCCTAACTTTGTTGACTCTAATGTTTATCTCAAACACAAAGGCTCAAGCTATGTCATAATAGCGCTATATGTTGATGACTCACTAATCATCAGCAATTTGAATCAGTTGCTTCGTGAGACAAAGACACTTTTGTCAAAGAAATTCGAAATGACTGATTCAGGCCCTGTGCACTACCTTCTGGAAATCAAAATAACCACAGACAGAGAGAACATAAGTATCACATTAAGTCAAGAAAGTTATCTAACCAGTTTACTCTACAAGTATGGCAGGAAAAACTGCAAGTCAATAGACTCGCCTATGGACCCAAAATTCAAACTGTCAAAGGATATGTGTTAAAAAACTAATGCTAAGAAGAAAGAGATGTGCAAATGCCCTTATCAGTGGATTGTCAGATCAATCATGTATGCCATGGTCTCCACTAGACCTGATCTAGCATTCAGAGTCAGCACATTGTCATAGTTTGGAAAGCCCTACTCAAAATACTAAGATACATTCAAGCCACGAAATACTATGCTTTGTGTTATAATGGAAATATAGAGGATGCCTTGACATTACTTACCTATTCTAACTTTGATTGGGCTGGATATGTGGACACAAGAAAATCCATGTCTGGCTATCTTTGCTTTCTAGCAAGAGGACCCATTTCATGGAATAGTCGAAAGTAGAAATGCATTTCTTTGTCCTCCGCAGAATCAGAATATGTCACAGCTACCTATGTAGTGAAGGAAATCATCTGGCTCAAAAGATTGATTCAGAATCTTATGATCTCTTAAATCAGTCCAACTACACTCTATTGCGACAATCAAAGCCGCATTGCTCTATCTCTAAACCCACGAACTCACTCTAGAACTAAACACATTGAAGCTCAATATCATTTTCTTAGAGAGAAAGTTTAGAATAAAGATGTCAAATTAAGTTATTGTCCTACTGCCGATATGTTGGCTGATATCTTAACTAAGCCTCTGTTAAGAGAAAAGCATGTTGCATTATATAGCTTGGTTAATCTCATTCAGGATCCTAGGAGTTAAGATTAAGCGGGGGTGTTGGAATTAAGCATAACTCCAACTCACCCGAATTCGAATTATCAAAATTTGAGTCATCAGAACTCGTGTCATTTGAATTTATACGAGTTCAAATCATTCGAGTTCAGCTCACTCAAATTCTATTCCTGAGCAACAATATACTATGTAAATATAAACTCTCTCTCTACAACGACATTGCAACCTTACTCTGTGATGTCTGTGCAACCAGTCAACTAGAGCAAAGCAGAATCGACGACAAACTCTTCGAGTTCGAGGTCTTCAAACTCTACATCTTCTTCAACCTCCTACAGATTCGCAGTCTTTGAGTTCGAGGTCCACGTCATCCACATTGCCTCGTGATGGGACAAGGGACTGCAAAGAACGTGAACGGAGAAGAGAGCAGGAATATTGCGAATAGCTCTCCCATTACAATCAGCTGTTAGATGCAAAAACAATCTAATAGAAAGCTTAAGCTAGGTATAATCACAACTTTAAGTATTCTAGTTGCCCAAGAGGATCTTAAAAATTAGGTCATACTCACAAAAACAAGAGTACAGTCCACCGAAGAGATTAGAAATGGTTTGTGTGTGTGTGTGGTATTATTGGAAATCAAATTCAATATGAAGTTTAGTTTTGAAATAGATTTAAATAACAGTGTGGTAGCGCAAGTTCCTCAGGCGTCAAAGACAGCCATCGTCTGATCAGAAACTGAGGAGTCATAGACGTCCGTGTTCTGATCAGAGTGAGTGAACCAATGTTAGCAAACAACAATAAAGTGCATTTAATCACAACAAACATTCATCTACGTAATACGCAGATAGAAAAACATGCTGTTGCTATATTACACTGAAGCACAATAAAATAGCAATTACTACAAAAAATGACAACGTAACTGGAAGGCTCAAATAATCTCATGGATGAAACATCCAGTAATCTGTGGCTGAGACACAAACGTCTAAGAAAGTGAAGGCACTCCGAACTGATGGTGGTTGCGAATACATTTTCAACGAGATGTCCGACTACCTGGCTAAACATGGCATCAAAACACAGTCCACTACTTCCTGTTCACCTCAACAGAACGAGATTGCAGAAAGGAAGAATTGAACTCTTCTCAACTCAGCCAGATCCATGCTGCATCAAGCATGCCTACCTGTGAAGTTCTAGGCAGAAGCTACTGCCACAGCCTATTACGTGCAAAATAGATCCAGCACCAAAGCCGTCAACAATGAGACTCCTTATGAAGTTTGGCATGGGCACAAGCCTAGTGTCAGCCATTTAAAAATCTTTGGTTGTATATGTTTTGTTCACATTCCTAAACAACTTAGGAAGAAGCTAGATCATAGGACAAATAAATGTATTTTCATTGGCTATCCTGGTGAACATAAAGCTTATGAAGTTTATGATCCATCCACCAATGTAGTATTTGTCTCTAGGGATGCAATATTTCAAGAACATACATATTATGATTTCAAACAACATCGATAAACGATGCTCTCTCTCTCTCTCTCTCTCTCTCTCTCTCTCTCTCTCTCTCTCTCTCTCTCTCTCTCTCTCTCTCTCTCTCTCTCTCTCTCTCTCTCTCTCTCTCTCTCTCTCTCTCTCTCTCTTCGTGCTATGTAGGTGAAGGCGGGGTTGACGCTCCCAACGTTATGCGTAAAGATGGGATTAAAAATTTAATCGGCATGACAACATCTTGACCATAGACCAGTTGAAAGGGTGTTTGATTTGTACTATTTTTGTAAGTGATTCTGAATGCCCATAATGCTGCATACAGTTTATGTTCCCAATCAGACCGACTCGCTTCAACTGTCTTTGTCATAATGGTGCAGAGAATCTTATTGGAAGATTCAGCTTGGCCATTCCCTTTGGGATAGTAAGGAGTGCTAAATCTATGTATCACAAAAAAATCTTCCAGTAAACACTTTATTGTTTGATTAACAAAGTGTGTACCCCGGTCATTGACAATCTCGATCGGACATCCAAATCTGATTATAATATTTTCATAGAGAAACTTGGCCATAGATTTCGCATCAACAACTTTGACATCTTTGGCTTCAACCCACTTGGTCATATAATCAGTTGCTATGATAATGTATCGAGCTTGAGATCCTTGCGTGGCAGGATGAATAGGAGCAACATAATCCAGTCCCCATTTTTCAAATGGTGCTTGCGATAAAATCGGATGCAAGGGTTCTTTATTCTGTCGAATAGGCCGTTGTGCTCGCTGGCAAACATCACATGTCTGAATAGAATTTTATGTGTCCTTATGAAGCATAGGCCACCAACAACCTGATTGCAAAAGTTTGCGAACGGTAATATTTGTAGAGAAGTGTCCTCCGCCCATGCCATCATGTGAAAACATGATTAAATTTGGTACTTCATGCGGTAAAACACATCTTAGTAGAATATTGTCTAATCCACGACGATACAATTGTCCTGCAATCAATTGATAAGGTTGAGTCTTATGAATCAATTGTCTCTTCTGTACTTTTGTCAAGGAGTCATTCGGTTGTCCTAGCATCAGGTACTCAACAATATCCGCTGCCCACTCAGGTACTGCTTCTACATAGAACAATGCAGCATCTGGTAATTTATCATCCACTTCAATAATTACTAGTGCGGATTCGATTCGCAAAACGTGATCGGCTAGATAATGTTGCTTCCCCTTTCAAACCACAATTTGAAAGTCAAATTCAGTCAATAACAATAACCATCTTGCAATACGACCAGTATTGCATGTCTTGTTTACCAAGTAAAGTAACGGCCGATGATCCGTATAAAATGCAAAATGCATTTCCATGAGATAGTGATGAAATTTTCGAACAGAAAAAATCATGGCTAACGCTTCACGTTCTTTTGTTGAATAATTCTTCTCCGGATCTGTAAGCTGTCTGCTTGCAAATCGTATAGGATAATCTTTCTTATAATCACTTGGCTGCATCAAAATTGATCCAATGGCATATTTTGAGGCATTCGTATGAACATGAAATTCAATCGTCCAATTTGGAGAACGCAGTATCGGTGCCAAAGTTAATGCTTTTTTTAATTTTTCAAAGGCTTCTAACGCCTCTACTGTCCAAATAGGAAGAATAGTCAGTTTGTATATAGGTCGTGCTAAATCCGCAAAGAAGATGACAAAAATGCGATAGTAGTTTGCATGACCCATAAACACCTCCACAAATCGTTGTTGGTGGTGGCAATTCCACAATAATCTTGATTTTAGAATAATCCGTGGCAATACCATGTCTTGATATCACATGGCCAAGCACAACTCTGTGGGAAACCCATATCTGGCATTTTTCTGGATTTAGAGAAATTTGATATTTGTGGCATCTTTCAAATACTTTCTTCAATCGATCCAGGTGGTCCGCATCTGTACTCCCGAGTCATCCAAGTAAACTTCAAGAAATTTCTGTAGATAATCTTGAAAGGCGAATTGCATTACTCTTTGGAACGAACTTGGTGCATTACAGAGTCCAAACGACATTACTTTGTAAGCATAGGTGCCCCATTTTGTTGCAAAAGCGGTTTTGTGGTGATCGGCAGGTGCTATCTTAACCTGGTTGTAACCACTAAATTCATCCAAGAAACTATAAGCTTCCGTTCCAGCAAGGCGATCCACAATGCTTTCAGTAAAAGGTAACAAAAAGTGATCCTTCCGCGTCACTTTGTTCAAAGCCTTGAGATTCACACAAATTCTCAATTTCCCATTCTTCTTAGGAACAATGACAATCGATGAGATCCATTCGGTATGCTCGATCTCATACATGAAATCAGCGTCAAGCAATCTCTGAAGTTCTGTCTTTATCAAATCCGCAACATTAGGATTACAGCGATAGAACTTTGTAACCTTTGGAACTGCATCAGGTACTAAAGGTATGGTATGTTCAATAACTGACGTCGGAATACCCTTCAGATCTTGATAAGTCTATGCGAAGCAATTTTGATACTTAATAAGTAACATGCGGAGTGCTTGATACTGTTCAAGTTATTGTGAACCAACTTGTACAATATTTTCTGGTTCTCCTGGTTCAGCAAGATTCATTGGCTGTGTCCTAGCTGGGCCATCGTAAACCTCTTTTGATTTTGGCACGTGTTCTTCAGGTTCACGATGTGCTTTAGGTAACATATTAACCACATCATCCAATGTATAATGTTTAAAATGCTCGAGCATATCATGCTGGACTACATCTGCTTGTTCCTTTTCGAAAGGACCTGTCTTGGATCTTCGCTTAGCCTTCTTAGCAGGAATTGATCGTGGAGGTGATGACTTCCGAGACGATGATATCTTGCTAGAATTCTGACTTGTAGAATCATCCTCGACTTTTCCTTTGCTTTTATCTAGTAAGGGTGACACATTCTTTGAATCAATCTTTTGAGGAGGATTTTTCCATTTCAGGACCGTATTATAATGTTGCTTGGCTTGTTTTTTTGTCATCGATCCTGTGATCTTGTCTTCCTTCAATATAACTGCTTTGAGCGGTTTTATTGTTGGTTCATCAGGAACATTACGCACTCCAAATCTGGTCAGATCCATATGATTGAGAATCTGCTCATCCGTAAATTCTGCATTGTCATCATAAGTCAAGGCATGACTCACAGGTATGAGATCATCTTCAATCGGATCTGGTATAGGTTCCGTTGATATCCATGCTACATTCAGTACATTCAATGGAAACGTGATCGGTGTATCCAAGGTTAGATCAAATAGGAAAATCTCGCTCAAATCTGACTGATTATCTTGTTGACACATATATCTCGCTGTACAATCAATCGTTGCAAGAGCTTCATTCCAGTTGACAGTATCCGTTTGAGAATCATAATGAACTCCCAAATTTTTCTCTGGACGGTCACAAGTGTGATCCGTTGTTGATGAATCATCATCCTCTTTTTGAGCCACTAGTTTGATAGTCCAAGTTGTAGGATCAATTTTGACTGCACATTCACAATTTTCAAAAGTGATTTTTTTGGTACCCCAGTTATGAATTACTTGCGCAACTCGTAACCATGGACGTCCCAATAGGACTCGGTAGACATTTGCGTTTCTAATAAGTCCATTACTACAAAAGTAATGATGAACTGTACTCCGGAATTCTGACAGGTATATCTTCAACCATTCCTCGCGGACGAATTGTCGTTTGATCAGCTAGCTCAATGGCAAAAGTTGCAGGCTTGCTCTTCGTAAGGTCCCATTTTGCACATAGCTTTGTAGAAATCAAGTTAACTCCTGAACTGCCATCTATCATAGCTGCTTCCTTAGGAAATTGTCTATGCTTATCGGTAGAGTGATATTCTTTTGTTCACTTTCCCAAGCGGCTCCGACATGGAGTACTTCATTAGATCTTCAAATCCAGCACAAAAAAGTGGCTCTTGATGGACTTCTAGTTCTGCTTGAGCTAACTTTTGCGCTAAGACTTCTTTTGCTTTTGGCACCAACTTCAAGAATTCTCCCAATGAAATATTAATCTTACTAGATAAAATATTCATGAGCGGTTCTATTTGTGGCGCTTCCGGTTTAGTCATCTTGAAGGGTTCTTCATGATGATGCAACTGATCATTCATATATGTACGTATATTTCTTGGTGGCTGCAATGGTGAAGAATGTACTTCAGCTGTTGCTTTAGCAGCTTCCAGTTCCTCTTCTTCTTGCAGATGTTTAATCCACTGCCTCATATCCTGATATCTTTTTTTTTTCTGCATGAAGATTGGGATAGACTCCAGATGTTGTTGGTATATCGTTCAATGGTATAGAATCAGTAGGTACTCGATTCGCTACTGGTTCTTTCTGCTTTTGTGCTCTGGTGACCACCATCAAGGGTACACTTGATTTATTTTGAGCTACTAGTCTTTGCTTGATAATTATCAAATTTATAGGTGCTGTAACTGGTGGCGGCTTCGGTCTTGCTGGACAGTCTTTATAGCAATGTCCATAACCACAGTCACGACAGAATGGTACAATTTTTTTTTTATTTGAACATTCTGCAACTCTGTGATTTTCTCCACATGCAAGACATCCAAGCAGTGCTCTGGTCCAATTTCTAGATGCTTGTTGTTGCGCGGTAGAATAAATAGCATACTATTCTGAAGATCCACCTGAAGATCCACCTTCTTGATCAGTACCATGGTTTCATTGCTCGGCACTTCTGTACGGTTCTGGTTCCATCAAATTGGCAGGAGGAGCTGAGTGCTTTGGTGGGATAGGTAAGGCTAAACGTTGCGGGTATCCAAGAGCAGATTGTCGAGGTCTAGCTATTGGATCTCCTCCATACTGTGGTTCTCGATATCCCATTTGGGCATACCGTTGCTGAATTATCCGAGGATTGAAGTTGCAAAAGACAGTCTCATGATCAGACGAATTACACAAATGGCATACACTGATTTCCATTCGTTTTTTCAATTGAGGACACTCATTCACTATGTGATTTCCTATACAAATAGAACACCAGACATTTTCCCTAGTAGGAAAAGTCTTCGCAAACTTCTCAAGTTCCTTGTTCACTTTTCCTGAAAATCTTCCAATGCTTTGATCTTCTCATCAAATTGCGACTGCAACTTTTCCATCTGTTTCTGCTGGTTCTTCCCAAATTTCTCGAACTTGTTGAGCATCATTTCTGCAGTAGCGTTGGCATTCGTTGATGCAATAGTGGTGGATGTCGTAGTAGTTTGCCCTACTATATAAGACAATATAATGATATTCGGCTCATTATCTGAATCTTCATCCTCCTCCTGAATTGCATCGTCCATATCATTTTGCAAGAGTGCATACTCATTATGGCGTTTCAGCTCACGTATGATTCATTTAGGTAAACCTGACAAAAATCACATAGTCATGGCATTTTCGTTAATCAGCTCAGGTTCGCACTCAGATCTGAGGCGTTTCACCCGTTCAATGTAATCTCGAACCATTTCCCGCTTTCCCATTTTAATTTTACTTAAAAGTAGGAAAGGGTCTTCCATAAACTTTCGCGGTTTGAATTGTGTGATAAGGGCTCTTTTAACAACCTCCCAATCTGTACGCTCAGTTTCATCTTGATTATAGTACCAATCTTGTGTTGCGCCTGTTAAGGCCATAGGAAACAGCTTGAGTTTATCTTGAGGGGAAATTTTGCCATAGACTTAACAAGATTCAGCATAGATCCAAAGAAATCTAACTGGAGGTCTCGATCTGACTTTCGGTCTGATTCTCTCTTAGGCTTGAACTGCTTCTTTGGCTTCTCCTTGTTGTCGTAGAGAGCTTGATCAGACACGTCCTTGTAATCAAGGTGATCACGAGCTTCGATTTATTCTCGAATCTCGATCACTACCTTTTCGAGTGTCATTGCTGGATCCTTCGCTAGCAATGTTCGGGTTGTGCTTCTCTGCCATAATACTGCATTCTCTGTTTCGGCATTGTGTAATGAAAAGAACAAATCCTTCATCTTTCTTATAAAAGAGGTAAGGTCTTTGCCATCCCATCACAGATTTGTCAGCTGATCTTCAAAAGCTTGATCTGTCTATGTGATTTCGTCTGAAATTTGGTAAGCAATGTATGCCACATCTCTCTTGCATTAGAGCGTGTCGCGAGGTCAAGCGTCATGCTATCTTCGATGGATGACGACAACACGACTACTGCCTTGTCGTTCTTCTCTCTCCATTCTCGTAGCTCTTTGCCAGTAGTTGTAGGCATCTCTTCGGTGCCGTCTACCCAGGGCCATAGCCCTTCTCCCTTCAACATGAGAGAGGTCTTTATCTTCCATGCTAGGAAGTTCGACCCAGCTGAGTCGAGGATTGTGTAGATCTTCGACTGTATACTGCTGATCGATGCCATTGTTGTAGATTGTGTTCTTCAGCTGTACCTGCTGTTGAGATTCTCACAGAAACAAACCCAAATGGAATTCTATTCTGTCCTCGAGTCCACTGCCCTTTGTGACAGGATCTACAATTCTCCAAAGTGAGGACAAACACTGTTGACCTACGTAGAATTTACTTATGCATTCGACAAGGTAAAACCAGTGTGCGGAATAAGATTGAAATCCAGCTGATTACAAACATACAACTATCAGACAATTAAGCATTCGATCATGTTCAAGACAAGAAAAACTTCTGCGTAAAACATCTACTGCATTATCAGAGAATTTCTTAGGCGTTGTTGTGACAGACCACACAGTGCGTTGGCGTGAAGGAAACTCTATCTTTCACGAATCAAAAACTTGTTGCGCTTACTAGCGGACTTCTTGAACCTTAGCTTGTTGGCTACACAGTGCTCAACTTACATTGGTATATTGCCAATCTACTACAACTGCATAATCAATAATCAGGATAATCTTGTGAATGAATATATTTTTCTCTTTTCACAAATCCTCTATGGCTATTTATTTGAAATCTTGCCTTGACACAAATGCTTTAGAGTAATAGGAAGGTATGTGTAGAGTAAAAAGTTATAACTTGTGATACTTTTAGTTGTCTTTAAAACTATTCTATATTGTAAACTTTCAAAGTGTACTTAACTATGTTTTAGAAAAACTACAAATGGGTATTACACAAAAGCTTTTTGGTGCCAATAAGTGTCAATTGAGTGAAAATTAGAATGAAAATTCACACTATTTGATGCTCTTACACCATGTATATGCTCTTACTCTTTCCTTACTCTCATGTATATACAAAAGAGCACTTGTGCCTCTTTCATTTTACAGACAAAGTTAACAAAAACATTAAAAAATACATAAAGTTTTAGTTAAGAAAGAAACATATTAGACAATATGATGTTATTAGTATTGAATCATTGGCCAAAGGCCCAAACAAGTCTTTTAAATGGATAAGAATGAACACCACCAACTTCAAATTCATTTTATTGATTGAAATCAAAGACATATAAACACATCCATTTTGCAAAATGGCAGCTATCACACAATTCATCAATGCATTTCCGCAACATGAGAATGCGATACATCTCAAATATCTAACAAGTTGATTCAAACTGCATCAACTCTAGCTATCAATGTCAATTGAATACTTTGGAAGCTCAGAGGGAAAGTTTGGCTGAGATCAATTCCTGCGGATCATTGAAACTTGCATAGGCTTTCTAAATTGCCTGATCTGCCTATCAAAACCCTTGGAGCTGTGATCTAGGGGCTGGCCCTTTCACTCTTATGTGCTCCTTTCTTTGTTCTCTCATCTCTTATCTATTCTTTTACTTGTTGCTCTTTATGTTTGCTGTACTATTTTTGTTGCTGTACGTTTAGTTGGCTGGTAAAATTGTTAGGATTGGCACGTGTCAGACATCCAAGTGGTGGCGACCCGAATCCAAATCTCTACAATATGCGGCATAAACCCTAAACCCTAGAAGGCTGCAGTGGCAAATCCTTGGCTTTCAACCATCTCTCCCACACCCTCTGGGATTTGCAGCGTTGCTGCTACCATTGAGAGCATGAGAGTTTATAAATCTTAAGCGTCTCTCTCTCTCTCTCAAGGCTGGCTTTTCGATCGATGTCTTTCTTCTCTGTGTGGGCTCTAAATCTCTGGCTGCCATGTCTTTCTTCTGTGTGTCTGCTCGGGATCTGCATGTTTTTGTGGTGGTCCGCATGATTTTGGCATGAAGTACACGTACCAGAAGCCGATGTGAGAAGGTTCTGAAAAGCAAGAGGCAGAGTGAAAAGCTTCTGAAAAGCAAGAGGCAGGTTCAAATAGCAGTTGCAATCTGTTTCTTGTGTCTCTTTGTTTGCGATCTGGCTCGTTGTCTCCTATAGCAGGCAACAAGATAGAACAACAAGGCATATTCTAGATGTAGGAGAAGTAGGGGTTCACTGAACGTTCTGAAAAGCAAGAGTCAGGTTAGAATAGCAGTTAAGATTTGCTTGTTGTTCGTGATCTGGCTGTTTTGCAGATTGAAATTGAACGCTACTATACAGTTTCCATCTTCGTTGCTTAAAGATCAAAATGACAGCTTGTTTAAAAAGTGGTTTAGGACAAGATAAAATACAGAAACTGGATTTCAGGGGCTGTTCATCTTGTAGAAGCTCCAGGTATTTGTTTTTTTTCTTCTGCTCATGCTGCTTCTTTCTTTCTTCTGTTTCTGTTCTTTTTGGAAGCTCGTTCTTATTTAGATTATTGTTTCGATTTTAAGAAACGTTCAATGGATTCTGGTGCTTTGTCCAGGTTGTGGCACACGATGCTTATAATTGAAATTTTATTTTTAAATTTTTTGAGGGTGGTCTTGTTTGTTGTGTACTGCTTTGACTTGTTCGTGCATGATACCTGCACCCTATTGTGGTTCTCACCCATGTTTTAGTGACGAACATTTTGGGAAGAGGCATGTCCTTCGCCGTGATTTGAATTCACAGCATGTTGGATTTTCTAGATTGAACGCCTTGCCTCCATTTTATGATAATTTGATCTAATTTTGCTGATAACTTTGTTGATACAGGGATTTGGATCTGTAGGGAACTGAATCTTAAATGTCTTTGTCCACTTTGCATTAAAACTGGTTCAAATTGAATGTTGTTTTAATAGATCTTTTGGTCTTATATCTGAGTCGTGACTTTTGAGAAAAAAGACTTCTGTGATTGTTATTATTTCTTCATATTCACAGCATCCGGGTTTGTTATAGAGTTACTTTGTGCTAAAGCTGTTACAATGTACTGGCTTTGCTTTCAAACATATCAATGTATCAAACAAGTTCTAAACAAGTGCCTCAAGTTAATCCCAGTCAAGCTTTTGCCGTGTTTGTTTTGATTCATGTGAGGCAGACAATGTATTGGAAGATTCGCTGACAACACCTGTGTCTTTCAGGTGTTTTCTGATAGTGTCTTACCAGAAATATGCATATTCTTTGCATTTTCATGAATACATTTGGAAAAGAGAAGATGCCGATGAGGCAATGGTAATAGATTTCCCTTCATTCGTGACTTGTAACTCAGTGCTTCTCCACCACGGCAGAGGATTCCCATGGTTCAGGTCATGGCTCCTTTTTTACATGCCTCTGTTGAAAGATTGAGGTTTTCTTAAAACGGGACTTACAAGTCTTCTATCACAACTTTTTTCTTGTTCGCTTCTATTGTCTCAATGTACCAACTCATAATTTCATATCAATGCCTCAAGTTAATCTCAGACGAGCATTTTCTGTGTTTGATTTGATTCATGTGAGGCAGACATGTAATGGAAGATTCGCTGACAGCACCTGTGTTTGTTGGGTGTTTTCTGATAGTATCTTACCATACATTTTTTAATTCTTTACATAGTACCGTAGTCGCCCGTTTCTGAAGGAACACATTTTTTAACGGTGTCCTGGAATGAGCCTTAAAAAATAATTTAGTACTTGATTTTTATATTGTGTTAATCAAACTGTGATGCCAAAGGGACATTCTCCATCCATACAAATGTGCTGTTGGACATATGTCTATGTTTCAAAGATTGCATCTGGCCACTGAACCGGAAGATCTAAGCATCTTTGAATCCCTTGAAAATTGGTATCGATGTTTACAAGGTTTTTTTAACATTGATCAAACTATCAAAAAAATGTCTACTGTTTGAATGTATCCAAATTGGATATGCATGGAGTGCAAAGTGTAAACACCAATCAAACGGTTGGGTTGAAGGCTAGTGCAAACATATGCTTCCAACAAACCAGCATAAAGCAATAGCTGATCAACATAGTGTTCATTGTTTCGGATTTTCACATAAGTGCTATTGGATCCATAAGGCCAAAAGTACATCCTCCATCCGTACAAATAGTGCTCAGAGAAGTTGGCTTTTTAGGTGTTTTTGAAATTTTTTAAGCATGTTCTGGACATACACGTTCCGGTAGGTACTGTACGGAATGCACGGTACGTTCCGACACATTTTGGTTAGGACCAGTACAAAGAATTTTAAACTTATAAGTCGGAAAAAGATTGCTGATGAACCTTTTTTGATAAATCTGCAGATCAGGACTTCCTATCTTATTGACCCATTGCTCAGCTTGTTAAGGTACGACTGTATATTCTTAAATGTTTCCAAAACATAAAATAATAGTGTATGTTTGGATCGTATCTTTTTCATGACTTTGTGTTCAAAGTAATCGGGTTTTGTTTTCCAACTTCACGGGCCTTGTGTTTTAAATATTTTGCTGAGATTTGTTTTTCTTTGACTAGCATTATCTCAATGTACTCCACTATCAAAAAGGTGCCTTTAGTTGGCCTCAGTTGAAAATCTTATATGTTCGTTTTGATTCATGTAAGGCAGTCGTGCAGTGGAATCACTAGTCGAGACTTCTCGTAAAAATTCTGAATGAAGATCTAAAAAAAGTTGACATTGAATCTGAAAATAATGTAAATTCATGTTGAAATTAAAGTGGACAATGGAGGAGTCCAAAATGAGCATGGACGAGTCCACGCTGAGCATAAACTCATTGGGCGTGTCTTTGCTTTAGGGTTTAGGGCTGAAGTTGGAGCTGCAAAGAGTGACTTATCAAGCATCATATTTTTTGCATAGGACTAATAGCTGGAAATCTATGAGTCAAGGGATAAGGTGCCGATTATTTTTTTTGTGTTAAATAACTAGTACAAACTCTTTTGTCTCTAGGGTGACGGTTTTTTATTTGCTTCAACATGTGTGTGTTAGTCTGACTAGCCTTTTATTTGCTTTATTATGAATGTGCTAGTCTGTGCTACGGAATAATATTTATGTAAGTGGGTTCACTTTAAACACATCCTCAATAGAGCGCAATGGTTACCCAAATGCCTGAGCGTGGAAGAGATTCCAGTCATTAACGTGCCAAAAGTAATGCATACGATGTTCTGAGTTTCTCAAGCGACATCTTCTGCTCATGCTTGTGGTACAAATCGCAAATGAATAATTCTTATTGATCTCATCTCACCACAAAGAATACCATAAGTCAAACTACTTACTCTGTAGATTTTGCTTGAGCTTCTTATGTTGTAGGTTTATGCCTCCTTTGACAAGCCATTAACGTGCAACACAAAGTAACATTGTAGTAATTATTCTGAATTTATTGGCTATAAATCTTCAGTGCATAGAAATAGCTCTAGTAAATTAACCTTTTCTGTGCAATCTCTTGAGACAGTGGATGTTTGAACTTTGAGTCACCAGACAATATCCAAGTTTCTGAGCATTCCTTGTAGATGGCCTAGTTTATGGTAATGGACTTAATGGTTGTGCTTCATGATTTCAATTATTTTCTAGCAGGTGCTATCATTGAAAGTCAGACAAGCTTTTGTTAATTAATTTTCTTTCATTAGTCATGTTATGCATAATCTGTATGGAAAATTCAAATCTCTTTGCCATTTAACACTTAGTCAGTATCAGGGGTCATGTAATATTCCTCTTCAGGATCAGAAATGCTACAGTTTTATTGAGCTATTTAGATTATCAGTTTAGCTGGAACTTGATCAATATTAATAGTTTATGTTTCAGAATTGTGCGTCGTAATTGCTCATATCAATCTTTAATGTTAATATGTATTGTATTCGGTTCTCTTGCTGCTTCATTAGTGTGATTTCAATCTTCATTTATGTTTTTGTTTGTCTAAAATTGTGTGTCAGAAAAATGTTCTACCTTAATCTGAGTCGAACATTGGTGTTTGTGATTAATTGGCGAAGGCTGAAGACTACTGAAATATTCACTTACACACTGTGCTTATCTGGTCTTTTTCTCTTGCCATTTTTCATCGTGCTCTTCGTATTTATATTATGGAGAAGTTTCACGAGGTACAAATTGGAAAGAGGTTAATGAAGCACTCGTAACAGAGTTTGCACCATAGAATCCAAGAACGGTTCACCACGGTTCTCAGAACCGTACTTTTAGAGGTGAACCGTGGTGAACCGTGTAATAATTAATTAACTAATTAATTAATTTTTAAAAGTTACTCCCCAAAACAGCTCAAAACAATGCGAAAAAAAACTAGAATTATTTAAGGAGTTTAATTATTTCTTTTGGGGAGGACCATAGGATTTAATTAATTAATTAATCAATGGCTTTTTTTTACTTCCCACCCCCAAGAACAGCCCAAAAACTGTGAAATGAGGGGGTTGGGGTAGAGTGATTGTAGATGGTGTGCTTTTCTTTTAGTCAGACTCTATCATAGCAATTGTATGGACTCCCATCTGTTTGATGTGTCTGTAAGGAAAGGCGCTGCATTTACTTCACTTGTTGCCATGCTAACTTTTAGCACTTGGTTGGCTGACTTTTGTTTTTTTGACTTACATTTGCATATCAATCTAAACTAGCAAAAGGTAATGGAAATGTGGTTCATGAAGCACAGTTCTTAAGAGCACCTTCTTGAATGTTTCATTCAGTGTGGAAGGGATTCGAGTCATTGCTGTGCGAGAGCAAATTATATGATGGGATCCCGAGTTTCTCAAGGGTCTTGTCTCTCTTATGTTGATTAGTGTGATATCGTCCTTCTGTATCACCTTAGCATGGAGAACACATCATCAATGATTAGGCTATCTGGTTATATATAGTATGCTTGAAATTTTCAACCGTAGCCTTGACCTTCATTTTATATTATATTTTGATGGCATTTTTATGATGAATTAGGCACTGATTAGATATTTCTATCTGCAAGCATGTTTCGTGTAAATATAGGAACTCTATAGATAACTGTTCTTTTAGTAGTTCATTCATGAAGTTGTGGATAACTGCCCAGAATCACATCTGCATTTCTATAGGTTGAACAATTGGTAGCATGGTTTTCTACCTCTTAACATTGGATTGGGTTTCTGCCAATTTGGTACTGCATTACATGGGACCATAGTTCTACCAATTTGAAGGCAAGGCTAAAGATTGCAGAAAATCATTAAGTTTCTTCCTTCGATCTATTTCAGAGTCTCCAAGTCAGGTAACAGATTTAATTCAATCAGTAGGTTCATTTCAAATCAACTTACCTTAAGTGGGTCATTTTGTAAATAACATACTAAAATCAGAATTACTTTGTAAAAGCTGTTGATAATTTAGTTCTCATGGTACTCTTTGCTCCCCTGGAGGCTTGCATGTTTTCTTTCCTCAACTCGAGGTTTTGCTCATTTATTTTACTATACAACGTTGTCAATTGTTGTGACTCTGATTATTGGTCGTATTATTTACATTTGAATATTCTTGAAGTCTGCATACTTTCTATTTAATTTTACTATTTTATGTTAACAATTTTTACGAAGGGACAGTAACCATTCAAGTTTGTAGATTGTTGTAAATTTTTTTTGGTTGCATGGCTATTCACTTGGTTAGGGTGTTATTGATGGATTTACAATAATCATTTGTGTGATGAATGTATAATTATCATAGTTTTTGTTGCATAATTAGTTTCAATTTTGTGGTATTTTAGATTTATTTTTGGTGCACAGCTATCTATCGATGAATTTTTTCAATAATCTTTTGTCTACATGATAATTATGGATTTGTTTATGGTGCACGGTTATTCACTTGGCTAAGTGCTATTTGATGAATCTATAATTATCATGATTGTTTGTTGCATAATTAGTTTTAAGTTTGTGGTTTACATTTCATTTTTGTTGCACGACTATTCACTTCGCTAGGTGCTACTGAAAAATCTATAACTATCATGGTTGTCTGTTTCAAATTGTGTCCATTCTATGTTTGTTGGGTGAAGAATCAAGATTGTATAAATATTTAAATTTTAACATTTTAATATATGTTTATATTTGTGTATGGATACTAAAAATTTCAATTTTATATTTCATATTTCTAATCACAACACATGTTTATAATATGATTGATATTTTAAATCATAATTGCTTTATGATAGGGTTTATATGGTTAATTAATAATATTTTAATTGCAATACATGTTTGTTTATATGGTTAATTATTGATATTTCAATTTTTATGAAATGATATTTGTTAATTTATTCTAACATTATTAATTCATTAACTTAATGATTTATTATTCTATTTATTAAATTTGTATATATATATTTTCTATTTCAATTACAACACATCCTTACAATATGATTGTGATATTTCAAATCATAGCTGCTTTATGATATGTTTAATTATTGATATTTTAATTGTTATCAAATGATATTTGTTAAGACTTTTCAATTGACGACACAATGTTTTTATTTCAGCCTTCAGCTGTCGCATATAGCTGTCATCGTCGTGTGTCTGAAAAACAAAAACTCCTGTCAGCTTGAAGCATGATGAAGCGCATGATTTATATTCTACCAACATTTATGATTTATATACTTATTCTTTTCCGCGGTTGAGACTGCAGCTACTCTATTTGGTCATGCATCTTACATGATGCACCAACGAGAGCATCTCGTAACTCTGTTTGAGTAACAGAAACACTCTTGTTTCAAAGCTCGGACACCATTTGCTTAGCGAGTTTTGAATTACAGTCAATGGGACTCTCGAAAACGTAATGCATGTACAACATTTTAGCAAAGCTGATGCTGCAATCTTGATGGAGTAAATGTTGTGTTGTGCACGCCAGATATATCTTTTCGGTGTTATTTTTGATATATTCGTTATCACAGTTTCCAAGTTTGAATTGCCATTTTTTGATGTCTGATTTGAGAGTTGGCAGATTTCAAAGACCATCTCTGTAGAGACTTTTATTTATTTGTTTCTATTGAACACCTTTGGGATTGGCCCACTTAGATGTACGAGCACCAATTTTAGTGATTTGTAAGAAGTGGTAGAGTCGTCTCATTTTAGCAAATTGCCACTCAGGACCAGGTGACTTTCTAGGAAGTTTCTTCTTGGGTTCAACTGATTTTCTCCTAGATGTCGATGACACATCACTAGCGATCTGCGATGTATTAGGTTGGGGAGTTGAATCACTCATGATAAAGGAATTTTAAAACTAGATGAAGAATATGGATATTAACGGTTAATTACAAAATTTAATGATGTTACTTGTGAACAAAAAACATCTATATTACAGAGAGAATGATCCACTAGTAAACGTCAATCTACATTTTTTTGAGAGGAGCATAAATCAAAGTCCATAAAAGAGACAATAATAAACTGCCCAAAAAGAAACGTTTTGTTGTAGATTGTAGTTAGTTTTTGATGAAAATTGAGACCCAGTTGATCCTTAATCATAAAGATATTGATTCAACAATGTACATCGTTTCTAAATATCATCAAGAAAAGCAGGTACTCAAGTCATGAAGGTGACGAGAATAGACTTTCCAAGAAATATTTTATGGATCCTATATCAAGATTGATTGAAACATAGAAACGAGACACTATTGATGTGAAATTGTGAATCAATCCATCCATAACATAGAGATATTGATCCAACAAAACACGACGTTTTTAAATATTATCAAAAGAAGAAACTATCTGAGTCGTAAAGCTGACAAGAGTAGCCTTCCCAAGATAATGTTTTCCTAAATCCTAAACCCTTACAAAGCACTTCAAGAAGCAATAGATTCTAATTAACACACGCACCAAGAAAATGCCTTACAAGAGAATCCTATGGCACACATATACTAATAGTCTTTATTGAGGCACAATCAGTCTCAGCAAAGAGATTGTGCTAGCAATATACACTTTCTAAATACTAACTAAGGTCAAAAGGCAATACATAATGATTTATATGGCCAAACAAGAGTGGATCTAGCTCTAAGCTCTCTTTCGCTAGCTCTTATCTTGCATATATAACAATAAACAACGAAAAATGGGTATTTATAGGCGTTTCAAGAGAGAGACTGCTTGTCGGGCTTTACAAACAATCCAGGCCGGTGAGCCTCTTTGTAAAGCCCGACGGGGAACGTATTTGGCAGGTGAAACGTAAACACGAACGTTATTAACGTTCTAGGGCACTGAAAATAACCCTTAAAAATTTTCAAATTTCACTTTACGTAATTACGTTTTTGAAAACCTTGGCCATTGCAATCAGTTTGTTGCACCATTAAACTTATTCACCAAAGCACATGGCCAAGTTGCCAGGAGGGATAGATAAATATACACGACAATAGCTAGTCTAACATTTGTCAAATCTTTCATGCTCATGAATTTAACTAGTACACCTAATTCATTTCTTATTATTGGAGAGATCATGGTTGAAAAGGCCAAAGCTATGTACACTTGGGATTTGGAAAAGATTACATTTCACATAGATGTTAATTGGACATAAAATTGAAAATAACCAATGTTATAAAGCTTTATTTGGAACGTTTGTGCAGCCATCTCGAGTAGGGAATTATGGCCATATTACCGAAGTGATATGCTCAAGCATGTACATGACATTAAATAAAAATCTTAAAAAAGGAGTTGAGGCTTTATGCTGGGTAGAGCCTTCTTGCCCTACCTTGTGTTGGGCATCCACACATGCATCATACACTAGGATCGGTAAGAATGGATTTTGAGAGCTTTATCCTATACAAAGCAAACCAATTTTGATTGCACCTTCATTTGGGGGGATCTGCCTTGGGTTACAGACTTTTGAAATGATTGATGAACCTTTCTGGTTAGTGCTATAGAAAGTTGCATCATCAAGCTTATCACTCATGTCACCAATTGGAAATAAAATGGTCTCGCCCAACTGTTCAAGTGCAACATCATTAACCTTTGAGTTTCTTTTATGTTTCATGGCATTTCCTTTTTCAATGGCTACCCATTGGTTGAACCCTTCAAAACCTTTTTGGAATTTGCTCAGTTTCTAACCATGTCTAGTTCTACATGGCTACCAATGAGTTCTACATACAATTTGCCTCTTGATTTTGAACAATTTAAGAAGGGGCTGTGGTCGTCAAAAAACTTGATGACCATTATGGTATTACATGACTTTCCAACAATAGACATGCTCCATAGAAGAAAATGCATAATAAATGAAAGCAATCGATGCTATCTTTTTGACAAAATACAAAAGATCCAAGTGTCCTTGCTTCCATAGGTTGTTCGAAGATAAAACTACTATGAATCCACTCTCAATTCATATCAAATGTTTCATTCATGATTTGGAATGATAAATAATATCAGATATTCATGAAAAATTGCATTGTTCACTCATTCTATTTCGCTAATCAATGATCAATCTATTTCATTATCAATTCTATTCTATAGAAACAAAACACCACACATTAAGAGAATCTACTTCTCCATTATTTGAAATAAAAAACATAAAATTAAGATAATGAACCTCTTTAAACTAGAAAAAGAAATCCCATATTGCACCTAATACTAAGCATGGTTGACCAATGCATTGTATTCTCATTAATTGTTGATGTAATGAAAATGTTGCAATTTTTGCAAAGTCAAGACTTGACACCATCCAAGTCATGTAGGTGCATGTTACAACTTTGACTCTAAAGCCATCAAATCAAAACATAGGATTGAGCTAGAAAAGGCTTTATTTAAATATCAAGATTTCTCGAGGTCATGGATTTATTGCGTAGCCTTAAAAGAAAAATTTATTAACATAAGAAAAAGTTCCAACAATATAAAAAACAAATTAGATCATGCAGGGATAGCTTTGAGGTACATATGTTATGCAAATGTTTTGATTTTTTCATTTCCAATGGTTTTGAGTATGTGATGAAAAAAAATTGATGTTGATCAATTGCAGTTATTCAAAAAAAAAAAAAAACTCAGCTTTGGTATTTCAATATTACATAGTCAAAGTTTCGATGTGATTTGGTTCATGTTATTTTGATTTTGGTTGGTTATTGGTGAGTATTTGTAGTTATTACAATTAGGTGTTTGAGGTCATGTTCTTTGGCAGTTCTACAGCTCTGATTGTGTTTTCTTTTCACTTTCAATTGTTTTAAACTACACATGTTTTTTGGTTTTTCCATCTTCGATGGTTTAATGTATACATCGCATAACGGTTTCTTGACCAATTGTCGGCTGATTATGGGACCAAAGTATTGGCCATATTCTCTCACAATCTAATTTTAGAAAAAATTTATTCCTGTTTTTGTTGTTTATGTTGCACATCTTTCTCATCCAACTCTTTGAACACAATCCCATATTTGCGATACTTTGCATCCATGCAATGGATGAGAATATTTTTTTAGCAAGGGTATGATGTTCTTAATAAAAACAATCAAGAGGTTGGTATTGTATTTTATCAATACCAAGTGGAAATTGGCAATTTGGAGCTAGAAAAAGATTGGAACCAAATGTTCAAGGCACTAAGGATCTATTTTTATAGGTTATTAAAGACTTAAGTAAGTTCAAAGGGATAGTGAGAAATCATGTTTCTATTTCACTTGATCTTCATGTTTAAGCAATGTCATATCAATGTGTAGAAATTGCCAAGGTTTGGTGAAACACGGTTCATTGTTTTTCATTTTTTGGATCTTGAAGATGGACTAGTATTCTTTGTTGGGTTTTTTTTTTATGAAATGGAATCATGAATTCGGATAAGGTATAGGGTTCCATCATGTAATCTTCAACGGGTACGGAAACTATGATATGCTCGAGAAACTACTCGTGGAATATCAATACCCTTCAAAGTCACTGGTATTAGGAAAGTTCTACGATCCAATTCACCTTGTCCACAATGTCCATGTGATCGATAAGATAACAATTCACGTGAAAATTGATCGTTCAAAGTACACATCACGAAATCATCTCTACAAGGAAAGGTTCAGTGCTTGTGGTTTGCAAGTTATACTCACCGCTCTATTTAATGAGCGGCAATATTTCGCCGACTGTCGGGTTTAGGTATTTCGCTAGACATTACCGACGGCGGGTGTGACTGGTGCGACCCCTAACCAAGGTGGCATATTTCGGCCACGTTTGGTGGACTACCCGCTTCTCTATTTCAAGGAGGTCGGGATATTGACCCAACATTCATGACAAAAGTTTCTCATGTAGTACATTGCCAAACACTCATGTAGTACATTGATGAACACATGTGAAGATTTTTTAAAGCTAGGAATGAAATGCAGATTTACCAATTCTAGAGCGGACAGCCTTGACGAATCTCGGAGCGAAGAGAAAAGGGAGCAGACATGCAACCGTTAAAATGGAGCATAGAAGAAGAGGAAAGATAAAGAGCCCGAATGAGAGCAAGAAAGGGGGAAGGAATACAGAGGGCACGACAGCAGCAGAAAAGATACTCCCAACCAATGCGGTCAAAAGCCTTGTCCAAGTCAAGATGAAGAATGATAGAGGGAGTAGAGGAGGAGGAAAGGGAGTCAGTCATAGTCCAGATGTTAAGGATAGAGTCCATAATATTACGGCCCTTAACAAAACCAAATTATTTCAGGGAGAGAATGGACGGGAGCAAGGGGGACAAGCGCAAGGCAAGAGCCTTGGCAATGATTTTGTAAGAAGTGTTAAGCATAGTCAGGGGCCGAAAGTCAGACAAAGCAAGGGGATGAGGTTTCTTAGGAATGAGCTTGATCATGCCCGCAGTCACAGAGGCAGGCAGCAATTTCGAAGAGGAGGCATGCAAGACAAGGTCAAGGAGGCCATGGCCCAAATTAGACTAGAAGCGAACAAAAGATTCCGAAATAATACCATCCGGACCAAGAGTTTTGCCCAAAGGAAGAAAAAGGAGAGCAGAGTGGAGCTTAGAGAGGGTGAATGGAACACTCAACAAGGAAGAACTTGCCACAGAAAGGGTGGTATTCATGGTGCAATAGGAGGCCAGGCCCGAGGGAGAAGGTGGAGCAGAGGAAAAGGAAGAGAGAAGAGAAATGAAGGCTTGAATCGTGGTTGAAGAGTCAGTAAGAGGACCGGAGGGGGCTAGTAGAGAATGAACAAAAGAGGCTTCTCGCCGCCGACAGAGGACCCAAAAAAAGAAGGAAGAGGGAAGGTCACCAGAAAGAAGCCAATTGAGCTTGGCACGACGCATAAGGCCTATTGCAACATGTGAATCAATAAGACGCAGGACGAATTGACAAAGAAGTTCTAGAGAGGCAAAGGAGAGAGGATTACCAAAGAGGGCTCAAGTAGTAGAGATGTGTGCAAGAAGAGAAAGGACTAGGGCCTTGGCACGAGATAAGGAATGATGACGGTCGCGACTAGAGTGCCGTAGGTAAGCAACTCCAACATCCAACCTATCTTGAAAAGAAGAGGAGGAAGTGAGAGCAGAGAGACCGGGAGCAATAGTGAAAGAAGAAAGGAGAGAAACATTCATAACGTAAGGAGAGACAAAAGGAATAACAGGGACCTGATGAAAAGAGCACTTGAGAAAAACAAGACTGTGATTAGAGAGAGCCGTAAAATGGTGCATTTCAGACCGTAAGAGACGAAGCCAAGAGCCAGAAGAAGAGACATAAAAATGATCAAGACGGGCAGAACGGAAAGAGGGGCTAAGCCGAGTGTTCGTCTAGGTGTGGTGTGGAAAGTCCTGCAGTAGGTCTTGAACATCAAGCAAATGATAAGCAGACTGAAAAGCAGGAGGTGAGCTCAACAGAAGATATAGTATGGGGGCCATCACCAAGGCGAATGTACATATTGAAGTCACCAGTAACAATCAAATGAGGATCAGAAATAAGAGGAAGTGAAGACCAAAAGGCAATGCGGTCAATGGTGCTAGAAGGGGCGTAAAGGTTAAGCAGAGAGAAAGAAAAGCCCAACTTACACAACTGGAGGAGAACTCACTTACCAGCAGCGTCAACCTGGTCTGCCAATCACAGGAAACCAAAGTTAACACCCCACCACGAGTGCCCTGAGCCGGCGAAGCAACGTAGTGAAAGACAACAGCAAATTTGCGGATAAGATAGTGCTAGGTGAAGCCTTGCAACTTTGTTACTTAGAGAGCAACAATTGTGTTGTGCCGAGGATAAGTAAAGTGCCAAGAAGGTACGCCTGACAGGAGCATTTAGGCCTCGCACATTCCAAGAATAGATGTTCATGTAGACAGAGGAGCAGCAAAAGAAGAGGGCACCACTGCCTTAGCCGCTACAAGAAGAACAAACTTGCCTGTGATAAATTTATAACTATCATGGTTGTCTGTTGCATGCTTATTATCTAAGAATTGTATGCATTCTACATTTGTGTTGCGTGAAGAATTTTAAAATTGTATTTCAATTTTAACATTTTTAGTATATCTTTTATTTTTGTATGTAATATGGTAGATTTTAATTTTGTATTTAATATTTCAATTACAACCCATGCTTACAATTTGATATTTCTAACATTAGTAATAGGTTAATTTAATTATGATTCAAAGTAAATTGATTATGATTCATGAAGTGAGGTTTATTATGAGGCTGGATTTGTAAATTGTTGTTCTTAACATCTAGTATAAAAGATTTTTCAAAAGCTTTTCTCTCTCTCTCTCTCTCTCTCTCTCTCTCTCTCTCTCTCTCTCTCTCTCTCTCTCTCTCTCTCTCTCTCTCTCTCTCTCTCTCTCTCTCTCTCTCTCTCTCTCTCTCTCTCTCTCTCTCTCTCTCTCTCTCTCTCTCTCTCTCTCTCTCTCTCTCTCTCTCTCTCTCTCTCTCTTCCTTAGTTTCTGTTCATGATTCACAAGCACTTCTTTGAATGCAATATCATCCAAAGTTTTGGATGATCGTTCCGAAAGATCCAAAGTCTTGTTTTGCCAACGATGGCTGCCGTGTGTAGAGCGCCTTTTTATACCCAAGTTTCAGCTCTTTGCTCAGGCAGATAGCCACGTGGCAGTTTCTGGAGCGTAGGATCTATGAAAATGAAAGGCTCCGACTTCATGATTCGTAAATAGAAAGTTGTTTGTGGAAATTTGTAAATATATCATACTCAGAGAACCACGTCGTAGTTTCTGGAGCGTATGATCTACGAAAATGAAAGGCTATGATTTCATGATTAATAATAGGAAGTTGTCTACAGAAATTTGTAAATATATCATGCTCCATCTTCGTGTCTCTGTCACAACGCTTTTACGTGCATTTGTGCTTTCTGTGGGTTGGCGGTTCACGATGCTTGCCATGTGTTTGTGGGTTTCCATCTTTTTCTGGTCGTTTGCACGTTTTCCTGCTCCTCTGTATGCAATCGTTCATTCTGGCATGAGGTAGAGATATGACAGCGATCACGTTCTGAAAATCAAGAGGTCAATTGAAAAAGTTTTGAAAAGCAAGAGGGAAGGGTCATGATCTGTTGTAGATTTGTATTGCAATGAAAGACATAATAGAGAGTTTAAGCGCTGCGCTTGTTCATCTGCTGCATGTCCGAAAAGCAAGAAGATGTTTTCTCTTCAATAGGAGAGCAGCGCTTTGCAAAGGAGTAGCACAGCCTACAAGGTTAGAAAGTTGAAGGTGGCAGAACGTTGCAGAGTATTTGTGTGCATCTGATTAGCGATCAACAGGTGTCAGACAGGGAATAAGTTTATTGCTAGAAGAGCGATTTTATTACTGTTCCTAAATTCGACCAATGAATCATTTTTGTATTATGCAATAAATAAAGTTAGATTGATAATAATATATATCAAAAACTCAAAATTAAGCTTATCAAATCTGAATTGAAAATTGAATTATGACCAAGCGCTACAGCTCCAAATCCAATTACTGTTGGAGATAGAGATACAAATAGAGTTCATGTTAGATCTCGCGATGAAATTTGTGTGCTTACAGCTAGAGTTGGAGCTAGAGAAAATTCGATTTTGGTTTTTTTTGGTTTTTTCTTATATATGTTTTTGTTCAGAGCGCACATGAAGAAGTCTTTCACCCTCATATGTTTACAACGTGAAAAAACCATAGACGTGTGTGCAATGGCTTCTCCTGTATACAAACTTGTAAATAATGTTACATATTATTTTTTGAATTTCGACAATTTTTCTGTATCAAAATGAATGTCATTTTCTATACAACTGTTATGAGAATTATGTGTATTGCATTTAGAATTCTCATCTATTACAAAATATTGGAAATTATCTCTTTTTTTTTTTTAATTCATATATTGTTTTTCTGAAGAAATTGAATAAATGATACATTTCCAATGTTATGAATTTTAATTTGTTATTTTAGTACAAGTCAATTGTTTTTTTATAAAATATAGAATTTTAATCCAAAAAAAATGTCGTACAAAAGTCTTTTTGTTTGTAAATGTTTTCTAGTTTATTTATTTTTGACAATGACTAACATTGTTGATGATTGTTTCATCTCTCATTATTATTTCGTTAGTCGAAATCATATCAAGAAAATTTTGTGCTTTGGCATAAGGCGAATAATATCAATCCCTAGTTAATATCCAATAGAACCAACTTCACAAAAAAAGAAAAAACTTTATTTGCTTAGAATTGAAAATATACGACCAATTGTTTCATAAAAAATGGAATTACAAACGAAACGAACGTTAACTAAAAGACGTAGAGTCGCGAAAGAAAACGTTTTCCAAAAAAAAGAAATCAATTTATGCCATATGTTGACGGATGGTTTAAAACAAAAGAATATCAAGATTTGTGGAAAATCATTTGTACAGAAATTATCAGACAAATAAAATGTTGTTGCCATATTTACTTATAATAAAGGTGTTGTGTGTTGTCTTGCAAAAAGACATCATTGAATTCGTTAATAAAGATCCAAATGCAAACGAAAAACAGATTTTTAGAAACGTTTTGAAATTCACTTTGCCACGAAAAATGCCAGGCACCCCGTCATGGCATAGTGGTCAAAAATCCGACAAATAGAAGAAATACTGAAAAATTATAATATGAATTTTGATTGGAGAAATTGTCCAATTGAATGTTCATTGTTGTTTGTCAAGAAGTTAGAATTTTTATAAAAGAATTTGTTCTTTCAAAAAGAGCAATCTTAGGACGAATTAAACATTATATGTTATGATAAGTATTCCAGAATCGAGATTCTGTACATGCGCATATCATGCTATGGGTTAAAAGAAAAGATGTGAAAAAAATTGGAACAGACCCACATCTTGCTTGTGTCTGATTCACAGTCGCCTCGGCGTCGAGTTGATCTTATTCTTTCGCGCGAGGGAATTCGCATGCTTGGGGATGTTGTTGTTGTTGATCCTTCGCGGCCTGACCTCCTTCGTTGGGCTTCAACTACTCAGGGTGCCGCTGTTTTTCATGCAGCTCTAGATAAAGAGCGAGATTATTCACATCGCACTCCTGGAGAAGACTTTCTTCCTTTTGCTTTGGAAACATATGGGTGCCTGCGTAAGAAATTCGATGATTTTCTATCATCTTGTGTGCAGGTTTTGCAGCGAAACTCCAAGGACGTGGTGCCTCACCTTTATTTATCATTACGGCTTATTATCGTCAACGAGTTTCTATGACTTTACAATGCACTCAAGACTTGCAATACTTCGACGTGCCATAGTTGCAGGAACGGCTGCTTCACAGCTTCATGCACTACTGGAACTTCCAACTGTCTTAACTAGCGACTTACACCAAACAGTAGGCTTTATGTAGATACTCTGCGAGATTGTTGCTTTGTTATAGTTGCACAATATCTCAATTCGCCTTATGGCCTTTACGCTTTCAACATGCATTCCTTTGTACTCAGATGGGTTTTCCCATCTTTTATTAATAAAAACAGGAAGTTTCTTCCTTGTGAATGGTTATCGACATCAATTCTATTCCACATGGAAGGTTCATCCAAAACAAAAATTTCAAGAAGAAATAAAAGGTCTCATAAAAAAACGTGAATGCGAAACAAAATTGGTCAAAATTAAAAACTAAAAGTCTCAAAGAAAAACTTGAAAACATGAGATTATATTGTTGAATGGCCTTAAATTCTTATTGCCCTTTTGCCCATGTGAGGATGATGATCCTTACATCACATGGCCGGCCCTCAGAACAAAACAAGCTTTTCCAGCCTCACAAAACTAGGCTCTTCTACTCCAGACAACTCAGCTCTTAAAGTTTTAAGAACGTTGCAGCTCCAGCTCGAAAGATCTTAACACCATATATGATTTTGCTATGCAAAACTAACAGCATCAGAAAGGTGCTCTTTGTTGTCTACACAAGAAAGGGTAAGCTCTCTGATATTCAAGTAGCGTCCAAGCCAAATTCCAATGAGAAAACGCATAACGCTTTTCATTCGGTTTGATAGAGGAAGATTGTTGTTTGGAATTCATTTATCGGCATTGCGAAAACACAAATATGAATTTGAGCTCTACAATAGAAGGAAGTTGCTTAGCCGTGTCTCTCCTGAAGTCCTTATCAACATATCAGGAGGTGGACAAGCTCCTGTGTATAGGTTTCTATCAATATCCTCTTTGGTAATAAGATTGTCATGTGACTGTCCATGCATCCTCTCATTCATTACTTTTTGGATTGCTTGCATTATTTCGTGTGTAGATGTATAGGCTATGCAAATATTCAATACGAATGAGCCACCATTGCTCTCTCAGCAGATGCTCTTACACCTTCTGGAATAAGAATTAAGTCACCTAAAACGTGAACCTGAACACTGTGCTTCATGATTATAGGCTCTTTTGTCGCAAGGTGCTGGAGTTTCTCCTCAAACAGCTCCATCAAGTCTGACACTTCTTTAGAAGGGTGCTTGAAATTGTCTATGCTAAACGAATATACTGTTACAAACTTAACTCCAAGTTTGAAACAACGATCCAAAGCTTGAAGGAGGCACTCATACCCGAACACATCTGCAGTTCTCTTGTTTATGCGACTACGACTTGCAAACCTCATGTTTCCATCCATGATAATGCCTATGTGTGTGGGAATAGGACCACATGCTAGCACCTGCAAAGCCCAATTAGTGATACAAAGCTTTATTGTAGCAATAATTGCTCTTAAGAATCTCTTCATTGAGAAATAAGCAGCATAGACATGCTTCGCCATCGCCATCACCACTGTTATCACAAAATTCATCTATTTGCATCTCTTATTAATGTAGGGCCTTCCCCATCATGCGCGACAACTCAAGGCCCCCTCCCCTTGAGGCTTGGCCACCCACACGGCTGGGACGGGGAAGACTCGAGGAAGGGGGCTTCTCCAGCTCTCAAAATTTCTATGATTAGCGTGCTTAAAAGAAATTTATAAAGTTTAAGGATTTTTTTTTACTTTTTTTATTTATAGTGCATCCTAGAGGCGCATTTGTGCCTCTGTTGCACAGGCCCCATTCCATCCAATGGGAGAGATAGATTTTTTTTTCCCTTAGCTCCATCCATCACCATTGGATGGAGTGGGGCCAGCACTGCAGGCACTCCTTAAGCATTCCCCACATATTACACATTTGTAATATGCATTGTTCATTGTCTTTTTGTGTAAATGCATCTTACAAATTTGTGAAGTGCATAAAGTTGACTCTCATTTTAGAGGTTTGATTCAGAGAACATTCAATAAACCATGAGAGAATCCTTCTCCATGGCCTACGCATAGGAAACCACAATTTGACCATTTAATCTCTTGCACCTACCTTGGTAATGCTCGACACCATTTAACAATTGACACGTGGGCTCAAAGGCTTGAAAACAAGCCGCATGCACAAGTAGGTGCTTTTCTTTATGAAATCTAGGAACTTTTTATATTCATTGTGTATATGAAAACCTCCACCTCTTTGTCACATGAATGAGGGTGACAAGGCAACATCCTCATCCAAAAGAGTGAGGATGACATGACTAAGAGTGTAAGTATCGACGCATTGTCATTCAAACCATCCATAGTGTATGAAATACATTATAATGATTTATCCATCATCATGGGCCCCTCATTGGCCTCACCTTGTCACACATGCTCATTTGTGATGACACGTGCCGATTCCTCATTTCTATAAGGGTTGAACTATTACCCCATGTCAATAAGCGATGATGTAGCCCCAAAGGAGCCACATTCCCAAATCAAAATAATGAGTGAGTGTTACATACTTTCACACAATAGAAGGCTTCAATCCGACCACAAGCCTCTGCGACGTGTTTGCTCGAACTATTCCTTAATTGTTTGGTCTTCTGACAACATATGCAAGTCACTACACACACACACACACACATGTGTGTGTGTGTGTGTGTGTGTGTGTGTGTGTGTGTGTGTGTGTGTGTGTGTGTGTGTGTGTGTTGTAATATCAATGTCATCTTGAGAACATTTTGAAGTAAGTGTAATTATTTTACATGCTTTGATCTTATGGGAATGAATTACCACATAACATGAAGGAAAAATCCTCTTCATCTCTTGTTTGCTCTGCATTAGCTTGGAAATAGGGTTTAAAGGTGGGTGAGACAAAGTCTCTACAATTTGCCATTATTATTTGTTTGTTTAAATTTTTTTGAAAGTAACCTTCATCAGACTTATTGAAGCTTATTCTGACACAGATAAACTCTCAGAAATCTCTATAAAGGTTAGCTCTCATTTTGATTGATTTGATTAGTTTTTGTGAAGGAAATGCATACCTTTCAACAAAAACATCAATTTTTTTCTATTAACTTTCACACAACATTCGCTAGCCTTTTTGAGTATCTATAATATAGTATTTTAACATCAGTGAAGTCTATGAAGGTAAATTTCCATATAATAAGATCTGTGAATCTTAGTTCCGTTAAAATACCAATTTTATGTAGATAGAACCCTTGCCAAGTTGAAACTTTGATTTGATGCTACATGTGAACCTTCGTTGACAAAATTTTACAGCAAATTCAATCCCAATCAATCCTAAAAGTGATGGAGGATGCACAAATAAAACATCTAGATCCAAACTGCGAGCTAGAATCAAGACTAGTTACCAAAACTAGCAATTTTGGCATTTAACTCCACATTAGGCACATAGATTTGATCAAGTGAACCAAAGTAAAGTACAGCAAGCTTCTCAGACCTGTAAACAACTTTGATACCTTCCAATTCAAGCAATTAATGCATAAAAACACTCACATCCAATAGCTAGAACTCGCCACCAAAAGACAATGATAATAGAAGTGGAAAAACTCGATTTTTCTTGATTTTTGGATGGAAATCCCATCATACATTTATACTTTTCAAGCTCAGATCTGACCATATTAGGGAACCTCTAAACTTATCATACCCTAACCCTAACATATAACCTAATAGGTCATTGGGTCCACCCTAACTTGGGGTCAAGATCTCAAGATCCCAAAACAATGAAAAACATGCTATTTTTAGCTCCTATCTCTCTCTAGCTTATCAAAGCACTATTTGGACTCACTCCAAAGGTGCCACTCCTATGCTAGGTTAGAATAAGACTTACAAAGAGTATCCTATGCTATTTGGCACGTGTGACAAGCCACAACATGACCATAATACAATTTACAATCCATATGACCAAAATTGGTCAAGCTAGAATTGTGAAATTTTAACACTCCTCCTCACAATTTAGTGTGAAAAGTATAGTACTAAGGACCATAAATGGATCTTTGAATGATCCACAAGGTGATTGTTTGCTTGTTAAACAATCTATCAGAAACTAGTCATCAGAAAACAAGATCTAGTTTAGCAGCTTGATAGGAAACAAGTAGAGACAATCAAAGCATTGATCAATTAGTATAATCCAACTCCACACGTGTGGAAATAAGGCTGTAGTACGGCCTGTAGACAGTGTTTACAAAGTGCAAAAGCTGGGTTTCATTGGAAAAATAGAGTAATCACAATACAATGAGAGGAAACTCGAGTTTCTCCTTGAGGCTCCAAAAAGTTTCTATCTCCTCACTTTGGAGAATACATAGTAAAACACACTTCCTTTGCAAAGTTAGGTGAAAATCCAGCATGTAATAAGGAAGTAGACTCCACTTTCTTGTCCTAATGTGAAAACCCTAGCCTAGATCCAAGAGTCATGCTTGGTAGGTGCATGGTAGGTACAAATCTCATCATAAATCATGGTCTAGATCCTACAAAGTAGGAATCACTACCAAATAGACACAACCACTCCTCTTGAATCGTGGTAACCTACTTTAGGTGTGTATGTACAAGTGGAACTTTGGCCATTGAAGTAACCAACAAACAATATTGACAAAATGTACAATATTCTACATGGCTAGATTTGCCAATGTAGGCAATTTTTCACACTCCTCCTCAAATCTAGCCTTGGAGATCACAATGCTTTTTTATCAATAACTCCAATTGAAGATCTAAGCTTGACAAATGAATCTTTAGGTGAAATTTTAATAGACAAATCCGCCAAGCAACTTGATGATGGCACGTGTTGGAGCTTGATCTCTTTAGCTTGCACTTTTTCCCTCACGAAATGATGAGCAATTTCGATGTGTTTGCTCCTTGCATGGAATGTAGGATTAGTTTCAAGTGATTGGGCTGATTGGTTGTCACAATAGATGATAGGGATCTCCTCCTCCATGACATGAAGCTCCACCAATAGCCTTTTGAGCCACAAGACCTCCTTGCATGTTGATGTCAAGGCCTTGTATTCGGAATCTGTGGAAGATAGGGAGATGGTATCTTGCTTTTTGGAAAGCCATGATACTACTCCATCACATAGAAAGGTGGCAAAGGCACTTGTTGATCTTCTATCCACTTTGCAAAATCCGAGTCACTATAGGCTCTTAAGCCAAGACTAGTTCCTCTATACAAAATACCAAAATTTTTAGTGAATGAAATGTATCTAAGAACTCTTTTGGCCATCTTCCAATGTGAAACTAGAGGACTTTGCATGAATTGGCTTAACTTTCCAACACTATAACTAAGATCAGGTCTAGTTATAGCTAAACAGATCAAGGAGCCAATAAGCCTTCTATATAATGTGATGTCCTCAAAGGATGCTTCGTCACAACCAATAGATGCTTTTACATGTTCCTCCATTGGTGTCTCAATGCCTTTACAATTCTTCATTCCAAATCTATCTAGGATGGATGTAGCATATTTAGATTGACAAATGAAGCAAAAATCACATCCTCTAATAACCTCTATTCCAAGAATGAAGCTCAATAGGCCGAGATCTACCATCTTAAACTCTTTTGCTAAAGCAATTTTTACATCTCTAATTCCATCTAAATCATTACCACTCAAGATAATGTCATCTACATACAAAACAAGAATAATGATCATGCCATCATGAAAACTTATATACAATGATGGATCATAGGCACTCATTACAAAATTGATGGAAATGAGAAAAGAGTTTAGCCTAGAGTACCATGCTCTAGGTGCTTGCTTGAGCCCATAAAGGCTCTTCTTTGAAAAACACACCTTTTTCTCATGCTTTGTCTTGATGAAGCCCTCGGGTTGCCTCATGTAGATTTCTTCCTCCAGATAACCATTGAGGAATGCATTTGTGAAGTCAAGTTGGAATAGCTCCCAATTGAAGGTTGTAGCAAGACTAATGATCAACCTGATAGTAACAAGCTTAGCCACAGGAGCAAAAGTCTCATCATAATCAATGCCTTTGGTTTGTAAAAAACCTTTGGCAACAAGCCTAGCTTTATGCTTGCTTATTGATCCATCTTGAAACACCCACTTGCAATCAAGAGATTTCTTCCCTTGAGGAAGATCCACAAGATCCCAAGTATGATTCTCAATAAGAGCATCATACTCTACTTGCATAGCATCCATCCAACTTTTAGACTTACAAGCATCTTCATAGCATGTTGGCTCATCTAACATTGAAGTAAGAAAGGTGTAAGATGTGAAAGATGATGAGCCTTCCCTTTGATCACCTTGACCATCATAGGTGAGCCTCAATGGCTCGGATCTTGCCCTTGTAGATCTTCTTAGAGTTCTTGGAGTTCTTGCATCTTGAGGTGGATCCTCAAGTTCTTCTTCACTTGGAAGCTCCTCCTCCATCCTAGCATGATCCTTGGCATCAAGATGATTAGTAGCATTATCATCCAAATCACAAGCATGTCCTTCATAAAAAATAACATCCCTACTCACTATCACCTTGCTAGTGATGGGATTGAAGACTCTATAACCTTTGCTATTCTCACCATATCCCACAAAGATGCCTTTGATGGATGTTGCATCATCCTTCCTTCTCTCAACCAAGGATTGGTGTACATAGCAAGTGGATCCAAAAACTTTGAGATCCTTGAGATTGGGCTTCTCTCCAAATAGAGCTTCAAATGGTGTGATTCCTTCAATGGCTTGGTTTGGCAATCTATTGCACAAATAGTTAGCACAAGTTATTGCTTCACCCTACAATGGTTTGGATAGAGAAGCATCTAGCGTTAAGGCCTTAGCACACTCATAAAGAGATCTATTTCTTCTCTCACTCACTCCATTTTGTTGAGGGGTGTATGGACATGACAACTCCATCTTTATGCCATTAGAACTACAAAAGTCAATCACCTTATTGGAGATATATTCACCTCCATTATCACTCCTTAATACCTTAATCTTGGTACTAAGTTGATTTTCTACCAAAGTCTTGAACTTTACAAAAGAATCAAACACCACTGATTTGCTAGACAAGAGGTACATTCAACAAAATCTAGAATAGTCATCAATGAAGATTACATAGTACTTGGCACCACCATTAGACTCATGTGAAAAACTATGAACAATCCGAATGGATGAGTTCAAGAGGAGAGTTTGATCTTGATGTACATCTTGAGAAGGGTAGTTTGTGAGCCTTTGAGAGGCTGCATGCTTCACATCTCTTCCCACACTTTGACAAATGCTTGGGGAGTCCAACTGCAAGCTCCTTTGTAGCCATAGATTCCATGGCTTTGTAGTTAGGGTGGCCCAACCTTTTGTGCCACAGTTCCACCTTTGATAGCTCCACCTTTGCCAAGTTAACACTCTCCATTGCAATATTAGCATCAAGCTTAAACAATCTACCTTGCTTAAAGCCTTTGGCTATACATTCATCATTTCTAAAGATGGAACAAACTCCATGCTTAAATTGTACATCTAGGCCGTTATCCATTAACTGGCCAACACTAAGCAAATTCTTGGTTAACTTAGAACATAAAGAACATATCTAGATTCATCCTTTTGGATGATCCTACAATACAAGGGAATTGTTCCTATTCCACTTATCTTACATTCTTGACTACTTGCAGTATAGATTGATCTATGTAAGTCACTGCAAGAAAGTAAGGTAGAGAATATGTCCTTTTGATATGTCATGGTGGGAACTTGGCCCCACTATCAATCCACCAAAAATCATTGGTGTTGCTCTTGGATGATGGTGGTTTGTTGGAAACCATCAAGGATGACTCTTCATCCTCCTCTTCCTCCTGATGTGCAATGTTGCTTTGTTTGCTCTCTTGTGCCTTCTCTTCTTGAGACATTCTGATGCAAAATGTCCTTTCTTTCCACAGAAAAAAACATTTGTACTTGGACTTGTCTTTAATCTTGCCCTTTGAGCTTGAAGCCTCCTCCTCCTCCTGGTCTCTTTGAAGTGCTTCTTCTTGCCATTGGTCTTCTTCTTGCTTTTGAATGAGAAATTAGCTTTCTCATCACCATCCTGCAGAGAAATAGCATTCATTCTTGCATTGGTATCAACATCCTACACTCTTCAGCTACTAATACACTGTGTAGCTTTTCTATAGTAGGCAAAGTGTCTTGGATTGCAAAGTTTTGGACCAAATTTGTAAAGCCACTCCCTAGACCATTTAGGACAATCTGAACAAGCTCACTATCTTGGATCTTCTCTCCAATGGAAGCTAACTCCCTATTAAGAGACTTGATTCTTAGCACATAATCTTGTGCACTCTCATCACTCCTCTTCATGCTTTGTAGAATCTGATTCCTAAGCATGAGAACCCTTGAAGTGTTACTAGACTCATAGATAGATTTAAAGATTCCCAAGCCTCTTTAGCACTCTTACATGATGATACTTCCCTTAAAAGACCATTGCTTACATTCATCTTAATACAGTGAAGTGCAAGCCTAGATCTCTTCTTGTATCTCATTAATTCATGTGCACCTAGGAGGTTCATCTTCATCATCTATTAGAAACTCATAAAGATCCTGGAGCACCATTAGTGACTCCATCCTCACTTTCCAAATAGCATAATTGGTAGAATTTAACCTCTCACTAGCTTCTAGAAGGTAGGCTCCCACTGATCCCATCTTACTAGCAAGATTCTACACACAAGATATAGATTTGTTTGTACCTGAAACTCACAAAGGTTTCTAACTTGCAGTGTTTCACTCAAATGTTGACTCTAATCCAACAAATGGATTTGTAATCACAGTTCTATCACTCCCTCACAAGCTGGATGAAGAAAAGATGAGATGAAAACTACACTCAAGCAAATCTTGCCAATCTTGGCTATTCTTGGACAAAAACTGACTCTCTCTCTCTCTCTCTCATTCACTTTGATGTACTTTCAAGACTTGGTTTCCACTTTAAGAAGGTCTGAAATCAGCCTAGATTTATTTAGTTTTCATGAAACGAATTCAAAACTAATCAATGGCAAGTGATCTTGGTAGCTTATTCTAAGATTTGCACCAAAAATCACATCAAACTGACACCAGATAAATTTTCTATGATCCAATGAATATGGGGGTATTAAATGCTGGTTCAGAGATGCCCACATGTGTGAACAGTAACGGATTTTGATCCTAAAAAAGTTTGGGATCAAATCCCCTCAACCAAAACCTTGGATACCAGCTCGCCCTTCCAATACTAAGCTTTTTGCATCAAAACCTGCTAAAACTGGATTAGATTCAAACACAGATCAATGGCCTTGTAACTTGCTCTGATACCATGTGAAAAGTACAGTACTAAGGACCATAAATGGATTTTGAATGATCCACAAGATCACTTTTCAAAGATATCAAGCCATGTGAGGCTTGTGCTATTGCAAAATCACATAAAAAGCCATATCAAAAGTCTTCTATTAAGATTTCTCATCCTTTGGAGTTAATACATTTGGATGTTCGCTTCTCTTCCTCAAAAAGTACTGGTGGTGCAACTTGTTTTGTTACCTTCATTGATGATTTTACAAGATGTACTTAGTTGTACCTTCTTTCTTCTAAAGCTATGGTGTTTGAACACTTCCTAGTTTTCAAAGCTTATGTTGAGAAACAATTTTCTTTCAAAGTTAAAGCTTTGAGATGTGACGGAGGAGGTGAATACATCTCCAACAAGTTCTATGATTATTGTAAGGTTGAAGGAATTAAGAGAGAATTTTCTTGTGCTTATTCCCCATCTCAAAATGGGTTGCTGATCTCTATGTGAATGTGCTAAAGCAATTCGTATTGAAGCTTCTCTGTCTATTGAATATTGGGGAGAAGCA